>OZ025297.1:277700485-280127985 GCA_964019185.1 Maratus speculifer
GCACCACAAGTAATTACATCCGTGATCTGTTCTCCATCTGTTACTGAGCGAACAGTTACAGCAACTGGTGGCACAGTAGCGAGGACTGAACGCACATCCCATCAACTATAAGTACCCACTCCATGTCCGTGGCTCCTGAGCGTGCGCGTGCAGCGCGCGTAACAGCTGAACACGGCCATATTAACTGAAAACTAAATTACTTCACTTCATTTCATGTCTTTTAGAAAGGAAGGCAAAATATCCTCAAGATATTTTGCCGAAAGTGGCAATAGCGCCACCTATAGATTCTATAATTTAGGGAAGGCAGTCATCCTGTTACACTATGACTTATTTTGAATGACTGAATTTAGATTTTATAAAAAGTACAAAAACAAAGGCAGGTATAGTGACGAATCCATTTGGGTGGTTCCAGAAAAATCGTTTGAAAATGCTTTCATACATGAAAAATATGCTTCAATTTTTTAAGCAAAATCCCCCTAAAATTTCAAAAGTCAAGAAAATATTAATTAAGCCCTTTATCCCTTGTCTAAGATAGTCAATGGGCCAGTTTGAAAACAGCAAAAAGAAAAATACTGAATATTCGTGCATAATGTTTCTCCAAAATGTTGAGGGAGATGAGAAATGTTTTAGTCTAAGAGCTAGCAACGTTTTCGCCACCTGATTTTATCAAGGCTAATTTTTTAATATGTTTTTCCCTTTTATGGTAGAATACGTTTGTAAGCGGTCTGGCAGTCGGGAGACGTTGCGTTTACTTGTGGCAGAACGGGTTATGCAGGTCAAAAAGCTTCAAAATCACGTCATTTTATCAAGGCTCATTTTTTAATATGTTTTTCCCTTTTATGGTCGAATACATTTGCAATCGGTCTGGCAGTCGGGAAACGTTGCGTTTACTTGTGGCAAAAGGGGTTATGCACGTCAAAAGGCTTCAAAATCACGTCATTTTATCAAGGCTCATTTTTTTTATATGTTTTCCTTTTTATGGTAGAATACGTTTGCAAGCGGTCTGGCAGTCGGGAGACGTTGCGTTTACCTGTAGCAGAAGGGGTTATGCAGGTCAAAAAGCTTCAAAATTACGTCATTTTAACAAGGCTCATTTTTTAATGTTTTTCCCTCTTATGGTAGATAACGTTTGCAAGCGGTCTGGCAGTCGGGAGACGTTGCATTTACCTGTAGCAGAAGGGGTTTTGCAGGTCAAAAAGCTTCAAAATCACGTCATTTTATCAAGGCTAATTTTTTTATGTTTTTCCCGATTATGATGTTGTACATTTGCGTGCTGTCTGGCAGTCGGCAGATGTTGAGTTTATATGTAGCAGAAGGGGTTATGCAGGTCAAAAATCTTTAATTAAGCCATTTTAGCAGATTTTTGTTTGTAAAATTGGTTTATACTAATTATTTGTGATATTAATCCATTATTGCTAGACGGTATCAATGTCACTAAGACTCTGGCAGATCAATATTTGTAGATAACATATTACTCATTGATAGCAGACAACTTATAATTAATTTGCCAGACACAAGTTCGGTTCCAAATTTAATGCCAGACGGCTTTAAATATGGCAACGAAAGTGCCTGTTCCTAAAGTGGTTTATAATTTAAAAATTATAAGACCTCTTTACGTCATTTTATCAAGCTTAAAAATTGCAAGATATTACACTTTGGTGAATAGATAACCTATAATTAATTTGCCAGACACAAATTCAGTTGCAAAGTTAATGCTAGATCGCTTTAAATATGGCAGCATAAGTGCCCGTTCCAAGAGTGGTTTATAATTCAAAAAATTATAAGACCTCTTTACGTCCTTTTATGAAGTTTAAAAAATACAAGTTATTACTCTTTGGATAGCAGTCAACCTATAATTAATTTGCCAGATTAGATGACGTAAAGAGGTCTTATAATTTTTAAATTATAAACCACTTTAGGAACAGGCACTTTCGTTGCCATATTTAAAGCCGTCAGGGATTAACTTTGGAACCGAATTTGTGTCTGGCAGATTAATTATAAGTTGTGTGTTCACCAAAGAGTAATATCTTGTAATTTTAAAGCTTGATAAAATGACGTAAAGAGGTCTTATAATTTTTTTAATTTTAAATCAGTCTTGAAACAGACACTTTCATTGCCATATTTAAAGCCGTCTGACATTAACTTTGCAACTGAATTTGTGTCTGGCAAATTAATTATAGGTTGTGTGTTTATTAAAGAGTAATATCTTGTAATTTTTAAGCTTGATAAAATTACGTAAAAAGGTCTTATAATTTTTAAATTATAAACCGCTCTTGGAACAGGCATTTTCGTTGCCATATTGAAAGCCGTCTGGCATTAACTTTGCAACCAAATTTGTGTCTGGCAAATTAATTATAGGTTGTCTGCTATCCAAAGAGTAATATCTTGTAATTTTTAAGCTTGATAAAATGACGTAAAGAGGTCTTATAATTTTCAGATTATAAACAACTCTTGGAACAGGCACTTTCGTTACCATATTTAAAGCCGTCTGGCAATAACTTTGCAACCGAATTTGTGTCTGGCAAATTAATTATAGGTTGTGTGTTTAACAAAGAGTAATATCTTTTAATTTTTAAGCTTGATAAAATGACGTAAAGAGGTCTTATAATTTTTAAATTATAAACTACTTTAGGAACAGGCACTTTCGTTGCCATATTTAAAGCCGTCTGGCATTAAATTTGTAATCGAATTTGTGTCTGGCAAATTAATTATAGGTTGTCTGCTATTCAAAGTGTAATACCTTTTAATTTTTTAAGCTTGATAAAATGACGTAAAGAGGTCTTATAATTTTTAAATTATAAACCACATTAGGAACAGGCACTTTCGTTGCCATATTTAAAGCCGTCTGGCATTAAATTTGTAATCGAATTTGTGTTTGGCAAATTAATTATAGGTTATCTGCTATACAAAGAGTAATATTTGTAATTTCTAAGCTTGATAAAATGACCATAATAGGGAAAAACATAAAAAATGAGCCTTGATAAAATGACGTGATTTTGAAGCTTTTTGACCTGCATAACTCCTTCTGCCACAGGTAAACGCAACATCTCCCGACTGCCAGACCGCTTGCAAACGTATTCTAGCATAAAAGGGAAAAACATTAAAATATGAGCCTCGATAAAATGACGTGCTTTTGAAGCTTTTTGACCTGCATAACCCCTTCTGCCACAAGTAAACGCAACACCTCCCGACTGCCAGACCGCTTGCAAACGTATTCTACCATAAAAGGGAAAAACATATTAAAAAATGAGCCTTGATAAAATGACGGGATTTTGAATGTTTTTGACCTGCATAACCCGTTCTGCCACATGTAAACGCAACTACTCCCAACTGCCAGACCTCTTGCAAACGTATTCTACCATAAAAGGGAAAAACATATTAAAAAATGAGCCTTGATAAAATGACGGGATTTTGAATGTTTTTGACCTGCATAACCCCTTCTGCCACATGTAAACGCAATGTCTCCCAACTGCCAGACCTCTTGCAAACGTATTCTACCATAAAAGGGAAAAACATATTAAAAAATTAGCCTTGATAAAATGACGTGATTTTGAAGCTTTTTGACCTGCATAACCCCTTCTGCAACAGGTAAACGCAACGTCTCCCGACTGCCAGACCACTTGCAAACGTATTTTACCATAAAAGGGAAAAACATATTAAAAAATGAGCCTTGATAAAATGACGTGATTTTGAACCTTTTTGACCTACATAACCCCTTCTGCCACAGATAAACGCAACGTCTCCCGACTGCCAGACAGCTTGCAAACGTATTCTACCATAAAAGGGAAAAAACATATTAAAAAATGAGCCTTGATAAAATGACGTGATTTTTGACGTTGCTCTTAGACTATTTACTTTCTGTTACTTCTTAACTAGTAAAAAGATTTATTTCAATTATTACCAAAATTTATCAAATTTAACCATCATAATTACACTTTATAAACAATAATTACGAATCGTGAAAATATGCATGATTAAATTTTCATAGTATGTTTCTAATTTTTAACTCTTTGAAGGCAAGCAATTGTGTTACTCTAATATTGAACTCGCACCGGAATTTTAGAAAAAAAAAATTGGTTTAAAATAAAGAAAGGTATTTTTACAACTATTTTTCCATCGAAGATATAAAATTAAAAATTCATTAAATATGTCTGGTGGAAATCTTGATTAAATTTAGGCGGTTGATTAAAATTTAAGTGGGATATAATATATCCCACCCCCTCAATGGGTTTTAATGCGTTTTCACAATTTTTAAAAATATCTCTGATGCAAATAATAAGGATTTTAAAGAAAGCCTTATTAATAACATAAATTTACGTCTAAAAAGTCTAATAACCGCAAATCTAAAAGGGAGCCGCGTTGAATAGCCCTGCTTTATAGTATATTCACACAATAGACAATTTAGTACTTTTCGGTTAGCCGGGCGCCTGTTTTATATATACATAAATAAATGTTTATTTATATGTGTGTTTATATTTATCTATATATCTTATTGTTTATATTTATCTATACATTACATGTACATAGTACATATACACTTCTGTATATATGCATATATATGTGAAAGTATATATATATATATATATATATATATATATATATATATACATATTCATTGTGGTATAAGTTATTAAATTCAATAGTTCATATTTTGTAATACAATTAATGGCTATATATATACAGGGGGATTCAATAAAAGTAGACAAATTGATATGACAAATCAGGCATACGACAAGGATAAAAAACCACATAGGAACAGAGGGCCACAAACCACTTATTGAGTCACAAATACAGGGTGTTTCATCCTAACTCAATTTGGGTTGACGGTAATAAATTTCAGAAAACTGTAATATATTATAATAAAACATTTAACAGACATTTTCACTTTTGTTTTAAATGTGATTACACCAAACAAAAGTGGTAGAAGTTTGCATTATGCGCACTAGCAACATGCACTTGTCACCTCACATTTTGGACTGTGATAATCAGTTTATACGGTATCATCGATAGCTTGAGCGATATGTCTTTCCAGATCTTTTCGTAACGTTATCACGTTTCAGACAAAATAAGGTACATATCGTTGCATTTTCATTGCAATACTTTTATTTTCCTCGAAATTATTACTTTCAAACCGGGTGTAGCTAGAATGAAACACCCTGTATTTGTGACTCAATAAGTAATTTGCGACCTTATGTTCCTAAGTGATTTTTTATCCTTGTTGTATGCTTGATTTGTCATATCATTTTGCCCACGTTTTTTTGAATCACCCTGTATAAAACTTTCTATAAATAAAACCATTGAAACATATGATATTTACCAAAAATTAAAAAAAAAAATGTTTTGGAATATTATTCCATTTTTAGCCCATTTTGCATATTTTTTATTTTATAATATATGTTATGTATATATTTAGGAATATGTATGTACAGGGTGTCCAGTAAATGATTGACCCATTTTTAATGTAAAAAAAAAAAAAACGGTTTAAGGTAAAAACGCGCGGTTTGCTGCATTGTTATTAGAAAATAGATAAATTTTTAAATATACACTTTCTTAAAATTGTTCGAAATTTGGCCAACAGATGGCAATGGCGGCGGCAACAGGCTATCGAAATTCAGACATTACTCTAGTTTTCATATGCAAGAGCTTTTCGGCTCATTTCGCAGAGTCGAATCTCAGTCGGCATGTTGAATCGACTCTCCACTCAACTACAGAAATAGAGTTTGTTGGAGGGAAAGAGATTAAAAATAATATTTTTGATTGAATAATGTCTACTTTCCTTAATAAAAACCAACAAAACTTACATTTTAATAAGCATTGACTTTTCACACATTTACATTAAGTAAATTGTATTAAAAAATGTTTTTGTAACCAGTTAACTCATTCTCTTTTTACGTGCAATAAATTGAAAACATGGGATAAACACCGCTTTTTTAAGTTAAAAAAATCTTATTATTTAATCTAAACATTTCTTCCATTAAACAGTATGAAGTTGTATTTAAAAAAGTAGTGATGTCAAAAAACTGTAAGAGATGGATCAAGCGACTCTTCTTGCCTGTACGTCGTGTAGTGAAATCCGAAGTTAAAATAGTAGTACACAAATAGTGGTGGTAAGTTCCCTGTGTAAAAAAAAAAAAAAAAAAAAAAAAGCGGGACAGTGACTTATAAATCAATACATAAAAATACATTAAATCTTAGAATAAAGACTTGTCTATATTTCGACTATAATAAATCCTGTCTTAAATATAAAAAATTATTGATCACGACGAAGAAAGTAACGCACGAATCTACCAGCTAAGACGGAAACCTGTCTAAAACGAATTATTTTTCATTTTTCCGCAAATCGAATTTATCCCTACGTTATATTCATACTTTGACATTTAACATATCTGAAAATTTTATTACGAAAGCCACGACAGATTTTAAGATCCTTTATTACACACAACCCATCCCTCTTCTTCCCCTGACTGCAAACGCATTACCCTGAAATAGAAGGATGCTTGAAAAAAAAAAAGAGACCTACCTGTGTTTATATTCTGTGAGTCATTTCTTTTCAAAATTTCATTACAGAAAGCGCACTAGATCCTGAATGATCGTAGAATCATCATAGTTCTACTTATTTTAGTTCAATTTTATAAATACAGTGAAACCTCCAAATAAGGGACACTCCGAATAAGGGACACCTCTATTTAAGGGACAAAACTTCCGGTCCCAGTCCCTTGGTATAGGACACGTAATATATTTACCTCTGAATAAGGGACACTCGATTTAAGGGACACTTGGAAATGAGATTAAACGGACTGGTTTGCGCATTTCAGATAATGAAGTAGTCTGTGATAAAAATTAAAATACAGATTTTTGTAAACTTATTAAACAGATATACAGTCATGTTGATATAGAGGCATACAACACAATTAACGACCATTTATTTACCCACAGTTCTCATTCGATATCAGTGCGTTTATCCACATTAAAAGTAATGTTGAAAATTGTGAAAGTGAAGAATAAAAGAAAATTGTGAAATAAAGAACTTTACAGATGCTTTTAGGCTGTTTTCAAATCCAAAATAGGGAACATTTAATACATGAGTTTTAATTTATTTTTATTCGGAAATGCTTGACACTAGGAAGCATTGTTGTCCCGAAAATATGTAATCGACCTTTTTTTTCCCCTTTTGCAAATGCAATAGATTTTTCAGAAAATACTGCCAAAATGGGTTTCCACACGGAAGAATAATAACTACTCAAGAGAGAGTAAAAAACGTCTTTTTCTCGTGATCAAAATCGTTTACAGCTCAAAAAGTAATTTATTTATCAAAAAAATTCAAAACACAGCTCAATTCCAATAATTTCTTCCATAGTCAAGCATTCCAATTTTAAATGTGTCAAAACATTTTCCTCCTGCTAAGCAGAGCAGTGTGCAAATATGAGCAGAGAGATTTGTTGTCTTAAAATACGCAAAGCAATTGAATACTTTTTTTCTCTTCTTCTTTTGTAAATACTGCTGATTATGAAGAACTAAAATTTATAAGTATGGTAAATAAACACTTGGAAGGATTGTACTGAAAAATTGAAATTTGTGAAACAATACCAGTAGTAGGAAAACAACAGTTTAAGCTCAGCCGGAGGCACGGAGGCACCGTGCCTCCGGCTGTGCCTCCTGCGGTGCCTCCGGCTGTCCCTGCGGCTGTCCCTGCGGTACCTCCTGCGCCCACCGTGCCACCGCCGCCCTCCTGCACCCACCATGCATCCCCCTCCACGAACACCCCCTAGTGGAAAAAAGGAACATTCTATTATAACAGGATAGGTGAACAACCTTCCCTAATTAAAAATATTATCAATCACATCTCAACTCGGAATCATACTATATGATGAAGATTAAATTTATATTTGAATTTTGAAGAACCATAATTTTAATGAGTATTATTAATTAAGCGAAACAATGGAAAATCACAGTTTTTAACCATTTTATTTGGATTTCTTCAACTACATGATGAGATTATCAATTTAACACAAGAAAGTTAAACATATATTTGAACTTTGCTTGATAGACATCTTAATGAGTATCGTTAATTAAGTAAAAACAATAGAAAATATCCAATTTTATAGAAAAAGACTGATTTCTTACGATTTTTATCAACTTAAAAGAGAAAAGTTAAACATGTATCCTAGTTTTTCAACAGCTATAATCTTAATGAGTATCGTTAATTAAGTAAAAAAACAATGGAAAATATCCAGTTTTATAGAAAAAGACTGATTTCTTACGATTTTTATCAACTTAAAAGAAAAAAGTTAAACGTACATTTCAGTTTTTCAACAGCTATAATCTTAATGAGTATCGTTAATTAAGTAAAAAACAATGAAAAATATCAAGTTTTATAGAAAATGACTGATTTCTTACGATTTTTTCAACTCAAACTTCAGACTCTCAATTTGATAGAAAGAAATTTAAGCATGCATTCCAGTTTTGGACAACCATTTCCTTCATGAACATTATTAATTAAGCAAAACAACAGAAAATATTAAATTTTTAACTGATTTCTTCATATTTTTATTTATTTTTTAATATAAAATCAGAATACACAACTTAAAATAGAAATTTAAACATATTTTTTAGTTTTTGAACAGTCGCTACCTCAAAGAATTTCGATAATTGAACAATTAACAAAGGAAACTAATGATTTTTTAACGAAAAAAGACGAATTAAACGAATTTGGTTAACTTTTACTCTAATTGGAAATTTCATCGTACTTTATATATACCAACTAAGTAGAATTTTAATACATAAACGAATAATTTAAAGAAATCCTCAACACGCAAATGTGAACCTGCAGAGCATTTCTTATTACGTCATATCTAAACTAAAACTTTTTTCTGCAACCCCTCCATGCATGCATTCCAGGTAGGGGAACATAACAAAGAATTTTGACGTCACAACTTACAAAGGTATCCAACAAAATGTTTACGTTCAAGAAAAAGTATCACCTAGAGAGAAAAAAAGAAGAGATTTAAGCTATTTATCCATTCTAGTTTTATAACAGTTACCACAACATCTCATTTCCAACAAGGATATATCAATTTTAACAGAAGAATTAAACGTATATTTTAGTTTTTAACAACAAAATCTTAACAAGTATCATTAATTAAACAAAAATAAATATCAGTTTTAAAGAAAAGACGAATTTGAATAATTTTACACTAGTATTTTCAAAAGCAACATGGAAATATCAATACTTATTCACATATTTCACTTATTCACTGTATTCAATACTATATTTAATAAATTTGGATACACTTTAAGAATATCCTAATCTATAATTATATATTAGCTGTATATTTAATGTTACCCATGTTTTCATCATTAGTTCATAATCGTGAATTTTGTACTTTAAATACCATGTATTCAGGTTCAGATTATTTTTACTTGAAATCATACAGAATTTTTTAACAGAGTTTGTTTTTGAAATCATTGAAGCAACTGTATTTAATATTTTTAACACCAATTTTCTAAGATTTTCTAACATTTTCCGATTATACATTCCTCAGAAGTACATTTCTAAATGCTACAATCACTTTACATATCGAAAAGATATCATTGAAGCAACTGTATTTAATATTTTTAACACCAATTTTCTAAGATTTTTTAACATTTTCCGGTTATACATTCCTCAAAAGTATGTATTCTAAACAATAGAAAATATTAATTTTAAGAATAAAAAGACGAATTTAAACAAATTTTATTAGTTTTACACTATTTTTTCTCATCTCCAACACGGATATATCAATTTTAACAGAATTAAACGTATATATTAGTTTTTAAGAACAAAAATGTAATAAGTATCATTAATTAAACAAAAAATAAATATCAATTTTCAAGAAAAGACAATTTTTTACACAAATTTTCAACTTTGAAATACATTTGTTTACATATATTGTTACAATATATTACTAAACTTAAACTTTTTAAAAAGTTTGAATGTCTTTACAAAGGGTTCATATTTATATTTTTCACGTGTTGACTGCATTCGAAATCTTACAACAAAAGTATACTTTTATTATTATTATTATTCTAGAAAACGTAAAAAGTCATTTCTTGCTGCTTTAAACACTTGACATATTAAAACTACTCTGAGATATTCTACCCATATAATTAATCAAATTAGAACATGATTTATCTTACACTTCAAAATTTCTGAATTTTTACAATACTTATTTTCATCAAACTTTATTCTTGATCCTATATATTTTAACAAAACAGAATTTTAACATCTGTTTTTATCTACTTATCAGAAACTTATTAAAACACCCAACAACATTTTCCAAATATGAATATTATCTTTACAGTTTAATAATACAAAACATACACTAATACAAAGTTTAATTTTTACAAACATTTCATATTTCAAACCAAACTTTTCGAAATTTTCACATCATAAGAGCAAACATTAGATGAACTTTTTAACATCAATATTGCTTAGATCTTTTCATCATAACTTTTAATTATGATAATTATCCATTTTTAGGTTGATTGTCGAAAAACTGTATCTGAAATTACATAAACTTAATGTAAAAAACCATGTTCTCACACAATGTCTTGAAATTCAACAAAGAATTGACTATTACTTATCTATTATTCTTATTAAATACTTATCTACATCAATATCGACTCTCGATAGTATATAGATATTTCATCATTACACACTTACAACTCTTTTCAAACGTTTATCAGAAAAATAAGTCAATCAAAGTCTAAAAGTTATCATACCTGTTCCTCAGAAATATTACTATCATATGAAACAGTAAAGAAAATTAATAGATATTTAATATTTAATAACCTCATACGTGAAATTACTATCGAATGAGAATACTAATAATCTATAAAATCAACTGTTGAACAAAAAAATAGTACAGATTACCGAAAATTCAAATGTTTTTTCTGCAAAAGTTACAAAAATTAACAAATGAATGACAAGTTAGAGAAATAACTAAAAAAGTTAATGAACATATTTACAAATTTATTAAAATCACACCTTTTTCTGGATTACAAAACACAATTTCTTGAAAAATTTAACACCAAATTTGTAAGATTTTAATCCTAGTATTACATGCACTCAATAAATATTCAAAATTAACAAAAAAAAAAAAAAATAATTTTTTAGTCTTATCAATAAGCAGAAATTCTATATTAAAAGAATATTTTCATATTAGTACTTATAAAAATGAGAGTTTACAAACTGATTTTCATAATTTTATCACATTTAAACTTAATATTTTACATAAAACATTATTTAATCAAATTTTATGCTTTCTAATTCAGTAAAATTCAATACTTTTTTAGTTTTTAAACCAACACCACGATATTTATTTACATCAAACTTGATTCTTCACCTTTTATATTTCCACATTACACACGTGAGATAAATACTAACTTGGATCAGGAGTTGAAGTCAATTGATTCCATTCGATTTTCATCATGTACGCATTGCTCCTATACGAAATTTCTTACTGCTATAATCATCTAATGTATTAAAACTAATCTACTCATATTTTTAATCAATTCATCAGATGTTTCATCTCGCACTTCTGAATTATCGTGCATCAAGTTGCTTAAAATATAAATACTATCTTTATAGTTTTAATGATATATAGTATACATGGTTTATCTTGAGTTAGCACTTCCATAGTATTAATCAAATTATATGTTTCATCTTGCACTTGATCTTAATGATTTCATCTTGCATCTGAATTATCGTCCATCGAGTTTTTTTTTTAATAATAATATATTTATAGTTTTTGATTATACATAGCATGTACGAATACAATCTTTAATTTTAACATTTCATATTTCAAATAACCTATTCCCGAAACCAAGCTATGTGAATTTTACCACAATGCTTATTATCATAGAATAATTTGTGTTTCACACTTTTCTAAAAATTATCAGATATGTACCCCTCAGAGAAATTACTATCGTATGAATAAATGAAGAAAATTTAATTTATATTAAATGTACACGAAATTGATTGCAATATACATGTATTTAATAAAAATAAATAAGCGATTATTTATACATTAAACCTTTACTAAATATATATTTCTTTCATTATACAGATGTTTCAACAAGATGAACCAAAACAGCAGCAAACTTCAGAAATGAATGATCCGAATGATTCATCCCTAGCACATGTAGCGTTAACGAATAACACATATGTGAGTACTTATATGAGAAATACTAGAATTCGTATATGAAACGTAATTAGAGTAAATACAAAATGATTTGTCTTACTACCTACACTTTAACAAGTGCTTTTTACTTATATTATTGAAGAGAATCCTAACTGTGTCCATTTATTTCTATTACAGATGTGCTCTATTTGCTACAAACACTTCTTAAGTAAATGGAATTTAACAGAACATGCAAAAATCTATACAGGTGAAAAACCTTACACTTGGAAAGATTACCATAAATGCTGTTTTCAAGGAAACGTGAATCAAAAATGCACACATCATCATATAAAGCATCGTCAGATATATGTAAACTTAGTGAAGATATTCAAAAATTAGTCAGACTTTTGAAGAATTTAGAAATAAAGGAAGATATTTAGACTATTTATCCATCATATTTTCACAACACTTACCACAATATCTCAAACTTAAAATTTGGAAGACATACACACTGCTGAAAAGTAATTTTGTGATTCTTCTAACCAGTATGAATGTATAGATATTATTTTGTATTGTATTCTTTAAATGCTCACATTAAATATTCTTTTATATGCATATATCGTTGTGTTTATTTTTCTAATACCTATTACATTAATGAAATACATAACATTTTAAGTGAAATAACACTCTCACAACTTAAAAAATGCATAAGAACATACAAAAAATAAGCAGATGTATGAAAAAATATACAAGTTTACAAAATAATTTCATTGTTTTCTAGAAATATTAACAAAAAATATTTACAATATGAAAAAATTGCAAAAGTGAAAAGAAAAAACACGAATGTAAAAACAAAAACCACAAAGTGAAAAACTCATAACAAAGTTTTTGAAAAAAATATTTACAACAAAACTTTTTTTTACAAAAACCAAAACTTCCAAAAATTTTTTTTTCAAAAAATTTTTTTTTCAAAAACATTTTTTACAAAAAAATTTTTTTTTCAAAATAAGTTTTTACAAAAGTAAAAAAAAAGAAAATCACAACGTTAAAAAAATGAAAAATTTTTGTTAAAAAAAATGCAAAAAAATTGCAAAAAAAAGTTGCAAAAATTTAAAAAAAAAGTTATGAAAAAAGTCTCAAATTTTGTTGTTTTTAATAGCAAATGCAATGGTTTCGCCATTGCATATTGCATTAAAACCAATGAAATTTTTGAAGCTTTTTTCATAACTTTTTTTTAAATTTTTGCAACTTTTTTTTGCAATTTTTTTGCACTTTTTTTAACAAAAATTTTTCATTTTTTTAACGTTGTGATTTTCTTTTTTTTTACTTTTGTAAAAACTTATTTTGAAAAAAAAATTTTTTTGTAAAAAATGTTTTTGAAAAAAAAATTTTTTGAAAAAAAATTTTTTGGAAGTTTTGGTTTTTGTAAAAAAAAGTTTTGTTGTAAATATTTTTTTCAAAAACTTTGTTATGAGTTTTTCACTTTGTGGTTTTTGTTTTTACATTCGTGTTTTTTCTTTTCACTTTTGCAATTTTTTCATATTGTAAATATTTTTTGTTAATATTTCTAGAAAACAATGAAATTATTTTGTAAACTTGTATATTTTTTCATACATCTGCTTATTTTTGTATGTTCTTATGCATTTTTTAAGTTGTGAGAGTGTTATTTCACTTAAAATATTATGTATTTCATTAATGTAATAGGTATTAGAAAAATAAACACAACGATATATGCATATAAAAGAATATTTAATGTGAGCATTTAAAGAATACAATACAAAATAATATCTATACATTCATACTGGTTAGAAGAATCACAAAATTACTTTTCAGCAGTGTGTATGTCTTCCAAATTTTAAGTTTGAGATATTGTGGTAAGTGTTGTGAAAATATGATGGATAAATAGTCTAAATATCTTCCTTTATTTCTAAATTCTTCAAAAGTCTGACTAATTTTTGAATATCTTCACTAAGTTTACATATATCTGACGATGCTTTATATGATGATGTGTGCATTTTTGATTCACGTTTCCTTGAAAACAGCATTTATGGTAATCTTTCCAAGTGTAAGGTTTTTCACCTGTATAGATTTTTGCATGTTCTGTTAAATTCCATTTACTTAAGAAGTGTTTGTAGCAAATAGAGCACATCTGTAATAGAAATAAATGGACACAGTTAGGATTCTCTTCAATAATATAAGTAAAAAGCACTTGTTAAAGTGTAGGTAGTAAGACAAATCATTTTGTATTTACTCTAATTACGTTTCATATACGAATTCTAGTATTTCTCATATAAGTACTCACATATGTGTTATTCGTTAACGCTACATGTGCTAGGGATGAATCATTCGGATCATTCATTTCTGAAGTTTGCTGCTGTTTTGGTTCATCTTGTTGAAACATCTGTATAATGAAAGAAATATATATTTAGTAAAGGTTTAATGTATAAATAATCGCTTATTTATTTTTATTAAATACATGTATATTGCAATCAATTTCGTGTACATTTAATATAAATTAAATTTTCTTCATTTATTCATACGATAGTAATTTCTCTGAGGGGTACATATCTGATAATTTTTAGAAAAGTGTGAAACAAAAATTATTCTATGATAATAAGCATTGTGGTAAAATTCACATAGCTTGGTTTCGGGAATAGGTTATTTGAAATATGAAATGTTAAAATTAAAGATTGTATTCGTACATGCTATGTATAATCAAAAACTATAAATATATTATTATTAAAAAAAAAAACTCGATGGACGATAATTCAGATGCAAGATGAAATCATTAAGATCAAGTGCAAGATGAAACATATAATTTGATTAATACTATGGAAGTGCTAACTCAAGATAAACCATGTATACTATATATCATTAAAACTATAAAGATAGTATTTATATTTTAAGCAACTTGATGCACGATAATTCAGAAGTGCGAGATGAAACATCTGATGAATTGATTAAAAATATGAGTAGATTAGTTTTAATACATTAGATGATTATAGCAGTAAGAAATTTCGTGTAGGAGCAATGCGTACATGATGAAAATCGAATGGAATCAATTGACTTCAACTCCTGATCCAAGTTAGTATTTATCTCACGTGTGTAATGTGGAAATATAAAAGGTGAAGAATCAAGTTTGATGTAAATAAATATCGTGGTGTTGGTTTAAAAACTAAAAAAGTATTGAATTTTACTGAATTAGAAAGCATAAAATTTGATTAAATAATGTTTTATGTAAAATATTAAGTTTAAATGTGATAAAATTATGAAAATCAGTTTGTAAACTCTCATTTTTATAAGTACTAATATGAAAATATTCTTTTAATATAGAATTTCTGCTTATTGATGAGACTAAAAAATTATTATTTTTTTGTTAATTTTGAATATTTATTGAGTGCATGTAATACTAGGATTAAAATCTTACAAATTCGGTGTTAAATTTTTCAAGAAATTGTGTTTTGTAATCCAGAAAAAGGTGTGATTTTAATAAATTTGTAAATATGTTCATTAACTTTTTTAGTTATTTCTCTAACTTGTCATTCATTTGTTAATTTTTGTAACTTTTGCAGAAAAAACATTTGAATTTTCGGTAATCTGTACTATTTTTTTGTTCAACAGTTGATTTTATAGATTATTAGTATTCTCATTCGATAGTAATTTCACGTATGAGGTTATTAAATATTAAATATCTATTAATTTTCTTTACTGTTTCATATGATAGTAATATTTCTGAGGAACAGGTGTGATAACTTTTAGACTTTGATTGACTTATTTTTCTGATAAACGTTTGAAAAGAGTTGTAAGTGTGTAATGATGAAATTTCTATATACTATCGAGAGTCGATATTGATGTAGATAAGTATTTAATAAGAATAATAGATAAGTAATAGTCAATTCTTTGTTGAATTTCAAGAAATTGTGTGAGAACATGGTTTTTTACATTAAGTTTATGTAATTTCAGATACAGTTTTTCGACAATCAACCTAAAAATGGATAAATATCATAATTAAAAGTTATGATGAAAAGATCTAAGCAATATTGATGTTAAAAAGTTCATCTAATGTTTGCTCTTATGATGTGAAAATTTCGAAAAGTTTGGTTTGAAATATGAAATGTTTGTAAAAATTAAACTTTGTATTCGTGTATGTTTTGTATTATTAAACTGTAAAGATAATATTCATATTTGGAAAATGTTGTTGGGTGTTTTAATAAGTTTCTGATAAGTAGATAAAAACAGATGTTAAAATTCTGTACTGTTAAAATATATAGGATCAAGAATAAAGTTTGATGAAAATAAGTATTGTAAAAATTCAGAAATTTTGAAGTGTAAGATAAATCATGTTCTAATTTGATTAATTATATGGGTAGAATATCTCAGAGTAGTTTTAATATGTCAAGTGTTTAAAGCAGCAAGAAATGACTTTTTAGGTTTTCTAGAATAATAATAATAATAAAAGTATACTTTTGTTGTAAGATTTCGAATGCAGTCAACACGTGAAAAATATAAATATGAACCCTTTGTAAAGACATTCAAACTTTTTAAAAAGTTTAAGTTTAGTAATATATTGTAACAATATATGTAAACAAATGTATTTCAAAGTTGAAAATTTGTGTAAAAAATTGTCTTTTCTTGAAAATTGATATTTATTTTTTGTTTAATTAATGATACTTATTACATTTTTGTTCTTAAAAACTAATATATATGTTTAATTCTGTTAAAATTGATATATCCGTGTTGGAGATGAGAAAAAATAGTGTAAAACTAATAAAATTTGTTTAAATTCGTCTTTTTATTCTTAAAATTAATATTTTCTATTGTTTAGAATACATACTTTTGAGGAATGTATAACCGGAAAATGTTAAAAAATCTTAGAAAATTGGTGTTAAAAATATTAAATACAGTTGCTTCAATGATATCTTTTCGATATGTAAAGTGATTGTAGCATTTAGAAATGTACTTCTGAGGAATGTATAATCGGAAAATGTTAGAAAATCTTAGAAAATTGGTGTTAAAAATATTAAATACAGTTGCTTCAATGATTTCAAAAACAAACTCTGTTAAAAAATTCTGTATGATTTCAAGTAAAAATAATCTGAACCTGAATACATGGTATTTAAAGTACAAAATTCACGATTATGAACTAATGATGAAAACATGGGTAACATTAAATATACAGCTAATATATAATTATAGATTAGGAAATTCTTAAAGTGTATCCAAATTTATTAAATATAGTATTGAATACAGTGAATAAGTGAAATATGTGAATAAGTATTGATATTTCCATGTTGCTTTTGAAAATACTAGTGTAAAATTATTCAAATTCGTCTTTTCTTTAAAACTGATATTTATTTTTGTTTAATTAATGATACTTGTTAAGATTTTGTTGTTAAAAACTAAAATATACGTTTAATTCTTCTGTTAAAATTGATATATCCTTGTTGGAAATGAGAAAAAATAGTGTAAAACTTAAAAAAAAAAAAAAAGTTTAAATTCGTCTTTTTCCTCTTAAAATTATTATTAAACTAGTGTAAAACTAATAAAATTTGTTTAAATTCGTCTTTTCCCTTCTGAAAAACTAATATTTCTATTATTTTGCTTAATTAATTACACTCATTATGACTTCCAAATTTTAATTTGGAGATGTTGTGGTAACTGTTATAAAACTAGAATGGATAAATAGCTTAAATCTCTTCTTTTTTTCTCTCTAGGTGATACTTTTTCTTGAACGTAAACATTTTGTTGGATACCTTTGTAAGTTGTGACGTCAAAATTCTTTGTTATGTTCCCCTACCTGGAATGCATGCATGGAGGGGTTGCAGAAAAAAGTTTTAGTTTAGATATGACGTAATAAGAAATGCTCTGCAGGTTCACATTTGCGTGTTGAGGATTTCTTTAAATTATTCGTTTATGTATTAAAATTCTACTTAGTTGGTATATATAAAGTACGATGAAATTTCCAATTAGAGTAAAAGTTAACCAAATTCGTTTAATTCGTCTTTTTTCGTTAAAAAATCATTAGTTTCCTTTGTTAATTGTTCAATTATCGAAATTCTTTGAGGTAGCGACTGTTCAAAAACTAAAAAATATGTTTAAATTTCTATTTTAAGTTGTGTATTCTGATTTTATATTAAAAAATAAATAAAAATATGAAGAAATCAGTTAAAAATTTAATATTTTCTGTTGTTTTGCTTAATTAATAATGTTCATGAAGGAAATGGTTGTCCAAAACTGGAATGCATGCTTAAATTTCTTTCTATCAAATTGAGAGTCTGAAGTTTGAGTTGAAAAAATCGTAAGAAATCAGTCATTTTCTATAAAACTTGATATTTTTCATTGTTTTTTACTTAATTAACGATACTCATTAAGATTATAGCTGTTGAAAAACTGAAATGTACGTTTAACTTTTTTCTTTTAAGTTGATAAAAATCGTAAGAAATCAGTCTTTTTCTATAAAACTGGATATTTTCCATTGTTTTTTTACTTAATTAACGATACTCATTAAGATTATAGCTGTTGAAAAACTAGGATACATGTTTAACTTTTCTCTTTTAAGTTGATAAAAATCGTAAGAAATCAGTCTTTTTCTATAAAATTGGATATTTTCTATTGTTTTTACTTAATTAACGATACTCATTAAGATGTCTATCAAGCAAAGTTCAAATATATGTTTAACTTTCTTGTGTTAAATTGATAATCTCATCATGTAGTTGAAGAAATCCAAATAAAATGGTTAAAAACTGTGATTTTCCATTGTTTCGCTTAATTAATAATACTCATTAAAATTATGGTTCTTCAAAATTCAAATATAAATTTAATCTTCATCATATAGTATGATTCCGAGTTGAGATGTGATTGATAATATTTTTAATTAGGGAAGGTTGTTCACCTATCCTGTTATAATAGAATGTTCCTTTTTTCCACTAGGGGGTGTTCGTGGAGGGGGATGCATGGTGGGTGCAGGAGGGCGGCGGTGGCACGGTGGGCGCAGGAGGTACCGCAGGGACAGCCGGAGGCACCGCCGGAGGCACAGCCGGAGGCACGGTGCCTCCGTGCCTCCGGCTGAGCTTAAACTGTTGTTTTCCTACTACTAATACCTCTTGATTAATTACTTCAAGTAAAATTCTTTCAGACTTTTTGAATGTATCCTTATATACTTTTTTGTATCATACTTTTTGCACAATTTGCATAAAAATTACAAATTAATAAATCTTCAAATCATTTAATGATTTTATTAATTGAAAATTTTAATTAATTCTCTTTTTTTATTTTTACTAACGTAATTTATGAAACTTCGGGCTCATTTAAATTTCACCTTTAATGCCTTGTTATTTTTATATCCTTCTGACCGATTAATTAACAATAATATAAAAAACTCCGAATAAGGGGCACCTCTATTTAAGGGACAAAAGTTCCGGTCCCATAGGTGTCCCTTATTTGGAGGTTTCACTGTATAAATATTACCAAATTACTTTAACTTTTGTGTTTTTCATATAAAAATTTCAAAAAGTTTTTAGAATCATTTTTTAAAAATAATGTTAAATGTCAAAATATAAATATAATGTAGGGATGAATTCGGTTTTCGGAAAAATGAACAATATTTCGTTTTAAACAAGTTTGTTTTAACAACTGTTTTTGTATGTTACTTTCTCCGTCGAAACCAATATTTTTTTACGTTTAAAACAAGATTTGTTATAAGCGGATTCCTTAATTCTAAGGTTTATTATATTTTTATATACCGACTGATAAGTCAGTGCCCATCTTTTTTTTTAGACAGGAAACTTGCCCCAACACTTTTTCCGTACCATTGCTTTAACTACTTAACTGACTTCACTGCACGACGTGGACAAAAAGAATTAGCTTGATCCATCACTTAAAGCTTTTTAGCTCTACTAATTATTTTAATTACAATTTCATACTATTTAATGGAAGAAATGTTTAGATTAAATATTAAGATAGTTTAACTTAAAAAAGAGGTGTTTATCCCATATTTTCAATTTATTGTACGCAAAAAATGAGAATCAGTTAACCGGTTACAAAAACATTTTTTGAATACAAATTATTTATGGTAAATGTGTTAAAAATCAATGTTTATTAAAAAAGTATGTTTTGTTGTTTTTTATTAAGTATCATAACTATTATTATAAATCTCTTTCCATCCAACAAACTCCATCTCCATTTCTGCAGGTGAGTGAAGAGTCGATTCAACATGATGACTGAGATTCGACTCTGTGAAATGAGACGAAAAGTTCATGCGTAGGAAACATAGATCAGAAATGACAACTAGATAACGGATCCCTTTGTTCTCTTCGGAAATACTTGAAGCTGGAATGGCCCAGATTTGACAAGAGTTTTCCTTGCCAAAAGGGTGTCTTTTTTGGCGATTATCCCTTCTTGGCAATTTTCTGCTTTCATTCTCATAATAGAAGAACGCAACGCAGACGAAATAGGTCTTGGTGGCTGATGGGATCGGCGAGAGAAACCGGTTTGGCGTGCATTCGTGCCCACCATCACGTGCTGGTGGGGAGGTAATGTTGGATTCAAAAAAGGTTGCCATTTCTTAGTCCAGTTATTAGACGTCAATGGTAGGAAAACTGGAATAATGTCTGAATTTCGACAGCCTGTTGCCACCACCAGCGCCATCTGTTGGCCAAAATTCGAACTATTTTAAGAAAGTGCTTATCTAAAAATTTATTGATTTTCTGATAACAATGCAGCAAATCGCATATTTTTATCGCAAACCCTTTTATGTTATTTAAATTCAAAATGGGTCAGTCATTTACTGGACACCCTGTATATATAACACTGGCGCCCGCTAACCAAAAAATACCGGCAATTTTTTCTGCCCCATTATTTTGTTTGAATGAGAAGAAAAACCATTACACAACTCATTCTTTATACGATTTTCATAAAATAATAATAATAAAAATATTTTCTCTATAAAATTCATTCAAATCCATTAATTTAAAGTTACCAATAAATTTTTTTGATAACAAATAGTTTTTTCAGTATATTGTTTTCTAAACTATCATTTCAAAATAAATAATAGAAATTTTAATAATACTATCTGATAAATAGGGAAGACATATTATCATTTTGTTAGAGCAATTTTTTTTTAAACTCTATTAAAATACAAGTGTTATTTTCAGTTATGTTAATTAAAAGCTATTTGTGTTAATGTTGGGCTGATATTACATAGACTAGTTATTTTTAAATAATAAATACATATATGCATCAGTGATTCGTTAATTTAATAAATATTGTTCCAAATTTAATGTGTGAACTGCTTGTATCATTGCTTGATACTCATTTTTTGAATTATAGATGATTTGCAATATTCTTTAATGGGTACATATAAATGTTTTTTGACAATTCATTGATTTTAATTTCGTTTTTTCCGATAGAGGTCTCTATCAAAGCTTGGCTTTGTGGAGGTGAGGTTTTAAGTGTGCCTTGCTCCCGAGTAGGGCATGTCTTTCGACGGCGCCACCCCTACTCGTTTCCCCCTAATGGAAGTTTATCTACGTACCTGAAAAATGCCAAACGGATCGCTGAAAACTGGCTGGATGATTACAAGTATCAATTTTATGATGTTAAGCCTGAAGCTAAAATTCAAGAATTAGGAAAGTAAGTATTTTCAAAACACACTGGAAATGGTTTATAAGAAACTGAAGGAGGTGTGGAAATTATTCATTGTATACAAATTTCGTTATAACCGAACTGGTTACAACTTTATTTTCCAAATAATAGCTTAAATAAATTCAGGTGCATCTTTATTTATTGGGGCGATTGCACTTTAGCCCGAGGCATCATTGCGTATTACGTATCATTCTATGTTAATTTTTCAATGCATGTGAATATCAGGGCCATAGCTAGAAATGAATAATAGGGAGAAAGGGGACTCAAGAAAATGTAAAGAAGCTCATACTTTCTCTCTCTCTCTTTTTGACACAGATAGATAAATTAGTGCATATTCACTCTGTAGGTACTATGTTTCTTATTAAACTGTTATTATAACTTTATTTTATGCTAATAAAAGAATATATGATGATCAAAAATTCGAGTGTATAACATCATGTTAGCTTCATATGTGCAAATAGGATGAGACATGAAAGAATGTTGAAACAGTTATTTTAATTACAACTGCGCAGTATTTTTGCAAAACCCTTAAAGGGCCTCAAAACTAAATTAAATTTCTGAACAGAATTTCCTTTGAATTCATGGAACATAAATTCATATAGTGACCTTGGAATCTTTTCCCGGGGAGGCTCAAAATGTTTTAGGGAGTTGGGCTCAGCCCCCTCCCCCCTAGCATCCCCTTAGCTAAGGCCCTGGCAATGGCGGATCTAAGGGGGGGGGGCGATGGAGCGATCGCCCCCCCCCTTGAGCCCAGTAAAGGGTCTGAAAATGTTGCCCGCACGGAAAAAGGATTGGACTTAAATTCGAGACCGGCGCGGCCCGGGTAGGGCCGCGCCATTTTCAAGTCACGGAACAGGGTCAGGTCTTTACACTTTCAGAACCGGGCGGATCGAGTCTTACTTTTTCCTGTAGAGCGGGATCGAGCCACATTTTTCTTTTCAGGGCGGGCCTGGCGTGGATTTCGTTCTTCCTTGAGGTAAACGCTCGGTCTAAGATCGAACCAGACCATAAGGGAGGAGAAGCAATGGCAGATCAAAGGGGTGAGGGGGCGAAAGGGCGATCGCCCCCCTTAGATCCGCCATTGGCGGATTCAAGGAAAATGCGCCTTGGCATTTTTCAAGGCGAAAGGGCGATCTCCCCTCCCCCTTGGGCTAATAAAAGTTTCCTAAAAAGACATGCATCCTCGCAGGAAATGAATTGCAGCCTAACTCGAGTTCGGGGCGGGCCGCGCCTTTTCAATTTCGCGAGGCTCGGGCAGGGTCAGGTCTTCTCGCTTTCAGAACCGGGCAGTATCGTGATCATTATTTTTCTGCAGATTTGGGTCGGGCCCAATGGCGGGTCTGAGGGGGCGATCGTCTTCATTTATTGGGCAATAAACGTTTCCCAAAAATACATGCATCCTTGCAAGAAATGAGTTAGATCCTAACTAGAATTCAGCGCCCCCCCCCGGGCCGCGCCTTTTTATGTTCCCGAGGCTCGGACTGTGTCTGTTCTTACCGCATTCAGAACTCGGCCGTCATTTATTTGATACTATCATGATCATCACTTTTCTGCAGATTTATATTGGGCCTGACTTATTTTTCTTCCAGATCGAGTCTGGTCTGGAGTCATTCTTCTTAGATGTCTGCATTAGAGATGACACAGGTTCAGATTTAGCCCGTGTCCGATATGAGATCGTGCTCTGTTTTTATGCTGGTCTACTGATTTGATTCGGACTCATTTTTTCTGAAATCTGAAAATGTTATTTATCGATGAATAGAAATATGTAAAAAACTTTTTTTCCTCTTAAAAATTAGTATTTATTCCTTTTCAAATTAATGTCTTGCTATTTTGATAAAAATGAAAAACAGTAACAATTTTTTTTATTTTAGTATTTGAATGCTATTAAAGAAACAAAACAAACAATTAGTCATATCTACATCTGTAGATTTATGTTCAAGCATTGCCGACGACCGCCGATCTGGCGCCTACGAAAATAGGCGGGAATAATGAATTTGTGTTTAGTTGGATTTTTGTTTGTGGCAGAGATTGTTTTGCAATGGATCTTTTATTATTATTATTTAGGCATGTAACGCGAAAAGAATATTTTCTTTTGATTTTATTTTGCGGTTACCGAATAATTTAAATTTCTAGTGTATGCAACGTATACAAGTCGAAGTCGTAATCGCTTTTCATATGGAAATAACTGCAGTAATTATCATTTCTTTTGGGATCTCTGCTGATGCCGTAGCGGTAAGTAAATGTATTTACCATTACCATATTCTTGCGATCGAGTAGTGTTTCCACTGTTCCTAAAAAAGTTTTGAACTTTAAAATTTTTAATTTCAAGTTATTTTTTGGGTCATGCTATAACGAAGGCTTGTTATGAAGAATGAAATGGTTATAGTTAAAAATGTGCATTTTTTACAGAAAATTTAAAAATGTTGTTCGATTTGACAGATAATAGACAGTATTTTCTACAGGTTCCATGCAGTTATTAATGAAACACACTTCATTAACATGTCCATTGTCCATAATATTTTTTTACTAAAACAGAGACAACATATGAAAAACCTTTTATGCGTAAAGTATATCTTTATTTTACATCAAACTGTTCTTTTGATAATATTAAATTTAATGTTTCGTATAACAGCCTTTTTTTTTATATAAAAAATAGCTTTAAAATTATAATTACTTTTGGAACATTTTTTATTAGTATTATGCAATTTTTTCTACTGTATAATTTCATTATCGGGTTTTGCTCTTGATGCCGCAAAATGTTTCTGCCTCAGGCGGGACCAGGCTGTGGAATAATAGCCCAAATTTATCTCTAGTCCGCACTGACCAAAATTTCCCTGGTCGGGTTTCGGTTCGGAATGAAAGTTAAATTTCGGTCCGTGTTCGACCCAGCCTAGACGTATACATGTGCCCGGGAATGTCCGAGTAGGCGAAATGGGTCCGAATTTTCTAACGGGCCAACAAAATTTGAATAATTTTTCCAACATGCCGGGCCAATAAACAAAATAAACGGGGCGATCCGGCAAAAAAATTGAAGGGCCATATGGGCCGAGCCCATAAAAAAAAAAAAAAAACTGCGGGCTCACTGGCCCTTTGTAAAGATTTAAGCAGGAACGTTAAAATATGAGCTATTTTAAATTATATGTGTTTAATGAGAATAAATATAAATGTGCGTCATCAGTCGAAACTAGTTTGGCAACATCAATACAGAAATCTAACTTTTACAGTATAGAGATAGCATCGGAGAATTATATTGTGTGTAACCCGGGTTTAATATTTTTTTTAGCAGGCTCGTACCGGCCCGAGATCAGGCTTGCATTGCTTTTCTACATATAGACGAGCTGGGCTGGAACTAGACTTATTTGTTCTCAAGATGTGTAGGACAGACAATATGCAGTGCCGTGCGAAAGGGGAGGCGAAGGATGCGGTCGGCCCGGGCGTGGAAATTTAGGGGGCGCCAAATTTATGCTACCAGCGTAATTTTTGGCCTGTTACAAGAAAAAGTTGGGTCGGAGGGGGGGGGGCGGGCGCCACATTTTGCTTTGCCCCAAGAGCAGTTTTCTCTTCGCACATCAAATGATTGCGGATTTGTCAACCTTCTCATGCTGTCGCTTCCAGAAATTCTATTCAAAACGATAATTTTCACAGTATTTTCTTAAACTGCTTATCAAAAAATGGATTACGTCATAGTTTTTGAATAAAACACCTGCTATTCCTGCTAGTGTGATCCACAACATAAACATTAGTTAACCCGACCAGCAGCAAAAGAAACGAAGTCAACCGGACCCAAACCCGACCCACAGCAAAAACTAGAAGTCAACCGGACCCAGACCCGACCCGCAGCAAAAAATAAAAGCAACATGACCCGCAGTGAAAAAATTAGCTCCGACCCACGCATTAAAGTCGAGTCTCCAAATTTCTAAAATCGCCCCCCCCCCTTGAGGACTCTCCAGATCCGCCCTTGGGCCCTGGTGAATATGCGTTATTGTATTATACAGGGTGTAATATGTCATCTACTGCTGACCTTAAATTCCTCAACCGTTGGTTGTAGACATATAGTTCCAGTTACAAAAACGTTTTAAATAAAATAAATATTCATGCTGTGGCATTTTTTAAAGTAAAAAATCAATTTTATAAAATTTACGAAACATAACTACGGACCAACAATTACTATAGTTATATTTAATAAAAGTATACGCATATGATAACAGATATAACGCAAAAAGTTTGACTTCTGTACTCCGAAAATCCACACAGTTATTATACTTCAGAGTTTGAGATTTTTGCACATTATTTTGGTATCAGTTGATCATTGAGGGATCAGTTAAAAAACAAATTAAAGTAATTAGAGACTAAAATCAAAGTGCAATATCCATTTTTTTTTTTTTTTTTTTCTTACGCCGAAACCATTTTTGACCGGTATTGCCGAATTGGGGTATCACCAAAGAGAGTTATTTTATCTAAAAACTTTAGCTAACTTTTAGGCATTGCATACATAGCGAAGAATGAAATATTGAAATTAATCAGAAAAATAAATATTAATTAAATGTAAATTTATTATCATATCAGAAAACGGTTCGACGATAAAATAAAATACATCAAATGTCAGAATCTACTAGAGATACTGCTCAAAGTGTTCTCCATTAGTGGCAATACACAATTGAATGTGGGACAGTACTTAATTTTTACTCATTGAAGCACAGCAAATGTAACTAACTATGCGACGAGCTAGGCTGATGCACGGCTTCAGATCAATCAGAAAAGTAGGCTCTATTATATAGATCTGCGTCTTTATGTAACCCCAGAAATCGACGAACGCGATGGTCATTTTACCGAATCACCATATCCAATGATCTGTTGGCCAAATTCGGTGGTTAGATACGCACGAGCATTTATTTGATGCTTTAAGCGGTGGGGTCTCATCATGTTGAAACGACACCCGGCATGCATTTCGGAGAGGCATGAGTACATTTAGATAGAGTACATTTATAATGTATATGTAGCTGTCGTATGTTCGGTTATGCGGGTGGTTTTTATTCAGCATCAGGATATCACATGCTTAGTTAACAGTATATGCTTAGTTACCAGTTTTCGTTCAGATACGAAAATCATTACATTTAAAGATTGAATCTTTGATTTAACCCTTTGAGGGGTAAAGCACTTCTATTCAAAAAATGCTGAAATGATTGAATGACACATGAATTTAAAAACAAATTTATTTCAAAATAGAAAAATGCTTTTCTTTACGTACTTGATGAAATTAAAGTTATCATTTCAAAATTGTGGTGTCTATGTGGCATTTCTCAATTAAAATTAAGTGGTATATATTTTATACCACCGCTTTTGAAAGGGTTAATGTCATTTTTAGTTTAATTTTGAATTATTGTTTCAGCTATCAAAAGATGGATAAAAGACATCTGGGTCGTATTTTTAAAAATGTTTCTGAATTTTGAAGCTGTATAAGCTAAGTTTATATGTATAGCTTATTAGAAACTTTCTAATTTTAGGGTTGATGAAGTTGTTAGTGTGAAGCAGCGTCTTAAATGTCGTCCCTTTCAGTGGTACCTTGATAATGTGTATCCAGAATTGAAGTAAGGATTTTTTTCTCTGTTTTCGTTTAATTTATTTTAAGTATCTATATGTATTCTTTTCTAAAATATGTAACACATCTTTTAACAGAATGACGAGTATAATTTTGGTTTCTGCAATCAAGCACTTCAGTTTTGATTCATTTTCTTTGTCATTTTTGAGTAACTTCTTGAATTGGGAATAAAAAGTACCAAAATAATATGCATTATAGTCGAGTTTCGTTAGAACGAAATGAGATAATTTCTGCTATAGAATATTCCATTATATAATACAAGGCGGCGAGAGGTCAATGAAAAACACAGTCAAAAAAAAAAAAAAAAAAAAGAAAAAGAAAAAGAAAAAACTACCAGCATTTTCTTATGGAAAATCCTTCCAATAATATAATGGGATTAAAGAAGGCGAATTTCTCTTTAACAAAATACTGGTATTTAACAACTTTTGTGACTATGTTTTTCATTGACCACTCGCCAACCTGTATTAAAATGTATTTTATTACAGGGGGTATGCAAAATCATTATAGATGGTACTTACGAAATTTCATTGCAACAAATAGATTTTTCCAATTCCTCCGATTTAATTTTAACTGGAATCAACTATATAAGAAATTTTATTAAGCAAGGTAGCTTTGCCATTCACGGTCTCATTCTTACACTATTGAAATATAAGTCACTTTATATATGATTTATATTAGGAGCTGTCTTGAACTATCCTTATTCAATTTTTCAGATCTTTACGCTCGTCATTACGCTATAACTTCAAAAATCTGGCATTATCGGGACCGAGACTATGCTGGATTTTTGAAGGAATATCAAAAATAGTAACTAGGAATATTAAAATTAGTATTACATCCCTAATTAATGCGCCAAGTCATACCTTGGTGGAAAGGTGGAATATACTTGAACATGCGCATAGCCAGGGGGGGGGTGCCCTGGGTGCCCGGGCACCCCCCCCCCGCGCGCGCGCAGATCTTAGTTTGATTATTTTAAAAAATCAAAATTTATAAAAGAAAAAAAGAAGATAAATAAAAGAAAAATTAGTTCAATTAGTTAATCAAAACTAACAGTCTATGTTTTGAAATGTGATAAAATATAAAAGAATAGACCGGCACCGTGCGAAGGGGGGGGGAGGGGGAGAAGGCAGTCGCCCCGGGCACGGAAACTTAGGGGGCGCCAAATTTATATTACCAATGTCATTTTTTGGCCTCTCACAAGAAAAAGTTGGGGGGTGGGGGGGCGCCAAATTCAACCTTTGCTCCGGGCGCAGTTTTCTCTTCGCACGCCCCTGGAAGAAACCCAGATTCTTTTTTTTATTTTTAAGACGATTACTTTATTCATCTTTTTTAAAACTAGAATATTTACCAGAATCTATCTGTATTAATTACAGTAAGTCAAAAAGTTGGTTTTATAATCCCAATTTGATGTCTTATATTTATGGAAGTTTTTTTTTTTTTTTTTTTTTTTTTTACACCTTTTTTTTTTTTTCAAGTTTCTGCAATTTCATAAAAAAATAGTGTAAATTCTTGACAAGGATAGAAACTATTTATATATTTGCTTTTGTAATCTAAAATCTAGATAGCAGTCAAAAAAAAAAAAAAAAAATGTGAAACAATAATTCCAGCCCGAGCGGGCTCGGGCTAAAATTAGTTGGTCTTCGGATCTGGGTGGGCTCGGACTCTTTCTTTCGGAAACCGGAAAATTATTTATTCATGTGTAGAAAGTATTGAAAGATCTTTTTTTCCCTTTAAAATTATCTATTGTTTTTCAAATCATTTCAGTGATATTTACATCAAAACGAAAGGGGAATATAAATTGTGTTTTTTTACGTTAATAGTTTATTGCTGTTTCAAAAGAAAATTTGTGATGTTTGGAGATTTATGGCTATTACATTTCCGGCGACGACGATTGATTGAAAAGGCGCCAATCAAAACAAGCATAATCAATAGATTAGCTTCTAGGTGGATTTTTGTGTATGACAGAGGATATTTTTTAATTCGGTCCTTTATTTATTTATTTAATCAGATAGTTTATAACACTTAGAGAATGATTTCTTTTGTTTTTTATTTGAACCAGAAGGTTTAAGTTTGCAAATTATTTATTTATGCAAGTGTTATATTCGTTCTTCATATGAAAATATGAATTATCGTATTTATGAATCGTGATTATTATTATTTTATTATTATTATTATTATTTGGTCATCATGAACCCAGCTTATGCTGAGAAATTCTCTTTGTAAGTAAACATACTTTCTATATTCCGAAAAAAAACAATGTTTCTAATTTTTTTTTTTTTTTTTTTTTTTTTTTTTTTAATATAAAAGCATCGGACCTTTAAAATAACTGTTATCAACCAGTGGTGTAGTCGTAAAAATAGCAGAGGGTATACCCCATCAAATTTTCTTGTTGAAGGACAAAAAATATGGGATTTCTTTTAAGTATGAAGATATTTTTATTCGATACTAAATTGCTCTTTTCATAAGATTGGATTTAAAATTTTATTTAACGATAAATTTTATGTAATTTTTTTTTTTTTTTTTTTTTTTTTTTTTTTTTTTTTTTTAATGAGTTATCATATTTTAAACAATTTTTGATTATCATGCAATTTTTATTTTTGTTTATTTATTTATTTGTATACGTTTTGTATTTTACTCGGGCTCTCATGACAAAATATCTTTCGGGCTCGGATTCAAATTTGTCGGGCTCGAGTGGCACCGGGCTCCGAAATATGAGCCCAAACTCATCTCTAGTGGAGGGTTGCACAAATCTGCTTCCTTTGAAAATGAGAAATAATGCTACGCAAAATTCAAATTAATATGGATGTTGGTTGGTTCATTAAATTTCGTTTTCTCTGGTCATATTTTGACATTCGTACGGGCTCTTTTTTTTTAAACCGGAAAATTTTATTTATTCATGTGTAGAAAATACTGAAAAAACTCTTTTCTATTCTTTTAAATTGCGTACTACAAGTTATTTTAATGCTACTTTGATCAAAATGACGGGGAAACTAAAGTCGTGTTTATTTATTTTAGTATTTCATTGTTGTTTGAAATGAAAATTTGTGATAATTACAGATTTATGTTTACGGATATCTTTGTTTTATATCTATCATGTTTTATCTATGTTTATATCTTTTTCTTATCCATTAGATTTAGTTTTGAGCAACTTCTGATCCTTCTTCACGCAATGAAAAATTGCGTTTGGGTCCTTTTTAAAAGAAGTACCACACAATTGTACCTTCTGCAAATAAAAACCTGTCTAAAACGGAAATTCGATAGGTTTTGTGGGGTTCCGTTTTATTAGGTTTACTACATACGATATTGTTTGCACTCAACATTTTCAGGTTAAAAAATTTGGGCACCCCCCCGTTCAAAAGGCTGGCTACGCCTTTGTTGAAAACTCAATTTTAGCAGTTAAGTCGTAGGTTTACCGTTGTGTTTTCCTGCAATCAAATGTATAAAAACATAAAGTACTAGAAGATGGTAAACACAATGGTAAACCGAAAAAAAAAAACACTTAATAGCAAATTATGGCTAAAGGCATAATTTAACTCGCTATTAAATAGTAATCACGTAAGAAAAAGAGAAACTTAAATATAAAAACTTACTTTAATTGATATTTTCTGTGATACAAAATAAATAAAGAAATAAAATGAAATGAAATCTAATAAAGAGTAAAAATATTTCTTCTCTCGTAATTTCGGAAACATTGGTGTTAATTTTGCTTACTACATTTTTTAGGGGGGGGGGGGTTAAACTTTTTTTTTTATTTTTATTTATTTATTTTTGTATTTTACATAAATGAAGATTGTCTTTTTCGAAAATAAAGACATGTTTCTCTAAAGCATACACTAACCCCTTGGGGACGGGCGACACTAATCGTGCGGCAAAAAGGCTTAGGAATCCTTGTTTATCCCCACCAGTAAAATTTGCCTTATTTAATCGGAGCATTTTCTCGATTTAATAAGGCACACATTTCTATTTTTAAAAACCGGTCACGAAACATTAAAATTTTCGTAAAAGGATCCCGTCACGAAGGGGTTAATTCTTCAATCAAATTTTTGCATTTTTCTAGCGATACCTTTTCTTTTGCCGGTCTTTCATCCTCGTATTCTGAGTCTTCTAAATCAGAAAAATTAACAGAACATTATTTTAAAATACCACTTTTATTCATTTGTTTATATGGACGTATGTTATTGTAGCAGGGGGAAATATATATATATATATATTAAGAGTTTCAATTCATGATTCACCAAGGTATTTGCCGTCCATCTAAATCACCTTGGTCGTCTCCACTCCATGTAGTATCGAAAAGCTCAGGTAGCATTCGCCCCGTTGGGGACTACAGGAGATTAAATTACAAAACAGTACCGGATCGGTATCCCATACCTCACATCCAGGATTTTTCTAATACCTTGCATGGCAAAAAAAATTTCTCAAAATTAGACATTGTTCGTGCCTATTTCCACATTCCTGTGCATCCGGACCATGTACAGAAAACAGCAGTTTGTACCCCATTTGGATTATTTGAATTTCCATATTTAAATTTTGGGCTATGCGGAGCTGCACAAACTTTTCAGCGATTCATGCATGAAATTCTGGGTGATCTCCCATTTTGTTATATCTATTTAGATGACATTTTAATATTTAGCGCTAATGAGGAGGAACACAAAGCACATTTAAGAAACATTTTAGAGAGACTAAATAAGTATGGATTAACCATAAATGTTTCTAAATTTACATTTGGTGCATCGGAAATTTCTTTCTTAGGCCACTTAATTACTTGCGATGGCACTAAACCCTTACCTGATAAAGTTGAGCCTATTCTAAATTATCCTCAGCCCGAAACCATTAAAGATCTTCAGCGATTTTTGGGATTTTTAAATTTTTTTCGGAGATTTTTACCAAACATAGCAAACATCAAGTGTTTTTAACTTCCTGTTTAAAAGGGGCGAAGAAAAATGATAAGACAAAACTTGACTGGACAGAAAAAGCAGAGGAAGAATTTAATAATTGTAAAAAGTTAATTGCAAATGCGGTTCTATTAGCACATCCAAAACCAGATGCTGAATTAGTTTTGCAAGTCGATGCATCAGATTTTGCTATAGGCGGATCATTGTCGCAGATAGTGGACAGGGAATTACAACCTCTCGCCTTTTTCTCTCGCAAACTTTCTCAAACAGAGAAAAAATATAGTGCATATGACAGGAAACTTTTAGCCGCATATGCTGCCATAAAACATTTTAGACATATGCTTGAAGCGAGAAATTTTTCCCTATATACGGATCACAAGCCACTCACTTTTGCTTTCCATCAGCGCTCCGATAAATGTTCTCCAAGACAGGCTAGGCAATTGGATTTTATTTCCCAATTTACTACCGATATTCGTCACATAAAAGGGTCAGATAATATTGTGGCAGATGCACTTTCACGTACAAATGCTATAAGTATGCCAAACCCCATAAATTATACGGAAATTGCCCAAGCGCAGCAAACAGACCCAGAACTGGAAAGCCTAATTGCTAATTCGGAAACTTTACAATTTAAAAAAATCACTTTACCTGATTGTGACATTCCTATTTATTGTGACCTATCAACGGGTACAGCTCGACCCTATATTCCTCAACCATTTCGTCAAAAAGTTTTTTTAACTTTACATAATTTATCGCACCCCAGTATTCGTAGTTCTTCAAAATTAGTTCGGTCCAGATTTATTTGGCCTTCTATGAGAAAAGACTGTACTAAGTGGGCTAAGCATTGTATCCCATGCCAAAAGTCGAAAGTAATTCGCCATACAAAATCTCCATTAGGGAAATTCACAGACCAATCACAGAGATTCGATCATGTACACCTCGATCTTGTACGCCCTCTCCCTCCTTCTCAGGGAAACTATTACTGTTTAACGATGATAGATAGATTCACGCGATGGCCAGAAGCGGTTCTAATACCAGACATAACTGCACAGACAGTGGCTAAAAATTTTTACACACAATGGATTGCTCGATTCGGCTGTCCAGCCTATATTACCACTGACCAGGGCAGACAGTTTGAGAGTGCCTTATTTAGTGCCCTTGCCCAGCTGATGGGCATCAAACGACGCCGCACTTCCCCATATCATCCTCAAACGAACGCATTAATAGAGGAATTCCATCGCCCTTTAAAAGCAGCATTAAAAGCCCACAACACTGACCAGTGGTCTGCAGCCTTGCCCACATTGCTGCTTGGTTTTCGATCAGTCTTCAAAGAGGATGTTGGTGCAACGACTGCTGAGTTAGTTTATGGAAAGCCTCTTAGACTGCCAGGCGAATTTTTCGACGCGACACCAGCAGATGCCTCACCGAAGCAACTTGTGGAGGACTTAAAGTCCCATTTTGCTGCAGTGCGACCAGTCCCCACTTCCTGCCATGGCCAGAGATCAATTTTCGTGCACCCACACCTGACTGTATGTTCTCACGTCTTCGTAAGACATGATGGTGTACGAAAACCACTTCAACCTCCATATGATGGGCCATTTAAGGTCATTCTTAGAGGTAATAAAACCTTTGATCTAGAAATCAGAGGGTGTAAGCAAACCATCTCGATTGACAGACTCAAGCCAGCTTTCACAACAATGGATAGTGAAACCCTTGAGAAACCTTTACTCAACGAAAAACCTGTCCCAGTTGTGAAACCTTTACTCAACGAAAAACCTTTCCCAGTTGTGAAACCTTTACTCAACGAAAAGACTGTCCCAGTTGTGCAACCTTTGTGCAATCAACAGCCTGTACCAACTACCCGTACTGGACGACTCGTTCGGCCACCCCGGCGTTATGTTCATTTCCAATGACACTGCGGAGGGAGTGTGCAGCGGACTGCTCCGCCAAAGTAGCGCTAAGCTACCAAGCTAACAAACTTTCACCGCCTTTGGCGAGACTGACTTTTTCCGGCAACCTCTCCGGAGGAACGAACATTCTTGCCCAGACTTCACGAGTTGATTCGAACTGTGCTCTGTTGAGCGAGCGTGCATGTGTAACGACCTCACTGTCTGCAACGCTAATTCTTACTTAATTTAATCATGTAACTTTTTATTTGTTTTTGTTTTTATTAAATATGTTAATGTTTTACTTTCAGGCTAGCATTATTTATTATTCCTTTCACATAACAGTTTAACTTTATGGCGCGCCTAGAATATGTAAATACACAGCATCTGTTTAAACAAATCAATAAATTACAACAAAACTTTGTAATAACTTATGTTGATAAATCTCCCAATAATTATGCAATTATTTGTAAATCTTATTATCATCAACAGCTTAAATCTAGTATATCTAATAATAACACATTCCAAAAAATTAATGATAACTTACTTGCCAATAATCGTAAAATTAAAGGATTCTATAAATTATTAGACATTAACCCTACTAACTTTAAATATCCTTATCTAGTCCTTATACCCAAATTTCATAAGCATCCTGTTAAATTCAGAACTGTTACAATTAGTTGCAATACTTACAATAATGCTGCTAATAAACTTCTATTAGTAATACTTAATCAAATATATAATGTTACAAAAAAAAGTGATAATACACATTGCATAAAAAATATTTATGAACTGGTCCATATTATGAAAAATCTTAAATGTATAAAAAATATTTCTACTTATGATTTTAAGGATTTATTTAATAATATCAATTTATCGGATTTACATAATATCATAAATGAGCTTTTTAAAAAATATCAACACGAGTTGGATATATCACATAATATCGATTCTGATTATTTTCATACCTTAACCAATTTCATTATCTATAATAATTTTATCATGCATGATAACAATATATATATTCAAAACGTTGGTATACCACAAGGTGGTAGTACATCTAGTGTATTATCTGACTTATATTACTATGAACGTCATTATTTAAATAATAAAATACATTTATATCGATATATAGATGATGTAATTTTAATTGATACTGATAACACCTGTATATCTCAATTCCCTGTTGATTATCCTTCTAATCTAGAACTTTCAAAAAACCTACTTTTTAATAATACAATCAATTTCTTAGATATTAAAATTATATTAAAAGAGAACAAATTTATAACTGATATTTATGACAAAAGGAAAGAATTTAATTTTAAAGTTAATACCTTTACTAATTTTAAATGATGTCTTCATAATTCTGTATATCGTAATATAATACTTAACCATTTATATAGAATAAAATGTCTATGTTCTTCACATTTAATTAATACTAATATTAAAAAGCTTGTATATGGTGCTATAAATAATGGTTATCCTAAAAAAATCATATATTCTTTAATTTATAATTAGATATTACATGATCTTATAATTAATTCTTTGCGTAAAAAATGTATAAAAAAATTATAAAACATAAAAATAATAATAATAAATTAAAAATGTTAAAAAGTAATAAATATGTATACATATATATAGGATGGTTGGGTGGGTAGATGTTAGAGTACGGAGGAGGGTGGTGTTGTCTGGATAAAAACGCAAAGGTTAATTACTTAAAAAAAAATTTTTGAGAGTGGGTTATTTATTTTAACATATTTATTTTAACATATTTTTAAACTGTTTAATTGACACCAATATATGGATATTTGTCTAGTTATATCTATAGTTAAATAGCTATATTTTAATTATCAAATTAATTTTAATGTTATTGATATAATTTTTGGTATTATTATTAATAATATCATTACTATTATTATTATTATTATTATTATTATTATTATTATTATTATTATTATTATTATTATTACTAGCAAAAGCCGTGCTTTATTTGGATTCGCGAAGCATTATTTTATAAAGCATATATTTGAAAGTAACAATATTTTTTAATATTATTTTTGCATCTTTATTAAACAAAAACGTTATTTTACGTTTTGGCGCATTTTAATTCTACAAATGTAAGTTCAGCCAAATAACTATCAATTTCCTAGAATTGTTTATATTTATGATGTAAGACTGGCATTAAAAAATATTTTCGAAGCAAACTTTTACAAAATATTTTTTAAATTTTCAACTAAAAATTCTTTTAAAGATTTTTTTACAATTTCTAGTAGCCACTGGTGTTTCTTAAATTTGTTTGAAATATGCATGTTTACAATCTTTGTAATTAACATCAAATAATCTTTGATAGCTATTTTAGAATAATATATTTGAAGAGAGCTTGAAGAAAGTTACTTCTTCAAAATCCTATTTTCTGGAAAAACATTTGAAATCTGCTCTCGTCGATACTATGAATTTTTAACTGTAAAACTTTTTATTCTAATTTCTTCGTTTTTATACATGTTAGTGCATGAGAATTTTTGATATTGTAGAATTTTTCGTAAGGAAAATTTTTATTGAATGCTTAATTTTGAAGGATTTTCACTCTTGACAACGTTACTTACGTTTTTAAGCCAACTGGTGCCTATATATCCTCAATATCTACAATTGCTTCATCTAATGTTAAACCTTGGGATTTATGAATTGTAACAGCAAAAGCTAACTGCAGAAGAAACTCTTTCCTTAAGCAATTTATGCTTCCATTTTTCCAGAATTCAATTATTGGGGGAATTGGTACGCACCAATTCTTATAAGTTAAATTACTATAGTATTCAAATTTATCCATGATTATTCGCGATATCTGGTCTGGTGGCTTGTGATTTTCTTTAATACGTACAACTAACAAGGAAGGTCTCCATACGGGCATACTCAGAAAAATCTGAAAAAATTACAGAATGTTCTTCTCATATAGTTATATATGTTTATAAAAACAATTTCGGCGGAACCAGCTTATAACGTGCGTAAAAAAAAATAATAAAATTTCGTTTATTTGGCGATTTATCTCCGGTTGGCGAAAAAACGAAATTTTGAAAAATACGCTTTTACGCTTCGAATACTTTTTAAAGAAAAAACTTTCTATGTTCAATTTATTAAAATAAGTTTAGTTTAAGTAATTTTAGTTTTGCATTTTTACTTTACTTTAAGTGTAATTTTGTCATATACGTTTATATGTACTTATAACAAAAAGAAATTAATATATTTTATCATTTAAAACACAATTTAAATTGATTAAAATTGTTCCAAATTAAAAAATACACTATTAAAAATCTGCTGCATTTTGTTGCAACGTACTCCCTTGCTTGTATAGAAAACGGTTACTTGGCTGTGAAATGGAGCTTTCTCATTGGTTGGAATAGAGATATTATATACAAGCGGTGGAGTGCATTGCAACAAAATGCAATATTGCACAAGCTACAACACCGCTAAAAATCTGTATCATTTTTTGCAGCGTCACTTCACCGCTTTTATAGAAAACGGTCAATTCACCGTGCTATGGAGCATTCTCATTGGGCAGAAGAGAGATATTCTATAAAAGTAGTGGAGTGACGTTGCAGTAAATGCTGCAGATTTTTAACAGTGAAGTCAATTAAAATCAATTTTCAGATTCGTTAAAATCGTCTGCTTTTGGCGAGGAAATGCACTGCTCGCCAAATCCCGCGTCGCTTTCAGCTTTTCACGCCAATTATTCCAAACTATTTTATTTTTTTACATATCTAATAATGTAATTCCGCCGCTAATTTTCACTGATCCTTTATTACCTACATGAGTAGTTTAATTCGTATTTTTTTCAAAAAATTCTGAGTATGCCCCCAATGGAGACCTTCCTTGTAAGTCTAAAGTCCCGTTCACTAAACCCTTTTCGGTCCACAAATAAGAACAAAACATTACTTTCGATACAAATGATAAAGTAAGAAATAGTTGAAGTCCATTTGTCATTTCGGAATCGGCCAACTTTTCCTTTAGTACATTTATAAAGAGCTTGAATCGAGGCAGCACGTTCACGCAATTCTTTTAATTTTTCATTTATATAACAAATTTAACAATTAATTTTATTTGTTTACAATTCTTTTGTTGCCACTTTACAAAAAAAAAAAAAAAAAAGCTCTATAATACAATTCTTTTAAAATGTTTAAGTGTCATCTGTGCAAACGATTTTTCTGAATAAAGAAAACATATTTTATTTATTAAATTAATCATGATTCTATCTATAATTACTTACTCAATGATTTATATTTTTTTTCTGAAAATATACGCGTTTCATTTTTTATTTATTTGCTGAAATACGTCCGTATTGGAAATGCATGTAAAATAAATTAATTAAAATAATATTTTTTTAACGTTTTACTGTAAAAAAAATTATATTCTGCAAATCTACAGATCATATTTTATTTTTGTGTTTAATTTGAAGTCAAAATATTGAATAGTTTTTTTGTAAAGTGTACGACAAATTGTAATTTGAGTGGCCTAGTAGAGGATTCGCTTCGCTCATCCTAATTATTTTGTTTTTACTTATTTTTATTTTATTTTATTTTACTTTATTTTTTTTATTTTATTTATTTATTTATTTTATTTATTTTTAATTTTTATTTTATTTTATTTTATTTTATTTTTTAATTTTTATTATCCTATATTAAGATAATGAGTTTTTACCATGTAAAGTCACAATAAATGTTACTGATTAAAGTAACAAAACGGTATTTTAAGTTATATGTTAATATGAATGTTATCTCTTAATTCAAATTTTAATTATTTTATTAATTTAATTTTATGTTAATATCGATTATTAATTATTTTCTCCGGTTCAATTATATTTCCATTCAGCTTTATCTTTTTTGTTTGTTGTGGATAACTATTATTTTTACTTACTTTCAACTCCTTTTTGTAAAATATCTTTGTTCCTTGTTTAATAATTTGGTTTTTGTGTGTTGGTAGCCCCAAATACGTATTATTTTGCTATTTCATGGCAAATACGTGGATGAAACCGCACACTTCATTTGTAGTTCCAGAGCATTTGGGGCCTGATGATTCTGCTTTTGGAGCTACAAATTCTATTTGCATTCATTTTTTTTTTTTTTTTTTTTTTTTTTTTTTTTTTTTTTTTTCAGATTTACTCGTTACACTATTTTTTTATTTTATTATAATTCAATTCAATTCTAATTCTTCGTTTTGGTTTATTGTTTTATTGATAAAATCCATTGGTGAATCTTGTCTACTTTTAATGGTATTATATATATATATATATATATATCAGGGCTAGAAAAATTTGAAAAAAATTACATGCCCAGTCGGGCATGTGGTAGGGAAAAATAGATGCCCGAATAAAAAATTTACATGCCCAACTTTTTTGTACTTCTAAGTTTTATGATTGTAACTTTAAAGCTGGTATTTTTTATATATCATAGTCCATTAATAAAGGAAAATTATCACGCTGCACCGTTAAAAATTGCCACACGTTTTTCAGATATCTGATTAATCAGGTTGTGTCTTGTATGACTAAGAACATAGGTGATGGCCAAAAAAAAAAAAAAAAGTTAACATAATCGTTAAAGATAGTGTGGGGAAAGGAAATCTATGTTCACGTGTGACCGTCGGAAAATCGTGAGTTATATCATTTTATTACAAAAACTGTTGAGAAAAAAATGTCTTTGCAAGAAGAAAAAATATTACAATGCCGATCGTGAAAAATGAAGGGGGGGGGGGAATGTCGATGTGAAAGAAAAAGTTGCGATGTCATTCATAATAATTGTTACCGATGTTGTGATTATTCATAATTAGTTAAAGTACTTAAAGTTTATTTACGTGTTATGTTTTGTTTTTAACCTTCTCAAATCGTCAATAGTGTACATTATGCGAGCCGCCATTGCTGCGCGGGTAAATATGTTGCTCCATAACTTTTGAAAACCGTTATTAAAGAATCACTGGTACATCGGCAATCACGGCACTTAGTTACGTGAGTGACGTTCTATCCTGGCAGCCAATGCGGTAGCAGCTAGCGGAGAGCAGTGTTGCCAGATTGTCGAAAGTCAATTTCCCCAAAATTTCTGAAATTTTCCTCAAAACAAGGCTTTTTTCAAAAAAAGTCCCCAACGCAATTTTTACTCAAAAAGGCAAGTTCTCAATTTTCAATTTTTCATTATAAAATTTTTTTAACAAATTTAAACTCAATTTTTTCCCCAAATCGACCATTTTTTTGAAAAAATTCCCCACTTATGAAAAAAATAAACATTTAATCTCAATAGAATTTTGCTTGTATATTGAAAGCTAAAACAACAACAACAACAACAAAAAGATTATAAAATCGTTTTTATTTTTGTTTTATAAATCTGTACTATTAAATGAAATATCTTTCTGTGCTTGTGTTTCTGTTCACGATGAAAGGAAAATCTGAATCACTTATCTGAAAACTCAAATGGGGAAAATACGGAACTATTTCTTTAACTGTCCAATGCAGATCATGATGAATCTGTAGTACATCTAAACGGTGAGGATGACGACAAGAATGTTTTATAACTAATATTTCTGTATTTTATTTTCGTTTTCCAAACCAAAATCGAATTTGAGACAGGTCCAGTATTGGCAAATGTCTGAAAGTAAAAATTGAAATTGTGACAACAATTCCCCAAGTTTTTCCCCAAAAATGTTCATTGTCCCCAAACGTGTCCCCAAGATTTACTTGTCCCCAAAAAATTCCCCTAGAGGTTCAAAATTCCCCAAAATGGGGACAAAATCCCCAATCTGGCAACACTGGCGGAGAGTCTTTATCTGCCGTTCCATCGGAGAAAAGGTGTGTACGCGCAACGGATGTGCGCAGCAAAGGCTATGCTCCTCTTCTATTTTCATTTGTTTTGACGACAGCTCAGTCGTATTCCGGCGCTGACCGATTGTATTGTAAATAAAATGTCTACTTTTCGTAAGGCGTCCATTAATTTACGAAGTTTGATCATTCTTCTTCATGATTTAGCTTATGCCAACCTATTTAAATTTAAATGTGGCACTTTCAAAAATACATGCCCGTTCGGGCATGTTGATAAAAATAATACATGCCCGATCGATAATTTTACATGCCCCGGGCATGTCGGGCTATAGATTTTTCGAGCCCTGATATATATATATATATATATATATATATATATATATATATATATATATATATTAGTTTATTTTCGTTATGCCTTCTTTGTTAAATTGAATTTAATTATGATGCATTTACTTTATTTTACTTATTTAAATAAAGAATGTTTTCATGCTAAACTTTTTTTTTAAATGTTACAGACCTCTGAGTAAAGATGCTTTAGCTTTGGGCCGCTTACAACAGGAAAATTTGTGTCTACAGTCTGTTACTTCTCAACAAAATAAGACTTCTGTCATCCTCACAGATTGTTCTGAAACCAAAAAAGAGCAGGTAACACGGTGTTTTTCTGCAGTTTAAAATTTGCAATTTCAAGTATAAGCCATTCCCTTCATTATATTTTTGTTTTATAAGATGCATTAATTCAGGTCATATGCACTCAAAACTATAAATTGAACAAAACCAAAAAATAAATCTCGATGTTTCAAATTAATTGAAAAAAGAAAAAAAAATGAATAAAGGTTTTTTGGGAAATTAAAGATTGAAATTAAACTAAATTACAATGCCTGATTCGAGAAATGTGATATTCAGTGACGAATCCCACTTTTCTCTCAGTGTTGCTGACTACTGTACGTGAGTGGAAGCAGAGAGGTCAGCGAACCAATCCTACATTTGTTACTAATTGGCACACTGCCATAAAACATTAAGTGATATTCTGGGACAACTGATTCCTTTTACATGCTACAAGGTACTTTAATGGCTCGGCATACGTAGATGACAAATTTCAGTCGGTGGTACGGTCTACGTTATCAAGTTGTCTAGGGAGACATTTATTAGCAAGATAACGCTCGCTCGGCCACGTACAGTACGGCTCTCTCAACAATGACTACAAGGATATAATGTTCTTCCGTGGCATCAATTTAGAATATTTGGGACAGGCTTGAAAATACGATTTCAGTCGTCTCTTATTACTACCGAACTAATTTATTAGTTGTTACCCTTAGGGCAGAATGCATCACTGGAAGACACCGGTAACCAGGGGCGTTCCGACCCAGTGTGCAAAGCGTGCGGCACACACAGGCGCCGAAGCAGTAAAGGCGCCTAAAGATTTCAGTTGAGAAGCAAATGTTAAAAAAAATATTAATATAAAAAATATTATATTTTCTTAGCATCTGAGTTATCTTTTATAGATTTACCTTATACAAATTATTTATAAATATTCATTTCTTTCTTTAAAATTTTATTTTATTCTACTTATGAGTCCTCTAATAAATCATTTAGACAAGACCTGTCCAACCTTTTTAAAACAGAGGTGCACCTCATATAGTTATAAATAATGAAAGGCGCCGTAATTCACATAGCTGAAAATATGCAACACTATTATCTCACTGCGGTGGAAAAGCGTAATATACAGTTTTATTACCGCAGGAGCTAAATTTCACTTGTTTTTTTATTATTATTTATAAGAAAAAATTGTCACTTTACTTCAGAATTTATCATAAATAAGAAGAAAATTACTATTCGGAAATACTGGTAAAAGTTTCTCCTACAATATCAGTCCATGAATAGAGGTAGACTTATATGTTAGAAACGTCTTATATGATGCGCGTATATCTCACGCTGATAGCTATAAGTCCCCTATAATTCAGAAACTATTTTAAAATAATTTAATTCAGAATAAATTTAAAATTAGATTTTCAGAGGTTCAAAAGTTCTTCAAAAGTTTTGTGGATGAAGAAGCTATAGAAACTTTAATCGCTGAATAACAAATTAATAGCATTAAATAATTAAAACTTATTTAAGGTCACCGATAACTATTACAAGAAAACTATTCAAATATTTTTAATTTTTAAAACTGTATCCCTTAAAAAGGATTTTTAATCTTAATAGCTAATAAGAGGATACATTCCAATGGGTGCCAAGAAAACCTAAGGGCGCAATCGTGGCGTCCGGGGGGGGATGCTTTGGAGAATACTGAATAAAGAAAAAATGTAAAACCAGAACTTGGGGACTATGCACAGGGCCGTAGCTAAGGGGGTGCTATTAGTGTTCCTTCAACCTTCGGTACAACAAGGTTACAAACAAGGTCCAGGTACCCTAGGTTCTATGGGCGCCTCAGCTTACCCTAAAACATTTTGAGCCTCCCTGGAAAAGATTCCAAGGTCAATAAATTAATTTCTATTCCAAAAATTCAAATGAAATTCTGTTTAAAAATCTAATTTATATTTCCCTGCACTCCCTGCGTACACTCGTGTCTATTCAAATACTGCATAAATTAGTGTAATGATTGTAAGATTTGTGCATTTCATTTCCGAACATAAAATCGAATTTTTGAAATATGAGCACTTATTAGCATTACACATAACCGTAGACGTTACAGAGATTAAAATGGCAAAACAACAACAACAACAACAAAAGTTCAATTTAGACATAGATAAATTAGAAACTACAATGATGGCTGTTAATATGAATGGAAAAATATAAATTTATGAAAAAAGTGTTTTAAAATCCCGTGCACTTTATGTCCTACTAACCAACCGCCTTGGATCACCTAGGCCAATTATAATAACCTTAAATATTCTAAAGTAAAAATATTGAATGTCAATGGCGGATCTAAGCCCCCCCCCCCCCCTAGGGCCCATAAAGGTTTCAAACCAACATAAGAGATCTTCATGGAATAGGACTTGGGCTGAAGCCCAAGGTCGGCGCTGCGCGGCCCGACCCGGGCCGCGTCAATTCATGAATTAGGCAATGGCGGATCTAAGGTGTGTGTGTGTGTGAGGCGGGGGGGGGGGCTAGATGGCGAAAGGGCAATCGCCCACCCTAATGTCGGGCTAGGTCAGGTCTTCTGAGTCGGGCCGTGTCCTGATCTTTATTTTCTGTCGATTTGGGTCGGGCCAGACTTGTTTTTCTTCTTGGTCGAGTCCGGCTTGGAGTCATTCTTTTTAAATGTCTATGTATTAGAGATGAGACAGTGCTCGGACTCGGACTCATTTTTTCTGAAACCTATAAATTTTACTTATCAATGAATAGAAAATATTAAATAAGCTTTTTCCCCGCTTAAACATTACTTATTACTTTTCAAATCACTATATTGACATTTTGATTAAAAGGAAGGGGAAGCAAAAATTGTGTGTGTGTGTGTGTTTTTTTTTTTCTATTTTAGCAAACGATGCTATTTTAAAAGCAAATTATTAGTAACTTCTGCAGACCTATTTTGTCATTTCCGACGATGGTCTGGCGCCAACGAAAAGGCGGGAATAATGAATTTAGTTTGATTTTTGTTTGTAGCAGTGGTTATTTTGTAATAGAGTTGTTTATTTTATTATTATTTAGACATTTAATGCTAAGAGGATATTTTCTTTCAATTTTAGTTTGCGGTTGGCGAATAATTTAGATTTCTATTGTACACAGCGCACACAGGTCGTAATTGCTTTTCATATGGAAATAATTTTAATAATTGTTGCTTTTTTTGTGAATTCTGCTGATACTGAAGCTGTACTCTGAAATTTACGATGTCACTTTTGGTCGTAAGTAAATTTATTTTCCATATTATTCTGATAGAAAGCAATTGAGCAGTGTTTCCGCTATTCCTATAATAGCATTGGAATTTATATTTATAAATTCAATATTATTGTCTGGGTCACACCTAACCCAAAAGATTGTTATGAGGAATGAAATGGTTATAGTTAAAAATGTGCACTTTTCATAGAAAATTGGTAAATGTTGTCCGATTCGACAAATAATCGACTATAATTTCTTCAAGTTCCATGCATTTATTTATGAAACACAGTTCACTAACATGTCCATAATGTTTTCTTATTGAAAGAGACAAAATATGACAATTTTTTTTATGTATTAAGTACATTTTTTTTTTTAAACCAAACTTTTCTTTTGATAATATTAAATTTAAATTTTCGTTTAAGAGTAACATTTCTATGGAAAATGTGGTTTAAAAATTATAATTTTTCCTCTAACATTAAAAAAATATATATATTATACATTTTTTCTTCCGCTGTATACTTTCGTTATCGGGCTCGGGTTCTGATAAAGCAAAATGTTTCGGGTTAAGTTGGACTCGGATTTAAAATCGAGCTCGGGTGGGACCTAATTCTGAAAAAAGAGCCCGAACTCATGTCTTATCTGTATTGATCAAAATTTCCAGGTCGGGGCTCGGCCCTGAGTAAAAGCTAAACGTCTGTTCCGTGTCCGACCCGGTGCGCGGAAAAAAGGTCAACGGAAAAAACGTCAACGGAAAAAACGTCAACGGAAAAAAGGGCAACAGGTAAAAGCTTAAGTATAAAGACAGCAACTTTCATATCTTTATGTAAACTTTGACCAAAAACATTCTTTAAGTGACGAAAAAGGGGCAAACGTGAAAAAAAATACAGGTATATATATTTTAATAGGGTGGAAAAAAGACAAAAAAAAATTGTTGTCTTGATATTTAGAATGTTCAGACGGATAACAGAAAAAGAGTCGAAATTTTAAAATTTGGTACACGAAAACTCAATTTGGCAACATGCAGCATAAAACATTTAAAATAAAATTTAAAATATAACGAAATTTGTTATGGTGGTTCTATTAATAAAAATAATTACAAGGCAAGAAAGAAACAAGGTTGGAAGAAAATCATGAAAAACTCCGAACGATTTGGCCGACGGATGCGATTGGGTTCGAATCCAGCACCTCCCGTCCACCAGCTTCGAGAGCACAACCTCTTAGCCACTGGTGGAGCGGATTTGACAAGGGGGGTCTTATTTAGAAACCATAACGTCGAATAATGTTTTCATTTTTCGATAATACTTGTAGAAGAAGAATAAGAAATGAATAAAAATTTATAATATTTAATAATTAATAATATTTAAATAATAATTAATTATTCATTTATAATTTTATATTTAATTTATATATTTTATTATGTTATTATATTAATTATTATGTGTTATACTGTATATTATATATATTATAATATATAAATATAAAAAATTAAATGTAAAATATATTAAATATTAATAATAATAATGTAGTAATAATAATATAGTATATAAATATTAAATATAATAATTATTTTAAATAATATTAAAAAATATAAAATACATAAATATAAGTAAATTTTTAAAATTATATAAATATAATAAAATATTAATCTATGATTCAATTATTATTATTATTAATATTATTACATTATATTTATATATGCTCATGCTTTTACCGGTCTTTTTTTTTCCAAGCACTTTTTTTTCGTTTACCGATTTAGAAATGGCAAGGATTGTTATTGTTGTTACTTCCGATTATCTGCCCGGGGTATATAGGCCCTTGTAGGAGAGCCCTCCGTGGAGGTCTTTCTAACTGTATTTACGCAAGGTTACCCAAGGTTAGAAGAAAATCATGGAAAACTCCGAACGATTTGGCCGACGGATGCTATTGGGTTCGAACCCAGCACCTCCCGTCTACCAGCTTCGAGAGCACAACCTCTTAGCCACTGGTGGGGCGGATTTGACAAAGGCGGACTTATTTAGAAACTATAAAGTCGAATAATGCTTTCATTTTTCGATAAATGCAGGTGGCCTTCCAGAAAATGCGGTCCAAAATAGTGTTTTCGACAAAATTTTCGCACGCGAAAGCCTGATAAAGGTCATAGTGAGAAAACACAACCTTATAACAAAATGCAATTAACTTGTCGAAAAATGAAATAATATGTTTATACATACAATTTTTTATTCAATTATTATTTTTTTTATTATTATTATTACTATAATCAATAGAATCACCATAACAAATTTCCTTATTTTTTTTATGTTTATTTAAATGGTTTATGCTGCTGTATCCAAAATGGAGTTTTCTTGTGCCAAATCTCCACATTTCGACTCATTTTCTGTTATCCTTCTTAACATTCTAATAACATAATTAAATATAAAAAGAACATTTTTTTTTTTTTTTTTTTTTGCCATTTTTTTTCACCCCATTTAAAATGTATTTGTACCATTTTTTTTTTTATTGCCTGTTGTAAACTTTTTTCTTACTCCAAAGAATGTCCTTGGTCAAAGTTTGCATTAAAGATATGAAAGTCGCTGTTTTTATACGTAAGCTATTCATCAATCGAGTTGAAATAACCGATACACGTGTATTAACCGATGCATTTGTATGCTTACTATAAACATAGAATCGATATTCTATAACTTAAGATACCTCCCTTAATAACTATAATGTACACTGGTGTCCAAAATTTAAGCATAATTGGTAATTAAGTAATTATTTTTAAGTAATGAAAGAAATATGAATCGGAATGTGCTGAAACTCCAGGTGTGTAAACAAAATAGTACGCGTCACATATTTTCGCGAAGAGTTTTCCCCGAAATCGAACAGGGGACCGTCAACAAGTTGAAAAAGAACGAAGATCTTTTGGATAACCCTGTCAAAACTAATGTAGCAAAAGCGTTCAAACTGCACATTATGATTAATTTTCTTATTGTAATGTACTGTGTTAATTTTTACAAGGATAGCATGTATACTCGTAGAGAAATTAAGGTTGTTATAAAAACAGTCCTAAGTTTTTTTGCTTATAATTTGCAGAGTTCTTAATATAAAATAGTGTTCTTTTTTGAAAAAATGACAAACATCATTGTACACAATACCCTGTCATCAGAATTAAAAAATAATAAAAATTGTATGACAAATGAGCAGGTTTACTAAATAATTTTTTACTGCGCATGCGTGAACGCTATTAAAATTTCATTTGCATATTATGTTAGTTAAATGCATAGAGCAACTTTTGTGAAAGTCTCAAAAACATAGCTTAAAAATTCTGAAAATTATCGTTGATAGAATGAGATCAAAATCCTTTATTCCCTAAATGAAACAAAAAGATGAGGGGCTGTATCCATATTCCATTGTTTAGTGCCTACACAATATTGCACGTACAACTATATTTAGGTAAAACCCCTGATTTTTTTGCTTCCTTTAGGAATAACGGATTTTAAGTTGATTTTATAGGCTTCCATTTTCAGAATTTTCAAGCTATGTTTTTGAAAGTTTTACAAAAGTTGTTCTATACATTTAGCTAACACAATATGCAAATGACGTTTTGATATCGTTGACGCATGCGCAATGAAAAATTATTTACTAAACATACTCATTTTTCATGCAATTTTTATTATTTTTAAATTCTGATGACAGGGTATTGTGTACAATGATGTTTGTCATATTTTCAAAAAAGAACATTATTTTATAATAAGAACTCTGCAAATTATAAGCAAAAAACTTGGAAAAATTTAGGACTGTTTTTATAAAAACCTTAATTTCTCTACGAGTATACATGCTATCCTTGTAAAAGTTAACACAGTACATTACAATAAGCCAATTAATCATAATGTGCAGTTTGAATGCTTTTGCTACATTAGTTTTGACAGGGTTATCCAAAAGATCTTCGTTCTTTTTCAATTTGTTGACGGTCCCCTGTTCGATTTCGGGGAAAACTCTTCGCGAAAATATGTGACGCGTACTATTTTGTTTACACACCTGGAGTTTCAGCAAATTCCGATTCATATTTCTTTCATTACTTAAAAATAATTATCAATTATGCTTAAATTTTGGACACCAGTGTATATCAACTTTCGATTTATTGAAGAACTGACATTTATTACTATTATTTATTGTTGCCGTTTTTATCTGTTGACCTTTTTTCCGTTGACGTTTTTTCCGTTGCCTTTTTTTCCGTTGACATTTTTTCCGTTGACCTTTTTTCCTAAATTCGTCCGACCCAGCCTGTATGATAAGCATTATTGGGCTGACGCGATTCGTGCAATTCTTCACCCCGAGCCCAATTTGGACTGACATCTTACTTATTTGTTATTCGTAAAAAATATATTTATGTTGTATATTTTTTTTTTTTTTTTTTTTTTTTTTGCGAAATCTTACGAAATACATTTTTAAAAATTTACTTTTGTTTTTGACCAGCAGCAAAATATAGTAATCAACCGGTCTAAAACCCAGCAAGTAGCGAAAAAAGTAGAAGTTAACCTGACCAACTGTAAAAAGTAGCAGTCAAACGGACCCAAATACGAACCACAGAAAAAGCATTGGTTACAGCGTGGTGCGAAAGGTTAGGGGGCGAAGGGGGCGGTCGCCTCATGTTCAGAAGTTTAAAGGACGTCAAATTTATACTACCAACATCATTTTTGGTCGGTCACAAGAAAAGTCGTTTGGGGGATGGGGGGGGGGGGGGAGCAAACTGAAACTTTGCCCAGGCGCAGTTTTCTCTTCGCACGCCCCTGATTAGCTAACACGACCAGCAGCAAAAAATAGAAATCAACCGGAACCAAACCCGACCCGCTTGAAAAACAGAAGTCAACCGGACCCAAAACCGACCCGCGTGAAAAATAGAAGTCAACCGGAGCCAAACGCGACCCGCTTGAAAAATAGAAATCAACCGGACCCAAACCCGACCCGCAGTGAAAATATTAGTCCCGACCCGCGCATGAGTTTCAAGTCTCCGAATTTTTAAAATCGCCCCCCCCCCCCCCCCGTTGAGAACTCTCCAGATCCGCCCTTGTTGAATGTTATTTTTTCCAAACGAATGTAGAGATGGGGTGTGGGGAGAGCAATGTCTTCAGCAACATGTTGATTTGACTTTATAATTTTGAATAAAAATATTTTCGAAAGAACATTATATTGCTAGCAGTGTATAATCTTGAATTTGTATGATTTTTCCTTTTTAAATGAAAATCCATCCAATCGAAGCTCGAGTTGATTTCCCACTGCCTTCAATAGAGTATATCGGCGATGCTATTCATGTTTGTGTCTGATTTTTCAAGCTAACTGTCAATTTGTATTTATTTTCTGACATTTAGATATAAAACTTTCAATTTTGACCAAAAAAATATATATATATATTCTTGATAAAATAAATAATGGAAATCTGCACAATTCCTCATACATATTTTTTTTTATTTATTAACGCGAAATGATATTCAAATCACATATTTCTTAATTGGGAAACGATATCTTGAGATAATTTGCATCGAGAGAAAAAAATATGTTTGGCGAATCCTTGAAATGACTTCAAAAATTTTTTTGAACAATAAATATTAATATTTTCACACCTGAAAATTATTAGAACCTGAAAAATACCGTGATTGTATCAACAGTTGTTGTTGTTGTTGTTGTTTTTTACGTTTGAAACTTCAGAGAAATGAAAAACATGAGAACTGATGCGAATCGCTACCAAATAAAAAGGTTTTTGAAATAGTAATTAAAAATACCATTGAAATCGGTTTTCTTTCTTTATTATTATTTATTTGTAATTTTACCAGGATCTCACTATATCCCAATTTGCTGGAATCCCAAAATGCAGAAAAAATCGAACGTTACGCTTTTGGTCAGTGGGAAGGACTGCTTGGAGAAGGACACAAGCATGATCTCGTTGAGGAATAAAAGATCGCCATTTTGCGATGATCATTAAGGGTTTTTAATTAATATTTCGAGTGATTAAAAAAAATAAAAACTGAGTGTCAGGTGTACAGTGCATCTACCATCATCAATCCTTATCCAAATTTTTAGATCTTTATGTGCGGTAGATTTTCTTAGCCATCGTCAATACATGCAAAGTAAAAACAAACATCTTTCTTTTAGATGCAATATATTGTTACTGCATTAAATTACTTTCTCCGGGATAATGAAATTTTACCGTAACGTAGGATTTTGATAGAGAGTACTTTCATTTACACAGGTTTTACTGTGTTACGAATTTTATTTACATAGCTGCCATCCTTCTGTATTTTTCAAGTAATTTAAGCATGTTTGGAAACAGAAATTTATTTATTTAATGAAATAAAGTACGAACTGTAAAGAAACAAGACCTATTTTATTAAATAAATTTTCTGGTTCAAAAAACTCCAAAAGAATAACAACTATACATTTATAAATAGTCATAGTTTTTTTTTTTGGGGGGGGGGATTTTTTTTACAGGCGATTGGATGGGGGGGGGGGGTGCAGGGCGCCAAATGCAGTTCTGCACACAGGCGCCGAATACTGCTGGCACGCCCCTGCCGGTAACATAATAGACTCCATGTCATACCGAGTTTAGGTTTTTATAGCTGGCAAATGTGGTTTTATAACCTACTGAAATTGCATTCTTTTTGCTGATACTAGTCAATAAAATGTTTTTTTTTCTGAATTTATAATCATTTGTTCATTTAACCAAACAGTATTCACACATCGAACTTCATGGTCATGGCTGAGTTTTGGGGGGAGGGGGGGGGATATATTTTTCTGCAACAGAGTGCATAAGCAAACTATACAGATTAATGTAATAATACTGACTTATTTGAGAGACAATAATTTTATTTTTCATTTCCTTAGAAAATAAAATCTACTTTTGTTTTGATTTAGGAATGGTTTTTCTCAAAAACTGGTGAACTACATCAAGATGATTTCTGCTTAACAGCGAATATTGGACCAAAGAAACCAAAAGTTCATTTGGCAAAATGTTCTACAAATTCAAAACAGGTAACATAATTTTATCCTCATATTATATGTTACATCTTAGAAGTTTTATTAGAAGACTAGTATATCACCCCCGTCAAAAATGACGGAATTTTCACTTGCATTTCATTTTCACAATATTTCATACAAACAAACAGAAAGAAGATTCCATTTTTGAAGAGTTTCTTTGTAGAAAAGCACATTTTAAAAATAGCAATAAATTTCTACAAATACAAAGTTTTTTTTTTAAACTCTATATTCAATTTTTTTTTACTTGATATTTAATTTATTAACAAATTTCAAAACAAATAGCAGTATTTATTAGAATAATAATAATAATAATTTGTAAAATAAAACTCAATTTCTGAAAATTTCACAAAACATTAAAATTAAATATTGATTTTTTTTATTTTTAAAATACATTATCTTTATTAAAAGTATTACTAGGTTTTAGTCATGGATATATGATAGATTTTTAGTTCGATGCTTTACGATTACGAAGCTTTTTGTTTTGCTTTTAAATTTGGATTGGCGCCATCTATACGCAGTTAATATAAAAAAAACAATTTTATTTTTAATTGTAGTTTCTTATAGAAAATAGCAGAAGCAGGAGGCATTAATTTAAATCAAAGACTTTTTTTAAAAACTTCATAGCTCTGCAACTTTAAAAATTCAATCCGTAAATTGAGAAAACCAAAATTATTATTTTTGTTTCTTATGTAAAATTTTAAATTAAATGTACCAGTATTTTTAAAAGCTTATATTATATCCATTCGAAATTTGCTTGCATTGTAAAAGAAATTTATATTTTTTATCAAATGTCATTTAAATGTAATAAATATATAATATCATGCACTACATATAAAAATTACATCAAAACAGATAAAATTTTGATTTAAGAGCATGTGGAAAAATAATTTTCAGTTTTGCTAATGCAGTCATGATAATATCTTATATATCCATTACAACTTGAAGAAAAAGAAGAAAAAAAAGCTTATTTTATTTATAATAGAAAACAAAATTTCAAAAATTAAGCGGATAAATGCTAGCATCTTAAAAAATAATAAAACTAAATTTAAATTCAAATCCGCAACTTTTGAGTAAAACAATGGTTTAAAAAACACGTTTGTTAGTCTTTTTTCCCCCCCATTCTTCCCAGGGCAAATGCTTAATCTTTTATAATGTAACCAAAAAGGCTTCTAAAAGAGTTCATAGATGGCAGCACTAAAGTAATCTGATGAAATTGAGACAGCGCTGGGAGTCGATATAATACAATCGTACTCTACGATTAAAAAACGTTTCAGTTTATACTTCCGCTGTTATCTTTATGTATTGTAATTGGGTATGATATGGCTGTTTTATATTAAAATATGCTGAACAAACATTATTTCAAATGGAAGAAATTATGATTTAGCTGTCATTTTAGCATCTGTTTTCAACTAAGCCTAACGTGGCGTTTAGCAAGTGTCGATCCACAGATCAGAGTGGTTTGCTCCGGAAGCGTTCTTACATTGTTCTCCAGTCGCTTTTTATTATATGTAGATATCGATTACAGGCAGATTGAAACAAAATTTATCTCAGAACACCACGACTATTCAAAGCCACCATTGAATTTTAAGAAGACAAAAACAGAAAATTTAATTGTTTTAAAGTTACTATCCTCCTTTGTTTTATTCCGTGAGAATCATTTCTAATTTTGTGTCAACATGTTTGCACCAATATTGAAAATTTGTATTTTTTTTATATCTGTTTAGGCGTAAGCCTTAAATAAAGAAATAAATTTATTGATAGTAATGGATTTGACCTTGACAGGTTAATTACTGTCAAATAAAAATTCTTGATATTTCGAATTTCTTGATATTAATGGATTTGACCTTGAGAAAACCAATTACTGTCAAAATAAAAGTCTTGATTAATATTTATGACTAAAATAATGATTTAAAAATACTTAATATTGATTTATTATATAAATTATTGTTTATTTCTTGACAAGTTGACAGCTTAATTTAATTTAAATTCATTTAAAGAGATTTATTGGTCTTATAAATATTTTATGTCAAAATTAATGTTTTATTTATTGATAAGTTGTCAACTTGAGTAGTTTTTAAATCATTATTAGAGATTTATTGAGTTTTAATTATTTTATGTCAAGTTAATGATATATTTTTAAATTTATGATCATTAATTTTATCTTTATGCTTTTTCTTATTATATTTCCCCAAGAAAGGGGGTTCACTCTTGAATCTGCAACCAAGCAGATAATACGTTTATTTCTTGACTCTGCAATCAGGCAGAGAACTTGTTTTGAGAGCATGAAATTTTTGAATGTCTTCTATCGTAATCTTATGACTGTTCTCCAAGAAACATGTATGATTTGGCTCTGTAACTACAATATGTAAGTTCAGAATCTTGAAATTTATTCATGGCTCTCTGTGAGAGAATAACAATTGATATCACTAATGCATATATTCTAATTTGGATTTATTTAATTAATAAACTATATATTTCTCATAATTGCTCTCCCGTTGGACTTTAATGAACATTGATTGATACATTCATTTTCTTAATGGTGCGCCTCAACCCGGCAGTGTTAAATAGTGAATAGTGTTGAATAGTGTTAAATAGTGACTAAATTGTGTGACTATTGTGCATGAACAATTGAACACTTGACTTGGATTACCTAAGGATTACCTGAAATAAACAGGTAAGAAGCTTTATTATTATCAATTAGAAATTAAAATTTTATTATTTGTTAGTTATGGAAAATTTAGAAAAACTTAAAGCAAAGCGTTCTGTTGAACGAACAAGTTTTACTAAGTTAATAACAAAATTAGACACGTTATTAGCAGATGATATTGATAATACAAAAACAGATGAATTATTAGAGCTTCACGAAACATTGTCTTTAAAAGAATCTACATTAAAAATAAATTAAATCATGAAATTGAAGCTCAAATATCAGACTTAAAAGAATATGAAAAGGATATTGCTAGCAGTGAAAAGTATAATGATCAGTTGATAAGTGCTAAATTTAAAATTAAAAATAGATTGAGTAAATGCAATAAAGGCAATACTTCTACTATGATATCAGGTAGTTCTGTGAATGCATTGAACAGTTCTGTCAGTGGAACAGAAGCAAGTTCTTATTCGGCCATGAAATTACCCAAATTAAATGTTCCAAAATTTTCTGGTGAAATCGAAGAATGGGTAGAATTTTTTAATTGTTTTGAAACATCGATACACCAGAATAAATCACTGTCAAAGATAGAGAAATTTGCATATTTAAAATCTTTGTTATGTAATCGTGCATACAATGTGGTAGAAGGATTTCCATTGACAGAACAAAATTATGATACCTGTATTGATTTATTAAAGGACCGATTTGGTAAAGTTGATGTAATTATAAATAAACATGTGTCTAATTTGTTAAACATGGAACCCGTGAAAAATTGCTCAAATTTAAATGCATTAAGATTGCATGACGTGTGTGAAATAAACATAAGAAGTTTAAGAAATTTAGGAGTAACATCTAATTCCTATGGGCATTTATTAAATCCTGTTTTGATTAAGTTATTACCCCATGAACTTGTAATTGAATATCACAGAAGACGTGATACTAGTAAAGACCTTGATGTAACAGATCTAATTGCCTTTCTTAAAGCAGAAATTGAATGTAGAGAAAAAGCTTTGCTTATGACTAGTTCTAAAACTGATACAACTTCTTCGTTTGTGTATAAAAATAAAACTGAATATCGTGAAAGAAAACAATCAAATAAATATCAACATGCTAATACTTTAAATGCTAATATTAAAGTTTTTTGTGTTTTTTGTAAAAGTAATGAACATTTATCGTCTGAGTGTAAAAATTTAGCTGATGAAAAGAAAAGATTAATGTTAAAAAAAGAAGGTAGATGCTATAGGTGTTTTTTCAAATCCCATTTATCTTCGCAGTGCCGCGTAAAATTGCAACCATGTATAAATTGTAAAAGCACTGAACATAACAAATTATTTTGTTTTAAGAAAAACTTGAAACCAGAAATTTCCGAAAATCAAACAATTGTATCTAATTCTCATTGTAATTTGAAAAATTCTAATCATGCTGTTTTATTGCAAACATGTTGTGTAACTGCTCAAGGTAACTCGAAATCAAAATTAGTTCGTTTATTGCTTGATTCTGCAAGCGAGAAAAGCTTCATAACAAAAACATTAGCTCGTGAATTAAATTTGCCTGTTTTACGAAAAGAACATTTAACTGTATTTGCCTTTGGTATTGATCAAGGTCGGGAAGAAGAATATGATGTTTTCAAGATTAAATTAAGAAGTAAATTGAATTATCGCCGTTTCATAAATGTTGAGGTATTAGCTACAGATTTAATAAGCGCAACAACTTTGAAGGTTCCAAATTCTGATCCTTTAATTACGAAATATGTTGAGAGTAAGGGATGGAAATTAGCAGATCCTACCCCCCAGGAATCAGCAGTGCAAATCCTTCTTGGAGCTGATTATTTTTGGAATGTGCAGAAAGGCATCGTAGAAGAAATTAATGAGCATTTATATGTAGCTAATACACTTTTTGGTTACACAATAGTGGGAAAAATTAACTCTGAAAGCAACAAAACAATTAATGCTCATCATGTATCGGTGAATGAAAGGGAAAATTTTGATTTGCAAAGATTTTGGGATCCAAAATCATTGGGTATTTCTGATAGTAAAAGTGAATTATTTTCACAAAAGGATTTAGATGCAATGGATTTATTTAAAGATAATTTAAATTTTGTTAATGGAAGATATGAAACGAAACTTTTGTGGAAGGTAAACAAAAATGAATTGGAATCCAATTTTGATGTAGCTAAACAGAGACTTTGGGGATTAAAATCAAAATTATGCAAAAATGAATGGTTATTAAATGAATATAAGAAAATATTAAATGAGCAGTCTGATTTGGGGATAATTGAAGAATGTAAATTTGATAAAAACGAAGTGAACACATATTATATGCCTCACAGACCAGTAATAAGGGAAGACAAACTGACAACGAAAGTAAGAATAGTATATGACGCGTCATCTAAAGATAAAGGAGCAAAATCCTTAAATGACAGCTTATTTTCTGGTCCCAATTTAAATCCCAATATTTTGGATATTATTTTAAGATTCCGTCTTCACAAGATTGCCTTCTCAGCAGACATAGAGAAGGCATTTTTACAAATTCAGATAGAAGATGAAGATAGAAATTTTTTGAGGTTCTTGTGGTTTGATAATATCACTAGTAATAATCCCATCTTGAAGGTCTTCCGCATGACTCGTGTAACTTTTGGTGTAACAACCTCACCATTTCTCCTTTCTGCAACCATCAAACATCACATTGAGGGATATAAAGATCTTTTTGAGAAAATAGTTAATATGTTAAATACTTCATTGTATGTTGATGACTTGTTCCATGGCGCAGATTCAGTAAATGAAGCTTTTGTTTTATCAAAAGGTGCAGAGAAGATATTGAGTGAGGCCAATATGAAATTAAGAAAATTCAAAACCAATTCAATGGAATTAAAAAATTTATGGAAAGAACATGGGATAAATTTTGAGGAAGACACCCTTGAACAAAATCTTTCAAAGATATTGGGAATCAAATGGATGACAGAAAGTGACACATTAAAATTAGATTTACAACCACTTTTGGTAGAATTTGATAGTCAAATTATCACTAAGCGTCTTGTTTTACAAACCATGGCGAAAATTTATGACCCTCTTGGACTCATTTCTCCCTTTGTAATAAGAATGAAGTTTTTGATGCAAGAAATCTGGGAACATGGAATGGACTGGGATTCTATGTTGCCAGATCCTTTAAGTGAAAATTTCAGAAAATGGTTTCATGAGGTTAAGGAGTTAGTAAATTTTGAAATGCATAGAAAATATTTTGTAAATAATGTAAAGCTAAATCCTGAAACTGCTCAGCTTTTTATTTTTTCTGATGCTAGCATAAAGGGATATGGGTCAGTAGCCTATATTCGTGATCCCCTTTCTTGTGAAACTTCATTTGTTATTGCAAAATCTAGAGTGGCACCTCTAAAAAAAGTTACGTTACCTCGCCTTGAGCTTCTTGGAGCCCTTACAGCTGCAAGATTAGCAAATTATTTAAGGGGGATACTTGAAATTGATAATGAAAATATATTTTGTCTTTGCGACTCACAAATTGCTTTGCACTGGATAAAAGGCAGTGCCAGTAAATGGAAACCTTTTGTCGCAAATCGCGTACGTGAAATTCAAGAACTTGTTGCTCCTGTGCAATGGAAATTTTGTAAGGAAAAAGAAAATCCTGCAGATGTTCTCTCTCGTGGTTGTTCTGCATCTGAATTGATTAATAACTCTGTGTGGTTAAATGGTCCCTGCTGGTTGAAGGAAAATTCTTTACCAATATTTACGCATGAAATTCCAATAAATCTGTCTGATGAAGAGGTCCTGCAGGAAAAACGTAAAATGCTTGTTTGCTCCGTATCCCAAAATATTCCTGAATTCGAACTTATGTATAAATTTTCATCCTGGACCAAATTGAGACGAGAAATGGCTTGGTGTCTCAGATTTATTAAAAACAGTAGATGTCCATCTGAAAAAATCAGTGGTTTCTTAACTGTTCAAGAACTTGAAGGGGCAACAAACGCTATTGTGAAATTGATTCAACGCCATGAATTCGGAGAAGAACTGAAAACGCTAAATTCAAAAAAGAACCTAAATTCTAAAAGTAAATTACTTCCTTTACACCCTTTTCTTGACGAAAATGGTATTCTTCGTGTAGGAGGTAGGTTAAAAAATGCAAACCTCTCTGAATACCAAAAACACCAAATTATCGTACCTAAAAGACATCATGTTACAGATTTAATCATAAAATACTTTCATGAGAAACATCTTCATAGTGGCACTCTGTTAACAATTTCGGCCATTCGACAAAAATTTTGGATAGTTAATGCTAAAGAAGCTGTAAAAAGAGAAATAAGGAAATGTATTAAATGCTTCCGAAATATGCCACACCTTTCATCTCAAATAATGGGAAATCTTCCATCCTCACGTGTAACACAAGCTCGAGTTTTTTCGAGAGTAGGAGTGGATTTAGCTGGCCCTTTTTTGATCAAACCTCGTAAGGGGCGTGGTGTGAAACCCTATAAGCATTATATTTGCCTTTACATTTGTTTTGCAACAAAGGCTATCCATCTTGAAATTGTCACAGATCTTACCACTGAAACATTTTTAGCCTCGCTGAAAAGGTTTGTAGCTCGACGTGGAAAGCCTCAAGAAATATATTCAGACAAAGGTACAAACTTTGTAGGAGCTGACCAACAAATGAAGAAAATGATGGCTCGAATTGTTTCTGATGAAAATTTTCACAAATATCTGACTGACGAAATGATAATATGGAAATTTAATCCACCTTCTGCCCCTCACTTTGGAGGCCTTTGGGAAGCGGGAATAAAACAAATGAAAAATCATTTAAAAAGAACGATTGGTGAAAAAATTTTAACTTATGAAGAGTTCTTAACATTGATTGCACAGATTGAATCCTGTTTAAATTCGAGACCGCTCGTGGCTGAATCTTCTGACCCCAATGACTTTACTGCTTTGACACCAGGACACTTCATTATAGGAGCATCAATGACATCCTTGCCTGAACCTGACATCTCCTCTACATATGTTACTCCCTTGGAACGTTGGAAATTGCTGCAAAAGATTTTCCAGAGCTTTTGGAAAAGATGGTCTTCAGACTACCTCTCACAATTGCAACAACGAACAAAGTGGTTGAAGAGTAACCCGAACTTAAAAATCAATGACTTAGTGCTGATAAAGGAAGAAAACCAGCCCCCATTAAGGTGGAAATTGGGCCGAATAATTGAACTTTTTCCTGGTGAAGATAGTCATGTTCGGGTTGTTGAACTGAAAACTTTGCACGGGGAACTGAAACGCCCCATACAAAAACGCTCTCCTTTACCAATAGAAAATGACTGTGTTTGATTTATTATTTTCTTTTGTATGTTTAATTTTTGTGATTTATTGAATTATAATGTATATTAATTTTTCTTTCTCTATTTTTAGTTATACCAATTTTAACTCCTGAGGACAGTTAGAATTGTTAGAATTCATATTGAAGTTGTTTTATTTTATTTAAATACTAAAAAAAAAAAAAAAAAAAAAAAACTTTACAGGTAAAATGTTTTTATTTTATTGTTTTAATATTTGATTAAGAAAACTGGTAAGATTAATATTAAATTTGATGAACTCCGTTCATGGAGGCGGAGGATGTTTAGGCGTAAGCCTTAAATAAAGAAATAAATTTATTGATAGTAATGGATTTGACCTTGACAGGTTAATTACTGTCAAATAAAAATTCTTGATATTTCAAATTTCTTGATATTAATGGATTTGACCTTGAGAAAACCAATTACTGTCAAAATAAAAGTCTTGATTAATATTTATGACTAAAATAATGATTTAAAAATACTTAATATTGATTTATTATTAAATTATTGTTTATTTCTTGACAAGTTGACAGCTTAATTTAATTTAAATTCATTTAAAGAGATTTATTGGTCTTATAAATATTTTAGTCAAAATTAATGTTTTATTTATTGATAAGTTGTCAACTTGAGTAGTTTTTAAATCATTATTAGAGATTTATTGAGTTTTAATTATTTTATGTCAAGTTAATGATATATTTTTAAATTTATGATCATTAATTTTATCTTTATGCTTTTTCTTATTATATTTCCCCAAGAAAGGGGGTTCACTCTTGAATCTGCAACCAAGCAGATAATACGTTTATTTCTTGACTCTGCAATCAGGCAGAGAACTTGTTTTGAGAGCATGAAATTTTTGAATGTCTTCTATCGTAATCTTATGACTGTTCTCCAAGAAACATGTATGATTTGGCTCTGTAACTACAATATGTAAGTTCAGAATCTTGAAATTTATTCATGGCTCTCTGTGAGAGAATAACAATTGATATCACTAATGCATATATTCTAATTTGGATTTATTTAATTAATAAACTATATATTTATCATAATTGCTTTCCCGTTGGACTTTAATGAACATTGATTGATACTTTCAATATCCATACATCAGGACATCGCCTTTATCCAAAAAAATCAAATTTTGGGAAAATAAGGAATTTTGGGAATTAAAAGATCAATTAATGTAACAAACTATGCATTAAATAAATATTGACAATAAAATATTTATTCTAATTTTTACCACGCCTGTATTTATTTTCATCGTATGTTCTAAAAGATGCGATTCTTTAAAAATTTTCGTAAAGTAACACAAAGAAATAAAGAATTTTCTGCATAAAAAATTAACATTCATTCCTACGAAAGAGTGACTATCCACTCCTACCAGGAGTGAAAAACGCATTCCTTTAACAAGGTTTGGACAGTTACTCCTCCGAGAGTGATTATTTACCCCTGTTTAGAGTGAATATTCACTTCGCAGGAGTGACTATTCACTCTTTCAAAGAATCAACAATTCCACTTTTGCTCTGAGTGAATACTCACTCTAAAGAGGTTGAGCATATTTTGACTCTGCGATAGAGTGACTATTTACTTCTCTGGAGTGAATAGCCCGTAGGCGTTGGAAGTGGGGGAGCAATGGCTCCACCTGGAATTTTTCAGACGGGCTCAGCTCCACCGGGAGAAATTCTCGCACCAGATATGTTTACGATATATTGTTGAATTAAAAAATAAAGTCAACTTTTTTTAGGAAATTCACACAATAAACAACAAATAGAAGAGAGAGAAGAGGGGGTGAGCACACTTGGTTGTGCCTTCATCCTTTTTCTCATCGTTTCAAACCTTCTCTATTGCCAGAAAGAAAGGAAGTCTTAAAGGTTTACTACAGAATACTCAATCACTCGATGCTACTACGTATTTATAAAGAGGATGCCTTGAAAATTGATTTGGAAGAGATTTGTAAAGCATATGTAAGCAAACCAACAGAAAGAACTTTTACCTTTTGGCAAACGGGAGTGGGAGAATCCTGAAATGTGGATATTGTATTCGGGATCGTCCATAAACTAAGTCTCTACGCACCAAGTATATCTAAAAAAATTATTTTAACTGGAAAAAATTATTTTAACAATGGTAAGCCTGCGAATAAACCATTAGGGGTGTTAATTTTTGGCTTATGTACCATTTCGCTTCCGACAAACATGGATCACTAGCAAATTCGTTTAAATTGACTCAATTTGTCGATTTTCAAAGATAATACAACCTTTCACCAGCTGCCAGTATTCTATTAATTTAATGCATCTAACTACAGCCTTTCACTACTTTGATAAGAGTTTTTTGGAACATAACATTATATATTACACAGTCTGGAACCGTTGTAACAGCTCAAGTGGATTGAAAAAAAAAAAAAAAAAAAAATACTTGCTAACTATTTTTTAAAGAGAATCTTCTGCATTTTTTGCAGATAATGGCCATCAAATTCAGTACCACGATGGTCCACGCTTACTTGAGAGCTGATAGCATCCGAAAAACTTACATTGCGGGTTGAGAAAACTGATTAATACACTATAAAAACTACGTGGCACTACAAAAAACATTGACAGCAAAGTTTTTTTTTTTTTTTTTTAAATAATAAATGCTTTTTTAAATCTCGAAAATATATTGGTTTCTATGATGTTTCTAAAGGGAAAGAATGCTTTTCGGAATCGTTGGGGATTCAGAAAAGGTTATTGTGTGTGTATATATATATATATATTCGTGGTTATATTAATTTTTTCTAGATTAAAAATGGAAACTGTCCAACTATAATGTCTTTTTTAAATGCTTACATTCTAATTTATTGATGCATCTTTCTTGAAACACCGTTCATCACAAAACAGTAAAAAATATAACTAGAATAAGACTACTTTTAGTGTATTACTTTCAGCATTTGAAGCCATTAATTAAATTTCAATTGATTGAAACTTAACGATGGCAGGATTTAAAATAAACTGTAATGCCTTCACTTCGCTAAAAAAAAAAAAAAAAAAAAAAAAAAAAAAAAAATTAGTTATATGGTATGAATACGATGAAAGATGTAAATTTTTGAGCTGTAGTCTTCCAAAAGTATTTAATAAAATTAGGTCAAAATAAAAATATCATTTCCACAACTGATACTAAAGGTCTTTATTTCTATATATTTACTATTTTGAAGTAGTGTTGTTTTTTATATGTTTGAAAATTATCATTTTAAAACTATGCAAATTACGCTGGTTTTGAACAAAGGGGTGATTCTGAGTTTTTAAAAGAAAAGTTCCTATAATTCACAGCAAATTTTCCGCAAGGTTATAACAGAGGGGTGGTATTTTCGTTTTTTCCACGATTCTTTAAGAAAATTTCCGTTTTATCCATAATTTTTTGACTAAAGTTCTGTTTTTTTTTCATACATTCCTTGACGATATTTCAGTTTTTTTATGAGATTTTTTTTTACGAAGTTCGCGTTTTTTTTTTTTTTTTTCTGCGGCACTTTCACAAAATTCCCGTTTTTTATGATCCTTTCTTTTTTTCGCGATCCTTTGATGAAATTTGCATTTTTTCTCTCGATCATTTGACGAAATTTGCGGTTTTTTCACGCTCCTTTGACGAAATTCGCATTTTTGCTGCGTTCCTTTGACAAAAATGACGATTTTTTTTTCTGCGAATGTTTAATCAAATGGGTTTTTTTCGGCGAGCATTTGTCAAAATTCTCAACATTTTTTATGTCCAAATTATCAGAGTAATAATAGATTTTTTATTTTTATTTATTTATTTATTTTATTTTTTTCAGAACGAATGTCTTTAATTTTTGGAAAATTCGGAAATGAATCACCCCTCTATGACATTTATAATTTTATGCTGTTTGAATTTTGTAAGAATTATTGTTTCTTGTCTTCCAGTAGAACATTGTGTTTAAATTTTATCTTTTAAGATGTTTGAACCGTGTCTGTATTTTTATTACAGAAATGGACAAGACGAAGAAGGTTATTGATGTTTCAAGGTTTGTGCCTCGAAAATGCCTTAGACCTGGCCAAAGGACATTCTTATTTGACTCTAAATCCCTGCCGGCAAAAAGCTTTCTCACAGATGTGGGACTTTTCTGTGGAGCTTCAGACTTGGGGTGATAGATAGCACAAATTTAAAAATCTTTTTATTATGTAAATAAAGAATCAATGAATTTATAGAAGGAAGAGAAGGTTACTTTGATCACAGTGATTTCAAAACTTGTTAAATACAGGGTGTTGTACAACGGTCGGGACGATTTTTAAATGCAATTGCAAGTAATTGTAACTGCCATTGAAATTATTTTTTTATAATGAAGTAACATGTGGAGTCAGGAATTTTTTGCAGACTTTAGTAATTTCAGTTTCAAATATCACCGATAGGTAGCCCTCTTAAATTGCAATACTGCTGAAAATAAGGCTGAAAATCAGTGGTGTAACTAGCATGGGTGACACCTGGGGCGAATGTAAAGGGAATAAAACTTCTTTAAGGTTCTGGAGTAAAATTTCATTTTATTTCAGAATTCCTTTCCAAAATCTTATAAGGTTATATTTTTTATTGGCAAATAAAGATTAGGTGTCACTCCATAGAGGGTGACACTCAGGACGAACCGCCCCCTTCTAGCTACGCCACTGCTGAAAATAAAGTTGCATTTTCAAAATGCAAACTTTTTTGGGGGGTGGTGGTTTGGAAGAGGGAGGGGTGCTTTCAACAGTTAAATAGCATGACGAGTAAAATCTCAGTGAACTTTGATCTGTTTTTATAAGACAGTTTGTGACAACTAAGCAAAGCACCATCTATCGGTGATACTATTAAATAAAAAAAGGGATCAGTAGTAAAGGAATTCCCGACTTCATGCATTAATTTCTGCAATAATAACTTAGATAGCTGTTATTGTTTATTTGTTATTGAATTTTAAAAAACATTTGTCCGTTGTAAAACACTCTTTCACGCATATCACAAAAATCGAGTTCTTATTAAATTTTGTTCTACCTCTACGATATAACTTATTGCAAAATATTTTTAATAATTAATATATTACGCTTTAAATATTTTAGAACAAAATTTTAGAAATGAGATAAAAAATTATATAGTAGATAATTTAGTAAATCATACTTTTTATTATGTTAAGCAAGTTCATAGAAATTTGATTAAAGCAAATGAGTTCAAAAGTAGAGTAATACAGTTTTCAAAATTATATGGAGTATTACAAGTTTAAAGAAAACTCCGATAGTATAGTTAATTCTTGATGAAACATAATCCAATCTAAACTAAAAATAATTTTGACTATTAAAAAAAAAAAAAAAAAAAAAAAAAAAAAAAAAACCCTAACACTTTGTTACATATTTATAAAATTAGGAAATGTGTTAGAAATATAATTCTGTCAAATTGACAACACTGCCGATCAACAATGTTTAAGATACCATGTTGATCTTAGTTCTAACTGAAAACAATACTTTGTCTTTGAGTGCCTTTTTTGAAATTGTATCGCTTCACAAAGCTAAACAAATACTTTGAATAATTAATATTGTTTGTGATCTTATAAAAATAATTTGTACAAGATCACAAAAAGTTTAAAATACCATAAAATAATTTAACATAAAGAGATGGACCTATGATAAAGGTATATAATTACAATATACATTATATTCTACAAAGTATAAGGCTAAATATAAGTTAAGATGCTTTAATTATTTATGCCAGAATCTTAAGAATTGAATGGATTTTATTACAAATATATACAGTAGACTCCCTCAAATCTGCAACCCTCTAAAATCCACACATATTTTACGGATGTAAACAATGAAACATTCAGTTCAGATGTAGATGCAAAATTTGACTATTTTAGTTTTATATCAATTCCATATATTTTTTTAATTTGTAATTTTTGTTAAGGTTATTGAAATCATGTTTTTTCATGAAGAAAGAATAATTTATTTCTGAAAAATATAGATATTGCTGATATTCTTGGTAATCACAATCTTACCAAATATATTTATGTATTAATCAAGCTTTTTTAGTTATTAAGTCTGGCTAAACCTGAAATAAAGCTTCATTATTTTATAATCTTGATGTGAATTAGTAATGTACCTTTATAAGGCAAGTTTCATTGAATAATTTAGGAAAGACACATTTCATTTTTATAATGAATATTTAATTGTACATTATTAATTTGACTTTTGCCTTTAGTATTTTTATCATTTTAAAAATTTAGTTTATTACTTATTTTAATATTTTAGCATATTGTAAGCATTCATTATACTTTTAATTTCATTATTAATTACATTCAAATTACTTTAAAAAAAATATAAACAAAGCAATGACCAGAAATCCGCAAAATTCTAAAATCTGCAAAACCCCTGGTCCCAAGCTGTGCGGATTTGAGGGAGTCTACTGTATATACATATATATATATAATCCCACACAGTAACTATTATTGCTAGATGCTAAATAACACATTAATTAATTAGAAACTATATTTCTTGAACCTTTACATTCTTTTTCTATTGATATAGTTAAAAGGTTATTAAACTGATAGCTATAGCTTTAAATTCCAACATATTTATTATTATTTTTTTTAAATATTTTTATTATATTATTTATTTTTCATATATAACTGCAGAGTATGAAACATTTTGAATGAATTTAATCTGTTTCATGAATTTGTGATTTTATATAGAATAATTTTGGTATGTTTAATGCTTTTCATGCAATGAGCTCAATTCCATCTGTGATAAGTAAATATTCTGTGATAAGTGATTAGTAAATTTTTTGATATGACAACTGTTTTTTATATGTTCAGTATAAGTCAGCAATTTTATTGAGTGGAAAGCTAGTTTTATATGAAGCATGTATCATTGAAAAAATGTAAATTGAATAAAGATTATGATTTTTCTTTTATGACTATTTTTTCATTTCTTCTATTTTTATTTCACCAATTATAATAGCTAAGGATAATTCTATCATTATTTTGCTTCTAATAACAACTATGCTGTCTGTCCATCACAGCACACATACCCAGAAATTATTTAAGTTACAAACTTTATTATTATTACTAGTATATAACCCCTGTAAAAAATGACGGAATGTGAGCAGTAAATCTTCAAAATGCTTAAATCATGAATATAGAATACAGCAGAGGGAACGAAATGAAGATAGGTATGCCATCATAAGCGTAGATTCAAAAATATTAATCGTTTCGTACCACAGCTTCTTCTAACCTGAGAATCACATGATTATTTTAGCTTTGACTTCTGATTGTAGATAGCAGCATCAAATGTCATTGGGTACTTCACTATTATTATTATTTTGAAATTGCAAAAATCTGAATGATCAATAAATATGAATGAAAATAAGAAAAACACAAACATGTTAGACAAAAAAAAAATAGGCCTTTTTTTTCTTTTTAAATTTAAGTTCCCGACAAAACAACCTTCTATCAGAAGATGTACATTTTGTGGAAAAATTTAATTATAAAAATTTTACATTAAAAAAAAATATTTTTTATTTTTTTATTTTTTTTATGAAAAAAAGAAAAAAAGAGAGAGAGAGAGCTTTATGATTTTACAAGAGTTTTACTTTATGATTTTTACATTTTGCTAGGTGATTTTTTAAGACTTTTTTTAAAATGAGTCGCAAAGGAAGAAAGAAAAAAAAAAATTCAAAAATATTACATTTATGTTTTATCAACTTATTATAACACTGAACTTTAAGATACTTTTTACTAATGCTAAAAATGAAATATTAAAACTATAGCTTGATAATGATGAATACTTATTTATCCAATAAACAAAAACTAATATTACACTTAATGCTGTAAAATGCAAAAAACTAAATAAAATAAAACTGTGAAATTACTTTGCATGTGCATTTAAAGTGCAGCAAATAATGAAAAATAATACACAAATTTAATTGTAATCACAGTGCATTTCAAGGAGAAAAATAATACTCAAAATAATTGATATAGAACAAATCTGCTTAAAACATATCTAAACAAGTAAGAAAAATCATTTGTGTAAGCACAGATTATGAAACACTTTCGCACTTCATGAAATCTTTCACAAAACTTTGTTATTTAGGGAAATAAGGTGTTACACACAGCCAAATATGTATTCCAATAATTTTGCACAGCCCTGTATTTGACCTGATGGCTGATATATATACTATATAATGAGGAAATTTAGTTTAGAAAAAAAACACTTAACAGTTTGAAATTTCTCTTTCAGCAATTTATACTAATAGATGGAAACTTACTTTAATACTTTTGCTCTGCCCCGTAGCTCACTTAGTACTTGTATTACACGCCAGTATTTAGTTAAAATTTAATTCAAACTAAAACATTCTCAAAACTACTGGAATCGCATTTCTAGAAATTATCATCCATAAGCGACCATGTATCCAATTCTTTGCGTGACCGTGTATATCATTTTGTCTTGTCTTTACAAACATTTCTAAAGAAACTCAATGCAGTTCAGCATAAAAATGCATATCCTATTTAAAAGCCACATTTAAGTAATTTATACTCATATTCAGTAACCTTTACAAGATCTATTATGTAATGTGTAGCCCAACAATAGCATTTATACACATCAAATAATAAGAATAAATTTAGTGAAACTTAAAAGCGCATATCATAATCAAAAATGCATTTCATTTATTCATCAGCCATCATCGATAATAACAGTAATTCAGATACAATATACTATTTGAGATATTTTTGTGTGCCTGTAAATGCTATGCATTTAGTATTATGCATGAAAAAACTCATATTAATCCTTAGGGACATAATTCAATTTTATCATGTATGAAATAGTTTAATATAATAAAAATGCCACAAAAAACAATTTGCCCTTTTCCATTATGTAATGGAATTCTGGCAGACATGGATTATTAATCATTTGGCAAGTAACAATCAATGCAGACATGGATTATTAATCTTTTGGCAAGTAACAATCAATCAGACTCGCCAAATTGCGAGTGCTCAATTTCTGTCCTTTTTTTTTTTTTGTGTGTGTGTGTGTGTGGCAATACAGTCAAGATTATTATCCATGTTACTGTTATGATTGAAGTTGCTTTTTATCTTAAATCACACCATGCCATTTACAATATTCTATTTATAGAGATACTGATTCAACACAAATTTAGTTTAACAATAGCCAAAGACACAAACAAAATCAGTCACATTAAATTCAAATAGAAAAAAGTTTTGCTGGGATGCGGCATTTAATATGCCATTTACATTACTGCTTATTAGTTGTGTGCAAATCATTAGTCAATTGTTAATTTTTTCTACTGGATGGAGTCGAAATCTCATAGCAATTTTTAATGGATATTTTTACAACGATAAACAAAAGACAGCCGTTTTGAATTTTTATTTAGGCCATTAAAAGAATGCCTGAAACATTTATACATTTAGTATGTACATATTAAATCAAAATTATGTACATATCAAATTTAAAAAAAAAAGAAAGGGAGTGATAGCAAAAGTTCTGAGAAATAACAACAGCAATACACATGCTTGGCTGTTTTTTTCATTTTGCATGGTGCTTCCTGTTATGACCAGGGCTGCAAAGTTGGAGGGAAAAATGGGCGAGTCCAACTCCAGGATACTTTAACAATTCTGCCTCCTATTCAGACTCTGGGCTGGCTAATATACTAGTGTGTCCAGTTGGTTAAAAAAATGATTAAAAACATAAATAAATAAAGCTAAAACCTGACTATTTTGGTATTAATTTTATTTTAAAGCTTTAAAAAAAAAAAAAAAAAAAAAAAAAAAAAAAAAAAAAAAAAAAAAATCTACTTTATTAATTTTACAATTTTGTGCCCACAAACCCTTAAAATTTAATTATCATAGTCTAAAGAACACAAAATGGAAATTTTACTATTTTGGATTACCATTCTGAATTATTCCTATTTTATAATGTTACTTGATTCTTTCAAATTTGTTGTTTGTCTTGTTAGCCTAATCAATTTTTTTAACAGTCTGATCTTGCCATTTAATGTAAAATGTCCCAATTCTTTTTACATATCCTATTTGAAAAATAGCCTTTATTTTCTAGATCTTTGTACCTCGGGTTCTATCTGCAAACATAAAAAATATGAGGGGAATAACTTATGTACTAAGTGAAATATCTACTATAGTTATGGATTAAATAAAGCAGGGGGGGGGGGTATTATTCCGTACTTACTTTGCATCTACCCCTATATTTATTTTGTACACCACTGTAAACTGGTCATCTTCAACTTGAGTAGCCAAATATAGTCCATAAATAATAATAATAGCTCATTTTATAAATTTAAAATCACATATAATTAGTTTAATTTCACTTTAAAATGAAATCAAAGTAGCATTTGTATTTGTATTTTCATATCATTTGAAATTGTATTTTCATATCAAGTTGTAATCATTTAACAAAAGAAATATGGAGTCAAAGTCGACTTATTTATAGAGAGACTGACTGCTTTGCCCAAACATGGGTGTGACTTTGATTCTGCAGACTTGCTTATGATTAATAGAAAAATTTATATTATCTAAATTTATAAATCTATATTATTAAGGCCAAACATATCTCTGCGCACTGCATACGTCATTTTGCGAATGACAACACATTGAAAATTAAATGAAATCTTGGTTTTGCAATTTTTGACACTGCAAATTTTTAAACATCTAAATAGCCCACATTATCAATCTGTACACCATTGTATAAGGTAAAAAATGTGCTGTTTAATGCAATTAGTTTGAAAAATGTATCTTACTTTATTTTTGAAATATTAATTTATTTTTAGATTTTAATGCCGCTTTTGCAATAACAACAACAAAAGCACTTTATTTCTATTAAAAGTAAAAGGAAAAAGCAGATTACTGTATCTTTTCATTGCCATTTTCTTATAAAAACTGAAAAAATTTAAAATTAATGTACTGTGTTAAAAATATTGTCTGTTATAAAACCTGGGGAATTTTGGTTTTATTTGTTTTTATTTATCAATTAATTGACTTTTAGTTTATTTCAAATTTACTTTACAATACAATACTTTCTATTTACAAAAATATATTTTAAAGAATAGTTGTGCGAGTTACTTTCTCTGCTTTTACTTAATTTGTATCAAATAGCTGAAAGAATGCAAATTTATTAATCCATGCATAAAATCTTTTTTCATTTTTCAAGAAATATTAATGAATGATTTCCAATAAAACATTTAGCTACTATAAACAAACAAAAGAAGGCATATGAATCATTAAATACCCAATTTGCTTCTTGAATGATGACATTGATTTTTGAAGGGTTTGAGTGTTATTCTGTGATGACGACGTCATATGCATATTTTTCTACAGATCTTGTTTAAGAATAGGTAGTAAAACAGGAATGTTTTTTCGAATGATGTCTTTTTACTTTAAAAAAAAGTGTGTATTTTAATTCTTAAAACTGAAAAATATGTCTTGTAGAAGTGCAGTATTTTGATCCCAGCTGCTTTGCAATACTTCTCAAGAAAAAAATACTTCACTTTCGAAAATAATGTAATTAAAATCACACACTGATAAAATGCAATACTTTACAGAAATTTAGAGTGTCTTTATAGAAGAACCGTGACATACAGTGTGCAAGGTGTGATAGGAAATCTTTGTCTAAAAAACAGCGATTTATACTACAGAACTTGATGATTCTTGGCCGGATGAATTCTCTTTGCTGAGTTAGACAAGCAAACAAAGAAGCTCTTTACAATAATTCGAGTCTGAGACTATGAAAATCATCATTTTACCTTATGTGATATCACAGGATTACTGTTCATTGTATTTATTGTATGCAGATTGATATGAGAGATGCATGATATGTAAATTTTGAGATGGTGAAAATGATATCAGTTATAGATTTCTCATGTGAAAATCCTATCATTGCATCAAAGTGGAATAAATTTTGCTGTTTTTCAATTTGGAATATCAAGTATAAGAGCCTTAATTGATAATTTTGTCATAATAACAGATCTTTATTATATTTAACTGCTTACATTACGATAAAGATTAATTTTAATAATTTCTTAAACTGAGTTTATGGAAATAGTATTTTGTTAATTTTAGTTTAAATATAATTTGTTTAAGAATTAGACTTAACCAATACAAGGTGCATTTTTTATTGTAGCTAATTTTGTAGGTTTATTATGAACCAATGAAACAGCGTCTTCTTAAATATTTTCTTTCGTCAAAATTTGAAGAGTTCTATCTTGTGCTTATAAAGTTAAAAGTAATAAATTCATTTTTACAGACCATGTATTCATCTAAACACAATGGATTCTGCATACATCTTATCAGTTTTTAAATGTTTTAGGAGGGCTTTAGTTTTATTCCTGGTGGTACTTTACGGTAAACTAGATTTATTGACACTCTCACAAGAATAATAATAAAATGCAAAGGATAGTTTAAACCAACCTTTAATTTACTATATTGAGAGATCTGATATGATTGACTGATATTGTTGTTTCTGTACAGTAAAATGAGGGCTGATTCTAAAAACTCTGACAGAGGCAAAAGTTCGTTATTTACAAAATTATATAGTGAAATAAAGTTGGAAACATTTATTTTGATATGTTTGAACTGAAATCAGAAAACTATCAAATCTCATGATATTTCAAAATTAAACATTGGATACTGATATAAATCATTAAATTCTGTTTCTACCTCTTTTGATGCATAGTGAATATAAATACATGTTAAAAAAATTAATTTTATTTATTTTCTTGTATTTTTCAAGTCACAAATTAGGCACCACTTATTTGTTATATTAACAATTATATATACAATTCTCATATCTCCAAAGAATTAAAAAGATAAAAGAAATAAGTCCTCAAAATGCATTGCAACTAATATTGGAAGATTGGCAAAAACAAAAATCACAAAGTGCATGTAAAATGAAGGCAGAATGTGGCTTCCTCCACTGATGAAAGTATCTTCGTATGTCCAGTTGCTGGGGACAGTAGGAAATGGTTCTGGTGTAGAGGGCATTTTACATGCTACACCCAATAAGCATTGCACATTGCTGAAATGAAATATGCATACATGAAATGTGCTGAATTAATTTTTAAATATGCATGCTAACCCCATGCAGACATGCTTTGCCAAAGACCTCATGCAGTCTAAAAATTTTTAGCTGGTCATGCAACTACATTAGTGTTGAAAGGAAGAGTTAATTTGAAAGTTAGCGATTACAAATGATATAATAACTATCATTTTGACGAAAAAACAAACAAACAATGTAATAAATAAATAATTTTTTTTTTTAATAATACAATTTTTTTCGCTATCGAATGATAAATCACAATACAAGCCATGTTTTCATAAAGGATCTTATTTCAGCTAAGTTAGAAATTTTCCTCACTTTTCCAAGTTTCGAAATTTTGTGATATTATGCACAAAAAATCTTAAAAGTTGTAAATTTCAAAATGGAGCTTTCACAACTGATTGTAAAGCATAAATTACTAACTGTTGAACATCAAGATAGTTATTTCATAATAATGATTGTCTCATATTTATATTTCTTAATTAGAATGTTTTTCTACATACTATGCATTTTGCAGGTACACACTTTTAGAATCATGTTCAATCAGGATGAAATTCTTCATCACATCAGTTATCTTCATCACAATTATACCTATTGTTTCATACACTTATTCATGGCACAATAATGCAAAAACATAGATATCAATAACATAGCACCCCCTTTCAGCAGAATATTTCCAAACTGAAGGAGGACCTTCTTGTCACAGTCAAAAATATACACAAAGAATTTAGTTAAATTCTATGGTTTTCTATGGTAATTCATACACTTTTCAATAGTACAATAATAAACAAGTTGGAAATTGCACGTGAAGCGTAGTACCATTCGTACGATAACGAAGTTTCAAAAATATTACTCTCATATATCAATCTCATAAAATTGTAAATAGTGAATAATAATTAAAATGCTCATCAAACAATGTTCTCCCTATACCTTTATGTAATAGAATACATTTGTGTGGCCTTGTAAATCAATAACAAACATTCTTTGCACCACAAATTATGTAAAATGTATATTATAATATGTACTTTATAGATGCATATCAATTTTATTAATTTCGAATGAGTGTAACACCATTAAAATGCATTTAAAACATTTTTTCCCATTGACCGTAATGTAACGAAATACTTTTGATTGTCCCTGTAATTGATCTATGCATCCGATTTTCATAAAACGTGAAATAACTCGACAAAATTATGTAATAATTATGTATTTTAAATTTCAACGTATAAAATACATTTGAAACTTTTTCCCCATTGACCATAATGTAATTGAATACTTTTGATTACCCCTATATTTGATCTATGCACCCGATTATCAAAAAAATTGAAATAACTAAACAAAATTATGTAATAATTATGTATTTTAAATTTCAAATGATTAAAATACATTTGAAACTTTTTTCCCCCATTGACCATAATGTAATGGAATACTTTTGATTGCCCCTGTAATTGATCTATGCATCCGATTTTCATAAAATTTGAAATGACTCGACAAAATTTTGTAATAATTATGTATTTCAAATTTCAAACGATTCGGTTGGGTAGTTTTTGCGTTGTTATATGCGGACAGACAGATGGACTGAACCACCACTATAGGTGCTACGTATTTACATAATTACGAACGCACCTAAAAAGGGTACAAAAATCGCTATAACAGCACCCTCTTTCAGTAGAATTTTTTCAATTTCAGGGAGAACTTGATGGTCAGTCCCAAAAACATACAAAAAAATCCATTCTTTTAGATAAATAAATATAGCAAATACAATAAATTTTTGTCAATAAAAATTAAAATAGCCAGAATCTTATTTTCTAATTCTACTGTTGCAGTAACAAATTTATAGCAAATACTGGTGTTAAAGAAGAATGAAAGAATGATATCGGCGGAATTGCTATTGTGAAAGAATAAGAGAAAAACAACCAATTGGTACAAAATGTTAAGTATGGTAAAAATGGTAAATATGTACCAAATAAAAATTGTTAGGTATTAAATTAGCCGCAAAATTATTTGAAACACTGAATGCCGGGAATTTGCACTGAATGCTAACAATGCTTTTGGTTAATGATTTGAAGGTTTCAGATATTACTCATTATTTTTTACATTTATTCTGTATGTGTGTATAAAACGGTTAAAACATTTTCATATATTTGAGGGGATAGAATATGCATACATGTGTTAAATTTAGGTTTAGTATATTAACATTACAAATGCTGCAAATAATATCTGTTAGTTTTGTTATTTGTGCTACTAACTAATGAAATTATATACTTATTTGCAGGTTTTATTGATTTTGTAGATACTATTTTCTCTATGCAATTTTTGAATCAACTATTAATTTATCTCTTTTGAAACTGGCAAAATGCATCTTGCCTTAAAAAAAAAAAAAAAAAAAAAAATCATGTGTAGTTGTAGAAAGAGATTTCTTGTAAAAAATTTCCAAATTCTACAGTATTTTTAAATCTATGTGCCCAAGACCTTTCAAAAATGATAAAACTTTATTCTTTAGAAAAAAAAAAAAAAAAAAAAAAAAAAAATAACAATAATAAAAATAAAATATGTTGTTATTTAATTGCATTTTGCAATTTATAATTTAAAAAATATTAAAATTAATTACACCTTCTTTATCATACTAAGAAATTATACATTTTTTAAAATATAATTTCTAAACATATTTGTAATACAATTTTTAATATAATTACTTAACAAATTTGTATATCAAAATTAAATATATAACCACAGATTCATTTGGGTAATAAAAATTGTAACAATAATGAAGAACTAAAAAACTTGATAATGCAGGGCTATCAAATGGAATATAAATCACTTGAGAATTCGTTATTTTAATTTTACCAGTATTGATTACCTGATGACTGTGTCATTGCTATGCAAGTTCTGCTGATTTTTGATAAAAGTCAGACTGGTTTGTGAATGTAAAATGACAAAAGTTGAATCGTTGATACAGACAAAGGAATATCAGCTTGAACCCATGTCTTTTGACCAATAAGGATATACGAGGGTGCATGACATATACCATCTGATTAACTCTCTACGATCTCTGAAGCTATAACATATACTCTCTGGGGCATACTTCGGATACCACCATTCCTGACCAGTCAGTCTGCAAATTTTCTCTTTTGAATTAATTTTATTATTTGTTGCTTATTTTAAATTTAAAATTTTATGTAACAAAACAAAAGCACCTTCTTCAGCATTTTATTTATAAACCAGAATCAAAGATCCCCCCCCCCCCCCTCAGTAATTTATACCAACTTTAGGCATAACTCTGTATGAGCTTGGTAAACAATTTGCAGACCTTGCTTTTACCACCATAGAGCAAGCTCTACTCTACCTGATGAAAGCGGTTGGCAATTATATATTCCTGAAACTATAATTGTGTTTGTGATACATTATATATGTGATTGAAAGAAGGTTATTATTCTTAATCTAATTGAACTGTTAAATTTGAAGATTAACTTAAATAGTTTAAATAAATCATTCCCATACAAATAAGTATTTTTTTTCTTCAATAGTTGATTATTGCATTGAAAAAAAATGCATAAAAATATTTCAAGTAATTAAAGTAATCCTTGTATTTTACGCATATATATTTTCTTTTTTTATGCTAAATATTTCAATGATTTAAGGGTGTATTAAAAAAAAAACGCTTTTCCACCTTCAACAGCTCGAAATTTTCCGATTTAATTTCAGACACACTTTTAAAAGTAGAAACATGAAACTTACTGAGGGGAATTTTGAAGAGATGTACAAGGTGCTGTGTGATGTCATTTTACGCTCCATTCATTAGAATTTGATTTATGAACAATTATCTACCCAGCATGATACTTTTTTTCGCCCCCAAACCTCCTGCTTCGGAAAAAACTGTTCAAAACACTGTTTTTGATTGCTTTTTTTGCAATATTTTCTGCATTTATCAAAGAATTGACAGTCACGGCACCTTGTGTAGTTTCTAAATAAGAGAATCTGTGAGTTTGATGAGTTAGAGAGCAAAAATGGATATAAAAATAAATCAGAAAATAAGCAGTTTGAATCGAAATACACCCTTCAGGTTGAGTAACAACGACAGTGCTACTATATTAATATAAATATAATACATAGTTTCAATAAATGCATAACTTAACACAAGAAAACATTTTATTGTAAACTACTGTCCTTATTCATTAAAAAATTCCATGTATTAATGTTCTATTATTAATAAAAAAAGAATAAATAAATGAATATTGGTTAAGTTCACTCTTTTAAAGCAATTGATTTTCAGTTGTTGATTATGAGACAAATATCTTAACAACAGCCATGCATTTTATAGAATGAAATGAGTATTTGACATGAAGTAAATTTAACTAAACAAGAATTATCTCTTACTTAGGCAATTCACTAGATATATATGAATTTACATAAAAATATAAACTACTAACTGGAGAAAAATGAAAAGATGGACAGATTATGTTGAGAATTGAAATAAATATAAGTGATATAATTAGTGCAGTAAAAAAAAAAAAAAAAAAAAAAAGAACTACATATGTGTGTGTGCATACACAAGGGAAAAGTGTAAAAGCAAATTTAGGAGAAAAGCTTTACATACTTATCTTAATTTTATGTATAATATAATCTGTTTTAATGTGCAGTCAACTCTGTGAAATCCATACAGAAAGCATAAGCATGACATGGTTATGTTAGACTTCCTAGCAAAACACGACTGGCAAATTTCCTGACTTTCCATGAATATGAACAATTCCCTGACCAAATTTCAAAACATCCTGCGTTCAAACAGGCATTGAACGAAACTTGCTACTTATATTTGCAGTCCTTTGTCAAAAATAGCGATTTTTTTTTTTTTTTTTTTTTTTTTTTTTTTTTTTTTTTTGTGTGTGTGATTGTTTGATGATTTTATTTGCTAGGATTATTTGATGAATTTTGTGTCATTTTTCATTTTTTTTTTTTTTTTTTATAAAACATTTCTATGACTCTGTAGAAGATATTTGTTTCCCTGGTTTTTCCTATATATTATGAAGTTTCCTTACAGTACTTTGAAATTCACTGACTTTCTACGACTACTTTGAAATTTCCTGACTTTCCATCACACTGGGAGCCCTGTATGTGGATTATACATTATTATGGATTACAGATTTTCTCATTGTTATTTTGTTTCTGACTATAAATTAGAAACAATTTCACAAAAATTATAATTACAATGGGAAAAAAATTCATTTAAAAAGTAAGTAAATTATATATAGTACAAATTTTACAGATTATTCATTATTTAAAAAAAAATCACACAACAAAATTATAGTAGTTTATTTTGGTTTGTTGTCAATATTTTTTCTTCTTCTGTAGTTCATGAAAACTCACTGTTCCTAGCTATGAGATAAAATTTTGTTATTCAAAGAAATTTAAATATTTGTATTCAATTTACCTTTAAATATTTATTCATTAGAAAATTTATATCTGAAAAAAAAGAAAAAAAAATTCAACTGTTAATGAATGACAATTTTGATTGTTTACATTCCAATGTGTAGTGCAGATAACAGACATTTGCAGATTACACATTAGCAAATTTCACATACTTGACAGTATTTTGTAGTGTTATCTTATATTATATATATGTAAAAGGTAAAGCCTTTACACATATTTAAATATTCCAACATAAAATTTTCCTTCATGTTTAAACCAAGTTAAATATAACTAAACAGTTAAAAATATTACTATGCATTTATCTTCAATAAATTATAAAGGTAAGAAATAAAAAAACTGTAACATATATTCCTGTTGATTCTAGATTTCTAAGAGAAAAAAAAAGCACAAGAAATCTTTTAAAGAAAGATAAAATAGTTGGATAGATAAAATGATATAAGTTTACAAATGCATCCAAAATTATGACACTTTTTTTTTCTACTCTCATTATTAAAAATAATAATAATAATTAAAATATTATGGGCATTCTAGAGAAAACAACAACAACAAAAATAAATAAATAAATAAAAAATATTTTTTTAATTAAGATAATGAGGAAATACTAGAAAACAAGAATATCCCATGCAGATTTTGTATTTTCAGTCAATTTTTAAGTTACAATAGAAGGATAAGTCTTAACTTATGAATGTTTTAAGAAAATACTGCTTTTAGCTAACAAAAAGTCTTGTTTATATTTCTCATGAATCGATACATTTTACAGTTATTCCTAACTCAGCTAATTCTTTTTAAAAAGAAAAGAAATATAAATCTTACAAATAGCCAACAGTATAATTTTCTTACATATCATCTATATATTTAAAAGACCAGGCTGTTTTTTTAGTCATCAGCCCTGGGATTTCTACTGGCCCGATTTTGATAATTATTTTTTTAAATGAAAGCTGTTTAAGTGTAGATGTAACCATTCTGGTTAATTTTTAATTTATTTCCATTTTCATATTTTATTTTTAATTTTAAAAGCTTTTCCGTGACATTTCTTCAAAACAGTGGCAACAGGTTCAGCTTTTCTCACTATAATAAAAATTTATTTTGCTTTATTACTTTCCACCAATCAGGAGCTTGATCTCATCGGTGAATGTGTAATCGCATTTCAAAGAAAAAAATAATGGTTTTTGTAAAATTTAATCCTAATAAAATGATTGCACATAATTATTCACTAATCGCGATACAATACACAGATTATTTACTGAGTAATATTATTAAGTATTGTAAATAAAATAACAGAAAATAAACTTTAATAAAATATAATATCTAAAGAGAAATTTTGTTGATGGAGAAAATGTCCTCATTCAGAAACCAGATAAATTAGTTTCATGAATATAATATACATTGTTATAGCTGTGTCAGTGATGATGTCATATTCACTGACTTTTATTCCTGCATATCAGTTTATTTAAACTGAACTTCTATTTATTTAAAGGTCCGTGGGGTGCATGAATGAAAATATTTCTATAAAGTGCACCATTTCTATTTAATTATAATAAATATTTTATGAAACTAAAGAATTTTTAAATAACTGTATAAATCATGCTTTTATTTCGGAAAAGATGAGTGTTTCTGAAGGTGTAAAAGATGCCATATTAGAAAAAAAAAGAATAAAACCTGTGATATGCCAGTATTACGATATATCTATTTTACAGAATATCGAAAATTATTTAAAATAATTTTGTTGTATTAAGTTATTATTTAAAATAAAAATAAATAAAATGGTTTCTGCATATCAGCAACAAACACAAAAATTTTATTTTTTTTAATAACAAAGGTCTCGTTAAAATTAATTTTGACAAGTTCATGGAGGCTACAATCCAATAAATAAATTTATTGCAAGTGCTGGAAATGTGTAGTGGGTTAATTATGCAGTTTAATAACTCCTTGTTTCTATTATAATTGAAAAGTTTTATTGATATTATAATTATTGTACCAAGAGATATTTAAATGGAGAAAAAATAAAGTATGCAGATATTTTTGAATTCGTCTTCTGAGGTATTACATTAACTTCCTAAATAATTTGGCATTTAAATAATGTTTAAGGTTTAGAAACCCCATTAAAAAAAGATTTGTAGCTGAAGTTAAGTCCAACATAATAATTTATGAGTTATTTTCCTTATTTTTTGCTATTTTCTGAAGGTTGTGTATCTTCATCATGAAAAGTTATGTTATCCCTATTTTAAGAGGTCTCAATTGTTTATTTCGCTCAGTATCTTATTGTGTATATAAGACTGATACATATCATATCTAATATATATATTCTTTTTTGTTGAATTTCGACGGGTGCAGCTAGTGAATATTAAACAAGTATGCGATTTTTCAGATTACAGATAATATCACAAATAGCTGGATTGATTTTAATGAAACTTACCTTCTACACTAAATTAGGCATATGAATTTTTTTTTTGTTAGGTTCTAAATTCAAGAAATTTCATTTCGACTGATTAAAACAAACTCAGCACTAAAAACGCTGCTTGCTATAAACCAAAAAAGGCTCATAAAATTTGCATGAAATTCATTCCTTTACTCAAATGAGCATGAGAAAATGATAAAACTAGAAAATTTATTTTGACATATTAAAAGGAACTCAATTCTGAGCATAGTGCTGTATGTTGAAAATAAATTGAATGATTTTCAAAAAACCTGGCTCCTATAATAATTCAAACTTAAGAATACTACCTAGGTCTTTAATTCAGGAAAATTTATTTCATATGATTAAAACAAGCCTATTACTCAAAATGGTGGCATTAATTTAATCAATTCTAACAATTTTTATGAAAAATCCCGTATTTGAATATGAGAAAACCCTTCAACTAAGTCTTGATTTCAGAAAATTTTGTTTTGAGAGATTTAAGCCATGATTTTTATATTTAAACGCCTGACAATAACATTGGTCATTGATCATCAACAGGATAAAGCGTGGCATTAACTTTACCTTCTATACTAAATCACGCCTGAGATAATGGAATATCTGGGTCCTGAATACAATAAAATTAATTTTAATTGGCTAAGTCAAATAAAATTAATTCCTTTTATAAAATGTTGATTTAGTGAAGTTGTAATATATTTAATAAACATTTTGCAAATATGGTAACATTAACTGTACTTATATTTTTGTTAAGTTTAAAACAACTATCACATTGTTACAAACATAGCAACGAGTTTGATGGCATGTCAATACAACTTGGCATAAAATTAGTAGCAATTTGAAAAGCAAAAACATTTTTCTACCATATTTATCATACCACAGTCAGAATAGCTCATGTTTGCTAATTTAGTAAGAATGTTAGAAAAACTATTGAGTGAGGCTTAGTCTCTTAGGTATTATACTTTTTAACTATACAGCACTTCAATTTTATTTATTTATTTTTTAAAATAATTAAATTATAGACAAAGAAACATGTTACATTATGAAGTCATCAGAAGGTATAAATGTTTAAAATGCTTTCAATATGACGGATGCAAATTAAATGATGTTTAAATTAAAGGTTTAAAATTTCAAATTAAATCATTTTTCCCCCTTATAAAAGTCAATGAAAGGTACTATTTACTTTTAAAATAATTTATGTTAAAATAGTCTAATAGGACCACTTTTCTTAATTATTTCAAAGCAAATAAGTAAATGAAACGAATATGTAACTGAAATTAATTTTAAATGAAACACAACTTGTTAACATAAATATTTTATACGACATTGTAAAGTACATGTGGAGAGTTCATAATAATATTAAAGAATAAAAAGAATCACAAAACAAAATATGACAGTACATAGAGAAGAATATTTGGTAGTCAGAGTCAAGCACAGAAAACATTGAGTAAATGCATGCATTTACAACTACTGTGATTAGCCAATAAAAACACAATATACACATACAGATAAAAATACAGTCAAACTTCTCAAAAAAATTATGACATATACATTACAATACACAACAACATCAATAAATAAAATAACAACAATAAGATCAAGAGCAACCAACTTTCTTTCAAATTAGAAATTGGAAAATAAAAATTTATTTGGTTCCATTTTAATTTTAAATTTATCAAAAGAAAATTTTAGATTCTTATATGAGGTAGTTTTTTTTCTTTTACTAAAGTTACTCCCCCATCCAGCTATCTCAATGAAAATTTCAATAGAATAACTAGTAAATATGATATCTTTAATAATGAACATAATGATAATTATATATGCTTTTTTGCAAATTTTCAAAAAATAACGTAATTTTTACTGTCTTATTACCTTTTTAGCACATTACTTTATACAAAAAATTACAAGTACTGTAAAAATTAAATTTAAAACTCATTTTATCCAAACAAAGCACAGATTTATCACAGATTCTATAAAGAATTTTCTAAAATAAAATATAAGAACTTTATAATTGATTTTGAGGTCAAAATTATGTTTAAAATACTTGTATAAAGTGTAATTCAGGATTATCTCCCGAATTCTTATAAATTTAAAACTGAAAAAATCCAAAACACCTTAACCCGAAAATTAAGAATATTTGAATAACAAAACAGCACTATCTTGTCCCCTCTCACTCCTCTTTTTATTTCAAGTATTAAGATTTGCATTGCAGGCAGACATTATCAAATTACTGCTAATCACACTAGAAAGCAGTTTATCACATCAGCGGTGATGCTTGTTCGTTAATTCAAAATTTAGTTTATATTAAAATAAAACATAAACATTAATTCTGGTTTTAGCAAGACTTAAAATATCAGCAGGAAATTACATCAATTGGAAAGTCCATTTCTTTTTAAAGAAACATGAGGACATTTTAAAAAATAAATGTTTATGAGGCTTTAGAAATGAGAAAAAAAAAAAAAAAAAAAAAAAAAAAAAAAAAAAAGAGCTTCCAATTAACTTTACTTTATAGAGTTACTTTATAAAGATCATGAAAAGCCTGTTTTATAAATGTTTCTATATTTATTCTATATATGCATACATGCATAAATGTTTGAAAATTGTTATCCAAATATGGCATTGAATCACAGATAATTTTGAATTGAAAATCTGCACAATAATTATGTTCCAAATCACCATATTAAAACATTAAATAAAAAGTCAAAGAAATAAACAAGAACATTATGTTGATTATGCCATAAGAAATTAGTAATTAAATTTTATTGATCTTACATTTTTTATTTTTTTAACTTGAAATTTTATTACAAACTCAAGCATTTTATCAAGTAGGAAAAAAAAAAAAAAAAAAAAGATCAAACACAACCTTAATAAGTAACAACAATTTAATATGAACAAACCAAATGTATTTTAAAATAAATTTTAGTTTAACTTTCTAAATTTCTGAAGTTTGACTGCATTATTAATATATAATACAAATATAACTGGAGAATTAACATACATTTAAGGTAATGTGCATGCAAAAGTAGTTTCAGAAAGATCAAAGTTTTAAAAATAAAGATAGCTTTTGTATTTTTAAATGATGATACACTAAGAAATGGCAATGTATGTAATAGATAGGTATATAAAGATAATGTCTTACAAAAATACTTTTAAAATTTAAAGTTTTAATTAATAAAAGAGCTTTTTTTATACAAATTAGAGATATTAACTTATTTCAGTATTAATTTTTAAAAACAAAATTTGCAGATTTTATACAGATAATTTTTTTAAAGATAATTAAAAATTTAAAAATTCACCTAATTAAACAGATAAAAATAATAATACTAATATTTGTTTTAATACTTAAGATTTTTTTTTAAAATAATTATTATTACAATCATCAATAATGCATGATGCTTGATGCAAAGAACAGCATAGAAAAGTGGTGCTAATAGATAATGAATATCTGAGTGAAATATTAACTAAGTATAATCAAGAATGCCAACAATTATTGGAAAACACATTTCTGTGTCAACTTTTATCATCACATATGCTGAAAGGCACTGTAAGTGTTTTTCAGGGTTCTGAAATAAACAATCGGTGGTTTAGCCTTGTAATAAAGAAAAAAGTTCATTTAATTACGAGATATCTTTAAACTGGGATATTGGATGTGCATATTCTGAGGCCCAATCCCGTTTGAATACATCTTCAACTTGGTCTCGAAGAGGATTGTCGACTTCTGTAGTATTACTCATAGAATTTCGAAAGATGATACCAACTCCTCCAGTATTTGTGAAATAGTCCTCGGCCCAGTTTGATGTACCTAAAATTGAGAAAATCATTTGCAGTTAAATCAGACATAAAAAAGAAATAAAAGAATTGTGGATTAACTATAATTAAATCTAAAAAATCAAATCTATATATATATATATATTATCTTAACGTATGTAGCACAAAAATCATGATTATTTGTTAGTTGTTTAGTGGCAACATCCAAATGAAACACATTTTGTGGGTTACTATGGAAAAGTCCTTTGGTAAGATTTATGCTGTGGTAAATTGGATTTATTTACATTTTGCTAATTCGTTGCAATTACGGAGCTTCAAAATATCATTAAAATTTTTTTGTGTCCTTTTTACTTAAAAAAATAAAAAATAAAAGTAATGAATTTTAAACTTTTCGGTTTCAAATTAAAGTTACATATTATAAATGGAATGAGTGAAAGGATTATATTATTACATTTTAAATAATTAATGAAATACGAAAAAATGCCACAGGTACATTATTTTGCGATTTATTATCTGTGCTGGACTTTCATAAAAATGCTGAGTTCTTGATTTATTGGCACAGATGTCCAATATGCACCACATTGGCACATTATTTTTCCGACACCAATTTGGCGAAAATTACATTTTCAAATACCCATTACATACATATTTTTAAACTAATTCCTATTATTTTAAAAAGGAAATGATAATTTAAAAGAAAAAAGTTTAGTTAATAATAATAGAATAAAACAATTTATATCATTTTAAAAAATAAAATAAAAGCAAACAGTTTATCTATACTAATATTATAAAGAGGAAAGATTTGATTGTTTGTTTGTTTGTTTGAATTGAATAGGCTCCGAAACTACTTGACGGTTTTGAAAAATTCTTTCACCGTTGGAAAGCTACACTATTTCTGGTGAACATAGGCTAATTTTTATTTGATTTATTCAAATATTTTCCTTAAAAATTCAAAATTTCAGTATTTTTCATACAGAATCAATGAAAATTTTTCCGATAAAAAATAACCATTTTTCTTTCGCGTTGCCAAGAAAATCAAAAACTGGAATAACTTCTCTTCGGCAATTAATTTTCAGTTGAACAGTATCCACGTGAAAAATTAAAATAAAAAGAATTCAAAGGAAAAAAAAATGTGACATCATAGTTGGAAAAAAAAAGCATTTTATTATATAGGCCACACGAATATCGGTTACGTTAATAAGAGGTTCTGTGTAAAAAATGGCGACATAATTAGAAGTAAAGTGAACAAGAAAGAATTAAATTATTAATAAAATATTTGATTTGAAAAAACATGTCGTCATACTTTAAATAACATAGAAAGTATTTGTTAAAAGTTACAATTTTCAAGTATTTGTTAAAAGAACAAGAAGCATGGATATATGTAACTAATTAAAAATCGGTAAATAATGACGTCACATCTATACCAATATTATAAGGAAGAAAAATTTGATTGTTTGTTTGTTTGAATTGAATAGACTCCGATAGTACTTGACGGATTTGAAAAATTCGGTACTAATAGGTTATCCCGTCGACCAAAAAATTATCGCCAAACTATAAGATTAAATAGCCAATAATGAATGATCGTGAATGTCACATTCAATGACATTAAACACGATTCACGTGTTTAAAATGTCATTGATTTTTATTTCGACTTTTTATTTGTATTTTTATTAATATTCTACTAATTATTTGTTTTTTTGTTAATTAAAATAAAAATTATGTCAATATGTACAATTTGGCTATTAGTATGGCTATTTGTATAATTTGGCGAAATTGGTCGACGGGATAACAGAGTAGTACCAAAAAATTCTTTCATCATTGGACAGCTACACTATTTCCGGTGAACATAGGCTATATTATATTTTCAAAAAAATAGGGAACCTTACTAAAATGCCAATAATGTAAAGGATTAGGTGTAGAAAAATGACCTTAAAAATTCTTACACCACGTGCGTTGCGAACATTATTAATTATAAAACAAAGTAATGTACTACGACTTTGCAGTACGTATAATTATCTACAAAAAAATGTCGCGACAGCATGCATTTTTGCCGATCGCACTGAAGCTAGCATAGGGGAGAAAAATACGGGCTTCTGATTGGTTGAATAATTTTGCTTTCCTTCATTTTTGAGTTTACGTTTATTTAATCATCAATTTCTGTTTGAAAAGCTTTTGAAAGCTGGATTTTCCTTCTGTTTTTAAATATTTATTAATAGATAAAGAAATAGATAATTCGGAATTTATAATTAAAGAAGTTAATCAGGATGTTTAACAATTGCTCTGTATTACTTTTAGAAAATAATAAAAATAGAATTGCCATTTCTTCTTTCTGTTTTTTTAACATGATATGCACATATATACACAATCAGAACAGTTTATTTAGGAACAACAGTATTTTCATTAAGGCGTCAAACTCAACTGTTCTATATTACTTTAAAAAAAAAAAAATTAAATTTTTTTTTCTTATTATAATTTTAATGATATACTCATTTACGCTCTTAATATGTACATTAGCATTCAGGATGATCTATTTGCAAATAATTTTTTGACCAATCAGAAACCGTATTTTTCTCCCCTATGCTAGCTTCGGTGGGATCGGCAAAAAATGCCGACAGCATATGGCTGATATAGTTACGTCACAATAAGTGGTTTTTTTTATTAAAAAAATAAGTAAAATGCCGTCTCAGTAAAAGCTTTTTATTTTTACCTTGGTATTAATCCTTATGGACATGGGACTGGACGACTTGCTCTACCGAAGCAAAGCGAGGGCGGACTGCTAGTTAATAAATAAATAGACAGGTTATCATGTGAGGTGCATATAATTGCCATTTTGCTGCAATTGTGCCAATGTGGTGCACATATGGCATCTGTGTCTATTTCTCAAGCAGAATCTTCTAATTTGGCAAAAAAAAATGAGCAATTAAAATAAATTATGAAAAAAAGCATTATGATTTAATGCTTAGTATACATTCAAGGGAGACCAAACTGGTCGCCAAAGCCAGCTAGTAAATAGTAATTGTCATGTGCAGGCAAACCAGAATTTTATTATTATTTTTTTAATATATCAACAACTTTATAGTATATAAACAACTAATTTTTATTCCTGTGTAGCTTAACAGCTTAAAATATTTTATTCTTGAAAAAATGAAATTTACAGAAGTTATAAATTTTAAAAATGACATCTTGCATATGTTTTCTTTGGTTCACATATTGTTTGAGTTAACTAGTGAAACTTGGCATAACATTTTGTAACATTTCTTTCAATATGACAGCAATCTATCATTGAATGGTGATCTTTATTTTGAATAATTTAACTAAAAGAAGTTAAAAACCAAGTGACTAGGATAGTAACATGTTATCTCCATGTCAAGAAACAGAATGTTCTGAGAAAATCCTCCTCAACACTTTTATTAAATCCTTAATTATATAGCTACACACTACTTCATTCTCTTGAAATCATAGGTTGGTATTGATTTATGCAACTTCTGCAAAGTTCTATGGTGTTAGAAACAATGATTGCAGAATAATACACAATATATTATTTGGCAATCACTGTTCCTGTATCAACATTTTCACCACCTCCTCTAATAATGGCATACACAAAACTGCAACATGGATAAAAATAAGTCACTTTTATTAATTAATTTTTTTTTTCCTTGAAAAATTCTGCCTTATCATTTGCCTTTCCAATTCATAAAATATCAGCGGAGAAATTTCTAGTTTTTTATTAAAATATAGTAACTTAGGTTTTAGTATGTGATCAGTAAATTAAGAAGCACCTAAACTCTTTTTCAGCACTGAAAATTTTATTTAAAAAAAAAATATATTTTTTAAACAATACAAAGCTCTTCTAATTTTAATGTTAAGTACTTACAGGAATTTAATCTACAAGAAAAAAGAAAAAAAAAAAAGGGGGGGGGGATCAACAAAACATATGACTTTTTAAAAAGTGAGCTTTTTATAATTTTTTTTTAAATGTGACCTTTTTTAAAAAAAAAATTCTTTCTTTTTAAACAAACAATAGCAATTTTAATTTTAATGCTATCAATTCACTATAGATATATAATAATTTTAAGATAAAATTTTTACTTTTAAAAATGCATTTAAAAAATAATTTATAGAACATTAATATAGTATAATATGAAGCTGAATTTCTACATTTTAAATTTCATATAAATTACTAAAAAAATTTAACTGATTCATCCATAATAAGAGCTTTATCTTGGATTTTTATGGGACATGCACTATTAGTCAAATAATCAATTAATTACTATATTAGTCATTTTAGTATGTAATTCATTATTCAACATTGCTCAGTAATAGAGCTATTGAATAAAGTTCTGTAATTAGGCAAATCCAATTACGAGCAATTATACATTTTTGGAAAGTTCTACTGAATGGATTTTGAAGGAAGTTGGACTATTAATTAAAGAAATTTTAATTTGTAAAATTAGCATTCTGTATTGAAAAACTTTACATTCTGTATGAGCATAGCTCCAAGCAAAAACTAGATTATTATAATAAAAACCATGAAACAATTGAGAAATTACAGTAAAAAAATTAAATAATTTTTTGATAAAATTTTCATTAAGAATAAGAGATTTCAAATAATAAATAAATATAATAAAATCTATAAAAATAGAACTTATATATAAAGGAATAGGGCCTTACATAAAGAATTTTTATGGTTCCAGTGAGAATCATAATACACAATTATAAGAAATGACACACCTACTACGATTTCTGTCACTATTTTTCTAAATTAAGATATACAATTATTGAAAGAATATCACTATGAAATATTACCACTCAGTACAGGGTTAAAATAACAACAGTAATAATAATAAACATGATAACAATGATTACTCTACCATCGAAAATGAAATTAAAATAATCAGCAACTAAAAATAAACCCACATACCAATGTAAACAGAATTGTCAGTCACCATATACTTATTATGGTTCACTCTTGAAAAGGGTATCTTTGCCTGCGATTCTGTGTATGTTGGTACAACAAATATTTTCTAAGCAAAAAAGTATAAGTTTAATCAGTATTTATATGAATAGAAATAAGAAAAAAATATAAAAAAAATATATTTCATGACTAAAAATTATTTAGGAAAAAAATGCAGATTTCTGAGGAATCAAAACTAAACCTGCTTATTTTTATTCCATTTTTTAAAAATATTTATAGCCAAAAAAAAAAAAAAAAAAAAAAAAAAGGCTATTTTTTTATTTTTTTTATTTCAGTTACAGATTTTTTTAAATAAAAGTACTTTATATCTGTTGTGTTTGACATATTTATTTATGAAGTTTCAATTGACATATTTATTTATGAAGTTTCTTCTCTGATTTGAATAAAAAAAAAAAAAAAATAAAATAAAAATAAAAAAAGAAAAAAAAGAAAAGAAAATTAAATCTATGATAAATTGTGTGTCATGTTTTCCATTATAGGGACCTTGCATTTTTTTTTTTTTTTTTTTTTTTTTTTTTTTTTACTTTCCTTTTTTAGTTTCAAAAAATTAGATCTGCTGCCAAATTATACAGATATGAAAACAAATTCGATGAACTTTTATGCATGTTTGTTTGTTTATGTATATTTTATATATATATATATATATATATATATATATATATATATATATATATATATATAAATGAACTGGTCAATATTATGAATAATCTTAAATGTATAAAAAACATAACAAAATGTGACTTTAAATATTTTAACAACATAGATTTATTAGATCTACATAATTTAATAAATGCTTTATTTTAAAAATATCAACACGATTTGAATATATCAATGAATATCAATACTGATTATTTTCATACTTTAACAAATTTCATTATCTATAATAATTTTACATTGCAAGATAACACAATTTATTTACAAAAAGTTGGTATACCACAAGGTGGTTGTACATCTAGTTTATTATCATTATGATCATTATGAACATAAATTTATTAATATTAAAATACATTTATATTGATATATTGATGATATAATTTTAATTTCCATGGAAAATACCAATATATCTTAATTTCCAGTAGATTATCGAGCTAATTTAAAAATTACAAGAAACTTTTTTTTCTAACAATATCATTAATTTTTTAGATCTTAAAATTTTATTTAAAAAAAAAAAAAAATAATAACTTATGTATATGAAAAACGGAACAAATTTAAAGTTAATACATTTACTAATTTGTCTTCATAATTCTGTAAATCGTAATGTAATCCTTAATCATTTATATAGAATAAAATGTTTATGTTCTTCTCAACTTATTAATGCATATTTTAAAAAGCTAATTTATGACACATTAAATAATGGTTTTTCTAAAAAATCCACATATTTTTTAATATACAATTAATAATTACATGATTTTCAATAGGTGGCCGGGTGGATAGATGTTAGTGTACAGAGGAGGACACTGTTGACTGAATATTACACAATGTTTAATTTATTTATAAAAAAAAAAAAAAAAAAAAAAAACTGAGGGGTTGGACAGCCATTTGCTAAATTGCAATACATTTTGTATTGGATGTTCAATTAACGCATATGTATAGTTATATCAATTAAATCGAGTACTATAATTTAATTAATTTCAATGATTAACTTGTACCTAACTTTTAACAATTTGGATAATACCTAAAATACTATTTCTAAGTGTATAAAATGCATACATTAATTATGCATTTTATTCCTTATTTCATCTTACATTAAGATATTAAGTTTACGTTAGTACTGTCAAATTAAATGATTTTGTGCTACATCTTTTTAGGGTTAACTATAGTATATGGAACAGGTTTTTTTTTTTTCTTTCTTTCTTTATTTTTCTATCCAATTAAATAATGTTATTATGATTTATTTTTAATGTTTTCTCTCCATTTAATTTAGGTTTGTGTGTTAGTAGCACCAAATGCATATTATTTTGCTTTTTCATGGCTAATGCAAAGATGAAGCCACACACTTTATTTGTAGTTCCAAAGTATTTGTGGGCCTTATGATTCTGCAAATTTCATTTGCATTCATTTTAATTTTTTTCCACCATATTTTAATAAGGTAATTTTGCATTAAATTCAATGGTTTATATATTGTTTTACAATTAATGGTAATCATCATCATAATCAACCATTTTTGAACCACTGCTAGATGTAGGTCTACCCCAGATTCGATATACAGTAAAACCCTGATAATTCGGATTAATTGGGACCGGACCCAATCTGGATTATCGAAAATCCGGATTATCTGGAGAATTAGAAAAAAAATGAAATAAAACAGAACATACTTGCAGAAAATCACCTTTATGTTAAACTTATTGAATATTTACAGACAGTAAAAATGTTCACTTTGCTTAATTCTTCCGAAAAGATTCCAGAAAAAGTTTTTTTTATTCAGAATACGATGATGAAACAAGTTAATGTTATGGAAATTAGCCAATCACTTCTCAAACTTGAAAAAAAAAATGACCAAACCGATCCGAATTATCCGGAGATCCGGATTATCGGGGTCCGAATTTGCGGGGTTCTACTGTATATGTATATAATTATTAATATTTATTCCCTATTGTTTGTATACAAAAATAGAGAAAATATATGTTGTCAAATTTTTTTCTCTCATCAAGGTCATTTTTGCTACCGTGTCAAAACTCATGTTGAATTAGAAAGTACTTGTTTTCAGTCATTGAAACAATGAGAAAGTACTTGTTTTCAGTCATTGAAAAACATTGAAATCAATATTTTAGAAAGGCTTAAAAAAAGGATAAAATTAAATGCACGAAAAAAAATCATCTTACCACTTCTATATCAAAAAGGTCACTATTCAAAGCGTTGAGAGATCTTAAATATGACATCATAGTTGGCCTTGTATGGTTCCAGTAACTGGCTAAGAGTCGAACCTGAAGCCTCTTAACAACAGTAACACGTCTCAAAGCATCATCAATGGCAGGCCAATAACTTTAAAAAGAAAAATAAAAGAATAAATAAATATATGTTATCTTATGAAATAAATAAACATTATAATGCACAATTATTTTAACAAATAATAATAATAAGAGATTTAAACTTTGAAAGCTATTACTTTAAAAATTAGTAAATAAATGCAGAAAAAGACTCATATTTAGTACTTTTTTTAGCAACAAAAACTATTATAAAATATATTTTAATTCTAGATTAAGATCATACTAACAATATTATATAGTTAACTTAAATTATTAAAGTTATTTTAAGATTTTTTTTTTCATAATCATTGAAATAAAAGCTAAATCATTTTATTAAAGAAATTAATAATTCCTTTACAATATATAATACTTCAAAATACACATTTCTTTTAATTAAATAATAATAAAAAAAATTATGAAAAATCCTGCCTACAAAAACAAAATAAAAAAATATCAATAAAATAGACAAAATTTTTTTTTATTATTATTAGAAGAAAATACTACAACAATATTTGATGTTATATTTCATAAATTAAAAAAATTCCAGTTCAAAATACAAATATATAAAAAAATACAAATTTATACTATACTAAATATAAAATCTATATATATAAAAGAAAGTTTGGATTTCGTATTAATCATCCCACAAAAAAATCTCCGAACCTCAAATCTTGAAAATTGGGGTAAAAATACTTCTTATAACATCAAGTGCCGCTCAGAAGGGATTTTTGAAAATTCCACCCAAAATTAAAAAAAAGTTTTAACTTTTAAAAAATTTCTTAAAAATTGGATTGTGTAGTTATTTTTCAATAACATACTTTAGTGTATTTTTGCATGCTGAATCGAATGGTACCAAGCAAATTCTTTTAAATCCAGCAGTTTGTGAGATATTTCATATTTTTCTAATTTGGATGTTGTCTTTGGCACAAAAAACTCAAATTTTCAAGTGTCATTTTCTAAAAATACCTCTGTTGTTATAGAATGAGTAAAAATTCAAATTGAATAAATTTTAAATAAATTCTTTTGGTTAAATAATCAAAACACCCAGAAGCAGAATTTTTTTCTGCAGTCTGCAACACAAGTAAAAACTTAAAAAACAGTCTGCAGACCAATATCTTGCATTACATTATATGCAATAAAACCTCCCAAGTATTTGTGAAAGACATAAAAAAAAAAGTATACTTTTAAAATGAAGTTGCCTTTGTTCTCAGAATTTTTAACACCTCATACATTGTCCGAAAGAGGGGGAAAGGAATTTCCTTTGATAAAATTTGTGGGTTTTTCACGATCTTTTGACGAGATGTCAATTTTCATGATCTTCTGATGAAATTTGATGTTTTTCTCGATATTTTCACGAAAACTGCTGGTTTTTTCCACAGTCTTTTGAATAAATTTGCCATTTTTTCGCGATATTTAGACGAAAACTTACGTTTTGTCGTGATCTCTTGAGGAAATTTGCCGTCTTTTCGTGTTCTCTTGAAGAAATTTGCTTTTTTTTTTGCAACCTCTTGAAGAAATTTGACGTTTTTATGAAAACTGTCATCTTTTCACGATCTTTTGAAGAAATTTGCCATTTTTCATGATCTTTTGAAGAAATGTTCTGTTTTTTCATGATTTTTTGATGGAATTTGCCATTTTTTGTGATTTTTTGAAGAAATTTGCCGATTTACTGTGATCTTTTGACAAAAACTGCAATTTTGTCGCGATCTCTTGAAGAAATTTGCCTTTTTTCATGACCTTTTGAATAAATTTGCTGTTTTTTCGCGATTTTTAAAGAAATTTGCAATTTTTTGTGATTTTTTAATGAAAACTGCCATTTTTACGCGATCTTGTGAAGAAAATTGCCTTTTTTTGCTATCTTTTTGAAGAAAGTTGCCGTTTTTTTTGTGATCTCTTGAAGGAATGTTGTTTTTTCGTGATTTTTTGATGAAATTTGCCATTTTTTTGTGGTTTTCTGAAGAAATTTGACATTGTTTCGCAATTTATTAAGAAAATTTGCCATTTTTTGTGATTTTTTAAAAATAAATTTACCGTTTTTTGCGATTTTTTGAAGATATTTGTTGTTTTTTGTGATCTTTAGCAGAAATTAACTATTTTTTGTGATTTTTTGACGTAATTTGCCGTTTTTTCACAATTTATTAAGAAAATTTGCCTTTTTTGTGATTTTTTGATGAAAACTGCCATTATTTCATAATATTTTGGAAGAAATTTGCCGTTTTTGTGATATTTTGATGAAATTTGCCATTTTTTCGTGATTTTTTGGCAAATTTTTTCCGCGATCTTTGGACGAAATTCGCATGTTTTTCGCGATCTATGGCGAAATTGATTTCTTTCTGAAGACTATTTGTCGAAATTTGCGATACATTTTATGGCCGAATTTTTGGATTTAGGACCGAAATTTTTCAATTTCTGCTAAATTTTTAACAGCTGAAAAATAGTCTGCCTATACCTTTTCAAGAGTCTGCGATGTGCGTCGCAGCGGTGCACCGATTCTGCTCCCTGTCATCACTACTAATGTAGTGACGACAGGGTTTAAAGAAAGCTTAGTATATAGCAAAGGCATAGAATGCAATGACGAAGCGTTAGCTGAATTTTAAAACTCCAAAAGTTTAAAACTATTTATATAAATGAAAAATAAATGTGGTTTCTTAAATAAAGATGACATAGTTTAAAAACAATATCAACGTTTATTTAAATACTTAAAAGACATTAACATACATTAAAATGAGATCATAAATTTCATTAAATTGTATTTCATATTAAAACAAAAAGGATACAAATAACAGTTACTTATCTAATATCTGAAATCCCCATGACACAAATATTGCTTTCCAATAAAAATGAATATGAAGCTAATCATATAGCAAGATTCTAGAGCCCATCAACATCACTAATAAATTAGCTGGGTCTGATGCCTTTAAGAAAACAGCAAAAATAGAAAAGTAAAGGATATTACGTCATTGTCTGTTCGTCAGTCATCCCTTGCACATTAGTCGAATCCAAATAGCATTCTTTCACTTAATAGTCCTCGATGAAAATGTTCATTGAAGTTCTCACATATTACCATAACATACCATCAATGAACTTGTTGTAACGATGAAGGACGATTCCAAAATAAAACAGAATTTATTTCTCAAATAGTTAAAACTACAAGCCGCTACATTTTACAATATAAACTTAACTGATCATTAAAAGATGGTCCACTGCATTTTCACACCGCCACACATCAGCTGGGACGAAGAACACCACAGGAGTCAAAGAGAGCAGAAAGTCGAACTATTTATCTCCCGCCGGTATTAGAATATTTGGCAGTACGCATGTCCGTACTCTCCTCCACTAGCTTCTAAAGCTCAATATGCTAATACGAAATAAGTGGGTGTGGATCGTGGAAGTACATCACGATTACGTCACATCCGAATGCCATCTAGTAGTATTGGCTGGAACCATTCAAAAAAGTATGAGCTGAGCTAGACATGTGGTCAATGATACGGCAGGCTATCAATTTCAATTATTGTAAAACGAAAGTAAAAGTGAAAGAACTATTTTATGTATTAATGAAATATAACAGAAAAGAAGATATCTATTATGAAAAGGTAAGTTTTATTTTTCTTTAAGAATAAAAATAAAAATCCTGTTAAATAAATTTAAATAAATAAAGTATATGTTCACCAGAGGAATATTTATGTGGAAGTAATAAAATAGGCATGTATATTAAACATGATTCAAATGTTAATTTAAACAAAGTGATAAGAACTAGGGTTCTAATTCCTGACACTCCCAGGTCAAAACAATTATGTCAGTTAGGAAAAAAAATTACAAACGCCTCAAAAGAAAGAAAGAAAAGAAGAACTATGAAAAAATTTTGTTTTACCAAAACGCCAAAATTTGGTACCTCACCATTCATTTCAACCCTAATCGTGCAAAGGAGTTTTATTGCAAACCGAGCCAATTATTAATATTTTCTATTGAATGAATGTGAAAATTTTTTATGATTATTATTCAATGACAATCATGCAAAACTTTTTACTTTGTTATTTTTTAAATAGAATTTTTTTAATAATAATTATAACTTTCATTTATACTATTACTCACAGAGATTTTACCATTTGGTAGTTATTTGATGATGAGGAAGCTATGGTAAAATTATTTCAGAACTTAGGAATTATATTTATAAACACATTTTGTTCAAAAAATTATGATAGTCATCATTTAAAAAAGAATGAAATGTTGGCACAGATGTCATACATGCATCACATTAGTGCAATTACAACCAAATGGCGATTTTATGCCTCACATACATGGTAATCCAGCTATTGCTGTTTATTTATTAATAAGCTGTTTATTTACTTTACTTTACTTTTTTTTTATGATATAAATTGTGGTTTTATTCTATAGTTAATTAAATTTTTTTTCTTTATTCCCCCCCCCCCCCCCCCCCACAGAACAAAATTCTGGCTGCGCCACTGCTGACTGATAATCAAAGCACAGCCCTAACTACAGAACGTAGCAGCGTAAAAATTGGGAAATATACATTTCTTATGATGTAAGTGTGCGCTAAGACGGAATTTTTTAAAATTTGCCCCTTAAGGGGGTAAAATGGGGAGATAAAAATTTTTTGATTATCTTGCTATATCTCATAGTCGATATAGGTAGGAACATGAATTCCAAATTACTATTGTACTAAAAACATAATTAAATATGTATTTCAGTAATTTTACAAATTCTCCCCCATAAGGGGGCTAAGAGGAGGTCGAAAAGTTTAGAACATTTGGTACATCTCAGCAACCGTCTTAAGTAGGAACGTGAAGTTAGAGAAAATAAATCTATTATAAAAATAATTAATATGTGTTTCAGCAATCTTAAAATTTCCACTCCTGAGGGGGAAGGGGATAAAGTGGGGTTAAATTTTTTCAAAATTTGTTTGGGCCCGCTATGTGATACATCATCTTAAAGTACTCAGACCACTCTTTCAGATTATTAACCTTTCATTCCTCCTCTCTAATTTGAATTCCCAGGAAGGGGTAATATTTGATTTTTTTTTTTTTTAATTACAGTGTTTTTATCATTTTATATCGATTTTTTTTTTTTTTTTTTGCAGATTTATTTGATAAGTATTATTTATAATATATGAAAGTTTTAAAGAGAGAGAGAAGTATGTTTTCAGGCGGGGGGAGCAGAAGCACAATAGTTGGAACCTTGGGGTGTATTTTTTCAAGTTTAACTGACGACATTAATCATGGGACATATCATTATAAAGCTCTGTGACTAATATTTTATGTTATACACCTCCAGAGTCCCTCCCTCAACTTTTCCCCAAAGGGGGAGGAGGAATTTTTTTTAATTTAGCCGACACCCTTCATGTGATATATTGTTTTTAAGCCCTGTGACCACTTATTCATATTATGCATTTCCATTGCCCCTCCTGGAGGGGGTACGTGTAACGTATTTAAGCAAAATGTCTTCTAATAATAGTAAAGCTAAGGAACTAAACTTAAATAACTTCGAAAAAATCAATAAAAAATATTGATCCCATTCATCATCCTTTTAGATCTTTTCTCGCCACAAGGGGAGCTTTTAATTCTTATTTAATTGGCTATTTTCGTATTAATTGCCAAAGAATTTAAATTTTTGATACTTAAACTCCTTTATCTTTTTACACTTATTCATGCCTTTTCCACTTTTTGCAGCCAGGGAGCACTGTCATATGTTTTTTCCTCTAATATGGCTTCCTTATAGCCTTCTTTTTGTTTGTTGTTTTTTAAATCCCTGTTTTGAGTTTCTATGTATTTACTAGAATCTACATGTATTTTACCCATTTTTAGAAATTCCCACCTAAGAGGATTAATGGGATGTTCATACTTTTAGGACATTTCGATACATTTCTGCAGCATTTATAGGTAGAAGCACAAAATTCAAGATAGCAAATCTACTAAAAAATAGTTAAACATATTGATTTTAGAGTTAATTTGTCTATTATGTCGTCAATATGAATTTTGAACTGAATAATGAGATATTATAAGAATAAGACAACGATTATGGCTATTTGATTAGATATTACGCTTTTAACCGTTACTAGATGCATTTTGTTTGATACAACATTCTTATTAAAAAAAAAAAAAAAAAACGACCAGCGTAGTGGGCAAAGGCTGTTAGTAATAATATAATTGAAAGTTTTACATATCCAGTTAGCTTTTCCTGCTATTTACAAAGTTTTTAAAATATATGAAAAACTCCTTACTGATCTTTTTCCATATATAAAGAAGAAGGGAAATAGTCCATGACGGCAATATATATGAAGGTGTGAGCTCGATTGATTGTATCTAGGATACTATCTAGGTCAGTAGTTCGACCTTTTGGGCACAATGGTGGAGGTGAACTCTATAGTAAAGAATAATAAAAAAAAGGAGAATAAATAAATAAAAACATACACATTTGATTATTGATATGTTAAATCACTGATTATAAAAAAAATATTAAATGCTTGGAATCAGTGTTGAATTCAGACCTTTTTCTCTAAAAGGGATTTTGGATAGTTTAAAGGGGAGCAATATAAAGTTAAAGAGAAGATGAGGAATTTGTATTTTGATAGTATTAATAAACATAAAACCTTTTTTTAGAGTACGGATGGGGAGGACATTTTGATGTTCAAAGGAGGAGATTTTCCACTGAGTCATTCCTGAATTCCTCTCCCAAACTTACAAGTTATGAATGTGCTTCCAGCAGTAATTTGAAAAGCTATCCTTTTTTTTTTCCCCAGTGACATAAAAATGTACTACTAAATGCTAAATAGAAAGAGAAAAAATTTGAATTTTCATTTGCTGCTAGATATTGGCACATTCTCAGACTTTTTTTTAGCACTTTCCAACAAAGTTGAAAAGTGCTTATGCATTCGGTTCATCTGGCCATCTGTCCATGTTCTAACTCTCGTAAATATACTCAAATTGCCACGAAATTTTTGGACATTAGTGGTGTTTACCCAAGCACAAACCCTATTGAAAATGAAGTTTCTGCGATGATTAGTTTATTTACAGAGACCGTCAAATTTTTCCATCACATTATAGCCTGTGGGGAAAAACCGTTTCAAATGAATTTTAAAGGTGTTACACCCTGTCAAACATCTTCAAATTTATATGCATCTCTGAAGTGCACTAAAATATGCATTTTGTAAAGTATGCAGCAAAAAGAATAGTTATTATTCATTTACAGAGCCACACAAAAGAATTCCAATACATAATAATAAAGGGGGGAGAGGAATTGTTTGTGACATATTTTAATTATGGTAAACGATTTCATATATAATCAAATTCATATATGTTGCTGAGGAATAATATGATTTATTTCATGCATAATACGTTGTGCATAGCATTTACAGGGACACACAAAAGATTTTAAATAGTATATTCTATCCGAAGTCCTGAATGTTATGAAAGATGGCTGTTAGATGGATGAAATGCATTTTTTAAATTATGATATAGACTTTTGAGTTTCACTAGATGTATGCATATTATATGATTTATATAAATGCTAATTGTTACACAATTTAGATATACAAGGTTACACAAAAGATCTCGGAAAGGTTACTGAATATGAGCATAATTTACTTAAAGGTGGTTTTTAAATATGTTATGCCTTTTTACATTAAACTGCATTTAGTTTACTAAGAAATGTTTGTAGAATATAGATAAAATGAAATACAGAGTCACACAAAGAATTGGATACATGGTTGCCTTTGGATGATAATTTCTGGAAATTTGATTTAAATACTTTAAAGAGAATTTTTTTAAAACTGAACTTCAGCAAAATACTTTTGTGTCTTAAAGGTGCTATGTATTTTACAGGGCTAAACAAAAGTATTCAAGTATGTTTCCATCTATTAGTTTAAATTGATGAATGGAAAATTTCAAACAGTTAGGCATTTTCTTGCTAAACTAAATTTTACCATTATATAGTCTATATATTAATGGACAGATCAAATACAGGGCTTTTCAAAAGTATTGTAATACATATTTGGATATAGATACTAATATGTTATTTCTCTTGATAACGAAGTTTTGTTAAAGATTTCAAGAAGTGTTGGAAAGTGCTTCATAATCTGCCTATGCTTAACACTTGGTTTTTCTTACTTGTTTAATTTATACTTGTTAATTTTACTTTTTTTTAAAGTATGCTGTATCTGAAATTAACAATATATGGCACAACTCCTACACAAAATGCTTTTCAATCTAATTGAAACTGAGCTTAAATGAAGCAATATATATATATATATATATATATATATAAATTATGTCACTTTAAAAAAGAAAAAGGATTTCTTAAATAACGAAAATAATTAGATACAGCTACAATTAGCTTCAAATGCTTATTATAAAATAATATGAATAAAAAATTTCAGGAAATGGAAACTTAAAATAATTTACCAATTTAATTAATAAATTAAATTTTAATTATATAAATTTTAATAGTTAATTTTAAACTATTTTTATCTAATCAATCGTAAAAACGACAGTTTGTAAAATTATTTTCTTCTCACAAAATAAAAAAAATTTAATCTTTAATTTATCCAAAAAAAGCAGATATTTATTAAAAGCAAACTTCAGCATACAATATTATATGGATAAAAACAATATTAATCACACATAAAATATGTTTACATCCAAGGTTTTGAACTCATTCTAACAAGTCATCTTCAGGGGATTTACATAACCTTAACAGGAGGAAAAAAAAAAAAAAAAAAAAACGCACTTGGGCGAATTTCACATGAACTGCCAGTTTGATGTCCTGATGTTTAAATCTAAATTTCATATTAATAAATTTATTTTTTGATACTCTAAAATCAGGTAGAAGCACATCTTTTTATGCTTAATTCAATGTATTCATTAGATTTTTTTAGAGTTGTGAAATAGTGATCTTTTTTTTTTGTACTTTAGTTAGCAAGTAATGGAAATTTACTTGTTCTGAATAAAAAACTCTCAAAATTTCAATCTTTTTTTATGCTCCCAAATATTTTAAAATTTTTATATATGGATTAAAAGTAAAATATCCTGTGTTAATTAAACAAATAGATAGTTTATATATTTAAAATTAGTATCTAAGAGTTAAAAAGTTAAATGTATTTTGTGTCCGCTTACGCAGAACATGAGTGTTACTTTAGGGAAGTTAATATTATTTGTTTTCAAAATATTTGTATATTGCAGTTGGCAACGGTAGTGAGAAAACGATGTTGTTTCTTTTTTACAGTGCACTTATTTAGAACGCGATAATTTTGTTCTATAATTGCTATTTTTCAGAATGTACATTTCAACATGGTGAGTATTTTTATTTTCTTACAGGAGTGTTACCCATTTATTTATTATTTTTTTTTAACGTATAAAAATGTTAAGTTCGGGAATGCTGTATTTTTTGTTCAGGAATCAATAGGCCCAACTAAAATTTCAATAAAACAGTTAGAATTTATTTTAGTGAAGAATTCCTTAATAAATGTCATGAGTGTTACCGTTCATGAGTGTTACCTTACATGAGTGTTACTTGGAAAAAGTAACACTCATGAGAAAAGAAGTTAAGTAATTCTAAAACTATAAATCACGTGTAAGATTTAAGTTATGATTATAATAGATTCAAGATTCTGGAATATATTTTGTCATATTATACATATTTATAATTATTTAAAAATTGTAACAGGATTTTCATGTCTGCACATGTGTTTTGTAAGTGTTATTTAAGATTCAAATTTTAATTCTTAATAAATAATTTTCAAAGGACTATCTATTTTACACAAATCATAGTTTAGACTTTTAAAAATCTTTTTTTATACATATTGTTACAAAAAATCTGTTTGCTGCAAGATGAGTCGTATCGCTTGTCATGAGTGTTACCACTTTTCATGAACGTTACTGTAACTAAGAATCAGAATTTTATTAATGCATTTGTTACTTCACTTAAATTAATTGTTTTGTCTATTAGAACTTTCTAATTCTTTATTATAACTGCAATGAAAATAATTAATTTTTAATTAAATTTGTTTTTAATCAGACGTTATATCCTTTATTTAAGAAGCAAAGTAACACTCATGGCATAAACAACTATTAAAATGCTTTAAATTTATGAAATAAATAAATACTAATACATTTTTGATTTATTAATACGTATGTAAGAACCTTAAGCAATTTTTTAATTAATTATTGATACAAAAAAAAAAATCAGAATGTTTTATAAAGGTCACACTTATGAGAAAAATAGTGACTGGGCAAAACATTTCTTGAAATTTCTGAAATATAAATAAAAAAACTCGCAAATAATCTACTGCTTAGAATGTTGTAAACTATAAGCAACTCATACCTGAGTAAATTTTTATATTCAAACCAAATTATTTTTTCAAATTTTGTTTCACCTAATACGGCAATACATTTGAAAACCACCCACTTATAGTCACACACACACGTAATCTTATTTGTGTGACTATGTTGTAATTATCTTTTTTCCATTAAGGTCATGCAAATTCTCTGAAGATGACTCATTAGAATGAGTTCAAAATGTTAGGTGTAAACACGTTTTAAATGTGATTAATATTGTTTTTATCTATATTGTACTCTGAGAAGCATCAAAGTTTGCTTTTAATCAATAAATTTTTACAGTACAAGTCAAAGTTTTTCATTAAAAAGTAGATAGTTCTTTAATTATTCCTTTTTTATCAATTTTAATAAAATTATCTAAATTCTATAAAAAAATATTGACAAATTTCATGTCAAAAATGAAGTACTTTAAAGGGAAAATATAATTTCTCTTAATTTATCCATCTCAAAAAATGCACTTGCCATCAAAAACAACAGATTTTATCACATTTTCAGATGCTATCTTGTGTGTTTTTGGCACAGAAATTCATCACCCACACTTTTTGGAAAATAAATTAAGCCATAAAAATTCCTTTCAATTGCCTTCATTGCCCAGTTGCCGGAATCAGTGGCATTAAGTGATCTTTTGTTTGTGCACGTCGCTATTTGCAAATTGCACCATTTATTTCAATCAATAGAATTGTTTTCCTTCCTTTTTTGAAGGAGTTGTTAGAGAAATTCAGCGTCACATCTGTCTGTCTGAGTGCTAAGACTTTGCAGAAGAAGGATGTGCAATTCAGCTGGAGTACTGTGCTTTAGATATTGATACTCCGGCAGGCTTGCTATTTTCCAGTTATGATTTTAAAATATACATATTTAGAAATATAATTGATTATTAGATGATTTTTATAAGGAAAAATTTTCATGGTGTTTTGACTAAATGGACAATATCTTCTAGGTGAACATTTAAAAGAGTGTTCTTCAGGAAATATGCCATTGGAGGAGATCTGGGTTTCATTTACAAAAATGTTTTTAACGTAGATCTTGATTAGAAGGCATGATTGATCTTGTTTAAAGATATTATCCAGGATATGGATGTACCCACCCACTTTCCATCATTTTGAGGTAGGAGGTGTCAACAATTAATTTACAAGACTCGGTAAAGTATTTTCCTTTGTATCTTCTGATTATTTGCAATAATTGCTCTTTTAGTGTGAATAACTTTTCCTCCACTACAGCTACTTTTGTAACAAATAAAATGAACAGTTTTAAATATGCATCAATGAACTCAGCATACAACAAACTAATTTAAATGGAGAACATTCTGCAACAAGAATTCCAAAATAATAGCATTGGTTGTTTACCTAAGATTGTTACATTTATCCCATGATATTCTACCATTATATAATTTATTAATTTTTTACATAATTTGCTATAATTTATATAATAGTGATTTTTGTCATTAAATTTGTGCAAGATTTATTAGAGATCTAATGATCAGCATTTTTGGAAAAATGGGGATGATTCTACATTGTCTATAATCTAATATTTAAAAATATATAATCATAATCTTGAATGTAAATGATAAACATTCACAGAAAAAGAATTTTGTATTTCTCAGTATACTCAATATTTTGTTTTGTATGCAATTGATAAGTAAATAACACAACATAGGTTTCATAAGCATCAACAGAGTAAAATACAGTGAATGGCAAGAATTTGGAATGGCATGAAGTTCACATCCCAGCATTGTTTTTTGTTTGTTTTTCATGCTAAATTGTTACTTCTGAAAATGACTGCCAATTTAAAAGTTCGGGAAACCCAGATTTCTGAAATAGTGATCTTTTACTAAACTCTCTTAAACATGATTTTTTAAAAATAGAGAACAGATTTTTAAAAAATGTACTGTGTACACACTGAGTTCTTATATAACATGCACATCCTGATCCTAAAATCTCATTTGGGAGGGGAAAAACGAGGAACAATCCAAAAAGATTTTATTCTTTTAAAATATAATAGTTGTATGCTAAAATATTGCAATATTCAAAAGTTATTGTTTCACATTTTTGTAAGTTTAAATACAAAATTGCTGCCAAATGACTTTTATTTAAAGACAAACAGTCATATGTGAAAAGTTAAATCCTAAATACTCATGCATCATATTTATCTCAATTTTTAAAACAAATTTTGAAGGAAAAAATGCACAGCATACAAGACAAGATATGGTTTAAACATGAAATAGGCTAAACCAAGAATCTTTTCAGAATACTCTTTCCTCCTCACAAAAATTTTAAACACTTCAAGAAGTTGTAGTGGATAGTATGCAGTGGTTTACACCATATACTTTCAGGATTTAAAAAAGGAACTGTATTTTTCAAACAAAACTACAGTTCATTTTCTCAAGCAAATAATACACTCTGATTTTTTTAATGATTATAGCACTCCATAATAACTATATTGATATGTTGCAATGAAAAAAATTACTGCATACAAGGAAATAATGAAAAGTTTTTAACCTCATAGAGAAGAATTGACTTTAAATGACTATATTTCAATGATTATAGAATATAATTTTATAACACACTATGTCAAATGTTAAGAAAATCTCATTTTTAACTCTGTATCAAGACAATATATCTCACCAACACATCACGATTTCAGAAGTTGCTTTAATGGATTGTGGACACGCAACACTTTTTTCCTGATATAACTACATCGAAATTCTAAATACTAACTGTTTTCTGCATTCTAAAATTCAATTTGAGGATTTTTTTCATCAGGGATGAATGAGCTCATTTTGGATTTTATTTTGCAGTGTAGCACTCAGGACATTCAAAGTCATTCTATGGAATGACTGTAAACAAATTGCAGCACTGAATAAATAAGTGAATTGATAAAGAAGGTGAACATGCAGAGTAATCCTAATGTACAAATCTGGCTGTAATATACCTTCTTGATCAGGCTAAAGCTTTTTCATCCTTTCCAAATAAAAGTCAAAGCATAAATTTAATAAAAGTTAAATATTTAAAAATATGTTTCTGTCAGTATTTTTCAAGTATGAAAAAAAAAGTAACAATAATAAGCTTTTAACAAAGAAAATAAAACATCTGTATCAAACTTAAACAACTTTAAGTACTTTTAAGGGCTATTTTACTTCTTTAAAGCCCTTTCAATGTCATTTCATTGTAATCATTCTAGAAATTTCTTCTGTCAGGGATGAGAATGACAAAAAAGTAAAAAATCTGAAAACTGTGCAAACGACATTTGAGCAATAATACTTATGAATTTCAAGTGGAATAAATATTATAATTGCTATTAAAATTCATATATTACATGAAATAATGGACTATTATACCAAATTAAAAAATATGGAAAAAATACACAGTTTTCCCAAAAATTTAATTGGTGAAATGTCTTTAAAAATTGAAGAAAAGTCTGAAGAATCTCATTCCTGTTCTGTGGACTTTCAAGGTCTGCATATTTCCTGTGCCATTATAGTTCTAAATGAATTATTTGAAGCCAAGAGGGGGAAAAAATTGATCTTTAATACTAGAATGGTAATGCACAGTCATTTTGACCCGTACCAAATGCACACATGTTGATTTGAACAAGAAATTTGTTCAGCAAATCTATGAAACATAACCTGCACAGAAGTAAGTTACATAAAAAAGTTAAATAATTTTAAATAAAAATTCTGATATTAAATAGTTTATTAAACTCCAGTAAAATTTTCAGCTGTTCTAGTATTAAAAGGGTCATTTTTAAGATGAAGAAAGAAGAGGATAATTAAATGATTCAGACAAAATTAATTTAGGTACAAAAATCATTCAAAACGAGTGTTGTATAAGCATATTTTACAAATATTACATTCTTACATACTTTTAAATCTAGCAAGTTCATGCAAGAAATAAATGTGCACTTTCTCCCATTATTTTATTGTTTTTTATGTAATTGGACATCATTTCAATAAGAGTGACTGACCTTTATTTTTCTTGAAAATTTATTTCATTTTCTAGCTTTTTTAGAAGAAATAATTTAAAATGATACAACAGTCAAGTTTTTTTTTCTTCAGGTAAACAGCAATTTTAAGCTAAGGTTTTGTCAAATGTTTCTGAAAATATTTGCAATATTTTAGAATTATACTTAGAAAATTTAAGGACCAGATTTCGAATATGCATTATGACTATTCATGATTTTTTTCTACTTTTCAAAATTTGAATATACTTAGAAATGTATATTTCATAGAAACATGCTATTAAACAACATCCAATTTTTAATTTGTTGTCTATAATACGTTAAATAAATTTTTTCACACATACACACACACACACACCAAATAATAATAATAATATTTTTTTAAATATTAAATTAATCCAGTTAAGTATCCACTTAATTATTAAAAAAATAAATTTTAAAGAAGTTGATAATACCTCAACCTCCCTTTTATACTTTATTATATATTAACTGAAAATACTCAAAAATTATTAATGACTTCAGTTTAGTTACACATAATAATAATAATAATGAAATGAACCTCTTACAGAAATATAAGTTAAAACTTGAGAGTTGTTCATTATCACATTGACAGGAGTATCTTTATTTATAGTAGTTTGGACATCAACAGGCCATTCTGGTGGTATATAAGGATTGGGCACTCCAAGTTTCCAATAGACTTCAAAAATCTTGAAAACATCCAAAGCCAAACAAGAACAGTTATAGATAGCGACACCCAGCTCTTTAACCTGAAACAATAAAAAGTTAAGATATGCATTTATAATTGTGATCATAGCTTAATATGTTAATATCTAGATATCTAATTAGTTTCAAGCATCGACTTAAATGTCTTACATATAAAAAGCAAAATTTAAGTGTTAAAATAATTATATGTGGAAAAGAAAAAAAAAAAAAAAAAAAAAAAACAAGTATTATTGAGCTAGTGCTTTATTGAGAGGCAATAAAATTATTTCATGGTAATCTGGAGAATAAATAATAGACTTGGCAAGTTTGCTAACAGAAAAGCTACACCATCAAACTATTCCCTTATACAGTCAGTATCTGTTATATGGTCACCTCAGCAGTCCAGAAAAATTAGACCATATAAGCAGGGTGACCATATATGCAGAACAATACTACAATATTACACTATTTAATTACAGGCTTTGTACGCATCAGGGAATTCGAGAGATTTTAAGTATTTTAGTACCAGAAATTTTATAGAGTACTGCTCGCTATGAAGAGAGAATTTTGTTTCATTAAATAAACCAAATATTACTTAACGGAAATTCTGGTAAGAGATGCTTGAAAGTTTTTGAAGCGTACAAGCCCTGAATTATGGCAGGATTATATTCATCTATCAGAATGTAATGCTTATAATGAAAAAATAATTAAACGTTTAAGAATATTTTAAGAATTAGTAAGTAAAAAGTACAGTAACAAATATGCAATGTTTGAGAAATTTATTAGCTTACCTTACCAATTGAAACACAGCACGTATACATAAGTACATTGCACTCATATTCACTGCACTTATTTAAAATATTTAGTTATGCAAGATTGCTTGCTTTTCTTGGTTGTTATACAACTCTTTTTAAATCTCTAATAGCTTTTAAAAGTTCATCTGCTGCTTCGGAATTAATAAAAAAACTTCTGAGATCATCGATGGCTTTAAGTGCATCTAATGTTGATACTAATTTCTTTTCACATCCACTATCATCCTCATCATCGCTTCCTTCGGCATTCAAATTTAACACATTAGAAACAATATCTTGTACTGAAGCTTCACTGTTAGTAGCGAGGTCTTCATCAATCTTTACATACAAATTTTCATCAAGAATTGAATAACCTCAATTCCAGAATTTTTCTGCCAGTTCAGTTAAGGGGAGATCCTCTTCCGCGTCTTCCAATAATTCTTCAGACTTTGGTGAACTGTGAACTCCAGCATGTCGGAAGCAATTTTCAATAGTTTTCTGTGACAACGTATTCCAAGCTTGGTCGATATAAAAAATTGCATTTAATACGGACACTTGAAATTGTTCTTTTCAATCAATAGCAGAAATCATATCTTGCAGAAGAAGCTTTCTATAAATAGTCTGGAAATTTGGGATGATACCTTGATCTAAAGGCTGCGATACACACGTGCTATTAGGAGGCAAGAAAACAAGTTCAAGTGATTTTAAGTCATCAATAGTGGAGTGAGCACGGCAATTGTCAGCAATTAATGCAACTTTCCTGTTCTGTTTTCAAAAAATTTGATCCCACCTCCTGAGTGTTTTTCCCAGATATCCTGTACCATCCATGCTTTTGAATTTGCATCGTAGACTACAGGCAAAGATTTGCAATTTTTCATACATCGAGGTTTAAGAAATTTTGCAATCACCACAGGAATAATTTTCTCCGATCCATCTATATTTGTAGCTAACAAAACAGTTAAGCATTCTTTACTTTTCTTTCCCCCTACACATTTTTCATCTTTAAAACAAAGAGTTCTGTCTGGCAAGATCCTATAAAAAAGTCTGCATTCATTGGCGTTGAAGATGTTGGCTGGTTCATATCTTTCGAGAATGTGCCGCAGCATTCCATCTTTCCATTCGTTTAAAGAACTCCTGTCAAAATTAGCAGCTTCTCCACACAATTTTTTAAAGCATAGGTTATGCCTTGAATTAAATCTTGTAGCCAACCATTACTAGCAACAAAACAGGACTCGCCAAATTCCTTAGCAAATTCCAAGGATTTTTCTTTCAAAACATTCCAGGATATAGGAGCCTTTTGTAATCATGCATATTTAATCCATGACAAAAGAGCCTTATTCACATTTTCATAATGTGACAAGTGCTGACATTTTCTTTCTTCATCACAGATACGAACATTTGGAGAGTAAAATTTAGCTGCTAAAATGTTGTTTAGTGTCGTCCGGAGTATTGAATTTACTTTGGCAAATGCAGTTTTAGAAAGATTAGAAATTTTAAACTTTTTGATCAGTTCACTTTTTTTAGCAAATGATAAATTCTTTCTTTTCGAAACCATAATAAAAAACAAGTGTTCTTATTAGACACGTTTGATTGAGAGGGGGGGGGGGGGGGGGGCAGGGGTACAACCAACAATGATTCAACGTAAAATAGAAGGCGGGGAGGGAAGTAAAGGCAAGCCCTTCGACGTCTGAGAGACTACTAGCCCGTTCGCTATGTTTCTTCACACCTGAAAAAAATTTTACAAAAGCTAATAAAAAAAAAAAAAAAAAAAAAAAAAAAAAAAAAATTGCTGAAAACAGCATTGAAAAGATTGAAAAAAGCAACCATTTATCTGATACGCGGGAAAATAAGATGACTATTTAAGTGGTGCACTTTAACACATATTTCCCTACTAAGTTGGATAGGACTTCAGAAAACTGACCATATAAGCTGAGTGACCTTATAAGCAAATGACCACATAGCCGGTACTGACTGATGTGAGATCATCGCTGATTTCATGAAACCAGCTTAATTTTTTGCAAAATTACAGGTAGCAAATTTCATTGTTTACACTTGAGAAACTGAGTGGACTTTGTATCTTTTATTGAACAAGTTAATTTTAAAACACAATTTAGTATATAATTATTTTTCATATTATGCTATTATTACAAAGCTTGCATATAAAATTTTTAGATTGGATGAATAATTTGAAATTTCTTCATTTATCATAACTGAGATTCTAATATCAAGTAATACAGTAAAAATTTTCTGACGACTTTATACATTTAAAAATTTCCTTGACACTTAGAAAGCCTGGTAATCTTGCTTAATAATTCACAGAAACAGCCACCAGTTGTCACAATACCAGTGAAAGCAAGCTTAGGCGAAAAATTCACCATTCAAAGGGAAATGAATAACAGCCAGATTATGGATGATCACCACTAGTCATCTGATATTCTGTAATAGGGTCATTTTTTTTTCAGAACAGGTAGTAGAGTCCTCTAAAGAGATCGACAGTTAAGAAATAAAAGAATAAATAGTAAAATTACAAACATTAAAAAATAATAAAAAGAAATAGAGAAAATTACAAATAAAGAAATTTAATAAGATTTTTTTTTTTGGTGGGGGGGGGAGGGGGGGGGGTTGTTACATATTGTAATATCTGAAAACTTAAATATAAGTAATATATGTACAGATTTTTTTTAAACTACTAAAAGTTCATAAATATACTTGAGTTAAAGATCGCCAATCCATGTTAGCACTTCCAATGTAGAAGTGTTTTTTATCAATCAAAAACATTTTTGTATGAAGAACTCCGCTTCCAAGCATCTTTTTGAAATCTAAACTTCGTACTTTTGCAGCACCTACAAATAAATACAGATAACATAAATTTCATGAAACTGAACCATTATATCAAAAGAATATGCTAACAGAAATATAAAAATGAATGAGAGGAAAATAAACAAGAATTGGACAAAAATATAGAGAGAAACACAAGAAAATAAGGTTTTTAAAGTAATTTACAAAGAAGCAAATCAAAGCAATCTAGGTTATTTCCATATTATTCCTTAAAAAAAAATCTGCTGCCCCCCTTTTTTAAAGAACAAAGTGTCTGCATTTTAATTAGCTGTCACACTTTAACCTTGAAGAGATTTAACACTTACAAAAGAATAGGTATTATAATATGGTAGGAAATATCAATTAGATAAAAATTTATTATATTTTATTTGAAATTAAATAAAAGCTATCAAAAGATGGGGATGTCAAAGATAATCACAAATTCAATCAAGAATAATTTTATCACAAGATGATATCTATGTCAAATCAAAAGCTTATTGTGAAGCTTAACCGTTTCTGCCACATTGTGCCCAGCCCGGGCATACCTAATTTCAATTCCAAACTTGCAAACAGCACCAATAATATTTTAATAAAATTTTGCTTTTACATTGAATTCTTAAATTACGGAACTCTTAATTTCTAAAAAAGTTGTTTGTAAATTCCAGTGTCAGTTGATAATTACGCATTGTATTAACAGAGTTTGTCCATGCGAGAAAGGGTTAAAAATTTAAAACAATGAAATAATTAAACAAAAAACTTTATAGAGCCTTAACAAAACATGCTAGGCATTGACACCTAATATGGATGTTATACTATAACCAGCCCCATATTTTTTTAATTCTTCTGTGCAGTTATTTAATCTACACCCCCCCCCCCTCCATCTGCCCTCTCTTCTCCCAGCTGAATTTAAAATTGAAATAAATGATTCCACAAACTATTTAAACTCTATAAAATATCTAAATTTCATTAAAGCATAAAATAAATGTACAAATTAAAGTTTTATTAATGATTATAAAGAAAAAATTAGTTGCAAATACACAGAAAATAGTCTCTATTGTTAATTAGTCCCTTTCAAAAATTTCATAACAAAACTCTATTTTTGTCAAACAAAAATATATGGCAAAAATAGAAAAATATCAACAAAGTTTTAATTCTACTAGTAAAATTTACACATATCTCCAATTTAATCAAACAAAATGTAAATTAGAAATACACAGAAAAAAGTCACCACAGCTTAAAAACCTATATTTACAAATTGCATATCACAGAAACATTTAATTTAATGAGTCAAAAATATATTTTACAAACTAATAATAATTTTTAATTTGGTATTCATTTGTGATACTTTCAGAATATTAAAAAGTGGCTTTCTTCTACCTTTTGAATTTGCAAATACATTTATTACTTACTTGAAACTGAGATTGAGTGTGATATCTAATTCTATAGCCAGCACTCAAAGATAGGCTAAATATTCTTGATTTTATGCAAACTGCAAATAGTTTTTAATCCATTTCAAAACAGAAAAGGATTTTTAGTAAAACAGTTTGTAAATCTTTAGTATGAATATATAGTTGGAAAAACACAATCAGGTTCATACCTGACATTCTGCAGAGAAATGGAAAACAAGATAACTTAACATTGTGTTTTTCCTTTCCATATATAAGGCATAGTGTAAAAAATATATGCAAACTTTAGAAAAGCTGCATTCTATGTCAGAAATGTAAACAGTTTGAAAATTCTCAGAGAAATTTGAATAGTTTCAAGTTTGGTAGCATTTCAAAGAAACTTTATTTCTATAAAGTTTATTGTTATAGAAACTATATAGCATTTAAAAAGTAAAGAATTTTTATTATTTTCTATTTTTTTTTTTTTTTTTTTTTTTTTTTTTCAGATCTTGTTGTTATTTTTAAAGTAATCCCAATTTATACATTTTTATGGAATTTCTGATTCCACATCAAATTTAGTTAATTCATTAACACATAGCTTATGTTTAAATGGATAATTTTATCTTGCAATGTCGTAATTTAAAGATGCAACTAATTACCGATTCCTAATATTAATTAGTTTTTTTTCAACTGAATTTTTGTATATAACAAAAGAAAGCTGTATAGCTTTGCAATTTAAAAAAAATATATAAGAAGGTGTCGATATTTCAACAACAATTTAAATATCCTCATTCTCTATTTACAGATTTGCTACTGCTTTGACAAATTATTGCATAATACAACCCACACTGATGTCAATTGTACTTATGTCAATATTTTGTAATTTCTTAAAATCCTCAGCTTACATCTAACTTTACTCTTTTCATTTTCTGATGTAATTAACACTGTTTTTCAATTTGCATTCAATCTATTACAAGAGTGCACACAATGGAGTTGTTGATAATAACTGTAATGTCATACTTACAGAATCAAAAAGTTCTTCTACAATGCTCTATTTCTTAATAGAATATTTAAAATAATTGTATGATCTTTGTATTAACTTAAAAACTTAAAATTATACCTGTTTAACATTATACAGCCCATTTTCATTAAAACTTAACATAGAATTTACTAAAAGTGAAATTATTTTTAAAAAAATCTTTAAAATATTGCATGGTTCTATTTTTGAAAATCTTTATACATAATACACAGAATTAAAGCAAGTATTTATGCATTGTAATAATGACAACATTTTGATTCATTTTCTACTATTTTACATTCTACCATGAAAATTTTCATTAAAAACTAATGGAGCTATAATGCTTTCATGTTAAAGAATGTTAATTACCCCTTAGTCTTTTTAAAGCTAAACATAGAATAACAAATAGTAACATATACACAAAAATTTTAAAAATCTTTTATTTTGTGAAAATCAGAATTTTTTGTGTTTTGCACAGTGGTTTTTCCCCTTCCTGTTAACCTGAATGACAAACTTTACAAAACTCCAAGACTTCTTCATATAAACTATTGACCATATACCAGGTTCAGATCAGACTTAACCCAGCTTAATTGAGATTTTTGAGGAAGGGTTAGATTAAAGTATGGATACAAACGGCACAGACCCCAGATGTAGAGTCCTATTACCTTCAGAAGGCCTTATTTACAGAAGTGTGAAAATTATTAGAATAATTGTGAAATTTGTAGAAAAATCTTGTTCTATTAAAGAAATAATACATTATTTTAAAAATATTGATACATTTAATATTTACTGTACATTATTCCTTTGTGCTTTATTAAAGATTTGATACCTTTTGTCATACTTTGTATGAGTTTTTAGTAATTAATTCACATTCATTGTCATGGTGCCAAATTCGGATGAGTCTTTCATTCAGTCATTCTTGTTTTTGATTCTGCATTTCTTTAATTATTTCTTTACAATGGCTTAAAAATCCTTTATGGAATTCATATCCACACCGTTGTCCAGTCGTGGAAGAGTTTTAATATTTTTTTCATCCAAAAGTTTGGTCACAGATGATATTTTATGGCACAGAGTTTCATCATGCATGATTATGCAGTCTCCAATTAGAAACATGTCTTTTAATTGTGAAATTATTCTCTTTCCAAGCACTTTTATATACTGATATTGGTCCATCATGCCTTCTAAAATGTATAAATGTCCAATAACTTCAGAAGACATCACACTCCCAAACAATAACTTTATTAGGATATTTAACTGTTTATGCTACTCAATTTCGGAGAAATTCTTCAGTGATCCTTCTCTTGACATATTGACTATTTTCTTCTGATATCGTAAACATTGATTTATCAGAAAAACATACCTAATAGATAAAATATTCCTTAAAGTATGTAATTTGTAAAGAAATATTATAAAGAAATTTTTAATCAAATTTATATACAGTTCTGTATGTTTAGTCAATATGCAAAAAGCACAATTTCAAGAAAAGAAAATTACATCTTCTGTTCAACTGATTAACAAAGGGAAAATTAATATTTTTAACCTTACTCCAGTCATTTTTTAATTGTTTTTGTATAAGTTTTGCCTAAACAAGTCTCTTATTTGTCACAGCAGATGTGATTTTAACCTTTTTTCGAGAATGGTGAGCACTGAGTTCAGCTGCAATAAGAACTACAAGTAGAAGAAACACATACATTTACTCTGTACGCATGCAAAGAGATTTTTATTTAATGATTAGTTGCTCTTCTGTTAGTCTGTCTCTAATGATTAGTTGCTCTTCTGTTCTGTTATTTAAAATAATTTCTTTTCTGTTCCTGCCATCAATTTACTTTTCTTTCCGCATTTCTTTATTCTAGAATTTTCATGTTCACATTTGAAGTCCAAAGATCTTTTTATTCTACACACAGATGCTTGCGAATTTTTTGCTTTTTTAGCGATTTTAGGCTGTACATAATTATTTTCTTGGATGAGATCATTTACCACAACTAGTTTTCTGCAAGAAATATCACTTGCTTTAACTATAATCAGGCAATAATCTTTTAATAAATGGAAAAAAAGCTACGAGTTAGTATAAACTAATCAAAACATCAAAAATATTTGTTTTAAGAATAAAATAATGCTGACGTTAACTAAAGAAAAATAAGAAAATACTAGAACAGCAATCAGACAATTTAAAATTTTTATTTTAAATTCCTTTGTTAATCAAACAAAGTCTTTATGCAATATAAACAATTTGGTTACTTTTGTTCAAAAAGTTTTCTTTTTTAAAAATGACAAAATTGTATCCAAAAAACTATCCTAAAGGAGATACAAATTGACCAGATCAACGAAACAAACTACATTTCATGAAACATTGCAAGTATATACAATATTAATCAAGAAAAACTGAAAAAAAAAACCACAATTATTCTAATAATTTTTACACCTCTCTAAAGCATATTTTCTGTCATAAATAAGGTTAAAAATTACAACTAGGAAATTACAATGAATATGTTCCCAGAATCCCAAAAATGTTTAGCAGTAATCCATTTTAAATTGTGGTGCCTGGATTTCTGAGCATCCACTGATATGAAATCTATTCCTAGATCAAACTAAGCTGTTTCATGAGTTTCAGTTGAAGTAAGAAATGCATTATGACATCCACAGAAAACTTTCTCAACTTTTTTTCTGCTATCAAAATCGTGTTACACAAAAAATTGTTCCACATGAGCAGCTGCAAATATCTAAATACGGCCCTGAGTACAATCATATTTTGCAATTAACTTTCAATTTTAAAAAGTAATCTTTATACAAATAATTTGTAAAACCTAATGTTCTTCAAAAGAATGAAATTATATATGGGGGTGTGCATATATAACATTATCATTTTAAGGGAGAGGAAGGGGGGGATTGCTTTTTAATAACAATATCATTTATGATCCAATCAAAATTGTCTCTTGTTATTTATTAGATGGATTTAGTTCAATTTTTTTTTCTGTTATCTATTTTTAATAAAATCACTAAATTATTATAAAATTATCTAATTCTAAAATGTGGGATGTCCCAACATTTGATATTCTTATATATGCATACACATGAAGTTGAATAAGAGACGCACTGTTTAAAAAAACATATGTGAAGCATATTTGAAATGAAGCTTGTGTTTACTATGAATGTTGTCCACTTGTTTTCCTGATAAGAATTTATATCTGCCCCCACCACCACACACACACACACACCAAGGAGCAACAAGACTTTATTACTGTTGAATGCACTATGTAACAAAAAGCTATAATAAAATACTTTTAAACAGTAACTGATAGTATTTTAATAGTAATACAGTAGACTCCCTTAAATCCGCACAGCTTGGGACCAGAGGTTGTGCGGATTTTAGAATTTTGCGGATTTCTGATCATTGCTTTGTTTACATTTTTTAAACAGTAATTTGAGTGCAATTAATCGTGCATTTGGAACTATAATGAATGCTTACCATATAATAAAATAATAAAATAAGTAATAAACTAAAATAATAAAAATTTAGATAATTTTAAAAATGATTAAAATACTAATAGCAAAGGTCAAGTTAAAAATCAATAGTGTATGTTAAATATTCATTATAAAAATTAAATGTATTTTTCCAAAATTATTGAACAAAACTTGCTTCATAAAAGTACATTACTAATTCACATCAAAATCATAAAATAACAATTTTTTTTCCTAGTTTAGCCAGGCTTAATAACCAAAAAATATTGATTAATGCATAAATATATGTAGTAAGAAGATTGTGATTACCAGTGATATCTGCAATATCTTGAATTTTTTCCAAAAAAAATACATTCTTAATTCATGTAAAAAACATAAATGGAGTATTATTAAGAAAATTACAAATTTAAAAATGTATGGAATTGATACAAAACTAAAAAAATCAAATTTTGTAGCAATATCCAAACTGAAAGCTTCATTGTTTACATCCATAAAATATGTGCAGATTTTAGAAAGTTGCGGATTTGAGGGAGTCTACTGTAGTAGTATTTTGAATAGAAAATTAAATTTAACCAGTTTCATATAATACCCCCCCCCCCCCAAAAAAAAAAAAAAAAAAAAAAGGGGGAAAGATGGGGTAGGTTTAAAATTACCAAAAAGTTGATTATGTTATATTTGCACAGCCCCTGTACATAAACTTATATTTTGCAAGAAAATATTAATATTAATAATACAATTTTTGTGCACAATAAATGCTAATACATTTCTTATTTCCAAGGTTTGAAATAGAATATCAAATGTAAATATATTTTTTGATATCTAAAGAATTTTTCATGGACTACAAATAAAGACAGTACATCTTTTATACAACAAGAAAGCTTTATTTTCAAAAATGGAAGTCAAAATCAAAGGCAAAAAAATAAATTGAATATTTTACAATGTTTTAAAAAAGTACATTAAAAAATCAGACAATTAAGTATACTACACTTACCCTTTACTTCTAATTCTTTTGTGTCATAGTCAGGCATGGCTTTAGTAGGTTCACTCTGTATAATACGTATTCTTATACCACGTTCAGTTCCTGCTTTCATGAGATCATTGAAAATCTTATCACCCTACATAAAATATATTGATAAATATTTTGCTATAAAGAAACATAACATAGCCAGCCAATAAAAACAAATATATTTGGTTAAATCAAAAAAATAACTTTTATAATACAATTAAACACAATTAAATGAAGTCAAGAGAAAATGAGTTCAAATACATGAAAATTTTTAACATTATTATGCCATTGAAAATTTCAGGACTTCATGGTTAGTTTGAATTCAGCAAAGATTTGATTTATCTGATTTCGAATTAATGAAAGTTGACTGTATTTTAATTTGCCCACTGTCCAGGAAACGGGTAAGCAGAACTTCTTATCACCAAAACAGTGGCCTATTTATTTATTTATTTATTTTTATTTATTTTTTATTTTTTTTTACTAATAAACTTAACAAGTATCAATTTGAATCTGATTTTTCTAACACATTATATGCTCACATGGCAGAAAATGATCAACAATGAGATATTTAACATTTTGGAATAAAATGATTTTATGATTATTAAATAGTTTTAAGATTTTAAGAATAACTTTGAACTTTCATAGAAATAGATAATTTACCAAGAAAAAAGACAACTATTTTGATGTAAAGAAAAAGTTACCTAAAAAAAGAAAACTTTGGTTGGATAAAAAATGATAACAATATCAAAAAGAAACTTCTCTCCTCCCCCCAGTGTCAGACCCCCTGCCCTGTTCTTCTAAAGTGATAACGTTATATATGTACATCATCTAGCAACTATAATTTCAGATATAAAGAAATGGTAACATGCTTCTAATTCTACGGAAAGCATTCAGCTATAGAAAAAAGTTGGTATTTGTAACAATGTACTAGACTTTCATGTTAAAATAAACAGAGGTGAGATTGAACACTTTGTTAAAGGCTCAATAAGACAAAGTAACTCTTAATATTTTGAACAGAAAAGATTTCAAATCGACTGACCTGCCAAGATGATGGATCAGGATCATCTGGCTGTATGTCTTGTCCTTTTAGTGTAGAATAAAATGTAGCTATATCTATTGAACGTTCTGCTAGGGCTATAAGTTGAGACCAGCTCTCGAATACAGACATATGCATCGGTTCCCCATCAGGATAAGTGAGATTCTCAGGTATACTTTCTACAAGAGTAAATCTACAACACAATTTAAATATCAGACAATTAAAAAACATGTTTCACAAAATAAACATATTTTTTCTTGCTTAAATTTTAAAATTTGTAGTTCAGAAAATGATAAAAAAAAAAGACCCTTTCTTAAAAAAGTACATTTCTTAAACATGCCACTACTAAGGCTTCCAATCATACACCTAGGGGTCAATCCATGTGAAATCATCCAGAAAAAGAAAAAAAATGTTGCTCAATATTTTTGATTTTTTTAATTCTTTACCAGTTAGTTTATTGTACTTTTAGGAGTCTAAAACAAGGATTTAAAAAATTTTAAACCTTTTGAATTTTTTTTGGCATTCACTTTTTTGTCATGTCACAAGCGGTTTTTCATGAAAATAGTACTTTACAGAATCCTTTGTAACTTTTTTATTTCTAAACGTTTCAAAATGATTTAAACACCATTATATTTAGTAATGAATGAATTAAATTTTCATAATAGGTATTTTTATAATAATGATTTAAAAAATTGCATAAAATAAGATTAAATTTATCATTTTTACAGGGAAAAATTGTCTTTTTTGACACAAAAATTTTAATAGAAGAAAGTAAAACTCACCTTCACATTTATACCCTAATGAACTATTCTCAGAAGAAATATGAAGCATTTAGAGACGCTCCTTCATTTTCTATAATTAGTCAAAGTTGGCATCTCAGCATCAAAACACTAAATTTGAAGTTCGATATCTAAAAAAGGACTGGCTAAAAAATTATGAAAATTTAGCAGGATAACCTTCTTATGGATGTAAACATGTACCAAAAATATGAGTGATATATACGCGGTTTTAGAAATATAGAACTTTGAAATTGGCTTGAAAATCCATTTGTTTACATATATTTCCATACCATGAAGAACTCATAATGCATAATATATTCTGCTCATTTCTTCAGATGCCTCTTTTTAAAGTATAAATAACTTTTTTTTACATAAACATGATTATATTAAAACTTAATTTATGCTCACAAACTTAATATTTCATTTATTTTTAAGCCAGGATTAAGTGAATGTGAATATTAATTTTATGATTAAGAACAAATACGCAAATTCTCTTCTGTTAAATTCTATGATTGAGAACAAGTTTTCTTATCCTGTCCTGTTTATTTTTAATGTGCCAGTGCATAAATATATTATGGTTTAAACTGTAAATACTGCATACTTCATTTTATAATTTACAACAAATTTGCATTTTTGCTGTTTATTTTTTCAATGTATAAATATATCATGTCTTAAACTCTAACTTAAACTAGAATTTATTTAGCTTCCCATTAGGAGAACTCAGTTGTGTTCTGTCTTAAAGGTTGTTCTGCCAACAAATTCCTGGTACACAAACATATCGCCAATTTATACCGTTAAGTGAAAGTGTTATCAGGGCTTTGTAACATTTACATGTGAACAGTATAATGATCACAATATCTAAAAAATTTGGAAAAACTCGCTATCATTCAAAGTAAATGATTATATTGTGTGCGTTTATGATAAAAAGTGGTGGATTGGAAAAATTCTTGAGCTAAATGAAGAAAACAATGACCTGTTTATGCACCTTTTTTCACCTGTACTATATGGACAAACAACTTCTTTTCAATTGTCCAAAAAATGATACTGTTTGGATTCCAGTAAGTAACATGCTTTGGAAACTAACACCATTCGAACTAATTAGACACAGCTACAATATTACTGAGACACTTTGCAATGAGATCCAGATATTTATTTCTATGAGTGTAAAGTAGATTTAATTATTATGTATTCTATGTAAGAAAAAACATGTATTATACCTTTAACAGTAGCATTTGAAATAATAAAAAAAAATAATAAATTATGCATTTAGGAGTAGTTTTTCTTTTAAAAAATGTGTAAACAATTGTGATTTTCAAGCCAATTTCAAAGTTCTATATTTTTAAAACCATGTACATATCACTCATAATATTTTTGGTACATGTTTACATCCATAAGAAGGTTATCCTGCTAATTTTCATAATTTTTTAGCCAGTCCTTTTTTAGATATTGAACTTCAAATTTAGTGTTTTGATGCTGAGATGCCAACTTTGACTAATTATAGAAAATGAAGGAGCGTCTTTAAATGCTTCATATTTCTTCTGAGAATAGTTCATTAGGGTATATATTCAGAAAAATAAATGTAAAGGTGAGTTTTATTTTCTTCTATTAAAATTTTTGTGTCCAAAAAGACAATTTTTCACTGTAAAAATGATACATTTAATCTTATTTTATGCAATTTTTTAATCATTATCATAAAAATACCTGTTATGAAAATTTAGTTCATTCATTAATAAATATAATGGTTTTTAAATCATTTTGATATGTTTAGAAATAAAAAAGTTATAAAGGATTCTGTAAAGTTCTATTTTCATGAAAAACTGCTTGTGACATGACAAAAAAGTGGATGTCAAAAAAAAATTCAAAAGGTTTAAAAATTTTTTAATCCTTATTTTAGACTCCCAAAAGTATAATAAATTAACTGGTAAAGAATAAAAAAAATCAAAAATATTGAGCAACATGGTCTGGATGATTTCAAATGGATTTACCCTTAGTTAAAATGTGAAAGCAAATTGTCTACATAAAAAACATTGTTTTAAATCTACCTAAACATAACTATATTTTTAAAAACATATATTTGTTCTATAAAAAAATATTAAAGTAAAAAAAAAAAAAAAAGCATTTAAACTTTTTTTTTTTTTGGAACATTGCTAAAATTGTCTGTCATCTAATTATCTGAACTACTGCTTATTTAAACTAGTGTTGGTCCCAACAGGTTCAGATAATTGTCGCTCTACTGTGCATACACACACAACAGTCAAATTAAGAATTTTCTCATGACCAACAGTGTACTGGTAAATATCCATGACATTGTAAATAAATGAGAATTATGTGGGTTTTGGGCCTGTAAAAAAAATTTAATAGTAACAGAAAGATATCAGAAAAAAAAAAAAAATAAACTACTGTCTGGCTTCTATAAGAAAGACTCTAGAACCAGTCTCAGGTCCGTTCTGTTGCCATGGTAACTGGTCAGTCGACTTTATTTTAGGGAAATCCGGCGTTTCCCTTTCTCCCACTCAACTGATCATTCCGCGAATATGCAGTCTTTCTTTGGTCCTATGAAAGAAGTTCCCTCCCTACAAGTTTTGGAATGTTCGAAAGCAGGAAACCTACACAGGTTTTTCTTATCTCGGTCAGACAGTAGTTTAGCATGCTAAAATTAATCTTAAGGATATAATATAAAATTACATAACTATTTGTTATTTAAAAAATGATTAAACAATGAAAAAAAAAATGTTAAAAATTTAGTATTTTTGGCTAATATTTAGCCATTATCAGGATTTAAAATCTAAACAGTTGTTATGAAAGCTACTGAAATTATGTAGTTCGATATGGACAAGTAGCATGTGTAAGAGCTGTTTAAATTTTTATCCTGATATGATAGCTCAGTATTAGATTTTTAACATCTTTTTCATTGCTTAATCGTCTTTTAAGTAATGAATCATTTATGTAGTTTTATAAAAAACAAGATATTTTTTTTTTATACAAGATTTTTAAAATATACTAGAATGCAGCTAAAGCAGACTACAAGAGTAATGCACAAGATAATTCAAAATTATTTTTTTTCTTAAAAAAAAAGCATAAAATTCAATTTTTTTAAAAATTAAATCTACGGAAAATTGACTGAAATATACATTAGTCTCCAGACAAGATTTCTTCAAAATCAGCTTAACAATGAACATGTAATAGAGATCTGACTATACAAGCAGTTCATCCATTCCCAATGATATTTACAGACAAAAATCATACATAATTTAACGCAAGATTTTTCCCTAAATACTTCTATTAACATACCTAATTAGAAGATATATTTAAAAATGTATTATATATAGCATTATTAATGATTTAAAAAAAACAGCAAAAGCTTACGTGCAAGGACTTGAACAATTTTTAAAAACAGGATCATAATCCCCAAGAGTGATAACTTCTACGGACTTCACTTCATCCTGGCCAATCAGTGGTAAAAGGACAACAAGGATGATTAAAACAAGAATGATTGTAATGGGAATACAAGATGGCTTCAACCAACCCTTCCATTTCTTTTCTTCAGTTTCGCCTTTCAGCATATAGCGATTGTCGAAAAGCTGAAGCTCAAATTCGCCAACGTCGAGCTTACCAGTACGCTCGACAACAGTCTAAAACATAAGAGAATAAAATATATTAATGTACATAAATATATGTATGTTCATGTAAGTATAGAAAAAACTTTTTTTATATAGAGTCAGCTTTCGTTAATTCAAAATTGGATAAATGGAATATTCTTTTAATTCAAACGAAATATGAAGTCCCGAAATTTTCAATAGCAGAATAACGTTAAAATTTTTCATTTATTCAAACTCATTTTCTCTTGGCATTGTTTAATTCGAACTAACAGAATTTCGATTTTTAATTTTTCCTTACTTTCTTCCAAACTCTAGATCCTTGAAATAACTTTCTTTCATTTTTGTAGAATTGTTCTGAGCAAGTTTACATATAATTCCATCCATTTGATATCTGTCAAATTTTAGTTCTCTGTCTGTTCATCAATGACACCTCCATACTATCTTGGTTTGTGCTTGTTCCTAATCCCTTAATTAGTTTACATATTTCTATCTTTTAATTTAATATTAAGACATATTGCAATCATAACAGCCAAAATATATTTATAAAATACTATAATATAAATTTCTTTGCAATAGTATTCCTTTAAACATGTTTTTCTCTCATACTTTCCATGATTCAAACATTTCTTGTGGTCCTGACGAATTCAAATTAATGACAACCAACTGCATATATGTATAAATTAAAAAAAATTTCAATTTTTTAAAATTACAACCAGATTTTTAAAATTTAAAACAGATTTTTAAAATTTAAAAGATTTTTTTTTTTCTTTACAACATTTAAACAGTGAATAGTTCAAATACCAAGAGTTTTAGATATCTATTTGTTAACATAATCTATGTTTTTATACTTTTTTTTATACAATAATTAAAAAGGGTAAGTCTAGAAATGATATTAATTCAAAACTATTTTAAGATTTCTCCACAATTTAAACTACATTTTTGTGAAAGATAAAACAGTATGTTTGAGTTTAAACAGAAAGAAATTGCTAAATAACTATTATAATTATGTGAAACTTTATTTCTAGAGCAAAGTCAATAGCTAAAATGCTTGAATAATTTTAGAAAAATATATTTTGCTTGTTATAACATATTTATTCACCAAAGTGATCCCTCGATATGCAATGACCAATGAGTAACATTACAAATTCCACATTATTAATATTTCCTTTTAAGATATCTATATATACATAGTGACACAGTAGCAAAAAGTTTCAGACACAAAATTAGTGTGAGTGTCCCAGATTTTCTTTTGTCTTTTTGCAGATTCTGTTACATCAAACATTTATTTTGCTTCATATTATTATTTAGCTCTTTATAACTTAATACAAAAAGATTATTATTAACAAAAATTTATAAAATGGCTAAAAATGCTACAGGTAATACATTATTTGATTACTAATCACTTCATTTGTAAAAATATTTTGATGCAAAGCTTTGAGGTATAGCAATATGAAAATAACGAAACAAATATCGTATACGAGGGAAGGGGGGTATAATAATAATATTAAATAAACAAAAGACAAAACACACAATATTTGTTTTCCACGTGGTATTTGTTCAGTTGTTTTTGTTATCTACAAAATTTATACTGGAATAATAGCAGACTTTGATAACGCATTGCATAAAACTGTTAAAATTCAACAAGAAAACAAAAAGAAATTTAATACACACGCTATATAAATACATCTTACTTACCTCTTGACCATCTGATTAGAATCAATTGTGAAAGAACGACTAAAAATCAGCATTTTTTATATTTTAAACATACAAAACATGCTTTTTACACACCGAATTCAAATCAAATTGTAAACAAACACTTACCAAAACAATACGGTTACAAACAAAAGGCAAATTCTTGAATAATTTTTTTCCGTTGTTATTAATAATCTCTAGATAAATTAATCACACGCTCTTCAAATAAATTTTCTTACCTGACGCTAAAAGTAAACATAAAAAATCTGTTTTGATTAGGAAAGGTTGAGTTTACAGTAGAACTTCCAACCAATCACATTTTGACTGGCTTTTACGCAATCCCTCATTTGCTGCCCAAAAAGAAAAAAGTGATAAAGCGGAAAAACAGGAAACTAGTTCGAAAGGAAAACAAAAAAGAAAGAAAAAACAATTTATAAACTGGACTAACTTGGATCCTCGGAGTTAAGAAGAGATTCTGAGACTTGGATCAGACAGCTAAAAAATATTTTTAGGAGCAAGTAAAAGATAAATATTTATCGCTGCTAAGCATGTAACAGTCATTTTTCATTTTTAACAAAGGGAGAAAAAAGAATTTTTCAGGAAGCGCAATATTTGAATTACAAGGACGGGCTTAAAACTAAACTTCATAATGAAAAATTGTACATGCTGAAATAATTTCTGAATATTTTTATTGTTTCGTAAATGGGATTGACCAATCAGAAATTAATATTATTGTAAAAATTTCCCTCTTTTCGAAATTCTTCCCAAAACAACGAAATAATTTAGCCTTTCTCCAAGATTTTGATATATCTACCGGCAACAGGAGTACAAAAAACAAATTTTGTAAAATATTTTTTTTCTTTTCTTTGTTTCTTCTTCTTCTTCTTCTTCTTCTTCTTTTTTTTTTTTTAAGTTTTAATTTTTAAATTTATAGTTTTTAACACATTAGCGCTTAGCGTCCCTTTTTAAGGACGATAATAACAAAGGCAATAAAGCACTTTTCACACCAGTAAATAAAAAGATAAATAAGCACTATTTTTCACGAGACAAATTCTTCAATAGATTGATTAAGATAAAAGTTATTCGTTTTTTAAAAGTGGTGAGATACCCAAAATTTCATTTTTAACGAAGAAAACAATTTGGGCATTAATGGATTAAGTAGCTTTCATTACAAATGTTACAACTGTTCCGAAATTTTCCTTATATTTTCACTGATAACAGTTCCTGTATTCCAAAATCATCCTAAGTTAAAATGTTGATTTATGCATACACTAGCTGCCCTGCCCGGCGTTGCCATGGCTCATAATAATCTTCTTTAATGAACCTAAAATTTGTATCGCAGATTTGTACAGAGGAGAGAGGGCGGAGCAAATTACTAGGGCCCGACTCTTGTTCAGTTGAAAAGTTGTGTAAAGTTCAGGGGTGGGTCCAGCGATTCGTTTTTTAGGGGGGGGGGGGGGGCATGGGCGTGCGAAGAGAAAACTGCGCCCGGGGCAAATTTTCAATTTGGCGCCCCCCCTCACCCAACTTTTTCTCATAACAGGCCAAAAATGACATTAACTGTATAAATTTGGCGCCCCCTAAATTTCCGCGCCCGGGGCAACCGCCCCCTTCGCCTCCCTATTTCGCACGGCGCTGGGAGGGGGAGGGTGATATACCTAATGACATATAATCAACGCATTCATACTTTCTGTTGGTTAAATCTTTCCTTACAGTTAATTATTAAATCAATATGAAATAACTAATGTAATTTAAAGTACTATGGTTTCTTAGTTATACCGACGTTCAATTAACCGACACACTCGGTTAACCAACTCTTTTATTATATAATCGTTCCTCCCCTCAAAATGTGAATTATTGTTACACGCTGTGTCAAAAAAGTCTTAAATTTATTCTCTTCATCTTTACTTTTTTACTATAGTAATTATTTATCTTATCAATTTATTAAAAAAGAAGGAGGTGGATAAAAATCTTAAAGAAGTTTAATATCCTTAAAAAGTCAAAATGTGCCAGCTAATACCCTGTTCGCACTGGGATAGTTAAGTCACTTAACTTTAAGTCACTTAAATTTTTTGAAGCGGGATACCCGGAATTAGGCTTCACCTGTTCGCACTTGCTAAATATTTTAAGTGACTTAACTTGACCAAAATGACATCTGGGCATGCGCATAAGTTCGGAAATTTGTAACTGCAACTTCTAACTGTTTTTTGTTTACATAGCAATTATCGTGCCATATTTCAATTAAAAATTAATTTTGTCATCCTCCCAATTTATTTTGCAGGAGGAAATAACAGGCTAAACATTTTCCATTTTTGACCTTTGATTACAAAAAAACCCCACAAACACACGTGTTAAGCAACTGGGCTGGGGCAAACAAATAACAACTTGAAACAATTTATAATTATTTGTAGGACTCAACTCCAGTTATTTAACAATCAGAATTAAATATTCTAAAATTCAGAAATAATAATTAAATATTCAGAAGGCACATTTCAACTCAACTCATAGTTAAGTGAGCATCTCAAAAGTTAAGTGAGTTTCAGAAATTTGCTCGAATTTGCTTAAGTGAGAATCTTGATTCCGGGTACGACCGCTTCAAAAAACTTCAAGTTAAGTGACTTAACTTTCTCAGTGCGAACAGGGTATAACCTCTTCATAATCTACACTGTTAAAAATTCGAAACTTACCGTCACTCCATCGTTTATTGGGAACTAAAGCGGCATAAGGGGCGGTGCTCGCAGTCTTCGCTACTGGATAATTGTCAATTTAATTTCCTGCCCTCGTGTGTCCACCCCTTCGCCCCCAAATTCCTGCAGCCGGCACTTTAATTATTTTACATTTGATAAATATTATTTACCGAATGGTTCCATCAAAAAAACACACTTAAAATGATAGGCATGCTTCTTTCTGTACCTCGTTTCTCGATAAACTGTTCATTTCACAAAGCTTCATCGATAAAATTCTCCTCGATAAACCTTCTTATCTCTATTCTCAGCGAAAACGAAAATCATCCTTATCGAAAAAGGTTTTCATCGGGAAACCACAAGTTGCTCGAAATGGCGCATTTATCGAGGTAAAAATTCATCGCCAAGCTACAAGTCCTTCGATAAATCTCAGATGTCACCGAGGTACATTTTCATCGCGAAGCAACGAGTTTCCTCGAGGGGGACGGTCGTTGCAGCAACTGAGATCCAGATCGATTATTTTTTACTTAATCGATGCCATTTTGTCAAACAAATTCAAAGTTTTTACCCGCGTGAAAAACGAGATAAAAAATAAGCAACGCGCTATGGAATTTTTTATTGTAATTTTTTTTTCAGGATAATTATGAAATATTTTAGTATCCTGTTGTTTTTGTATATATTCTAGATATTTACATATATAGATTTTTTTTTTTTTTTACATATGATTCTTTAAGATCCAGAACTTTTCCTTTTAAAAAGAAAATCTATTACTCACAATTTACTTCAAAAATTCCTGTATTGTTTATTTTTAACTGAACAATATTACCTAATTTTCTATATTTAGATGCCAAGTTTATTAAAAGTAAAGCTTATTTTTGTAATTTTATTATGTCTTGATTTTTTTTAAACCACTTAACCTGTAATAGGTATGGGGAAACAATGCTTTTATCCCCGACTTATCTCGGGGCAAACGGTAAAGTGATTAAATGCTCATAAAATCACTTTAGTTTTAAAAGTAACACTATACTGGTTCGTTTATTTCTTAGTTCAAAATTGCCAATCATTTACAAAAATGGCATTTTGGCGCACTTTAAAAAAATGCCAATTCATATTAAACAAATTAGTAAATGTTATTATTAAAAATTTGTTATTATATTAATAACAAAACTATCACCAAACTATAAGATTAAATACCAAAAATGGATGATCGTAAATGTCGCATGAGTTATATCAAATAATAATAATTTCGTTAATATAATGTCGTTATACCAAATGAGTACTACTTGATTATCCCGTCGACCAATTTTGCCAAATTATAGAAAACTCTAAATTATTTAACGTCAAATGCGACATTTACGATCATCCATTTTTGGCATTTAATCTTATAGTTTGGTGATAGTTTTGTTATTAACACAATAACAAATTTTTAATAATAACATTTACTAATTTGTTTGATATTATTTATCTGTTGGTACTACCTGGTTTTCCCGTCGACCCAAAAGCTATCGCCAAACTATAGGATTAAATGTTAATAATGGATGATCGTGAGTGTCACATTCAATGACATTAAATACGATACGCGTGTTTAAAACGTAATTAGGTGATTTTTATTTAGACTTTTTGTTTGTATTTTTAATAATATTCTACTAATTATTTGTTGTTTCGTTATTTAAACCAAAAATTATGTCAGTAGGTATAATTTGGCTATTAGTTTGGCGATTTGTATAATTTTGCGAAATTGGTCGACGGGATAACCAAATAGTACTAAAAACAATTTATATAATTTTAAAAAAGAAAATAATAATAATAATAAACTATTAAAACATAAACAATTACATCTGGGTTACCATATCAGGAAAAATAACATTTTGGCGCCAGTGCGATACCTCGGTGCAGGAGCAAGCGAAGAGAAAACTGCACCCGGGGCAAAGTTTTGATTTGGCGCCCCTTCCCCCCAACATTTTCTTGTAACTGGCTAAAAATGACGTTGGTAATATAAAATTGGTGCCCCCTAAATTTCAGCGCTCGGGACAACGACCCCCTTCGTCTTCTCCCCCGCCCTTCTTTCGCACGGCTTTGTCTCGTTGCATGCATGACATCTGCGCCAAAACAAAAATGTGGAAAAAACAATAATTGTTATTTATACGGCTTTTTACCTACTAAAGTAAATTGAAAAAAAAAAGTTTAAAATGTTGCAATTAAACTATTTTACAATATGTGCGTATGTGGAAAATATTTACACTAAAATTTAAATATAAAAAGATAGAGAGAGGGAGATCATATGTATTGCGAACATCGCTCCGTCTTATGCCTTTTTGGCTTAAAATCGTATTGTTTGGCGACAAAAGTAAATTCAAACACTTAATTAAACAAAGGATATATAATTAACAGTTAGAGCCTTTTTTAAAATTGATTCTGTGATTTTCTTATTTAAGATATAATGGAGGAATTAAAAAATTTAAAAGAGTTATTTATGTTTTATCTAATGAATTTTTTTAGATGTTTTTCCCTGTTAACCAGGCACGAAAGAGATAAATAGCCAAATATTATATTAATCAAAAATTTCTTTTGCATTGAATTTATTTTTAACCATTTTATTTTTATTTATTTATTTATTTATTTTTGTTTGAATTAAATATTTGGCTTGCATATGTATATATGCTATTACATAGGTATATACATGTGCATATGTAAAATCGTGCCCCAATTTGGCGAATTTCGAAAATCATGCTTTGGCGAAGGGAGTTTTGCAATCGCACCGGTATATACATGTGCATATGTAAAATCGTGCTCCAATTTGGCGATTTTCGAAAATCACGCTTCGGCGAAGGAAGTTTTGCAATCGCACCGGTTATATGTGTCAAATGTTAAAAAAATATGCGATATTTATATAAATATTTTATGTATATACATTTTAGATGTATTTCTATATATATATGTGTAATTATATATAGCGATATACATATATAAATATATAATATATACTCCTGTAAATAAATACTATATATTTACATATATATATTATATATTTATATATTTTTATGTGTTAAATTTAAACAAAAGCTACAAATTTTTACAAAAAAAAAAAAAAAAAAAAAAAAAAAAAAAAAATGCTAAATTAAAAAAAAAATACCTAAAATTAATTCTAGTAGTAAAAAAGCAACGCCAAAGGCAATCGCATCGATTCATTTAATGAAAAAAAAAAAAAAAAAAAAAAACAGGATATGGAATTTTTTTTTCCCCAAAAAATTCGCCGGGTAGTTTTTAAAATCATTCTGGCCAAAGTTTTGAGACATACTGCTTTATGATATGTATATATGAATATGATAAGACAATGTATCAAACCACAGTGTGTAACTATTTTCCGTTTTTTAATATAATTCTGCATTTACAAACAAGTTGGAAATTGCACGTGTACGTAGCAAATGAGGTGCGTTCGTACGATAACGAAGTTTTAAAAATACTCAGATCTTGCCGATATAGTAGAGCGTACTTCGGATACAGTATAGTAATCGAAATCTCTGTGTTTCTGTAAATATGCAGAAAGTAATTTTTATTACATCTCAGCAACGTATATCTTATTCATAAAATGTGAAATAGTTGAATATAATTAAAACACGCCCCAAACAATGTTTCCCCGTGTAGCATTATGTAGTGGAATACTTTTGTGTGACCCTGTAATTTAATAATAAAAATTCTTTGCATCACAGATTGTACAGAATGCATATTTTAGTATATATTTCATAGATTCATGCCAATTCTATTATGTTCGAATGAGTGCAACATCATAAAAATGCATTTGAAACTTTTTTCCCATTGACCGTAATATAATGGAATACCTTTCATTGTCCCTGTAAATGATCTATGCATCCGACTTTCATAACATTTGAAATGACTCGATAAAATTACGTAATAATTATATGTTTTAAATTTCAAACGATTAAAATGCATTTAAAAAAATTTTCCCCATTGACCGTAATGTAACGGAATTCTTTTGATTGTCCCTGTAATTGATCTATGCATCCGATTTTCATAACATTTGAAATGACTCGACAAAACTACGCAATAATTATATGTTTTAAATTTCAAACGATTAAAATGCATTTGAAACTTTTTTCCCCATTGACCATAATGTAACGGAATCCTTTTGATTGTCCCTGTAATTGATCTATCCATCCAATTTTCATAAAATTTGAAATGACTCGACAAAAATATGATGTAATTATGTATTTTAAATTTCAAACGATTCGGTTGGGTAGTTTTTGCGTTGTTACATGCGGACGGACAGACAGACAGACAGACAGACAGAAAGACGGACAGACAGACAGACAGACGGACGGACTGAGCGACAACAATAGGTGCTACGTATTTACATAATTACGAACGCACCTAAATACTTTGAATGCACTGCCCACACATACAATTTAGAAAATGTTTCATTTTCATACTCTTTAATATTTAGAAATCCACAAAGAAAACATTCATTATTGTATAGTATACAATGTATCCTGTACTCACAAAAAATAAAATCGCAAAAATTCCATAGCGCGTTGCTTATTTTTTATCTCGTTTTTCACGTGGGTAAAAACTTTGAATTTGTTTGACAAAATGGCATCGATTAAGTAAAAAATAATCGATCTGGATCTCAGTTGCTGCAACGACCGTCCCCCGTTTCTCGAAGCGCGCCTGAGTTTATCGAGATGAGATTTGCTGAAATGAGAGGCTTATACGAAAGCTCTTTTAACTATTCTTTCATATTAGATATTATGAATCTTTTTCCTTTTGGAATTGAATTTTAAGGGGGGAAGGGGGGAACGATGAGAGGGTGAATTTTTTTTAATCGTAGCTATTTCGACAGTAAATGTTATTTTTGATGTGGATTTTTTTTATGGAACTCTCCGGTAAATATTGTTTATTAATGTTTACCGGATTTATTTATCTTTATTAAATATAAAGATTTTAAAGTGGGGGCTGCATCATTTTTAGGTGTATTTTGGGAAAAATGAGTGAACTCACGGGTGATGTAAATTTCACACTTTTTTTTGGACCCGTCATGTTATATATATATCATCGGAATGTTTTCGCACCAATCTTTCATTTTACGAATCTTTCTCATCCTGGAGTTGAATTTCAGGAGGGGGAGCGATTAGGGGGTGAATTTTTTAAATCGAAGCTATTTTGACAGTAAATATCATTTTAGATGTGGAGTTTTTTATGGAACTCTCCGGTAAATATTATTTATTAAAGATAAAGATTTTAAAGTGGGGGCTGCGTCATTTTTAGTTGTATTCTGGGAAAATTGAGTGAACCCATGGGTGACATGTAAATTTCAAACTTTTTTTTTGGACCCGTCATGTTACATATATATCGTCGGGAAAATTTCGCACCTCTCTTTCATTTTACGAATCTTTATCCTCCTGGAGTTGAATTTGAGGAGGGGGAGCGATTAGGGGGTGAATTTTTTTAATTGTAGCTATTTTGACAATAAATATCATTTTAGATGTGGAGTTTATGGAACTCTCTGGTAAATATTATTTATCAAATATAAAGATTTTAAAGTGGGGGCTGCGTCATTTTTAGGTGTATTCAGGGAAAATTGAGTGAACAGCGAACCCATGGGTGACATGTAAATTTCAAACTTTTTTTGGACTCGTCATGTTATACACATATCATTGGAAAGTTTTCGCACCTCTCTTTCGTTTTACGAATCTTTCTCCACTTGGAATTGAATTTCAGGAGGGAAGGAGATGAGGAGCGATAAGGGGGTGAATTTTTTAAATCGTATCTATTTCGACAATAAATATCATTTAAGATGTGGAGTTTTTTTTTATGGAACTCTCTGATAAATATTATTTACTAAATATAAATATTTTAAAGTGGGGGGGGGGGTGCATCATTTCCGGGTGTATTCTGGGAAGAAAAAGTGAACCGAGGGCTGAGAAGTAATTTTCAGAATTATTTTGTTCCGTCAAGTGATATATCATAGGAAACTTTTCGGACTATTCTTTCATATTACGAACTTTTCTCATGCTGGAGTTGAATTTCAGGAGGGAGGTGAGAAGGGGGTGATTAGTAGGTGATTTTTTTAAAATCGTAGTTATTTCGGCAATAAATATCATTTTAGACGTGTCTTTTGATGGAGTTCGCCTGTAAATATTATTTATAAAATATAACACTTTTAAAGAGAGAGCTACGTTATTTCTGGGTGCATTCTGGGTATAAAAAGTGAGCTCACGGGTTAGGAGTATATTTCAACCTTTTTTGGACCCTGTCATGTCATATATCCTTAAAAAGTTTTCAGGCCACTTTTTCATATTATGAATCTTTCATCTCCCTTCTCCAATTTGGCCATCTTTTATAGGCACTTTTCAATCTTTTTTTGAAATTGCAGCGTTTTTATCATTTTAGTATACTGGAGTTCTGCATAACGAGTAAACCGATTTTACTCGCACTCGACACACCGATCGGGCAACGAGGTTCAAGCTATTTTCTTTTTCTCTTTAAGAGGCTACTTCAATCAAACAAAAAGACAAGACCCGTTCGCTAAAGCTAATCCTATGGATGAAATAAAAAGATGTCTCGTTTGCATTTCTATATTTTTTAATGATTTTTTTTATTGCATTGTATATTTGAAATAGATTTCTACAAAATCTGTTATTGACTTTTGACTTTTTCGATTTTGTATATGGGTATTTTTAATGAAAAGACTTTTATTTTCAAAACCGGCTTCGATAGTGAAAGTATCACAATGAAGAAAACTTGCAAATTAAATCGAAAAAAGTAAAAATCAACCTTTGTACAGATTGACCTCATCTGTCCAATCTAAAGAAAATCATATAAAAATATTGAAATGCAAATAAGAGATCTCTATAAATTTGTTCCATAGAATTAGCATTAATGAGCGGGTCTTTTCGCTTCGTTGAATTAATCCCATAAACTTAAAACTGAAGCAAACAGTGTTGAATTCGGACACTTTTCTCCGGGAGGGACTTCAGTGGCTCCGGGGGGGATGGCATTATAGAGTTCCGGGGAGGGGATTGTACTTTTTGACAATTGATAACGCAAAATTCCCAATTTTTCGGGAGGGACATTTCATTGCTCCCGAGGGAATGTCCCTCCCGGGCCACCCCCTGAATTCAACACTGGAAGCAAATAATTAAGACAATAGAATTATCGAGCAAGCCCTACCATTACCATGAAGTTTTCTGCCAGAATAATAACTAAGAATCGCAACAACTACTTTTAGCTTCTCTGTGATACAATCGATATAAAACATCTCGATTGTAGATTCTTTGAAATAATCGATGATTTATCGATTGTGATTTTTTACGATGACGATTTTTATCGATTGCTGGATTTTTGAGAATCGCCCATCACTAGCTGATGATGTCTAATCAGAAATTGAATTCTTCCAAATTTAACTCGTATCGTCGTGGCGGGAATTATACCGAACATGTGAATTCCACCTAAGGTGTGCGAACAGATTCTAAGAAAATGTCTGCAATTGCGAATTGGAATCGTACCGAAGGTATTGCATCGACCAAATACAAAATTTCTTAGTACTGTGGCTCTATAGATCTATTTTTTAGAATCTATAGAAGATTTATGAAAGTCTTTTCAAGTATTGCTTCATTTCATCACAGATTAATTGAAACTACTCAGAAGTGCTCGTGGGTAGATGGGTGCGAAGATGTTTTTAAAAATCTGAAAGATTCCTTAACCCCTTCGCAACGGGAGGCTTTTACAAAAATTTTAACGTTTTGTCACGGATTTTTAAAAACAGAAATTTCTGCGTTATTAAATCGAGAAAATGCTCCGATTACGAAAGGCAAATTTTATAGTAAAATTTTACTGGTGGGGATAACCACATATTCTTAAGCCTTTTTGCGGCATATATGCATGTCGCTCCTCTACAAGGGGTTAAAATCAGACCTTGTTCTGATGTTTCCTTAACCCGAAAAACTGTTCAATTTGAATACAGACACTAAAAGATTGAATACAAAAATTGTGGTAAGTGGAAAAATATCAATATTCAGAACATTTTAAAGAAATTAGATATATCGATGTGCAGCTTGTACTACATACAGGTTACATTAAAATTTTTAAACAATCAACAATAAATAAATAAATGAAACAAAAATAAATAAATTAAACAAAAATAAATAAAATTTCTTGTCAAATTTACATTTTGTAAATTACGATAATTTGGCTAGAAAAGGCTTGATATGATTTTTGCTTTTACCAAAAAATGATTTATCAAAATAGATTCTTAAGTAGTCAAGTCAAATCTGTATGCGTTTTACACGAAATCGTTCAAGAATACGATGAGTTGAGAGTCGAAAAGAGCCGATGATGTTATAAGACCTTTCAAAATGTAAAAATTTGTAATTAATTTTTACTATATTTTATAATTATATATAGATATTATGGTGTTTCATTTTTTCCAAAGTTGTGATTTTCATATGCCTTTGATTATGCCCCCAGCCTGAGTATTATGGTAAAAGATATATATGCCAAATTTCAAGAAGATTGGATAATATTTAGAAGTTACACACTCATGTCACTTTTTTTAATGTAGGCAAAAGATACGATTTTTCGATGGTACTTTTATTTGGAAAACTAGGAAACACAAATTTAAAATAATATTAAAACTAGACACTAAATTTTATAGGTAGTATGAAAAGCAAAACATGAGTTACATTAGTCAACTTTGAACGATGCAATTCTGGTGACGAATTTTCTGTAATGCGCAACTATCCGCAACAAGAATAGTTTTTTGCTCGTTAAGGTTTTTTTTTTTCAGAAAAATTCTAAATTGGAGCAATTACATGGCTTCTTAAAATATCACGGATGTATTCTGTCATTTTGTGAATCCCAAATAATTCAAAGAACATCCTTGTTACATTAGTAACGAAATGGCTCAAGACATTTCCTACAAAAACTAGGTTTATACCCTTTAACCGTTTCAATTCTTTTTTTTTTCGTACGTTTGATTTCGAAAATTTTAGTCATATTTTCCTTATTAAGGGGATTATCATGAGGGATAATATATTCGTCCAAAAAAGCCAATTCTACGTTTGTTTCTGACGGATACTAAAGGTCTCTCTTAGCAACTGCGAAAGCTGTTTTTGGCATTCTGCATTTGGTTAAGTGCTCAAAAGCTCTGGTATGTCCAAATCCTTTTTCGAAACCTTAAGACTTAGAACTAATTCGTGCCAAAAGTGAACATATATAAGGCTGATAAAACATGTAACCCGATTCATTCCTTTCAATTCTCGTTGAGCAATGTTCAACTGTCTGGTGAAGAGGGCAATTTGTAAATGTGCAAGTAAAAGGCGATGTAATATGCAATTTGTAAAAGGCAATATATGTATATTGCCTTTGCTATCCACTTTGATTGATGTAAAGCCCCTGGAATTCTGAAACTGAAGTCGTTTTTAGACCAACTTACTAAGTAGTGGAGCGAGAGTTGTAATAATTCTTTGTAATCTTCTCTTGGATGATTTCCGTGATTTAGGACATTTTGAAGATAGTTAAGCATTTTTGCTCATTGTATTTCAAGAAAGACTAAAACGATATTTTCTTTATCCAACATTATGTATATGATCTCTTATCAAGTGAAGCTTTAGAGACTTTATACAGTTCCAAGGAGAGAGGGAAAATTACACTTTTTTGACCATTGAAAACACAAAATCTCCAATCTTTCGGGGCGTACACCTCATTGCTTGAGGAGTAAACACCACCCTGGCTAATCTCTGAATTTAACACTGCTTTTCTTAACATTTCCTGTAGTATATTACTGGCAGATTTAGCAGCATTCAAAATTGTTTCTTTCATTTCCTTGTAATGATAGGTAAAACTAAAAGTACTTGTTCCTTTGAAGGGAACTGAGTACCAAAAAACTCACCATTAGCAGCTTTTTTACCAACAAAATTCCTCTTTTTGTTTTCCAAATTTGAAGTTCAATTACTCCCAAAAGATGAAAGAAATAGGTGAAAAGCCCATTAGTACAAAACATTCCAACGTTAGAAAATTCACTAGTTTCAGATAAAAGTGAGCAAAGTGTACAAACCTTAAATATTATCCAATCTTCTTGAAATTTGGCATACACATCTTTTGCAACACTCAGACTCGGGGCGTAATAAAAGTCATATGAAAATCACACATTTAGAAAAAATGAAAAAACCCTAATATATAGTATATGTATGTGTGTGTGTATAAGTTTTAAGGATATTTTTTGTTATAAATTTAAACGACGGCAATTTGGTTTATCCATTAAGGCGGAATAAAAAGAGAAAAAAGAAGAAACATGGATTATGAATGCTATTTTTACTATTAAAATTTAAAAGAAAAATATTTTAAATCTAAATAACCGATGATTTTGATTATTCTGAAAAACGCCAAATTGGAATGCTTTTGGACTTCTAATGAATTCATTTTTAAAAGATAAACTATATTTTAACTCATAAAATAGCTATTTTTCTATAATTGTGCCTAAGAAAGTTATAGCCCAATCTCCGAATTTTGAAAGTCTTTCAACTGTAAAATTATCGTCATTTAAATAAAGAAATTGCAAAGTTTTTTTGTTTATATAATTGTACGTTTATAAACGTTGTTAACGTTGTTTATAAATTATAAGTACATTTTATCTATTTTTCTATGGAAAAAAAAGTAATTTAACAAATTACCACGACTATTTGAAAATATTTTCAGAGACTATAATTTTAGACTTATAAATTATTTCTATATTAATAATAATAATAATAATAATAATAATAATAATAATAATAATAATAATAATAATAATAATAATAATATCATTTTTATGATGATCAAAATGTAACTTACATAATAACAGAGTCATATTAATATGCCGATTCACGTTTATATTCCTGGACCAATCATAAACAAATATTAAATGAAATTTCAGTTTCGGTACTGTAAATTTTAAAATTTCTAAACATCGCGCATCTTTAATTTTTACACCGTCGCATAAAGAAAAAATAAATTACTTTTAAATGCAACTCGTTTGAAACCTGTATCTAAATTTGTTTTTAAGTTATTAATTATTTTTTTTGTATTTTATTTTTATTTATTTATTTATTTATTTATTTTTTTTGTAGTTTTAATTTTTTTTTCATCGTTGCAATAGAAGTATTCCTTTCTAGACATTAAGCATGGACCAATCAGAAAACGAATAAACTGCGGAATTCAACCAATAAAAAGATTCATATATACTTCAGATTTTCCAATTCTCTACAGAGGACAAAAATATTTTCCAAATAATAATAATAATAAGATAATAAAAAACCCCAGAAAATTAAATATTAAGAAAATTAAACAGTATATTTTAAAATTATAAATCTTTTGTAAATACAGAATATTATGAAAAATATCCCTCCCCCTTCATAAAAAAAAAAAAAAAAAAAAAAAAAAAAAAAAAAAAAAAAAACATGTAATGGTGATGCAATACATCGAGTTGCTCTTCAACCTGCCGTAAAAGAAATATTCTGAAAACACATGAAATAGTCGCAAATCACAATATTACATATGACTTGCAGACGCTTTCTTAGTCTAGGAAAATGGAAAACAGTCTTGTTACAAAATGAATTCTCTGTTCTTTATGAATTCATGAAGCAACATTTCGTTTTTTTTTTCTTTCTTTCGGTCTGTCTTATTTTATTTCTTCCGTGACTGCGATTATTTCTATCGACTTCTTTTATTTATGTGCAGTAGCATTGGTAAAATTAATGTACCACGAAATATTATGGATAGCTTTCTGTTTTACTTTTCCTTAAAAAAAAATAATATTACCATTTTTGCTTTGAAAATTGCAATGAATCCTTAACGGAGAGAGATGATAGTTTAATGTTCATTAAATTAATTTTTGTGAGCATTTGCGGAAAAAAAAAAACATTAACATTTCGATAATCTTACCCAAACCCGTAATCAAAAGTTTAAAAATTTTCTTTCAGACGGAAGTCACCATTAAGTTAGCAAATTTAAAGCAATATATTCTTTAAAAGAAAAATTAATATTAATATTAAAAAAAAAAAAAAAAAAAAATCCAGAACAAACAACAAGTTTACGTACAGTGCCAGCAAAAAAATCTTGACACTTGCAATTTTAAACGTTTGTTAGATATCTAGAAATATACATAAGGAATGACTCTGAAACTCCAGAAACTTAAATAAAATAGTACAGGTCATATATTTTCGGGAATTTTTTTTCCCGAAATCCAGTAGGGAACCGTCAACAAATTGAAAAAGAAAACGAATTTATTTTGAATAACCCTGTCAAAACTAATGTAACAAAAGAGTTTAAACTGCAGATTATTATGAAGTGGCTTATTGTAATAAATTCTGTCCATTTTTATGAATGCTCCATGTATTCGTACAGAAATTAAGGTTTTTATAAAAACGTTTGCAAATTTTGCAAGTTTTTTACTTGTAGTTTGCAGAGTTCTAAATAAAAAATTGTGTTATTTTCAGGAAATATGAGAAACAATATTGTACGAAACATCCTGTAATCAAAATTTAAAAATATTAATAATTGTTTGAAAAACGAACAGGTTTACTAAATAAGGTTTCAGTGCGCATGTGTGAACTCAATCAAAATATAATTTGCATAATATGTTAGCTAAATGTATAGAGCAACTTTTGTGAAAGTCTCAAAAACATAGCTTGAAAATTCTGAAAGTTATGATCGATAGAATAAGATCAAAATCCGTTATTTAAAAAATGAATCAAAGAGATGAGATGCAGTATCCAAATATAGTAGTACGTGCGATATTGTGTTGACACTAATCAATGGACTATGGATATAACCCTTCATCTTTTTGCTTCATTTTGGGAATAACAGATTTTGATCTTATAGGGAAAATGTGAGTTCAAACTTGTTCTACATAATGATAAAAAATACTTAAAATATTTATTAGCGTACCACATAAATAAAAACAATGTTAAACATACATTAAAAATACTCCCAAGTATTACTCTAATAAGCCGTAATCAGAGTTTTCTTGACCTCTACGGAACTTACGTTACACGCACCCGATCACTGGCACAAATGTGGAATATTTCATGAGTATCTTAAGTGTTCTTATAAACACTAATCATTAAATTTGGCAGCGTAAGTCCAAGATTTTATTAATGTTTTACATATTCCCAAAGTTATAAAAGAATTCGTCTAATATTGCTTTAGATTTTCGATAAAACACCCCCCAAAAGTGTCAAGGGATTTTTGTCTATTATAGAGTAATTAAAAAAACTTCAGGAAAAAATTATGATTTTAAAAAAAATGAGAAAAATTCGCATAACATATTTAAATATTGTTTGAAAACTACATTATTATATTAGTTTTGTTAGTTTTATAATGTTATTTTGTTATGTAGATGTATTAAAATACATATAATAAGTCTCTTAACAGTTACATGTAAATTGTATTTTATACAATTTTTAAAAATCATACTAATGAAAAAAAAAAAAAAAATCGTCATTTAATTTTTTTTCTGCATCTAAAAGAAAAAAAAGGACATCCTTTTAATTACATACCAAAATGTGTTATTACTTATCCATCATACGTAGTAAAGGGTAAGTCTTGCAATCGTTTAGAAAATCGAATAAGTATTTTTTGACGGATTTACACGCTTCAGACACTGGAGATTTCGAAAAACATATTAAAAAAAAAAAAAAAAAAATGCTGTCTGTCTATCTGTATGTCTATGTGTCTGTAAACGCTCTATCTCTAGAACAAATTAAATAACGACTTGAAATTTGGTGAATATATAGTATGTAATAATGGGAAGAAGCCTATTTGATATCAGTAACGTCAATTATTCTCTACTTTTTTTTTCGGACTCTCGAAATATTCGTTCTGAAAAAAGGTACGTGAAAATTTCCGAATTTTTTTATTTTAAGGAGTCAATGTAAGAGACTTTACAAAAACATAAATTTTCCATAAAAATTGAAGTCGATCGGATGATTAGTTGCCGAGTATCTGTAATCCTATTTTCCACATTCTTAGAATTTTCATGTCTCTGTAATTCATTCAAATTACAATTAAAAGATATATGTATTTTAATTGAATATGAGACGCTTAATCCGACGCAGTAAATTCTTGATTATTATTTTTGGAGTTATAAGATGTTTCTTTTATACATTTCGACACTATTTGATTATCCAGTCGACCATAAAACAATCGCCAAACTATAAGATTAAATACCAATAATAGCTTTTGTAAATGTCCTATTCACTTGATACTAAATACGTTATATACGCGTTTGTTATACATCATCAAACGATTTTTAATTCAAATGGGTCTACGTGTTAATCAAGTAGTACACGCAATTCCGTAATAGAGCATTACTATGCGCTAAAAATATTTAAATATGCGTTTAAATTTTATATCTTAATTGAAATGAACTTTATAAATAATGTTTTATAACATGTTTTATTTTCAAATGTTATAGTATGCATATTCATGACGGGTAAATATTACGGTGGCCCCCAACGATTAGTTTTTTTTAGAATCCATTTGGAAAGTATTGTTAGTCTTACGAGAATTTAATATTGAATTCAAAAATTACAAATAATAATAAAAAAGAGAATTTTGACCAGTTAAACTGATAGCATTAAGCTAACAAGCTACACATACTAATTGAAAATTATAGCCTTATATATTGAAAGGTTAATAACGTTCGAAAAACAAATTAAGGGAGAGGGGCAGCTCCCCCCATTTCCCCGTTTTATACTTAATCATTGAACCCTCTAAACTAATCAGGGATATGATTTATCATATAAAAAACCTATATCCAAAATTCAGAGCAAATCGGAGAATTCTTCATAAAACCCACTTATGTAATTTAAGACCCCTGTCCTCGCTCGAGGAAACGCTCGCGAGCTAATGCTATTCCTATGGGGAAGCATTTTTCTAATAACTCTTTCGCATTTTGACATTTTTGAATAATTTTTTTTGCAATGGATAGCTGTGGTGCATGCCGATAGCGCATCTTTTTTACTTTTTCGATTTTGGTTGCAGATATTTTTTACAAAGTTAGTTTCACTTTCAAAACCGGTTTCGAAACTGAAAGTGCTTTTTAAAAAAATATTTGTAACCAAAATCGGAAAAAGTAAAAAAGGTGCGTTGTCGGCATGCACCACAATTATCCATTGCAAAAAAAAAAAAAAAAAAAAAAAAAAAAAAAAAAAAATCATTCAAAAATGTCAAAATGCGAAAGAGTTATTAGAAAAATGCTTCCCCATAGGAATAGCATTAGCTCGCGAGCGTTTCCTCGAGCGAGGACAGGGGCCTTAAGAGGAATTATCTCCCTCCTTTGTACTTATCCCTTAAACATCCAAAACTATTCAGAGATTCGCTTTATCAGAAAGAGCCTACATCCGAAATTTAAAGCAAATCAGATAATTCTGTATAAAAACCCATTATCAAATTTAAGGGGGGGGGTAATCGCCCTACCCCCGTTATACTTAACAAAAGAATCCCACAGCTAATTAGGGAAGCATCTTATCACTATGATCCTGTATTCGAAAATCGAAGCAAATTGGTTAATTTTGCAAGAAAAACCATTTATTTAAATTAAGAAAGGTAGTCCCAATCTTCCCCCATTTACATTTATCCAATGAATTCCCAAAACAAATCAGGAAAGCGCCTTATCAGAATCAATTTATATCTAAAATTTGAAGCAAATTGGTAGATTCTGTGTGAAAAACCCATAAATCTAAATTAAGGGGAGGAGGTTACCTCCCATTTCCCACCTATTAGACTTATCCAATGAACTTTCAAAACTAATCATGGAAGTGCCCTTATCAGAATGATCCTACGTTTAAAATTTGAATGAAATCTGATAAAACTGCATGAAAAACCCATTTGTCGAAATTAAGTGTGGAGATTTGCCCCCGTACTCCTCTTTATACGTATCCAATGAATTCCCAAAACTAATCATGGTGGTGCCCTCATCAGAATGATCCTGTGTCTAAAATTTGAATGAAATCTGATAAATCTGCATGAAAAATTCATTTATCGAAATTAAGGGTGGGGAATTAGCCCCCTTTTACCCTCTTTATACTTATTCTCTTTATACTTACATCTTTATACTTATCCAGTGAACACCTAATACCTAATCACGGAGGCGCCTCATCAGAATTATCCTGTATCCAAATTTTGAACGAAAACTGATAATTCTGAATGAAAAACCCATTGATATAAATAGAGGCTTTAGCCCCCGTCCCCCCTCTTTTATTCTTATCGAATGAACTGAAACTAATCAGGGAAGCGCCTTACCAGAATATACCTATATCCAAAATTTCAAGTGAATCGGATATTTTTATCTTGAGTTATCGTGTTACGCACGCACGCACGCATGTATACACATACATACAGAACGGGCGGGCAGATAAGCTCTCAGACTTTGATAGCCTGTGATCTAAAAAGTAACGTTGTGTATTTTTTATTTGATCGTATTAAAAATATTTATAAGTAACAAAAATAAAATAAAATCATCATTTCTTCTGATTTGTTAAAATGAGTTATTCTGGATAATTCAATCTGCAAATGCATGAAAGACAATAATTAGAACTTGAAGAATGGGTAACTGTAAATCCACTTTCTCTGTAATAAGAGTGAAAAGACAACATAATCTAGTAAATTAGGCTTGAAATGTTTATACAATGTGTTTGAGAATAAATACTGCCAATTAAAAGAGAAAGAGCATTTAATTTCAAATCTGAATGCTAAAATATTTTAATTTTAAAGGATGAACTTTGATTTTAATGCTTATTTAAAAGTGTGAAATAAATTTAACTCTTTGTATCACCGTGTTCCAAAAATCAATAGTACTTACACAGTAAGTTTTAAAACACGATTTTTTGTTGTTCCTATTTCCCAACATACCAGTTAATACAAATTGATCATTGGCATTATAAACAGAAGATGATATTGAGTTAATTTCTCATACGAAAGTTTTGTTTATCATTTGAAAACCTTCAGGTCGATATTATAAAAATTAACTTTGTAAATTTTGTAAACTTAAAAAAGGGATGAAGTTCGAAAGTAGATTTTTTTAAGGTAATTTTGCATATTTAAAAATTCCGTATTAGAAAATGGACAATATTTATGAGAAGTATACAATTTCTGTTTTTGTAATTCATTTGTAATTCTGCATGAAAAACACATTTATACAAATTAAGGGGTAGGGCATTAGCCCCCGTGCCTCTTCTTATATTTATCGAAAGAACTCTCAAAATTAATCAGGGAAGCGCCTTATGATAGTAAGTCTATATCCAAAATTTCAACTAAATCGGATATTTTTATCATAAGTTATCGCGTTACGTACGTACGTATGAACACAGATACATACAGACACGTTAGTATTCCTGGCCTATCACAAACAAATTTTAAATGAAATTTCAGTATTACAATTTTTGGAACTACAAATTTTTAAACTTCTAAAAATCTCACATTTAAAAATTTTCACCGTTGTGTAGAAAAAAAAATATTTTTAACTGAAATTTGTTTGAAATCTTTATCACAATTTGTTTTCAAATTATTAATTTTCTTTAAGTTTTTATTACTTTTTTTGTCATTGTGCAACAGAAGTATTCCATTTTTGGACATTAACCATGGAACAATCAGAAAACGAATAAAATAAAATAAGTTTCGGAATTCAAGCAATAAAAATATTCAGATATACTTCAGATTTACCAGTTCTTTACTGAGGACAACAACTATTTTCCAAATAGTTAAAAATAATTTGATTTTTTTTCATTTAAACATGTCAGTATGATAGCAATGAAATCAAATATTTTTCTCATTTCTACTGTCATGTTATACCAAAGTTATTCTGAACAATACACATGAGCAAACAAATGAACAAAAAACAGCAAAAGTATCGTCACTTTGGTAATTGTAAATTTACTTTAAAATTCATAAGAGTCAAAAAGCAGCAAAATCCATTACTTAAGAGTAGGCTCCATACATAATCACACAATAATAAACAGGAAAAGGAGTGTTTTAATTCCAAATTTTTGTACTAAAATATTTTAATTCTAAAAAATTAATTTCGATCTTTATATTAAATATTAAATTACATTTCTTAGCGGTCTATACGTTTTAAACAAATTTATGCAAGAAAGAATAAATCATTTAAAAAATAAATATTAGTTCTGGAGCAGCATTACTCCTACGTTGCTCTAACTAACCCATATGCATCATATGCAATAATAATAATAATAATAATAATAATAATAATAATAATAATAATAACAATAGTAATAATAAACTGTATAAGATATCGACGCGATGCTTTGGTAACTGTAAATCAACTTTTCAGCCATAAGAGTCAAAAGGTAGCAAAATTCCAGTATTTCAGAATTTCAAATACCCCTATTAAATATATATATATAAAAAAAAAAAAAAAAAAAAAAAAAAAAAAAAACTACACTTAAAAGAAAATTATATACTACATAAAAAAGGAAAAAAAATATAATTTATTGAGAAGTTTTATACAAAAAATTTTCTGAATAAATTTATATGCATCTTAATAATTATAATAATAAATAAATAAATAAATAAATAAATAAATAAATAAATAATAAAATATTAACGCTTTGTAACTGTAAATCCATTTTCTTAGCTATAAGAGTCAAAATTCCAGTGTATTTAAGAATTTCAAATCCCCATTCTAAAATATTTTAATTCTAAAAAATCAATTTCGACGTTTATGTTTATCTAAATGTCTCAAACAAAATTATATAGATGTACATATAAATAAATGTAATTTCTTCTGGCGTTTTATACATATATATATTAAATAGACGTATATGCAACGTAATTAAAAAAAAAAAAAAAAAAAAAAAAAAGAAAGAAAAAACAGCAACGCTTTGTAACTGTAAATCCACTTTCTTAGCAATAAGAGTCTAAAAGCAGTAAAATCCCAGTATTTAAGATTTTGTTTATAATTTTTAACATTTTTAAAGATATTTTAATTCAAATAAATAAATGAAATTATTTCGATTTTGTGTTTAGCTAATTGTCTCAAACAAAATTATAAAAGAATTGGAAAAATAAATCTAATTTTTTTCAGACGTTTTATATTAAAGCTATCCTGAATAAACCCACATGCATCTTGATATAAAACTTAAAAAATATCGACACTCTAATAACTGTAAATCTATTTTATCAGCAATAAAATTCGGAAGGCAGCAAAATCCAGAACTTAAGAATCAACTCAGTACATAATACACAGAAAATATACAGGAAACATACACAGAAAAAGATGCATTTTAATTTCGAATTCCCACATTATTATTTTTTTAAGTCTAAAAGATGATTTTTGAGCTTTGTGTTCATTTATTAGTATTAACTCTTTCCGGTACACTGTGCCCGGTCTGGGATACCTAATTTTTATTTTAAACCTGCAATAGGCACCAATAATATTTTACTAAAATTCAGCTTTTACAATAAAAGCTTAAATTAAGGTTTTTAAAATATCTAAAAAATTCGTTTGTGAATTCCGGTATCAGTCGATAATTTCACATTTTTTAACAGATTTTGCCCGTGCCGGAAAGGGTTCAACAAACTTACAAAAACATTAAAAAAAAAAAAAAGGCTTTTCATATCTTCAGAATCATTATATCGAAATATTTTTTAATGAATCTACGTGGGTCAAATGAAAAAAATGGTAAAAATATCGACGCTTTGTAAGTGTAAATCCACTTAATCAGCCATTAAAGGCAAAAGAAGGCGAAATCCAGTATTTAAGATTCGGAATCGCACGTAGTTATACAATGATAAGTAGATTAAATTGAAATACAAAAAAAGAAGGATACATTAATACTATATTCGCGTGCTAAAATATCTTAACCCTTCGGACTCCGATGCCTCTTACACAAATTTTATTCGATTTGCATCACTTAAAAAAAAAAAAAAACTTTCCTTGAAGTAGACAATTTCAAAAAATCTCTGATTAAAGAAGGAAAAATTTATTTTCATTTATTACTGGTGCCAATTTTTTTTTTTTTTTTTTTTTTTGGAAGGCAAGATGATGTCTCTACAGCGGAAACCACGGAGTGCGAAGGGTTAATTCATTTATCTTTCCGTTTATTTTAAGTAGGTTTATTTACATTTATTTTAAATTGTTAAAAAAATTCATAAAATTAGTGAAAATGAAAAAAAAAATTCTCTTCCTCAATCATGTTAAGTAATGTCATGTTAAGTGAAGTCATGTTGAGTAAATCCATTTGTCGAAGGAAAACAACTTAACAGCCTGAATTATAGGTAACTGTAAATCTACTTTCTGGGGCATAAAATCATGTGGCAGCAAAATGAAATATTAAATATTCGAGATCATATATAGTCATGCAATAATCAACAGAATAAATATTTTCAGTTGAAGGGGGGGGGGGGAGGAGCTCAAAAAGAGTGAATAGGAGCCGAAATCGAGTATTTAAGCTTCAAAACCGTGTATAGTCATATAATGTTAAACAGATTAAATCTGAAAAACAAAAATGTATTTTAATTCCAAATTCGCATATCTTTCCGTTTACTTTGACTTCTTAAAAAAAAAAAAAAAAAAAAAAAAAAAAAAAATGAAACATATTAAACTTAAATCATGCGGAGTAAATCCATACGCTCCTAAATAAATAAAAAAAAAAAATAAATAAAAGAAAAACTGTAAAGAGTTTGAAATATAGGTAATTATAAATCCCCTATTTCGGACATAAAAGTCAAAACATAACAAAATACAGTATTTAACATCCGAAATTGTGCGTAGCAATGCAATGTTTAACAGAATAAATAGTTTCCAAATTTATACACTTAAATATTTTAATTCCAAAAATTGAAATTTAATAGTTGTGTTTACTTAAAAGCCTTAAACTAATACATAAAAGTAGTGAAAGTAAAAAAGGTTCTTATTTCCTCAGAAGTATTAAACCGAAGTTATGCCAAGTAAATTAATATGCAGCTGAATAAGGACGGTAAAAGACTTCAAGCAGTCATTTTATATTGAAGTACTTTCAGATCGTTTTGTATTTTTACCAGTACTGCTTTTACTTTTTGTTAAACAAAATTTTGTTATTGAGGCAATTTGGTACAACTTTCTTCGGAATCTACATAGAAGATAATAATAAAAAAATTAAAATAGTAAAAGTTTATAAATTTGAATTTTAAATTAGTGAATTTCAATTCATATTGCTAAAAAAGTGAAGAACTAACGGAGTAAAAAATTATCAGGGCAGATTTCGAACTCAACTGAACTACCAGGATATATCTAGCCTATAACTTTTTACTTTGATGTTTATAAGGCTTCAACTGTAGCACAAGATGGAATAACTTCAAAAAATACAACCCTGTAGCAAAAATCAGTCTAAATTAATCCAGCATTATTCATGGCTTATGGCTCATAAGTTCGCCGCAGGGTTGTGATTAAAGAAATTACTTTATCTTGTGCTGCAGTTATACTTTTACTAACATAAGAGTGAGAGGTAATAGGCTAAATATATCCTGGTAGCTCAGTTAGCAGAGCCTTGGTGGACTTAACCCCATGACTCAGGTTCGAACCCTGGCCTGAACAATTTTTTAACTCTGTTGGTTCTATATCTTGTCAGCAATGCGAATTAAAATCCATGAAATAAATATTCAGATTTGTTATTTATCGGGCATAATTCTTCATTTAAAAATTTGTAATATATGTGCAAAAATTAATGTTAAAAGTCCAAAGAATTGATACTTTAAATTATTTTTGTAGCATAAAAGTGAAAAGATAATGAAACCCAATATTTTCAATTCGAAATCATACACAGTTTTGCAATGATGAAGATAATAAATAAATCTTCGGCGTTTACATTGCAAATAAATAAATAAAATAATAATTTATTATTATGGCAATCTGTCTCGAAAAATTACTATAAGTGATACATCATGCTTTTTTCCCCAGAATTTACTGAACACTGAAAGAAAAACAAAAACTGACTGTCAATTTCAAAACCACAAAGGATAGAGATTGTAACTTCAGTTTCTTTTCCATAATATTAAACCCCACTGAAAACCAGCATTGTAATACAAAATTTAATGCGAAACACAAATATTCAAAATTTACAGAATAGTGAAAAAAGAGAGAGAGAAAGAGAATTAAACGTTAACATCAAAAGTACAAAGAGTATTTGGCTGTAAATGCAATTTCTCGGCCATAACAGTTAAACGGCAGCGAAAACCAATACTAGAATTTTAACTGAACATATTCATACACCGTTTGTATACATTTCTTTGTTTAAGTAGAAAATAGTATACATTTCTTTGGCGTTTATATTAGGAATTTTTAAAAAGTAATTTGTTATTGTATCCATTTGTTAAACAATAAAAGGTGTGTAATGCACATTTACTCAAAATTTATAGGATGGCTGAATAAAAAAAGAATATATATATATATATAAATAAAATAAAAAATGAAATAAATTAAGGAACAAAACGTTAACGTCAAAAATACAAAGAGTACTTAACGGTAAATCCACTTTCTAAGCTATAACAGTTAAGGCCCCTGTCCTCGCTCGAGGAAACGCTCGCGAGCTAATGCTATTCCTATGGGGAAGCATTTTTCTAATAACTCTTTCGCATTTGGACATTTTTGAATAATTTTTTTTGCATTGGATAGTTGAGGTGCATGCCGACAGCGCACCTTTTTTACTTTTTCGATTTTGGTTGCAGATATTTTTTACAAAGTTAGTTTCACTTTCAAAACCGGTTTCGAAACTGAAAGTGCTTTTAAAGAAATATATCTGCAACCAAAATCGAAAAAGTAAAAAAGGTGCGCTGTCAGCATGCATCTCAGCTATCCAATGCAAAAGAAATTATTCAAAAATATCAAAATGAGAAAGAGTTATTAGAAAAATGCTTCCCCATAGGAATAGCATTAGCTCGCGAGCGTTTCCTCGAGCGAGGACAGGGGCCTTAAACGGCAACGAAAATCAATACTAGAATTTTAAATTAACATATTCATACAACGATTGATTCATATAACAAACATTTCTTTGGGGTTTATATTAGGTACTTTTAGGAAATAATTTTTTACTGTACCAGTTTATCAAACAATAAAAGGTAAGTAAGGCACATTTATTCAAAATTTATAGGATATCTAAATAAAAGAAACGGAAAAATCTAACTATTAACATAAAAAGGCCGAAAAATAGACATCTGTAAATCCCCTTTTTCTGCTGTAGCAGTTAAACGGAAGTGAAATCAACATTAAGATTCAGTATTTAAGACAAATCACTTAATGATTAATACTGTAAATATTTCTTCTTCGTTTATTCTATTAATATTTGATATTTAAAATTCACATAGATATGTATTGATTAGCACCGTACACAGGCCATCCAGAAAAAAAGAAAATTTGTTATTTATACTGCGTACAGTTTCCCCGAAAAAAGTGAATGACTAGCTTCAGTTCCTGCCTATATCTAAGCCATGTATCGTTATTATATGTCTCCTTTTGTGTTGCTTGGAATTTTTTGAAATGATCGGAGATAATAACAAATCCCGCCAAGCGCAAAATACATAATGTTAATGGTTTTTTGAAGTAACAAAATGTTTTAATTACTGAGAAGAACTGTTAAGAAGGCCTATTTAAGTCGACCTCACTGCTTTCGGCAGCGTACACAATCTGCGCCTACTACGCATGCTCTCATCTGCTTCTGTGAACGAACTCGAATTAGTACAATTTTATATTTTTAAAGAACAGATAGGCTCCACTATAATGACTGCCTGTTTAATTTCTAAAATTTATTTATTTTTTATGTTTAATTCTGATGAAAGATATGAGAGGAAAATCAGCAGCTTTATCATAGAGAGAAGAACTAGTCTGGTTATGTGCTTTTTCTACTAAAACGGCATCGAACGATTTTGAGCTTGAAATTTCTACCAATGGGAGACTTGTGTCAACAGGGAAATCATTGTTTTGCTATAGTTATCCTTTAGCGAAACTAATTGAACAAAACATTATAGCAAAATTATATTCATACGTAGACCGTTAGCTTTTTAAGGGGAGACATCAGGTTGAAATGAAAAAAAAAAAAAATCAATTTTTTGAAAAAATTAGTGTGGATTCCTTGAAATGTTACAAATCCATTGCAAAATTAAAAAAAAAAATCGAATTAGTACGAGAGTTATCACTAAAAACGTCTGACAACACGACAAAAAATTGGGGATTCCCTTCAACTCAGAACAGCACACTTAAGCTCGTTGAGCCAAAAAATGGCCAGAAATGCTGCGGCTGAGGCTCTGAAACTTAAATAAGGATGTGTGTATGTCCCTGGTAAATTTTATTATGATAAACAATCCTCATTATTAAAAAATTTGAAGTTAATCTATAAAATTAACTTTGAAGCCGTTTGTCTCAAAACTATTTTCTGGCATTGCGCGCACTCTCATTTATAAACTGCTGAACCAGGAAATTTTGCATTTTATTAATTTTCATGTGCACTTATAAGCTGAACCTCAATTTAGCCTGATTTTTGTCATAGAAATTTTTTATTAAATAAATAAGTGTAATTTTTTTTTGCTAGATTTAATAAATATGATTATTAATGCCATTAATTATGCAAATGAATTTGAATATACCTTTAAATTTTGTTTCAGTGTAAAATATAGCGGTATAAATGAATGTAAGTGCAATATCAAACATATATCTGTTGTAGAATTTTTAAAATCTTGCCTTTCAAAATGCATATTTAAAAATTCATATTTTTTAAACATCAGAATTTGTCGTCAAAATTTAACTAATTATATATTTAACTAAATTATGTGTTACTAAATATGTATTTTTTCAAAGTTTTTTTAAACCATAAATATTTATGAAGGTATAGAAAAAAAATTGCTGTATTACATTAATTGGTTTTGAAACTGCAAAGTTTTTAGTAGTGGTCAAATTATTGTCACTTTCCGGTCGCTCAGAAAAGCGATCACTAGCATGTACACTTGAAGCCCTTAGAGCCAAAAGAATGACCAAAAAAGCTGCGAATGACGCTCTGCAACTTAAAGAAGGATGTGTTTATGCCGCTGGTGAATTTTAGCATAATAAGCAATCGTCATTGTTGTAAAATTTGCAATTAATTTATAAAATTAACTTTGAAGCCGTTTTTCTCAAAATTTGTTTTTTTGGCATTGCGCGCACTCTCATTCAAAAACTAATTATCATAGAACCATTAAATTTTGCAATTTACTAGTTGTCATGCGTACATTTAAGCTAAACCTCAATTTAGTCTGATTTTTGTCTTAGAAATTTTTTTATTGTATAAATAAGTGCAATTTTTTTTTGATAAATTTAATAAATATGATTATTAATGCCATTAATTATGCAAAAGAATTTGAATATACTTTTAAATTTAGGTTCAGTGTAAAATATAGTAATATAAGTAAATGTAAATGCTATATTAAATATATACCTGCAATAGAATTTTTTAATCTTGCGCGAAAGATGCATATTTAAAAGTTCATATTTTTAAACCGTCCATTTTGTCATTAAAATTTAAGTAATTAATATTGCTAAATATATATATTTGAATGTTTTTTTTAAAGCATAAGTATTTATGAAAGTATAGAAAACTAGTCGTTGGGGGCCAACGTAATACTTACCCATCATGGATATGTATATGAAAATAAAACATGTGAAAACTATTTATGCAATGAATTGCAATTCAATCAGTAAAATTTAAATATTGTTAATATACATAATAATGCTCTATTAATGAATTGCTGATTACCGATATCGACAAATTATATAAAGCGAATAAATTACTCAAGTAGTACCGAACTGCGTAAAAGAAACATCCTTATAACTCCAAAAATAATAACTCTATTAACTAACAATTAACTGCATCGGATTAAGCGTCTCATTTCCAATTAAAATATACCTCTGAATTGAAATTTGAATGAAATACAGGGTCATGAAAAATCGAAGAATGTTGAAAACAGGATTACAAATATCTCGGCAACTAAAAATCCGATTGACTTCGTTCTATATGCAAAATGTGTGTTATTTTATTGCCTTTTACGTCCATTCCTCAGAACAAAAAATTTCGAAAATTTTTATATACCTTTCATCAGAACGAATTTTTCGAGAGTCCGAAAAAAATTGTTCCGGATAATCGAGGTTGCTGATATTAAATAGGGTTCGTCCCATTCTTACATACTAACTACATACAAAATTTCAAGTCTCTATCTCAATTCGTTCGGGAGATAGAGCGTTTACAGACAGACAGACAGACAGACAGACAGACGGACAGACAGACAGACGGACGGTAAATTTTTTTTTCTAAAAATATGTTTTTCGGAATCTCCACTATCTAAAACGTGTAAATCCGTCAAAAAAAAATTTTCGATTTTCAAAACGATTGCAAGACTTACCCTATACTACGTATGATGGGTAAGTAAAAATGTTGTATTTTATTAATCGGGTTTGAAACTACAGTGTTTTTTTGTAATTGTCAAATTATTGTCATTTTCCGGCTGCTCAACCTGATGTCCCCCATTAAAAATTGTCATTTTTATGCAAAACCTTTAATTATATACTGGCATCATTTTATAAATATACTAGTTTTATTTTTGATTATATATGCCATATTATTAGATATGCATTTAAAAAAGTATATGCATATTCATAACACATCATTTTAAAAAGTGATATGCCATAAATATGATAAATGCTTGAATAAATATAGCAATTATATCGAAAAGTATAATTTGAAGCAGTGTTATTCTAAATGAAACTTGTGTTTGACTGCTTATTTTTTATGGAAGTATAAACAACATTTTTTGCATTCTTTAATAGGTATGACACGTTAGTAATCCTGGACCTATCGCAAACAAATTTTAAATGAAATTTCAGTTTAAAAAATTTCATAACTGCAAATTTTTAAACTTCTAACTGTTGCACATTTAAAATTTTTACACCGTTGCATAGAGAAAAAAATGCACTTTTTAATGAAATTTGTTTGAAACCTTTATCAAAACTTATTTTCAAATTATTAAAATTTTTTAAAGATTTTGTTATTCTTTTTATCATTGTGGCAACAGAAGTATTCTATTTTTGATTAAACTTGGACTAATCAAAAAACAAATAAAATAAAATAAGTTGCGGAATTCAAACAATAAAAAGATTCAGATATACTTCAAATTTTCCAATTCTCTATCGAGAACAACAGCTATTTTACAAATAGTTAAAAAATCCCTTTATTTTATCATTTATTTCTGGTTTTGTAAGATCTTAGTTTACAATGAAAACCAATGACGCAGTCAGAGGTTTTTCATGATTTCCCAAGATTCGATTTTCTGGATAAAGCGCGTTTTGAAATTCATGTCCTCATGTATAATCGTAATAATTTATGAATTCATGCATTTCTGCATAAGAGTGCAACAGCTATTGGACCAATATATGAATATTTATGAAATTAGTTATAGTACAAACACACTTCAATTGCCACGTTTGACGTATAATTTCTACTTTGTTCAATTTAATTTAGTTCATGGACGTAAAGATGGAATTTTACAGTCGATTTGTAACTATCTCCCAAATAGATTAGAATAATAATAAAAATGTATGTGTACGAAGACTTGTTTCTGATGAATATAACATCATAATAATTTTAGAGCTTAATTATAAATTAAAATTAATTTTCAGGTACTTTTACCTCAAATGGGCCAGATGATATCGTCTAAATATTTTTTATGGTTACAACTGTTTACGAGTTACAGCCAAGGTTTGAAGAAAATCACGGAAAATTAGGCATTAGAACGTTAGGCCGACGGGCGCGATTGGTTTAAACCCAGCACCTCCCGTATATCAGTTTTGAGGACAGAACCTCTCGACCACTGATGGCGAGAAGATACGTACGAAGAGCAACGAAAAATCTTTCCATAATCTATTCAAGATAAGTATGCAATATTTAATTATTTATAAAATCTTAACGATTTTTTTTTTGAATGTGCATTATTGCTAAAATTTAATCCTTACTTACCTTTTTCTTCGTTGACTTGAAGTGAAGCATATTTTATGTAATTATAAAAGTGCTATTACAGAGTGACTTCAAACATTAAATAAATAAGAGTTTCAGTTTCCAATCATTTTCAGTATCTAATATCTACGTTTTTAAAAAATCGGAATGTAACAAAAAAAAAAAAAAAAAAAAAAAAAACTATTTTTAAATAGCTTTTATGCACTGCTTTGATAAAACTAGAATAATAAGATAATATTTATCTCAAAGAGGATGGCTGATAAGACATAGTTTTTAAAACGAATTTGTGTATACATGAGCTAGACTTTAAACAAAGATATGCATCTGGTATATGATAAGTCATTCATATAATTAATTGATAAAGTCAGAAAAATTATCATACAGTTATAAAGATGATTTAATAAAACAACAAAAATATTATTTTATTAAATATGAACCATAGGATACGTGTCCTAGTATTACACACCTGTATCAGCGATTAAAGTATCTGTATGCCTTTAAAACGTCAATTTTGATTAAAAATTTAATTTTCTACTTTTTAAACTAATATGAAATTTCAGCATTTTTCTTTGTATTTTTTGAACTAGCATTTGTATTTCTGACAAACTTTTAAAAATAAGTTAAAAGTTGTTTTATGTTTTTTATCAGAGGTTCATTCCATATCATGTGTGGGCTTTTCTACACACTCTCAAGAGTCAAAATAGTATGGCCATCTACCTAATAACCTGTTGGCCCACCTTTGACCCGCAAAACAATTGCAAATTGTCTTGGCATGAATGCCACAAGTTCTTGGTAGATAACCGGAGATAAATTGTATCAGTTTTTCAAGCAGCGGTCATGCATATCTCGGATATTCCAAGATGGCTATTTTTGAGCTGCGGGATGCCATTGAATGACACTTGTAATGTGTTCTGTCGGATTGACCTCTTCGCGACGGGAGCCTTTTTACGAAATTTTTGATGTTTTGTCACCTGTTTTTAAAAAGAGAAATTTGTTCCTTATTAAATCGAGAAAATGATGATTAAATAAGGCAAATTTTGCAGTGAAATTTTAGTGGTGGAGAAAAACAAGAATTCTTAAGCCTTTTTGTGGCACGTATACGTGTCGCTCGTCCCCAAAGGGTTAAGATCCGTCGGATTAGGTGACCGAGATATTAACTGGAATTCAACATTATGTTCTTGGAATCGATGGAGCACAATTTGAGTCATGTGACACGGAGCGTTGTATTTCACGAACACTCCATTTCTATTTCGGACAACAGATACCACGTAAAGATGCAAATGATACAAAATGATGTTCAGATAGTTCGTGGCGTTCATGGTCTGTTTTACAACAACTACAGGTCTCAGTGGCGCCCATGAGAGTGTTCCCCAAATCTTAATATAGAAATAACTAGCCTATGTATGATCTGTTTCATAAGGGGGAGTAACAGCTGGCATAGAAGACAGCGTACCCAAACATGGCAATCGACGTGTTGTAGAATGAATCGTATTTCATCCAACGAAGGCAATTCTCGCTCCTATGCTCCATAGTCTGGTCATGATATTCCCAGTTCTAATGTAGGAGTAATTGACAATGATACTTGGTCAACAGGGGCACATGAGTGGGATGTTCACTCCATAGTTTCACATTCAACAGTGTCAACTGAACAGTATGCTTCAAAAGAATCCACCTGAACTAGTATTGTCTTGGGATGCAAATTGAGCTAGTCTCTGGTGCCGATTTTGTTTTACTAATAAGGGGAGGACGTTTTTTTCCTTTGATAACACCTGGGTATCCAACACGTGGTATCACCATCATTCATTCACTTTGTACAAGTACTAATGACGATATATCCCAGAAAACCCATGTGATGTGCAGTTTCGCATTTACTCGCTCTGAATCGTCGGGCGACAGAATTCTGTCCTCTATCAAAGTAGCTTACTAGGAAGGTCTCTATACGGGCATACTCAGAAAATTCTGAAAAAATTACAGAGTATTCTTTACAGAGTATTCTTTACCGAGTTTGGATATATATGTTTATAAAAAAATTTTCGGCGGAACCCCTTAAGAACGTTCGTAAAAAAATAATGAACATTTCGTTTATTTGGCGATTTATCGCCGGGTGACGACGAAAAAAAAAAATACTTTTTTCTGTCAAATACTTTTTAAGGTAAAAATGTTTCATGTTGAATTTGTTTATTTAAAAAAAAATATTTAAATAACTTTACTTTTGTCAGTTTTTTTTTTAAACTGTTGTTTTATCATATGTATATTTATAGTGAAAGTTAACTATGGAATTTTATGAATTAAAAAAATAAATTAAAAACGTTTCAATATCATAATTAAGTCATTTTGAGCACTATCGATTCCTTTTTGTTTATATGGAAACAAAAACTTCGATATTGAAATGTATTATTGCAGCACTCTTCATCTGGTCTTTATCTTGGAATACGCTTAAATTTCGGAAAACATTTATTATGTATGAAATTATTTTTATAGTGATAAAATTAAATAACTGCAGCAACAAGCTACACAAATATGCAATGCAAAAAGAAAATATGTGCATTAAACTCTCTCATTGTTTAAATTCATTAAATACCATTTACACGCATTCTAAAAATATATTAACAAACAATTTTCAGTTACTTGAAAACCACTTGCTTTTGGCGAGTAAAATGCTGCTCGCCAAATCGCGTGACATTTTTGCCTTTTTAAGCCAAATATTCGAAAGTACACTATACCGACCATTAAAATTGCTACACCAGGAAGAAATGCACATAACAGAATGGTATTTATTGGACAAGTATATCATGATAGAAATAACAAGTGATTAAATTTTCAAGAAATTTGGGTGCATAGATCCTGAGAAATCAGCACCCAGAACAAACACCTCGGGCAGTAATAAAAGCACTTATACCACTGGGCATTGAGTGAAACAGAGATTGGATGGCATGTACAGGTACAGATGCCCATGAAGCTTCAACTCAATGTCACAATTCATCAACCGTAGTGACTGGCGTATAGTTATGAGCCATTCGCTCGGCGACCATTGATCAGACTTTTTCTATTGGTGAGAGATCTGGAAAACGTGCTGGCCAGGGCAACAGCCGAATGTTTCTGTATCAAGGAATGTCCGTACACTTCCGGAAACATGCGGTCGGGCATTATCCTGCTGAAACGGAGGGTTTCACAGGTCTCGAATAAAGGGTAGAACCACGGGTCGTAAAATATCAGAAATGTAAAGTGCCCTGTTCAGAGTACCATTAATGTGAACAAGAGATTACCGAGACGTGTATCCAATGGCACCCCATACTAACATGCCAGGTGATGGGTCAGTATGACGATGACGAATGCACGCTGCCAATGTTCGTTACCATGATGCCGCCAAACACGAATGCGACCACCATGATGTTGTAAATAGAACCTGAATTCATCTGAAAAAAGGACTCCTTGCCATTCGTGCACTTCCTTGATCACACAACTGAAGACTCTCCTGTTTATGACGCAGCGTTAAGGGAAGTCGCAGCCATGGTCTCCGAGCTGAGAGTCCATGCTACTGCAAACGTCGTCGAACTGTTCGTGGAGACACTTGTTGTCTTGCAAATGACCCCATTTCTTGACTCAGGGCTCGTGACGTAGTTACACGATCCATTAAGGCCATATGGATAACATGGCTATTTTCTCGGCTGCTAGTGATAGGGGACCGCTGAGATCCCATACGGTGTTCCATAATACCTTCCTGAATTCATAGATTCCATATTCTGCGAACAGTCACGGGACCTACGCCAACGCGAGCAGCAATACAGTGATACGATAAACCGCAATCACAGTAGACTACAATTCGACCTTTATCAAGGTCAGAAACATGCTGGTACGCATTTCTCCTTCTTACACGAGGCATCGCAACAATTTTTCACCAGGCAACAACTCTCAAATGCGATTTCTGTGTGAGAAATCGGCTGATCAATTTATTCATTTAAACACATTGTAGGTGTCGCTACCCGGCACCTGCTCTGCCAGAATGCGCTGGGCTGAAAAGCTAATCATTTGAATATCACAGCATCTTCTTCCTGTCGTTTAAATCTCACGTCTGTAGCATGTCGCCTTCATAGTGTAGCAATTTTTATGGCCAATAGTGTGTTTTATTTTTTCACAAACTTTCTGCTGTAATTCCGCCGCTAAATTTGTCTGTTCCTTTATTACATACATAAGTAGTTTAATTAGTACTTTTTTTTTTCCAAAATATTCTGAGTATGCCCAGTATGGAGATCTTCCTTGTTAGATCAATATACCTTATCCTCAAAAACAGACGTAAGCCCAAAAAAGTTTCCTGGGACTCCATAGCAGCATTTAAATTCCATTCCTTACTGGATTGTGTGCCTTCCACGTCATTCAGGTGAGTTCATTACAAATGTGGTGGTGGTTATAATGTTTTGGCCCTTGAGTGTATTTCTGCTGCTTTAACAATGTTATTATATTCTCAAATAAAAACAACCATGCTAATATGAAAATGTGGATTTTTTTTTGTTATTTTTATTATATAGTTTATGTTTTACTATTTATAATTCAATTGATATACCGTGTTTATTCCAGAAACAGTCGCATATTTTTGCCAATTTTTTATTGGAAAAAAAATCTGGGTGCAACTATTATGCGGGAAAATCTACTACACAATATTGTACCACTCTAAATGCTAAAGCATTTCTTATATAAAAATACATTATAATAAAATTGTGACTTATCGAATATTTTCAGATTATGTGCTATTTATTAAGTACAGTTTTTCTTTTTATAGTAATAAAATTTAAAAATAATTTCTGTGAAAATTTCAACAAAAAAATTTGACAAAAAAGAAGTGAGCAGCTCTTATCTTGCATATAATAATAGGAGTACAGAACAGATGAATCCATTATGAGTATTAGTTTTGGTAAGTGTACAACTGATATTTTTCTATTTTCTAGATGAATGTCAAATATGCAACTGTGACTTTTATGTGAAAAAAAATATTATGACAATTTTTCCTGTTTCAAAGTGGGAGTACAATTATTACGCGTGTAAACATAGTACGTATATATAAAAGTGTCACGAGCATGACATTTCGTCAGTTCTCCATGAAAAAGGCTTGAAACAGGCAAATTACTTATAGAAAGGGAGGCGGCAGCACAAACAATCACCTCATCGCACTCACGGTTGAAATTACAGAATGAGTTAAAACTCGATTCGCATATTCAAACGCAATCGGTCTGCCAAGTCATACCTTGGTGGAAAACATCTGGAAATCCGATTTTAGCTGTTGACTTATAGGTTAACCATTGTGTTTTCTTGCACATGAAAACATGGAGGATTTGGCACAGAAAAACACAATGATAAAACTACGAGTCAGTCGCTAAAATCGGGTTTTCAGATGTTTTCTACGAAGATATGACTTGGCAGACCGATTGTGTTTTAATATGCAAATCAAGATTTTCACATCTTTCCAAAATATTTTCACATTTGAATAAAACTTATTGCCATATCTTTTATTAAGATTTGCGTTTGTTAACCTCCCTTTCTTACTCGCAAAAGTTTGTTTTCCTTTTATTACACGAGTATCTTCCCTTGACATTTATGTCAACTAAGAAACAAAAACTTTAGCTTCTAAAAGGGCTTAAGATAAGATGGAGTGCACTCCAAGATAAAATGCTTTTATCAATTCCATGCTTTACATCAAGTGTTGTGGAAATGCGAAATTTTTTTTTTTCCATTTCAGGAAAAAAGTTTTGCTAGGGTGTGAAACAATTAAATAGAATTTTCTGTAGCTTGAATCGTGGTTGAGTCTAAAAATATCATAATGTAGTTTCACTCTAAAAAAAAAAATTGGTTGCCTGTAAAGTCGGTATACGGGCGAAAGTTTTACGTGACAACGACTTTGAGTTGTAAAATAATTTTAATGTGAATATTCATTCGTATAGTAGGAAGAAGGAAGAAATAATAGTAACAATTTAAAACATTATTAGAATTATATTTAAAACATTAATTTATACAAAGAATCTCGCACTGAATTTCATATTAACAAAATTTTATTTTTACCTTTACACATACATACGTATTTATATACAAATATACATACAATAACTTGCAATACACTGTGTTTGTTAAACACATTTTACTTCATGTTTATTGATGTCAAATGTTGAATTTTGTAAACAGCATATTAAAGAATTTTTCAATGAGCAGAATATAACTAAAGTAAAATGGCTTTCACTAATCACATATCATTAGTTTTCCATAATATACCACCGAATTACGAAATAAACTACACTTATTTTCTTTGTACTTTATACTAATAACTAATACATAACGTATTTCGTCCTAGTTTGATACTATCTAAAATTCCTATTAAGCACCGCCCCTTCCTTGCAGCGAATTCACATTCACGTTCAGAAAATGGTCCCACAAGTGACCGGAAAAAGTTAAGAGAAAAGTGAGCGCGTATCGTGAGCGGAGCGTAACGTAACGTAACGCAGTTTCTTGAAGTGTCTCCCGGCAAACCAATTTACAAGACGTTGTCACGTCAAAAAAAAAAAAAAAAAAATCACAATGTAGACCGAGTTTCAATATATTAAGATGTAATTGAATTTGAATATCACAATGCCAATTTTTATTCGCGAATAAATTCTCAAAAAGTTAAGCATTCATAGAGTGAATATTAATAGAATGTTACCACCTCATCTTTTTCTATCTATAATAATAAAGAGACATGTGTGTTTGTGTGTCAGCGCTGTTCTGAACAGACTGCTGTACGTAGAGTTACAAAAATTAGAGGGAAGGTACTTTTATACATGTAGTTTTGCACCCCGAAGCCCGATTTTCGATTTTTTGATTAGATTTTTAAAAATATTTTTAGGCGATTTTTAGCGTTCTTTTTGCGGTTTTATCCCATTAGTGAAAGGAATACGGTTTCATTCTTTTAACCCAATATAGCATTTTTTTTTCTTTTCAACAAAGTTTATTCGGAATTTCTAGGTCGATTTTTAAATTTTTAATGAATTTTTTATGCGATTTTTAATATTTTTTTCACATTTTGCGGTTATTTTTTAACATTGATAAAAAGAAAATTGTTTCAAACGTTTACCCTATTGCACGAAATTTTGTCTGGTAAAAATTTTGAATTTAATGCGATTTTCAATGCGATTTTTAGCGATTTTTGGCGATTTTTGGCGATTAGCATCAAGCCACCCCTTCGAACAATATATCTCCTGATTTGTTTAACGGAGTTTTGTTTAGATATAGTTTTGATAGGAATAGAATACGCTCCCTGGGGGTGGAATATGGAACTAACAGAACCGGATTTTGTTAAAATTTGGAAATCTAACAATGTGATTTGTTTTTAACTTTAAGATAGTTACATGATAATACATGGAAAAAAAAAAAAAAAAAAAAAAAAAAAAAAAAAAAAAAAACTATAAAAGAATGGTGTGGCACATTTCAGGTTGCAAAATGGGAGGGGCGCGAACAAAATTAGGAAATGTAACAAGGAGGTACGTTTGAAACTTTAAGAGTGTTTATAATGGATAATAAAAATTGTAAAGTGCCGACAATGTTCTAAAGAGACTGCTGCACGAAGAACTAGAAAATTTCGGGGGATGGTACCTCTATATATGAAGTTTTGAACCTCGAAGGCCGATTTTCGATTTTTTAATTTAATTTTTATGCAATATTTAGCGGATTTTTTATAATATTTCGAGGCAATTTTTCCACATTAGCGAAAAGAATGCGATTTCAGTCTTTTAACTTAATGGAATGTTAGTGAATATTGTTCTCTTTTCAATATAATTTATTTGGATTTCGCGCAACGACTTTTGAATTTTTAGTGATTTTTTAATGCAATTTTTGTTATTTTTCGCATTTTGTCGCTATTTCTTGATGTTAATAAAAGGAATTTTGATTTAAATTTTTAGTCAAATGTATTTAAATTTGTCTGCTAAAATTTATGATTTGTAGCGATGTACATTTTTTTTTTCTTCTCGATTTTCAATGCGATTTTTGGATATATTTTGCGTTCAGCTTCAAATTTTTTGTAATTCATGAAAAATGTATGATTGTTATGTTTTACCCGACTAGAATAAATTTTTATTCCCGGGATGGATTTACATTTAACGATTTTAATGAATTTTTCAATGGTTTTTTTAGTGTTTTTTTTTTAATCTCACGGCTATTTTTTAAAATTTGGAAAAGGAATTAATTTCAAAATTTTACCCTCACTCTTTTAAAAATTTTTACTAATTTTGAAATTAAGCGGTTTTTAGTGCGATTTTCAATGCAATTTTTTGCAAATTTTTAAGTATTTTATACGTTTTGCGTTAATTGTTGCCATTTATGTGAGTTTTCCAAATGCGATGTTTTACCTTTATATACCCTAGCCTAATATAGTTAATTATTCCATTAATACCTATTTTTAATGCGATTTTTAAAAAAAATTTTTCGTTTTGCGCCGATTTTTTATTATTTGTAAATGATTTCTGATTACAGTGTTCCATTCAAATATAGTAAATTTTGACACCTGCAAATTTTAAATATTTAGAGGTTTTCAATGCAATTTTTAGCAGTTATATGAATACAAGGCCATTTTTTCGGCATTTGTTATAAGTAATTGAGTTTAACATTTTAACTTAACGTAGCAGATTTTGTTCTCTTCGAATTTTTAGTTTTAGCGATGTTTAGCAAATTTTAGAGATTCTTTGTGTCGATATTTTGTTATTTAAGAAAGAATTCAGATTACACTATTAATGCAAATTTTGCCCCCTGCTATTTTTAAATTTAAAACAATTTGTAATGCATTTTTTAATACAATTTTTAGAGGTTTTCGAGTCCACGGCGACTTTTTCACATTCGGAAAAGAAATTTAGTTTATAATTTATAGCTTAATATAGTAAATTTTGCGATTAAGATTTTTAACGTATTTTCATGCTATTTTTAGCGGTTTTTTTAAAGTTTTGTGTCGATATTTTTTTTAATAAATGAAAGAGTTCAGATTACACTGTTTTGTCCCATTATAGTAAATTTTGTCTGCAGGAATTTGATAAAATTTTCATCCTACTGTGGTAAGCTTAGTTCGGGTTTTTTAATTTTAAAGATTTTTAATCTGTTTTTTAATGATTTTTCAAGTTCCGCAACAGTTTTTTAACATTGGTAAAAGAATTTCGGCTTCTGACTTTTCGCATAAATAGTTCAATTTGTTCTCCACGCTTTTTGAATTTTATCAATTTTTAATGCGATATTCAACGTGATTTTTTGCGAGTTTTGGGGATTTTAGGGATTCCGTGTCGATTTTTTGTTATTCATGAACGATTTCCGATGAAATGTTTTCCGACTGAATATTAAATTTTTACAGCTATATGATTTTCAAGCATTCAGCGATTTTTAATATGATATTCAATGCTATTTTTAGCCATTCTTTAAGTTCCTTGGCGATTTTTTGATTGCAATGTTTTATCGCTTAATAGAATTTTTGGCGTTTCATGTCTACATTTTGTTATAAATAATTTCCGATTACAATCGCTTTCCCAGCTTTAATATTAATTTCTTAACCCTTGACTTCCTAATATTTAGCGATTTTTAGACATTCAGAACCTGATTTTGATTTCAAACATTTTGTTTAGTGTAGTTAATTTTTTGATTGAAGTATTTTATCTTTTAACAGTAAATTTTTATTCTATCGATTTTTTAATAAATAGCGATTTTTAACACGATTTTCTATGGAATTTTTGGACTTTCATTTTTTACATTTTTCAAAGGAATTCGATTTCAAACTTCTACCCTAATAGGAATTCGGTTTAAATTTTTTAGCCAAAACTTTTATCCAAATCGAATAAATTTTGAGTTAAGTGATTTTTGAAATTTTTGCCATTTTTATGCGTTGTTTTCGTTTCTTTGTGATCCGCTTCGATTTTTTAGACGGTCAAGTTTTAACCCAATGTAGTATATTCTGCACTCTTTTCCACAAAGTTTATTCGAATTTCGAAACAGATTTTTCGAATTTTATTTTATATTTTTATGTGATTTTTAATGTTTTTGCGATTTTGCAAGATTTTCCCACATTGGTAAAAATAATCCAGTTTCAATTTTCTAGCCCTACTCTTTTCGATGACGTTTAGATGAAATTCATGCAGCATTTTAAAAAATTTTCGAGTTTTTTTATTGTGATTTTTCAAAGTTTTTTTTTCACAATTCTTGCTATTTTTTGACGAACCCGAGCAACGCCGGGCAGGTTAGCTAGTAAATAATAATAATAAAAAAAAAAATACCGTCTTTTGGAACGTACAGGACTTAAAATTTTAATCATTCAGTTAAATTATTCATTTATTAATTTTTTGATTATGCTTTACTTTTTACACAATTTTTAACTTTTCCTATCTATGTTGGCTATAACAACTCTACTTTAAAATTGTTCACAGACAAAACTACTTTTTATAAATTTGTTAAGTTTCAAATAATATAATAAAGAGATAAGAAGTTGTTTAAGTTAGAAAAAAAAAAGTTGCAAAATGTTGACACCAGATCATTTAAAAATTTCAGAGCTAATACATTTAAGGGAGCTAGAAAGCGTACAGATGGAGAGACGTCCAGACCGTCCTACAAATTGAAGTCATAAACATTTTTCAACTTGGTTGGAAAGTATTACAAAAGAATAAAAACACAGTATATCCATAACTAAACGATCATATCTTAAAGTTGTCTGCATACGAAACTATTGTTCGAAATGTTGTGAAATTCTGAGGACATAATAAAAGGGTAAAAAATCTATTTGAGCGAAAAAATAAAATAAAAACAAAAATAAAATAAAATAAATAAAAATAAAAAATGAAATATATATATATATATATATATATATATATTTAAATGGAAGCAAACATTTAATATATATCTTCTATATTATAAAGGCCAAACGTATCTGTGCGTAACGCATACGTCATTTTGCGAATGGCAACACTTTCCCCTGTAATTTCGATTTTGCTATTTTCGCTACCGCAAATTTTACACTCCTAAACGTCGTACATTTTAAATTTATGAACCGTCGTATAGAGAAAAAAATGTACTTCTAAATGCAATTTGTTTAAAAGCTGTATCTCAATGCATTTTCGAGATATTATTTTTTTAATAGTTTTTAGTACCAATTTTTTAATTGTGGCAACAGAAACACTCCATTTTCTCTTAAAATTGAAAAAAAAAAAAAAAAAAAAAAAAAAAAAAAATAGAAATTAAAATACGCAACACTTTCCCATGCAATTTCGATTTTGTGATTTTCGATACTGCAAATTTTACACTTCGAAAGATTGTACATTTTAAATTTTTACATCCTTATATAGAGAAAAAAATGCACTTTTAAATGCACTTTCTTTTAGAGCTGCATCTCAATTTATTTTTGATATATTAATTTTTTTTTTTATAATTTTTAGTACCAATTATGTAATTGTGGCAACGGAATCACTCCATTTTCTCTTAAAATTGAATATATATATATAAATATACAAATTAAAATGCGTCTGTTATAAAATCCGGTGAATTTCTGTTTTATTTCGTTTAATAATTTGGATAATTCAGTTTTATAATATTTCGTTAATTTTAGCTTAAAATAATATTTGCTTGAGAGTTAGACTGACTAATATAAGATATAATTTTTACTGTAACTAATTTTGCAGATTTATTATGAATAAATGAAATAGTTCTTTTTTAAATATTTTCTTTCGTCGAATTTTGACGGGTTCCACCTCGTTCATGATAGTTTAGAAAATTTATTTGTTAACTTTACCTGATCGTAAAGACGGATTTCAGGGCATGTTCTTATGTCTCAGAACACTTTGCGGTCAGCTGTAGAACATGCTATTTTACGATTCCAGATGTTATCTGAAAATGATGACTGTCATCCGGAATATGTTTGGTTGTAATAAAATATGTAAACTATGTATGCAAAATGTGTAATGCGTTAAAAAACGCTTGTCTGACATTAAAATTTTGAACTGCTTTTTTTTCCCTCAAGATTTTCAAATTAAATGCATAACTTTTGATGATATTTTATATATATCTTCGTAAAATATAAAATATTTTGTTCTGTCATTTTACATTGACACGATATATATTTAATTTTTCTTTTTTTCAGCTATGAGATTTATTTATTTATTTATTTATTGAACAACAACTGACTTGTGTGCATAAAGCCTGCTTATAAGTCATCGTCAATATACAGGGACGAGATAGCACAAGGAAATTTTACAATACAAGAGATTTCAACCAGGAACTCCACAGAAAGAGTGCGTGCAATCGAGCCAGTGGGATTCGAACCCACAACCTCCTACGCTCGAAGGCGATTAGCGGCGCAGTGCTTTGAGCACTCGGCCACGGAGGCCCTCATTTACGAGATCATGAGTAACTACATCTCATTGTCTATTAAAAATTTTTCACAATAATCGCAACTACTAAAAATTAAGCGGAAGTTATGGATGAGGGAAATTAATCGTTAGCTAATCTTTCTAATCGAGTTTACAGTTTAAATTTGCGTCAAATATGAGCGATGATATGGATATGGATACACTATTAAAAGCCTATCACAAAATCCTCGCTTGCTAAAGTAGTCAATTAACAATGAAGACGATTATAAGTTTGGGATTATAGATATCAAACACATTCAAAAGTATCAAAATATGCTAATTTTAAAGAGCTCAGAGCTCTTCGAAGAAAATGCACTTTTTTATCCAAAAAATACCATACTATCACAATTTAAGAATTTCTTTCAGGTAGAATTCTCGGAATTCTCGTAGGTTTAGAGAAAAAAATTATGCTTCTTTTATAAATCTTTGAAACCTATGTAGCCTCATAAGTCTTTATATAAAGTCAAAAATATAAATTGTTTTGAATAATTCGCTAAAACAAAATCAATCTTGTAAAAATCAAAATAATAAACTTTCTGAAAATCATAAAAAAAGGCAGGACGCGTTTAGAGCTAAAACAATACAGTTCTTTACCAGTTGAAAGACATGTGTCCATAATTCTTTGACCTTGTGCCATTACGGATACGTGTCTGCTTCAGCTAATGACGGGCTGTATTGTTTTAGTTCGAAACGCGTCCTGCTTTTTTATGATTTTTACAATGTCTATTATTTTAATTATTAATTATCGCCAATGTATTCGGTGTTTTTCTCAGTTTTGTAAAAGTTCATCCAAATTGCGTCATTTCTACCAGCTTCGAAATTTGAAGCCAAATCCTATAAGAAAGAAAATCTTTGGCAAATGAAGTTATAGAATATGTGCATTTTTATTGAGAAAACTAACTTTGAGTTGTTTAGATTGTAAGTGTAATTTATTATTTTTAATATTGTATCTAATAATATTAATGTATAAATGCCTTCTAAATTTACAATAAAGTAAAATTGCATTTTCCCCAAAAGAGTCGAACGGTCTCATGGAATTCAAAAGCAACACATCAGGTTGCCACACAACTAGGTTATAATATTATTATATTTGCGTAAATTTTACAGAATATACTAAAAATGTTTACATACATTTTAAGTCCCCCCCCCCCTGTGGAATATTCTTATTTTTGCTGCTTTATGCAATATGAAGGAAAATAATCTCTTTAAGTTAATATGCCGATATTTAATGCAGATCTTATTTTCAGTGTTAATTTCTCCCAGAAGAACTAATAAAAAAAAGTAGAATTTATTAAAAATTTGAATATAAAAGTATTAAAACATTTTTTGTAAGTATTATCTCACATTTTCAAGAATAATTGAAATTTTGCTATTTTACTTTTACAGTGATTCAAATCCTATAAGAGTGACTGAGGTCCGAGATCCAGCATCTTTTCCATGCACAGAAAAAAAAAAAAAAAAAAAAAAAAAAAAGATTTTATAAAATACAAATGCAACAATGCGGGTGCTAAACAGCGACTTCCCGAAAATAATTATCCGGATATATTTTTATTATTTCTTAACTTTAATTACCGACATTCTACAAATATTATGCATGGTACTATAACATTATTTTCTAATTGCATTAATGTTGTTGCAGTAGCAATCGTAAAGATACACAGACTTCATGAAAAATGCTTGCGAATTAAATCCACTTTCTTCCATAATTACAATAAGAATTATATGAAATAATTTCGAAGGTAATACCAGCAAAGCAGAAAGTAACCATTTCATATTGCTCTGTAAATATATCTTACATACATTTTTACTTATAAAACTTATAAAGCATTTAGATTTAAATTAATTTTTTTATTGGAAGAAAAAACAAAAAGGATTTTGTCACTTGAGAATGTTTTACACTGATATGTAAATAAAAATTAAAATACTTCCAAAAAAAAGTAAAAGTACAAATAAATAAAATAAAAAAAAAGTACAAAAACAACTGTGCACTTACCTCTACCTATCGAATGAAATATGAATATTAAAATCTCCAAAGAAAACTTGAAAAAAGTATTCCAACCCAGAAATAAGATTCTTGGTAGATAATTATTTTAATAAAAACGATATTTAATTTAAAATAATACACATACAAAAAAGAGGAGAAAATATCCTTATGTCATTAATCCTTTTATTAGTGAGAAATAATTAAAATATATAAAATATATTAAATATTAAATTAGTTTCTAATTTCGTAAACAGAATGTGCAAAATGGCTTATATTTTACATGCAAACACTTTTTATCTAAGGATTGGAAAGATCCATATGACGTCGTTTTATGATGTCACGGAAATATATGCTTTCCCCTGATTGGCGGAAGTTGTCAAATGGCATATCATTAATATTTCAGCGGTTTACAAATGTGCAGTTGTACGTACCTTGAAATGAAAATAAGAATAAACCATCTACCTATTGTTTCTCCGATTGTCTTCTTTTCACAAAAGAAAATATATATTTTTGAAAACAGAACTTTCTTTCATTACTTCTTGGAAATTTGAAATAAAAATGCAAAGGTTATAATACCTTAAGGTTATAATAGGCTTTATTTGCTATTTTTATTATAATATCTTCTTAATATGACACACATAAAAATTTAGTGTTATAAATGTAATTCGCTATGGAAACATTAAACTATAAAAATCAAGGTGAATGTTTTTTTCGTAAATAATTTAAATTCAATAAAAAAGTAAATAATAATAATAATAATTGAAAATTGAAACAAATGTGCATTTGTTACACCATAATTTAAATTGCATTCGTATAATATCACAAAATATAAAATCATCATGCCTCGGTAATGTAACGAGTATAAAAACGTCTATCTAGTTTACGTAAGACATTCATTCATGTAAATATTGACATTTAAAAACTAAGGAGCAACAATTTCTCACATAGAATTTAAAAGAAACGAGTGTTTTTTATACCTTAATTTAAGTTACAATAACATCACATTACAGAATATAAAGGCTATCAGGTCATGGTAATGTGACGAATGTGAAAATTTCTAGCTGGTGTTACATAAAACATTCATTCATGCAAATAACGACCTTTAAGAGCCCTTATTTTGAAATTCAGACAAAAAAGTGATGTTTTGATAATTGTATTTTTTAATTGCCTTGATATTTTTTTATGTTGAAGTAAATCATATTTAATAATTAATCTGCAATTTTAAAGTCCTGAAAATTTTTTCTCTTCTCCATAGAAAATATCAAAGTTCACGTTTGTGAATGCCATTTTAATGAAAAATAAAATACCAATATTTTTGGAGTGATATATCTCTGGCAAGCAACAACATCCCAAAATTGTTTTGGCATAAACTTATAGTATGACACTACCTGCTTATTAAATTTATTTATTTCCATGAGGCATTGTTATTTTACATTGTTATGTTGCTACAAAGTACAGTCAAAATGACGTTTTTGTCCATTTTCCGCTCTTAATATCTTATTTAAGCTGTAATACCCCAAAGTTTTTCTGATAGAATATGAAAGTGCACTACTAAAGACAAGCTAAATAATATAGTACTGCACGGAGATATTGTTGCTCTTAGTAGCAATAACCTGTTAAATATTCAAAATTTCCAAATTCTGCAATATTTAAAGTAGTTCATTTCAAAAAAGCGCCACAGTTGGATGAAAAAAAAAATATGTCACGCAATAGTTGATCATATGTACAAAAACATGGAAAAGAAAAAAAAGTGGGGCTTTGTGATATTTTTTAGTAAAAAAATGACAAAATTTATAAGAAAAGCAATGTCTATCATCACATTTTTTCCCTGAGAGAAAATGAAACATTCCATTCTCTTTCGGAAGAGGCGACAAAAAAGGGATATTTCATTTACTCATAGGGAAAAATCATAGAAAGACGAAAGAGAAACGGGATGTTTCATTTTCTCTTAGGAAAAAAATATGATGATGGACATTGCTTTTCTTATAAATTTTGTCATTTTTTTACTAAAAAAATCACGAGGCCCCACTTCTTTTTATTTTCCATGTTTTTGTACAAATGTTCAACTATTGCGTGGCATATTTTTTTTCATCCAACTGTGGCGCTTTTTTGAAATAAACTACTTTAAATATTGCAGATTTTGGAAATTTTGAATATTTAACAGGTTATAGCTACTAACTGCAACAATATCTCCGTGCAGTACTATATTATTTAGCTTTTTCTAGTAGTGCACTTTCATATTATATAAGAAAAACTTTGGGGTATTAGCTTAAATAAGATATTAAGAGCGGAAAATGGACAAAAACGTCATTTTGACTGTACTTTGTGGCAACATAACAATGTAAAATAACAGTGCCCCATGAAAACAAATAAATTTTAATAAGCAGGTAGTGTTATATTGTAAGTTTATGCCGAAAGAATTTTGGGATGTTGTTGCTTGCCAGAAATATACCACTCCAAACATATTGGGATTTCATTTTTCATAAAAATGGCATTCACAGCCTCGAACTTTGATATTTTCTATAGGAAAGAGGAAATTGTTTTAGGGATTCAAAATTGTATACTATTCATTAAATAAGATCTACTTTAACATGTAAAAAAAATCAAGCAAATCAAAAAATACAACTATCACACTTTGTCTGATTTTCAAAATAAGGGCTCTTAAAAACTAAGGAGCAACAATTTCTGACATCGAACTTTTAAACCAAAACACTAAATCTAAAAGAAACGTGTTCTTTATACCATAATTTGTTACAATAACACTACATTATAGAATATAAAGCTTATCAGGTTCTTGGTATTATGATGAATATGAAAATGTCTAGTTGGTGCTACGTAAAACATTCATTCATGGAAATATTGACCTTTAAAATCTAAGGAGCAGCACTTTCTTAGATAGAATTTTTAAATCAATACATAACATTTAAAAGAAACGACTGTTCCTTATATCATAATTTAAGTTTCAAAAACATTTACATTATAGAATATAAAGCTTATCAGGTCTAGGTAATATGATGAATATGCAAAAATTTCTAGTTGATGTTACGCAAGACATTCACTCATGCAAACGCTTGCCTTTAAAAAACAAGGAACAACATTTTTTATCATGTTGAACTTTTAACTCTTTCAGTGGCAAAGCTTTTTAAAATGTTGAAATTAGTGAATGACAATCAAATTTATAGAAGAATTTATTTGGAAATAAGAATGAGGCTATATATTTGACATACATAATGAACGGACAAATTTATCCAAAAAATTATGCACTCATTATGGCATTTGGGAATTAAAATTAAGTCATTTCATAAACATACCATCACTCTTGAAGGAGTTAAACAAAAGGTAGAATTTAAAAGAAGAGAAAATTCTTTATACCACAATTTAAATTTCAATAATAAAGACCGTTTCTACCATTATGAATTTATTGCACGTGCAGAAGTCATCACTACTAAATTCAGTTTAAACATGTATAGCTCTTTAAAAATTGTTTTTCTTTTCTTATTTTGTGGGTTAGCTTGGATAATCGAGGTTTCACTGTATGTTACATAGATGACATCTGATTCATGTATTTACCATTAAATAAAAAAAAAATGCTTGAAATGAAGCCATTCAAACACTATTAACAGATGCAAAACATAAAGTATGCTCTATTTCACTATTTAATCAAATTTCAAGGTTCTTGTCCCATTTACGTGATTTTTTTTATACAACGTTGTTAGTTAATACATGGACTTTTTGTAACTTGTCTAAAAATGCAAAATTGAAGTTCTGCATGCGCTTATGAGCATACACTGTTTAAAATCTGCAGCATTTGCTGCATACTCACTCCGGTTCTTGTTTGGAAAACGGTTACTTGACTACATTATGGATCATTCTCATTGGCCGGAATAGAAATATTATATGCATGCAGCGGAGTGAGTATGCAGCAAATGCTGCGGATTTTTAACAGAGTACACACATCTATATGTAATATTAATAGATATATTTTTGCGAATTTACATTTTTTCCCCAGTTAATTTAGAGCATCCTCCTTAAAATACTTTTTTCCTAAATTAATTTGAATTGTTTTTACTGTTGGTATTTAGTTTACTGTATCAAAATTCATTCCATTTTAGAACATTCTATTTCAGTCATAAGCCTAGTTTCATTTTCTTATCTAATGGACTCATTCTGGGATTTTTTGCATCGACTTCAGTGCCATATTACACCATTTTTTTTAAAAAAATATGCCATTAAACAATTCCGGCTGGTGCATTGATTCATTGAAGCAGTTTACCGCAATGCGGAATTTCGTGTATTTATATTAATACACTTTGATTGAAAGAAGTTGATGCATAATATCAAAAAAAAACTTTTCAATTTTTTTTCAGGCATTAGAAGAACTTAGGAATAATTTTTGACTTATGATTATAGGGATATTATCGAACCCATAGACTTTTTAAATAGATTTCTTATGAAATACTACCTATTGCGGTCGCTCCTATGTTGGAATTTCTGAAAATGTTTTGCAGATCTATGCCGATCGTGACCTCTAGACCCCAAAACTACCACCAGTAAAAAAGTTTACCTATCTATCTATCGGTGTATATCACTTTTTTATGGACACGATAACTTCTCCAATTCTGCTCATATCTCTTTCAAACTGATACATAAAATCAAGGGCAATAACAGCTCGGTCAAGTTCGTTAATGGGCAAAATCGGACCAAGGGGTTGGAAATAGGGAGAGTTTTTGGGAAAACCGATAAAACGCCATAACTTCTTAAATAAAATAAATATCGAATCAGTTTAAAGTTTGTTCTACTTCTAAGGAATAGACCAAAAGTTTATGCAAGATAGATATGTTATAAAATTAAAAATGGGCTCAAGAGGTGAAAAAAACTGGATTTTTGGGAGGAAAAAATCCATAACTTCGTCAATTATCAAGATATCAAGTGCAACTAAATTTTTTATAAATGTTCTAAAAATTATGTAAAAATTTTTTACATACAAGTTTTTGATAAGACCAACTTTTAACGATGAAAAAAAAATTAAAAACGAAAAGAAAAAGAAGGTGGAAAAAGAAAAAAATCCATAACTTCGTTAATTCTTTAGCTATCAAATCCAATTAAATTTATTTTACATCTAATCAATAACATCTACAACTTTTATACTGACAAGTTTTTTTTATAAAACCAATTCTTATAGCAAAAATAAGTTAAAGAAAAGTACGAGTTCAAGAAAAATTTGCAAATCAAAACTGCTTAAATCATGACTCATTTTTAAATTCATTTTTGATTTTAAACGCTTCCAAATTGGAGGTTCTCTTATTTAGGAGCTATATAATGTGACGCATTGGCCAGTTTCTTAATAAAGGCAGAATATATTTCAAAAAGAGCTGCCAAAAAAGGCAATTTGAATTGAATTTACCTAAGAGATTGTGATTGAAAAAATGAGGAAGTACTCAAATAACAAATTACTTATTTTATGACTCATTTTTAAAACCATTTTTGCTCTCAAACGCATCCAAATGACAGGTTCTCTTATTTAGAAAACTGTATGATGTGCCGTATTGGTCAGTTTTTCGCTAAAGGCCGAATATATTTCAAAAAATGCTGTCAAAATAGTCATTTTGAACAAAATTTCCCGAAGCGATCGTGAACGAAGATTTTGGATGTATTCAAATAAGAAATTGCTTTTTTTATGACTCATTTTTTAAATCATTTTTTATCTCAAATGCATTCAATTGACAGGTTCTTTTATTTAGAAAATATATAATGTTGCTTATTGGTCAGTTTTTCGATAAAGGCAGAATATATTTCAAAAAATGCTGTCAAAGTAGCCATTGTGAACAAAATTTCCCGAAGCGATCGTGATTGAAGATTTGAGGATGTACTCAAATAACAAATTGCTTATTTTATGACTCATTTTTAAAACCATATTTGCTATCAAATGCATTCATTTGGCAGTTTTTCTTATTTAGGAACTACATAATCTACCATATTGGTCAATTTTTCATAAAATCAGAATATATTTTTAAAAAATGCTGTCTAAGTGGGCATTTGAGCCAAATTTACCTTAAGATGATTCTGATAAAACTGGCTCTTTGAGAAAAATAAAGTTAAAATGTATTCAAAAGTGGCCAAATAAAAATTTTAAATTGGGTTTTTCTCTAATTACATTTTATTTTTTGTTGTTGAAATGAGCACTTAACGAAATCTACCTCCACATATAGGCCAAGCCGACACGGATTTTTTAAATGTGTAAGTTATGTGGAGTTGCAGCGAAAGTATTTAGAGTACCTCATTATTTTAATGGGTAGAGTTTCTCGTGTTACTGATAGTCTTCTCATCAGGAGTATTCATTTCACTATTCTAAATAAATATTATTTTTGAAGAGGACTGCTTGCTTTTTTTTGGATAAACTTACTGCGGATTATGCCTGAGCCTTGTAATTAGAATCCCGATATGCTACAAAAAACAACGATTGCAATATATAAGGAATAGAACGAGTTAAAATATTCAATTAAGGCACCATCGCTTCAAAAACTAAACGTTATTGATGTCAATAATAATAATATCACAGATTCTATACAAATCAACAAGATTTTTTGTTGAAATCGTCACACACACACACACACACACATATATATATATTCAAGATTCACACACTCCTTGGTATTTCCTAGGACTCTATGGCACCACTATTAAGAATAAGAAAATTTACATTTAATTTTTAAACCACAACATTTGTAATCCCTACCTTCATTCACAGATTTTACGATATTTTTCTGCAGTGAAACACTTTGAAAATATTCTTAAAATTTAGATGTAGAACTGTGCGAACCCTGATATTATATTTCAATATATATTATATCCATATATTTCATCTTGTATAAATAAGCTGGTAATTTCCCTAAGTTGTTAAGTGTGACAAATGTTTGATGATTTCAGATGTTTTGCTGAAAATGTTTTTTCGAGTCGGAATTAATGATGCACAGTGGTAAATTAATGATGGCCAATGTGATGATGATCCGTATGAATAATGATGATCCGTAGTATATAGTTATCAAAAAAAAAAAAAAAAAAAAAAAAGAGGAGTTTTTTTTCCCAATGATATTTGTGCCCAGACAATAAAAAAAATGCTATTAACAATTAAAACAAAATTATTAGCTAGTAACATTACAATATACAGCTAGTAATTAATAATATAACTATTATAACTAGTAATTAATTAGCAACATTAAAACAAAATTATTAAAAGTGTTAGAATACCTCTCAAGATGAACATGTTTTGTGTCAAACACGCGAACATTAAAATAAACATTCTTATTCTAACCAAGTGCTGTAACCAAGATCAATTCAACCTAGACTCACTAGATGGCAGCACTAAAATATTATAAGACTAGACTGTCATGTTACGAAGTAAGGAAAGTCAAAAAGAGAAATGATTCTGCATGTTTCTGCAATCTTGCAATTTTTCTTTGTGCATGAAAAAGAAGTTTCTCGTCGGATTTTTCTACGTTTCATCAGAAGCTGCCGTGGGATTCCGTGTGCTGGTTCATTTAAAACCAAGCAACATCGCGGACCTTTTAAAACATTCTTTAAATCCGTTTTTTGTATTCATGTTAAATCCTTATCATAATTATATAACTGTATTAATCAAGTATCATATTTTTAGTGTTTTTATAGTATAAACAAGTTAACCGGTTATTCCTTGTGCCATCAATAAATCCTATTTAGAATAGTGTGACGCTTCTCAATAATGGAGTACTTTCTTGTCTTCAAATAACCCAATTTTTTCCTCCAGCTGGTTTCGCGTCGATACGCAAGGATTACCTGACTCTTGGCTGGCTTACCAGTAAAGGTAAGCAGACATTTGACTATTATCTTTTTTTATTAAGTGCTATACTGCCAATAAATATAATAATATTACTGGGTATTCGGAAACTCCACCGCTTCATTTGTTGACATTAATTTGTTAAATGCACTTTTCGTCAGATCATGAGACGTGACACAGAGGAATATTAAAAAACCCAGTAAAATAAATTTGTGTATAGCACAAATAATTAATAATATTTCTTATATTTGATAAATAAATTTGTGTATAGCACAAATAATTAATAATATTTTTTATACTTGATATATATAGATATATATATATATATTTGCATTTATATAATTAAAAAGAAAAATTCCCGAAACTTCTCATACATATAAAACGCCGAATAATATTGGTATATATAGATATACAGTGCATAATAAAGATATATAATGTCAGAGCATAATTAACTCAAATTAAAAATAAACATGGCAGTAAATAGAGACATAGGCTCTATAGATAAGTTGAATGTTACTAACTACTCCAATTGGAGTTTTAAGATAGAGAATTTGCTTATTAAAGACGATCTCTTAAAATTTATCAATGAAGAACCACCCAGTACGGCTGACGATGCCTACATGAAAAGGTCAGCCAAAGCTAAAGCCACAATCTGCTTATGTATTGAGGATTCACAGATTGTGCACATACGAAATCTCACATCGCCAAAACAAATCTGGGAAAAACTGCGAAATGTCCATCAAAGAAAAAATTTATCTTCTAGGCTGTTCTTATTAAAGAAATTTTATTCCCAAAGGCTCCCGGAAGGAGGAGACCTCAGCCAACACATCAATAAAATTCTCACGCTCCGCGATCAGCTTTCAGCTATAGGTGAGAATATAAATGATTCTCATGTAGTGGCAATCATGCTATGCAGTCTGCCACAATCCTACGCTCCCCTAATAACTAGTATTGAGGCGAGGGACGAGAAGGACCTAGATCTCGAAATGGTCAAAAATAAATTATTAGATGAATATTCCCATAGAGTGGAAAATAAAAATGCTTACTCCCGTCCCAAGGACACCGCTTATAAAACAATCAGTAAAGGAAACAAAAGCAAAAAATATTGCTCGTTTTGCCAGCGTGAAGGGCACTACCGTTCGGAATGTTATAAAATGAAAAGCCAGCAAAGAATCAACTATCAAAAATATGAAACTAATAAAACAAAAAGTTACAAAAACAATTCCGATACCCCTAAAAAACAAAACAACTCTACTGGTGACTCATCGAACTTTTGTTTTAACAGCAAAACTACCAAACATGATGATTCAAATGAATCAATCAATGAATCAACCATTCCTCTCTTCCCAGTAGAAAATAATTTCAAAAATGAGTTAATAGAGGTGAACCAAACACAAACAACAGATCCAAACACCTACATAATAGATTCTGGTTGTACGAGACACGTCACCTCCACGAAAGAAAATTTCGCCACATTCACAGCCGGTAATTTTGGCAACATAACTATCGCAAACGGAAAACGGCTTAATTCACATGGGATGGGGGACGTAAAATTAAGAACAAACAAACAACAATATGTTACACTTAAGGACGTATTATATTGCCCAGAACTAAAAAGCAACTTATTATCCGTTAAAAGAGCTACCGAAAATGACATAAAGGTAATATTTGAGAAAAACGAATGTTTATTTGTCAAAGATAGTAAAATAATCTTGACCGCTAAACTAAATGATAATCTTTATGAATTAAACCCCGAAGATGAATATGGGTACACAATATGCGCTCAAACATTTTGTAATAATCCAAACTGCGTATCAATGTGGCACCGGAGACTCGGACACAGAAATTTTGACGATATCAAATACATAGTCAATCATAAATTAGCTGAAGGGATAACAATTAATAACTGTAAACATGATATACGATGCACCAAGTGTATTCAAGGGAAACTTTCTGTTCTACCCTACCCTAAAGCAGCTACCAACAGAAGTACAGAAATCTGTACTCTTGTACATTCAGATATATGTGGCCCTATGCAGACAGAAACGATAGGAGGTAAAAGATACTTCATAACATTTACAGACGATTATAGCAGGTACACCCTGACATACTTAATCGCGCATAAATCCGAAGCCGTTACCAAATTAAAGGAATACATAGCGCTGACGAAAAATAAATTTGGCAAGTCGGTAAAAGCAATCAGGTCCGACAACGCAAAAGAATATATCGGTGACGACTTTGAAAACTACCTGATCGAGAATGGGATACAGCGCCAGTTAAGCGTTCCCTACTGCAGCCCCCAGAACGGGGCGTCTGAGCGAAAGAATAGGACTATAATGGAAATGGCTAGAACCATGCTATCAGACGCTAAATTACCCAAACAATTCTGGGGAGAAGCGGTCATGACCGCCACATATCTCCTCAATCGACTGCCAACGAAAGCGAATGAAAATAACATAACGCCGTACGAACTTTGGAATAACAAGAGACCGGATCTCTCGAATATCAAAACTTTCGGGTGTAAGGCATTCGCCTACATCGATAAGCCTAAAAGGGGAAAATTAGACGAGAAAGCCGTCGAGGGAATAATGTTAGGTTATGACTTCAGGAGCAAAGGTTACAGGATTTACACGGGTGAAAATAAAATAATGATATCTAGAACCGTAAAGTTTTTTGAAGACGGAATTAAACAAGAGGAATTTAAATCTGATAAAGAAAATAACGATTACGAAACACCCGCCGAAAATATCCTAATCGAACTAGGAGAAAATAACAATGATCAAATTAGTTCCCCAACCAAGGAACCCCCTGAACTTAGAAGGTCGGATAGGCAAAATCGCGGGGTACCACCAAACCGTTTTGGTATAAGTGCAAATTTATGCCAAATTCAGGAGCCAAAGTCATGGGCAGAACTGCAGGACATCAATGACGTGAAAACTAAAAATAAATGGATAGAGGCAACAAATGAGGAAATAGAGTCCCTAAAACAAAATAATACCTGGAGACTAATAAAGCCTATACCAGGAAAACGCGTCATTGGGTGTAAGTGGACGTTCAAAGCAAAAACGGGAGCAAACGGGTCAATAGAAAGATATAAGGCGCGGCTAGTTGCTAAGGGATACGCGCAGAAATATGGTAGCGATTACGACGAAACCTACGCACCCGTAGTTGCTCATACCACCCTGCGAGCATTCTTAAACGCAGCAGTATACAAAAACCTCGACATAACTCACTTAGACGTTAAAACCGCTTTTTTACACGGCGAATTAGAAGAGGAGGTTTATATGGCTCAACCCGAAGGATATGTGAAAAAGGGGGAAGAGGATAAAGTATGCAGCTTAAACAAAGCAATCTACGGTCTTAAGCAGGCAGCTAGGGCGTGGAACTTGAAAATAAGCAAATCTCTAAATGAATTAAATTTCAAAGAATGCGCGTCAGACAAATGTCTATATAAAAGAGTACAAGATGGAAAAGTCGTCTACATAATCGTTTATGTGGATGACATCTTGGTCGCCGGAGATAAAGAAGACACGTGCGAAATATTTACTGAACTTTCAAAACAATACGAAATCAAAACCCTGGGAAAGGTTTCGCAGTATCTAGGAATTAATATTAAAGAAACAGAAAAAGGAAATCTAGAATTAGATCAGACGAACAAAATAGTGCAAATTGCGGAAAAATTTAATTTGTTAGACGCAAAACCAACATATACACCTATAAGCACTAATTATTTCAGCCTAGACCCAAATGGAAAATTACTGGGAGATAACAAAAAATTTAGGCAGGCCATTGGGGGGCTGTTATACATCGCAACCCTAACTAGACCCGATATAGCATCGGTTGTTAATATACTGGGAAGGAGGAATGAATCACCCAGAGAGGTGGACTGGCAAGCAGTCGAAAAACTAATCAGATATTTACTCACCACAAAAGATCTAAAGTTGGTCATTGACAAGTCAAAGCCGCCAGTGTTAACAGTTTATAGTGATGCAGATTGGGGTAACGACAGGGTGGATAGGAAATCCACCACAGGAAATTTATTTAAACTAGGAAATAACTCCTTAGCGTGGTTGTCAAGAAAGCAAAGTTGCGTATCACTCTCTTCCACAGAGGCGGAATATATTGCCGCCTCCAGTGCATGCCAAGAGACCATATGGCTATTAGAATTACTAACTGATCTCGAATTAAATCAACAACTTCCAGTTACCCTCTATGAGGATAACATTTCAGCCATAAAACTCTCTGAAAATGAAAAGGCGCAAAGCAAGACCAAACACATAGAAATAAAATTTCACTATATCAGACATTTGTGCCAGAACGGAACTATAAAAATAACCTATTGCCCATCAAAGTTGATGCTGGCTGACGTGTTAACAAAACCGTTGCCAAAACCTCACTTTGAATACTTGAGAAACCAGTTAAACATTGTACATTCATCGGTTTGTCACAAAAAGCGGGGGTGTTAGAATACCTCTCAAGATGAACATGTTTTGTGTCAAACACGCGAACATTAAAATAAACATTCTTATTCTAACCAAGTGCTGTAACCAAGATCAATTCAACCTAGACTCACTAGATGGCAGCACTAAAATATTATAAGACTAGACTGTCATGTTACGAAGTAAGGAAAGTCAAAAAGAGAAATGATTCTGCATGTTTCTGCAATCTTGCAATTTTTCTTTGTGCATGAAAAAGAAGTTTCTCGTCGGATTTTTCTACGTTTCATCAGAAGCTGCCGTGGGATTCCGTGTGCTGGTTCATTTAAAACCAAGCAACATCGCGGACCTTTTAAAACATTCTTTAAATCCGTTTTTTGTATTCATGTTAAATCCTTATCATAATTATATAACTGTATTAATCAAGTATCATATTTTTAGTGTTTTTATAGTATAAACAAGTTAACCGGTTATTCCTTGTGCCATCAATAAATCCTATTTAGAATAGTGTGACGCTTCTCAATAATGGAGTACTTTCTTGTCTTCAAATAACCCAATTTTTTCCTCCAGCTGGTTTCGCGTCGATACGCAAGGATTACCTGACTCTTGGCTGGCTTACCAGTAAAGGTAAGCAGACATTTGACTATTATCTTTTTTTATTAAGTGCTATACTGCCAATAAATATAATAATATTACTGGGTATTCGGAAACTCCACCGCTTCATTTGTTGACATTAATTTGTTAAATGCACTTTTCGTCAAAAAGAAATGATAAAAAAATACTATTTTTCCTTTTGATATTTCTTTCTAATTTTTTTTTTTTATTATTATTTGATTGATTTCGTTATAGTGTAATAAAAGATAAATATGGCTAAATTGTCACTTTGATAGATGATTCCTGATGTTTTGAAATATGGTATTTCTTTTGTGTGAAGGCAAAAAACAAAGCTTGTAGCATTGATATTTTTTTTAGACAAGAATAAATTTTCTGTTTGTTAGTCTCGTTCCATTATTTCATTTCTTTCATTTACATATAGAATTAATGTAAATAAAGGAACAGAATGATAATGGTGTTTTGTTTTCACTAATGCATAAATTATTGATATGTTGTTTAAATTTATATGTCGGAAATTCTTTTATCTTATATTTTTTGGTTAATTTCTTATACTGCAAGTATAAATGAATGTAATTGATAATCGACACGAACGATGCTACGTTGTTATAATTTTGCTGCCCAGAAATATATTTTTAGGTCTATATGAAAATAAATGCAGAATAATCAACTCGTAAATTTATATATTTCCAATATAATATTTACTTAAAATATAGAAATCAAATTAATATTTTCACGGAATACTTCCAAATAGCAAAGAAACTTTTATTCATAGAGTCATTTTCTACACTTCATACACGGCCAATTTCTTTAGAGGCTTAGGAAGCTCTTAGTTGTTAGGACGGAATTCATGATATCATATCATGCTTAAGCAATCGGCAAACGCAGATCTTGTTTGTAATGCCCCTTGCTAGAACAACTTTCTCACAAGATCGGATAGACGGAGATTACATCATTAATTCCGTTCTAAGATCTGCCTAAAGAAGCAAAAGATTCTGTGGCCTCCTTCATACCAGTTAAATTGAATAATGATTTGTAATTACGGTAATTATTTTTAATTTTTAGGGTTCCGTATTTAAAAAATATCAAATAGGTAAGTGTGATCGCACAGAGGCTTTCTTCTAATATTTCTTTCAAAACAACTTATACTTTTGTAAATAAATACAAATTGCTTAATTTACAATTATTAAATGTTTACATAGATAATAGCACCAATAAATTTAATTTTAAAAAATTATAAAAGGCAGTTATTTTAATTAAATTAAAAATGTTCAAATTAAATTATATAAATAAAATCCAAAATTCCAAATTTTTTAAAAATCCGAAATTAAAAAAATAGTGGAAATATAAATAGACTTTAAAAATTTTAAAAAAGAAAAAAAAAATGTTTAAATGAAATTTAAAATGCTGAATCATTAATAAATCGCAATAGCTTTTAAAGCAAAAAGAAAATAGAATTCCAAAAAATATTATAAATGCCATTGAAAAAAAAAAAAATAATAATAAACCCTTAAATGGAAAAAAAAAATTGTTTTAATATCTCGGTATGAAAATTTCAACTTACAGCACCGGGGTTCGAACAAAGAACCTTCTGTTTACTAGTGACATGCTTTATCTCGAAGCTATGATGTCTACACGAAAAACATGGAAATTAAGGTTCACTTTTTAAAATCTAAAACGCAAAAATTAACGGATAAGTTTGATAAAATTGATTTAACTAAAATAATAGACTTTTTCAAAATTTTATTATTTGTCGTGTGGCACGAGCTATTCGGCTGTAAGTGTACAACTTAAGTCTTTGAAGTCTCTGACTTAAACAGTTTTTGTGTACAGATTCTGTGACGAACAAATAGGGAGAACTAGAGGACAGAGACAAATAGGGTTTCGTCAGATGAACGAAACCCTGAAAATGGAATCATTATAAGATCACTCCTGTTATAGCTATTTTACTGATAAACTGAACGTGGCATGTTCAAATTGGTTGAAGTAATAAAGATTATTCACCCACATATTTACATATTATTAACCATTCACAAATATATTTAGGAAAAATATAGATGGGCTAATTAAGTTTCTCAAAACATATATAGATATTTTCTTTGTATATCGTTTGGAATATTGTGTGAAATAAGCTTTCGTAACGCTGAAATCAAAAATGCATTTCTTTCAATTTTAGGCATTATATTTTCAGAGATATTCTCGAAACTGTACTGCAAAAATATGCCCCTCCCCTCTATTTCCAAATCTACTAAAACTAAAATTATGTAAAAATTGGGAATAATAGAAGTTAATTTAAAACTTTGCAGGAAAACTATGGTGATGATCCTAGGTCACATAGTTTTTAAAAAAATCGGATTTTCCTTTTCACACAAATTTTGATTTGCGGGCGTTCAGCAAAGGAGTTGAGAATCGCTGAAGGTACCTATCGTCGCAGAAGTATAAAAGGATTGTTAATAACGAGTTTAGGATAATACTGTCGGTAAATAATCGAGATATTAATCGTTAAAGACAAAGACAGTTTGGACATATATAAAGACACGGATTGCGTATTCCATGTACCATTTGCTTTCTATATCTGTGTAATGCAATGCCCAATTATAAGTTCATATGTTTATTAAACAATGCGAGTAATTCTGCATGCGAGTAATACTCGCACTTTACTGTCTTATTTTTTATTCGAATTTTATTAGTAACAGAATTTTCTCATATAATTATACTAGCAGCCTTCGCCCGCTACACTGGTCGGTTTCTTTAAAAGAACCTTGAATCAAACGATATGCATTTAGTAAGGATTAAAAAAAAAAAAGAAAAAAAAAACTTAATACCTAATCAAACAGCCATAATTATTGTATTATTTGTATAATCTCTCATTATCCAGTTCAGAATCGATGTTGACGCTAAAATAGTCAAAATAGCTCTCTATTTTCCAGTAGATTTGCTATCTTTAATTCCCCACTTCTACCTTCAACTGCTGTAGAGATATGGGGAAGTGTCCTAAAAGTTCGACCATCACCCCATTAAATCCGCTTTGATGGGAATTTCTAAAATAGATTAAATACATGATTAAGTTTGTTTTAGTAGATTAATTATTCTCAAATTCATGCCTCTATCTAAAACTGCTGCTGAGGTATGGTGGAATGACCTAAAATTTTCGTACATCTCATTAATCCTTTTAAAGGAGAGAGGGGAATTTCTAAAATTGATGACATTAATGTTTAATATTAAAAAGTTTGTCCTTAATTTCACGCTTCTACCTTAAGTTGATACTTTGATATGGCTAGTGATGGACGATTTTCGAAAATTTACCAATTGAAAAAAATCGTCATCGCAAAAAACACAATCATAGCACATCGATTAAAACTCAGTCATCGATTACTTCCGGGAATCTACATTCGAGATGTTCTACATTTGTTTATAAAAATCATTGTTTTTACATGCTTTTAAAGTCGATTTTAGTAAATACATGGAAACTAAAAACAGAAGAAATAAAAAAACAACAAACCAAAGGAAGCCTATAAGGGAGCCACAATAAAATAAAAAGATAAAATAAGTATAAAAATATAAGGGGAGTAAGTATCAAAAATAAGAATTTTTTGGCTATTAGCAGCAAAATAGCAAAAGAAATAAAAAATAAAAGCACCCCTTGCTACAAAAACAGAAAATGTAAAATCAAGAATGGGGTAAATATTTTTATTGTTTTTTTCCATGTCAATTAATCCATAATTAAATCCATCTAATCCATTATTTTGTCCGTAATTTTTCTATTATTAAAAGACTTTTTGCTGGAATATATTAAACATACCTCCAGAGAGTCGAAATGGGGGGGGGGGACAAGATAAGTGTACAGTATGAATAAGTGATCAGAGGGCATACCAACTATATATCACATGAAGAATGTCGGCTAAATTTTGAAAAATGCCCCCTGCGGGGGAATGTAAGGGCAGGGGCTTGGGAGGTCCAGAACATGAAATAGCGTTTTTAGAACTTTCCAAAGGTATGTTACATGAGGGGCAAAAGTTGAAAAAGTGCACCTCAGAGTTCTAGCTATCGTGGCCCTCGGACAATCCGGACGTCCCCTGTCTCTCATTAAGATTTTTATACCTTATAAATAATATTTATTGAAGGGATCAATTAAAAAAAATTCGATTTAAAGATAAAAACACTTTGATTTCAAATAAGTTAAAAAACTGACCCCATCGAGGGGGGGGGGGGGGGGCAAATTGGGGAGAAAGGAAGAAAGTCCATAATCTGATATTGTGATCCGATGACTTTAAGATGAGGTATCACGCGACGGGTCCGAAAACATTTTGAATTTTTTTTGCCCTCACTTTACTCCTCAGTGGTGGAAATTTTAAAATCGGTGAAACTCGTATTTAATTAACTTTTTAGTAGATTTTTTTTTCAATTTTACCCTCCTACTTAAAAAGGCTGCTGAGATGTGCCAAATGTTTTAAAATCTTGACCCCCTTTTAGTTTTTTTAGGGGCGGGAGATTTTGTAAAATTGCTAAAATACGTGTTTCGTTATTTTTTAATAGCTTTAAATTCTGGGCTTTCACGCTCTTATCTATAACGGCTGCTGAGATATAGCAAGATGTTCTATAATTTTCGGCCACCCATTTAACCTTTCTAGGGGGGAAATTTTTAAAAATCCCATCTTAGTACACGTTTACGTCATAAAAATTATATTTTCTTCAATTTTCTCTCAATTGTTTGGGCTTTGTACTGATTACCAGTCAGTCAGGACAAACTATGTTATATATGTATAGAAAAAAGTGTTAGCGCGTAGGTAAAAAGGACTTAAATATATGTAAAAACACACATAGGTACAAATTTTTCAAACATATTGTTTTGCTTACTTTGTATTAATTAGTCCTCGTCTCCCTTCTGCGTATAATGCCTTTCTTTGTTTTACTCATATATATTGTTAGAATTTTTATTTTCATATTGAACATGCTGTCGTGTTATATGGGATATACTGAAGTGAAGTGAGCCACAGTAATTTCGCGTGCACTATGTTTTTTCCGAAAAAAGTAAGAAGTAAATAACCTTATCAGTCCTGATGTCGCCTGGAGGAGACACTAAACGGTACTTATTAAAACTTCTACCTCATTCACAATTTCCATTCCAGATTTTCAAAAACTGCTTACTATTATTGTTAATAGATGACAGCATATTGCAGAATGCATTTTTGTTACCAAGATAATTTTTTTCGTTCGTTTAGCGGTATGCAAAAATGGCGTCGCCAAAAAGAAGGAAAATTACTCATTTGCGCACAGTTAAGCTCTTTTATCTATTAATAATAATTTTGCTAAAATTTATTGAGCCTAAGATTTTATAATATAAAGATTGTTCTTTTAAATGATATCATTTGTGTTAAGCTTTAAGTGCTCTAAGCGTTTAAAAAAAGCAAGGTCATTTTAGTGTCTCCTGTAGAAGACATCCGGTCATACTCCAGTAAAACTGCATTTTCTGAAGTTGTTGGTAGAACTATTTTTTCTGAATTTAAATTCAGTATTTTTATAAATATTTTCTTACCATAAGATGGGATTACTTTGTGACAGATGAGGTAATGTTGTGACACATGGTCTAGTTTTGGTATTTTGAATCTCCCGCTCTGTTCTGTGTGGTAGGAAAGCAAACAGCAGTAATAACTCCCAGTACAGAATGCCACATAACCTAACGATTTTCTTTCAAAACTTTAACATGAAGTACACAAAGTAGACAAGGTGTCTCAAGATAATCCCATGATTGCGAAAATAGATATATTATGATTTCAAACATATCAGCTAATTATTTTCTTAATTTTTCTGTGTGAGAACAGTTTTAAATTCAATGTGGATTTTTTAAAATTATTTTGAGGTAGATTGAATGTGTATTAGAATTCATTATTTAAAAAACAAAAACCTAAAGAATGTGGAATTTAAAATTTTTTATAGCTTTTATGTAAAACAATTAACTAAAAACAGTAGAGACTCGATAAAGCCTTTTACTTACAGAATCTGAGATGAAATATTTTTTGCTATTATAATTATAATGACATATCTAAAATATCCTAGAATACGGATGTAATGCTCGAAAGACACCCGATTTCAAGACAACATGTCGAATGATAGTTACTTTTCAATCAGAGACAATTTAAAACAAAGAGATTATCTCACAGTAACCGATAAACAAAAGTCTGAAGATAAATTTGGGAAAGCCAGATCTATTCTCGAAACTGTTGAATCAGGATGTCTGTTGAATAAAAAATTCTAAGCCGTAGCTATTAGATGAACAAATTATTCTTTTTATGGCCATGCACAAGGAAAACGATTCATCAAAAGAAAACCAAATCCCTGTGTATTGAAGGTCTTTTAGCCGCAGATTCAGATGGTCTCCCATTAGACTTTTTTATGCATCAAGGTACGAGAGACAAAATAAATACGGATATAAATGAGAATGATGGTAAATATTTAGATACTGGTGGAAAAATAGGGCTTAAACTTACAGAGAATTTTCCTCTAGGCTGTACCTTGTATATGGACGGATATTTTACATCAATTCCTTTATTAGACATCCTCCATTATAAGGCTGAATGTCAGAAACAGGTACTCTACAAAGGACTAACCCCCAAATGTAAATTTTAAATCCGACTCTGATATGAAAAAGCTTGGACGGGGTTCAGTTGACCAAAAAATTCGTAATGATGGACAAATCTGTATCTTGAAATGGTTTGATTACAAATCAGTTATACTTGTTTCATCAGCTGACGGTAAGCATCTTGAAGATATATGTAAACGACGGTCGAAAAAGGATAAAGACTATGTGTCAGTGAATCGTTCATCATTATAAAAAAGATAATGCATTTATGGGAAGTATTCATTCCCTTGACTGAGATTTAAGCTATTAATAGAATACAAGCGAGGACAAAAAAATGGACCATAAGAGTCATTATGAATGTTTTTTATTTTGCCATAGCTGCCAGTTGGATAGAATTGCATCTTGCATTCAAAGTTCATCTACCAGAATACCTTTTCTATGGCACAGACGAATGCAGTGGCTCAGGGTATATTCCTAGTGAGCAATCATCACAACAGAAAAACAGATATAACCAAAGAATTTCATTGCCATCCACTCCTTTGCAAAAAAAAAAAAAAAAAAAAGGTTTCACATCTTCTTGAGATACTCAAACCATCCACAAAAGAACGATGTAGGATGCCTGGTTGTAAATCCAATTCTGCAAGGATTCGATGCACTGTATGTAAAAAAAATTTTATGTCTGTAAGAAGACAGACAATGTTTCAAATTATTTCACAAATAATAATATTTAAAAAAATTATTTAAAAATTATTACTGATATTTAGGAAAATATCTGCAATAATTATATATATATATGATAGCAAACATATATATATATATATATGTATATACAAATTTAAGTTTCAATTATTTCTAAAAGATTAGAAAATTACAATTTAATTTTCAAACTATAATAAATGTTGTTTCTATACAACCAATTAACTATTTAATCTTAAAATTATGTTCTGTATTATTATAAGTGTGTACTATAACATTAAAATGCTATTTAGATCGTAAAATAAACATAAAGGTATAGATAAATTTATACTTCGTGTTTAACATATCGTACATCATTATGACCGGATGTCGCCTGTAGGAGACACTAATTTTCTAATTTAAAAAAATAATAAAAAAAATTTCAGCATTTTTCCATTGTTTTTCAGAGTATTTAAAGCCATTTTAACAATAAATGTTAAAAATTTAAGACTCAAAGTTGGTCTCAGGACTGAGGAGGATAAGATAAAAAAATCTATAATGGACAATGCCTTTTCTCGCCAAGAATATGTAGTAGAAACATAGTTCTGAACTGTTCATAAGCAAACCAAGATGATAATATTTTTATATCCCAGTAAAGTTAATTTTAAAACTTAAAAACTTCATGTTATGCATTGAAGTAAAAGAAAAATATTCTTAAACATTTTAGAAAGAAAAAACCGCGATATCTGCTTATAAATGTTGCATTCAACTTCATCCACGCAAGAATATAGAAAAGCCTGTGTGTGGAGAAATCTTTGTCATCGTGCATTGTTCTGAAGCATTCAAGGCTAGCCATATTTTAACACCAAAACATATGTTAGACTTTTCCATAAATTTGTTGCTTACGTTTGACTTTCGAGCAATTTCTGATTTTCAACATCCAAACAAAGAGAAAAAAAAATTGAATGAAAAAAGGGAGTTTTTAGTTTAAGAGTACATGGACCATCTCGACAAATAAAATCAAGTAATTTTTGGGCAATATTTAACTTTATGTATCTTGCTAAAAATAGAGATGGATACGATTTTTTTCTTTTATAAAAAATATACACATTATAGCCCATATATATACATAAAAATGAATTTCATGCATCAATTTGTTTTCAAGTTAACAATATGCCTGTTCAGTACACTAAAAACTGTTGATTATGTCACATTAAAATTGGTTGTGGTGTCAGAAAACGTACTACTTGACAAGAAGCAATTTTCATTTTGGCTTAAAACAAATAAAACTAAAAATATTCTACTAAAATATTTTGAAAATTAAAAGTAATATAAAAACATATTTCTCATTATTATTTTTTTAAATTCACTCAGATCTATAATGTTAGATACTTTTAAAGAAAAAGGTTAGTATCACATTTTTGGAAACTTTCAACTATTTACCTAAAATAGAATTTTATAAAATATACCCGAGCATAAAAAAAAATAAATAAAAAGCATTTCGAAAATATATATATCATGCACAGTGCTTAAAATTTAATAGGGTCAATCCATTTTAAGTGGTCCAGCACTGGTCCTGACCCTTAAAAAAAAAAAAAAAAAAAAAAAAAAATCTGAATTTTTTTTTTGAATAACATCAACATGTGATGGAAATTCAAAATGACTATTACTTTAGTTTTATTAATTTTTGTTTGTGCATGGCAGCCATCTTTTTTTCATTGTGTGCAGCAATTTTCTAGCATTCTAGGGTGTACAAAATTGTAAATATATCATCTTTTATTTTTCCAATTCAAATAGAGTTTGTAGCAATTTGTTCAGAATAAAATGGGCTAAAAGTCTGGTAATAAAATAATTTCTCAAAATAAATCCTTACTGGTGAAATTTTAGTTTGAATTTTAAGATTTGTTCCAAAATCTGTCCGTTTACAAGAGAAAGTTTTTCGTGCAAGAAAAACTGTCAACAAGACACTTTTTTTTTTTTTTTTTTTTTTTTCTCAAATCGGTTGAAAGTATTTGTACGCATGCACTAAGTCCCAGATTTGGGAGTTGATTTCTCTTAAAAAAAAAAAAAAAAAAAAAAAAAAAAAAAAAAAAAAAAAAAAATCCAAAATTTGTCAAAAATTTTAAGTCATATATTTTAGGCTTTGATACGTCTGTTGGGGGACAAGATAAAAATCTAAAATTCTGTCCTTTAATAGTATTTTATGGTAGTGTTATGTACAAAAAATTTCAAGAAAATATTTTATTACAAGCTGAGATATGGCATGGGCAATACCCTATTTACTCATGTATAACGCGCACTTTTTTCTTCAAAAAATTAGGGCAAAACTCCAAGGTGCGCGTTATACACGGGATAATTTTTTACTGTTGGATCTAATCACACGATATACATATGAATGAATAAATATATTCAAAGAAGATATTGAAATTCGAAAAATCTAATGAATTGAAGTTGAACTATTTCTACATCGTTATTTCACTCCTTGAACTTTTTTATACAACAGAGCTAGTAACATTATTTAAAAGCAAATTAGCAATTCTCATTGCAGTCACACGCTGCTCTCCCACCCCCTCCGTCATTCACTCCCTACCCGAAGTCTAAAAAGGTATTTTCGCCTTGTTTTCTAGCCTGATGTAATGTTTGTTTCGAATTTCTATGCTGAAATTATTTTGGTCGTTCATTCACTTGCATATCAAATTTATGGTGCGCGTTACGAGATTTTAAAAAATCGCCATTTTATCTTGTAAAGTACGGAATGCGCGTTATACACACGTGCGCGGTATACACGAATAAATACGGTATGTGAAATTAATACTGCCAAACTGTTGTTTTACTATAATCATTAAGTATTTATAGCAGAGTGTCGTTTATTCTTTTACTATTACTTTTAAATAATAGTAACGGAAAATAGAGTATTTTCCAAAGTTTATCAATTATTATTTTTTAAAAATGTGCCTAAGGCCTAACATTTTGTATTGTTTAAGTAATTTTTGTTTTAATTAATTCTTGTAACTAAAAGAAACCTCAAAATTTTAACATAAAAATATATTTTTATTCAAGACATGAGACAAAAACACAGGAAAAGAATAGGAAAAGATGAAATCTGTTAATGTTAATATACTTATTGCGGCATGATCAAATGTGTCAAAACATATTCTTTCTTGTTGGTATAAAAACCACAATTTCAATGCTGCTTGCCAGTCCCTGAAACTCATTCCTTTCATAAGTATATTCCTGTAAATGAAACATTTATACGATGTTATCATACATCAATCTCAAGTAATTTTCAGGAAATAACGCTATCTGAAGGTCTTTAAAAGTTTATACTGCAAAAAAAAAAAAAAAAAAAAACGACATTGTTGCATATGTTTATGGTAACAAGTGGTATCTTGAAATTATAAATGAAGTGAACCTTGAGTATAATGAGTTCAAAATTCATTTTTGTGAGCCAACAGAATCAAGAAATTCATTCAATGACAAGACTTGGATAGCTTCAAACAAAACTTTGAGAAAGATCATCCCTACGGAACTGACAACCGTAATTGATCGAACTCGTAACATCTCTCGTAAATTGTGTGAAGATATTTCTCAGCTCTCAGCATACATAGTATCTTAGTAAATTAAACATTTGTTATTAAATTGTTTTCAACAAACGATATTTTTATGTAAATATTGTAATAAAAGAGATAAATCTTATTTCTCCTAAAGTACTCGTAATAGCATTTCTTAACATCTTGTTCTCACCGTATCTCAGCTTGTAATCAAGTCTTCATTTTGAAATTTTTTATGCATATTACTAACATAAAATACTATTAAAAGCCAGAATTTTTATCTTGTGCCCCACCAGAAATATCAAAATCTGAAAAGTGTAATTTTTGAAATTTTTGAAAAATTTTGGAATTTTTTTCGCAAAGAAAAATTTATTCGCAGTTCTAGGACTTGGCGTGTGAGTACAAGTACTTTCGACCTATTTGTAAAGAAAAAAAAGTGCCATGTTGACAGTTTTCCTTGCAAGAAAAGCTCCTTTTTGTAAACGGACGAATTTTGTAAAAAATCCTAAAATTTATGCTAAAATTTCACCAGTATGAATTTATTTTAAGAAACTATTCTATTGTCAAAATTTTAACCATATTATTCTAAACAAATAGCTGCAAACCCCATTTGCATTGGAGACATAAAAAATGAGATATTTACAATTCCGCAAACCCTTCAATATGAGAGAACTACTATGCACACAATGAAACAAAGATGCCATCATACACAAACAAAAAATAATAAAATTAAAATAATATTAATTTTGAACTTCCATCATGTTAGGGTTATTGCGCAAAAAATTTCAGACTTTTTAAAAATAGTCAAGTAATCAAGTTCAACTAGGTGGGGAGGCCTACCATATGGTTTGAGCTCAACAAGCCCCGCCTAACATTTATTACAAAAAAAAAAAAAAAAATATTTTACAAATGGTTATCTAATTTGTTCTGGGCGAACGTAAAGTTATTACAACATTAAAGTATATACATTCTAAAATTTTAAGTAGAAAATTCATGTATTTTTTTCCCCCGAAAGCTGTTCCATCCACAATATAGTAACAAATGAAATAATTTTAATATATTTATAAAAGAGTAAAGATAAGAATTAATAAAAAAATAATTAATTAACATGAGAGGAAAAAATGAAAGTAAATAATTAAATAAAATAATTTAATACTAAAATTTTAGTTCATATGAAATTTCTCTCCTATAACCTCCATTTTCCTTTATTTCCATTTATTTCATTTTATTTTTATTTATTTTTTTCCCTTAAGTTGAATAACTCAGTTGAGTAAGTCTCTAATTTGATTAAAATCTCTATTTTGAGGAGTGAACAAGCCAATAGCATTTAGATATTGTTTGTTTTACAATTGTTAATGAAATATTAAATTCGAAAATGAATTTAAACAAGCACAACCGTAATCCTAAATAACATAATTGTGAGACAAGAGTATGATCAAGAGAGTCAGTTGGGCATGAAGGGCTACCATGCACTGAACATGATTCAAGATTCAGATAGGTGAGGAGGCCTACTCATGAGCTAAAGCCCTATTAGCCCCCACCCAATGACCCAAATTAGACATCTCTCATCCTACAAACAAAGTTTTGCAAGGTTTATTGTACAGATTAATTGTACAGTTATTATCTTCATTAGAGATGAGTCTGTGGAAGTTGTAATGAAAAAATTGCACACAAAAAAAATTCTGGAACACTGGAAATGGATTGCCTCATTATTTTAAAATCTTATAGCACCATATTCTTTCAACTCTACTTTTTAAGCCGATAATTAAAAACTTAAAAATTTGAACCCTTTTATGCTCGATGTTGCCTCAAAAGGCATACAGAAGTTTGCGCCAAATATTAAATAAATAAATCTTTTAGTATGAATATTATAAATTGCAATAAAGTATGGCGTCAAAAGATTTAATTTTAAAATAATTATAAAAGAAAGTTATTTATTTAAATCAAATTGAAAATGTTAAATAAAATCTAAAATTCTAAATTTTTTGTATATCTGAAAAAAAAAAAAAATAAGTGTGACATAAATAGAATTTAAAATTTTTAAAAATAAAAAAAATTGTTTAAACAAAATTTAAATTCCTAAATCATTAATAAATCGCAAAATTTATTAAAATATTTTGAAATAAAATTGAATCCAAAAAAATATTGTGAATGTCAGATAAACTAAATCCTCAATAATATAAACCCTAAATTGACAAAAAAAAAATAAAAAAATAAAAAAAAAAATAAAATAAAATAAATAAAAAATAAAATAAAATAAAATAAAATAAAATAAAATAAAATAGAAAATTTCTTTTAATTAAATCAATTTTAATATGAAAATTTCAACTTGCAGCTCCAGGGATCGGACTATCAATCCCCTGTTTACTATCGAGACGCTTTACCTCCAAGCTATGATGTCTACACACAAAATGTTCAAATTAAATTCTCTCTTTCACTTCTCTCTCTCTTTTGTAAATTGCAAAAATGAAAGAATGAAATTGATTTAATTAATTTAAATAAACTAATAGACTTTTTCAAAAAATTAAGATTTGTCATGTGGCAAGACGGCAAGACTATAAGTGCACAAAATTTGAATTCTCTGACTTACACTTTTTTTTGTACGGATTCTGTGACAGACGGACAGACAGAGGGCAGAGACAAATAGGGTTTTGTCAGACGAACGAAATCATAAAAAAAGAATTAAAGAGAGTTTTATGACAATAAAAATTATTTTTTCTCATATTGATGCATTTTTTATAGTTATTAAATCTCATTTTTATGTTGTTTTACAAGTTCAAATATTTTTTCTTAAAAATATATAGATAATATGATTGGAATATGATTGGAATATGATATGACAATATGATATGATTGCAATTACCCCCCCCCCCCCCCCCCACGGAGAACACTCTTACCCCTTTAGTGCCTATATCTCTTGTGAAGATAATTAGCCTGCATAAACACAACCAATCAGGATGTTCATTTCACTGTTAGGGATATTTTACATAAAATGAAAAATTATAGAAATTCCATTAAAATGAAGTAAAATTATGAGAATTAAGCTCGAGATGGAATATTTATTATTTTTTTATTAATTAATTAATTAATTTTTAATTCTAACACTTTAATAAGTTTTTTTTATAATATAGATAAATATTTCGCGAACTTCACAAAAAATGTACCAAGTAATTGATTAAAACAGTTTAGAATTTTTTTCTTTTCTTTTCTCTTTTTTTTATTACTTTGAATATAAAATTTCACTAACAAATAAAATTAATTTTTGTTTCTATCAATTTTTGTTTGTAATGAGTATCGAACAATTGAAAAGAAAAGAAAAGAAAAAAAAAACTTGATTTTGTCTTTATCGCGAAACAAAACAAATAAATTTCTTTACTGCTCTTTATGTTATTCCATGTCCACCATGTTCGAATTTTTCCCACTTCCTTTCAAATACTGCTATTGAAAAAAAAAAAAAAAAAAAAAAAAAAAAAAAAAAAAAAAAATTAAATTAAATTTTAATTGGCAGCACCCTAGAATATACGCGCCTTAAGTCATATAATCATGAATGCAGAGGGGTTTTATCATTAGATAAATTATAAAGTTATACATTTATAGATACACCTGATTTTTGAATTCTAAACGTGACAACAAAAATTATTATCAAAAGAAAAAATCTAGGTAGCAAGTATAAGCTCTACTCGAACTCCTTTCTCTTACAAACTGAATTTTGTTAAAAAAAAAAAAAAAAAAAAAAAAAAAATGTAATTGCATGATTTAACGTGTAATCTCTTTGTGATTACATATGATTCAATCCCGGTTGTTTAAAAAGTACCACATATCCTTTATACAAGTTTTTTATAAATTATATTACATAGCTATAAAAAACTTTTGCACAAGTACTGCTCAAAGCACATTATTTATGAAAGCAGTCATATAACAATCTAATGTTGTCAGCTTTGGTATATTCATGGGACATTTGGGTTGAATATTAGTATAATGTGTTCAAACTAGTAAAATTTCATTTATAATGCTAATTAAGAATAAAAATAATAAAAATTTAATGAGAGTCAAATGGATTTTTTTTTCCTTTTTGGTCATTTATCAAAAGCACACTTTGATTTATTGAAATTTTTTGGTATTTAAACTAACACTATTTATGCTATTTTTAGTGAAGAAATGGGGACAAAAAATACGTCGCGATATTAATTCTTGAATGCATGATTTTTATATCTCCCCCACTCTTCGTAAAATCATGGTGTAATAAGAATATTTACAAAATCACATGATAACTTTTATCCATAATTAAAGAGAAAAGTAAAGTGTGCCAAATCGCCACACTATAATCTGAACGACATATAACGTGAATAAATTTACATAATTTTCTGTAGAAAAATTTTCATTCCTTGCATTCTATAACATTTCAAATTTTAGCTACTTGAAAGGCGCATAGCCAACAGAGTGAAAAAGTATCCAAGATGGTAATCGAACCCAGGTCATCAGCATAACGTACCGACATTCTACCAACTCAACCACTTGGAATAATACCTAAACTGCCACTTCTCACTATCACATGTTAGCAAGGATATAACCACAGCACGATATGGAATATTTTTCCGTGAGCCATCAACTCTGGGGCAAACACGAAAGTATAGAATATCCAGTATCGAAGAAATTAAATAATTCTATATAACTTATGGATACTTTTCTGTAGAAAATTCTCACGATTGCATTTCCCAATATTTCAAATTTTAATTGGTTAAAAAATGCATAACCAACAGAAATGAAAAAGTGTCGTGTATCGAATCCGGATAATCAGCATAGCGCACTGACATTTTACCAACTCAACCACTTGGAATAATGCCTTAGCTCGGCAGTTCTTACTATCATATGCAGGCAAGGCTACAACCGCAGAACAAGATGGAATTTTTTTCCATGAGCCACCGACTCTGGGCCAATCACGGAAATATAGAAAATCCTGCATAAGTGAATAAATCTGTTCATTCAATTTCAATTGAATGAATCTATATAACTCTTAAAAATTTTTCTATAGAAAAATTATCACGTTTCATTTTAATTTCATAATATTTCAAATTTCAGCTGCTTAAAAGGTGCATCATCAACATAAGAAACGTCGATGCGATATACCGACGTCCCGGGTTTGATACCCAGCTTGGATACCTTTCCACTCTCTTGGATATGCGCTTTTTAAACAACTGAAATTTGAAAGATTATGAAGTGCAAGGGATGAGAATTTTTTTACAGAAAATTTTCCAAGAATGATCTTTGATGCTGGATTTTTTACAGTTTCTTGTTTACCCCAGAGTCGGAAGCTCACGGAAAAATATTCCATCTTGTGCTGCGATTGTAGCCTTGCCGACATATGATAGTGAGACGTGCGAAGTTAGGTATCATTCCAAATGATTCAGTTGATAGAACATCGGTGTGCTGTACCCGATGATCCGGGTTCGATTCCCTAATTCGATAATTTTTCACTCTCATGGCCATGCGTTTTTTAAGCAACTAAAATTTGAATAATATAACGTGAAATTGAAAATATGAAAAATGACTACTCTATGCGCATTCAAAAGTTAACAACCATTTATTAAAATGACGAATTTTAAAAATTAAGCATCAAGGAGCATTCCACTTAATCGGTCGTTGTATGTCATTCATTCGAATGTATCGATATCTTTCCGTGCTCTCTGAAAGAAAAAAAAATTACGTTTATGGTAATGTATATGTTAATATAATGAGTAATGTATGTTAATACAGGGTGTTTCAAAAATGACCGGTATATTTGAAAAATCAATAAAAATTAAATGGGCAGCGATAGAAATAAGCCGTTTGTTGCAATATGCTTGAGACAACAATAAATTTTCAGGCAGACAAACTTTCGAAATTAGTTGCAATTTTCAACAACAGATGGCGCTACAGGGGATTTGAAAGATATTGAAGAAAACGCACTATTTGTGTTCGCCATTCTGTAAGTCGTCTTTCTCTGTAAGCGTGTGCTGTTCACAGATTTCATGTTTGTTCTGAAAAAATGATTTAATCCTTAGAACAGAAAATTTTTGACTTGAAAGACTAGATGTACCGCCACAATCCAGAAACAATTGAACAACTGAAGCAATACATCTTTTCTGCATGTGAAGTCATCCCGCCTGACATGTTTACAAAGGTTTCTGGTAATTTCGTTCAGAGATTATGTCATATTATTGCTGCACGTAGTGGATATGTGGAAAATATCGTTCTTTATATTTGTTCAGATTGCAGCGCCATCTGTTGTTGAAAATTGTAACTAGTTTTGGAAGCTTGTCTGCCTGAAAATTTACTGTTGTCCCAAGCATATTGCAACAAACGGTGTATTTCTGTCTGCCAGTTTAGTTTTTATTGATTTTTCAAATATACCGGTCATTTTTAAACACCCTGTATAATGAGTAATATTTATTACTATAATGCATATTACGTAAATATAATGTATTTTTTGAGCAATGTAGATTAATATAACGAATATGTTAAGAGTAACTGTATGCATGTGTCTAATAAAATAATTGTAATCCTTCACTGTTAATTTTATTAAGATTACAATATGCGTAAACGCTAATGTTTTGGATAAAAATATAAAACATTTGCATATGTTGGTTATTACTTAAAAATAATAATAATGTTCTTGCTATATCGCGTTTTCTTCTTATTTTCCTTTATACGTAGTATAACAAATGGCATCTATATCCTTATTTAATCAATTAAGCTGTATTTTGGAAATAAAAAGGTTTATTAAATAAATTAATTTATATGGATGTGTACATCAAAGAGAACTTCCTTCTTTTATCCCGCTTTTCCCAGTTTATAGTTAGGGGAGAGGGGGGGGGCACCTTTGAACAATTTTTCAGAAAATCAATATATTTCTTACTTGAATTATATTTAATGAGTTTCAAATATTACATAATAAAAACAACGCATTTCTTCATCATATGAACCATAAATTAAACATTTTCCAAAGAAATTAAATAAGTTGTGAGCATTTAAAAAGTTGAAAGATTTTTGTTCAAACCTGCTCCATGTAGGGGTACCTTTGAACAAATGAATAAAATATGAAAATATTGAGAGTTTTTATAAAAAGTTGCATACGTTACACAAATATAAAGTAATATTAATAAAATTAAATAACTACATTTTGTTGAAATTACTAAATTTTTTGTTATTTAATAAAACTTAAATCCATCAAAGTTGATGTCAGAACTCATTGTTGATACAACACAAAGTGTCCCTTCAGTTGTGTTTGTGTTGTGAAAACTTTTTTACAATATCCTTGAAATACACCAAAGTGATATCTGATGCTTCAGGTAAATTATAATTTTTCATTAGCTACCTTTTTTAAGAAATCTGATGTGAAATTCCGTTTTATCCGTTACGAAAACCAGAAATAATATTCGGAAACCTGTTAAATCAGGAATCATTAATTTGTATTCAAGGATTTGTAATTATCCAATAAATGAATTTAGATTTGATTCAATTTAGATTTGAAGCTTCCCATCTCTGATACATACAGAGGTTGGAACCTATGTGTGCAGTAAGGGGAATTGTTAGCAGTGTAAGTCCATGTTCTTTAACATTCTTAAATAACCTTTTTTTACATAACAAATTCAGAAATAATAATATTTAGATACATTAACAACTCTTTGCTTCATAGTTTTAAGTGTTCTATTTAAATTATTTAAATTATTAATTATCTCCAATTTATTCGGTGTTTCTTCGCTGTTCAATGGTGCCCCATCACATGGAGTTCAACTTTACAACAGTTTACTCGATTCGGCTAAAGAATTTGAATAAAAAAAACTCGTAAACTAAAGCTAACATCTTTGTTTAAGCATTGAACAATAAATTAAAACTTTAGGGATAGAAGTTTGTAGACAAACATCTCACAATTTTATTTTCTTAAGTTTAGATTCAAGAAGGAGAAAAATACATATCTTGTTTAAACACTACTGTTCATACAAAATGGTACTGCTTTGTATAATTATTCCCTTGAAGCAGCAGTAATGTATTGCCATATTCTTTTTTTTAAATAATTTATTTGAAGGAAAATATTTAGAGTGTTCAAAGGTGCCCCCAGTTCAAACGTGCCCCCCTCTCCCTTACTCGCTTTTGAAGTAAATGAATCTTTACTTGAGACTAAAATTAACTTTCCTTTCTTCTTATTTTTAAACTATCTATTTAACAAAGTTCTAAATCGCTGCTGTAGATTTAAATCAATAAACTTAACTAAAATAAGATTTCTTTAATGAGTTAATAAATGAAATTGCAATTATTGCAATAATTAAAAAATATGCAATTATTCGTTATGCATATATGTGTGCATATTATGCACACATTCAAATTCCCCCTTTGATAAACACTAATAGATCGGGAAGAGGCAGCAAAAGCAACCACATCATCAAGCTCACAGTTGAAAACCTAGAATTAGTTAAATTTCGATTAACATATTAAAACGCAATCGGTCTGTCAAGTCATGTCTTGGTGAAAATCACTTAAAAAACCGATTTTAGTGGTTCACTCGTAGGTTTATCTTTGTGCTTAACTGCGCCGGAAAGTATGAAAACATAGAGTAATAAGAGCAGGACAACATAATGGTAAACCTATGAGTTAACCACGAAAATCGGATTTTTTTATGTTTTTCACCAAGATATGGCTTGGTAGACCAATTGCGTTTTAATATGCGAATCGATATTTAACTAACTCTAGATTTTCACCCGTGAACTCGATGAGGTGATTGCTTGTATTGCCGCCTCCCGGCCTATAATAACTGCCGAAGGTATCATTTATACGAATATAAGCTTAGCCTGAACTTTTCCTGTTTCAATTGTTTCATTTTTAATCATAGTTGTCAGATTATCAATCGGAAATTTTCGAATTAAAAAATAATTACATTTAATCGAGATTAATTAAATACAAAAAAGTCAAAAACTCGTAAGAGACGTCACGAAAGAGACTTAAAAGAGACTCTCTCGAAAGAGTCTTAACGAGACATTAAAAATCTTAAAAAAAAGTTTCGTTAAACTCTCATATAAATTAAATTTCATTTCAGAATAAACTCCATAACTCAATTTCCTGATTCAACCTATAATTTCAAGGTAATTAAATATGATTCAATACAAGATTCCACCCTGGGAATTTTAAAAGAATTATTAGTTCTTTATGTGGTACATATCTGTCAAACAAATAACATAGTCATGGGAATAAAAGACCGATGTAGAAGCACAATTCAAAGCACATTACTCATACGAGCAATCATATAACAATCGAAGGTCTTCAACTTTTGTTCCTGCTACGTGAAATGATTAAGGTTGAACATTAATGAAATTAGATCACAATAGTAAAACTCCTCTTGTAATGCTAATGAGAAATAAAAATCTAATACATAGGATTTAATGACCTCTGTATTTTTTTATTCTCCTATTTTTTCTGTCATTTTTCAGAAGCAGGATTTGATTTGGGAGAAATCTCGGTATCTTCAATAATGCCAATTTTCATATTTCGGTATAGCAAGTAGAATTAGTTGGGAGATGAATAATCCCTCATTAAAATCTGTAAAATTATTGACTGTTTAAAAAAAGGGTACCGTTAATAGTGGTTTTTAAAGATATGTTTTAGAAAGAATAGTAGAAAATTAATAAATTAAAAGTAAAGTGTACAATTAAACTGATAGCATTGATATCACAAGCTATTCACACTAATTTACATTAGATTCTTATTTCAAAGATTAATGGACCCCCAAAAATAAATTAAGTCGGATTAGCCCCCGTTTCTCCCCTTTATACTTAATCAATGAATCTCCAAATCTAATAATGGACACCCCCTTATCAGAATAAATGTGTATGCCATATTTGAAGCAAATCAGATAATTCTGCATGTAAAACCTATTTCGAGAAATTAAAGGGTATTAGCTCTCTCATTTCTCCTTTATATTCAATCAATGAACCTTCAAATCTAAGCAGAAAAGCTACTTATCAAAATGAAGCAAATTTCATAAATCTGCATGAACAACCATTTATCTAAATTAAGGGGGAAGAAGGGACTTGCCCCCTTTTAAACTTTTTATACTTAGCCAATAAACTTCTAAATCTAATCAAGTAAGTGCCATATCAGAATAAACAGGTATATCAAATTTGAAGATAATAGAATAATTCTACATAAAAATCCATATATCTAAATTAAGCTTAGAGGGAACTAATCCCATGTTTTAAACTTAATGAACCTCCAAATATAATCAAGGAAGCTCCTTAAGATAATAAACCGATATGCCACATTTGAAGCAAATCGACTAATCCTATATGAAAAAAATATTTATCTAATTTAAGGGAGATTTAGCCCTCTATTTCCCCTCTTTATACTTAACCAATAAACCCCCAAAAGTAATCAGGGAAGTGTATTATCAGAATGAACCTAGAAAAAATTCGAAGCAAATGGGATAGTTCTATGAAGAATTATCATATTACATACATATGTACATACATACATACATACCAACAGAACCGGCGGGTACATTAGCTCTCAGGCTTTGATAATCTGTGAACTAAAACCAGTAATTTATATAAATGTGATTTTAAAATAGAAATACTTTTTTATTTATCACTTATCTTGGTTTTTAACTGCGTGTTTTTGAATAAAAATAATCATTACTTAAAGAGAATAAAATTAATTTTAGTTAATAATAATAGTAATAATATAATAAAATGTTAAAGAAAAGTAATTGTTACATCTGATTTAAAATATTTGACTAAAACAAGACATTTTTGTGTGTTCATCTATCAAGTAATACGTTAGTATTCATGATTAGTTAAATTCATTTTTTGAAAAGAATAATAAATTTTAAGAGATAATTATTTATGTGGATATGAATACAAAATTAAACTTTTTGTATCTTTTTTCTTTTTTTTTTTTTTCTTTTTTTTTTTTTAAATCACTCCTCATATTAATGATTGTAAAAAGAATATCTATATTGACTTCATAATAAATATAAAAAAAAGAATAATATATACCAAGAATATCTAAAAATCGACGAAATGGAACTCTCAAACTCGCTTAAAACTGATTTTTCTTTTAAAAAATATCGTACGATACTCCAATTAATTCCATTGTGATCACAAATGATTCATCATATTAACATCAGCTCTAAAAATAAGGATATCAATCTTTTATTCCCATATATAAATGTCAAACAAATAATATGCACACGATAGTAAAAAATAATGCACAAGCATTGTACAAAGCACACGAATGCAATAACTTCAGGAAAGCAATAATATAACAATATAAAGCCATGGTTTAGAATTCGAAGACCCCCATCATTAAATTATCCACTGTGGGAAATCATTTTAGATGAACATTAGTGGAATTAGTTCGCAACAATAAAACGCCATTAGTAATGCCGAGGGGAAGTAAAAATCTAATAATATTTAATGAATTGAATTTTTCTTTTATTTTTTTTATTATTACTTTTTTTACGCCTGTCAGAAACAGGCTTTGATTTGCAGAAATGTGTCAGTATTTAAATAATACTGCCAAATAGTTTTAGCATAAGTAATTCAGTTAAAGGGGAAATATATTGCAAAATTAATAATTGCTTCCTAAAATTTTATGAATGTTTAACAAAATTTTAAAATGACAAAATTTGTATATTAAATAAATTAGCAATTTGAAAAGAAATTATAATTTTTTTTGGAATGGAATTAATTTAATATTATTTTATTTATTTATTTATTTATTTTTTTTTTGGGGGGGGGGAGGAATGTTTTCTTAATTTAGGGTCCTTTCAAATATTTTCTAAGACAACGACGTGCGTATTCGGCCGGAAGTTTCACCTTTGTTTTTTAACGCTTTCTAATAAAGTTGAAATGTGTTTTAGCTTTCGGTTTGTCTGTACGTCTGTCCTCGCTCTAACTCCTATAAATATATCTGCATTTCACGCAATTGACAAAACTTATTAAGGATTACCTAGGCATGTTTGGTTTTGTATATGAAGTATGTAGTTCATTTACAGGGGCACTCAAAAGAATTCCATTACTTTATGGTCTATGGGGTAAAATGCTTTGATGAGTATTTTAATGACATTACGCTATTGCAAATGTATTGAAACTGATATAAACCACTGAATTTATCTACGTTAGAACAGGACATGCATAGGATTTTTAATCCATTTACACGGACACACAAAAGAAATCGGTTACAATAGTGTCTTCGAGTAATAATTGCTGAAATGCATTTTTAATTTTGGCATGCTTTTTTTAATTTAACATTTTTTTAGGTGCGTTCGTAATTATATAACGTCGTTGCTATTAATTATATGATCCGTCCGTCTGTCTGTCTGCCCTAAGGAAGAGCACAAAAACTACGCAATCGAATTGTTTGGAATTCAAAATGTATAATTTTTGTATAATTTTGTGAGTTTTTTCAAATTTTTGTAAAATCGGATATTTTGTTCAAATACAAGGACAGTCAAAAGCCCGATGGGCTAAAATAATTTCAAGTGCTTTTTTAAATGATGTTACACCCGTCGAAACATAATGCAATTAATGTGCGTTTATGAAGGGAACTAGAATATACGTTATGTAGAATATGCCGCACAAAGGATATTTATTATTCATTTACAGGGCCACACAAAAGAATTCCGTTAGAGGAATATTATTTCCGGTATATTTTAAGTCAGATAAACTAAATATTTAACACGTGGTTTATCACTTGCTTACTAAGCGTAGATTCCACAATGTGAAAAATGTCCAAGCCAGAGATCGAACCTGGAACCCTTGGAATAGCATTGCAAGTGCTCTACCATTTAAGCTACGAGGACGATGCCCAGCTTGGCATTTTTCATTGCTATATATTGGTAAGGTTGCACTGCAGCACTAGATGGAAGTCTTTACGAGCACACAATCTTGAGGCATAACATGAAACACAACACAAACCCAGCATCAGTGAGCACGTATTTAAATTTTCAGCTGTGAATGTTGGATCTACGCTTAGTAAGCAAGTGATAATGCGCGTATTAAGTATTCAATAATTTCAAGAGTAATTTCATAGATGAAAATTTAAATAAGATAAACTAATTCACATATAATAAAATTGATATACGTTGCTTAGGTTTACTACAAGTTATTTCCTGTGCGATGGAATTCCATATGTTACATTATTATAAACATGTTGGGAAGTATTTCATAATCTATGCTTGACGTATATTTTCTTTTTCATTTTTATCAAGAAAGAAAACAATTTTACAACCAATAAGATAACATATTTATGAATTTCAAAAACAACGATATTCCTTTACACTAAAAAAAATATATTACATAATCATGGTATGTGCACTTCGTGTCCACGAAAAAGAAAAGAAAAAGAAGAACAAGTAAGAAAAATCATGCGTTAAGTATAGATTATGAAGCACTTTCCAACGCTTCAAGAAATCTTTAACAAAACTTCGTTATTTCGGTAAATAAGGTATGAGGCCAAATATAGCCAAATATGTATTCCAGTACTATTAAACAGCCCTGTATTTGATCTGTCAGCTAATATACAGACTATATAATGGGAAAATTTAGTTTAGAAAAAAAGTGCCTAGTAGCTTGAAAATTCTCTTTCAGCAATTTATACTAATAGATGGAAAAATACTTGAATACTTTGTTCAGCCTTGTAGTTTTTCTGGTACCTTTATTATTTTACATCAGTGTTAAGCTAAAATTTATTTTAAACTAAAACACTTTCAAAGCAACTGAAATCACTTCCCCGTAAATTATCATTCATAGACTCCATGTACCCAATTCTTTGCGTGGCCCTGTATATCCTTTCATCTATATTCTGCAAACATTTCTTAGTAAGTTTAATGCAGTTCAGCGTAAAAATGCATAACTTATTTAAGAATCGCCTTTTAGCAATTTATGCTGATATTCAGTAAAATTGGCGAGCTCTTTTGGGTAGTCTTCTATATATAACACACCATAAAATATGCATAAATTTAGCGAAACTTATACTCGCATATCATAATTAAAATGTATTTCATTCATCCATCAGCCATCATCGGATACATAATGCACAGTACTTCGGAAAAATGTACTATTTGAAATCTTTTGTGCGTCCCTGTAAATACTATGTACTTTATATTAGGGAAGGCAGTATCGTATAATTTATACTAAGCCTCATTGACATTCATCAATTTTATTATACGTGAAACAGTTTAATATATTTAAAATATGTCACACACAATTCCCCCTTTTGCCATTATCTAATTGAATTCTTTTGTGTGACCCTGTAAATGAATAATAGCTACATTTACACTTTATATTTTATGTAATGCATATTTTAATGCACCTCGTAAAAGCATATAAATTTTAATATGTTTGACATGGTATAACATCTTTAAAATTCCTTTGAAACGATTTTTCCCCGTAGGCCGTAATGTAATAGGAAACTTTTGACTCTCTCTGTAGATAAACTAATCATGGTAGAAACTTCACTTTGAATAGGGTTCGTGGCAGGGTCGTGGTTCGTCCTAAAATGTCATGGCAATCCGAGTATATTTACGTGAGTTAGAGCGCGGACAGACGGACAGACGGACACACAAACCGAATGCATAAGCACTTTGCAACTTTGTTGGAAAATGCTAAATTTTAATGTTTGACAGGGTATAACATCTGTAAAATTCCTTTGAAACGAATTTTCCTCATAGACCGTAATGTAATGGGAAACTTTTGACTCGCTCCGTAGATTAACTAATCATGGTAGAAACTTCATTTTCAATAGGGTTCGTGCTAGGGTGAACGTCAATAACGTCCTAAAATTTCATGGCAATCTGAGTATATTTACGTGAGTTAGAGCGCGGCCAGACGGCCAGACGGACAGACAAACCGAGCGCATAAGGACTTTTCAACTTTGTTGGAAAGTGCTAAAAATAGAGTTTAGAAACCTTACATTACAGGAATTTTGAAATGCTTGAATTTCGTTAATGCTAATATTACTATTAATAATAGTACTAATAGTACCTTCCTTAAGAGTGCATGAAAATAACTTCACCCAATTATATGAGTTTAATTACATGACAATTAATGTCAGAGGAATGGATAATATTTGCTATAAACTTAAATAAACTAAAATTTTATCTGATATATTTGTATGTTTGTAACTATAACAGTTTAAATAAAAGTAGTGAAGAAAAATAACAAGTAGTGATAATTGAGATTTAGTAAAAAAGTTAACTGATTAAGTGGAAATTTACTTTATGGTAAAATGCGTAAAACTTATATTTCAATTTAACTTTTGCAATAAATAAAAAATAAAGTAAAAATTAGATAATAAATAATTAAAATTTCTAATTGAAAAACATAAAAATATTTCAACACGATATGAAAGAAAGCGGAGTGAAATGTTCGTGATTTTTCTTTTAAGCATTGACTTTGTTTTTTAATTAAAAATAATGTATATTTGACACATATTTTTTCTGTGATTTATTAACATTTATTTTTTATCAAAATATAATTTGAATTAAAACTATAAACATGTAAAACTTCAGATATTCCACATTGTTAAAAATCTCTGTAAAAACACAGAAACAAAGCGAGACACTTTGTAAATTTACACTAATTCTTGGTTAAATGCATTCAATCCAGTTTCTCTGTATCATAATTTTTTTTTGCAATTTTGTTAGAAATATTAAAAAAGAAAATTTAGTTTAATTTAATTTAATTTAATATTATTTATTTATTTATTTTAAGTTAGAATAATTTAAAAAGGGTAAAATCATCTCCTCGGTGTTTGTGGGGATTTTTCATTAATTTTTCCACGCTGAATCATAAAAGACAACTTTTGAACAAAATAACAAAAAAGCTCTTGTAGCTTAGTCTGCAAGATGGTCTTCTACCTTTAAGAAGTCTCGGGTTCAAACCCCAAGACGGCTAGAAACAAAATGTGTAAAAAGTAAAGGATGCAAAATCTCAGAATTACTTGAAAAATTACTTGAACCCTTTCAGGCTCACTGAACGGTTGAGTGATTTACTAATTTTGAAAACTAAATTAAATTATTATGATTATAAATACATTTACGTAATCTTGTGTATTTTTAACAATGTTAGTTCACAGAGCTTATTGCAAGTTTACCGAATAACTTCTCTGTTATTTAACAGAATCTCTGTTTCTCTAATCTCTGTAATTTTACATAAGACTTAAGGTAATGGAATTTTTTGTAATTTTACAGAACAGTTTTTGACAGTGCGCTAATCTACATTTTTAACTATTCAAATTGATAGGAAAGTTTAGAACCGTTCTATTAAACTTCTTTTTAAATATTATTTCTACTACTCTTTAAAAAAATATTATTTACATGGCAACTTTACATGTTGATTTTACACTCCATGAGATCTTTCAATTTCTCCACAGAAAGGTTTTTTAAATTTTGAGAAAATATAGGAAATCCTAAAAGTTGATATTCATTTCATCGTGCTACGTTCCATATTATAGAAGGAGTAGCAGTGAAATAACCAACAGACAGTCATATTTTTGTATATTAGATATTTTAAAAGTTAAAGTGCTGCAAATAGGAAACAAAATTCAGTTATGTAAAAATAAATTAAAATTTATAAAAAGTAAACAACAAAACAAATAAACCGAATAAAATAAAATAAATAAATAAATAAATAAATATGATAAGAATTTGTCGTAAAATTAATAATTGCAATTTTAAATTAATAAAAAAAATGAGAATATTCCTTCACACGCGACGAAAATGTACATTGTTTTTGGTATATAATAATAATAATAATAATTTGGATATAATAATAATAATAATAATAATAATAATAATAATAATAAACAAGCTTGTACAATATAAATTAAACAATTACGATGCTAGCGCAATCTAATGCGTACAATTTGCATTTTCTTAATTAAATATGTATAAGCACGTCAGTTTAAATTAATAACAACAAAAATAAACATAGATTTCATAGACATACTTCTCTTTCATGATCCATTACATCATTCCATTGAAACGCTCTTTTCAGTTATTCGACCCAAATTGAGGAATGTCTGCCTCTTAACAATACTTTAACTCCTTTCATTTTTTAAAATTATTAGTATAAAATAAATTATACAATTAGAAGGCTATCGCAGTTTATTGCACACGGTTTGCTATTTTTTAATTAAAGATATATAAGCATGCATGTTTAAATGAATAACAACAAAAATAAACAGATTTAATAGACTTACTTCTCTTTCCCGATCCATTACTTCATTCCATTTTAATGCTCTCTTGAGTTATTCCACCCATATTCAGGAATGTCTGTTTCTTAACAATACTTTCACCCGTTCCATTTTTTTAAATTATTAGTACATAACAATTAAATTTTTAGCCATTTGTATACATAGAAAAGCTCTTTACACTTCTTTGAAAAGCTCTTTCCCACTCATGAGACTTCTTATTCATGATAACGATCTTTCACACATTTATTGAACCTCTCTCTATACGAAAGCAATAATTCAGGTTATGATAACACAAGATACATAGTCGGTTGCCATATACGCTGCTGTGCCTCACTTTATTATCTCCTCCATCTTCCACTAAACAGACAAAATTGGAGCACTTTTCGTCTTTTTTCCCCAGCTTTCAAGATGCACTTTAGAGGTATGAAAAGCTTTCTCCCTGCACAATGTCATAATTCCAGTAGGGCTCGTGCCAGTGCCGACCGTATATATATAAATATATATTTAGTACAAAAGTGATTCGTTTAGTTTTTTTTTTTCTAGGAGAGTTTAGGGGCTAGTTATAACGTTAATGATATGTTTGTTTTTCTTTCTAGATAAGCGAGATGTAAATAAAGTTGGGGAATGTTTGAAGCCATATACGATTTTCCCTAAAATAAGTCTATTTTATTCAAAAATCACAACATGTCTTGAAATCTTTCCAAGTTTTCGGTTTGATGTTGAATTTGTTTGTTTGTTTACTGTTTGTTGTTTTACTTATTCACTTCCTTGTATTTAAAATAAAGTCTAAAATAGACAATTAATAAATAAATAAATTATAAAACGCAAAAGTAGGCTTTAAATTTTTTTTCATTATCACAGCGGGACATTTTTTAAGGGGGAACATGACTGGGATACTACTCTCATACTCATTTATTAGTGTTTAATATTTATAAATTATTATAAATCATTAAGAATTTATTAATCATACGCACAATACTTATTTATTATATGTAGCAAAACTTTTATAGTCTTTAATTCATGTATTTGATAAAACTGAGCAACATTTTTACACCAACTATAAGTTTTTAAGTTTTTTAGGTTTCCGAAAAAAATTGCCTTTCGAATAAAAACCTCATTAATTCCTAAGTAATTCAGGCTATTTATATTAAAATAAAATTTTGGTGGTAGAGCATAAACATAAGATAATATGTGACGGACAGTTTAAAAAATATATAATTAGTTAAAAAAAAAATAGAAAATAGAAAATTTTGAAAATTTGCTATCATTCTAAAATACACTGTTAAAAAAATTCTGAAATTCACGAACATTTTTTTCCTTAATTTCACAGAAAAGGTCCCTTTTCACAACAAAAGGGCATTTTCCGTTACAAATCGCGAAATTCCATCATATTTCCTGAAAATAACGAAACGGATGGAAATAAAAACAAAAAAGGGAGACACTCCGTTATGTGTGGGACTCCATGGCCGAGTGATCAAGGTACCACACCGCTAATTGCCTGCGAGCGCAGATTGTGGGTTCGGGTCCAACTGGCACAATGGAGTAATGAAAACATAAAGAATCCCATTTAAATTACATTTTTCCTGTTTATTTTTCTGTGATTTGTTATTAAAAAATCTTTTAATTTATTAGACAATAAATAAACTAGCAAAAGCCATGCTTTGTTTGGATTCGCGAAGCATTTTTTTATAAAGCATATATTTGAAAGTAACAATATTTTTTAATATTATTTTTGCATCTTTATTAAACAAAAACGTTATTTTATGTTTTGGCGCATTTTAATTCTACAAATGTAAGTTCAGCCAAATAACTATCAATTTCCTAGGAATTTTCTATTTATGATGTAAGACTGGCATAAAAAAATATTTTCGAAGCAAACTTTTACAAAATATTTTTAAATTTTCATCTAAAAATTCTTTTAAAGATTTTTTTTACAATTTCTAGTAGCCACTGGTGTTTTTTAAAGTTGTTTGAAATATGCATGTTTCCAATCTTTGTAATTAACATCAAATAATCTTTGATAGCTATTTTAGAATAATATATTTGAAGAAAGCTTGAAGAAAGTTACTTCTTCAAAATCCTATTTTCTGGAAAAACATTTGAAATCTGCTCTCGTCGATACTATGAATTTTTAACTGTAAAACTTTTTAGTCTAATTTCTTCGTTTTTATACATGTTAGTGCATGAGAATTTTTGATATTAAAGAATTTTTCGCAAGGAAGATTTCTATTGAATGCTTAATTTTGAAGGATTTTCACTCTTGACAACGTTACGTACGTTTTTAAGCCAACTGGTGCCTATATATTCTCAATATCTACAACTGCTTCATCTAATGTTAAACCTTGGGATTTATGAATTGTAACAGCAAAAGCTAACTGCAGAAGAAATTCTTTCCTTAAGCAATTTATGCTTCCATATTTCCAGAATTCAATTACAGTAGACTCCCTCAAATCCGCAAACCTAAAATCCGCAACTCTCTAAAATCCGCACATAATTTACGGATGCAAACAATGAAGCATTCAGTTCAGATATAAGGACAAAATTTTACTTTTTTTGTTTTATATCAATTCCAAATATATTTTAATTTGTAATTTTTGTTACTATTACTGTCTTAATGTTTTCTCTTGAAGGAAAAATAAATTTATTTCTGAAAAAATTCAAGATATTCCTGTTATCAATGTTAATCATAATCTTACCAAATATATATGTCTTAATCAAGCTTTTTTTTTTTTTTTTTTTTTTTTTTTTTTTTTTTTTTTTTTTGGTCACTAAGTGTGGCTAAACCTGGAATAAAACCTCCTTACTTTATTATTTTGATCTGAATTAGTATTGTACATTATTTATGAGGCAAGTTTCATCGAATAATTTATTCAAAATACATTTCATCTTTATAATGAACACTTAATCATACATTATTAATTAGACCTTTGTTTTTAATATTTTAATCATTTTAAAAATGATCTAATTTTTTATTACAGTAAAACCCCGATATTTCGGATTAATTGGGACCAGACCCAATCCGGATTATCCGGAGAATTAGAAAAAAAATGAAATAAAATAAAACATACTTACAGAAAATCAGCTTCATATTAAACGTATTGAATATTTACAGTCAGTAAAAATGTTTACTTTGTTTAATTCTTCCAATAAGATTTCAGAAAACATTTTTATTTATTAAGAATACAACGATGAAACAAATTACTGTTATGGAAATTAGCCAACCGCTTCTCAAACTTGAAAAAAATAATTATCAAACCGATCCGGATTATCCGGAGATCCGGATTAGCGGGGTCCGAATTTGCGGGGTTCTAGTGTATTTTAGTTTATTACTTACTTTAATATTTTATTATATTGTAAGCATACATTACAATTTCAATTGGATTATTAATTGCATTCAAATTACTGTTTAAAAAATGTAAACAAAGCAATGACCAGAAATCCGCAAAATTCTAAAATCCGCAAAATCTCTGGTCCCAAGCTGTGCGGATTTGAGGGAGTCTACTGTATTGGGGGAATTGGTACGCACCAATTCTTTTAAGTTAAATTATTGTAGTATTCAAATTTATCCATGATTATTTGCGGTATCTAGTCTGGTGGCTTGTGATTTTCTTTAATACGTGAAACAAAGTCTAAAGTCCCGTTCACTAAACCTTTTTCGGTCCACAAATAAGAACGTAACATTACTTTCGATACAAATGATAAAGTAAGAAATGGTTGAAGTCCACTTGTCATTTCTGAATCGGCCAACTTTTCCTTTAGTACATTTATAAAGAGCTTGAATCGAGGCAACAAGTTCACGCAATTCTTTTAATTTTTCATTTATATAGCAAATTTAACAATTCATTTTATTTGTTTACAATTCTTTTGTTGCCACTTTACAAAAAAAAAAAAAAAAAAAAAAAAAAAAAATCCATAATACAATTCTTTTAAAATGTTTAAGTGTCATTTGTGCAAACGATTTTGCTGAATAATGAAAACATATTTTATTTATTAAATTAATCGTGATTCTATCTATAATCTCTTACTCCATGATTTATATTTTTTTTTCTGAAAATATACGCGTTCCTTTTTTTATTTATTTGCTAAAATGCGTCCGTATTGGAAATGCATGTAAAATAAATTAATTAAAATAATCTTTTATTAACGTTTTACTGTAAAAAAAATTATATTCTGCAAATCTACAGATCATATTTTATTTTTGTGTTTAATTTGAAGTCAAAATATTGAATAGTTTTTTTGTAAAGTGTACGACAAATTGTAATTTGAGTGGCCTAGTAGAGGATTCGCTTCGCTCATCCTAATAAATAGTGTACGACAATTTCAAAAAATTGTCTATACTTTTTTAAAAAAATATTCCTGTTTATTTTTCTGTTATTTGTTATTAAAAAATCTTTTATATTATTAGCCAATAAATAAATAAATAAATAGTATACGACAATTTCAAAAAATTGTCTATATTAAAAAAAAAAAAAAAAATTCTTGTTTATTTGTCTGTTATTTGTTATTAAAAAATCTTTTAATTTATTAGCCAATAAATAAATAAATAAATAAATAGTGTACGACAATTTCAAAAAATTGTCTCTCTCTCTCTCTATATATATATATATATTTTTTTTTTCTTTTTTTGTAAAAATATTGTTAATAAAAACTTCATTCATTCATTCATTCATTCATTCATATATTCATTCAAAAAAAAAAAAAAACCAGTGGTTTTAAACAGTGAATTTTTTTAATTTAAACTATTTAAAAAATTAAAATTGATTTTAAAAAAGGAAATCTTTGAAAGACACAATAGATTTTTCCACTAACTTATAAAAGATATACTTTGTACACTCTAGCACCAGCAGCTTTGGCTCAGTTAGTAAGGGTTTGTTCCGCTATCAAAAGGCCCCCAGTTCGATCCGCAGGACGGCGTGCTAAATTATTCAAAATAAATAATAATTAAGTAAAATAACATAGCAGCTTAAAATCCCTCGATGTTTTGAACTCTTTGACGATTAATCGATTCATTATTTTTAAAAATTATATTAAATTATTATCCTTAAAAATCAAGCTTTGTAACGAAAAGTTACTGCTTCTTCAAACGGATTTTTCCTTTCTTGTACTTCCCACAACGGAAAATCTACTAACGGAACGGTAAAAGTTCGGCTACTTTGCTGCCGGTAGTTTCACCGTGAATTCACAGATTTATTTTTAACAGCACACATCTTGCAGCATTTTGTACAGTCATTTCACCGTTTTCTGAAAAACCAGTAACATAACAGTAATTTAACTCTATTCTGACCATAAAATTGGTAATAATAAGTTCAGAATAACGTAAAAAGACGGTTGTTTTACTTTTTTTGTAGAAAACGGTCAAATGACTGGATAAATTCTGCAGATTTTTAACAGTGAGTGTAGAAAGTTTTAGCCGCAGAAAAAAACTGTCTGTCAGAAGTATTGAGCATAATAAATTGATTATGAATTCTAAATTTCATCAAAATCCATCGAGTAGTTTCCGAGGGAACGGGTCTTAAGTCTCGCATAGTTCTTATAATATTTCACCCAGACTTACCTTCCTTTAAAGAAGTATTATGTACCATGAATTCCTGATATATATTTTTAAAAATGCAGATTATTGAAAATTGAAAATTTATTAATTATTTTACCCAAAACATTTTAAAATGCTCTATGCTTTAAAATTTGCAAAAGATTTTCACTATTTTTTTTTCTTTTATTATTTAAAAAGATTTTATTTTTAAAATATTCAATCCATTTTTTTAAAAAAATCAGACACATAGTTAATTTTAAAAAATCTGGATTATTCTACTTTACTTTCTAAACACTGATGTATATGGCTGATAAGTTACAATTTGTTCTAAAAAATACATTTGGACTTTATTATGATTTGAGCTGAATATTTTGCCAGGAAAATTTTTACTGTTCATCTCTTTTAAAACTATTATTTCCAAAAAATAATCTTCGAAGTAGATTTCTACAACATTTGCAACAGAAATCCACCCCAAGAATTATCGTTTAGAAAAAATTGTGCTAAAGAGAGTACTGGTCGAATCGCTGCCATTCTTCTCGCGTCAAATGTTTAACCTTAAATATGATACATTATTTTCACAGTTTACTTTTAAAAACAATTGAAATTTACTTTATGCGGTCTATGTGGCAATAGATTTTTATTCTTAAATTTTTGACGATGTATTTCTGTCATTATTGAATTTCTCCAGGTCACAAGCCATGCAGGAAAGACACTCTGTGCGTTAGGAAAGGTAGTTGACGGATTACAGCGATTACAGAGAAGACAATTTATGCCTGGTGGAAAAAAGTAACTTCACGGATTGTAGTGCATTTCTGCATAGAAAGGACTGAGGCACGATTGTTTCCACAGTGAAAGGGGTGTTTCGTTCTTGTCACAAATGTTATTAGTTAAGTTAAAGCATGTTTGATTAACTGATCGAAAGACGGAATCCATATCTCTAAATAAAGCTATTAAAACTATTAAAGCTATTAAAGTTATTAAAACTCAACGGAGTTAGTTCCTGATGTTTTTTAAAGCATACTCCAAGTGCCGTTCAATTAATTTTATATGATTGTGAAATGTGGTCACAATCTTCTGTTTCTGACCAGAAAGAACATTGAATTTTCATCAGCTTCTCTCTTGCAACAACAGGTTACATAACTGTATTGTAAGCAGTCTTTTCTACCACTATGAGTTCTACCACCTTTCTTGCTTAGCTAGCGACCTGGAGAAAACAATAAACGACAGAAATACATCAGCATAACTCTTCATTAGTTGCATTCAGACGGGTAGTTGTACACATTTCCTTGAACCTCATGGTAAGAGCTTTCAAACGACATCACTCTCGACAAAGTACCAATTTGGCAGTTGAAAATACTTCCTAGTAAATCACAGATAATACTCAAACACCGTGTTATACGGTTGTAAAAATATGGTCCCAATTGGTACTTTTCCGTTATGCGGACGCCCCCACCAGTGGCTGAGAGGTTGCGCTCTCGAAACTGGTAGACAGAAGGTGCTGGGTTCAAATCAACCGTGCTTGTCGGCCTAACCGTTCGGATTTTTCCGTGGTTTTTCTTCGAACTTTCCTTAACCTTGGGTTAGACTCCCTTAGAAGGACACCCCTACCAAGGGCATTTCCCCTAGGGCCTATATCCCTCGTGCAAGTAATTGGTTGTCATAAATAACGTCGATATACGGACACCATTGTCACCAAGTGTAATAGTTGGTGCAAAATCAAAATCATGTGAATTGAAACATTTGAAAAATAAAAGAAAAGACGTTGTCGATAGTAAGTAATTGAAAAATACAACATTTGAAAATTACCGTCTTTTACGAACTATTTTATTAAATCACAAATATATTCTTAAAATAAGTGAACAAATAACTGTTGTACAATAAAGTAATAAAGCAAAACTCATATTAAACTATAAATAATAATTGTATTCCTACGCTTTCTTGTTAATGATCGTAAGCTACATCTCCATTTCGGATTTCCAGAACTCATTCATAATTTCATTTCATGGTTTTTTGAATATAACAGAAAATCAACATGTCAATGTATGATGGAATACGATTTTGCCATAAAATATTTATTTAAAGAGGGTAATCTCTAGAACTACTGAATCATTTTGTACAATTATATTAACCAATAATATTTTATATGATATCGATTTACGGCCGTCTTTCCATATTTTACGCAACTTTCTAAGAAATATTTAACCCGTTACCATCCAACGATCTATTTATAGATTACCTACAACCGGACAAAACTTTTAAATTTCAAGACCAGTTTTTAAGTAGGAAGTGGGAAGTGTCTGCTATCTAAATGTCTGAATAAGTAATAATTTTGGATTCTAACTACGAATTTGGATACATAGAAATTAGTGTCAAATACGAAAAGATGGTCTCCAGACCAATATTAACCAATTATATTAAATCAATAATAAACGACAGGCATTTCGTTCACGGAAAGACAGACAAATCAGAAAACATCTTTGGTTTCATTTTCTTAGGAATAAATGAATTCTTGTTTTGAATTAGTTATACATTTTTTATGCTGAATTATATTTAGCATGATAAAAGATGTTTACTGAATACAAATAAAACAATTTACAGGACCACACACACACACACACACACACACACACACACACACACAAAAAAAAAAAAAAAAAAGATACATGGCCGTCAATGAATTACAATTTCCGGAAGTGGGATTTCATTACTTTTAAGAGTATTTTACTCTTAGTTTAATTTTAGCTAAACAGTAAAAGTCCGGCATTTCATTCGCGAACAGATAAACAAACCACAAAATATCTTTGGCTACATTTTCCTAGGAATAAATGAATTCGTGTTTTTAAATTAGTTATGCATTTTTATGTTCAGTTACATTTAGCATACTAAATTATGCTTACTGAATACAGATAAAACGATTTACAGGACCACGCAAAAAATTAGACATATGGGCGTCAATGAATGATAATTTTTGGAAGTATAATTTTACTAGTTCTAAGAGTATTTTAGTCTGAATAAATTTAAGCTAAATAGTAGTGTGAATGTAAAGGTTGCAGATAAAATACAGGGCTGTACAAATGTATTCAAGCAAGTGTCTGTGTATTGGTACAAATTGCTGAAAGAGAAATCTCAATGTATTATTCGTTTGCTTGCTAAACTAGATTTTAGTATTATATCTAACTAAAATACCAACTATAGATTTATATTTTATTTCGATTCTATCAATGTTTTACAAAATTTTCATTCTTCATTAAAATTAAATACCATATAAATTGAAAAAGAATGATACATTAAGAAAAGAAGTTGATTCTCGCTGTTTTTAAATGATTAACTACTCTAAGATGCACATATATTTTTTTACTTCCTACTTACAGAGGTTCTACGAGAACTCATTTTATTTTGAGTGGGCAGATTATTTAAATTTTACATAATCTCTTAAAAGAAAAGAAATGATACCTACTAAAAACACTTTTCAAACATAAAAAAAGAAAAAAAATAGGATGAAAGTTGTGTTTAAAAAATGGTCTGATATCAAATTTCTAAGTTTATATTATGGTATTTATTCATTTTCCATTAAAAAATTGCTTTTTGTAAATCAATGCCTTTGCATATGTTGATAGAAATCCTTTTCTTTGTACTAAATACATCGTAACGTGTTTTGAAATTTCAAATGTTTTAAAATTATGTATGAGTGGCTTGGCGGCCATCTTTCCATATTTTACACAAATTTCTAAGCACCCAAGTTTGTAAAGAAAAACGTAATATGTTTGCATTAAGTACAATTTAGAACTTCTGATTTTAACTACGGACAGATATATTTAACTTGTTACCACCTAGCAGTCTATTTATAGATTACCTACAACTAAACAAATCTTTTAAATTTCAACACCAATATTTAAGTACGGAAATGTCTGCTTAAGTAACAATTTTGAGTTTGAAATTTTAACATCGGATTTGGGTACATAGAAATTAGTGTACAATATGGAAAAATGGCCGACAAGCCCATCATGCATAATTTTAAAACATTTGAATTTTCAAAACACATTACGATGTATTTAGTACAAGAGAAAAGGACTTCTATCAATATATGCAAAGGCATTGACTTACAAATAGCAATTTTTTTTAATGGAAATGTTAAATAAATACCATAATATAAGCTTGGAAATTTGATATCAGACCATTTTTTAAACACAAATGTCATCCTTTTTTTTTTTCCAAATTTTTGAAAAGTGTTTTTAGTAGGTACTATAATAAAGCATGTATTCATGCCAATTTTGAAAGCAACTGGATAAAGTCAAAACAGTAACGACATTATAAAAATGTCTGGATACAAATTAGAACTCGTTTGAAGAAAGTAATTATGAAAAAAAGAATTTAAACCATAAGCAGAGGTAGTCTGCAAGATACACAGTATCATATATCAGTGAGGAAAATAAAAACTCAACATGCCAATGAAAATATGAATGATTAATGAAACAACGAAATGATTATCATAATAATAATAGTAAAAAATTGCAAAATCTATGTAATGCACAAAATGAAATAAAGGATAAAATCTTTTTTAAAAAGACACATTTTAGTAGTGTACTTAAAACTTAAAGGTGGAAAATAGCTTTTTTAATAAAAATTCTAGCGGCTAAAAAAATGTAAAAGTGTGAAGGAGTAATAAAATAATTGGTTTTGCAAATTAAACGGCATTGAAAATTACAAGGAAGAAAATTTCCAAACATTCATTGTAATCTAAATATATTTTCAATATGATTAAAATTGTTATTTTCTTACAGTACTTCTTTTAGTGTCTTACACTTTTGTAATTATCGTTTACGATTTTTTCAGCGTTTTAAAAATTATGTGTTATAAATATATGTATATATCATGAGTATTTTTTATATGAATTAGGAATTAATCTTATCATCTGAATTAGGAACTAATTTTATGATTACTGTTTAAAATAATCTTTCAATACTTCAATATGTTAAAAGATATTGGATTCTAAAAAAAAATATATATATATTTAATCCTTTGTGACTCAACAACTCCGATTTGAAAAATATTAACTCAGACATTACAAAACATTTTTTAAAGCATATAAAAAATAATAAAAAAATTTAGAACATAAAACTAACATAATTATTGACAAAAAAGGTCATTTTTTCACTCCTACAATAAACAGAAATTCTCATACTTCTTTTAAATGTTTTCCATTTTCTAATACAAAGTTTTAAAGTATACAAAATTACCTTTTAAAAAATTCTACTTTCGAACAACTCCAACTTTTTTAATTTGATAAAATTTACTAACAAGGAAGATCTCCATACGGGTATACTCCAAAAAATCTGAAAAAATTACAAAATGTTCTTCTCATGAGGATATATACGTTTATAATTTTTTTTTTGGCGAAACTTTCATACGGCTTTTGCTAAATAAAACTAGCAAAAGCCATGCTTTGTTTGGATTCGCGAAGCATTTTTTTATAAAGCATATATTTGAAAGTAACAATATTTTTTAATATTATTTTTGCATCTTTATTAAACAAAAACGTTATTTTATGTTTTGGCGCATTTTAATTCTACAAATGTAAGTTCAGCCAAATAACTATCAATTTCCTAGGAATTTTCTATTTATGATGTAAGACTGGCATAAAAAAATATTTTCGAAGCAAACTTTTACAAAATATTTTTAAATTTTCAACTAAAAATTCTTTTAAAGATTTTTTTTACGATTTCTAGTAGCCACTGGTGTTTTTTAAAGTTGTTTGAAATATGCATGTTTCCAATCTTTGTAATTAACATCAAATAATCTTTGATAGCTATTTTAGAATAATATATTTGAAGAAAGCTTGAAGAAAGTTACTTCTTCAAAATCCTATTTTCTGGAAAAACATTTGAAATCTGCTCTCGTCGATACTATGAATTTTTAACTGTAAAACTTTTTAGTCTAATTTCTTCGTTTTTATACATGTTAGTGCATGAGAATTTTTGATATTAAAGAATTTTTCGCAAGGAAGATTTCTATTGAATGCTTAATTTTGAAGGATTTTCACTCTTGACAACGTTACGTACGTTTTTAAGCCAACTGGTGCCTATATATTCTCAATATCTACAACTGTTTCATCTAATGTTAAACCTTGGGATTTATGAATTGTAACAGCAAAAGCTAACTGCAGAAGAAATTCTTTCCTTAAGCAATTTATGCTTCCATATTTCCAGAATTCAATTACAGTAGACTCCCTCAAATCCGCAAACCTAAAATCCGCAACTCTCTAAAATCCGCACATAATTTACGGATGCAAACAATGAAGCATTCAGTTCAGATATAAGGACAAAATTTTACTTTTTTTGTTTTATATCAATTCCAAATATATTTTAATTTGTAATTTTTGTTACTATTACTGTCTTAATGTTTTCTCTTGAAGGAAAAATAAATTTATTTCTGAAAAAATTCAAGATATTCCTGTTATCAATGTTAATCATAATCTTACCAAATATATATGTCTTAATCAAGCTTCTTTTTTTTTTTTTTTTTTTTTTTTTTTTTTGTCACTAAGTGTGGCTAAACCTGGAATAAAACCTCCTTACTTTATTATTTTGATCTGAATTAGTATTGTACATTATTTATGAGGCAAGTTTCATCGAATAATTTATTCAAAATACATTTCATCTTTATAATGAACACTTAATCATACATTATTAATTAGACCTTTGTTTTTAATATTTTAATCATTTTAAAAATGATCTAATTTTTTATTACAGTAAAACCCCGATATTTCGGATTAATTGGGACCAGACCCAATCCGGATTATCCGGAGAATTAGAAAAAAAATGAAATAAAATAAAACATACTTACAGAAAATCAGCTTCATATTAAACGTATTGAATATTTACAGTCAGTAAAAATGTTTACTTTGTTTAATTCTTCCAATAAGATTTCAGAAAACATTTTTATTTATTAAGAATACAACGATGAAACAAATTAATGTTATGGAAATTAGCCAACCGCTTCTCAAACTTGAAAAAAATAATTATCAAACCGATCCGGATTATCCGGAGATCCGGATTAGCGGGGTCCGAATTTGCGGGGTTCTAGTGTATTTTAGTTTATTACTTACTTTAATATTTTATTATATTTTAAGCATACATTACAATTTCAATTGGATTATTAATTGCATTCAAATTACTGTTTAAAAAATGTAAACAAAGCAATGACCAGAAATCCGCAAAATCTCTGGTCCCAAGCTGTGCGGATTTGAGGGAGTCTACTGTATTGGGGGAATTGGTACGCACCAATTCTTTTAAGTTAAATTATTGTAGTATTCAAATTTATCCATGATTATTTGCGGTATCTAGTCTGGTGGCTTGTGATTTTCTTTAATACGTGCAACAAAGTCTAAAGTCCCGTTCACTAAACCTTTTTCGATCCACAAATAAGAACGTAACATTACTTTCGATACAAATGATAAAGTAAGAAATGGTTGAAGTCCACTTGTCATTTCTGAATCGGCCAACTTTTCCTTTAGTACATTTATAAAGAGCTTGAATCGAGGCAACAAGTTCACGCAATTCTTTTAATTTTTCATTTATATAACAAATTTAACAATTCATTTTATTTGTTTACAATTCTTTTGTTGCCACTTTACAAAAAAAAAAAAAAATCCATAATACAATTATTTTAAAATGTTTAAGTGTCATTTGTGCAAACGATTTTGCTGAATAATGAAAACATATTTTATTTATTAAATTAATCGTGATTCTATCTATAATCACTTACTCCATGATTTATATTTTTTTTTTCTGAAAATATACGCGTTTAATTTTTTATTTATTTGCTAAAATGCGTCCGTATTGGAAATGCATGTAAAATAAATTAATTAAAATAATATTTTTTTAACGTTTTACTGTAAAAAAAAATTATATTCTGCAAATCTACAGATCATATTTTATTTTTGGGTTAAATTTGAAGTCAAAATATTGAATAGTTTTTTTGTAAAGTGTACGACAAATTGTAATTTGAGTGGCCTAGTAGAGGATTCGCTTCGCTCATCCTAATAATGAAAATTTCGTTATTTGGCGATTTATCATCGGTTGGCGATGGAAGGCAGTTTCAAAAAATATTTTTTTCATGTCAAATACGCTTTAAGAGAAAAAAGTTTCATGTTGAAATTGTTTAGGTAAATTTAATTTAAATAACTTTAATTTTGTCAGTTTTAGTTTGTTTTAAATATAATTTTGTTATATCGATACTTTTATGTATTTATATTCAAATTTAACCAGCAAAATTTGCGACTTAAAACGAAATTTATAGTTTAAATTAATTAAAATTATTTCAAACTCAAAGTTCAACTGAGCATTGTCAATTTAACTTTGTTACTATGGAAACATCTCGCTTTTAATTTTGAATACGCTTAAAAGTATGAATATAGTATTTTCTATATGAATTTTTTATATACGAAAATATTTCTTCCAGTGATTAATTAATCACTATAGCAACAAGCAATTTATATGTGTATATAATACATCACACTCTTTCATTGTTTATGTTTAAATTCTTTAAATACCATGCACTGTACACACATTCTAAAAATCCAATAGTTTTCATTTGCATTAAATCGTTTGCTTTTGGCGAGGAAAAGAGCTGCTCGCCAAATTCCGTGATGCTTTCGTCTTTTCACGCCAAATGATCGAAAGTATTTTATTTTTTTTTTACATAGTTTCTCCTGCGATTCCGCCGCTAGATTTGACAAATCCTTTTTTACATACATAATTATTTTAATTAGTATTTTTTTTCAAAAAATTCTGAGTATGCCCAGTATGGAGACCTTCCTTGTAAGTTAATTTTTGGAATATCAACCGGAAGCTTCTCAAATGATAAACAAAACTTTGATATGAAAAATTAATTCAATATCATCATTTCTTGAGAATTCCGTTCGTCAATTTATATTAACTGGTGTGTTAATAAATAGGAACAAAAAATAAAATCGTCGTTTAAAGCTTACTATGTAAGTACTATTAACTTTTCGGTATGTTGCAGATCTGGAACATACAAAAGGTTAATTTAATTACTCTGTTTTTCAAGATTTTTCTAATTCATCCAAACGTTGTCTTCCCATTTTCATGCCAATCTTATTTTATATATTTTATGCAATGGCGTAGTGAGACTGATTAGCTGAACAATTTCTTTTTCTACAGTGGTTTTATTAATACAAAATTCTCTGACTAAGGTCAGCAAAGCATTACAGAAAAGAATTAAAACATTGTATCAACACTTGAATTTGTTTCTTTCAGGATAAAAATGTATCGTTGAAAAAATTATCTAAAAGGCACAAAGAACAGCAAGACAAACAGCAAAAAGGTGCATTGCGTGCAACAGTAAGTAAACGCTGAAAGGATTGGAGCAAAAAATGGTGTTTTTGACCTTACTAATGCAAAGAAAGGAAGTAGAGAAATAAGGAAAGCTACTTTTATTAACTGAAACTGTAAAAAAGTGCTGAAGTAGTACCGTTAGATATGTTTTGTTTTTTATTAAAACACAAAAAAATTATTTCAATAAAGACAACTACAAAAATAAAAGAACGATTCACACTTGCGGGAAATTACTAATACATTTTTCATTATTATTATAACATATAATATGGAAACGGTGAAAAAAAAAATAGCCATAAAGTTTGAGGCACTAACAGACATACTATAAGAAAATGACAATTTTATTCATATTAAAAATACATTTCGATTAGATTGACTGCTTAGAAATTTTCTTCCTTGTGATTTCCAATGCGATCTAATTTGCATGGCTTATTTTTTTAGTTCTTTATACTTTTACATTTTTTAACCACTAGATTAAATATATATATATATATATATATATTCCAACTTTAAGTTTTGAGTACACTAATAAAATATGTTTTTTAAAAGATATATCCTTTATTTCATTTTGTGCATTTTAGAATCTCTATATGTATTTCTCTTACGTGACCGCAAAATGAGGCTTAATTTATAGCCGACCATTTGACAACATACATAACAACGATCCTCAGTAGTTAATTTACGGTCACAGGATTCGAATCCATTCACCAAACCAACATTCAGGGAGTATTTCTTTTTAAACACAGGTCGTTAGATCGATGGATGAAACACAGTCCTTGGTTCATTTTATTGCGACGAATGTATTCAACGAATCATTTTTCTGATGAAAAGACAGAATAAAATGTTTTGTTTACATTTCGTTAGCATACTCATGCTTTTCAAAGAATGTATGCCTCGCTGAGCTGTATTACATGTGAAAAAATTCACTTTTTATTTGCATTTTCAACGAAATTTTCCGTTACATTTTTATACTTTAAAAATATTTGTAAATTTCATATAGTAAAATTATTTATAAATCACATTGTGACATATTATAGAAATAAATGCATTTTTCTTTGAAGAATTAATTTCATATTGATTAATTTCAATTTGATTATTAGTTTCATATGTTAAAATAATTTATGGTAATATTCATACTAGCTAGAGTGACCACGTAGCAGTTGCTCCCAATATGAATTGCGTAGCAATTCACAGGGTTGGAAAGTATTTGCGAACAGGGGGCTGAGCCTCTCAGTTTCATATATTTCGCAATTTAATACCATTATTATTAAGGTAATCATTTCACTGTTTTATTAATCAATTATATTTTCATTGAACCCTTCTATTATGTATTTCGCAAAAAAGTGAAGTTAAAGGATGTATTGTATATTATTACGTCATTGTCTTTTTTTTTCTCCTTATGATGAACTGAATTGAATTACCATATTCATTATTTCTGATATTAACATCCCTTTTTCAATGCACATGCAAAATAAACAACAAAATATTTTAACAGTAATTTCACACAGTAAGACTTTGGTTAAAACACGTTTCTTTATTAAAAATTGCAGTTAATTAAAAAATAATGGAAAAAACGTGTAAGTAATCTCAAAGTTTACCATGCAAAAGCCTAGCATAAGTCCACTAGCTATTTATTACTTAAAGTAAAAATAATCCATTAATTGTTAATGAGGTTGTGAAAATAATAAAATATTTTATTGACATTAGAAACACACATATCTGCATAATTTCAGAATTCAGGCATAACAAGAAGTTAGAGAAAAACCGATTAGAAAATTCCTTTGTACATGAAAATGAAAGATAGTAAATAAAATAAAAAAGTGTAAAGTCAGTTATAAAATTACAGATAGTTCTATACCTACCACAAAATAATATATGCGCCTTACTTATGAAAATAAGACGTAGTAAAATGTAAATTTTTACTTTCTTCTATTTAAAAAAAAAAAAAAAAAAAAAAAAAAAAAATGATTTGGGAAAAAAAAAATTGATTTGTAGTATTCGACGAGTTTATACGTTTTAGAAAGCTTTAATCAACTCGTCACGATTCGATTGTTTTTAGAAAATGTCTGTCTGTAAACTGTGTGTCTGTCAGTATATGGTACACATTTTGTGGGTGCTCTATTTCAAGAACTAATTAAGGGATTTAATAAAACTTTAGATTCAATTATATGTTGATACAATTGGTGCTTATTAGTTTTTGCCTGTAAATATCCAACAGATGACGCTACTACGCTGCAATTTTCATGGTTTCCACTATATCTAAAAAACTAAAGTACTGAAATCAACAAATTTTAAATTCATTTAACCGCCGGCATAAGTTGTTACTGATTCTGTTTTGGAAGAAATCGTCCAATGTGTGGCGTTTCTATGCTGCATTTTTCACGATTTTCTCGATAGCCATACCTCAAAATCTAATCAAATTACTTATTCTGTTATACTTTCACATGAATAGATTCTTAAAAATGTTCGGTGTATACTATACAAAGGTGTCACGTTTTCGCTTGGCTATTTCAATTGAACTATTAATAGAATAATTTTTAATAGAAAAAAATTATATCTTTTTAAAAAAAATTCAAAAATTACTATTTAAGCCGCAGTTTGATTAAACTTCATTATTAGACTGCATTAGGATGGAATGAGACTGAAATTAATAAGATCAAAACTAATTCCAAATTTAAAAATACATTTTCAACTTTTATGCTCACTTAATACGTTCATTTCAGTATTTATTGGTTTTGAATTTTTTTAGAAATAATCTAAATATGCATTTATATCTTAAAATTAACCGTTATGTCAAATTCCAAGCATGTATTCTAATGGTCTATCACCTCTCTGGTGGTAGTGGAAGCAACATAAAATGATTGTATTGAAACAGGGAGTGTCACCATTAATTCAACAACATTAATTTTGAAATTGGTTTGGTATTCCCCAATATGCCATAGAAACGTAATTTAGAAAGTTTTTAAACTCTTTTTTAGAATGTTTGTTGTTTCTGCTGATAGTTGCAACGGAATAAAATATAGATTATGTAGGATCAGAGACTGTCACCATTGACTTGCAAACCATTACTTTTATAATCGGTTTGATATCTCCTGAGACTACGTAGACATCGCAATTTAGAACATTTTTAGAACGCTTTTTTTTGTATTTTCACGCATTTTAAATTTCGATTTTTTAAAAACTGTTCTTGAAGTGCAAATAAGAGATGGGTGCCAAAATTCAACAATTTGTTTGAATGGAATGCTTATGTATCTTCATTTAAATGCTCATAATTCAACGAATCTAGACCTTTAGAATTCTAAGTTTCCATTTAGTTTTGTTATTATGATAGGAATTTTGAAGTATTAACATGTAGGAGATTAGAAGAAAGCATTGGGATTGGCACATCCGACCAGTTAACATATGATTACATATCAACCGGAATTTCGTCTATTAATCAGACTATAAGTTTTTTCACAGGTTTTATTTTTGAGTTGTTCAGAAATATTTGTGCGAACATAATGCAAAAAAAATATTTGAAATTAATTCATTATCTACAACTACATTTATCTTATAAAAATATAGCCCTCCCAAGTAGTAAGAGTACTAAGTACCCAGGAGTAACTTTCGATCGTAAACTCTCTTAGAAATTATATATTGAGGATCCCAAGCAACGGACTGAGAAGCGTATGATACTGCTTAAACGTTTTGCAGGAGCAACAGTTCTCAAGCCCCTTGTTCTATGTCTGTGATGCAGTGTAAATCTTTCATAAGAGAGATGCGCGAAAAATATAACACGATCGTCTTACAATGGATCAATCATACTGTTGTATTTTCGGTAATGAAAAGGTGGATGAGTTGGTTAAAAAGAGTTGTTCTGTTAATTAGGCCTTATGTAACTTAATAAACTGTAAGTCTACCTCTTCAATGGTTAATTAAATACTTAAAACAACACATATCAACACGCTTCACTATTAAAAGAATGGACAAAAGGTTCGTTCATTAAAATGAAGTTATCTCCGATTGCTGCAGCGTAAGGGACTACAATAGGTCTGAGGATCTCATCCCTATATCGGCGACCAGTCAGAGCTCCATCTCGAATGATGCAGAGGTCAGCGCGCCCGTCAATGGAGATGCCACCATACACCAACACTGCTCCACCGCCAAATCTGACACTTTCGTGCACGAACGCAGGATTATTCCTACTGCCACGGTCCCTCCAGATGAAAATACATCTATTATCCGGATGCACAGAAAAACGGGACTCGTCAGAAAACAGAATATTGCTCCATTCATTTCTCCTCCAGTTGACATGCTCGGTTGCCCACTCCCTGCGGTCGCGACAATGCCTTGATGTTAATCACACATATACCATCGGTCGGCGAGCATACAGACCTACAGCATGGAGCAGGTTTCGGACAGTCTGAGTTGAAATCGTGGTGCCTGTAGCCGAGCGAAGGTGTTGTTGGAGAAGAGTAGCGTTCATGTTTCGGTGTCTCCGAGCTGTTAACGCTAAATACCGATTTTCATTGGGCGTTGTTGCCCGTCTACGACCTTGCCCTGGTCTTCGGCCTGCACATCCACTCTCCAAAAAACGGTTCCAGATCCTGGAAATGACACTTTGTGACACTCCAATGGCTTGCGCTACTTCGGCTTGAGTTTGCCCCCCTTCTAACCTACCAACAATTCTCCAAGCTTCTGAATCTGTCAAATGACTTCGCTGAGACATCGTACTCATCGAAACAAAGCAATCACTGAATGCCGATCATCCTTGTCTTCATTCTCTTTTATCCAGTTGAAAGTCAAATTTCATTCGCTGTCGCTGAAGCGACGTTTTTGACGTCGAACTCAAAATTTGCATACTCCACAGTTTGAAAACCAGAAAAATTTGTATTTGTGATTCTCTTCATCTATTTTCGGCAAAAAAACTTCGTTTATATCTTTATTTTATATAAAACTTCAAATATCCTTTAATTGTTTTGAGCAGTGTATTTTCATTCAACTTCATATATGGATAGTCCTGCTTACCCCTTCTGCCACTGTGGCACAACGATGACTGTTGACCATCTCTCCGATTGTTCAGCGCTCACAAAGATCTGTATTTACCCTCCATTACTGGGAGGCCAGAGACTCTTTACAAATCTTAACTTCTTGACTTTATGCAATTCTCATGTTAATTATCCTTTACATTGTTACTGTGTTTAATGTTATCTTTTTTTTAACATATATTTTTGTCTTTACTTGACCTTTACTTGGCGTAAGGATAATATCTGTGTCGGTTGTTGCATTAGTGGAAAAAAATAATATATCTGACGAAATTATGTTTCTACTAAATTTGCGATACCCCTAATTAGTAACAAAAAATATGCTTCAGCGTTAAACAGTTATTACATGGCCAATTTTATTCGTAGGATAACAGGACTTTTTTCGTATTGCTTGTCAGTGTAACAGGAAAAATTTATCTAACATAGTAAATTATAGCACCGGTGGCCCATAAAAAAATAGTTTTGTAATTTTTAAAGAAATGTTTTTATTGACCCAAATCACTTTTAAAATATTTTTTTTCGTCATTTAACAGATTTTTGTAATTGGAACTGTATTTTTATGACTAATGGTATAGGAATTAGCCATTCGCCGCCTTTGAGAGTAGACACTCAGTGTACTTTTATTAAATGTAATTATTACTCCTACATGAAAAAGTCTTTTAATTTTTAGTTTACATTGAAGGTTACTTGTTGAATGTTCTTTTCTAAAACTTGGTTCGTAATATGTCCAATAAACTTTTCCGGAACTATTTATTCCAATAATTAATTGCATTGTTAATTGTTGTTGTTTTTATCGTTTTATGAAATATGTGAAAAACCATTGCCATACGCACATTTACTATGAGTGAGAATGTCCTAATATTGTGTTTTTTACTCATACTTTCTGTTGCAGAAATCAAATGAAAATTAAGTTTACTTCGTACAAAGCACAATGCTATTGTTTTAAACAGTAGCCTTTCAAAGTAGAATCGTTAATCAGAATTCACCTTGGCTTGAAAAGAAGCATCCATTCTGAAATGTTCTAGTCATAAAATGCTAACGAAATATGGAATCTCTTAGGTTTAGTATCTGTCAACATATTTATTTATCGTGATATGGCAACAGTCTTCATTCTATTGTTTCAATAAGCCGACTCTTTATGGATTTTGCAATTTTGCAATGTATGATATTAGGAAGATTTATTTACCTTTTGTTCTTGAGTTATATAGAAGTATCCGAAAAAATAAATGGTTATCATATTGTTAAAATTATAGACAAACTTTTATCTTACATAACAAATAAGCAGGTTATTTAAAAATTTTTGCTTCAAGCGTAATCGTTGTAGTAAAATGCGCATGCAGACGTATTATTAAAAAAAAATAGTTATGATCGAAGTAATGACTTTTCTATAACAATAACAATAATGTAGGAAGGCAAAGTTCTTCTTACCGGCTTCGGGTTTTCTTTTAGGTAGATTTGTATGAAATACTACCTATTGCAATCGCACCAGTTTATCTATCTATCTATCTATCTATCTATCTATCTATCTATATATATATATATCTCACTTTTTTATGGACGCGATAACTTCTATACACTGTAAAAAATTTGAACCTTTTGCTGCATCGTCACTCCCCCGCTTTTTTAGAATATCTCTGTTTTGACCAATGAGAATGCTCCATAATACAGCGAAGTAATCGTTTCCTATAAAAGCGATGGAGTGGCGATGCAGCAAAAGGATCAGTTTTTTTACAGTGTAATTCTTCACCAATCTCCACCAAACTGGTACATAAAATCAAAGGGGATAAAATCTCGACTAAGTTCGTTAATGGGAAAAATCGGACCAAGGGGGTCGGAATAGGGGGCGTTTTTGTGAAAACCGAAAAAACGCCATAACTTCTTAATTAAAGTAGATATCGAATCGATTTAAAGTTTATATTACTTCTTAAAAATGGGCCAAATGTTTATGCATGACAGATTTTTGATAAATTTAGAAGTGGGCTCAAGGAGCGAAAAAAAACAGGGTTTTTGAGAGAAAAAAAATCATAACTTCGTCAATTTTCAAGATATCAAGTCTAACTAAATTTTTTGTAAATGTTCTTAAAATTATCTAAAACTTTTGTATTTACAAGTTTTTGATAGGACCAATTTTTACCGATGAAAAAAATTAAAAACGAAAAGAAAAAGGGCGGTGAAAAAAGAAAAAAAATCCATAACTCCGTCAATTTTTAAGCTATCAAATCTGATTACATTTATTTTACATCTTCTCAAAAATATCTACAACTTTTATATTGACAAGTTTTTCATTTGAACAATTCGTATAGCAAAAAAAATTAAACAAAAATAGGAGTTGGAGAAAAAACCTCAAATCCAAACTGCTTACATTCTGATTTTTTTTTAAATTCATTTTTGATTTTAAACGCATACAAATGGTAGATCCTCTTATTTAGAAACTGTATAAAGTGACGTATTGGTCAATTTTCTGATAAAGATAGAATATATTCCAAAAAAGGCTACCAAAAAGGGTATTTGAACAGAATTTCCCAAAGTCACCGGGACCGAAAATTTAAGGAAGTACTCAAATAAGAAATTGCGTTTTTTTCTGACTCGTTTTTAAATCCATTTTTGTTCTCAAACGCATCCAATTTACACATCCTCTTATTTTGGAACTATATAATGTGATGCATTGATCAGTTTTTTGATAAAGACGGAATATATTTCAAAAAAGGCTACCAAAAAGGGTATTTTGAACAGAATTTCCCGAAGTCATCGTGATTTGAAAATTTAAGGAAGTATTCACATAGCAAATTACGTTTTTTATGACTCGTTTCAAAATCCATTATCGCTCTCAAACGCATCAAATTTACAGATCCTCTTATTTAGGAACTATATAATATGATGCATTGGTCAGTTTTTTGATAAAGACGGAATATATTTCAAAAAAGGCTACCAAAAAGGGTATTTTGAACAGAATTTCCCAAAGTCTTCGTGATTTGAAAATTTAATGAAGTTTTCACATAGCAAATTGCGTTTTTTATGACTCGTTTTAAAATCCATTTTCGCTCTCAAACGCATCCAATTTACAGATCCTCTTATTTAGGAACTATATACTGTGATGTATTGGCCAGTTTTTTGATAAAGATAGAATATATTTTTTAAAATGCTGTCAAAGTGAGTATTTCGCACAAAGTTTTCCGAACCAATCATGATTAAAGAATTAAGGATGCATTCAAACAACAAATCGGTTATTTTATGACTCATTTTTAAATTCATTTTTTTTCTCAAATGCATTCAGCTGACAGTTTTTTGTTATTTAGGAACTATATAATGTACTGTTTTGGTCGATTTTTTAATAAATTCAGAATTTATTTCAAAATATGTTGTCAAAATGGCTACCAAAAAAGGTATTTTGAACAGAATTTCCCGAAGTCATCGTGATTTGGAAGTTAAGGAAGTATTCACATAGAAAATTGCGTTTTTTATGACTCGTTTTAAAATCCATTATCGCTCTCAAACGCATCCAATTTACAGATCCTCTTATTTAGGAACTATATAATATGATGCATTGGTCAGTTTTTTGATAAAGACGGAATATATTTCAAAAAAGGCTACCAAAAAGGGTATTTTGAACAGAATTTCCCAAAGTCTTCGTGATTTGAAAATTTAATGAAGTTTTCACATAGCAAATTGCGTTTTTTATGACTCGTTTTAAAATCCATTTTCGCTCTCAAACGCATCCAATTTACAGATCCTCTTATTTAGGAACTATATACTGTGATGTATTGGCCAGTTTTTTGATAAAGATAGAATATATTTTTTAAAATGCTGTCAAAGTGAGTATTTCGCACAAAGTTTTCCGAACCAATCATGATTAAAGAATTAAGGATGCATTCAAACAACAAATCGGTTATTTTATGACTCATTTTTAAATTCATTTTTTTTCTCAAATGCATTCAGCTGACAGTTTTTTGTTATTTAGGAACTATATAATGTACTGTTTTGGTCGATTTTTTAATAAATTCAGAATTTATTTCAAAATATGTTGTCAAAATGGCTACCAAAAAAGGTATTTTGAACAGAATTTCCCGAAGTCATCGTGATTTGGAAGTTAAGGAAGTATTCACATAGAAAATTGCGTTTTTTATGACTCGTTTTAAAATCCATTATCGCTCTCAAACGCATCCAATTTACAGATCCTCTTTTTAGGAACTATATACTGTGACGCACTGGCCAGTTTTTTGATAAAGATAGAATATATTTTTTAAAATGCTGTCAAAGTGAGTATTTCGCACAAAGTTTTCCGAAACAATCATGATTAAAGAATTAAGGATGTATTCAAACAACAAATCGGTTATTTTATGACTCATTTTTAAATTCATTTTTTTTCTCAAATGCATTCAGCTGACAGTTTTTTGTTATTTAGGAACTGTATAATGTACTGTTTTGGTCGATTTTTTAATAAATTCAGAATTTATTTCAAAATATGTTGTCAAAATGGGCATTTGAGCTGAATTTTTCTTTGATTCTGATAAAACCAATTTTTGCAGAAAAATGAAATTAATAATTTTTCATAAACGGCCAAATGAAGTTATTAAACTGGGTTTATCTCTAATCTTTTTTTTTTTTTTTTTTTTTTTTGAAATGAGCATTTTTCGAAATCTACCTCCGCCTATAGGCCCAGCCGACAGGGATTTTTCGTATAAATGTGATCATGAAAACGAAAGATTTATATGAAACACATTCTTTTTAGCTTCTTTTATAGTTGAATGTATTTAATACTACTTTATACCCGAATCAGTATTCCTTTAAGGTAGTTAACAACAAATGTAGACCACTTAATTTTATTTAAGACTTGTAAAAAAGAATATATTTTTATAACTGCAGTGAAAAAAAAATGTAAATTTGCATGACCTTATTTTAAAAGTATGTGCCTACTTTCTGGGCATTTTTTTTTTCTAAATAGAAAAGTTTTATCAAGCACATGTGTTTTATTTAAAAGAAGGAATAAAACTATGAATTCATATAATTTTTTAATGGAATTTTAATTAAATTTTCAAAATTAAGTATTTAGTAAGTATTTAGTCAAATTTTATTAAAGAATTGCATTTATGCCAAACCTTCTAAAACAAAGTCTATTCAATATATTCATAGGGGAATCTAATGATCCCTGTCTGTCGAAAGTGAAGTGGTGCATAAGCGAAAAATTAATACCACCAGTGTTTCACTCGTAGATTTATCATTGTGTTTGTCCTACAACCAAATAAAATGAAAGCTTAGTGAACTGAGAAGAGAAAAACACAATGATAAACCTACGGGGGAACCCCTAGTGGTAGTTGTCGCAAGTCAACAGTGTCACCAGATTTTTTAAAAGGTAATGATTTATAAATTATGGGGCTGATTTCAAAGCCTAAAAAATATATCTGTATTTTTTTATTGCAAATCCATTCGTTATTCATTGTATAATTTTGTCTTGGAAATATTAAAAATAATTTTAGAAATTCGCTCTTTCAGTAAATCTGACACCATAGTGTTTCTTTTCAAATTTTTGGTAATTTAAAATTCAAAATTGTTAAATGTGTAATTGTTTTTGGAAACATAATTTACTTTTAGGTCGCTAGAGATGATATAGAGAAGACAAAAATGAAGAGATGTAATTGAGAAACTTCCATGGAAACAATTACAGAAGCTGAAGTCAACGATCCAAACGCAAGAATGGACAGTGAAGATATAAATTTACCACTTCCATCAAAAACTGAAAAGAAAAACTGTAGAACAATCTTCCCTACTAGCAACAAATATGTAATTCATTGTTCCGATGACAATACAGAATTGGTGACCCCTTCTTTTAGCCCATCGTACATCCATCTGAAAGTTGCAGAGATTCGCGATCATAGTTTCATACTAGAGCGTACAAAAACTGTTAAAGAAAGAGAATACTCATAAATGAAATATTACCAAATGTAGAAGTATTTTCGCAATCAAATGAAAACTCGAAGCGTTTTAGAAAAAATATGTTGGGAAATCTGACGAGGTTTCTTGAAGTAGATCAAGCAGTAGTCGCCAGCTCATATCTTAACATAGCTCTTGTACCCTGATTTGCACATGTATTGTGATTAAAAAAAAAAAAAAAAAAAAAAAAAAAAAAAAAAAAAAAAAATGAAATTCAAGCTTTGGAGTCCATGAAAATCTTGTGAAATGTATGTACAGACCTATGAGCTTATGCTTCAATTAAAGTGCACTAGAAAAAATATAAATTGCTCAGTCTTTTATATATTAAAGAAATTGTAGCTGCTAATGTAAAATTTCATCGGCCTTGTTACAAGAAATACACTTTTAAAAAACCTGCATCGACAACACACACTGAGCCAGAGGAAACATTTGAAAAGGTCGAAAATAATTTTCACTCAAAGACGGAAAAAAATAGTCTTCAAAGAGTTATTAGATTATGTAGATAATTTTCTTTTAAATGCATGTATTGATCGTTTCAGTTTATGATAGATCGTTATGTTAATAGCTTTAAAAATCGTTGAATGAATGAAATGAAGGCTCATACAAAGGAAAACCCGGTGAAATAGTACACTATCTACCAACAAGTATTTGGACACTTTCAATTTTTGACATTTTGTCAAATATTTAAAAATATACTTGTCGGATTCTTCTGGAACTTCAAGATTATAAAGATTACGTTTCACCTCATATTTATCAATATCCATTTGATAAGCGGAGCAACTAGGGGGCCAACAAAAAAAATCAAAGAATAATAAAAATATTTGGGATCACCCTGTACATGAAAATGCACGAAAAGATCTATCGCTGCAGAATACAAATATGCGAATACTGTACAACTTGTACACTGATTTTTGTAAGAATAGCATGCGCTTCCAAGAAAAAAGAGAGATTTTTAAAAAATTTTCAAAAGATTCTGTTTTTTTTTTCGTTTTGTTTTTATCATGTGGGGTTTTCGACCAAATTTAATGCGAATTTCAGAAAAACTGGCAAAATGTAGTAGAAAAAATATAGCGAAATTGGAATATAGATATATTAAATATTTTATGAAATATGGGTAATTGTATGAAATAATTTTTATCTGTGCATGCGAGAACGATAAAAACGATTTTTTTACACAATTTAATAGTCAGTTCTATGGAGTAACTTATAAAAAAAATCTAATCAAATATCGTGGAAATTCAAAAAGATATTATTATAATAAGCTGTTTTTACTTTGCTCTCTAAAAACATCTGAATGATAAGAAATTCTCCACAAATAGATATTTTTTATTAACTGACTTTTAGGAAAAAATAGTATTTACTGAATACAATATCTAATACAATATTGCTGCTGACACATGTGATAGAAAAGAAAAAGAGCTTTTATTCACATTCAGGGCGAAAACTAACAGAGGAGGAGAAGACGAGCTTGTGTCCCGGGCGCCAGGGCGAAAGTGTGCGAAAAAATCGCTTTTATTGTTCGCGCACAGATAAAAATTATTTCATAAAACTACTCATATTTCATAAAATATTTAATATATCTATATTCCAATTTCGCTACATTTTTTCTACTACATTTGCGAATTATTCTGAGATTCGCGTTAAATTTGGAGAAAAACCCCGTATGATATAAGCAAAAAAAAAATGCCATATTTTTTTGAATTTTTTAAAGAAAACAGCTCTTTTTTCATGAATATATATGCTATTCTTACAAAAATCAATGTAGGAGAGAAGGGGGCATGTTTAGCCTCCTTGTCTTTTTTTTTCATGCTAAATTGGAAGCACTTGTCAAACACTTTTTCATACATAAAAACATATTAACCTTTTTTTGTGGCTCACCAGAGCATTTTTTAATACTTGTCATTTAAATTTTTTGATAAAAACTGAAGATTTTTTTATATTTTGAAAAGCAAAATATTTACTGCTGTCAAAATTTTTATCTTCTATTAGAACATTTAAGAAAGTTATTGCATTGCCATATAAAATGCATGATGTCTGAAATATAAACCAAGGAGTTGAACGAAATAAATTACAGTGCTCTCACAACTTTATTGGAAGAACTGAAACTAAATATTTCGCAATAAAAACAAATAACCATGTTTATCATGTGATTAATTTATTTTGAATAAATTATGTTACATACATTAAAAAATCATATTTATTTAAACTTAGTGGCAATGAATTAAAAAAAAAAGTCCTTCCGGCAATGCCGGGAGGAAGAGGTAGCTTTCATATACTTATATATTTATTTATTTATTTTAAAGTAAGTTACATTGTTCAAAAATACTAAGCTTAAATTAGTGGAAATAATCTTATAAAATTAGTGATTTTCTAAGATTGAATACTAGTTTTTGTCAAGAGTGAATATTAATAGGAATTTTTAGAAATTAGTCATCTTTTATTCAACCTGGTTTTATTTTAAGCGATTTAGAGATTCACCAAATTTCACGATATCATGAAGTGTATGCCATTTTAAAGCAACATGGTGGATTGTTCAGATCAGACCGTTTCAAAATGTCAGCCATAAGCAAAATTAAAAGTGCTATAACTTAATCATTTTTTAAGATATAGACAAAATAAAAAATGTTCTGGAATCGTTGTTTTAAGTTTTAACACGTAAAAGAAAAATATTTTTCAACTTTTAATTTTTTCGCATTTAATTTTAAATTTTAAATTTTTTTAAAAATTTAAAATGGCCACCATTTTGAAACAAAATGGTGGATGATGCTGGCCAACGAACTCGGTCGAGACATTTGTATGTACTATGTACATACCAAGTTTCATTGAAATCGATTCATAAATACGCGTGTTATTACGTGACAAAAATCAGATCGTTTCAAAATGTCAGCCATAAGAAAAATTCAAAGTGCTATAACTCAATCATTTTTTAAGATATAGACAAAATAAAAAGTGTTCTGGAATCTTTGTTTTAAGTTCTAACACGTAAAAGAAAAATATCTTTCAACTTTTAATTTTTTCGCATTTAATTTTAAATTTTTAAATTTTTAAAAAATTTAAAATGGCCACCATTTTGAAACAAAATGGCGGATGATGCTGACCAACGAACTCGGTCGAGACATTTGTGTGTACTATGTACATACCAAGTTTCATTCAAATTGGTTCATAAATACGTTGGTTATCGCATGACAAAAATCAGATATATATATATATATATATATATATATATATATATATATATATATATATATATATATATATATATATATGGTTATACATACATACATATATATATATATGTGTCAACATTTGAACGGAGGGTGGTTTTGGGGTCTGGGGGTCATGATCGGTGAAAATATACCAAAATTTTCCGGAAGTGCTTTCCTCCGGACGGCTGCAATAGGTAGCTTTTTACTTTTTGTAATGAAAGCTACCTAATACAACAGCAACAACAAGTAGCAATTTTTAGGGTCTCCGTGGCCGAGTGGTTAAGACGCCGCTCTGCTGGAGGTTGTGGGTTCGATTCCCGCTGGCTCCATTGCACACACACTTTGTGTGGAGCTCCTGGTTGTATTTCTCATGTGTATTGTAAATTTTCTTGAGCTATCTCCTCCTTGTATATTGACGATGACTTATAAGCAGGCTTTCATGTCGAGCACACAAGTCGGATGTATGTTATTCAAATAAATAAGCAATTTTTAACTGGAGCTTTAAGACGCAAATTTGATTTTCTCAGCGATCGTCAAACATACAAATAGGAAAAAAAAATCTATTTTAGGTTTTACCAAAGGATTAAAATAAACCAAAAATGGAGTTAATCTATCCACGGGATCGTTAGCAATCGCTTGTTGAATTTTATGTCTTCATTTTTTCGTTAAAAGTTAAATAAAAAACTACAGTAAACTACGATAATTTTTTTAATGTTATCATTTTATTCGTCTCATCTTTTGAGGAAAAAAAAAAAATAAATAAATAAAAAAATAAATAAAACTCACTGTCGTGCGTCAACTGATTTGCCAGAAATTTCAAAATGACGTTTGCATTTTCCATTTCATAAACATATTATACCAAACGCTCCCACGTTTGCTATGGTATACATTTTTTAAAAAATAATTTAGTTGAAGGAAAATATTTAGAGTGTTCAAAGTTGCCCCCAGTTCAAACGTGCCCCTCTCCCCTACATGTTGTACAATATCCACATATTTGTATTCTGCAGCAATAATTTTTTTTCGTGAATTTTCATGTACAGGGTGATCTTATATATTTCTATTATTCTTTGATCTTTTGTCGGCCCCCTAATTGCCCTACTTATCAAATGGATATTGATAAATAAGAGTTAATAACATAATTTTTATAATCCTTAAACATAATTTTTATAATCCTGAAGTTTGAGAAGAATCCAAAAAGTATTTTTTAAATATTTGAAAAATGTCAAAAATTGAAAGCGTCCAAATACTTATTGGTAGTTTTTTCTCTTCTAAAGAAGCCGTCGTAAATAAGTTCAGTAAAACGCCAAAGCTAGTGTTGAGTTGAGAGTTAATGTCAGAAATTAAACTGTTCGGGAATAATACTACGACTACTGATGTACCACTCTTATAAGATCCTCACTTGGCAGAATGCCATGCCGATTCCATTCAGACTTTTGGCAGAATAGTCTATGAGGCCGAGATTGCTTCTACGTATTCATGGAAATGATATTAAATATTGTTTTCAATTTTTTGTTCTGAGTAAAATTTTATTTTAAATTAAATAGATTGTGCACCTTTTATAAATTCTCGGAATAACATTTTCAAAGTATATTTTCTCCTACAATTTTCTGAATTTTAATAAAAACATGTTTTTTTTTTTTTTTTTTTTTTTTTTTTTTTTTTTTTTTAATGGCTAAAACGCAGTTTTAACGATTGCTTTGCATCTGACTTGGCGGCTATACGAGAAATTCGCCAATTCGAACAACCTAAATATTAAGGGCACAAGCATGTCATATACTCACAGGGATTTGAGCCAAAATGGCGTTGTTTTACCTAATATGGCATCCCTGATATTGTTGTTTATTTTTTGATAAACTGTTTATTTACTTTAATTTTTCTTTTTTCAAATTATATAAAATATTTTTTGTTCTATAGTTATTAGTTTTTAAAATTTAATATAGTTAAAAATTGTTTTATTTATTTATTTTTCTTAATAATAGAAAATAACTTAAAAATGCATGTTTAACCAATATTCGAAAATGAGGTTTTCGCCAAATTGACGCTGGAAAAAAATTGTACAAAACCTTGTACGTATATGATATCGGCGCCATATTCATATCCAATGCATGCAAATAAGATAAATAAATAATGTACACAATAATGCAAAAATTATTTTAAAAAATTGCTAATCCGGCAAGTTTTAAAATCACGCCATGCAGCCGTTAATTCTAAAAAAATTAAGTTACGCTACATTGCGAGGAAAAAAGTTATTAAGCTAAGTTTAGTAATCATACCTTTAAATAATCTTTTTTATTATATTTGTCTTTTTATAACTTAATTTAGTGTAACAGAATTACAATGTAATATTTAAAAACAGATAATTCAATTACAGGAACAAAAAGGTATTCGCTAAAAAAAAAAAAAAAAAAAAAAAAAAAAAAAAAAAAAAAAAAAACCGACATATTTAAGATCAAATTTATCTCAAGATGGTACTAACTTTCCCATTTTTGATATGGACTCTCTCTTTTCGCCCATTCGTAGTTCTGTCCAGGTTTCTATCAAACGTGGTTCATCAGTAGTCAGAATGCATTCCTAGACTTTTGACAGACAAGAGATAAGAGCTGGAAAGAGCATGAATATCCTTCCCCGGTTTTGGGATGGGTACAATTACAGCCTTTTTACAGCAATCAGGAAACATATGGAAGTTAAGCATAATATTGATAAGGAAATTTAGAAAAAATATGAAATTTAATAGAAGATGTATTAACATGTTAATAGAAATGCAATCGAGACCGGGTGCTTTGGTTTGTTTTTTTAAGTTCCCACTGTAAGTTATAACCTCTGAAGAACTTACGAGGTTGAGGGTATTATTATCTTCAGAGTATAAAAACTCTACAGTTTTAGAATCTACAACACCCTTGATCTAATCCTCTAATTATAACCTACATTACACACAATGTTAAGACTTTAGTTTCAAGCAACGCCGAATAATATGTCATTAAATACTACATTTGGGTGAATTTTTTCATTTTTTCCCGTATTGTGAGCGAAATTGCATCACTGCCGCTCATTTTGTCATCAAGTTGCATGCGAAGTATTCGCTTAAAACATGAATGATGCTATGTTGTTTTAAACAATAAATTATGCTATATTGTTTTAAACAATAAATAATGCTATATTATTTTAAAGTGTGTGTCTTAATAGGTGACAGGCACATTCATTAAAATACGAATAAGCGAACTAGTGCTCAGTCCGATTAACGAAGACTAAACCCACCAGCACTTAAAAAGACAAAAATAAGTCTCCTTTTTCATTCAAGTAAAATATTCTACAGCGTAATTAGAACTTCATCTAAAGAAATAAAGAAACAAAATACAAGACCAATAGTCATGTAAAAAAATATGCACTTAAACAATGAATTAATAAGAATCTATAAAATCACAATACCTCTTCTTCTGGAACTTTCAGTCCAAGATTAATGCTTCTCAAAGCAGATATAAAATAATTTACGGTAGATTAATGTTAAAAAATAACAAAAACGCTTTTGAATTTACTCTAGGCCACTTATTGTCAATTGTGATAACTCATCTGTCTCTAGCTATACTTTTCATTATTTAAAAAACAAATGCTCATTCTTGAGACTAACTAGATAATCGATTATGATTAAAAATGATTAAAAACCATAAAATAACGCTAAATACGGAATCAGTTTTCAAATTTATTCAAAAATACACTTATTGTTGCTATACGATGGTGTAAAAGTTGAAAGGATGTAATGAGAAATAATGTAAAATTAATAAAAGCTAAAGCCATAACGTTGGCCATAGCCACAATACTTATACATTTCTAAAAACAGCTATTGGTTTAGAAATATTATAAAAGTAAACTATGTTTTTTTTTTTTTTTTTTTTTTTTTTTTTTGAGGCGATAGCAGAGTTTGCTGCGAAAGAAGCAGGGAGTTGTCATTAAAAAGGTTGCTATATGAACAATGGAACCTTTGACGATTTATTTGCTATTAATCACTGACATATAGCTATTACCGGTGTCCAAATTTTAACCCTTTATCTACTGAATTATAAATTCATGAAAATTTTGAATTTTGTCTTTTAAGGCATTTTTCTTGAATTTTTTAAACTATATTAGAAGATTTACATAATCATTTAATAAATTTTAGAAGGATTTTAGAAGTACCGAATGATTTAATAAGATTATGTTTGAATTTATAGGGTTTTTTGCAATATTTATAACCCTACTCAAATATTTTATTTAATTTTTTTCTCAGTATTGTGTTGAATCAGGAAAAGTACAAATATGATCTTTTTACATTATAAATATATAAATATTTTCAAATTGAAAAATCCCCTCCTACCCTACCATCAAGAAAACTGAAAAGATGCAAAGGCAAAAGAAATCATCCTTTTAAAAATATTTTTGTTTTGTGTAACCAATAATGCTTTTGCACCACGATAAAGTAATGCATCTATAACTCATTCTAAACTGTATTACAATTAATCGATGCATTAAATGAACTTTATAATAAGTCATTTTAATGGCACTTATAAGTACCGTCAGTAGATAAAAGGTTAATAAGCTTCTAAACTTTATTCAAATACGTAACTGTAATTTTTAATATAAAAATAATTTTTGGCGTTCGTCATGAAAAATCTAAAACCTGTTAAATTTACAATAAAAAGAATACTGCCCAGTTAAACTGATGGCATTGAGCTCACAGGCTACGCATACTAATTGTACATTATAGTCTTATATTTTCAAGGGTTAATTCCGTTCGAAAAAAAAAAAAAATTAAGGAGGGGGAACAGCTCCTTCTTTCCCCTTTTTATACTGAATCATTGAGCCCTCTAAACTGATCAGGGACATTCTTTATCATATAAAAAAACCATATCCAAAATTCAAAGAAAATCGGAAAATTCTTAATAAAAACCCATTTATATAATTTAAGAGGGGTTATCCCCCTCTTTTATATACATAACCATTAAACTTCCAAAACTATTCAGAGATTTGAACGAAATCTGACAATTCTGCATGAAAAACCCATTTATATAAATTAAGGGGGAGGGGCATTAGAACCCCCATTTCCCCTGTTTATATTTATCCAATGAACACCTAATACCAATCACGGAAGCACTTCATCAGAATGATCCTATGTGTAAATTTTGAACAAAAACTAATATTTCTGCATGAAAAACCCATTTATATCAATTAAGGGGAGGGGCATGACCCCCCATCCCCCCTCTTTACATATCGAATGAACTCCAAAAACTAATTAGGGAAGCGTCTTATCAGGATATACCTATATAAAAACTTTCAAGTGGATGGGATATTTTTATCATGAGTTATCGCGTTACGCACGTACGCACGCACGAATGAATGAACGTACATACATACAGAACGGGCGGGCACATAAGCTGTCCGGCTATGATAGCCTGTGAGCTAAAAAGCATTACAGTTTTTCTTTAAATGTACACTAATGCAGCATTCTAACACTGGGAAACGCGTTCTGTATCCCAGGAAGGTCAGATTGCATCCCTTCGCATGTATAATGTAAGGATCTGCGCAAATGTAACGTTATCAACGTTTTCGTAATTTTAAACCCCCTCCTTTCGATATCATACATAATCATCCCTCGATCCCCCCCCCCCCCCTCGGTTAAAATATCGTTATCGAAATGTAAATATATGTATAATTTTTTTTTCTGGAATTTATTTCTTTAGTTAGAAGTTTTTTGTTGTGTTGTACAAAAGAAGCTACCTGTTTATTTTTACATACTTTCGAAATGAAAAAAAGTCAATAAAATATCACTTTGATTAAGAAAAAACATTATATCAAATAGCGCTTAAAGTAAATAGTTATTGTTAAAACGTATTTTATAATAGCTTTTTGTTACATGATGCATTCAATGGTAATAAAGTCTGGTTGCACTTACCCCCGAACGGAGGAGGGATGGTATGCAGATCGAAAACCTTATCAACAAAACAAGTGGACAACATTACTTCGCTTTCTCTTTTATTTATTAGTAAACATAAGCTTCATTTTAAATATACTTCACATATGGTGTCTTGAAGCATAATTACATATGTATAGACATATGAAGAAGGATATGAATGCCTTACGTTACGGATTTCGTATTTTAGAATTAAATAATTTTATAATTCAGTGATTTTAATAATATTTTTCCATTTTCATAAAAATAGGTAACAGACTAAAAAAGAGAACATTCTATTTTGTACCAAATTACATAATACATTTTTTTTTAAATTTTTGATTTTAATTGGATCAAAAATGATATCGATATCAAAAGACAACCCCCCTGCTTTCCTAGAGATATCTTATGGTATGATATGCCAGACATCCCTCCCCCCGTTCCTAAAATGATAACGTCATGAAAATGATAATGATCAGCCCCTAACGGTTAAAAATGGAAGAAAATATGGTTTGCATTCTTCATTTCTGCTTTACCCTCTTCCATCTCCTGTTTAGTACACATTTAAAAATGCTTTAGAAAATATCAAAATCTCAGAATAAACTATTAGAAAATGAATAGTCATTATTTAAAAATTTCTCTTTATGTTATCTCGATGAACCCGAGCAACGCTGGATGGTACTGCCAGTATTGGGCTATATGGCCAAAGGTGACCGGCCACTTGCGATTTTAGACATTTTGTTATATATGTAGATAAAATCATTAGGTATCCTGAAACTTCAGGTGTATAAACATAATAGTACAGATCATACATTTCCGTGAAGATTTTTTCCCCCGAAACTCCATAGGGGACCATCAATAAATTGAAAAAGAACTAATTTTTTTTTGGATAATCCTGTCAAAACCAATGTAGCAAAAGCGTTCAAACTGTAGATTATGATTATTAAGCGGCTTATTGTAATAAAGTGTGTTCATTTTTATGCGGATAGCATGTATACTCGTACAGAAATTAAGGTTTTTATAAAAACAGTTTATAATTTTTTTGCTTATAATTTGTAGAGTTCTTAATATAACTTAATGTTCTTTTTTGAAATTATGACAAACAACATTGTACACAATACCCTGCAATCAGAATTAAAGGTGTTCTCAACTGCTCCGTTCAACAAGCGCAAAACGTTTTGACACTTTTACAAATTCATTTTTTAACGGAAAGATATAAAATTAGAACGCCTGACTATGGAAGCGTTTTGGAATCGAACTGAATTTTCCATTTTATGATAGTTAAATTATTTATCCAGTTCTAAGCTATTTCGATCACGTGATCACCCGTTTTTTTCCTACTTTAAGATCGATTTTTCAGCTTTCGTCGGGAAATGTGCTCAAAAACGTCAATTTTGAAGGCTCGTGTGTTTCTAGTGTGTTAAAAAAAAAAAAAAAAAAAAAAAAAAAAAAAAAAAAAAAAACTGAAAACTGAGGGCAATTAGACAGTTTCTGAATAACAACACCTGCTATTTTCATGCATTTCCGAACAAAAATAAATTAAAGCATATGTCACAAAGTGGCCCTTTTTGATTTAAGAACATCCTTAAAAAATAATAAAAATTGTATGAAAAATGAATAAGTTTTGATTTAGGCTGAATGACTCTTCATTGCGCATGCGTCAACGCTATCGAAATTTCATTTGCATATTGTGTTAGCTAAATGTATAGAGCAAATATTGTGAAAGTATTAAAAACATAGCTTGAAAATTTTGAAAGTGATCATCGGTAGAATAAGCTCAAAATCCGTTCTTCCCAAAATGAAGCCAAAAAAATAATAATAATAATAATAATAATAATAATAATAATGACGGGTTGTATCTAAATAAATACGTGCTGTATTGTGTATCATATATTGACACTAATCAATGGATTAATGGATACAACCCGTCACTTTTTTGCTCCATTTTGAGAACAATGGATTTTGAGCTTATTCTATCGACGAACACTTCAGAATTTTCAAGCTATGTTTTTGTAAATCCTTTGGCCATATAGAGTACATATATAAAGTCATCAATATTTTGCTAATTTTGGACCCCTTTTCCCCTGACGATATCATACGTTTTATCATCGGTAGGCCCTTCTCCGCCTTCCTCAGCCGATAATATAATTATCAATGACTATATTTTTTAGAACTTTTTTTATATACTCTTGCAGTGATATACAGATATACATATATTATTATACATTTAATAGTCGCATAATTTATTGATTCAAAAAGCCAATAAAATATCAAAGCATGTAATACATTTATATCAAATAACATTCAAAAGAATTAGTTACTATTTACAAGTATTTAATAATAGCTAATTTACATAATGCACTCAAGTGTAATAAAATTTTCTTGTACTTGCCCTCTGTCGGGGAGATCAAAAACATAACTTATCAAGAAAACTGCGGACAACATTCGTTGCCTTTGTTTGCTGGTAAACACATATTATGCTAATGATTTCTGTAACAGAGAATTACATGAGTATATGGAAGTAGAAGAGAAATACCAAGCGATGGGGCATTATATTCTTTGGAATGAAATGATTTTATAAACATCTAATACCTTTAATAACAGCCTTGTAAAATTGTATTACAATAATAATAAAGATAACAGAGTATTTGGATGTTAAGAAAAAGATACTGAAAAAAAGGATAAGTTTGGTTCTGGATCAAAAACGATAAAAATATTAAAAGCAATCCCCCCCCCCCTTTCAGAGATATCTTAAAATATCATGTGCCAGACCCCTCCCCTCCTCCAAAAGTAATAACGTTACAGTCTCTATGAAGATAATTATTGTGGAAATTCAATATGACAGTCTGCATATTTTAGTATTTTACAAACAATAGTATAAGAAAAATGACTATTATGAAAGGGATGTCTTCCAGGGTATTTTAATAACATTCTCTTCTGAAAGTAATAACAGTTTCTTACCAAGAATCACGAAAACAATTCTTTTTTGTCGTTTCTTACTTCCCAAAAAAGCAGAAAAATTTCAAGTGCACGAGTTATTGTCTAGCCTTGGGATATTGTGGACATAATTTATAGAAGATATAGTCTTACGAGATAAACATGCTGGTGATTCTCAAGCTATAAATTGCTGAATGTTTATGAGATTTCTTACATTTCCCACTTCACGAATAAATCTATTGTGTTTATGATACCCACTGAATTTTTATTGAATTTATGTAAATTGTTTAACATGTGTAATTCCACATATCTATATTATAAAGACCAAACGTATCTGTGCATAACGCATACATCATTTTGCGAATAGCAACACTTTCAAATTTTAAATGAAATTTCGGTATTGCAATTTTTGCTACTACAAATTTTTATATTTCCAAATATCGCACATTTTCAATATTTACACCACCGTATAGGGGAAAAAATGTACTTTTAAATTAAAATTGTTTGAAAGCTGTATCTTAATTTGTTTTTGAAAAATTATTTTTTTTTTTGTAGTTTTTAATACCGCTTTATCGTGGCAACAGGAGTTCTCCATTTCTATTAAAAGAAAAGAAAAAAAAGGGGAGAAATTGATTACTCTATTTTTATGTTGCCATTTTCTCATCAAAAGGGCAAAAATTGAAATTTAAATATCTTCTGTTATAGAATCCAGTGAATTTTGATTTAATTTACAAAATTTGATTTACACGTAAAAGAATATCAACAGTTTAATATCTGTTTCAGCTAATAGCATTGAGATTCAAATTTGGAATTAAAAGGATCAATTTAAAATGCCAATTTTTTCTGAAAAAGTGAATATAGATACGAAATGTGCATTTGTAAATTTTGTAATGATGAAAATGATGCCGGGTTTAGATTTCACTGGAAAAAAATGCTATGATTGAATCAAAGTGGAATAAATTTTGCTTTTTTTTTCATTTTGGAATACTAGCACAAGAATCTAAATTGATAACTTTATCACAATAACAGATCTTTATTATTTTTTACTACTTACATGTAACATTAAAGATTAATTTTAACAATTTCTACAACTGAGTTTTATACAAATAGTATTTTGTTAACTAGGTTAAATATCATTTGTTTAAGAGTTAGATTTACCAAGTAAGTCTAACCAAGTAGTCTTAAGTTGCATTTTTATTGTAACTAATTTTGTATGTTTATTATAAATCAATGAAACAATTCCTTTTTAAACATTTTCTTTCGTCGAAATTCGACGGGTTATACCTTGTGAAAATAAAAGATATAGGGTAACATCCCCAGTAATTGGCACTTTAAGAATTTGTCTTTAAACTTACTTCAATTTTCATTACAAAGAAATGATATATTTACTTGGAAATATTTTTAAATCAAAGAATGCATATATGTGCATCTATTTTGCCCACTAAAAGCAAAAATATTTGAAAAAATATTTTTATAAAAATATATTTATAAAAAGTTGCTGAAATCACCAGTAATTGGCACCAAGAGCACCAATGTATGACACCTTGTGATCCAGTAATTGGCAGAAGTTTATATTAAAAAAAAACTTTACATTTTGCATTAGATTTAATCGCTTTAAATGAAGTTACTGTAGATGAAGATGCCATATTTCAGGTTTTTGAGAGTAAGAAAGCAGCATATTAGTCTGAAATGTGAACACTTTAAAACAATACAATATACTTATATTAATACCCAGTAATTGTCATGCTGTCCCCAGTAATTGTCATATGAAGCTTTAATGGATTCCAATTACTGATAATATTTCATATTTTCAAATAAAAAGAAATGATAAACAAAATTAGTCTAACTTTAAAAGTACTTCCAAACTAAGTGGTTTAATCTCAAATTCCTTGCGAATTCCTTGTAATTGGAATAGGTGCCAATTACTTGGAACTAGCAAAATTAAAGCGCCATTAATTGGCATCTATCATTAATTCAGAAATCCAAATATTTGTGTTGAAAATACTTCTACACAATTAAAGTAACCCTTTTTAACTAAACAACACTGTTGTCAATTAAAATTTAAAATATATTATAAATCATATAATAATGAATTGAAAAGCATGCCTTCCTTAAGCCAAAATAGAAGCATTTGCAACAAAAATGGCTAATTTCATACAAGCCATAATTGTTTCTCTTTCCTAGGCACTATTGTCATCTAGTAGCATAAATCAAAGTTATAATCTTTAACGTATATGAGCATATAACTGGTATATGGTCATGCATTTTTAAAAGACTGGATATAAATCTTATTTTAGGACATGTTTGTAGGATGTGCCAATCACTGGTGCATGCCAATTACTGGGGATGTTACCCTACTTGCAAAAGAAGTAAAATCTTACTATCGTACTAACAACGCTATTAAAAATTGGATCTGTTTAACCCGTTCGGGTCTGGTGTAATATTAATAGTACATGACTTTTCATTGAATATTATTGTGTCTTAACATGATAACTTTGATTCTATCTACAGGTAGTAATGGGGATATAGGTCTATGCATTTCAAATTACAGTAGAGACCTGCTATTTGGAAAATCAGTCTATTCCAAACAGAGTTAAGAAAAATACTGATTTTTTAAACTTAAAAACAGAAAAAAATAAAAAGAAGACATTCGAGAAAAAACGTACATATTTTGTTATACAAGGAAGTTAAATAGAGACATACATAGTGTCTAAGCTTGATGAAAACATCTGAAACCAATTGGAATGAAAACTAGCTACTTACGTATATGTTGGCTCCATTTATACAATTCTATATAACTCTGTGGCAACGGAAATGCAATAACAATAGCAGTAATTCTTGAAACGCGGGAGAAAAAGGGGTAGGTAGGATTGTGTGATGAGTCATCGAAGATCACTATAGCTGTCCTCACATTTAATTTTTGCCTTGACAAATCAATAGCTTGATTATTATTAATGAAATCCGCCTATTCTGAATTCTTGCTAAACCGAACAGTGTTCGGTCCCAAATAGATAGGAAAAACCAGACTCTACTGTATAAATTTCTTCAAGATCTGGCATTTAGTAATAACAAGGTGGAACCCGTCGAAATTCGACGAAAGAAAATCTTTAAGTAAGAATTGTTTCATTGGTTTATAATAAATCTAGAAAATTAGTTACAGTAAAAAATACATATTATATTGGTCAGTCTAACTCTCAAACAAATATTAGTGTAAGCTAAAATTAACAAAACCAATTAAACTCAATTATCCAAATTATTAAACAAAATAAAACCGAAATTCACCTGATTTTATAATATACGATATTTTTAAAATAGTATACGCATTTTAATTTCTATTTTTTTTTTTTTTTTTTTTTTTTTTTTAAGAGCGTAATTTTTTTTCCAAGCACCTTCGTCGTTCCAAGCCCAAGCTTTCATTCTGATTGGTTGTTGTTCTCGGCACTGTTTTCATGTAACTTGGCGATAATCATACTTGGCGTAGCGATAGATGCTTCCGTCGAGGAGTTTGATTTCCTTCCGAACCGATTACAAAGTAACTTTTCCCGTTTATTAATACTAGTACACCAAACCAGGGGTTCCCGGGTCACAGAGTAAAGGTGAAAAACTTTTTTTAAATTTAAAATTGAAAAGTCTAATAAAGTTTTTTCTACGTAATACGCTTTTTAAACTGCCAACTAATTCCAAACAGCAATTCTGTATGAAACATATTAATTATGTAATCATATAAAGCTTTGAAAATTATTGGTGCTTCCCTATTAGATGCAAGATTGAAGTTATTAGCCAAAGAATTTGCCAAAGAATAAAAATGCATTCTTTTATTTTTTAAAACCAACTATGAAAATATGACACACAGATATTCTTTAAAATACATTTTTGTAAAAGTAATTGATGTATCTTTTGTAAAGTAAATCTTGTAACGAACTAAAAGTAATTAAATTGATGGATAAAAACGAAATAAAACCAACAACATTCACCGGGTTTTATTGCCAACGATATTTTGACATAAACGGATTTTTAATTACTTATTTTTTCTGTAGCTATGAAAAAATGGCAACTAAAATATACAGTGTTCTGTTATTTTCCATGGAGAAAAAAGGTAGATGGAGGTGCGGTATGCGATTAAAACGGTTTGACGGGCGTTATTCTTCCATTTTAAGTCTCTTATTCGGTCCAGACAAAACAATCACGTGGAACAGAGACCGAATTCTTTAACATCATTTTTTCTCTAAATGAAAAAGATCTGATTATATTTTAGCATTTCATTGTATTATAAATTAAAAGGTTGCGTTTGATGCAATGCAGTGAATTTTAGGGTTACCTTTTTGGCGTCACATCCAGCTATCAAACTGCATCTTTATTCTTTTTTTATTATCTCTACGGCTGTTTTCCGTTTATTTCCTTCATGAATGCGATCTCAAGTTGCCACCATTAGTGAAATCGAACTAAAAACTACAAAAAATTAATGTCGAGCACACAAGTCAGATGTATGTTGTTCAATAAACAAACAAACAAACAAAAAATTAATATCTTAAAAACAAATTGAGATACAGTTTTCTAACAAACTGCATTTAAAAGTGCATTTTTTTCTCTATACGATGGTATAAAGGTTGAAAACGTGCTATGTCTAGATGTATAAAAATTTACAATAGCGAAAACTGCAAAAACAAAATTTCATCGGAAAGTGTTGCCATTCAAAGCATGTCGTATGCGTTACGCACAGATACGCTTGGCCTTTATTATATAGAAGTAAAGCATTAGCCATTTTATAAAATAACACAAGATAATAATACACAAGAGCACAAAATGAAGGAAGAATAAGAATGAGTAGGTTAGGTTTTAGGTTTACTCTTTCACTTACGAGCGAAGTATTTTTCGCCAAGTATGGTTATCGCCAAGTTACGTGAAAACAGTGCCGAGAGCAACAACCAATCAGAGTGCGAGTTTGGGCTTGGAACGACGAAGGTGCTTGGAATTTTTTTTTCGCATTTTAAGAGAAAATGGAGTGATACTGTTGCCACAATTACAAAATTGGTACTAAAAATTATTTTTAAAAATTTATATCTCAAAAATAAATTGAGATACAGCTTTCAAACAAATTGCATTTAAAAGTATGTTTTTTTTTTCTTTTTACGACGCTGTAAAACTTTAAAATGCGCAAGTGTAAACTTTGCAGTAGCGAAAATTGCAACACTGAAATCGTAGGGGAAAGTGTTGCCATTCACAAAATGACGTATGCGTTACGCACAGATACGTTTGGCCTTTATGATATAGGTAATGATAATAAATTTTGCTTAATTATCTTTGCACCATTGGCGAATATTTTATTTTAAACATGTATTTCAAGTTTTAAATTAAAAATATATGCTACTTTTCTGAACAAATCTTGTCTGATAACGTGCAAAAGTATTAGAATTTTGTATTAACTGTTAAATCCTGTTTTAATACGTAATTTCCAACCGTCTCCAAAAATACTTCCTCAGCTTATTGTCATGGGAATATAAATTGAATAGTGCTCAAATTAACTACATTCGTTAGATTTCAGGCAATGCTGTACTCGTTAAATACATTTAGAAAGTTACAGTTAATATTATTAACGTAGAAGTTTTTTTTTCTAGATTGAAAAAAATCTGAACCGAAAGGATTATAAAGACGCGAAATATACTTATTTTTAAATATTTATTCTGCCTAGAAATGCACTGATTTTCTACGTCTCAATTTTGAAAAAACATACGTACTCTTTATTTTCTTTTTTTCTTTTAAAGGTTTCGTTCATCTGACGAAGCCTTGTTCGTCCCTGTCCTGTGTCTGTATGTACGTCACAAGGTCCGTACACGAAAACTGTATAAGTCACAGGCTATAAATTTTGTGTACATACAGCTGAATATCTCGTGGCACACGGCAATTATAAAATTTTGCAGAAATTTTATTATTTTAATTAAATAAATTCTATGAATGTCATCCGTTTATTTCTGCGATTTAAATGTTGAAATAGAATCTTAATTTCAACGTTTTTCATGCAAAAATCATAGCTTGGAGGTAAAGTATCTCGCTAGTAAACAGAAAGTTGGTGATAGAACTTGCAATTTTAATTCTTTTTTTTTTTTGGGGGGGGGGGTTAAGGTTTTAGAATTCTATTAAAAAAACTATTGCTATTTATAAATGGTTGGGCATTTTATATTTCGTTTAAACAATTTTTTCTGTTTTTTAAAATTAGAATTTTTTTTTTATATGTCCACTATTTTTTTTTCGGATTTAAAAAAAATTTAGAATTTAGAATTTTATTTAAATAATTTAAACTGAACATTTACAACTTGATTAAAATAAAGAATGACTTTTTATAATTATTTTAAAATTAGATTTGTTGGTGCCACCATCTATGTAAGAATTTAATAATTATAAATTAACAATTTGGGTTTATTAATTAGAGGATAAGTTATTTTGAAAGAAATATTTTAAACGAAACCCTCTGTCCGATCGGCGATCACACTTACTCACTTGTTAAAATGTATTGTATATATATCGTTTTCTATAATTTTTTTAATTCATAATTTTAGCTTTTATGAATATACCATTGATAAATTAATGCGTTTCAAAGATTTATAAAAGCTAAAATGTAACATTAGCTAAAATTTGTCAGCACTCATGCACGCGCAGTGAAAAATTATTTAGTAAACCTGCTCATTTTCCATACAGTTTTAATTAATTTTTAATTCTGTTTACATTTCATAGTGTAGAATATTGCTTGTCATATTTTCTGAAAAGAACATTTTTTATATTAGAACTCTGCAAATTGTAAGAAAAACTTTGCAAAATTTGGGATTGTTTTTATAAAAACCTTAATTCTCTGGGAGTATACATGCTATTCACATAAAAATGAACACAGTTTAATACAATAAGCCACTTAATCATAATCTACATTTTGAACGTTTTTGCTACATTAGTTTTGATAGGGTTATCCAAAAGATATTCATACTTTTTCAATTCGTTGACGGTCCCCTATTGGATTTCTGGAAAAAAAATCTTTATTTTAATATATGATCTATACTATCATGTTTACAGACCAGGAGTTTCAGGATAATTCCTGATGTGTTTTTCTAGATATTTAACAAAATGTCTAAAATCACAAATGGCCGGTCATTTTTGGCCATATAGCGTATCTTTATCAGCGTTCGTACGCATCAGGGGATTTAGAAGATTTTAGGTGTTTTAGCACCAAATATTTTGTAACGTACTGGTCGCAATAACTGTAGATAGATATTTCTTTATTACTTACCCATCATACGTAGTATAGGGTAAGTCTTGCAATTGTTTTGAAAATCGAAAAATTTTTTTTGACGGATTTACACGTTTTAGATAGTAGAGATTCCGAAAAACATATTTTTAGAAATTTTTTTTTGGCGTCTGTCTGTCTGTCTGTCTGTCTGTAAACGCTCTATCTCCCGAACAAATTGAGATAGAGACTTGAAATTTTGTATGTAGTTAGTATGTAAAAATGGGACGAACCCTATTTAATATCAGCAACCTCGATTATCCGGAACTATTTTTTTCGGACTCTCGAAAAATTCGTTCTGATGAAAGGTATATAAAAATTTTCGAATTTTTTTTGTTCTAAGGAATGGACGTAAAAGGCAATAAAATAACACACATTTTGCATATAGAATGAAGTCAATCGGATTATTAGTTGCCGAGATATTTGTAATCTTGTTTTCCACATTCTTCGATTTTTCATGACCCTGTATTTCATTCAAATTTCAATTCAGAAGTATATTTTAATTGGAAATGAGAAGCTTAATCCGACGCAGTTAATTGTTAGTTAATAGAATTATTATTTTTGGAGTTATAAGGATGTTTCTTTTACGCAGTTCGGTACTACTTGAGTAGTTTGGCGTTTTATATAATTTGTCGAAATTGGTACATCAACAGTTCTTTAATATAGCATTACTAGGTATATTAACAATATTTAAATTTTGTTTATGAATTGCAATGCATTGTATAAATAGTTTTCACATGTTTTATTTTCATATACATATCCATGATGGGTAAGTATTACGGTGGCCCCCAACGACTAGTTTTACGTTAAAATAGGAAATGTTACTTTACAAAAATTCTTCAAAAAATACTTGAAGCGTACGAACCTTGAAAAAATAGTTGTTGTTCTCGGTAGAGAATTCGGAAATCTACAGTATATCTGAAGCTTTTTATCGGTTGAATTCCGCAACTAATTTAATTTTATTCGTTTCCTGATTGATCCAAGTTTAATGTCCAAAAATGGAATATTTCTGTTTTTTATTTTATTCGTTCTCTTATTGCTCCAAGTTTAATGTCCAAAAGTGGAATACTTCTGTTGCCACGATGACAAAAAGAGTAATAAAAACTTAAAAATACTAATAATTTAAAGACAAATTGTGATAGAGATTTCAAACAAATTTCATTAAAAGATGCATTTTTTCCTCTACGCAACGGTACAAAAACTTGAAATGGGCGATATTTGGAAGTTTAAAAGTTTGTAGTTCCGAAAATTGTAAAATTGAAATATCATTTAAAATTTGTTTGTGATGGGTCTAGGAATATTATTGTTTAATCCATGTCGTACGAAATATGAGATGTTCAGAAGTCAGCTAGATTAACTCCATCCAATAAAAATGCACATTTTAAACAGTTAAAGTTGTATATCTATAAATTACTGGGTTTTTTTTTTATCATTGGTCTAAGAATATTAACATTTAATGCACAACGTACGTAATATATGACTCGTTATAATCATCATAAAAAATATGTTTATTATTATTATTAATTTAAATATAGAGTTTATTTATAAGTCTTTAAAATTTAAGTCTTTTAAAAGTGTCATTTTCCAAATAATCGTTGTAATTTGTTAAATTACAATTTTGTTATTTTTTTTAAATCTTTTTTCTCGTCATTTTTTGACGGGTTAACTTTTAAGTTTTCATATATTTGATTATTAATAATACTTCCAAGATTAAATGAATATGTTTTCGTAATTTTTTTATTATTATTATTCTTTTCACTACAGCTTATAAAAAGCAGCCTTTATTATTCCGTAATTGTATCGTAATCTCCGGAAAAGTATAAATAGAAGATGTAACGGAAAGAGAGAGAGAGAGAGAGAGAGAGAGAGAGAGACATGGGAAGAGGGAATAGAATAAGTTCTCTATGTATTTGGAACTCTTGAAAAAAGAGGGAGGTCAGAAACAAAAAAAAAATTGTGACGCATTTCCCTTGTCGTAAGTTCTTCTGTGTATTCTACTTTCTATTCTGCGGAACGAAGAAAAGCAAATTCGCTGTTTTTATACAAACGGAAGTTATCGCTGTAATACCGAATAGAGAATATAAGTATCTAAATAAATAAAATGAGTATAAAAATAAAAGGTTTTTTTTAACACTTGAATATTACTTAGAAGGATGTACTAGTTTTTGCTCCTATGAAACTTTTTTAATGGGACAATTTTAACCAACCTGAACATTAAATGTCTTTTAAAATAATTCGATTTAAAAAATGTCTAAATTAGAATATTTATTAAAGATTTCTGTATAGTACTACCAATTTTCATATATTTGTGTGCAGTAATTTTATTAATATCAGCGAAGAAATATCCTAGGTCACAAAAAATTCATTGTCAGCGGCGCTGACAGCATTAGCTACTTTTGTTTTAGATTAGACATATAGTTTATGGACTATTTATAATATTTTTTTCCACTATCATTTTTTATTCCCCGTAGAACATCCGGTTTTATCCCAAGAGATTAAGAGCCACAAAGCAAGTCATAAAATTGCACTTATGAATAGCAACGGTTTCATTGTGGGTAATAAATCTTTATTAAACTTGCTACACTAAATAACATAAAAAGTTTCAATAATTTAAAATATGTTCATATTTAAACTAATTGGATGTAGCAATCTTAAAAGTTTCTTCTATCTCATACATGTCAATACTTCAAAATTCGCTATCACAGATCCAAAATTAAATGACAATCCCATCGTATGGATACTACGAACATGAAATTCCGTGCATTAGTTCTTGAAATAGGACTATTGTGGATATCGGGAAAGACGCAGCATAAAAGTGCCACCTGCTGAGTTATTTAAACTAAAACATAATCAGTAATAATATTTGTCAAAGTATACCTAATCTGAAGTTTGATGAAAATCCATGCATTAGTTCTTGAGATAAAGCTACTATGGGAAATTGGGGAAAAATCATTACAGTAGTGCCACCTGTGAAGCGATTGACACCGAAACGTAAACCGAACCAATTCATATGAAGGATTAACTGAACCCGAAGTTTTATGAAAATCCGTACATTAATTCTTGAGATAGAGCTATAGCGGTGATCGTGAAAAAAGCAGCATAGCAACACCACATTTTAAGCGATTCACACCAAGATGTAAACAGCAGCAACTTACACCAAGGACTAACCAAATCTAAAGTTTGATAGAAAACCTTGTATTAATTTTTGAGATGCAGCTGTTGTGGAAAACGTAAAAAAAAAAAAAAAAAAAAAAAAAAAAAAAAAAAAAAAAAAAAATTGCAGTATAGCAGTGCCACTTGTTGAACGATTTACACCAAAAACTAATTAGCATCAATTTATATCAAGGATTACCGAAGTATAATTTTTTATTGAATTCCGTGCATTAGTTCTTGAGATAGAGCACCTACGAAATCTATGCCACATACAGACAGAATCACGGATTCGCAGAACCTCAGACTCACAGACAGACAAGTTGTAAAAACATGTTTTTTGGAATTTCTGATCACTAAAGCGTGTACATCCGTCAAAAACCGGAATTAAAAAAATTTCTTGAATCGAATGCAACCTTTCTTCTTGTATAGATAAAATAAAATAAAAAATAAAACAAACTTTTCAACACAGAAGCAACACAAATGGCTCCAAGGAGATATCATAATGGCTACTTGTTCTTTTCTAGAACAAAATATTTTAACCATTGGCCGCTATTGCACTCACAAATTACATCAAACTGAGATATCCGATTTTCAACCGACAATGTGGTATCATTCCAACTTTCCCATATGTTCTTAGCAATAGATCGAATTCATGGTAGTATTCAATGCCATATGATATCACTGATTCAACGTATAACGAAAATTTAAAACATTAAATCAATATATATATATATATACCTAATTATACGATTTTTCATTTATTTTATAAATAATTACACAAACGGCTGTTTTTTTGAATTCATAATAATAAATTAAAGTATTTTACTTTGCTACAATAATTAACTGACATAAGCAGCTAAAATGACATACAATCATTTAAGTTTGATTGGGAAAATTGTTAAATTCTGTACTATAATATCACTATTCTTCTATTAAAAATTAAAAATGCCCTATTTTCATATCTGACAAGATAAATAATAATAATAATAATAATAATGTAACTTGTTTCTTTTTTTTTAAGAAAAAGTACGAAGAAAGCTAATTTTGCTGTTTTTTTTTTTTCTTTACCTTTTAGCAGAAAACGAACAGAATTGGATTACCTTTTGTCTCTGTCATATTCTTCGTAAAAGTGTAGATGTTTGAACCACACCCGCCACTTTTGGAGAAGGGGCATTTTCTTATGCAAACAGACCGGGCAATTTCCTCTTCCATAAAACTATCTGTTATCCTGCATCATTTTTCAAAACATTGTGTCATGTTTTTGGCTTGTTTTATCATATGAAACAATCAGAGGATTTTCATTTTTTGTGTTTTAAATTATGGTTTTATGTTTTCTTATATTTTATCTCGACAGTATTCCATATCAAAAGCTTTAGAATTTATAAACTTTGACGTGTTAATGGTAACTGAATTTTTGACTATAAGGCGGAATCGTCAAATGACATAAATAAAATGTCGTTCTTAAAAATATTTTTGTGTGCAGTCCATAATGCGGAAATTCTTCAACATTATTTGATTATTTGAAGACCATCTTAAAGTGTTAAAATAAGTTAAAACCACTTAATGTTGACCTATATTTACACTTGGCTGTATTTGCCTCTATATAAGGAAAGCTCAGAACCAAACATGGGCAGTATCTATATATTTGACACTTTCTAACATAGTTAAAAGCTGTTTATGAATTCGGTTTGTCCGTCTGTGGTCTGCCCTGTCCGTGCTATAACTCTCTTAAATATACTTGGAAGTTCTTATATGTTATTGAAAGAAGAAATTTTATATGTTATTGTAGTTTACTATAGGATGTTCAGTATCGAAAATGAATTGTGGCGTTTGTAATTCATTTACAAGGACCGCTCTATTGGTGATAAGGCGTTTGTTTTTCAAAAACAATGAATACCTATTAAAAAAGCTCCTAAGTCTTATACGTTAAATTTAGGAACTAATCATTCATGTTCTAAAAAGTAAAACAGTAAAAATTTCATTGTTCTACGATCAAAACTCCCTGAAATATGATAATTTAAATTTTATAAAATTCAAGTCTTTTCAACACTAAAAATGAACATACGATTTTTAGTTCGGAAAGCTCCAAAATTTCACAATTTTCATAATATCTTAAATACGTAAGTTTTGGTTGTAAAACAATGAAATTTTTATTGTTTTATTTCTTCATCATTGGTTTAAAAGGAAACTGGCATAACCTCTATTTTTAGCCTCAGGTCTCTATATGAAATACTCAATACGATGATTGTCCAGTCACTGTAAGAAAATTATATTTAATACCATGATTACACGATCACTGTAAGAAAACAATACTCGATACGATGATTGTAAGGTCACTGTAAGAAAATTACGCTCGATACGATTATTCTCTGCTTACATTTTTCTTGGTGCATTAGAATTGTAGTGTAAAAACAATGTACATTGAAATCCATTTAGTGGTTGTTGAATGAAACATACATACATACATACATACATGCATACACAGAAACATACATATATCATAGCCGATTAAAAAATGTCCTTTAACCACTTAACTGATCAATATTAAAAAAAAAAAAAAACTTTAAAATAATGCCTGTTTTTTTCATGGCTTTTACAGAATTTTTAATCTTTTATCACCGGTTTTTCAAAACAGAAATTTTTGTCTAATTGAATCAGAAAAATGCTCGGATTAAATATTGCAGAATTTACAATAAAAATTTACTGGTGAGAATAATAAATCATGATTGCATTATGGATGCCCGGACGTGGCACGGGCGAGTTCTGATTGGTAAAAAAACGTTGCTGTATGACGTACGGGCAAATCAGCGAATCGAATCGAAGTCGCTAAAATGATACAATATAGTAGGTTTGTTTATTTATTTAATTTTTAGTATAAGTACGTATCAATTATTCCATATTCCTCTCCTCGGCGATCTTGCAAATATAAAATATACCGGCTTTAAAAGGCTTCTTAGAAAATATCTTATTCAATAAATCCAGGGAATTTTTTCTTAGCGGAATAATAAAGCCTTATTTTTGATGAGAGATATATCATGTCGCGCCCCTCTGTAGTTATTAATATTGAAGAGCTTATTTAGTAGAATTTTAAGTTAAATACCTTACCCCATTCTCTCTAATTGAATCACAAAATATAGGTCATACGCCCAAAAGATTTTTATAAAATGAGATACATATAATAGATTAAGTCTGTGCCAAATTCAACAATTTACCAGAGATGTAAGGACCGATACATTTTGCTTCAAATATTTTTATGAATCGTCTTGTCTTTGAGCGTAGAAATATATTTATCTTCCAAGATAGTTTAATTAGATAGATTAATTTAAACTATTTTCAAAATGATGATAAAAATTATATTTAATGCAATTTTTCAAACAACATTAAAGATAAACGTTTTCAATGTGATCTGGATCAGGATAATGTTGTGATTAGGGATAAGCTTACCAATATTTTTCTTTAAGTGTGTATGTTTAATTTCTTCACACGTACATTCAACTGCAACATTATGATAGCGTCTCTCTCTGTCTTTTTTCCCTTCTACAAATGTACGCATAAATACGATCTTTTCAAAAGTTTAGCGCGTGACTTAATTTCGAAATGCGTGCAAATGCAAAGGTGCCTGCCTACCTTTAAAATGCAATTTCCGCACAAAAATATGATTTTTTTTTTATTTGATTTTATATTAAAGTCTGTTAATTGGTCTTTCTATATTAGTTTGAATTTTGTTTCTGTGTTGCTCAGAACTTAAGTTACTGGCATTTAATGACAGAATTTTGCGGTTTAATAAGGCGACTAATAATATTAAAATTAAATTGTGAAAATTGGCTATTTCTTGCGCAGCGCTGGCATCGCTGCTCATGCGCTGCAGCTTCTCACAGAGGTGTTATTCATCGGGATCCCAAGTTGGGAGAAAATTAAGAATGATATTTTATTGTTTGGGATGGTCCATGCCTAATGAAGCAAAATCCCTGATACTGTCCTCTGAGTGAATCGAAAGTTTGCTGATCAAAATCCTTTGAGGGATCACTCTCCACTGCATCGAGTCAGTAACGGCATAGGAATATGTTTTGAACTTATCAAATAGATAAATTTTATCGTTTACTTTTTGCATAAAAATATTATATGCGCTCTTTTTTGAGAATAACTTGCTATTTTTCTCTAGTAAAAAAAAGTCACCTCCAATTTCGAATCTTCATCTGATAATTCTCAAATTTCATGACTTTAGAAACAATAGTTTTTACGGTAGTTTTTCGAAAACGGTCAGTTTAATTTGAGATGCCATGTATTTGATGAGTTTTTGATAAATTTTTTTAAAACTTTGTTTACATTTATGTTTTTCAGCATTTTCATAAATAAAAAGTCAATACTTCAATAATAATCGAAAAAATTATGAAATTTAATGATCCTGTACTGAAATATTTTTCAACTTCTTATTTCTGAAGGATAAATTCTTTTATATATGTCAAAGTATTGCCAGTTAGAGAAAAAATTATGCTATGAAAAACCTACGATAAGTATTTTTCTTAATTGTATTATCATAAAATAATATATCAAAACACACATTTTCTTTTTTAACACGAAATCCTTTTTCATTCAAAAATATCATTTAGAAAATGGCCAAAGTACTGATGTAAAGTAAAGAAAAATGTATGTCAAACATTGAATTCACAAGAGCATGCAGTATTGGGGTCAAGAACAATGAAAATCATCATTATTTTTTCCTGTCTCACTTTACTTCAATCAATATCTAAGGAAATAACATTGTTGAAAGAGTTAGTAATGCTTCAGGAAATTTAGGATTTAATGTTAATTTTTACAAGTTAATGGAAGTTATAGAAATAACAAAACTTTCGTTACCCCAGAATGAAAAAGAAGCAAGCCAGCATTAATTATTACAGACTGATGTTGAAGCAGATTGCTGAAAAAATACTGAACTTAAAATCATTATATTTTATTCACAAATTTTAAAGGTGATTAAAAAAAATTATAACTAAGTGTAAATTATAACTAAGTTCTTCAATGAAATTTTGACAGCTAAGAATTGTAAACTTATAAATTTAGATGAATGCATTCGTTAATTAATGTTCCATTCACAATTATCAACTGGCATAATCTAATGTTTTAATAAATAAGTGCATTTCCTGAATCATTTGTGTTTTTTAACAAGTATGTCTGTAACATCGTGAACTAAAGTCATTGGCCACGTTATTGTGAAAGGACTCTAGTCGGCTTTAAATCGACATAATGAAAAAAAAAAAAAAAAAAAAAAAAAAAAATAGCGCCTTTTGTATTCTAAACCACGTTGGGTATACCAAGATTGCACACATTAAAAAATTCGTTAAATTTATGGCCGTGTTAATTAAAAAACTGCAGGCAACAATGTTGCCAGCAGTTTTTTCGTAAATTTAATGGATTTTTTTTAATTTTTTTTTTTTTTTTTTTTTTTTTTTTTTTTTTTTTTTTTTACAGTACATCAGAAATTTACTACGTAATATCTTACACATTATTGTTGTATGTAAACACACATACAGAGAGAAAAAGTACTACAGAACTACAGATTTATAAAAATTGTTCATAATAGATATACATGATGACAGCTCCTCTGTACCTTGTCAAGAATGATAATTATACATATAATATTGGTCACTCTTTGTATCACCCACTGTGAGAAAAAAAATTCGTTAAATTTACGGCAAAAACTGCTGGCAACATTGCTGCCAGCAATTTTTGCCGTAAATTTAATGGATTTTTTTTCAATTTTTACGGCAAAAACTGTTGGCAACATTGTTGCCAATAGTTTTTGCCGTAAATTTAACAGATTTTTTTTACAATGCCGTGTTGCAGACCTGCAACATACCTAAAAGTCAGTATTACTAACACAGTAAAGCTTTAGCCCCTCGTGCCCTTTGGATGACCTCTTGTACAGAATTTTTAATCTTTTCTGACCGGTTTTTCAAAACAGAATTTTTTCAATTATTGAACCGGAAAAATGCTTGGATTATAAAAATCAAAATTTACAATAAAAATTTACTGATGAGTATAATCAACTGTATAATTCAACTATATAATTCTGACCTTCTTATGCGGCACATATACGCTCGTCCCAAATTGATTATAAAAGGTTTTATTTATTGTTTCTGTTTTCCAACACAAGAATTAATATAAATTGAAACATAGAATCTTCAACCAGACGGCTATACGAAGTTAATTGTTCATTCCAAAGTTTTTTTTAATTAATTATTATTTGAGTAACTTCACATTGATAGTGCTAAAATTAACTTCGTAAAGTTCGTCAAATTAAAAAAAAGCTGGAGACTTTCGACAATAGAATTTTTTTTAAAGATAGTTTTGTATAATTTTATATTAGAAAATAGACAATATTTATTATGAGAAGTATGTAATTATCTGTTTATCTTAGATGTGTAAAAAGTGCCTTTTATTCAATATATATATTTTTTCAGTTTTACGTTCAAAATGTTTTTATTATTTTTTACAAGCTTAAAATTTTATATTCTAACATCTCAGTAAATATTTTTCAAATTGGAATTGTTGAGACACAAAAGGTTAAATATTTATAAAAGGCAGAAAAGTACTCCAGGCTAACTATAAAAATTCTTTTAGAAAAATTAATTTTATCATTTAAATCAATGATAAATTAACAATAGCATTAATTTATTCAACACTTCATCTTTTGAATTACATGCGAACTGAAGTGAGGTTCAATGATCTATTACACCTGTCAAAATAGGAACTTTCTTTGTGTTTCCAGTTTGCACAATATTTTAAACTAGTAGCTTCCAAACATTTTTCGAAAGTGAACTGAGTGATTTTCCTTATGAGCTTGATTGTTTCATTATTTAGTTAAATTACAGCATCGATTCACATTTCAAAAAACGCATAAAAAATTAACAAATTGTCGTATTGATGTGCGATTTCACACAGTAAGATTTGGCAAAGAGTTCGAATGTTTTCGTAATAAAGAACAAGAAAGAGAAAATCATGAGTAAAGCATAGATTATGAAACACTTTCCAACACATTCAGAATAATGTCATTGTTTAGTAACTAGAAATGCAATGTTTAATTGAATCATTTCGAAACGCATAATACATTCAGAAATTCCCATCTACAGTCGAAAAATTAACCAAATTCGTTGAGCAGTCCTGTATATTGTGTATAGATTTGCTTTTATAAACTGCATACATGGGAAAATTTAGTTCAGTTGGAAAATACATACTGCAGTTGAAAATTCCTCTCCAGGAATCTCCCTTAATTAGGAAAATTACATTCGACTCTTTTGTGGTCCTCTGTATGCGACCTACAGAATTTATAGACAACAAGTAACACGCAAATAATTAGTTAAACTTAAAAACACATACCGAAATTGAAAACGCACTTCCAGCAGTTATTGCTTAAAAATAATACTGTAACCAATTTTTTTTTCTTTTTTGCGTGTTTTTGTAAATGAACGATACATGCTACGAATGTCCTCTTCTATAATAATGATTTTTTCGTGAAATTCCTTGATTTATATCAATTTTAATACATTTTAAATAGCGTAATGTCACTAAAATACACCTCGAACTATTTCTCTTCATTGATCATAATGTAACGGAATTCTTTTCAGCTCTATTGTAAATGAACTATTATTTTTTTTAATTCTGTACCAAGTTTATGGTAAACATTATTATCATTCATTAATTGCGTGAAAATCCCAGCATATTTACAAGAGTTAAAGCATGGACAAGCAGAAGGTAATACATACAGATAAACTAAATTCATAAACACTATTCTACTATGTTGAAAATTGTAAAAAAAAAAAAAAAAAAAAAAAAAAAAAAAAAAAAAAAATCAAAAAGACACATAATTAAGTTTATATTTAAAACATTCCTAAGAACTAAAAATATCGCTATTGAAGTGTGGTTTACATAATGATATTTGTCAAAAAGTACAACATATACTGGTAAAAAAAAACTAGTATGTTCTAGCCATCACAAAACTTTCTGCTGTCGGATTCTTTATAGAAAAAAAAAGTACTTCAAAGAAATCTTAAACTTCTTTTACAATAAAATTAAGTTTTATGTTGCATTCCAATACACAACATTTTTACCGAAATTTTTTTTAAAGTGATCGGAGTTTTGGGCCATGATTTTAGTTTTTAAATATTTGTCATTTTTGTCAACGAAATTTTTGTTCCCCTTTAAAAAAATATTTCATGCATTTAACTTATAATTAATCTCATTCTTGAAGTTAACACTATATTTAACCAAGAGAACATTTAAAATTCATTGTATAAAACATCATTTTATAGTTTCAAAACACTGCATAGCATCGCACGAATTAAACTAAATAAGTATTTTATTTTTCCGCAAAAAAAAAAAAAAAAAAAAAAAAAAATTGCAAAACTTTTTTCTTTTTTCTTCTTTTTCTTTCTTTCTTTCTTTCTTTCTTCTTTCTTTTGTTTTTTATACTATAGATGTGTTTTCTAAAAAAGTAGTTTATCGCATTGATTTTTTAGCTTATCCAAGTTACAAAACTTCGATGGGAAGCATACAAATAACAAATGTAAGGCCTCCAATTACCTCTCTCTCCCTGAGGAACAATTTTGTTGGATGATGCACTTCATTGAGTAGGTATCGATTTTTTCAACAATAAAGTAATTTTTTCTTGTGATACAGAATAAAGAATTATTATTATTACTGTTTTTTTATAGCAGGTAAGAACAAGCTTTTTATTGCTAAAACATATAAAGCCCTGTGTTTTATCCCAAGTTTTAAAATGATTAGGATTAAGAAAATAATATACTCGCTATTGAAATGTATTTCTTCTCTAAATTTTAGAAAGCAGAGCAAAGAAGTTCCGAAAATAAGTCGGAAATTCTTCGTTAAGCATGCAAATGAGGTGCGTTTGTACTATAAATAGATTTATAAATATTCAGATCTTAGTCACTCTTATACAAAAATACCTGAATATAAAATTAATTACGATTATATATAATAAATTCAGTATATATACACACGAAGCCATCTTAAACAGAACTTAATCACCATGGCAAACACAAATCTCTACCTTCATGTGATATCATTGAATTAATTACGTATAGTAGGCTTTAATAGAGAGAATAAAATACTAATTAATAAATTTTTAAGTTTTTATTCAATTTTCATAAAATTTGAAATTACAAAATACTGCAACGATTATATAAATTTAATTTCAAACCATTCGGTTGGGTAACTTTTGCGCTGTTACATGTGGACAGATGGACGGACCAGACGATGACCACAAATACTAGGTATTTATTAATAAATTACGAACGCACTTAAAAACAGACCAGTATCATATATTTCCATAAGTTATTTAGTCGGATTTCTTACGTCAACAAGTTGACTTATATTGAACTAGCAGACTTGCGCAGTGCTGCCTGACACCCGACCAGTTCAAATATCCCCCCCCCCCCCCAAAGAGAAAAAAATTGTTCGGCCCTCATTCTAACGAGGCCGGCTAATTTTTGCTTTTTCTTGGCTAAGCGAAAAAATACTAATAAAATATAATTATGAAAATAAACATTTTAAAAATGTTTTCGCAAAACGAAAAAAAAAAAAAAAAAAAAAAAAAAAAAAAAAAAAAAATGCTGAAAATTTTGATTGCAATAAAGTTAGTCAGTCCATTGTCATAATAGCAGATTTTCTGAGGATAAAATTTTTTTTGTATCAACCAAATGCATGAAAATATCCTGGTCGATTTCCATCCTGGTTTTCATTAATTTTTGATTTTCTGATTTCATTTAAACAATCGTATAAATAATTGTATAAACAATTGTTTATACATCTTCTTCTCTCAAACTTCTTCTCTCTATTAAATCCTACCATTAATTCGATGATATCACATGAAGGTAAAGATCGTGGTTGCCATGGTGATTAAGTTCTGTTTAAGATGGCGTAATGTATATTACTGAATTATGTTCTATCAATCGTATCTATACAAAGCTATACATCATATACAGGGTTGAGCGAAATAATTTGGATATTTTTTCAACTATTGATAGTAATCGCTGAAATCAAGTTTTGGGATGCGTTATGAGTTTTATTTAAAATATATACTGTTTAAGTATACTTTCTTTTAGATGAGAGCAACAAAGTTGAAGGATAATTTATTCCTATTAAGACAATTCTAAATTTTATGTTTTGTTGAAATTTGCGCACATAGATTTGAGGTTAGCATCACAGAAATCTAACGTATCATTGACTTGCGATAACCCCTGTTGAGAGATTTTGCCCCCAAAAATAATGAGCATCAATTCGTATTAGTTTAGAACTTTTATGAAATTTCATCATATTCAACCTTGCAGTGACGTCACCCCTCGTATTAACTTCAACAAACAATATATGATATGTCACTGGCACAGAATAATTGAGGTAGCATTTTGATATATGCTAAATCACTCGTCTTTCATACAGTAGGACGCTGGTTTAAACCAAACCAACGCCAGTTACTCGAAACTTACATTTGTGTTTACCCGGAAGAAGTAACAGCCAACCTTCTTGATAAATTTCAGCACTACAGCGAATTCATCCCCAAATAGGCAAAGACTCACAGCAACTACTTAAACGAGTGCAAGCTAATATTTTAATAAGACGCTTTTCACTAGAGGTGGAGTGTGTAGCGACTTTTCTGTCGCAACACTTTCAATAGTGTGTAGCAATTTTCTCTCACATCAATTTCAACAAACAATATATGATAAGTCAATAGTTCAGAACAATTGAGCTAGCATCTTGCTCTAAGCTACGACTCTCGTCTTATATACAGTAGATCCCTGGTTCAAACCCAGTCAATGCTATATCCACCAAATCTATACATTGAGTACTTTGTGAGTTAGAGTGCTCCTAAAATCTGTGTCACGTACTGACAGACTCACTGACATAAATTTTCTAAAAGCAGCCAAATTGAAATCAACATCTTCTAAAACATATAAATCAGTCGAAAACTGAAGTCAAAACTTTTTAAGAATATTAAAAAATATTCTTATATAGGTTAAGATAGTAAAAAAAAAGTCAAATAGATGGCGCTACGTCTTAAAAACAAAGAGTGGGGGAGAGAGAGGTCATAAACTTGAGCATACACAGTTACGGAGCATTTATTTTGTTTAATATATTACCATATTTTTAGACATACGATCTATTTAGATCGAATGATTTCTAAGTATTTCTGAATAGTGTTGATTGTAGAAATTTCTATGATAGACTTAAATGGCGAAATAAGCTAGTGGATTGCAATATAACTAAATTTTTGTGATAAAATAAATTCTATGCACTTATCTTGAACTTAATGATTTTTTATTTCTGTTGCTGCTTTTAAGATAAAACAGTATCTATATGCTAAATTTGAAAAGTTAACCTCCTTAGTCGAGAGACAAATATTACGAGTGACTACAAAAATCTATTTGGAATTAGTATAAAACATCTCCAAAGATGTATTATCTTATGTATAACTGCTTATGATATACACGTTTCTATTAAAAGTATCTAGAAATAATTTTAACAATTTTAGAAGAATTTAAATTAATTTAAAGGGTGTCTTTTAGTGTCTCCTAAGGCAACATCAGGACTGAGGAAGATATATATATATATTTGATTATACATACATTTTCAATTTCAGAAACTTTTAATTAAAATGACGTTTCAACAATTTGATTTTAAATTAAACTTACAAATACCTCAAAAGCTTTTGAAAAATCCTGTATATTGTCGTAATGCTAAAAAATAATTCATAATTTCTTATATGTACGGAATATACATTTTTTATGTACTTATGTATAAGTATATATATTTCTTTATGTACAAATATACTGTACAAGTATATTTCTTTTCTTGTTTATTTTATTTTATTTAATAAATTATAACAATATTTTCTAACACTTTCCATAATAAATTAAAAGCATTTCTGAATTCGATTCTGTGGCCGTTTATCTATCCATGCTATAACTCGCGTGAATAATACTCAGATTATCATGTAAATAATTATTACTGAGGTTTGAAAACAAAGGGTGTTTCAATTATAGTTTGTTTACAAAAGTACTCAAAAGAATTCCATTACATTATGGTTTATGAGGTTTATAAAAAGAATTCTTTTGCAATGCATTTTAATGCCGCACTATTCCAGGCATTTTGAAATTTATATACATTGCTAAACGTTCTGTAAGATACTTACTACAGAATATGGTGTGTATTACATTTATCGTTTATTTACAGGGCCACATAAAAGAATTCAGTTAACTGTACTGTCTATGAGTAATGTTTGCTAGAAATGCATTTTACGATAGGTGCGCTTTTTTTAATATAACTACTTTTTTACATATTACTTGGTGTGTATAAATTCTACAGATCATATACAGATTTGTAAACTCGTGTATAGTTCAGTTTATTTACAGAAATTACTACTGAAAGGCAATTTCGAATTGCCTTATGCGCAAGACTGTGGAGTCGGTGGAAAAAACGGCCGACTCTGACTCCGACTCCGGAAATTTTAATACCTTCCACTCCAACTCCGGGCTGGCTGATTGGTGTTGCTGTTGTTTAAAATTACGAGGGAACACAAGAACCATATGACGAAAATTTTACTACTTCAGTATTAATTCTGTTCTTAGAGCTTTGATATAAAAAAGGAAAACAAAATATCTTCCGTTTTATTATTTTTTCAATTTCGCGTCTTACAAACCCGAAAATTCAACTATCGAAATCTAAAGAAGAAAACAATGCAGAAATTTTATTATTTCAAATCCGTGGGCTTGATAAAAAGATATGTTAACAATTTTGGTTTTAATTCGTGTCATACAGAGCAGAAAAATTTAATTGGAAAGAAACAAAAAATAAAGACGAAAATTTTAGAATTTCGGAATTAACGCGGGATCTACTAGATTTTTTATTCAAAAATGGTTTTCATCAACTGATGTTCACCGGGCAATATATTGGGAATCTTTAACTTAAGTAACACGATATAACCCAAAAATAACAATAATAGTTCCTTTAATGAATTTAAAATTTCATATAACTGGTTTAATTTCACTTCAAACTGTCTAACAAAAAAGGCCCGAGTCGGCTTGTTTTTTAGCGATTCCGACTCTTACTCAAAAATGGGCCCGGCACCGAGTCCGACTCCGCAGCCCTGCTTATATGAGTCTCAATGAAACTAAATTTTAATATACTTTGTAGTATATATACAAATCCATACATAACATACAGGACTGAACAAAAGAATTTGAAAATTTTTCTGACTACAGATGTTTAATTGATGAAATTGTTTTCCAAATATGTTCTGCGTTTTCTACATTTTTTACATAAATATCACCTTTTATCTATGAAATTGAAGTTTTGTTAAAGCATTAAGAATGTGTTGAAAAGCGTTTCATAATCTATGCTAGAAGCATTATTTTTCTCTATTGTTTTCATATAACACGATTTCTTTACGTTAAAAATAAAGATCTTCATTTTTTACTTTCCCAACACAAAATATTAATTTCATGCGGCAAATTTAGTCAATAAATTCAAATTTGCGTGACTGGAAATTTAAATTTCCATTTATATTGTAACAAGCGTAAAATAAAGATTAAGGCTAATGGATACAACGGCGATAAAATGTGTTTTCATGTAATAATCGATCATTCACTTTAAACATTGTAAATCCATTTTTTACTGGATATTGTAAACACGATGTTTGCTACTACACATCATGATGGTCTGTAGAAAGCATTTGTTTTTCATGTATGCATTTCTCAAATAAACCCCGTGTAGAAAATTTAAATGACACATCATCAATACTTAATAGACACAAAATAAATTCAACGTGACATCAAATTTGAAAAGTTTTTTTTTTCTTTTAACTAAGAGTTTTGTTTTGTTTTGTTGTTATGGTAACTAGAAAGCTTTTTATATAATTGTTTATAACTGGAATATACGAAGTAATGTCATCTGTTCATAGACTGAATGTAAAATATAGCTTCAATAAAGTAATTAAAAATACGTATTATAAAGTAGCATAAATGAATCACCATTTTTGTGGTAACTAATAGGCTTTTCATAAATTTACTTGTCGGGTAAACCGAGTTACTTTCCCTTAAAATTAGCTCTGTGTTCAACTCGATGTAACAACAAATTTTCGGTAATATTATCGCTATAAAGCATTTTATTTTATAACAGTATTATTTAAAAAAACAAAAACTCATTTTATCGCCAAATTTTGCCAAAATATCGCTAAATATCCTCACATTTGGAGCCAAACATTTATGGAAAAAGCTCTATGAACTCTGATTGGTTGAATGCAGTTGTCGAAAACTTTCTGTGGATTCAGAATAGCTGAATAACGTACATCAAATTTCTTAGAAAATCCTTCAGAATCTGACAGTCAATTCTTTCGCTAAATATCGCTAAATATCGCCAAATTTAGTTACATTCTTTCATTTGGTGCCAAGTGTGTGTTTTGGTATTCGTAATTTTGAAAATAAAGGAGGTGGGCTAATAAGGGCCATTTTTCGCCCATCAGCACCTAGACGTGACATACATTTTTTTCATTAGTATACCTCATAACAAGTAAGAAGATAATAATATCTTGAATGAAAGTTTAATAATTGATGGAAAAATAAAATATAGATTTAAGTAAATATTATGTGTATTAATGAGCATAAACATAATTGTCATTAGTTTTAATCGATATAATCAATAGTAAATACAACAATAAGTGTAAAATTAAGATAAATGGAGATTACTAAGATTATTATTTCAATACATGAAATATCGGAAATAATAAATAACAAATAATAATAATAATAATAATAATAGTAATTATCATACAGTTTCAGACTTTTTGGACAATGTGTTTTAGATTATTTTCGTTACTGATTGTTTCACCAGAATCACTAACGGACCATCCAGCGACCGCGTCTTGTACAGTATATGAACATATTCGATATTTGGTTTTTTAATTTTAATTGAGCGATGGTACATTACAGTAGTATTGTAAACCAGAAACCATAATATGAAAACAATAGGAACCCAGCACTTTACGACACTTCGCGTACTTTACACTGACAGTACCATTATGTTATAATATTTCGCTGTGTTTTTATTCAAATATTATAGGTTTTAGAAATTGTGCGCTGAAAAATCAAATTTTGGTTACGAGAGGTGTCTTTTAGCATCATCTGTTGAAAACTGTTTCTGCTTAATTAAGAATCTTGGCATTTCATGTTCAATATAAATTTCGTGCAGAAGTTCTAAACAATTCCGGTAAAATCTATCAATACTCTCAACATCATTTGGCTTCAGCCACTCTCTGATATTATACGAATATTTTTTTTTATGTGTTTGTAAGTATGTTAGTGTAATTGTTCTTTGTTTCCGCGAAGTAAGGAACGAGACATCCAAAATGTAATTTGAAGTAAAGACGAAAACCATATGCTTAACAAAAGGTCTTCCTTTGTATAGCCAGAAGGAATGTCACTGAAAGGAATAGTTCACACTCTTCTGTATATAAACGTACGTGCTATCGAAAGCAATCATCACAGTATCATTGTTGTCATCCGGAATAAACAATCCTCTTGCTGAAGGCCTCGTATATTTTCCTATAACTTGTGTTCTGGTGATGTGTTCCATTCTACGGTGTTTTAGAACAACGTTCTTAATCAAAGCCTGGTTTTCATATTTTACAGAAGATATTATTTTTCTTATATTGAATAATGTAGACAGAATACTATGATAGAGACCAGTTCTAAGTTTTACAAGTAACATTGCAAAGTAAGTACGAGATGACCTCTTTATTGAGGAACGTATTTTGGACTTTACAAGTTTAAAGATATAGATAAAATCAGACATAAATATACCCGTGAGAATATAATAATAGATTTCGGAAAAGTGTCCCGGTGTATCAAAATTGAGGCCTTCTTTGCTACATTTCTGATATTGGTTTAAATATTTTCAAGCATCGCATTTCATACATCGATGTATTCTCACTTACAGGACTTAAATCTTGCAGAGTCAATTTACCGATCAAGTAATATGAGTTTTACAGCATCGTTTTCGCGACAAAATATAGATATTAGTTTCTATAAAGGCTTGAGTTTTAATAGCTTTGGCTACAATAACGAGGCAGTTCTTATCTTTACATATTATACAACAAGTGTTAGAGTTGTGAAAATGAGATATTGATTAAATGTATATTAGGTTTCTTATTTGTGGTTTCATCGACAGTAATCGTTGACGCATAATCTCTTATTGTTACATCAGAAGAAGAAATAGAAGTATTTAGAGCCTGGAGTGCACGAAATACATATTATTTGCATTTAGAGCACTATTTAGAACCACTCTGTAAATCTCAGTTTTTCGAACATCTAAGTATCAATATAACTTTTCTGTTAGAATAGATACGAAAAGTTTTCTGCGGGACTTTACAACAATGACATTGGTATCCAAGCATTATTTATTAGTAATTTCTTTAATAAATATTTAAACAATTTGAATACAATTACAATTTTAATTATGAAAACAATTTTAGAAAACAACTTTGACGTCTGAACAACGTAAATACTTTTTAAGTACGGCAAAAGAAGTCTGAACGCGCTCCGATAGTAGTGCATTTGATTCTCTCACATAAAACATTTCTTTTCTTTTACAGATAGAAGCGCACATTGAACCCAAATAAAATAATGCTCATATAAAAGCTTATAAAGAGTAGAATCACTGCATGTCAAAATTAATTTGGTTCATCGAGCGCTTCTTAATAAAAAATTAATTCAAAGACACAAAAAACGTCAAAAATGCAGAAAAAAGCCAAAACACTCTACTTTCGGGCTATAATTTCCATGACTTACTATTTTATTTATCACGTAAAACTTATATTATACAAAAATACATATCTTTAACTATACAAATTCACAGAACAATCATCTGAATTGGAAACTTTTTTCCCCGGGTATATGATGGGCGAAAAATAGCCCTTATTGACCCACCTCCTTTTCCCGTGAAATCTCGTCATTGTCACCAATATAGGTTCAGGTTCAGCCAGGTGGGGAGGCCTACCAAAAGGCTTTAGCCATTACTAGCCCCACCCATTGTCACCAATATAGATAAATTTTGTGAGAAATATTACCTACTACATTTTCTCACATATTGGAATTTCTGAAAAATTTGTGCAGATCTACCTGATTATTACCCATATACATCTACATCCCCGACCCAGTTAAAAACTTTAATCTAGCTATCTGTAATTCTACATATATATCACTTTTTTATGGACACGATAAATTTTATAATTTTGAAGAAATATTTTCCAAACTGATATATAAAATCTGGGAGCAGAAAATCTCAGTGAAGTTCGTTAATGGGCAAATTTGGACTAAGGGTGGAAATAAGGAAATAAGGGTGGAAATAAGGTGAGGTTATGTAAAAATCGATAAATCCCAATAATTTCTTAATTATAATAGATATCAAAACAATTTAGCGTTATTATTACTTCTAGAAAGAAAAGCCAAATTTAGGCATGATAGATTTTTGATAAAATAAAAAATGGGCTTAAGGGGCGAAAAAAATAGGACTTTAGGGGAAAAAATCCTAACTTCGTCAATTTTTAAGTTATCAAATCTAATTAAATTTATTACAAATCTTCATAATATTATCAACAACTTTTATACTGACAAGTGTTTGATAATGCCAATTCTTACTGTAAAATAATAATAATAATAAACGGAAACAAAAAGAGAACCTATTTTATTACTATGAGAGACTATGAAAATTTGGCGAAATACCGGAAATAGCGCCAAGTTGGCATAACTTTTGGCGAGTAATTTTGGTTGCCAAATTTTGAGACAAATTGCTAATTTGGCGACAGACCTAGTTCCCCCAATGGTACTCCCCCCTGCTTTTTCGTGGTAATAATAAAGATTTTCATTTGTCCATTTCTAAATCATATGGCCCATTTCCAAATCTTTATTTTTTATAAATAAAGTTAGGGTGCGTTTTATAAAACAGTTGAATGACTTGAACGCCTTACATTTAAACAGAAATTGTCAAAATAAGATATAAATTAGTGCGCATTGAATGTTTAACTAGTTGCCAGACAAGTGTTCAAATTTAAATGGGAATGGTTATCGTAAAGTTACAATCATAAGTGTTTCAATGTAAGCATCTTTCGCTTTCCAGAACTCGTGAACTCCATTCAGATTCGTTAATATTAACTTAATCTTCTATTTCACTCACATTTTGCGAAATAAGTGGTAATAAATGATGCTTTTACATATCCACACGGGAAAATATCCGCTATAAGAGTTTCGATGATTTCACATCATGAAAATCAATCATGCTTTCCTGCATTGTTAAAAATATCATGAAAAATGACCTCTGCTGTTAAAGACTATCTATTTTCTGACTAATGAGATCATTACACAGGCGTTAATGTAGCATTCTCATTCGTTAGAGAATAGTCTTGGAAACAGGGGTAATTTTTCACGATATTTTTAACAGTGCAGGAAAGCATGATTTATTTTCATGATGTGAAGTCATTGAAACTCTTATAACGGATATTGTGCTTTATATGCTGTTAAAAACCATCGAATTTCTGACTTATGAGATCATTCCCGTTAATGTAGCGTTCTCATTCGTTAGAAAATAGTCTTGAAAACAGAGGTAATTTTTCACTATATTTTTAAAAGTGTGTGCTAATTTTGAGCATTTGTGAATTAACTTTACGATAACTATGTCTGCTAAAATCTGGACTGCTACATTACATAAGCGTGAAAGAATTAAAGATTTACCAATAAAAAACATTATGAACTGAAGTCGTTCATGTAATCTTGAAACACACTTCATAAAAATATTTCTCAACAATATGACTTTAAAGAGTCATAAAAAATTATCAGTTATTACCACCTTAAAACTAGAAAATGTTTATTTTTCACCAAATGAGATATTTTATTGCTTTAGGCAATCAAGAATTTTATAAGGGATCATATATATACACATATGTGTGTGTATATATATTACAGGGGCAATCTCCCTGTAAACGGGTTTCTATTCATTTCCCCTTTATTTTGGAATTTTAATGTCGAATCAGTTGCAGTTAAACATCTACTGGCTGTTTAGATGTTTGATTAAATAAGAACTTTTAAACAGTGAAATACACTGAGTTTTCGTCTGTTGTATTTTTCGAACCGTGATATAAGGAAAATTTTTAATTAAGCCATTTTAAATGTATCGTTTAAACCTAATGTAATTTTCAATAAATGTTTTTTTTTCATTTAGTTTCATTTATTTCTTGCATTTTACAAAAAATAATTTGAATGAAGCATATTTTCAGTTACATATGTAGAGGAAAAGACATATGTAATGTTAACAGTTAATATTCCGAAAGGATTATTCCAGTTTTTAAAGATATTTATGGATGTTACTAGTTCTTCTGCTATTTGGCGAAGAAAAATTGAGCATGTTTCATTATCTACAAAAAACATTTAATAGTGAAAGTTACATCAGTCGATACATTTAAACGTTATATTTAAAACGATTTCCTCAAAGAACTGTTATAAAAGTACAGGAAGTAGGGACGTTTTTTATTCAAGTATTTTATACAAGCTGATTTTCAAATATGTAACTGATCCCGTTAAAAGAATCCGGGACAACAAAAAAAAAAATCTTCACATTTTGTAATATATATATATATATATTGCATAAATTTTTTTCTATTCTTTTCTTCTTAAAATGACATTAAAATCATATTTCTATCGTAACTGCAACAGGAAATATTAATTTTTTTCGTTTTGGTCAATTTTCAAAATGTAACTTTCAAGCAATGGTTTTCATGGGAATGACTTCCTGTGAAAATACATTTTTCTTCATGATGAATTTTTTCACGTTCATGTTTCACATTCCATTTCATGTATTTGAACTGCTATAATTCAAGAATCATTAAAGATAACTTGTTCAAACTTGGAAGATGTCTTTTTTAATTGGTTTGCTTAGTTTTAATTCAGCAAATTAAAAAGAAATATTTACTTTTGAAAATATGGTTCTTTTCCATCATTTTATTTTATTTTTTTTTCAATATTTAAATTTTTATTCAAATTAATATTTAAAAAAATGCTGAATCAAAACTAAAGTTAATATATTTCTGTTTATTTAAATGAAAAAAAAAATTAAATTCTACAAATAATATTTTGCGTTGTAATAATTCTAAATTACCCCACTTTTTAATAAATTTAAAATTATAATTTAAAAAAATAGTTATGAGAAATTTTATCATAGGATTTTGTTTACAAATAAAATGGTTAATCATCACAAAAAATTGCAAAATTTTAACTCAATAAATAAAAATTATTTTGAAATGTGTCCTGGATCTCCTTAAATCAATCACGAAAACAGCGATCAACAATCGCGACAGCAATCAATAGATGAGCTCTTGGGGACTGAAAAATTCTCTAGTGTCAAAGGAAAATTAATGGAAACAAAATTATAGAAGATTGCCACTGTTAGTGATATTATTATTCAATAATCCGAAATAAGCTAAATTAAAAAAATAAGGTACTTACATATTAACGCCACCGCAGCAGAAGCTGCGCAAATGCGCCAAAAAAGAGCAATCTTGTTGCTTGTACGCGCACAAAAAATGAGATAAAAAAAGCACTAAAAAAACAGTAAAGCACTAAAAAAGCATAAAAAATAAAAAATGGCGTCAAAATCAGCAAACAACAAGGATTGCACTTTATAGGCGCATTAGCACAACTTCTGCTGCGGTGGCGTTAATAAAACCCAAAAAAATATATACATATATAATAATAAAAGAAATGACAGAGCAAGTCAAGTTTGTGATGTTTGAACTGAAGTTTGACTAGTTTAACTCGTAAGAGGCAGAATCCCTTAATATTTTGAGACAGAAATTAAAAATTTGCCTTTGCTAAAGTTTTCTAATTTATTGTGTAAACTCTTACATTTATAATACAAGTTATAAAGTATAGGAATCGTTGTTGTTTAAATTAAAATTAAAATTTTAAAAGAATGGTGAACTTAAAAAAAACTTTTATAATTTATGTTATTTCAACAGAAAATATCTTTTAAAAAAGCACTATATCAAAAATATTTATTTTTAAATACTCCATGAATTTTCATTTTTAAATATTTTTTCTTCATTTTACTTTTTAAAAAGTCTTCATTAAAAACTGCATAACCATTTTCTAATCCGACAGATAGATAATTAAAGAAACAAGTTGGAAACTGTACATCAAACATGGCGAATAAGTTGTGTTTATAAGAGAGCTAATTTTATAAATATTCAAATATTGGTACAATAGCTGTTGTACTCTTAAGCAAAAATGTATGAATACAAATTTATTATGATTATATGTATACATGAAAATTAAGTAATACGGAAATAATATTGCTACATCTTAAATAGGACGTAATCACGATGATAAACCTGCAATAATTACCTAGACTGTGAAACATTTTTTAAAGAAAAGTACATTTCAATTTCATTATTGTATATATACTTTCATTATACTTACCTTTAAGACGGAGGAAAACACAAGTACATGGCAGTATGCTTTTATTTCTTAAGTTTTAGCAAGTTAATAACCAAAAGACCAAAAATCATATTTTTCATCGATTTTTTTTTATTTCCCTTATAATGATAATTGGCAGCGAACAGAAAAGTAAAATGCAAATCGTGTACTTAATTATCGTTTTTCTAATTACTGACCTAATAGTCACAAACATAATTGTTAGGTAATCTTTAAATATATTCATCAACTTGTTTAACTTGTTCAAATGAAAATAATGTAGGTTAATCACATCGCGTTAATGATTAGTGTGACTGGATTCAAATCGCATACTGTTGCTGACTTTGTAGCATAAATCCTATAATAGTTTTAATTGGTTTGATTTCTGTCTAATTTAGAGAGACAGCCCTTAACAACTACAGCCAAATTATAACACATAGTAGGTTATCGTATGTAAACATCTTAACAAAAATATTTCATGGATTTGACACACTTTTTAAATGTTTCAAATAATAGCTGCACGTGAAATAAAATTTGATTTAAAACAACTTTAGAAATTTAAAAATCTATATTGTATTATAAGCATAAAAGAGTTAATTATTCTGCCATTAAAATGCAATCTAAAAATGCAATTTCAGTCATGTTTATCGTGCGTAAAATATTTTGACTTAACTGAAAACTTAAATAATCAAATTAAATTTTTTAAATTACACTTACCAAGATGTAATAACACCAAAAACATTTATACAACTGCTTTATGTTATTTTATGTGATTAATTAAATTGTAGTGTTTTATTTTATTTATTTTTTAATGTATATAACTCTACCTTGCATATTTTTAAATCTGGTAATCAAACTAGTAAAGCAGCAGAAAATATTGTTTAAGAGCACATTCAAAGATATTAAGTATTAATATTTTATATAAGTCTTTTTTATATAAGTCTTAATACCCTCCCCCTTTAAGTAAAAAAATAAGTTACAAAAATTATTAAAAATATATTTTTTGCTTAAATGTTTTCTTTTTTATTCCTGACAAAAAGAAAAAAGAAAAACAAAAAACATTGTTATATTAATGGAATCTATCATGAATTCTGTAGATAAATAGCCTCAGATATCCACTGCTTTATTTGAAAATTATTTTATTTTGTATTTAAAATATTAAACTTACTTCTTTCATATTTTTAATATTAATTATTTCAAGTAATATATTCAAGTAGTCTCAGGAAATTTAATTGTTAAAAATAGTGAGACCAAACTATACACTAATACTCCAAATCTGTTATTATTGTTATTATTATTATTTAAATGCCTATTGTCTCAGTAATTTGATAACTGTAATTATGTGTTGATTATTATTTAAAGCTATTCCATATAAAATAATTAAAATATAGATGTTTTGATCATTACAATAATTTATGCAAACAATGAATGATTATCACAAATATTTTATTAATTACTGGTATCCTAGTTGTTAAATTTATTTGAAAATTACTATTTGCTTTATTAGTATGCTTTTAATAAATTCAGGTTTTATCATAAATACAATTACATTTGTTACTTTTTATGGGATGTTCCGTAATGGAATAAAGAATGTCCATTACTAGCATTTTAGATGTTTTGATATATTTTTGCTATTTGTAATTAAATTTTTAATCATGTTGGAAAATGAGAGTGTGGAAATTGTTAGATATTGTCGCTAGATTAACACAAAATTTATTAAACTGGAATATAATTATTATAACTATTAATTAAAAAACGATTTTCGAAGAAATGATGGCCATTACATGCACAACTACCCTATATATATATATATATATATATATATATATATATATATATATATATATATATATATATATATATATAATCATATAATGCTACAAATTGACATCTATAGCAAATACAAATCAAAATTCAGTATCATGGTATCATGCCTGTGGCAAAAGATCAATTCTGAAATCTTGTACAGTAAAACAATTCCCTTTTATGCAACTATATTATAAATATTATTTAATGTAATGTACACAAACCTAACGAGATAAACAAGTAGAATACACAAAAGTAGAACAATGATGAAAAAAATGGAATTTGTTATACATAGCTTGTTATCAAGGGCGTGATCACAAAAATATACGATTAATTTGTGAGGTAGAAATCAGAAGACTTGTCTATATGCTAGGGGTTCTGCTGCCTAAAATCTACATTTAATATCCCCTGTTTGGGCATTGCAGACTAAAAATATGCTAATTTGATCCTTTTAAAAAGATTACAGGAGGTTGAATTCTAATTAAAAAAAAAAAAAAAAAAAAAAAAAAAAAAAAAAAAAAAAAAAAAAAAAAAACAGTGGTGATTCCCCTGTATACATATTTCTATTAATTTCGCTTTGATTTTGGAAATGTTAGGCCGAATTAACTATTTTAAAGTGATTTAATGGCTGTTTTCCCATTTAATTTTATAAAATCAGTTAAACATTTGGGAATAAATTAATATTAAATGAATTATTTAAATGGAGTCTTTATCTCTCGGTATTTTTAACAATGCCACAATAAAATAATTTTAAATAAAACAGTTGAAATATTTGAATTCAACACTTTAAAAGGCAAAAGTATTATTTACATTTTTTTATGTTAAAGAAAAATTAATAAATTATTATAAATATATTATGAAATAAAATACTATAATGTTACTTACAGTCATCTGTTGACCATGTGTAAATCTTGAGGAAACAGCATAGGATACAGTAAAATTTCCAGTCCCCGAATTTACCATGTTTTCATAATCCTCATAATTTAAAAAATTTTTTGAAGAAACATTCGATGCAATTTTTTGTCATGTAAACTTGAAGAACTACTTTTTTTGGTTTATTTTGTTGAAATATGGTCAAAGTTGCATTTCATTTCCTTTATCAGTTTTGTAAAATACAACTATTAAATTTTTTAAGAATATTCAGTGTCTCTCATTTTCTGAAAATTTCGTTTTTAAAGCGTTCTTTATTTTTTTGTTCATACCCCATAAAATTTTAGTATCATATAAGTTGTAATTTCGGTTCATATAAGATTTTTTTCGTTTAAATTAAAACCAGTTGAATTGCTTATTAAAAAAAATAATAATACACGTAAAGAGGTTAAAATTTAAGCATTTCCAGTATGATATATATATTTTTTCTTTTTCTTTCTTCTACTTCTTTTTTTTTTCGAACAAAACGAATTTTTATTTCAAAGAGTCTTTTTTTTAATTTTCTAGGAAACAGTGCAAATTTTTAATAACTAGTTATAATAGAAATAATATAATTCCTAAAGAAATTACCTTTTTAATAATTTTTTTTTATAATTTCAATTATTCGTGCTTTAATTCATTCATGCTTTTATTGCTGATATTTGAAGATTTGCACAGTTTAAGAACAAGAAATTATCCTTATAAAATGTATGATGTGTTACAAATAACTTTAAAAATAAAATAACAAATAAAAATTTCATGGGGAAATTTTAGCTTTCAAATTTAATTGCAAATACTTTATATTAAATAATTTTGTTTACGAAAAAGCTATCAAAGCAAGCTATTGACGATTTTTCAAATAAAACAGTCTAAACAGTAAAAAACTTTGAAAATTTCAATCGATTTCAAAGTTATTATTTTATCCAACAATTCTTAATATTAATATACTTGTGCAATTTCATGGATAAAATATGAATTATTTTTATATTAACAATTTAATTATAGGTCAGTTAAGAAATTGTTGGCCAATCTTCCTCTATTGAAAGCAGCTTTGTATTTGATGTCTAGTATTTCAATTCATTCTTCATTTGGCTTTTACAGTTCATTTAATTTAATCTTTTGCTATTGCACTGTATTTATAGATTTCTTCTCACGGAAATTCATAAATATCCAAAATAAGTAAAAATGCGTAATTATAGTTGCTTGTCTCTTTTCGCCTAAAATAAACGTTTATAAAGCATTATTCCAAGTTAGCAGCAAAACTTGTATTATCATAAAATATTTAATGCATTTATCGACAATACATAAATGATCAAAATTTCACTTTTTTTTTCAGTAGTTCCCTTTACTTAATATTTACTGATGTTGATCCGAAATGTAAGAAAAAAACACAAATGCAGTTATTAAGCAAATGAAAATTATTCAATTTTAAATTCCATTATGAAAAATAAAATTTCAGAATATGAATCATATATGATTACATATTCAACAAAATTCATAAGATGAAAAATATATATGTGTAATAGCAACTTATTTCATAATTATCAGAGAAAAGAGGATTATTGGAGAATCATATGCAAAATGCCCTTTTCTTTAAAAATTGCGTTTAATTTTCAAAAGTTTATAGCTAAAATATTTATATTCTTTTTTTAAAGGAGCCATTTATTCAAAATCTAGCGACAAGAGAAAATAGAAATAAAAATATTGAGTTGAAACATTTGAAAGAAATTAGTATTCCTGATTCTTCAACAAAAAATCTAGAGTTTAAAAATTTCAACATATGTCAACATACGAAAAATGATTTCATTACAAGAACAATTCCCTCATCTATTAAAAGCAGTGGATGAATGTACTGTGAGAATAATAATTGTATGTTCTTTAATTAATTCACTCACACTTCTATTATTATGCAAAGCATCAGTTTCAAGATTCTTTTCTGAACTTAAATCACTATTGCACATATCTTTTTATTCGCAATCTTGTTCCAGATTCTAATTTCACATTATGTTTTATTACAAAAATATATTTATGAAAATATCAATCAGTTTCAGTACAGTACTGCTCTCTAAAAAGTTTTTAATACAGTTATCTCTAACATCTATAACTTAGAGATACTCATAGCAATCTTCATTGAAAATATGCATCACTTTAGTAAATATTTATTTTGAGCTATTTTAATCTTTTATTAGTAATATTTGCTACAATCTTTCATCGAACACCGAGAGAATTTTATTATTTTCGATATCAGTATTTAAAATAGCTATATAAAATCAATATCTTATTGGATACACAGCTGGAAATCATCCATATAATGTTCAGAGAAATCACTGAACAGTTATTCATTTACGGAAATTATAGATTGGATAAACTCTTCATTTAAATATATCAGTAATAAATGAAATCATTTAAGAAATATTAGAGACATTCAATGCAGTAGTACATGTGATATCCATATAAATTATTCCACTGTCATCTATGCCTTTACACATATTTACCGCAACCTCTAACCTTCAAGAATTTATTGTATAGAAATATCAGCATTACATTAAACCATCTAAGACTAATAATTTATTTGATATTTTCATGGGATTCATATACACAATACCCAGAGAACTAATCTCGTAGTCATCTGTTTTAGTTCGCTGGGGATTTTCATCACAATCTTCAATGAAACATAAAGAGAACACCTTATTTCAAAATATCGGTATTAAGTTACCTAAAAATAATATTTTATTAGACATATTCATTTAAGTAATTCATAGAATATTCGGAGAAAACACCCTGCAGTCATATATTTTTCAAGAGATATTCATCACAATCTTCAATCTGACAGTGAGATAATTTATTTAAAAACATCAGCATTAAATAAAATTTTCTATGAAACATATCTTATTAGATATTTTCGCTTCAATTAATTGTCGAAATCTTTCTACAGTCACTTGTTTAATTAGACATATTCACTGCAATATTCAGTGTAATATCGAAAGAATTTTTTAGTTATAGATATCAATATTAAGTAAAGAAATTTAAGAACAATATCTTAGTAGAGATGTTCACTGCAATCATCCAGAAATTCTTACAGAAATCATTCCCTATTCATCTGCTTAGTTAGGGATACTATAGGAGTCATAAATCGAACATTAAAAGATTTCATTGCTTCACAACATTAGTACTTTAAAACCTACACCTTACTTGAAGTATTCAAGGCAATCATCCATTCAATTCAGGAAAATCAATCCTATAATTTGAACATCTGAACAACAACGAACGATTTTTATAAGTTTAAATGTATACAAAAAAATTATGTATTGACGAAAATGTTTTTCAAAAGCAACAAAAAATCTATGAGATAAACCAGAAGAGAGTTTCACGGAGGGACTCAACACTTGAAATTTACGACTCCAGAAGTAGGGTGGATAAGATCGCTCTGCAAAAGAAGCTGTTCTTGCCACGGGTTCGCCCCAAAAAGGAACCAAAGATACCGGAATTTATCTTTCAGCACCATAATTCCGTTTATTTATTTTAGCAGCTCTTTTTACCCAACACCTTGGAAACATCAACTGTTCACGGTCCTTTAACTTCCTCTTCTGAAGAAAAAGGAAACTCACACTTTTTATATTTTTTTCCTTTCTCTTTTTTCTTTTCAAAATTTAAAAAGTACTATAAAACCTCTGAATAGCGGCCATCACTAGGAGCACGATAAAGTGACCTTACTTCGGAGGTTGCCGTTATTCAGAGGTTCCACATTTTAAAAGGTCAAGTTTACATAAATTAAAATCAAAATAATTGTCAAAAATAGTTTTATTTTTACAGTTAAAAAATACAAACTTTTACTTTATACGAATGAAATCACTTTTTTAAGGACATTTTTCCCTTAAATGTACAGGGTGTATCTAAACTCTTGGGCAAAACTTTAAGGGTTGATAGTACACATCAAGACAAACAACATTAAATAGGAAACTAAGGGTTCCAACACTCTAAAAAAAAATGTGTAAATTTACACACACAAATGTGTAAATCGATGATACAAAAACGACATGTCTATGTGTGTAAATTTGTGTGTAAATTGCGCCAAATGTGTAAATTTCAGAATACACATTTTAATGTGTAATTTGATGATAAGTCCAAATGTTTTAAAGTTACCTGATAACTCTTGAAATACACACTTTAATGTGTGAATTGCACTGAAATACACATATTTCTGAGCACTATTTTTACACATACATATGTGTAATACTCTTTTTTTACATATATTTTTGTGCAATAGGAAAATACCTACAATGTTGTGTAATATGCAAAATACACATGTTTTTGTGTTATGTACAGAATGCACAGATTTTTGTGTAATATTCTGTTTTTACACATATGTCTATGTAACATGGAAAATACATTTTTGTGTAATATTTAAAATACATAGGTTTTTGTGTACAAAGATTTACCTTATTCTTTGATGTGTAAACTGCGAAAAAGTTTTTAAAATAGCAAAACAAAATTACATGAAGAACAAATTCGTATGCTTGACTTGTTTCTAAGTACGCGATCGTAATTATGTAAATACGTAATAACTATAGTTGTCATTCAATCCGTCCGTCTGTCTATCTGTCCGTTCGCATATAACAACGCAAAAACTACTTAATCCGAATTGTTTGAAATTTAAAATACATAACTCTTGCATAATTTTATCAAGTCATTTCAATTTTTATGAAAATGAGATGTATAATTCAATTATAGAGACAGTCGAAAGCGTTGCCTTGCATAACGGCCCATGTATAAAAATAGTTTCAAGTGCCTTTTAATGATGTTACACGTTTTCGAACATAATAAAATTGACTTGCATCTATGAAGTATATACTACAATATAAATTCTGTATAATCTGTAGTACAGAGAATAGTTTTTATTAATTTACAGGGCCATACTAAAATATTACATTACATTATGGTAAAGAAGGAAACATTGTTTGGGACGCGTTTTAATTTTATAAAAATTTATCTGAAAAAAAGTTATAATTGCTTCTGTGTCTGTAATTGGATTTGGTGTAAACATTTGAATTTTTCGGACTAGGTTAAAAAAACTATTTCTTCTGACATCAAATAACATTTTTTTTAGAGTTTTTATTTATTTTTCTTGTAGTTTTTGAATGCAATACGCTTACAAAAAGTCTTCAATTTAAAAATCACAAACGAAAAACCATGAATTGAAATCTATGAAAAGCTGTCTTTTGTCATCGGTAGAAAATGAAATAAGAAATGTATAGCATGTAAAATAATAAAAACTCGAACTTTTATAGCAAAATATATTATAAACACGCTGAAATAGATAATATTTAAACCGAATAATTATTTTAAATGCTATATAATGTTAAAACTGCAAATATTTACTCTTATGTTACAATATGTGATTTTAAACATGAAGAAATGATTTAAAACACAAAAATAATAAATTATTTTTTCCAAATTTGTAATAAGCAGAAAATAACACACTTCTCATCCATATTATAATTTTCAAGTGTTAAATTGTAAAATAAATGAACTTACCTTTGAAAAAAAATCTGTTCTGGGCTATCAAAATTCAAAATTCATTTTAGCAATAATGATCTAAAACTGCTCATGTGATCAAACTCAGTATCGTCGTATGTTGAGAATTTTAAGAACATATGTGGCAAAAATGCTATGATGGATGATAGCAGTAATAAATAAGACCCCCGATTAAGGGTGTATTTCAATACAAATTGCCTTTTTTCTGATTTATTTTTAAATTCGTTTTTTCTCTCAAGCGCATCAAACTGGCAAATTCTCTTATTTAGAAAGTATATTAGGTCCCGTGCTTTTCAATTTTTTGATAAATGCAGAAAATATTGCAAAAAAATGCTGTTAAAGTCAACGTTTTAAACCGAATTTTCCGAAGCGGGAGATCTGGGAACGAAAAAAAGAGTCATACTGGGGAAATAATAGTTTATAAATCTAATTCTAATGAATTTAACAAAAAATAAAATCACACGACATCTTATAGATCTCTTTAAAAGTCACATCAGCAAGTTTCGTGTTTTTACTTTTAAAAGTGAGTCTGAAATTGTATCAGAAAATTTCGAACTGTTGAAGGTGAAAAAAATGTTTTCGAATGCACCCTTAATGCTCGCTGGTCATTTTGACTTTAGTGTACATCGCAGTTATGTAACACGGAGATAAAAAGGTGTAATTCACTTTACATTATGATCTGACTGAAGCAAAATTCAAACTTTAAAAAATTTAGTTATTAAAAAATAATTTTAATCATTCATTGCGAAAATTACATTTTTATTTATAAAATTGTACATTTAAAAATAATAACTCTTGCTATCTATGATTATCATTTTTGAAAACAAAGCTCATTTTTCAGGTCTTATATGAAAGTTTTTGCACAATTTTCCAAGAATCTATGTTGCCAGGGCCAATATCACTCTGATATCGTCATAAAATAATACAAGCGGATTTATAAGAATTTACTATAGTGGCTTTAAATGAAATGTGATAATTTTTTTTCCATATAATTGTCTGTTAGAAATCCATATAACCGTACTTATTTTTACCAGACACAGCTAAAAACAAAGTAGGAATACACAGTTAACAACTTTTTTTTATGTGAATGAAGTATAAAATTGCAGACCATACATAAAATAAAATCACACTTTGGTATATTATCATTAATATTTTATTTACAAGAATGGAGGATAGTTATAAATAACAAAACTTATTTTAACACTCCGCCTACCAGACAGTTCCCCCGTCGGATCAGCCAACAAAAATTAGTTTAAAATTCCGTAAAAATAGGGTGTAAAAAAATCATGATTTAAAAAGCAATAATAATAAAGATCGAATTTTTGTATTTAAATCATATTTCTTTTTATTTGAATCGGATTTTTTTTTCCAGCATTGAAATATTGAATAGATGTAGGTTTAGCCTAGGTTTCTAAGATTAATAGATTCTAGGTTTCTAAAAAATTAGACTTTTATTTACTAACATAATCTATGTTTTTGCACTTTAATCAATAAAATTTAATTATTATTTAGTAACTACAAAAATTATAAAAACTGTAAATTAGTAATTTCATTAATTAATATAATACTATAAAGTTATATACATTAATATTTTGCAATAATTATGTAAAACTATATTAAAAAATAATGATTTTACATTTATTAAAATTATCAGTTGCTGCATTTAATTTTAAATTGATTACAATCTTTAATTAGGTATATAATGCATATTGTAATGCTTAAATTAATAAACGATAATTCAGTATTTAATATTTATTCTAAAAAGAAAAAGGGCAGAATGCTTGTTCTAAAAAAAAGGCACTATTACATAAGAAAATATATTACTAATGTGCTTAGTAGCAATAAAAATAAGTACATAATTTTTTAGTATGATAAATATAAAAATCATTAATTTTCAATATTTCTATAAATCACGAATTGAAAAATACAATTAAATAACATGTTTTAATAATATCCTGCTTTTTTCCAAGAAATAAAGTTCTATCATTTTTGTTAAGTCTTGGGTGCACATATTTAGAAGTACTGCGGTATGGAGGGATTTATTTCAAAAAAGATCTGGCTATATTTCACTATTTTTTAAAAGGTAGGGTGCATTTTGTTAATTTCAAAAGGGGCAAAGTGTTGCAGCCTTAACAAATAGCCAAAATGAAACAGCAATCAACAGAATTAATAAAAACAGCAAATAAGTAATTTTAATATGGCATAACCAACATAACTAACAAATATTATTGGTAGCTCATTTTGCATTTGTAGTAACAAAGATTACTGTTAATAGCATAAATCATACCTTACACAATGTATGTGCATACTAATATATATATATATATATATATATATATATATATATATATATATATATATAGCCGAAATTTAGCATACTTTAAATGCTTATTTCATATAAAAGAATAAACAATTTAATTACTTAAAGGAAATTATGACATCACAAATTATATTAGATTTAGATTTAAATATAATATTTAAATGAAATATCTTTTATGCCTTAACAAAGTTATTGTATTTAATGTTTCACAGGACTCAGAAATTAAGATTAGAAACAATTATTTAAAGCTTTTTTATCAGATTTTGGTGTACTGTATACAGTATTCCAAATTACATTAATTTTAATACACTTTCCAAATTACATTAATCTTAGATTTTAATACGTTTGTGTCATTTAGAACAATTAGATTTAAATCAATTTTGATTTAAATAATTGATTTTCAAATTTTTGATTAAAATAATGATTTAATCGCTAGCTTAAATCCACTTTTTAAAATAGTTAACACCCTAAGTAAAATCCAAATGAATGCGATAAAATTTAGAAATTGGTTTGTAAACTTGTTTTATTAGATCTAAATTCGTAAAAATCTCGAAACATTTAAAAAATATATCGAATAAAAGCTAATGAATTTTAACTGTGGTTGTATGCATTATTGTAATTTTTGTGCACTGTTTATCTTTTATTTCTTTTTTCGTGGGTTAATCATATATTTTCTGATACTGTGTATCGTATAGATATTTTGAAATTCCTTTCATTAAAATCATTCACAAAATAAAATAATAAAAGCTTCTAGAATTAAAAAAAAAATAAATAGACAATATAATTATGACATTTCAGTCTCATTCCTTCAAACATATGGATTATTCATAGATTTTTATTTATTTCAACAAAATCATTGTAATTTAAAGAAAAGCAAACAGAAAAAATATTTTTCATACCTATTTTCCATCGACATATTTCTTCATTTTTTGATGGTAATCCATAGAATCATTTGTAGAAAACAAATAGTCCAATATTAATTACAAAAGCAGTGGCATGAATCTATTTTACACATACCAACAGCATTTGTAAACTTTCTTGGACGTATTTTGTATGAAACACAGAATTTTGCGATACTCTTGTAATATTTTTTGCTTAAATTTTTAAACTTAGACGGACTATACGTACATAAACGGCTATTTTTACAAACAAAATGTTCTCGTTCTCTGTGTATTCCAAAGATCAACAAATAAACTTTACTGTCTTTAATTAAAAAATCGTCTGCGAGTTTTCCCTATTGCACATGGCATATGCGCATGCAAAAATTATAAAGCAAAAAATGCTTACATTACTAAACTTTCAAGTTTATCACCTGTTCGTTCAAAACAGCAGGCTTATTATTTTTTTTTTTTCCTTTTTGAAACCACAGAAGTATAAGTGTCGCAGAAGTGTGTTTTGTTAACGACAGCTGATCGTTGACAAAAAATCACCGTAAAAGATAAACTGACATATATACCTGAACCTGAAACATTTTTACACTCTTCTATTTTTGCAAGAAAAAAATACTAGATTCGTGAAAATTTTCGAATTCTTGTTTTTAATGGATTTTACACATTTTATAAGGTTAAAAATGTTTTTATAAAATGTTTGTTTGTATGTCTGTGACTCTGTCTCTATGTGATATAAATTTTGTTGGCACTCTATCTCAAGAACTAATACATGGAATACGTTTTCATTTTATTTGAACCTTATACATACACATGCATATATATATATTTGTGTGTTAGAAATGTGATTCTATATGTCAATAATTAATTTATAACAAACTGGAAATTGCATTTTAAACGTAGCAAATGAGATGCGTTCGTGCTATGACAAAGTTCTAAAAATATTCAGTTTTTGCTGTAATGGATACAGTATTTCGGATACAGTATAGTGGCCGAAATCTTCGGTGTGTCCCTGTAAAAACTATCTGCTTTCTGTCAGCGGTGTAGTCGTAAAAAAAGCAAAGGGTATATGCATAAAACAGAGGGTATACCCTAGAGTGTATACACTGTAGCTCTTTTGAGAAACAGAGGGTATACCGAGTTCCTTAAAAAAATCCAAAGGGTATACGGCGTGTACCCGCGTATACCCTCCACTACATCCCTGCTTTGTATTATACAGGAAGTAACTTATAATAAACCTCAACAACGTACATAAAATGTGAAATAGTTTAATCGTATTATAACGCGCCCCGAACGGTATCTCCCCTATAATATTATGTAATGGAATACTTGTGTGTGGCCCTGGAAATTAATAATGATTATTCTTTGCACCACCGATTGTGCAGAACGTATATTTTATCATACACTTCTTAGATACATATAGATTGTATTATATTCGAAAGCGTGTAGCATCATTAACAAATTGGAAATTGCGCGTCAAACGTGGCAAATGAGCTGCGTTCGTACTACAATTAATTTTATAAATATTCTGAGCTTAATACATTAGCTGTTAAATTCTTATGCTAAAATGCATGAATATAAAATTTGATACGATTATATATCTCCAATTCAGTAACACGAAAATAATAGGACCTCTTCTTAAATAGGACGCAATCAAGATCGCAAACCTAGAATCATTACTTATCATGGGATACCGTGAAAATGCGTAACTGATTCGAAAACCACTGCTATTTTCATTTTTACTCTGTAACTCTTACAGATTCTTTTGTGTTACCCTGTATATGATTTACAGCATTTATATACACAAAGTAATATGCAAAAATATGGTTACACTTAAAAACTCATATCACAACTAAAAGTGCACTTCTAGCAAAAATCTGTAACGTAGAGTAGTAGTTCTGGTGCAGTATAGTATCCGAAATCTTTTGTGAGTGCTTGTAAATACTGTTAGCGCTTTCTATTATTAAAGAAGTAACTTGCAATAAAACTGAGCAACGTATATCAACTTAATTATATACGAACTAATTTAACATGATTGAAATACGCAGAAAACAATGTTTTCCCATATATCATTATGTGACGGAATTCTTTTGTGTAGCTCTGTAAATGAATAATAAACGTTTTTTCACCATATATTGCACCGAATGTATATTTTAATACGCTTCGGTAAATGTATATAATTTTTTTCCTGTTTGGAATGCTGTAACACCATTAAAATGAACTTGAAACCTTTTTTTTCTCATTGACGGTAATGTAAAGTAATACTTTTGATTATCCCTGTAATCAAACTATACATCCGATTTTCATAAAATTTGAAAAACTCGACAAAATTATGGAACAATTTTATATTTTAAATTTCAAACGATTCGGTTGGATAGTTTTTGCTCTATTATATGCGGACAGACGGACAGACAGACGAATGAATGGACTGAACAACGACAATCGGTCTTATATACATACAAAATTACGAACGGACCTAATTTTGTATCATTTTGTATGTATTAATCACTTAAATTTTTTTTTATCGTTTTCGTTTTCGGCCGAAAATAGGATGAGTATCAAAATTCGGTTTCAGTTTCTGTTTTGATCTTAAAAATCGTTGATTCAGTTGATCCTTAATTATGATTAACACTTTCATTCGTGTAAATGCAAGTACTTTTCTACATTTACACATCTGTATGAGTTAATCAAGCGATAACAAATTGCACATTTGATTTCACATGCTAGGTACACATAAAAAAAGGTAATTTTTTGTTCAAAATGTGTAAATTTTATGACAAGTATGCATTTGTAAAAAATTACTCACTTATGTGTGTACTTATAATTAAGTTTAAATTAGACTAACACATAAATAAGTGTAAATCCAAGCATTTCTAGACATTTACACACTTGTTTGAGTTTTTCAACTGATAAAAAATTACACACTTACTTTCACATCCTAAATACACATATAAACAGGTAAATTTCAGAAAAAAATGTGTAAATTTTACGACAGGTGTGTAATTTTAGAAATTTACACATATATTCGGGTAAAATTAGCTAATTTACACATTTATTTTTTAGAGTGAAACGTCTTCCAAAGGAGATAGAAGCCATTAAAGTTTAGGGTGCAAAATTTCAAATGATTATAAAAAACGGAAAAATTGATCGATTTGTTTGCGGTTTTCACTAAAACTACTATTTATGTCAGTATTGTCTTGAAAATAAATTGTAAAGATAAATTTCAAAAAATGCTGATAGAGGGCGCTGTAGACTTTGGAGTAACTTACAACTATTTTTTATCATTATTTTTTTAATCTCATTAAAACTTTTTAGAAGCTTAGACATAAACTTAAATTTTGAGCTAAAAATCTGAATCGTTGAAAATGGTTAAGTAGCGCAAACGGAACTGTGTTCAATGGGGGTGGTGAGGTTCAAATTTGAAATGATTATAAAAAAACGGAAAAATTGGTCCATTTAATCGCGGCTTTCTCTAAAACTATTGTATATGTCAGTGTTTCCTTGAAAATAAATTTTAAATATAAATTTAAAAAAATTCCGTTAGAGGGCGCCTTAAACTTTAGAGTAACCAACAATTATTTTCAACCTTTTTTTTTTTAAATCTAATTAAATACTTGTAAAACTTAGAATTAAATTTTGAGCTCAAAATCTGAATCATTGTGAATAATTAAGTAGAGCAAGATTGATATGTATTCGATTGGTGGGGAAGGTAACATTTCAACTCCTGAACACAGTTCAGTTTGCGCTTCTTAACCCCTCCCATCGGCTCAGAATATGAACTCAAAATTTAAGTCTAAGCTTTTGCAAGCATTTAATTAGATACAAAAAAAAAAAAAAAAAAAAAAAAAAAAAAGTTAAAATATGTTGTTGGTTATTCTAAAGTTTAAGGCGCCCTTTAATAAAATTATTTGAAATTTATCTTTAAAATTTATTTTCAAGGAAACACTGACATAAAGAATAGTTTTAGCGAAAACCACAAACGAATCGACCAATTTTTCCGTTTTTTATAATCATTTGAAATTTGAACCTCCCCATCCCTTCGAACACAATTTTGTTTGCGCTATTTAACCACTCCAAACGATTCAGATTTTCAGCTCAAAATTTAAGTTTAGGTCTAAACTTCTAAAAATATTTAATGAGATACAAAAAATAATGGTAAAAAATAGTTGTACGCTACTCCAAAGTCTAAAGCTTCCTCTATCGGCATTTTTAAACATTTATCTTTATAATTTTCAAGACAATTCTGACAAAAAGAATAGTTTTAATGAAAACCGCAAATCAATTCACCAATTTTTCCGTTTTTTATGATTATTTGAAATTTCGGACCCTAAACTTTGATGGCGGCCATCTCCTTTGGAAAATGTTTGGGACCCTTGGTTTCCTATTTAATATTGTTTAACTTGATGTGTACTATCACCCCTTTAATTTTTGCCCAAGAGTTTAGATACATCTTGTATGTATAATAAGTTTCCACAGATTTGTTTTATCATTTTAAGTGAGCGCAATTTTTTTAATTTCTCTAAAGCTAAAAAGGACACAGAATATGATTTTTACGCTATAATTTTGTGATAATTCCTCGTCATCTTCTGATGATTCATTTTCGCATAACTTTTATTCTTACTAACCTTACTTTCTATCAATTTTAACGTCTTATTAAAAGTAACTATCAAATCATTTATCTACGTTCACGTACTCGCTGGATTTAATGGTCATTCAATGCTATTCAATGCTATTTAAAATATCATTTAACTAGAGATGGGAAATATAGTTATTTTTGGTTAACAGGTTGCATCGTTCCATTCTTTTACAGGTAACAGGTTCCAACAACCTGTTATTTATTATAACATATAACTAACGGATGTTTTAATTAGAAGGCTTTGAAACAAAACGTTTTAAGTAACTTTTTGACGTAATTAAAAATTCTATATTTTACTAAGATTAATCAAAATCAGTTTGTGACTAAAAACTTAAATTTTGCAAGGCAAGACAAAACTTAATTAATTATGATGCTTTGAATTTCGTGCATTTTTGGCATTTTCTGACACTAAAAACAGGTTTTTCCAATTATAGTGATTAAAATATTAGAAATCTAAGAATCATAGCTTAGTAAATTTTTAGCATACAAGAATAAACATTTACTGTTTACATGTTAGAGCGTGAAAAAACTTTTCAAAATAAAGCTTATAGGACCCACGCATTGGATAAAATTTGTAATTTCTTATGTATTTAAAAATAATGTAAATTAATTTTTATGTGATGCAGAGGAGAACAAAATTTGAAAAAATTATACAACTGGAATTATAACTCTAAAACTAACGGTTTAGAAATTAGTTATTTATAAATGATAAGAGACACCTTGCATAATATAAATAGAGTTTTAACACAATTTCTAACAACAACAAAAAAAAAAAAATAATAATAATGCATTTGAAAACATGATTTCTGCTATTATCATGAATAGTCGTTAAAATATACGATAAGCTAAAAGTCACTTCAGTTAAACACATAGCACAGTTGAAAATTTCCATACAGCAATTTCAACCAACCCACATAGCATGCATGTTCACAGTGACGTCACAGTGACGTCACTGTGAGTCACTGTGGTCACGTCACATCTGTGACCAAAATGCCACCCCTCAGTGACGTCACATTGTGACTGAAATGTGACGTCACATCTGTGACCAAAATGCCACCCCTCAGTGACGTCACATTGTGACTGAAATGTGACCTTCTTAGAATTTATTATTAGTTTTATTATTAGTTATTATTTATTTATTATTCTTTTTATTTCTATAACTCCCCTCCCCTCCCGCTCCTTTTTTTTAAGAAGATACTATGTATGTTTGCGTTTGATACAAGTAATGGTAATGATTAAAAAAAATTATATTACCATTAAAGCTATTATTTTTACTTTATAAAAACCTAAACAATGTTTTATCCAATAATATCTAATTATGAATTTTATTATTATTATTTAACAATTTGCTTTAACTTGAATTGTTTTGAAACTAATAAAAATAAAAAGTAAAAATACACTTAAAAAAAGACATTCTCATAAAACTATTCGTATTTAACTTCCGAAGCTGTTGCGCAGAAAAAGAAAAAACTAAACGGTCATGCGCATAGGAAATGAAAATCGTTTGCAAACGAAAGAATAAATAAACGTAAACAGAAATATTTTAAATTGATGATAGACGCAAGAAGTTAGTTGGCTGGAATTTATGGCAGTTGTGAGTAGTTGCATATTGACACGGATTTAACAATTTAAAGAAGAATGTCCACTACAGGTCTTCCAAGCGGCAAAATATAAGTCCGAGAAAATTAATGGGGCTTTGACTGTTAAAATAATTTGGTCTTTGCCACTTTAATTATTATCGGATTTAGTTAGTGCAGCAAGAATAACTAGAACGAATGACTTCGATGGAAAAAAGGTATGGAAAATATTATTTATAATGGTTGCTTTTTTATTATTATTGTTCTGAGAACGATTTTAATTACATTGTCAAAAACATGCTATAAAACATCAATGCTTCATTAACTTAATAAAGTCTAATGCATTCATTATTTATTTTGTTGTCATAAAGAACTTGATTTTTAATAATTTGGATTAGGTTGTTACAGGTAGTGATTTTAATTGCATTCTAATCTGCGTTGTTTCCTTTTTTAAAATATCTGGTTAAAATAATGTGTTTCCATAAACATAAAATCATATGATATTAAATTATAATAAATCGATAATATAATTATTAAACATTTAAAGATAATTATATTTTGTAAAAAAGAAGCTTTTTTATGGAATAAAATTATTTACAAACATCCTTTTTTAATTTTTGTATTAAGTAATCTTCTGAAACATTTCATAATTTTATTTAAAAAAATTGTATCTGCTCAGAAGAGGAATTTATAAGAGAACGAGAAGAACTATTAAAAGAAATCGTAGATGTTTGATATTAAAAAAAACAATTATGTTAATGATTGTTTAATGTATTTTTCAACTTGTGAAATGTTATAAAATTTCTGAATGGATAGTCATCGTGGGTGAAAACGTTTCAGTTGTAAATATTCTTATTGGAATGTTTTCAGAAAGAACTAGAAGTTTGGATGAAAAGTTGGAAGTTACGCAATCGATAAGAATTTAAACATGATTGAATTTAAAACAAATGACGCAAATACTTGAGCGGTATGAAGCTATAAAGTAATAACTGTATTTTATTATTAACTTTTCATTTCAGAAACTTTTATTATTTCCTTTCCTGAATAATTTTACAGAGGTAAATTTCAGAATATCCATTATATGTAGTATAAGTGAACATCGTGATTAAAGTGGGTATTATAAATACTCTCTAATACTATAAATAAAATATTAATAATTATGATTAACGTATTTGTTGTTCTAATTTATGTTTATCGTCGGAATTTTTATTAGATAGATGTGTCTGTGATGGATAGCCTTGCAGTAATGGATAGCCCCTTAATGTTTTTTGTTTATTAATATACTAATAAATATTTAGCTTTAATTTTTTCCATAATTACTCTTTGCATGTTTTAATAATATTTTAATATTCATAGAAGACAGTATATGAAAACAGTTTGTGATTATTTTTTTATTTGCGACAAATTTGTCACTTACTTTGTGACGGTGACAGCATTACTAATGTTTTGAAGTCACACTGGGACACAAATATACAGTTATGAACATTGCTATGCAATGTAAAATCACATCTATAATTTTTTTATACTTTGGCAATACATCTAAATTAAAACTTGGGAGCTGCTATAAAAAGTATGTACCAAAAGAAAGTTACCGAATCAAAATGCCATGCAAACTTTAATCTTTGTTACATATTTTTTTTCTGTGGCAATAAATGAGAATATTTAAGACAACTGAATATTCGATCTATTAAAATTATTTCAAATTTAGCAATTTGTTTTTCTAATAAGCACTAAAATTATCAAAGAAACACTTCCTTTAAGGTGCAACACTAGTCATAGAAAAAGACCCGGATGATAATATAAAGTCCGTGGCAGCGTTCTTTTCAAATATCTCGCTCACATTTTAATATTTTTACATGATTTTTTTTTTGCATAGCATAGCTGAAGACGATCTATAAGCGGCCTAGTTTTTACTTTTTTGATTTTGGTTTCAGTTTAAAAAAAAAATATTTAAATTTCAAAACCGGTTTAAACCGGTACTGATATTGAAACTATCAAAATATAAAATATATGCAAGTAAAATCGAAAAAGTAAAAACTAGGCCCGTAGTAGATCGTCCTCAGCTTCCTATGCAAAAAACATGCAAAAATATTAAAATTTGAGCGAGATATTTGAAAAGAACACTGCCACGGACTTTATATTATCATCCGGCTCTTTTTCTGTGACTAGTGTTGCATCTTTAAGGAAGTGTTTCTTTGATAATTTTAATGCTTATTAGAATAAAAAATTGCTAAATTTGAAATAATTGTGATAGATCGAATATTCGATTGTCTTAAATATTTTTATTTATTGCAACAGAAAAAAAATGTATCAAAGATTAAAGTCTGCATGGCATTACATTTTGATCCAGTAACTTTCTCTTCGAACATTCTTTTTATAGCAGCTCCCAAGTTTTAATTGAGATGTATCGCCAAAGTATAATAAAATTATTGATGTAAGTGATTTTACACTAAATAACATTGTTTATAACTGTAGAATTGTGTCCCAGTATGACTTCGCAACATTGACAATGCTGCTACCGTCACAAAGTTAGTGACAAAATTTGTCACAAATCAAAATATAATCGCAAACTGTCTTCACAACCTTGTCACTATCGTCACAGAATAGTCACAGTTTTAATGACAATTTTGTCACAAATAACACATTTTTCACATTTTGGTCACATCGTGACGTCACAAAGTGGTCACAATGTGACGTCACAAACGAGCTCTAAAACGGCCATAACGACTGCACATTTGAGTCACTGTGACTTCACATCGACGTCACGTGACGTCACATCGACGGTCACAAAGTCACAATGTGACTTCACTACGACGTCACCGTGACGTCACCATGTCTTACGGGAAGAAACGGATGTTGTTGAGAAAATTTTTTCGACCTTTCATACGATCTAAAATTTGTACAAACCAAGTAACTTTTAAAAAGTAGTTAAACTTTAAAACGCATACCATTATTGAAAACACACTTTCAGCAATTATTGTTCGTAGGTTTCAATGATTCATTTAATTTTAATTTTCTTCTATACCCAAATACTTTTGTATGTTCTCATAAATAAGCGATAAGTTCTATGCACACGATATTCTTTAGTAAGAAACCTTTAGTAAGAAACTTATAGTACACCACAGTGATGTATATCAATTTCAGTATGTTTTAAATACTGTAATATCATTAAAATACATAGCGAGTCATTTTTCAATATAGACCACAAACTAATGGAATTCTTCTGAGTGGCCGTGCAAATGAACCAATAATAATAATAATAAAAAGGCTTCCTTCTCAAAGCCGAACATGTCATACTAAATTCTAATAATATTTATATATATATATATATCAATTTCAATGAAATCGGACTATATTTACACGAGTTAGAACAAGGATAGACAAACCGAATTCATAAACACTTTTCAACTACATTGTAAAATATTATAAAAGAAAAATTGATCCGCGACTTAATAGCGGCCACATCTATCAACACATATTCAAAATTAATTTCATAAGAACACAAAAATATTATTTACATACTTTTAATTGAATGCAATTCTTCAAATTAATTACAACTGTACTAAAATTAAACTATTTCACATCATCCTTTCTTTTTTTTCGGCGAAATAAAATCTTTTAACGCAAATACAAAATAAAAATAATAAAAGTATTTGGCCGAAAAACAAAATTTATAGTGCCAAAATCTCCCCCTTCCCTCCCTAAAAAAATTCCATGAGCATGTAGTAATAACCCTTTTAAATATTCAAAAACGAGTAAACCCTTCTATCACCCTTGCAACATCAACACAGGATCTTTCCCAGTTGAAAATCATTTAATACTACCTCTTTCATTTCTTCCGAAAACCATAAGGAATAAACAAACACTTTTAATCAAATGTCATTCACTCAGACAAAAGTGTTAATTCGATTATATTTATATTATCAACATATTTTTTCAATTTAAAACGAGTCGTACCATATATTACAGTAATCACAGAAAATATTTACAGATAAATAATTGCAAGGGTATTAAATTATCTGTTTTTATTCAAAGTTAACCAAATGATAAATGATTATTATCTATTTTAAGAACTAGATTTACTGTAGCGACAAGAAATATATCAGAATGAATCGGGGAATATTAAGGAATTATCTGTAGTTGTTTTTCAACTACGGTTTTCAATTCAACTCAATTTGAAGTTCTAATGCAGCACCGTGCGAAAGAGGGAGCGAAGAGGGTGGTCGCCCCGAGCGTAGAAATTTAGGGGGCGCCATATTTATACTATCAATGTCATTTTTGGCTTTTCACAAGAAAAAATTGGTGGAGGGGGGCACCAAACTGAAACTTTGTCCCGGGCGCAGTTTTCTCTTCACACGTTCCTGTCCTAATGTACGCATTTTGGACGATTTAATCAATTAAAAAATTATGAATTCGTGCATTTTATTTGAATGTAGTAAAATAATGTTCAGTTTTTTAAAATAGATTTTTTATCTAAAATTGAGAATTAATTTTTAAGGCATAGAATTATAAATAAATGCATTTTATTTAAATATTGCAAAACTGTACTTTTTATAAATTTAATGATTCTGAGCTCGAGTTTCACTGCTTTTTCTTGGTATGTGTGCCGGGGGGGGGGGGAGGATTAGAAACCAATGCTTTCCTCATTGGCAACACAAATGGCAAATATATTGCAAAACTCAATTTAAAATGCATTTGTAATGTAAGTGTACAAAAGGAAAATATTTAGATCTAATAATCTAGCGTATCCACTTTGGGGCTATGCAAATATAACGTTATCATTTTAGAGGAGCGAGGTCCGGCACATGATATTGTAAAATATCTCTAGGGGGAGGAAATGTTTGTTTTTTAATATCGATATAATTTTTGATCCAATAAAATTTTTCTCTTTTTATTTGTAACATAGTCTTTGGTTGAAAATAGTTTTATTTTTATTTATTTTTATTTTTATTTTTATTTTTATTTTTATTTTTATTTTTTTATTTTTTTTTTTTTAGTAGGTTATCTACTTTTGCGTAAGAGATTGATGAAATGCAAAACAATTTTTAAGTACCACACGCCTAACAGAGTTGTCAATGACTAGAGAGTGAAGATAGGGTTAATTAGGTGCGCTAGTCTCAAAAGAAACGTTTCAGGACATTTTTAATGAATATTGTTCTATTTTAGAGGTGCGAAATTGATTTCTAGATTAAGGCAAATGAATGAAGACGCTGCCATTTAAAACCATATGTTATTTAATTAACAGGGACTTTTCGGTAACATATTAACGCATTATTAAGTTCCAGTATAGTAACAGTGTTTTTTTTTTTATCCTAATACGTTAAATAATGCTCACCCCTACATTTAACTCGACATCATCTACCATTATTTTTGTACTTTCGGATTCCAGATTTGCAAAATTTGTCTTTAGATTTAAATTCTAATTCTAAAGAAGAAGAAGAAGAAGAAACCAGACAACTATACAAAAAATGTGAGGACAAAACATATTTAAAAAAAAAATGCTGTGGGGTGGCCGTTGTTCGGAATTAGCTGTTCAGAGGTTCAGAGTAATGTTATTTCTATGAAAGAGACTCTGTAAAACTAAAACATGACCGGTATTCGGAGGTTACCGTTGTTAGGAGTGACCGTTGTGGGAGGTTTCACTGTATTCACGATTTTTTTTTAAATTTCACCATGAAAAAAAATATTTGAAATTTTTTTAGGAATTTTTAAGTTATGTGTTTATTTTCATTTTATAGATCATGCTATTTATTCCATTCTATCAGAGTTGAATCCTGAAAATTATGTTTAAATTCAACACGAAATAGGCCTAGAGACCGAGAAAAATAATTTCATTAACCTGAAACTTTAATTTTTCAACCAGAACCCAACATGAAAGAAAATTATCTCTGTTTTTATACTATTATAGTAAAGTAATCTACAATTATATCTGTAATATAAATTTTATCTTTTGATAGAAAATAGAGTCAAAATCCAACATGAAATCGAGCAGAATCTGAAACAATTAAAGTCAATCCTATACACACCGAAATAAATTAGCATTAATCTGGCCCGGTCGCAACCCAGGTGATGCCAGGTTCGGGTAAAATAGACTTAAACAAACGAAATGCTTGCTTCTACATCCGAATTACAGAACATACTGTTTCGTGCACAAAACATAGATGAAAATAGCTTCCAATTGAAAATGCCTTTCAAATTTGTTGGAGAGTGCTAAAAGAGAATCTTTGGGCTTACTTACTTTTATAATCCACTAGCAGCCTTAGCCCGCTACGCTGGTCAGTGTTTTTTAAAGAAACTTTGAATAAAATGAAATTTTTATATTATAGTAATTTTTAATTTTATATCGTATTTTAGACTGTCTGTCATCGGTGAAAAGTCCGTCATCTAAACGGAAATTTCAATGTTAATCACCAATGAATGACGTAACGCTCAACATGTTAACAGTTTTAATCACATAAAAATTCATTCAGTGGAACCTTTAAAATAAAGAGAACCTCTTGTAATTGGGTTCATCTGATTTAAAACATCTACATAAGTATTCAATTAAACAACGTAGAATACTATATATCATTTGCTTCAAAATTTCAGAAAAATTATCCAACTAACAATGTAAGTTCCATTAAAATCTATCTAGTAGAACTTAAGTTATAAGTGGCTGGAATGAAATTTCACTTTGCGTTTTATATATATTGAGATAATTCAATATAGCTTACATAATCATGTTAACCTGATTATAGAACTCTCTTTCAAAATTATAGGTTCAATAGATTTTTTTGTACAGTGATTAATACGAAATCCAGACTTCCTTTTATAAAAATAGATTGAAAATTTCAGCTATTTGCGCCGAAGACATCGCAAAATTAGAAAAATGTGTAGTATCTCACGAACTACTGGGCTTAAAAGAATTTGCTTGGTACCATTCGATTCAGCATGAAAAAATACACTACAATATGTTATCAGTTGAAAAGTAACTGCAAAAGCCGACATTTAAAGATTTTTTTAAAAGTCGTTCTTTTTTTCACCCCTTTTAGGGGTGGAATTTTCGAAAATCCCTTCTTAGCGGCACTCGGTGTTATAAGAAGTATTTTTACCCCAATTTTCAAGATTTTTGGTTTGGTAGATTTTTTTGTGCCGTGATTAATACTAAATCCAGACTTTCCTTTATATATATAGATAAGAATTGAAAATTTCAGATTTTTGCGCCGAAGGAATCGCCAAATTAGGAAAATGTGAAATATCTCACGAACTATTGGATTTAAAAGGATTTGCTTGGTACCATTCGATTCAGCATAAAAAATACACTAAAATATGTTATCAGTTGAAAAGTAACTGCAAAAGCCGATTTTTAAGGAATTTTTTTTAAGTTCGTTCTTTTTTTTACCCCCCCCCCCCCCCCATAGGGATGGAATTTTCGAAAATCCCTTCTTAGCGGCACTCGGTGTTATAAGAGGCATTTTTATCCCAATTTTCAAGGTTTTTAGTTCGGTAGATTTATTTGTGCTGTGATTAATAAGAAATCCAGACTTTCTTTTATATATATAAATAAGGATTGAAAATTTCAGATTTTTGCGCCGAAGACATCGCCAAATTAGGAAAGTGTAAAGTATCTCACGAACTACTGGATTTAAAAGGAATTCCTTGGTACCATTCGATTCAGCATGAAAAAATACATTAAAATATGTTATGAGTTGAAAATTTACTACAAAAACCGATTTTTAAGGATTTTTTTTTAGTTCGTTCTTTTTTTACCCCCTATAGGGATGGAATTTTCGAAAATCCCTTCTTAGCGGCACTCGGTGTTATTAGAAGTATTTTTACCCCAATTTTCAAGGCTTTTGGTTCGGTAGATTTTTTTGTGCTGTGATTAATACGAAATCCAGACTTTCTTATATATATATAGATATACAACTTTCAGATAAACAGTCATACCTTACATAAGTACACTGTAAAAAAATCCGTTAAATTTACGGCAAAAACTGTTGACAGCAGTTTTTACCATAAAAAATGCAGTAAAATTAAATGTTATAAATAAATTTTATTGCAATTTTTACGGCAAAGACTGCAGGCAACATTGCTGCCAGCAGTTTATGCCGTAAATTTAACGGATTTTATTTATTTATTTATTTATTTATTTATTTTTACCGTGTACAAAAACAATTAATTTGCATTCAGGTCATCCAGTAACACATATCTCTCAGTACAGAAAAGAAAGTTTTCACGAGTTTATAATAATTTCTTCTTGTGAATATAAGATAAAATAAAAATGAAAGCAAAAATTATGTTAAAGTAACTCTTTAAAATAAATCCTCTAGTATTTCGCAAAAATTAGCGTTATTCGATAATATGATTTTACAATTTTTAATCTTTTAACATGGAGACGTTTGAAAGATATTTCTTTCGAAGTCAAACCGCAGAGTAGAGTGAAATGGTTTCTAATGCAAAAGGATTCAAAAAGCTTACTTAAAATTTACAAATTCAAACATTACGCAATAATAGCACCGTAAGATAAAGCTTCAAAAATTACAGCAAAATTTACTGTAATTTTATTCACAAAAATTGACAGCATTTGTTTCTACAATATTTAGCATAACAGTCATTTGTGCAATAAAATTAAGATGTCTGTAGAATTTTTGTTTCGAAACTCGAAAAACATATTTAAAGCACATTTAGCAGTTAATTTGCAGCAAAAGATGTTTGAAATTTAGATACATAAATTTATAATAAATTTTGCTATATATTTTGCAGCATATTTTTACAGTATATAAATTTACATAAATTTCAACGGTTAGAATTTTAACTTGCGAAATAAACAGTCGTGAAACTTAGTAGTAAAAGATTATAATATAAAAACATCGAGAAAAGCGATTTAAAAATCATAAAATTTGATAGTGTTACAACCTCTCTCCCACCCTCCCATAGGAAAAATAACCAGAATGCACTAAATATAGCGTTACGCAATAATGTGATCACTGTACCATTATCATTCTTAACTTTTTAATAAAGATTATTGTTAAGGTTTTTAAGCCATGGAAAAACAAATTGAAATCGAAGTAATTTTAAATAGAAAATGATTCACTCTATAACCTATCTAAATCTAATCAACTTAAAAAATTTAAAGAAATTTGGAAATTATATATAATTTGTTGAAATTGTCAAAGAGCATATTTACTTAATTTTATTTCAAAAGCTAGAAGAATATATAGCCACGAAATCATGCCATATCTTAAAAACAACAGAACCTTTACTCAAACAAAAACATTACTATTCTAAGACATTTTAGGATATAAGAAAATTACAATCTGTAATTTATGAGAGATGAAATATAGTAGATGATTAAAGCGAAAAAAAAATGCAAAATGAAATACCAAGTTTCCAAAGTAAAAGTATTCAAGAAATTACCAAGAATCATACAGGAAAAGAATAGAAAACAAATCTTTAAATCTTTATTTTTTATGGTAATATACAATGAAGCTTTCCTACAGTTATTTTGCAATTGCCATACAACCCGGTGAGTGGCTTTATTATTTATTTTCCTGTCACGATTTCAGACATCCAACAACTTATTCTTATGTCGCAAACTATACAAGTAAAAATAATAATGTTTGCTTATACTTTGCAAATATAATGGTTTTCTTGAATCTTAACTTTTTATTATTTAAAGTTTTCGATTATTATTATTTTTATTTTTATTTATTTATTTATTTATTTATTTATTTATTTATTTTTTTTTTTACAGACTGTATTTGGATCTCAACAAGGAGTGACATAGTAGTTCATAAATATGGCAGAGATTTAGACAGAGATGGCAATTATGGCAGAGAAGTAGCAATCTATTCTAAAAAAAAGAAAGATGCTTGTCTGAGTATGCACATATGAGAAAAATCCAGTTCACATAGAAGTTTGAAAATTTGAATGCAAATTTGAAGTTTGAAGGAAAGCAAATTTGAATATATCTGAAATTCAGATTTCTCATTTTTAAAAAAATAAATAACCGAGATATTAACGGAACGAGAAAGACAAATCATGCATCAAGCATACATTATAATTCAATTTTCAGTAAATTGAAAAAAAAATGTAACAAAACTGTATCGTTTAACCCTTAGCAACGGGAGCCTTTTGCGAAATTTTCAATGTTTTGTCACCGGTTTTTAAAAACAGAAAATCGTACCTAATTAAATCGAGAAATACTCTCATAAAATAAGTCAAATTTTATTAAAATTTGACTCTTAGGTATAAACAAGGAATTCTGAGCAGCTTTTGTATATAGTATACAGCATACTGGTCACTCGTCCACAAGGGGTTAATAAGTTAAAATATTACATATGTAATACAAGTATACGGAAACGCATAACACATATGAAAATCCACTTTCAGCTGTTCCCATCTACATTGGGAATATTGTTAGAATTCTTCGAGCAGACCTGTATATGATATATAGATATATTTGTATCTTTTAACTACATGCAGGTCAAAACTGAGTTCAGCTATGAAATACACTTACCTGAGTTGGAAATTCATCTTTAGCAATTTCCGCTTATTATTAGAATGACACATGAATTATTTTGTGCAACTCATAGAATTTCATGTAGAATTTATATACAAAAGAATTTGTATACTATGGAATTTATAATCAATTTAATTTATATAAAATATAGAAAAATAATTGGATTAAAAAGAGTATACAGAATTTTAAAACGAACTTCCAGCAATTATTAACCAAAGACAGTACCATAACCTGAATTCATGTATATTTAGCATCATTATAATGGACCTGAAAACACTTGTGGATCTACGAGTTTAAAGAAATTGAGCATTTAGTATTATAAATAATTAATAATAAATTTATTAGAATGATTTTTCATACAAATAAATATTTCGACACTATAATTTTTCTTTTGTATTATACAACAAAGGAAAGTACATTTTTAATGCAGAAAATGTTTAAAATTCATACAATTCATAACTTAGTAAATTTTGATTGTATGAAAATGATTTTGTTTTTGTTTTTGCTTGAGAGAACACAGAGGACGAAATGCCCGATGTAAGTTATAAATTCCGTATAAAAATATTAAATTCGGAACTTTTGAAAAAATAATTATTTTGTCGCTACATGATATACTTTTAGAATGATGGAGAACAACAACTAAAATATGCTTATAAATGATAGTGAATCTCTAAATCTAACATTTTAAGAATTAACTATTATCATCGATAAGAAAGAACAACTTTTTCATCTATAAACATCAATAATAATAAAAAAAAAAACATTTTTATTTACAAAAATTAAATGCTTTATGTTAGTTTTTTAGGTGCGTTCGTAATTATATAAATACGTGGCACCTATAGTCATCGTTCAAACCGTCCGCATGTAACAAATCAAAAACTAAACAACCGAATCGTCTAGAATTTAAAATATATAATTGTTGCATAATTTTGTCGAGTCATTTCAAATTTTTTGAAAATCGGACTCATAATTCAATTACAGGAACAATCAAAAGTACTCCGTCACATTGCGGTCAATGGGAAAAAGTAGCATCAAGTGCATTTTTATAATGTTACACTTTTTCGAACATAATAAAATTGATATGCATCAATGTTGTATATGCTAAAATATACATTCTGTAAAAGCTGTGGTGCAAACAATTGCTTGTTATTCATTTATAAGGCCGCACAAAACTATTCCATTACATAATGGTATAGAGGAAAACATTGTTTGGGGTGCGTTTTAATTTTATTAAACTATTTCATATTATATGAAATTGATATATGTTTCTGAGGTTTACTACAAGTTACTTTCTGCATAATAGAAAGCAGATAGTATTTACAGAAACACACAAAAGATTTCGAATACTTATACAGTGTACGAAGTATTGTATACTATTACAACAAAATCTGAATAGTTTTAAAACTTCATTCTACTACGAGCGCACACCCTTTGCTACGTTTGACTTGCAATTGTCGGCTTTTTTTATTAATATGTTACAAAATATCCTACGCCATCATCTCTGAAAAATATGTGCTTGCACATTCATAAAAATAAATAAACAAACATTCTACCATTATCACTGTTCGAGGCACTAAATATACAGAAATATCCTACGTTTTCTTTTCTTCACTTAAATTAAATGTACATAAATCTTGTTTCTCTTGTCAACTCAGATTTCATGCTTGTTTTAATATCGCTTATTCTATCTGAAAAACTGTTTGCTTATTTTTGTTAAACCCTTTCGTATCTGTTGTACTAGTAAATAGTACATGTCTTTCAATTGAGTATTATTTTGTTTTAACAAACACATTTGTTGCTGTTTACATATAGTAATGTCAATATGTGTCTAATATTTGGCATTTACTACTATTAATATTTGCTTAATTCTCTTTGCACCGTTTGGGATTCTTTCATTTTAAATATACTTTTTACTCTTTGAATTTGAAATAAAGGTTACATTCTTACACGTATCACGTGTAATGAAGCGCAAAATGAATTAGAAAGTTCTTATATTAGTTAAATCATGTTGTAATACATTATTTTCTAAACATCTCCAAAAACTCTTCCTTAGCATATTGTCATATGAATATGAATTTAATATTACGCAAAAGAACAACATTTATTAGGTTTCAGTCAATGAAATATTCATTAAACTCTAATTAATCTATATGGATAGCTTGTGTTAATTCTATTAAGATAAAAATAATTTTCTCTCAAAATAGAAAAAAAAATCGGACTCGAAAGGCTTAATTACAGAATATAACTCACAGATTATAATATTTAAGCTATTTCATTGACGTGTTCGTCTTTTCTTTCCGACTTTTTTTTATTGTTATTTTTAAAGTGCGTATCTACCTTTTAATATGATACAAAATATCCTACGCTATCATCTCTGAATAATATGCGTTTGCACATTCTTAAAAATAAATAAAGAAAAATTCTACCATTATCGCACTTCGAAGCACTAAATATTCAGAAATAGCTACGTTTTCTTTTCTTCACTTAAATTAAATAAATACACATAAATTTTGTTTTTCTTGTCAACTCAGATTTCATGCTTGCGTATCATCCGACTGATATTTTCCAGTTTGAGACACAAATGAGATAATTTAAAGCACATGCGCATGTCAAAATTTCCACTGTTATCTCAAGAAGAGCAAATCAAAATAAATTATGTCCCACAAAAACTGAACTTCCATAAATAAATGTTTTAATTTTTCTAATTCTACATAAGAAATTGTGTGCTTAGTTTTGCTTAACCATTTCGGGTGTGCTGTACTATTAATAGTACATGTATTTTAATTGAGTATTATTTTGTTTTAACAACACTTTTGTAAGTGTTTACATATAGTAATATTAGTATGTGTCTATGGATTTACTGTATGACTTCATTAATGTTTGGCATTTTGTAAAAATAGTAATTATAAATATATGATTAAATCTCTTTACACCGTTTGAGATTCTTTCATTTTAAACATATATTTTACTCTTTGATTTTAAAATAAAGGTTACTTTCTTAAAAGAATCGTGTAATATCAGTTAAAACTTGTTGTAACATAATATTTTCTAAACATCTTCAAAAAATCTTCCTCAGTCTATTGTCATATGAATATGAATGGAATAGTTCGTAAAACAAGAACATTTGTTATGTTTCAATCAATGAAATATTCGTTTAATTCTAATTAATCTTTTTGGATAGCTATTGTTAATGTTATTAGCGTAAAAGTAATTTTTTCTAAAAATTAAAAATAAAAGGAACCCGAAAAGGTTAATCATAGAATATATCTCACAGATTATGATCTTCAAACAATTTAATTGACATGCAATTTTTAACTTTTTAAAAATTACCTTTGTAGCGCGTATTTACCTCTTAGTATGTTACAAAATATCCCACGCTATTATCTCTGAAAAATATGTGTTTGCACATTCTTAGAAATAAATAAACAAACGTTCCACCATTATCGCGCTTTGAGGCACTAAATAGTCAGAAATATCTACGTTTTCTTTTCTTCACTCGAATTAAGAAAATACACATAAATTTTGTTTTTCTTGTCAACTCAGATTTCATGCTTGCGTATCATCCGACTGATATTTTCCAGTTTGAGACACAAATGAGATAATTTAAAGCACATGCGCATGTCAAAACTTTTCACTGTTATCTCAGGAAGAGCAAACCAAAATAAATTTTGTCCCATAAAAAACTGAACTTCCAAAAATAAATGTTTTAATATCGCTTATTCTATCTGAGAAATTGTTTATTTATTTTCGTTTAAGAAATATTTTTTTGTCATTCCAACAAAAGTATCGTTTTCGTGAAAAAAATCCTTGTATTTAGATTTAACAAGTTGGAAATTGCACGACAAGTGTTGCAAATTAGGTGCGTTCGTACTATAAAGAAGTTTTTAAAAAAAAATCAGATCTTTGTATATCACTTTACAGCACTTTTGATACAGTAAAGAATCCGAATTTTTTTGTGTATCCCTGTAAATACTATCTGCTTTCTATTATCCAGTAAGTAATTTGTAGTAAACTTCAGAAACTATATCAATTTCATAAAATGTGATATAGTTTAATATTACTAAAACGCGCCCCAAATAATGTTCCCCCTTATGCCATTATGCATTGGAATACTTTTGTGTAGCCCTGTAAATGAATAACAAATATTCTTTGTGCCACATATTCCACAGAATGTATATTGTAGCATATACATCATAAATGCATATCAATTTTATTATGTTCAAAAGAGTGTAACACCAATAAAATGCACTTGAAACTATTTTTTCCCATTGGCCGTAATGTAACGGAATAATTTTGATTATCCCTGTAATTAAACTATGCATCCAGTTTTCATAAAATTTGAAAGAATCGACAAATTATGCAACAATTAGATATTTTATGTTTCGAATGATTCGGTGAGTAGTTTTTGTTCTGTTACATGCGGATAGACGGACGGACTGAACGACGACAATAGGCGCTATGTATTTACATAATTACGAACGCACCTAAAAAGTACTGCTTTTAAATCTTTTTTATTCTCTTCTATCTTTACAAGAAAAATATATTGAATAACGAAAATTTTCGAAAACCAGTTTTTGACGGATTTACACGTTTCATTCGTCCTTTTTGAGATCCCTCAATGCATGCTTTTATAAAATGTCTGTCTGTGAGTCTGTGATTCTGTCTGTCTGTATTTGACACAAATTTTATGGAAGCTCTATCTCAAGAACTAATACATTGAATTTAGTAAAACCTATTAATTTCTGGCACAAAATTTATCTCTGACACAAAAACTACCAGGAAACTTTTTTCCGAAAACTACGGGCAGCTAATAAAAATTTATTTTTATAAATTCTTCTTTCAATATTGAAAATAAATTAATTGTTTTCTGGGGTTTCTAAAGGTAAAGGAACACTTTTCAGAATCTTGGGTGATTCGAAACAAATTATTAAATATATTAGCGTTCAGGATTATTGTACTCTTTCGTAAACATCTGTCGTTTTGCTTTCTTCTATCTTTACAAGAAGAAAGTGTCGGATTGGTGAAAATTTTTTAATTCCGGTTTTCGACGGATTTATAGATTTTAAGGTTCAGAAATTCAGAAAAACATGTTTTCATAAAATCTCTGTCTGTGAGTCTGTCAGTCTGTCTGTATGTAAGAGACACAAATTTTGTGGGCGCTCTATCTCAAGAACTAATAAATTATATTGAATAAAACCTGTTGCTTTTTCACGGCAAAAGTAATCTCTGACACAAAAGCTACTAGAAACCGTTTCCAAAAACTACGAGCAGATAATAAAAATTTATTTTTGTAAATTTTTCTTTTAGTATTGATAAAATTAATCTAAAGTTAATCGAACACTTTTCGAAATCTTGCGTGATTCAGGACAGATTATTATAAGGTACCCTGGGGTAATAACGCCACGTTAAGGTTCTACCAATTTTCACGGCTTAGTTTTAGATTGTATTTTTCAAACAAATATAGGATCTGATACAGCAACTCATTGACTATCTATATAAAATAAAATAATTTAACAGATATGTATTCATAAAATGTAATGGCGTTTTTTCTTGACCCATGCTATTTGGCGTTATTACCCACCTATATGGGTAATAACGCCATGCAAATAAAACTATGAAATACGATGGAATAATTGCATGTAGATAGCCCAATTCTAAAAATACAAACTCTACAAACTTAGAAATTGACAAATTGCATTCTAAGCTATTGAAAATGTTCAATTTTTTGTGAAAGTGTAAGAAAAATAAAGGTGTAGTGTGGGAGGGGGGGTGAGGCAAAAGAATATCAGACCGTGAGCTTCTTTTTGCTTAAAAAGGACCGTTTAAATTGAAATATGAGAAACATTGCACAGTTTTAACTGTGTTTATTTGAATCAGTATTCAGGATGTATCTTGGCCACTGTAGGGAATCAACCGGGGTATTAATATCAAGGATTGGCGTTATTACCCTGGTATAGTTATTGCGCAGTACATTTTAAATTACAAATTATCTCGAGAAGATATCCAAAATCTTCAACAACATTTTAAAAGTACATGAAATGCACTACAAATTTATGTAATTAACAAAGTATTTCCGGATAAAAAGATAGTCTTCACATCACAAAACGTATCTCGCAAATTTTAGATCAAGCGTTAATTTTAGTTGTTAGTAAAAACAATAAGACCTAAAAATGAAACAAATTAACTTGAAGCTGTTTTTTGCGATTTATATGACTCAAAACCCTTCTGCGCAGAGCACATGGGTGTCATTTACCTGATTATTTCATAATTATGCAAAATATAAGCACTTGGCGTTATTACCCCGCCTGGCGTTATTACCCCAGGGTACCTTATATTTACGTTCGTGATTATTGAACACGCTTTTCTAAACATCTGTCTTTTTAGATACGTTCCTAATTATGTAAATACGAAGCACGTATAGTCATCGTTCAGTCTGTCAGTATCTCCGTCCGGCTGTCCGCATATGACACAGAAAAAGCTACACAACCGAATAGTATGAGATTTAAAACATACAATATTGCATAATTTTGTACAGTCATTTTAAATTTTACGAAAATAGGATGTTTAGTTTAATTACAAGGACAATCCAAAGTGTTCCGTTACATTACGACCAATGGAAAAAAAATAGTTTCAAGTTCTTTTTACTGGTGTGACACTCTTTCGAACATAATAAAATGCATGTACATCTCAGGGATGATAGCGCTCCGACCAAAATGACCGATTTGTACCACTAAATTTTATTAAAAATTCTGGTATTGTTTAATGACAGAATTTCTGTGAATCTATAAACCAAAGTATACTTTAAAAATTTATTGGTAGTAATCGGTCATTTGGGTCGGAACACTCTCATGCCTGACATCTATGAAGTATGTACCAAAATATACATTCTGTACAGAGTGTGGTAGATAGAATATTTGTTATTCATTTACTGGGCGATACAAAAGTATCCCATTGCATAATGGTAAAGGGGAAACATTATTTGGGGGACGCCTTTTAATTTTATTAAACTATTTCACATTTTACGAAATTGATATAAATTGCTGAGGTTTATTACAGGCTACTTTCTGCATAATAGAATCGGATAGAACTTACAGGGGCGCACATAATACACTATATTGCCATTGATTATTGGACACTTGCGATTTTAGACATTTTACTAAATATCTAGAAAAATACATGAGGAATCATCTCGAAACTCTTAGTGTATAAATATAATAGTATACGCCATGCATCGCCGTGAATATTTTTTACCGAAACTCCATAGGGGACCGTCAACAAATTAAAAAAGAATGAATATCTTTTGAATGACCCTGTCAAAACTAATGTAGCAAAAGCGCTCAAACTCTAGATTATGATTGAATGCCTTATTGTAATATACCTTGTTCATTTTTATGCAAATAGCATGCATACTCGCAGAGTAATTAAGGTTTTTATAAAAATGGTCCCAAATTTTTCCAAGTTTTTTCCTTATAATTTTCAGAGTTCTTAATATAAAATAATATTTTTTTCAGAAAATATGACAAACAACATTGCACACAGTACCTCGTAATCAGAATTAAAAAATAATGAAAATTTTGTACAAAATGAGTAGGTTTACAAAATAATTTTTTACTGCGCATGCCTCAACGATATCAAAATTTCATTTGCATATTATGTTAGTTAAATGTATAGAGCAACTTTTGTGAAAGTCACAAAATCATAACTTGAAAATTCTGAAAATAATCGTCAATTGAATTAGTTGAAAATCCGTTATTCTCAAAATGAAGCAAAAACAAGAGGGGTTGTATCCATATATTCATTGATTAGTGTCAATATAGAATACACAATACGGGATGTACTACTACATTTGGATAAAATCCCTCATTTTTTTGCTTCATTTTGGAAACAACGGATTTTGTCCTTTTTCTATAGACGATTACTTTCAGAATTTTCAAGCTATGATTTTGAAACTTTTACAAAAGTTGCTCAAACATTTAGCTAACATAATATGCAAATGAAATTTTGATATCTTTGACGCATGCGCAGTAAAAAATTATTTAGTAAACCTACTCATTTTTCATACAATTTTTATTATTTTTTAATTCTGATTACAGGGTACTGTCTGCAATGTTGTTTGTCCTATTTTCTGAAAAAAATATTATTTTATATTAAGAACTCTGAAAATTATAAGGAAAAAACTTGGAAAAATTTGGGACCATTTTTATAAAAACCTTAATTACTCTGCGAGTATGCATGCTATTTGCATAAAAATGAACATAGTGTATTACAATAAGGCATTCAATCATAATCTAGAGTTTGAGCACTTTTGCTACATTAGTTTTGACAGGGTTATTCAAAAGACATTCATTCTTTTTTAATTTGTTGACGGTCCCCTATGGAGTTTCGGTAAAAAATCTTCACGGCGATGTATGGCGTATACAATTATATTTATACACTAAGAGTTTCGAGATGATTCCTCATGTATTTTTCTAGATATTTAGTAAAATGTCTAAAATCGCAAGTGTCCAATAATCAATGGCAATATAGTGTATTTTCGGCTGCTATACTGTATCATAAGTACTGCATACTGCTAAACAAAGATCTAAATATTTTTAATATTTCTTTATAATTATGCTAATGCACTTCATTTTCTACCTATGACGTGAAATTTCCGACTAGTTTTACAGTGTAGGCGAAGATTGTATTAATATTTAAGTTAAATAATTGATGTATTTTATGCATCTCTAAAATACACTGTTGCATAGCTTTACAATTGTTATGTAACTTCTGTAACTGGATTGAGTTTACAAGATACATTTAAGAATATATTTGCAATCAAATGAATTTAGGAACAAATTGTTATAGAATAGCCGTTTAAAGCTTTTTTTTCCCCGCCTCTCCTGTTGTTCCAAATAAGTATGATAAAATAATTGTACTTCATTTTAAAAATTTCGCTCTTCTTAGAGTATTTTTATGTTAGGGTATTCCACATTAGGATGGTTTACGTGATCTTCTAAAATAGAGATGTCACGCAAGGCCAGAATTATAAATGTTTTTTTCCGAACTCTGCCAGTCTTGTTACATCCAAACACTGACAAATTCGGAGATTCCCTTTAAATATTTGTGAAGTCTTATTCTAGGTACAAGAAAAAAGACAGATTTCTTTTTCTTTAAGGAATTGATGTATCTGGAATGTATCGTCATTGGTTACGGATCAGCCTTGAAAATGATATTTTTTTTCGGCGTTTATGTTTTATATTTCTCTTTCAATATCACAAGGGGAGAAACTATGGTTTCGCTAATTAAAGAATTAGATGACAACAATGAAATGAGTTATTTTTTATGTTAACTTCTGTTTTACTTTCTTCTATCTGTACTAAGAGAAAATAATGGATTCTTGAAAATTTTCAAATTCTGGTCTTCGACAGGTTTGCATGTTTTAGAGATCAGAAGTCTCGAAAAACATCTTTTCACAAAATGTCTGTCTGTCATTTTGTGACTCTGTCTGTCTATCTATATGTGACACAAATTTTGTGGGCGCTCTATTTCAAGAACTATATGAATGGAATTTAATAAAAGATTAGATTCAGACTCTAATATAAACTGGTGCTGATTTTTTTTTTATTGTAAATCACTCTACCGGTTGTGCTGCTATGCAGCCTTTTTCTCAATTTTTGCAACAGTTGTACCTTAGGAACTAATGCGTAAATTTTCATCAAATTTCAGACTCAGTTAATGCCTGATATAAATTAGAATTTTTTAACTTTTGGTGTAAATCGTCTGACAGGTGGCATTGTGCTCCATTTCTTACGATTTCCGCAATAACTCTATGCCATGTACGTATTTTCATCAAACTGCATATTCAGACATTCTTCATATTCAAGTTGATATACGTTTTTACTGATTAGATTTTGATGTAAATCATATACTCAACCCGTGTCTCTGATATACTGCAATTTTCAGGAAGAAATCCCATGTAGGATATAGAAGAAAGTTTTAGGATTGCCACTCGTGACTAGTTTATTTCTCTTTACATGTTAAACTTTTGCGGGGTAGAACATTTCCACTACGAAAAAAAGAAATGAACCAATGATATCGGAATTTGAAAACAAATTTATTCGTGGATATGAAAAAGCTATATTTCCCGCACAAAATAAACAGAAATTTATTTTTACCGAAATTCTGGTGCCAATGTGGCCTCAGGTAATTAAAATTAAGAGGTTTCATAGATATACCACCGCCCATCAAGGGGTTAAAACATAGCGATAAATATTGTATTTTTCGAAAGTTTCTGCAAACGGCATTTCATATAGTATATTTATGCGCCATTAAAACATTTTGTTTGATAAAAAGAATTACAGCTATTTAAAAATTAATAAAACAAGTCATAAATTGTTCATCAAAGGTGACAAATGAAGTGCGTTCATACAGAAATTAGTTTTTATAAATATTTAGATCTTGGTGCAATACTCTTGGACTCTTATTCACAAAATTTATTACTATTATATGTATTAATTCCAGTTATATGAAAATAATAGGTTTGGTTTGGTTTGGTTTATTTTTGTCGTCTGATTATCTACACTAGGGATATAGGACCAGGGGGGGTGCCTTACGTGGGAGTCTTTCTAAAAGAACCTAACCCGTATTTACGCAAGGTTCGAAGAAAACCACGAAAACTCCGAACGGTTAGGCGGACAGCCGCGATTGGGTTCGAACCCAGCACCTGCCGTCTACCAGTTGAGAGGTCAGAACCTCTCGGCCACTGGTGGGGCTCGAAAATAATAGGACTCCATCTCAAATAAAACGCAATTACCATTGCAACATATTATCATTACGTATCATGGGATTCATTAAATTAATTAAGTAATATAAAATTCAATAGAATAAAGAAAAAATTTATTTATGACTTTTAAAATTGTTTCGATTTTCATAAAATTTGAAATACATACTTATATAATTAAAAACGCACCTAAAAACAAAAAACTATTTTTTTAGATTTTTTTTTTTTTTTTTTTTTTTTTTTTACTGAATCAAGATTTTTTCTTTTTTAAATCTAATAGTGAATTTTCTGGATTTATAATTTTGTATATAATTACAACATTTTCCCATAGAACATAATGTAACAGAATATTTTTAATGCCTCTGTACACAAACTATGAATGCCACTTACTTGATTTTCAATGACGAGCACCCATAATAAATCACAATATATATATCAATTACAGAGCGATCACTCTGTATTAATATAAGTATTATATAAATATATTTAAGTAAATATAAGTATTATAATTATAATATAATTATTGCAACTATATTAATGCAATTTAGAGTTCGGACAGAAAGACAGCCGGGCAGACATACGGTCAGAGAAAATAGCTAAAATTCAAAATCAGATTCATAGGCAAGGCTTTGGTCAACAAAAATCTTCATTTAATTGTATAATGGTTGCAGTAACAGTATCACTAATTGGTTTTGATCACTATTAGTTAAACTTCTTTCCTTAAAACAGTTGCAGAAAGAATTTTTTGCTATTTGACTTGATTGAAATTCAATGTGCCAGGATTTGCGCGTTGAATAATAACAAATAATCTATGACATCATAATATTCAATGATTCACTAACTTTAAAAATATCATTTCTTTTCAAATTGAGTCCATGAATATGGCTTTTATTATTACATTTAACCCCTTTGTGACGGGAGCCTTTTACGAAATTTTTAATGTTTTTTCACCGGTTTTCAAAACAGAAATTTCTGGCTTTTTAAATCGAGGAAATGCTCAGATTAAACAAGGCAAATTTTACAGTAAAATTTTACTGGTAGGTATAAACAAGGATTCTTAAGCCTTTTTGAAGCTCGTATGCGTTTCGCTCGTCTCCAAGTGGTTATACATTGCAAAACATATTTATGTGTAACATTTTGTGTATTTTATTCATGAGTACACTATAAAAACAAAATACCCAAATTGGGTTGAAAGATTTTTGGGTACAGCATTGTTCCAATTTGGAAAATTCAGTTTGCAGCACAAAATCGTTTTAAATAAATCTGATTTTTAATGACACTAGCATACGCAGCCCGCTTCGCCGGGCTTAATTTGAAAGTTTATTTAATAATTTATGTGTATGGTACGCTTCTCTCTCAGCTGGCGACGGATCCCCCGGTGACTCTACGCTACTCTCTCAGCTGGCGACGGATCCCCCGGTGACTCTCCCCGGACCATCGGCACTCCACGTGCGTCGGGTGAGCGTCAGAACAAACTTTCAGCATATACATATGGGTGGTTGTACTTGAATGCACAGACCTGCGCGTTTTTTTCTATCTTGCTTTTATACCTCTGGACCGAGTTGGCGCATTGCCAAGATTTGCTTCCTCTGGACCGAGTTGGCGCATTGCCAAGATTTGCTTCCTCTAGACCGAGTTGGCGCATTGCCAAGATTTGCTTTCCCCTGTGCCTCAATTAATTAATTAATTATCCTCAGAATTCCTTTTATTTATAGAGATTAAAACAATTAAATTATCTTAGATAGTATATACATTATACCTCAGAAATTTTGATTAATTTAATGTTAATAAAGATCTGCTCTGTTTTGAACCATTTTGGGTTATCTATTTTGGGAACAATACTCTACCATTTTGGAATCCTTACTGTACCATTTCAGGAAAATTACTATACCCAGAAATCTTTCAACCCAATTTGGGTCTTCAATTTTTACTGTGTAGTACTTGCAATCTTTTAGATGCTATAAAATTTGCTATTGCAACATAATTGCTACAGAATTGGGTAACTTAAAATTATTTTTATTTATACTATTCAGCAACAGTTAATAACATGATGCACCATAACAATAAAATAGCATCTGCAAATTGTGCGAACCTTGAAAATTAAACAAATTAATATATATTTGTCAATTTGTGTTTAAAATAAGAAATAACTAATAACGTTTATTTTATTATTTCTATCTTTATCAACTCTTTTTATTCCCATAATTCTATGCATCCTAATTTACACATTATACAAGTATTTCTATACAATATTTTATGTGCGTTATATCTGAACATAATATCTGAACATAATATATCAACATAATATCTATAATCTTACAACGTTACAAAACTTTCTACTGCGTCATAGCTTCTATGTGACTGATTTATTTTAAATGGGTCTTATGAAATTTTACAAATGAATAACAAACAATACATGATATTATAACAATAAGGTAATCGTACAAAATAATGCAATATGCATACTAAGAAATAATTAAAAATAAAATGAAACAAAGTGAATAAACTTGTTGACTTACGTTTTGATTATCACCTTTTGAACAAGCTCTTGAAATAATTATCAAAGGGTTTTGTTTTGTAGAGCACATCAGTAACGTTTATCCTTGATTAATATAAACAAATAAATAATAAATTAATCCATAAATATTGTGAATGTTTCACAATATTTCCGTAATTCACTAATTAAAAATAAAAAATCTCATCCGTTCAAATTGAGTTATAACGTTCGCGAGCGTAAAATTTTTCCTTAAGTTCACTCCAAGGTTTGAGAGCGAAAGGGCAAGATTGCGTGCCACTGGCCGAATATATCATGTAAATGAAAATTTTAAATTACATTATGGAAAACGTGTGAGAGAAAGCAATTAGCTTTTATGACGTATAAACAGTCACAAACTTGTTGAATGCATTTAACTAAATCAAAGAGATTAAATGCATTATAAAATTCGCCTCTAAGAAATGAAAAATTTTATTTCGCACCACTCGTCATTTCCAAGGTATATTTTACCTTAAAATAAGTCAAAAACCAGGGCTCTTACCGTTCCTAAAGTTTTCACACGTTGCTACCAATATTTTAAATCAAAAATCTTCGTGGAAGGTCCATTTAACATCTACAATATAATTATAGAAAAAATATTACCATTTATAAATTGTGGTAGGAAAGTACGAAAATTTTAGGAACAGTGCGAACCCTGAAAACATTTTTTTCTTTTTTGATATTAAATAAAAAATTGTTTAATTGATTTTATTTTGACTCCTCAATTTTACTCATAAGACAATTATATCGCGAGATATTGTAAATTTTATTAATAGATTTTGAGCAATTACTCACAAAATTTAAAACTTTAATGGCTTTTTTCCCATATTCCTATTTTCTTCCCTTTTATATTTTAAAAATGCTAAGGCCTTTTTTGTATTTGATATAGAAATTTAAAATTTTTTGAACACGTTTATATTATACATGGAATAAATCTGTGCATGGAATCCATAGCCTTCAGATATTTTTTTAAATAAAAGTGTATGAAGATATGTTAGATTACATTATTTTACACTATGTATATCAGTAAAAAAATTCTATTAAACGTAATATTAGATGTATCTAACAATTCATGCACAGTTTTCCGTAATACACATTTAAAAATCTTTTTTAAAAATGAAAAGAGAACATTTTATAAAAAGGTTTCAGGGGTTTTAAAAAATTCAAATTTTTATAAACTTTTTAAAATTTTAATAAAATATGCTGTTAATTTTTTTTTTAGAATGTACTTTTAGTTGAACATTGAAATGCAGTAAGTTCATCATTTGAACCATATTTCTTTTTAGGTAGATTTCGTATGAAATTATACTATTTATTGCGGTCGCTCCCATGTTGAAATTTCTGAAACATTTTTGCAGATCTACGCCGATCATGACCTCTAAACCCCAAAACTACCACCAGTAAAAAAGTTTATCTATCTATCTATCTATCTATCTATCTATCGGTCTATATCACTTTTTTATGGATACAGTAACTTTTATAATTCTAACTTTTACATAAAATCAAGGGGCATAAAATCTCGGTCAAGTTCGTTAATAGGCAAAATCGGACCAAGGGGGTCGAAATGGGGGACGTTTTTGTGAAAACAGAAAAAAACGCCATAACTTCTTAATTAAAAGAGATATAGAATCGGTTTAAAGTTTATATTAATTCTAAAAAATGGGCCAAAAGTTTATGCATGGCATATTTTTGATAAAGTTAAAAATGGGCTCATGGGAAAAAAAACAAAAAAAAAAAAAAAAAAAAAAAAAAAAACAGGATTTTTGGGAGAAAAAAAAATCATAACTTCAGCAACTCTCAAGATATCAAATCCAACTAAATTTTTTATAAATGTTCTTGAAATTATCTAAAACTTTTGTATTTACAACTTTTTGCTAGGACTATTTCTTACCGATGAAAAAAACTAAAAACGAAAACAAAAAAAGGGGGGGGGGTGAAAAAAGATAAAAATCCACAGCTTCGTCAATTCTTAAACTATCAAATCTAATTAAATTTATTTTACATCTTCTCAATAATATCTACGACTTTTATTTTGAGAAGTCTTTCATAGGACCAATTCCTATAGCAAAAATAAATTAAATAAAAATAGGAATTGGAGAAAAAACCCCAAATCCAAACTGCTTATATTCTGACTTATTTTTAAATTCATTTTTGTTTTAAACGCATCCAAATAGCAGATCCTCTTATTTAGCAATTTAAGGAAGTATTGAAATCACAAATTGCGTTTTTTATGACTCGTTTTTAAATCCAATTTTGCTCTTAAACGCATCCAATTTACAGATCCTCTTTTTTAGAAACTATATAATGTGACGCATTGGCCAGTTTTTTGATAAAGACAGAATATATTTCAAAAGAGGCTGCCAAAAAAGGTATTTTGAACAGAATTTCCCGAAGTGATTGCGATTGAAAATTTGAGGAAGTATTCAAATTACAAATTACGTTTTTTATGACTCATTTTTAAACACAGTTTTGCTCGCAAAGACATCCAGTTGACAGGTTCTCTTATTTTGGAACTGTATAACGTGCCGTATAAGTCAGTTTTTTTATAAAGGCTCAAAATCTTTTTAAAAATACTGTCAAAGTGGGCATTTCGCACAAAATTTCCCGAAGCGATTGAAGATATATTCAAATAACAAATCGGTTATTGTATGACTCATTTTTAAATTCAATTTTACTCTCAAACGCATTCAGTTGACAGATTTTTGTTATTTAGGAACTATGTAATGGGCTGTATTGGCCGATTTTTCAATGAAGTCAGAATATATTTCCAAATATGGTGTCAAAATGGGCATTTGAGCCAAATTTTGCTTGAGATGATTCTGATAAAACCAGTTCTTACGGAAAAATGAAATTAAAAATTTTTCAAAAGTGGCCAAATAAAGTTGTTAAACTGGGTTTATCTGTAATCAAATTTTATTTGTTGTTGTTGAAATGAGCACTCTTCGAAATCTACCTCCGCCCATAATGTCAATCCGGCAGGGATTTTTAATAGATAAAATTGTTGAAAAGGTAAACTGCCAACTTAAACTAATTTATGAAAAAAATTTAAGTTAGACTTTTCAGATATATAAATTCGTATCTTAAAATATGTTAGCTAAAAAAATGTGCAAAAATAGTTTTAAAGAATATGAGTTCGTGTCTTTGAAAGCATTAGTTTAAAGAAAGTATAAAGTAATAATAATTTTTAAAAAATATATATGTACTAAGATTAAAACTTTATTAAAATGCGTTAGTTCAAAAATAACTTATAAATATTTTTTAGCAATTTAAATCACAGCTTTAAACTACATTTGTTAAAATAAAAAATAATAAATATGTACATTTATAGAGAGAATGTTTTTAAAGTAAAAAAGTTCATGTTTCCAAATGAATCGGACATTTTGCGAGACTCATTTTCAAAATAATCGATTTAAATATGTTCGTCTAAAATAACTCAACAAATAAAATTAAATATAGTTTTTTAAGATATAAACTCTCGTTTTAAAATATATTTATTAATATATACCGAGTGTCCCAAAAAATGACTGATGGATTTTAAAATTCAATAACTTGCAAACGGTGACAGCTATTCAAAAAATTTTTGCAGGAGGGTTATGTATAATGTCAGGAGTTTTTTACCGTAATTTTTTATTTTAGTTCGCATCTCAAACAATAGATGGCGCTGACGGCGATTGAAGGCCAGGTGATCAGTGCTGAGTGAAGCGTCGACCTTCAATCGCCGTCAGCGCCATCTATTGTTTGAGACGCGAACTAAAATAAAAAATTACGGTAAAAAAACTCCTGACATTATACATAACCCTTCTGCAAAAATTTTTTGAGTAGCTGTCACCGTTTGCAAATTATTGAATTTTAAAATCCATCAGTCATTTTTGGGACACCTGGTACATATATGTGTATATATATAGACTTTTTAAGATATAAACTTGCGTTATGAAAGTTTTGAAGAAAGAAAATATTTAAAAATAGTATTTCGTTACATAAATTTGTGTTTTAAAAAATATTAATTTAAAGAAAAATAATTAATTTTTAATTATCATTTTGTAGGAAAAAACATCATTCAAAACTCAATCAATAGTGTTGTACATTTTTATAATTGGCCTTTTTCCCCATAATTTTTCAGATAGTTTTAGAATCAAAAACTTTATATATCCACCATCACAGGCACCTATTTTCAAATAACAGCATATAGTCATTCTTCTATTCTTAGACATTTATTCCTGAACTCAAGCTTTATCCTTCAAAAATTTTTTGAGTTTATTCAGATTTTACTTTGCGCCCTATATAGTACAGTGCCAGCAAAAAAATTCTTGACACTCACTGAAAAATGAAAAGTTTGTGACATGTGATCCTTACTTATACATTTATTAGCAATGTTTCTTTTTTATTTCTACAGTTGTTACACTTGGTATTAACAGTACACCACGTTTTAAAAAATTATCAGACCTGGCGGAAATCTTTCTGAGACTTTTTGAACCGATTTTTCGTTTAGGTGTACTGCCATAGGGTAAATCGACCTTGTCTTTTTTAGAACATAGCTAGTTTACCCTGATCCGTGTAAATCTATGTTTTTATGACTTACAATAACATTTTGTTCTAATAAATCTAAACACAAAGTTGTTCAGCAATTGTAAGCTTTTTACGTCGATTATATGCACGAAAAGAATTTCATTTTGTTGAGAAAAAAAAAAAAAAAAAAATCCGTCTTTTCAAATCACTACTAAAACTAAACAAGTAGGTAAGTGCGATCGCAGATCACACAGAGGGTTTCGTTTAATATCCCCTTCAAAACATTTTATCATTAAATTCACAAACGAAATTGTGAATAGAAAAAAAAATCATTCCTTGTATAAATGGTAGCACCATTAGATTTAGGAATGCGCTGTTGATTTCTCTATCAGAATCTGCAGATTTAGTGAAGGTACGCAAGTAAATAGAATTATGAATAAAAGTAAAGTATTCCAAAGCTTAGTATAAATTTAAGGGGGAGCAAACTGGTCACCAGAGACGGTTAGTAATTTAAATGAATAGGAATTTAATAAATAAGAAAAATATTTCACTTCGCGTGTCAAAATATATGATAAATATGATGAAATTAAAACAAATAAGCACATTTTTCACGTGATTGATTTATTTAATCCATTAATTTATGTTACATATAAATTAATCTTTATATCTTTTTAAACTTGCGTGCAATAATTAGAAGAAAAAAAAACAAAAAATAACGGATGATATTAATATATATATATATATATATATATATATATATATATCAATTAAAATAATAGTCTTTTTCCAAAATTTTATGAGTTGCTGTGTGACAAGACGTATTCAGCAGTTAGTACACAAAATTTGAACTCTCCGACTTATAGTTTTTCTGTACGGACTCAGTAACAGACAGACAGAGGACAAAGACGAATGGGGTTTCCTCTGATGAACGAGTCACCACTTTACGTAACCAACGCGTGATAAGTACTCCCACCTGTTTCTTCTATTTAAAACTGGAAAAAAAAAATTAAAAAAAAAAATTATTCTAGCATTGAAATTGTGGCGTAAATGTCATTTTTTTGTTGTTGTTGTTTTTGTGGACATTGTATTTTATTGTATATATTGTATTTTCAACTATTGAAAATTATTGTGAGAAAAACATTTAAGACACAATTATTCAAAACACTTGCTTACAAAAAAAAAAAAAAAAAGCCTAATTGTTAGTTGCGCAATTTTTATTTTACAGTTGAAATCTTATGAGATAACAGAAAAACAAAAGTTGTTTCTAGAACTGAGTAACTAAATGGTACCCAAGGGTAATTTTCGTTATGATATTCATAAGTTGGAAAACGATAAAGCAGAGAACATTAATTTCATGCATAAATTAAATAAATGATTCGAGAATTGTTTCTGAAATGCATATGTTGTCTACCTATATTATAAAAGCCAAACTTGTCTCTGAGTAACGTTGACGTCATTTTGATGGTGGCAACAGCAGATTCGCTTTTACTGCATTTTTTTAAACCTCTAAATATCCCACTTTTTAAAATTTTATACCGTCAAATAGAAAAAAAGAAATGTACTTATAAAAGCAGTATTTTTTTAAAAGTGTATCGCAATTTATGCATTTTTATGTTTTTTTCAAATAATTTTCAAGCATAAATGCTTTTTAAATACAGTAGCGCGCTGATTATTCGGACCGGTCGGAATCGAAGCCAATTTGATTAATGAAAAATCTGCATAATTGAATAACTTCAAAAAACAGCAAGGGGAATGTTCAGGGGAATATTCTAAAAAAAATCAATATTCAAATGGTAACTTATAACTCTTTTTTATGCAACAGTGGACACATGTTCTGTGGAATTATTTTATCTGCAAATGAAGGATTTAATCTCGATTAAGTAACAGCACGTGTCAGATAAAATGTATCGGCGCTAACTTAAGAATTATAATCCTCATTGTGTGATTTAACAGAAGCATGATCTAGACTTCTCAAGCTGCTTGTTAAGCTATTCTTAAGCTTCCAAACACGCAATTGCTTTATCTACAATACATTCAAGATCAATCATAATAGTGTAGAAGAAACGAAAAAAGATTTATTCTTTTCATGCAGCAATAGTAATAAAAATGTTACATGTACATGTATATAGTTTTATATTCAGATATTTATCTAATTTTATATTATTTTACAATATTGATACACTCAGATAATCTGATGTAAAATAAAATAAAATAAATTAAAATGTGTCTCTAAAACATGTATAAAAATATTTTTCATTAAGGAGGCAGTTGACATTATAAACCAAATTCCTCTATTTTCAATGAATTCATTTAAAAATTAGCAGACGTATTAATGGCAAGTTCAAACAGTTATAGTCAAAATTGGGTGATTAAATAGTGAAAAGTTTTTAAATTATTCATTTTGTCATATTTTAAAATATCCCATGCGCATTTTTCTTTTGCAAAAAATTTGGCAATATTTATTTATGAGATACTTTTTAGGTGCGTTCGTAACTATGTAGATACGTAGCACCTATAGTGGTCGTTCAGTCTGTCCGTCTGTCTGTCCGCATATAACAACGCAAAAACTACCCAACCGAATCGTTCGAAATTTGAAATACATAATTATTACAAAATTTTGTCGAGTCATTTCAAATTTTATGAAAATCGGATGCATAGATCAGTTACAGGGGCAATCAAAAGTATTCCATTACATTACGGTCAATGGGGAAAAAAGTTTTAAATTCATTTTAATCGTTTGAAATTTTAAATGCATAATTATTACATAATTTTGTCGCGTTATTTCAAATTTTTTGATAATCGGGTGCATAGATCAATTACAGGGGCAATCAAAAGTATTCCATTGCATTACGGTCAATGGGGAAAAAGTTTCAAATTCATTTTAATCGTTTGAAATTTAAAATACATAATTATTACATAATTTTGTCGAGTTATTTCAAATTTTATGGAAATCGGATGCATAGATCAATTACAGGGACAATCAAAAGTATTCCGTTACATTACGGTCAATGGGGAAAAATGTTTCAAATGCATTTTAATGGTGTTACACTCATTCAAAATTAATAAAATTTATATGCAACTATAAAGTACATATTATAATCTACATTTTACATAATTTGTGGTGCAAAGAACATATGTTATTGATTTACAAGGCCACACAAAAGTATTCCATTAAATAATGTTATAGAGAGAACATTGTTTGATGAGCGTTTTAATTGTAATTCACTATTTACAATTTTTTGAGATTGATATATGAGAGTAATGTTTTTAAAACTTCGTTATCATACGAACGCACCTCATTTGCTACGCTTCACGTTCAATTTCCAACTTGTTATATATTAGAATGGAAACTGGCATGAATTGAAAAAGTTCACTGAATGTACAAGTAGAAAAAAATGTTTTGATAAATATACTTCATATTTCCAAACAATTAGCTACATATTTTCATATTCACGTAAATTTCAACATTAAAATATTTCAGAAATGCAACTTTTTATGCTATTTTTTTTCAGAGAATATAAAGTATAATTTTAAAAAGAATCTGGTAATTAGAAATGCACATGGAATGTTTCATAGGTTAGAGATATACAAAATTTTCATTCTTGAGAAAACAGAATATTAAGTAAAACAAACTGCATAAATATATATATATTTTGCAAATGTAACAGATTATACTTCATATTTCCAAACAATTAGCTACATATTTTCATATTCACGTAAATTTCAACATTAAAATATTTCAGAAATGCAACCTTTTATGCTATTTTTTTCAGAGAATATAAAGTATAATTTTAAAAAGAATCTGGTAATTAGAAATGCACATGGAATGTTTCATAGGTTAGAGATATACAAAATTTTCATTCTTGAGAAAACAGAATATTAAGTAAAACAAACTGCATAAATATATATATATATTGCAAATGTAACAGATTATATTTCTACGAAAAAGCTTCAGAAGTGAAAAACTCGTTTTACATAAGAAAGATTTGAGCGTCTAGTTTCACAATTCTCGAAAAGAAAAAAAAAAGAATATATTTCTTTATCAAATTTCGCGATTTTTAATGCCCACTGTCACCTTAAAGTTAAGTAGCGTACATATGATTTCGATTTCCTCTAACTATCCGCTTGCCTATCAGTTAATATCTATGATATCATTTCAATTCTTAACGTTATGAAAACTAGTATTGAGAAAAATTACTATTAAAGACTTACTGCAATCATTTTCATAAAGTTTGCAGAAATATCCCATATATAATGCGCACTCCGATTTAGTGCCCTAAAGATATTTTTTTATTAAATGCGTGTTATATGCAAGTAAATACAAATATAAAAGAAAATTAGTTAAGCATTTGTTCATTCGAATAAATGCTGAAAATTTTAAAAAAAGTAATAAAATATATTTTGTATTACAAAAACACACACAATATCTATCATCAAAATCGAATTTTGCATTTTTTGTTAACCTGTAATTGATATTATAAAATATAGTGCAACTGAAAAATCCTGCGAGCAGAATAGATTGTGAAACACTTTCCAACACATTCAGAATACTATAATGAAACTTTACCGTTTAATAAGTTGAAATAGAATGTCTAATTAAACAATTTGAAAAACGCATAATGCATTCAAAACCCAACGTCTGCTATTAGTAATTAATAAAAAAATACCTTTCTTTGTACAGCGTTGAATTTGACCTATAGAATTCTATGTATACTACATAATATGCTTTAGTTGAGTTAAAATAATAGCGCATAGTTGAAAGTTTCTATTTAGCAATTTCTTTGAATTAATGAAATGTACTTCGCAACTTTTGTGTAGCCCTGTATTTAATCTATAGAATTCTACATATAGTACATAGTATACTAAAAATTAGCTAAGTTAAAATAATAGCACATTAGTTGAACTTTTCTATTAAGCAATTTCCTTGACTTAATGAAATGTAATTCAGAATTTTTGTGTAGCCTTGTATTTAAGCTATATAATTCTATGTATACCACATAGTGTGCTAAAAGTTAGTTAAATTAAAATAATAGCACACAGTTGAAATTTTCTTTTCAGCAATTTCTTTGAATTAATAAAATGTATTTCAGAACTTTTGTGCAGCCCTGCACATGATCTATGGAATTTGTGAACACCTAATAATATTAAAAAATAGTTCAATTTAAAAATACTAATCACAGCTTAAAACGCAATTCAACAATTATTATTCATTGGCTTCAATAGCTCAATTTCTTTTGTAGCTGATTTATTTTGTATGTCCCAGTAAATGAACGACAAATTCTAAGAACATCATGTTCTGTAGCAAGCGATGTGCAGTAGACCTCAGTGATATATACCAATTTCAGGATATTTAAAATGGTGTAATATTAAGATCTATACTAAGAAAAATAAAACGCTCTGTCTGTGTGTGTGTGTCTGCGATGGCTAGCAAAATCTACAGCATGTACATGTACAAGGCTCAAAAGTTTTTTTAGAGTAGCCCAAAATCTCTCCTGGTGTACCTGAGCCTCAGAATTTCGAAATTCCAATTATTAACTGAGTAATTAATTAAAATCAAGAGGTCACTCTCATAAAAAAATCAACTTTTTCCCATTTTTTCCCCTTTTGTTTCTTTACGGTTGATTGGTAGCATAAAATTTTCGCGAAACCAATTTGAGATTTTGACATTTCAAAAGTGACTGTTTTTTTTTTTCCCCCAAAGACGTTTAAAATTCATAGACTGGCAAAATGTCAGTTTAACTGTGGATTTTTCAACACAGCTGTTGTACGCCATATCGTTGGTACTTCGTACTTTAGAATCACTGTTAAAAGTATGACCCTTTGCTGCAGCGGCACTCCACAGCTTTTATAGAATATTTTTTTTATGACCAATGAGAATACTCCATAGCACAGTAAAGTAACCATTTTCTATAAAAGCGATGAGTGATGCTGCAGCAAATGGGTCAAACTTTTAACAGAGATGTATGTGTGGTTAGCTATGTTGCAGTATATATATATGTGTGTGTGTGTGTGTGTGTGTGTGTGTGTGTGTGTGTATGTATGTATGTATACACGAAGCTTTTTTAGCAGTTTTTTTAAATCATTGATTAAATTTAAATGCATTTTATTTAATTTAAAATTTTATTATGACTTTAATTTGTTTTTAAAACAAAAAGGAAATGTCTGACGTACAATTGTTCGAATCGGCTGACGATTCATACATAATAATAAATTATCAAATAGCAAAGTGAATTATATATCAAAAATAGTCACTAAAATAATTGTAGCAAAACATAATGTTTAGGCTATTAACACATAACCCAATCCCAACCCGAAAAAAAAAAAAAAAAAAAAAAAAAAAAAGAGAGAAAAAAAAAACAGACCATACTCCGATCCAAGCAAGACAAAATTCCATGAGCATAAACCCGAGCCAAACCTAAAAATTACATTTGAAAAAAACTATGAATTGGATATCTGACTCAAACCAAATCTGAATCCCATAAAAATATTCAAATGAAGCATAATCCAATCCGAACAAGGAAAAATAATATTCGTGTATGTGCAACCCGACCCGAAACTAAAAATTTTCTTTGAAAAACCCCGAAAAAAGACCAGAACGAAATCTGAAATCGATAAAAATATTCCAAAGAACTATAATCCGATAAGAGTAGACAAAATAATTTCCGTGAACAAAAACCCGACACGAAGATAAAAAGTTCTATTTGAAAAAAAAAAAAAAAAAACTGAAATTTTATGCAAACTACATCTGAATCCGATCAAAATATTCGAAAGAACCATAACCGGATTCGAATAAGAGAAAATAATTTCCGTGGGCGTGAACCCGATCCGAACTTAAAAATTCCATTTAAAAAAATACCTGAAATTTGAAGCGAAGCAAATATGAACCTGACAAAAATATTCCAAAGAACCATACACGGATCCGAACAAGTCAAAAAATTTCCATGAACATGAACCCAATCCGAGCCCAAAAAATTTCTTTGAAAAAATCTCGAAATCTGAACTGAACTAAATCTGAACATGACAAAAATATTCCAGAGAAGCAATATTTTTATTCGAACGATACAGAATAATTTCTGTGGATGCGCAACCCAACCTGAACCTAAAAATTCCATTGAAAAAACCCGAAATCTGAACCCGACAAAAATATTCCAAAGATCCAAAACCGGATTCGAGCAAGACAAAATAATTTCTCTGGACATGAATCCAAAACGAACCTTAAAAATCAATTTGAAAATATACCTGAAATCTGAATCGATACAAATCTGAATCCGACGAAAACATTCCAAAAAACTATAACCAGATCCGAACAAGACAATATAATTTCCATGGACATGAACCTATCCGAACCAAAAATTTTTAAAAAAAAAATCCCGAAATTTGAACCAAACCTAATCTGAATCTGACAAAAATATTCCAGTGAAGTATAACTCATTCGAAATAGGTAAAAAAATTTCCATGGAAGTACAATCCGACCCAAACCAAAAAAAAAAAAAAAAAAAAAAAAAACTGAATTTGACAAAAATATTCCAATGACCCAAAACCGGATTCGAGCAAGACAAAATAATTTCCCTGGACATAAATCCAACCCGAATTTTAAAAATCATTTTGAAAAAATACTTGAAATCTGAATCGATACAAATCTGAATCCGTCGAAAATATTCCAAAGAACTATAACCAGATCCGAACAAGACTATATAATTTCCATGGACATGAATCCAATCCGAACCAAAAAATTTGTTTAAAAAAATCCCGAAATTTGAACCAAACCTAACCCAAACCTAAAAAAAAAAAAAAAAAAAAAAAAAAAAAAAAAAAAAAAAAAAAAAACTTGAAATCTGAATTGAACGTAATCTAAACTCAACAAAAATACTCCAAAAAGCCATAACTGGATCCGAAGATGACAACATAATTTTCATGGACATGAATCCAATCCGAACCTAAAATTCTGATGTTCTACAAAACATAATACGCCCCGTGGTGGTGGAAAGTGAAACTAAGTACTTTGTAGCGAGTGATGGTTAAGATATTTTGTATATAGTTAGTGTTAAGTTAGAACTTGGTTACGGTTTGGTAACAGTTAGGTTGCAACAGTTAGGTTCAAAATTACATTCCGATGAGTCTTAGGTTATATTTAATTTCCGGTTAGGTTACAGTTAGGTTACGGTTTAGTTACAGTTAGGTTAAGGTTAAGTTACGGTTAGGTTATGGTTAGATTATGTGTAGGTTATGATAAGGTGATGGCCAGGTTACATTTATGGTATATTTAAGTTACAGTTAGGTTGCTGTTAAGATACAGCTAGGTTACAGGCAAGTTATGATTACAATACAATTAGGTTACGGTTAGGATTTTGTTCACAGAATGAACATTACGCATGTTTGATAAAAAATATGCACCTATTTTTGTAAAATGGATCTGAAATTATAATACTATATACTAACCTTTTAGCTAATCATCGAGAATCGATTTTATTCACGGTATAGTCGGATTTACGAGTGATATAATTAGTTTGAAATTCAGAATATTTCACTTGGGATATCTATGTGAAAAGAGTATATTTACTTAAGTGACTTAACAGCAATTTTTAAGGATAAATATCAGCACGCAATCGTTGGACACATATTCCCTCCCGCGTTTCCCATTGCAGTCATTTAGTTTTACTGATTTTTGACACAGTCAGGGGCCACGTATTTAATATAATGTATTTACACATATTTCTAGTTAAAGATAAATCATAGAAATTTCAAATTCGTTTAACATTATTATTACGGACCCGGGCAACGCCGGGCGGGTCAGATAGTACAAAATAAAAATTGACATTTTGTGGAAAAGCCTTTATCATTCAGCTGCTTTTAAAGAGCAACAAAAAATCAGCTCATTCCTATCGCTGATATCTTTTTGAATTTTCCCGATATCTGACTGTTTTTTTAATAAGTTTCTGCAAAGAGTTGACTAATAAATTATGTATAAAAATCTTTGCTATCTTTCGCACATGCGCAGATAAATGTTATTTCGTACAACTGCTGATATTTCAGAAAAAATTTAATACATTTATACTCTAATTGTATCACATGTTTCGACTAAAGTTTTTCTATTTTCTCCGAAACTGGCGTTAAATTTTGTTCAAAACTTTGCATGATATAAGTTAAAAGCATGAAAGATTTTTTCGAACTTTTTACAAAAATTGCTATAGTTCCATGAACATTCTGCAACAATACATCATTTCGTGCATTTCAATTTACAGGATAGTTCCAAATATTATTATTCCCCCCCACACCCCGTCTAATTGTCCTTTTTGTTAAACCGACATTGATAAGTATGAAGTCAAACATGTTCTTTATAATCCTAAAATTACAGAAAAATCCGACAAAAAAAAAAAAAAAAAAAAAAAAAAAAAAAAAATTAAATATTCGACAAAATGCCTAAATTGAAAATGTCCGGTCAATTACGGCCATATAGTGTATATATATATAATAAATTATTTTGTAACTATTAACCCTAAAACACATGAAAAATTGACCACAGATAAATGAAACAATTATAATGTTAAGTATAAACTTGTGGGTACTAAAATCTTGAATTCATAAACTGTAAGAGCAGATGAAAGATTTACAACAGATTTTAATATTAGTAAGTAATTTGAGTATATCCGGACTTTTCTGAAGCCTATGTTGAAATTGTTTGAGAATGCGAATTTTCTTTCTACCTTTGTGGTTGAATGGGACACAAAATTTTCTAAATGTGTTTAGATAATTATAAACTTAAAATTGCTTTAAAGTGGACTAAGTTTGCTTTGTTTATGCTTTATATGCGACATAAGTATGTTGATGAGAACCCATGCAAAATCGCATTCTGGGATCTCTGCATTATTTTTGACGGCATATATAAAACTGTAAGATTTAAATGTCTCTTGACTTTTGGGTCTGAACACATCCTATTTCAACAGAACCATAGCAGTGCATGGCTTCAGGGTCTGAAGCTCACTGCAATATTTCAAAAGGTTTATTCATTTTTCCATTATTATTATTTTTATTAAGAAAAAAAGAGCACGAGAGATCTTAACCCTTTCGAGTCCAATTTTTTTTTTTTTTTTTTTTTTTTTTTTTTTTTTTTTTTTTTTTTTTTTTTTACGTTCCAAATTTTTTATTTTATTTAAACATGAGAAAATATTGCTCTGAAAGGCAAATATTATAATTATTTAAAAAATTGCATTATGTACTATTAATAGTACAGTGGTCTTTCAAGGAACATGTTATCATTTACGAGTATTCAATTATTAGTACAATACGCTCAAAAAGATAAATGTAGTACAATTTCAAATCAAAAATTTGGAAGATATATGAAAAATGTGAAAGCTATATTTAAAAATATGCAATTAGCATTATATAATTTACGATAGTTGACACTCAATTTAGATTTTTTAAACAGAAAAAAAATCGTGTAAAAACTGCAATAAATAAATAAATAAATAAATAAATAAATAAATAAAAATAAAATTTTCATTTGTTGGTATATTCTGGTGACCTTTCTTATTTGCTATGAAAAGTTTTGAAGCAATTCTTGTCCCCATATAAGTATAAGCAGACGTTGCAATTTTTAGTAAAAGATGTTTTTCTAAAGTTACATCTTGCTAATTTGCACCTTTGTTGCACTTTGCTTCTCTCTACCATATAGCCAGTACTATCATATCTTACATCCTCAATTGGGCGAAATGAGGGTTTCAACTTTTTTTTAGAAAGAATAGCTATGATGGGTGAATTACTTGGACGATCACGTCTCACAGAGTTTGTAGTTCTTTTTTCTTTTTGAAAGCCAGAGCTTTCAACTGATAAAGTGAAGTCTAATAAATCTAGTTTTTTTTTCCTTTTTTTACAAATTATAGGCTGATAATATTGCATAACAATACTATATGATAATAAGAATGAGAAATATTGTAATAAAACAGAAGTATTCAACTTAAGTTACGACAAACTTCATTTCTAAAAATTAATAAATACAATGTGCATATTTTAGTAAAATTGATTCCTTTAAAGACCACTGTACTACTAATAGGAACAAATATTAAAAGATTAATAAATCTAACTTTTGAATGATTTTGATTACAAAAATTACATGGAACATTAGCTACAATAACTTATTTTAAGAAAATAATTTCAAATAATAATTTTAATTATTTATAATATTATTAATGATAGCAAATTCCAAAAAATTCCCTGCTTGACGTGAATTTGAAGTTTCTCATCCATCTTGAATTAGTATTCCGGGACTTAAAGGGCTATTGTTAGTGAAAAAATTAAATGCACACTTTCATCAGGAATCTTTAAAGTAGAATATGAGGCTCTTTGAAAACAATTACTAAATACTGGAAAAATATATTAGTTGAAAGATGATGTACTATTGGTAGTACACCAGACCTGAAAGGGTTCAAATTTTTAATGTTTAAGAGGAAATTATCGCGGAAAATATTCGAAAAATCTTTTTTATACTTTTTCAATATTTTCGAACCATTAAAATGTCTTGAAATACAGTCAGAATCGTTTGTTATTATTATTTGTTTGTTTAATCCAATTTTTAATTCTTCCAGTTTATTCCAGTTTACCGGACAGATGTGCACGTATAACAAAAAGCCTGATCGCTTGATACAAGTTTTTAATTTTTTTTAAGATGTAAGTTCTCACGCTTAAACTAATTAAAATACCGAAGTTTCTTTCTTTTTTTTTTCTTGTGTGTGTGTGTGTGTGTTTAGAGTAACTTCATCGAAAGACAACATTTTAAACAGATAATATTTCTAATAATTTTAATTAAAAAAAATTGTTTCAGAAATAAAAAATTAGAGCTAAAAAATTATCTTAGATTTCAAACAGATGCTGATTGGTGAAATTTTTGTTTTATTTTGTCAATGTTAGATTTTCTCTGTAATTAATTTATTACATTTTAAATTGCTAATGAACTTTCAAACTTAAATAATTGCTAAGACAATTAAAAAAGAGAAATGAAATTTATAGGATGAAATAGTAAGTAAACGTTCTAAAATTATTGTTATGCTGAAATTACAAATCCGATATAGGAAGAAAAATTATTAATAAAATTAGTATTATTAAAACGATTTAAATCAGTAAAACATTTTTTTTAAAAATACGAAAATTAAATTTGTTACGGTTCTCCTTCTGTGAATTTTATTTAGTAAAAATATTCTTTCACACTAAGATATAAGACAAAGATATCCCCCTCATTCTCCTACGATTAAAGCTGACCAAGTAATAATTTTTCAAAGTTAAAGCATCTTTTTAACGCAAAATAGTTTTTTTTTTTTTTTTTTTTTTTTTTTTCTTTTTTAATATAAATAATTTTTAGATTAATATAAAAAATAATAATAACTGTAGTGAGTGTAACTGTTATGAAATGTAATGAAGTAATGAGTGTAAAATTAATATTACAATATAAATTTGAAATTTATTTTCCTTCTGACATATTAAAGTAAAATATACAACGTATACTAAAATATGAAAGAAGCAAAGAATTTTGTTAAATGAAATAGTGACAAGCAACAGCCGCAATTTTTTTTTATAAAATTATACACATTTTAAAATTCTTTTAGATTGTCTAGTCTGAAACTTATTTAATAAAATTTAAAATACACTAAAGCTTGCTTGATGTGACTCTTTTCTCTGAAATACAGAAATATACACTTAAAATAAATCCTTCTAATACTTTAAAGACTTTGTGTACGATCTTTCAAAGCATGTCCCAACTTACCTGTGTTCAAATTGAGAAAATTAGCATACGTCGTGCAATTCAAAGTCTCATAACTCGGTTTATTTTAGAATTAGAGGTTTTCATTTTGTCTTTACTTATTTATGTAATAGGAATCAAATATAAAACCAGGGGAATGTATAAAAATAAAAAAACTGTTTTTATTGATGAAAAAGACTTTCGGAATAATGTTTTCCTTCATTTAAACTATTTTTGATATTGTAATAAAATGTCTGTGAGAAACGGTTTAGAAATTAACAATTACACACTACTGAGAGGTGGGCTCAATTGCGAACACCCTGTATATCTTTTAATGGTTTTAATTATTTTTTAAACTGATTAAATTTTTATTCTATGTTCATAAATGCACATTTTGTGCATTATGCGTAAAGATAAGATTAAAAATATTTATTTTCGAAGTGGTTTATTTTTATCCTTTTAGCAAAATGAATTATGGATATGACACTGAAATAAATTAGTTCCTTTTGCTACCAGCCATGCTGCTGAATATGAAACAGAAAGTGCATACCCGAGGGATTGTTCTTAATTACCTTAACTTCGTAAACAGTTTCTATTGCGCTGCCATAAGTAATATGCCGCATGAATGCAATGCAAGAAAAGTTTTCGCACGGAGTAAAGAGAAATAGTTTCTATGATTCAACCATAGATTATTGAACGCTTTCCAACACATTCAGAATACTGTAACAAAACTACAGCGTTTTGTGAGATGAAATAAGTAATCAGTAAACAGTATAAAAAACGCATAAAACATTTAGAAACCGATTTCGAATTGTTTTGCGAAGCTCTATATATCTTCTGTAGATTTATATATTTATTGCATAGTATGCTAAAATTTAATTCAGTTAGGAAACGGATAATGCAGTTGAAAAATCCTGTTTAGCCATTCCAAATAATGACCTGAACAAGAAAAAAAAAAGAATCATGCGTCAAAAAAGATTAGGAATCATTTTCCAACACATTCAGAATAATGTAGCAAAACTGCAACGTTTAAAAAACAAAAATATTACGTCCTATTTAACCATATGGAAATATATAATGCATTTCAAAACCGAATTTCAGCTATTCTCATCTACAATCAAAAAAATTTCCAAATTTTTTAGCAGCCCTAGATATGATATAAAGATTTGTATCTATTAATAATGTGCACTCCAAAATTTAGTTTATTTGAGAGATACATATATTTCAGTTGAAAATTTCCCTTCAGCAGTTTTCTCTAAAAAAGAGAATGGTATGCGAATACTTTTGTGAAACCCTGTATATGAGGTATAGAATTTTTATGTAATGAGTAAGATGCAAAAAACTAATAAAATTTAATAGCGCATGCCGAATTTTAGAACGTGCTTTTCAGCAATTATTATGCAAAGATAGTACTGTAACCGATTTCTTTTGTGTATCCCTGTAAATTAATAAAAAACGCTATGAAGTTTCCTGTTTGATCGTAATCGTAGTGAAATTCAGTGATTTATATCAGTTTCAATACATTTTAAATAGCGTATGTCATTAAAATTCTCTCCAAACAATTTTTTCCCATATACCAAAATGTAATCGAATTCTTTTGAGATGTAATGTAAATGAACCTTTAATTGTACGTACTTCATATGCGATACCAAACATGCTTTGTTAACCCTAAATAAGCTTTATCATTTGCATGAAAATCCGAGCATATTTACGGGAGCTAGAACGTGGACAGACAAATCGAATGCATAAGCACTTTTCAACTTTGCTGGAAAGTGTTAAAAAATGTACTCGAGATATTTTCTGTAATCATGTATATGATCGGTAGAAATTATACATACCATGCAACATATAAAGAATTAGATACATTAAAAAAAATATACATCAAGCATACCTCGCCTGAAAATGCATCTCCAGCAATTATCACTCATTAAACAGCATTGTAATTGAATTATTTTGAGTGACCCCTACAATAATCACGAACACAAATTTAATAACATGATCCTAGTCGCTCAAAATACTGAAAAGTGTTCCTTTATCTTTAAGAACCTCAGAAACCAACTTATTTTTGAAATTTAAGAAGAAATTGGAAAAATAAATTTTTACCAGCTGCTCGCAATTTTTGAAAACGTTTCCTAGTAGCTTTTACAATTCATTAATCGGTTCTCTGTTCTAGGAAAATCGATTTTTCAGATTCTATCGATTCTGAAGTAGACATTTTGAACTATATAACTGAATTTATGTATGTAAAGGTATCAAAATAATGTTAATTTTCATATTAATGTTAATGCTTCTAATTTTGTATATTTGTCTGTTACACACGTTTTTTGACTATCAAAATATTTACCTGAGAATTGATAGCTTATGAAAAAGTGATATCACGATTTCAGAAAACTGGTTATTGCACTGAAGGAACTTTTTGGAAACATTTCCGACAATGATAGATAGCTAATATAAAATTATCCTTATAAATTCTTCATTAAAGTTCAAAAATAAATACAGTGGACTCTTTCTATCTGAACACTGTCTAATGTGAACACCCCAGTATTATGAACACAATCCGACGGTCGCGGCAAAATTCCATAGATTTAAGAAAAACGAACTCTCTGTATTCTGAACACCTTTTAATCTGAACACCCCACTATTATGAACACTACTTTTGGTCCCCATTTCTAATCCACTTTTCTGTAAACTAATCATGCGTTTGCAATTTGAATTCGAATTCTCATCATGGAAGTTTGGAAAAACTGTTATAGAAGGTGTTAATCCATTTTATAATTTTTTTATAACATTTATCTTCTTGTGACAATAGGCAACTTTTCCGCACTAAAGCATTCCGAAAATAAAATATTTATTTTTCTCGACCCACCCTACTGTCACAATGTCCTTTTTACTGTTAACAGTGAAAAAGTTCGACGATTACAATTAAAAAAAAAATCCTTCCGGCAGTACCTGGAGGAAGAGGTAGCTTTCATATACCTTATTTATTTATTTTTTTTATGTTAAATTAAGTTATATTATTCAAATATAAGAAACTCAAATTAGTGGAATCCGATTATATAAGATTGAATATTAGTTTTTGTCAATACTAAATATTAATGGGAATTTTTAGAAATTAGTCATCTTTTATTCAAGCTGATTTTATTTTAAGGGGTTTATAAGGTCACCAAATTCCACGATATCATGAAATGTAAGCCATTTTAAAACAACATGATTGATAAAACAAACCTTTGAGCTTGGTCGAAATCTTAATTCATTTGCACATGCACACTTACATCGACATCGATTAATATCTACGAATGCTGTTGCGGGCAAATTATTATTTTTTAAATGTCACCTAAATTAGAAATTCAAACTGCTATATCTCAGGCGTTTTTTAAGCTAAAGACAAAACAAAAAATACTTCTGAATTCATGTATTAGGATCAAACACTTCAGAAAGAACAATTTCTAATTTTTTGTTTGTACATCATTATAAATTTAAAAGATTTTTGACAAACTTAACTGGCCACCATTTTGAAACAAGATGGCGAATGAAGCTGGCCAGTAAACTCGGTCAAGACATTAGTATGTACCATGTACACACGAAGATATATCCAAATAAGTTTATGCGTATTATCGCGTAACAAATTTCAGACCTTTTCAAAATGTCAAGCACACTAAAAATTGAAAGTGCTATAACTCAGCCATTTTTTAAGATATAGATGAAACAAAAAATGATCTGGAATCTTTGTACCAAGGTCAAGCACAGAAAAGAAAAATCTTTTTCATTTTCTTACTTTTTGTACCTAATTTTAAAATTTAAATAAAAAAAAAATACTCCGCCATTTTGAAACAAGATGGTGGATGGAACTGGCAAGGAACTTGGTCTAGGCATCAGTATGTACTATGTACATATCAAGTTACATCCAAATCGGTTTTTTAAATACGATGTTATCATGTGACGAAAATCAGATCATTTCAAAATGTGAGCAACACTAGAAATTAAAAGTGCTATAACTCAGCCATTTTTTAAGTTACAGACAAAACTAAAAGTGCTCTGAAATCTTTGTACCAAGGTCAAATACATAAAAGAAAAATTTTTTTGTTTCTCACTTTTTTGTACCTAATTTTAAATTTTGAATTTTTCTAAAAATTTAAATTTTCGCCATTTTGAAACAAGATAGCGGATGGAACTGACTAACTAACTCAGACCAGACCTAAGTATATACTACGAATACACCAAGTTAAATCCAAATCGGCTCATAAATACGCGTATTATCAAGTGATAAAAGTCAGATCTTTTTAAAATATCAGCCACACTGGAAATTCAAAGTACTATAATTCAGACATTTTTAAATATATAGACAAAATAAAAAGTATTCTGGAATCTTTGATTTAAGTTCTAACACATAAAAGGAAAATATTTTTCAACTTTTAATTTTTTCGCATTTAATCTTAAATTAAAAATTTTTTTTTTTATTTAAATGGCCGCCAATTTGAAACAAGATGGTGGATGATGCTGGCCAACGAGCTCGGTCGAGACATTTGTATGTACTATGTACATGCCAAATTTCATTCAAATTGGTTCAAAAATACGATAGTTGCAGCATGACAAAAATCAGATATATATATATTTATATATATATACAGGGTGTATCTAAACTACTGGGCAAAACTTTAAGGGGTGATAGTACACATCAAGACAAGTAATATTAAATGGGAAACAAAAGGTCCCAAACGTCTTCCGAAGGATAGGTGCCATCGTTTAGGGTCCAAATTTTGAAATGTTTATAAAAAACGGAAAAATTGGTCGATACGTTTGCAGTTTTCACGAAAACTATTCTTTATGTCAGTATTGCCTTAAAAATAAATTATAAAGATAAATTCCAAAAAATGCCGATAGAGAGCGCTTTAGACTTTGGAGTAACGCACAACTATTTTTTACCTATATTTTTGGCATCTTATTAAATTTTTTTAGAAGTTTAGACATAAACTTAAATTTTCAGCTCAAAATCTGTGGTTAAGTAGCGCAAACGGAACTGTGTTCAATGGGTTTGGGTAGGTTCAAATTTCAAATGATTATAAAAATACAGAATAATTGGTCGCTTGATTTGCGGTTTTCACTAAAACTATTCTTTATGTCAGTATTCTCTCGAAAATAAATTATAAATATAAATTTCAAAAAATGTCGATAGGGGGCGCTTTAGACTTTGGAGTAACATACAACTATTTTTGACAGTTATTTTTTGCATCTCATTAAATTTTTTTGAAGCTTAGACATAAACTTAAATTTTGTGCTCTAAATCTGAATCGTTGAGAGTGGTTAAGTAGCGCTAACTTAACTGTGTTCAATGGGAGTGGGAAGGTTCACATTTTAAATGATTATACAAAACGGAAAAATTGGTCTATTTGTTTGTGGTTTTCTACAAAACCATTCTTTATGTCAGTATTTCCTTGAAAATAAATTTTAAAGATAAATTTCAAAAAATTCCGTTAGAGGGCGCCTTAAATTTTAGAGTAACCAACAACAATTTTTGACTGTTATTTTTTGTATCTAATTAAATGTTTGCAAAAGCTTGGACTTAAATTTTGATCTCAAATTCTGAATCGTTGGGAGGGGTTAAGAAGAGCAAACTGAACTGTGTTGAGGAGTTGATATGTTACCCTGCCCACCCTACCAACGCAGTTCAATTTTTCGCTACTTAATTACTCACAACGATTCAGATTTTGAGCACAAAATGTAAGTCTAAGCTTTTAAAACATTTATTTAGATTTAGAAAAATAATAATAATAATAACGATTAAAAATAGTTGTTGGTTACTCTAAAGTTTAAAGCGCCCTCTAACAGAATTTTTTGAAAATTATCTTTAAAATTTATTTTCAAGGAAATATTGATATAATGAATGGTTTTAGAGGAAACCGCAAACGAATCGACCGCAAACGAATTTTCCGTTTTTATAATAATTTGAAATTTGAACCTCCCCACCCTCATTGAACACAGTTCAGTTTGCGCTACTTAACCACTCTCAATGATTCATATTTTTAGCTCAAAAATTAAGTTTATGTCTAAGCTTCTAAAAAGATTTAATGAGATGCAAAAAATAACGGTTAAAAATAGTTGTAAATTACTCCAAAGTCTAACGCGCTCTCTATCGATATTTTTTGAAATTAATCTGTATAATTTAATTTCAAGACAATATACTGACATAAAGAATAATTTTAGTGAAAACTGCAAATCAATTGACCAATTTTTCTATTTTTTATAATCATTTGAAATTTGAACCTACCCACTCCCATTGAACACAGTTCAGTTTGTCCTACTTAACCACAGATTTTGAGCTCAAAATTTAAGTTTATGTCTAACCTTCTAAAAAAATTTAATGAGACGCAAAAAATAACGATTAAAAATAGTTGTTCATTACTCCAAAGTCTAAAGCGCCCTCTATCGGCATTTTTTGAAATTTATCTTTATAATTTATTTTCAAACAATACTGACATAAAGAATTGTTTTCGTGAAAACCGCAAACGAATCGACCAATTTTTCCGTTTTTTATAATCATTTCAAATTTTGGACCCTAAACTTTGATGGCGCCTATCTCCTTCGGAAGTAGTTTGGAACCCTTAGTTTCCCATTTAATATTATTTGTCTTGATGTGTGCTATCACCCCTTAAAGTTTTGCCCAGTAGTTTAGATACACCTTGTATATACATGTATATATATATATAACATCATCATCAACCGTTTTCGATCCATTGCTGGATGTAGGTCTCCGCCAGATTTTTCCAATGTTTTCTATCTATCTATATATATATATATGTCAACATTTGGATGGAGAATTGTTTTGGGGTCTGGGGGTCATGATCGGTGAAAATATACTAAAATTTTCTGGAAGTGCTTTCCTCCGGACACCCGGAATAGGTAGCTTTTTACTTTTTGTAATGAAAGCTACCTAATAAGCAGACAAAATCACTGCTAGATTTTAAGCATGTACTTAAAGTTGCAATTTGTTTGAATTCTTCAGATAAAATCGTTAATTAAATGTTGGAGTGTCTGTTGTCACATTATTGTCAGTTGCTTGATGGAAAAGAATCCATTTTATGATTTTTTTAAATTAGAAAATGTAAACATTTAATTTTCGAATAGTTGTTGAAAATTGCGGCAAATTAAAATAATCCACTTCCGTCTTCCTTGTTTAAAATATTAGTTTCACATGAATTATTCTTAATCACAGCTTAAGCATGATATTTTAAAGATTAACTTTGGAAAGATTTTTGGAAGATTTACTTTACCAATTTCAATATCTTGTAACATGATTATAAACATTGCAAATGAATTTTCCTCATACAGTACGCTCCCAATATTCGGAAAATCGACTTATTCCGAACAAAGTAAAAAAAAATTTCGATTTTTTAAACTTAAAAACAGGAAAAATTGAAAAAACGTTCGTGAAAAAAAACACATTTATTGTTATACAAATAAGTTGAATAGAAACATACATAGAGCCAAAACGCGTGAAACCAAATTGGAATGAAAGATAGTTACTTATAGTACATGCCGGTTCCATTTATACAATTCTATAGCATCATTTTTAATGACTGCTAAACACAAAAAGTAACTAATTTACACACACTTAAGAAGTTAAGTCAATGATTTTTTTTTCTGACAAAGAGCATTAAATCGACTAAGTAAATAAATAAATAAATAAATAAAAAATTAAAAAGTTAAATTTAATTTTTTATTTATTTATTTATTTATTTATTTATTTATTTATTTATTTATTTATTTATTTTTGTCATTGTTGATAAGAATTTATGTGTGTAAGAAAAAGTGTGTTTATTGCTTTGATACTACAGTTATAGCTTTTATTTGAAGAGCCTGTTACATATTAACAGTCAATTTTAAATTAAGTTGTTAGAAATAACAGAACCTGTTCATCACGAGCCAATCAAAATAAGTAAAATCAATCAGCTCTATAGAGCTCACACTTTAGTCTGATTATTATGTCTCCGTAATTAATTTACACCTTGCCAAGTCAATATATTGATTATTATTAATGAAATCCGCTTATTTCGAATTCCTGCTAAACTGAACAATGTTCAGTCCCAAATAGTTCGCAAATAGCGGGATTCTTCTGTAGATCATAATATAACGGAATTCAGTTGAGGCTCCATGCAAACAAACTATAAATGCTACAGATTTCATTTTCAGTACTGAACATACTATGGTGAATTTCAAAAACATAAATCAATTACATGTTAATCTGTGCATATTTACGCAGAGCATGGACACGTTTCAAAGTGTTAGAAAGGCAATGCCAATGGAATCGTAATTATGTTTATTTTAAGCATCTATAAATTTCAGAAATCTAGGTATAACATGCGCCTTAAAGCGTTTTGCGAATTTTCATGGAAACGAGTGTGTTAGAGTAAGATAGATTTATTAAAAGTACTGTTTTCAGTTGTACAATCCAGTTTTTGAATGACTTGCTTGGGCACAAGGGCGGCTGCGATAGCGGGTAGCATATAAGTATAACCTTTACATGGATACGTACATGGGAAGAAATCCAGTGCTGTGATTGGCTACTGTTATGGTGTACGAGTACGTTTTCGCTGTAGTGCAAGAGAGGGAGAACAACAAACCAGCATGGCGATATGTAGTCCGATACATAGTCTTCTAATCATAAGATTTTTATTTATACGAATGTGAAATTTTTAAGAAAAAATATCAATTTTTGGACTATTATTCACTTTTATTTCATCGTAATATCACACGATTAAATTATTCAAAATTGAATGACCTTCAGAAGTGAAACGTTAGTTAGATGAACATTTAAAATTCTTTTCTACATTTTTACAACGTAGTTGCAACAAAATGGAAATACTGCTTTTCGAAACTAAGTTAATTTAATTTAATACTATGTAAAAAATAACTTAGCTGGAATTTGTTTGAAAGCTGCAAAGTGCAAAGTTCGTTTCAGTCTCTACGTGCATACTTGCTAGTTCAGTAGTTATAATAACCAATTTTATATTAAAATAGATATTTTAATCATAAAGTTAATCTTTCTACTATCTTCAAGAAATATCATATTTTTCTTCTTAGATAAAGCAATTTTAACTGTTCTTTTTTGTATGACTATAATATTTTGTAATTCGTGCGACCATCACTTATTTGTATAAAATTATATTGAATGCACATTTTTTTAAAATTCAGCTACATTTGCGAGCCATAAACTTACATAAAAAAAAATTAAAATGTTTTGTGTTTCGTATTTTTAAAGATGTCTAAAAAACCTTCCGGCGTGCATTACTTAAAAATTATAATTATAAATAAATTGCAACGTCTCTATGTAACTATAAAAATAAATTTAAGTATGAAGAAATTTTGTTAAATTATTCATACGACGCACAGTGTAGTATTTCGCTCAAAAAGCTGGCCAAAAGTCAAAATTTCAAATTTCGCATTTAGTTGATCGTTTTCTGGTTGGTATAAGAGGACTGACTATCCTGTGCATATGATGACGACTTCATTTCTTTCTGTAGACTCTCCAATTGTCTGGTATTTTACTTGGAAGTCATGGTTTTTGTATTTCTCATTTTATGCTTCTGATCTATGCATAATTTTCTCGAACTTCTAAAAAGCTATTTTAAGTCGAACTTCAGAAATATTTTACAGTTTTTAAAGACGAAGGTATATACTCTCTTGTACATAAATATTTTTGTAAATACAGTACATGTTCATTATGATTTTCAAGCTTGAAACCATAGAGTTCTTTGGGTTAAATATTTTAGATAAAATTGTAATTTTAATAGGGAGTTAAACTGAGTTCAGCAAGAACTCTTGTATTTTCATAATGTATAGACCTTCTAATTAAAAGATGTGAAATAAAATTTGCCCCGATTTGCCCCCCATTTTTTTAATAAGTAAAACAAAATTTCAAAAAAAAGTTTCTGAAAAGCAGTTTTTTTATTTTATTAAACTTTTAAAATTTATTAACTGTTTACATTTAATATATACGGTAGTTTTTTATTCCTACTGAATACCCTTTGGTGTGCAAATGATAAATATCTGCAAATTCAAGGGGAAAAACCCTTTTTTTTAAGTAGTTGGATGTTTCTTTTTTTTTTTTTTTTTTTTTTTTTGTTTAAGTAAAACTTTTTTGATCGTACATCCATAATGCGGACTAAATGATTTTTTGTAAATAAAATAACATTTTGGTTTTGTACTAAGAGTTTGTAATATGTGAATAATCTATTATCTTTTTGAATAATATATTTTAAAACAACCATAAGGAATTGCGTTCTTTACTCACTAATGAGGTAAGAAAGTTTTATATTAAGAAGAAATTTACTAGACATACATATATATATTTTTTTTTTTTTGTATTCTATTGAATAAAAAAATCAGTAGAAATATAAAAAATATATATGAGTGATGTAATAAAAGTATTGTGACACATAAAAATTAACGTGTTAAAGTTTGTAAAAGAGGAACTTATTAAAATTGCGAAGTGGTTATAAAATTAAATACATTTGATTAGTCAGAAAATAAAATCTTTCAAACACAGTTATAAACAAAAATGAGCTTCTTTGGGATTCACTGAACAATTGTTAAGAAACGCTTTACTTTTCTATAAGGATAGTAGAGAAACTCGGTCACCCAGCAAAATAGTTTAAAAATTGTATTGGCAGAAGTAAGAGATATAAAATGAAACAATTAAAATCTGAAATTAGCCAAGAACAATTGCAGTTCAACTGAGCAAAAAAGATGCAGGACATGCAGATGTTTCACAGATTATTAAATACATTGCATTCAGGCCAACAAGAGCAGCAACATGTCGGAAAAAATTTAATTCTTTGTCGTAGACCTCAAACCTAAGTACATTGAAGTTATTACCAATTGAAGCTTTGGCCATGTTTGTTGCAGCAGATTTTACATTCAATCGTTTTAATATCTCCCGAACATTTAATAAATATGTTTGTCCTCGCTATATTCTTCTTCAGAGAGCTAAAGAACAATTTTATCAAAAAGATAACTTCATTACTGAAAACATGGCGGAAGTAAAATTTTAAAATCTTTTAGATCACTTTACTCAAAGACTGTGTTGATACATAGAAAATGTTTTCGCAACAGCAAGTGAAGCAGAATTGATAAGTTTATAACTCCTCTGTAAATGGGGTTGTGACCGATCTCCACAACAAATATTTAAACAAAAGTCTGAAAATCCCTTTGACTCAAACATGACATAAAGATTTCAATGACTCAAACACTTTCAAAAACTCTTTAGCTTCTTTGAGATTAATAAGAAAATAAATGGATTTCAAAAGTATGGTGGCAGAACCCTGTATCTTCATATCCACGCTTTTGCTTTTATCATACTAACAAGATTTATTCATGAAAATAAAGACATGATCCAAGAGGAGGTAAAATGCATTGAACAGCAAGCATAAAATTTAATAAATACAGAGATCCTCACAGCTTATGGTTTATTACAAGCTCAGTTCAAATTAGTGCTGACTAGAGTCGACGCTAAAGTTTGCAATGCTATTACTAGCAATCAATTCATGGATGCGATGCTATATTTGCAAACAATCATAAAAACGATTTTAATAAGCTAAAAATAATAAGACATTGATCCTGATTCTTTGAAATTCGATCTTTCAACATTCCATGTTAGATTTTTTGAGTCAATTTTACATCTTGCTTGTAATTAAAAAGCTTCCAATAAGAAAAAATGGTTAGTAAGAAGCAAAAATGAGAAGCAAAAAGACTGTCAATAAAAGAAAAAACTAATGCAAGGTATGTTTTAAACTGAGATGCGATACGGGTACACACTGCAAAAGTTGGTTTCGGAAATATCTCAAACAACGAGAAACATCAGCTTAAATTACAGTAATTGAGATAAAATTGATGCACTATTTAAAAGCTATTCCAGACGTGCTATCTAGTGATTATAAAATAGATATTAAAAAATTTCAAGAAATTGCGAATAACACTTCTCACCTTTGTGCAAATCTTTACGGTTGGTACCCAGTGTCACACACATTACAGAAAATTTTGAATCACGGAGCTACTATTAAAAAACACCCATACCACCCAATTCGGCAGCTACCAGAGATGGCAGCTGAAGCTCGCAACATGTATTTTCGTTCATATAGTCAAACCTTTTCAAGAAAAGACTTGCTCATAGACTGCAATAAAAATATACTTAATGGCTTACTTTTTTTATTTCGGTCTTTATTTAAGAGTTGTTATTGCCAGAATATAGTTTTCAAGCGATTCTGAAGAGGATGACATGGAAGATTACGCTCGAAAGAATGGCGGGTAGTAGGACAATAATTTGCGTAAATTGTTCGAAAAATGATTTGTTTCTATCATAATAATACATTTTACGTTTCCCTAAAGCATTTTATCTGCTATAGAACGCACAAAATAATTTAAATAATTTTGGCCAGCAAAATACCACACTGTGCGACGAAGGCTTATCTATCATACCAAACCGAAGGACAACTTTTGTACGGCAGATAATCAACAAAACAAATGCCTTTTCATTTATGGTTAAAAGGGCGAAAAACGACGTCCTTTAAATTCCCGTTAAAGGGTCGACAGAATCGATCAGCCAACCACAGCACATAATTCTTTGTCCATATCCATGTAAAGGTTGCTAATATGCTAGCGGGTAGCCTTCCTCTAGATTTTGAAATTTAATTAACTAAAATTTCTTTATATCCGATATTTTTTTTTTTTTGGGGGGGGGGGGAGCGAAATTAAGTCTTCCCAGATGACTACATAATTTTCATTAACAAGGGTGCTAATCACTGATTTTGATAAGAATGGTATCCTATAAATGTTTTTGCCGTGAGAAACAAAAAATCTAACGGAACTACCCATCCAAGATGAATGCCAGAGGAGTTGCTATTCAATTTGCACAAGCATTCCACCAATGGATAAATAAATAAATAAAAAGCATTTTTTCAAATATGACTGTAAAACCGGGAGACGGCAGCACAGACAATCACCTCATCGAGTTCATGGATGAAAATCTAGGATTAGTTAAATTTCTATTCGCATATGAAAATGCAATCGGCCTGCCAAACCATTGGTGGAAACCCCTTTAAAATCGGACCCTAGCGATTGATTCATAGTTTACTATTGTGGGATCCTGCACCGAAATGTATGAAAACGTGGAGGATTGGAAGCAGGAAAGCATAATGGTAAACATATGAATCAACCGCCAAAATCGGAGTTTTAGGTGTTTGATCAAAATATGACTTGGTAGACCTATTCTAGATTTTCATCCGTGAGCTCAAGGAGATGATTATTTGTGCTGTCGCCTCCCAGTCTATGCAACAAATTCGCATACTTTTTTTATATTGTTAATGCAGACAATGTTTTGCTGTATAATGGATTGAAAGAAATATACTATTTGATATGGATTATCATGATTGTGGATTTATTGGGTTATTTTTTTTATCACAATTATTCAATCGATAAGTAAATCACAATAGTTGAAAATTTCGAAGTGGATGAAAAGAATCCTAGTTAGGATTCGAACTAGGGATTCATTGGCTGAAGCCGCCGATGCTCAACCAACTGAGGCATCCCGCACGAATCTGACAGAAACAATCTAACTTTTCATGGTAACAGCATTGGGTTGATATATTGAATCAGATTAACAGATGTTCAATTTATTCTGTTCAGTTGGTTCAATATATGAGACTCGATGCTGTGATTGTGAAAGGTTAAGTTGTGTGAATTGGTCATCCACATTTGTCTGGGATAAATCAGTAGCTAGAGCATTGTCAGCTTCAGCCAATACATTCCTGGTTCCAATCCTGGCCAGGACTCTTTTCAGCCACTGGGATATTTTAAACTATTGTGGGCTTATTAACATAGAAAAAGGGCGCTACGCTACAAATTTTGGGATATGTAAAGACGTTGTCGTAGAGTTTCTAATGGTAAAAACTATGATTGGTGGCCTAGAATGCCCATCTCGAACAGAGATAAACATTATAAGAAATGTGTTTTAATAGGCAATATAATATCATGCATCAAACATTACACTTTTTATGTTTTAAAATCTATATATTATGGCTAAATACTCCAAGTGACAAACTGAAAATCATTTTACAATTACTGTTTTAATTAAAAAAAAAAATCAGCTTACTTAGCTTTAACGCATTGTAGCAAAGGATTTCAGTTGACTGACAAGAATCGCTAATTTATATTTATCTGCTAAAACTTAATTTTTTCCAAGGAACTAATCATATTCAAACAGGATTTAGGAAATACTTTATCAAAATTTGAAAAATAGACTGATAATTTTATTATTAGGCTAATATTTTATTATATGCTTCGATCTCTCAAATTCAAACACTCATACATTGCCGACCACTGGTGCAATTAATTAATCAATTAATTAATTATTTATTTTTTATAGCTTCGTCCTAATGGTTTAATCTTCCAGATTTTTTTTTGTTTAGTTTTTTAATTTTCAAGAGCTAGATTATCTATATTAATATTTTAATACTGAATATTTTGCTGTTTAAGCACGCAACAGCTTGAATTTTATAAGCTTGAAGTACAACTGATTTTTGTTATCAAAGTTTCAATATTTATTAGCATTCTAAGCATTATCGCATTCATTTAAGCTTTCTCAAGCTATTTTCCCTCACAAAATCTAGGAGAGATAATTCAATTGGTAGAGACAGGTCGAATTTCGTTTAAATATTTGTGCGATTAACAGGTATTTTGCGTGTAGACATTACAAGTATTTTACAGCATACACCCACACAGTTAATGACCTGTAAATTACTTTATGACGTGACATAGAAATACTACTTCGCGCATCGTTTCTAAATTCTGTGAAGACAGATTATTTTTGAGAAAGAAAAAATCTATTTATTGTTACCTCTATCCTAATGGAACTGAAAGAGTAATCGCACGATTCTACATGAAATGCAGGAGTAAATTAAAAACATGTAAAAACCAACATTAAAAAATGACAGATCTTAAATAAATCTAGCATTCGTATGTTTTAAAGCTTTATTTAGAGGATAAAAGTGATAATGAAAAACAGCCATCATAGGATGAAATCTAATAGAGAGAAATAAAATAAGCTAAGAGCTTTCAAGTAATATATTTTAAAAAGCGAGGGGAATGTTCTGTTTTGCTTAAATATTTTATAATAAAAGAAAAAATCATAAAAAATTAAGAAATTGTCGTATCAGAGTATAGTTAACACACTAGACTTGTCAAAGAGGAGGAATTTTTTTGTGAAAATCGAAAATAATTCAGTTAGGTCTAAAAATAAATTCAAATTACAAAAACTCTTAAAAAGTAACTAATTTCTTTATAAGAGTATGACTTATGTCGTCAGATTCAGAAAATGGTTGGGATTTTTACAGCAAAAATTGGTTCAAAGATTTATTATTATTATTATTATTATTATTATTATTATTATTATTATTATTATTATTATTATTATTATTATTATTATTATTATTTTGGAGGGAGAGGGGCTACAAAACTTGCGATGATTTTGAAAACCACCTCGATATGATGCTTTTTTAAGTAAACTTATGAAGTGTAAAAGACGAACTGAAGTGTAAAAAGCAGAAGCTTACAAACTGTGCATATGGCATTCATTTATCTATCTGAAATAAAGTGCAAAGTTTATAAGAAATCAATAAATAAAAATAAACAGCAAACCTAACTACTGTTTTTTATTGAAAATATTCGATATGAAACCAGAATCATTATTTATCAGAAAAATATTAAGACTACGAATCAATAAGAACAATCAATATCTCTCTGAAAAACACGTGACGATTATTACATAATTCATTTCGAAGTGTTTCTTTTTTGCATCTCCATCTAGATACATAGACCTTATTTGCGCAATTCCTTATTGCGAATCAATAATAATTTTCACTTTTCAAAAACATTTTGCGAGAAAGGTGATAATTTAATTCGCTAAGTGATTTTTCGGTTTCTATGCTTCAAGCAGTATCATAACTATAACATTCGATCTTATAATATCAGTAAGCATTTCAATAACAGGCAAAATATTCAAACGTCAACGTGATATCACGAAAAAGTAATCTCTTTCGTAATTTTCTAGGACAACCACTTTGCGGCTCGATCGATATTCTAATAAATTAAAAAGAAGTGGCAATCTTTATAATTTTTTTTCTTTGTTACTGTCTGATGTTTTTAATCGAAAATGGAATTTCAATAGGTGTATGTTCATAAGATAAATGTTTGCAAGAAAAAATCGATTGCACCAGAGAATGTGAAAGCATAAAGGAAAAAAAAACTTAAGACAAAGTGTTTTATTTTACAGTTTTAAAAAGGTTCCTACTGAATTTACATTAATCTGTAATAACAGGTACAAGGACGTTTGGGAAACAAAAATACATGTGTATATATTTTATAAATATTTTTAATTTTATATACAGCTTCCATATCAAAAAGCACTTTTAAAAATAAATATGTAAATTTATTTATTAAAAACAGGTATTTTGATCATACAAAAAGGATTTGTCTAACAAAGAGAGGACCAACTTTGATAGTCACAGATTTGAAAGTTTTTACATATGGTGTAGGGTACAGAGCCATTAGTCTCAGGTTCAACATATTTTATACAACGCTTCTTAGTTCTCGAGAAACGGAAGGGGGGGGGGGGGTAATATTGTAATGCAATTTAAGTACTTGCTTTGTAACACAATTTTTACGTAGCACCATAAGTGTAAAATTTGATCTTATAATATCAGTAAGGATTTTAATGACAGGCAAAATATTCAGCCTTCAACGTGATATCACGAAAAAGTAATGTCTTACGTAATTTTCGAGGGCAACCACTTTACGGCTCAGTCGATATTCTGATAAATTAAAAAGAAATGGCAATCTTTATAATTTTTTTCTTTGTTGCTGGCTGATGTTTTTAATCGAAAATGGAATTTCAAAAGTTAGGTTCATAAGTGTTTTCAGGAAAAAATCGATTGCATCAGGGAAGGTGGAAAGCATAAAGAAAAAAAAACTTTTATATTGATACGTTTAAAAGGCAAGGTGTTTTATTTTAACAGCATTAAAAAGGTTTCTGCTAAATTTACGTTAACTTTTAATAACATGTAATGGGACGTTATAGGAAAACAAATATTTTGAATCTTTTAGATAGATTCCATATCAAAAAGAACTTTTATAAATAAATATGTAAATTTATTTATTAAAAACAGGTACTTTGATGATACAAAAATGATTTATCTAAATGATAAAGTAGCGTGTACATTTCCAATTATGCAGCTGGTGCATAAATGTCAAAATACACATTATCCGAAGTATTTTGATCATAACGCTTCTATCTGACTAAATTCGTAAAAAGTTATCTGATGTAAATGTGCAGTTTAATTTTTTTCTGTGTAATATTTCTATACATATATATGTTTAATATCCTTACACTTATCTATGCCTGATATTCTTGGATTATTTTTACGTAATAGGTAAAATATTCAGAATTTTACACGCATAACGATCTTATAGTTTGGTGTATAAATAGTAAAATAATTTTTTTAATAGTTGTTTGTTTCACTGTAAATAAAAATGCTATTGAAGTAGGCAAATTGTACTCGCAATCAGAACTCCAGTACTATTTCCGTATTATAACAGAATTTTTTTTCTGTAAATTCTTAGAAAATTTCTGTTTTTTCACAAAATTATTCCTTTTTTATTACCTACTTTCATGTTTAAAAATTTCCGTTAAAAATAACTAACACCTGATCATTTAATTATTATATTGTTTTTTTTCTATTTTTAATAGCCTTGTGTAATGAAATCTCTAAATATGTAAAAAATATCTCTTGAAGTTATGACAATTTGAATATAAAGTAAAAAAATCCCTAAAACAATTCCAGTAAAAAAATCCCTAAAACAATTCCAGTAAAAAAATCCCTAAAACAATCTGCACACTTGAAGCTAGTAAAATCTGTAATGAAGGAAAGAGAGTTGAATTTCTATGGAGAATTTTTGTTTTTATAAAACTTTTTTAAAAGGATTATTTTAAGAGGCTTCAAAATTAAATAACACTTTAAAGTATTTAAATACTTTTAAAACGTAATTTTCCATGAAAATATCGATGTTTCTTTTTTGCAGTAATATTAAAACTGAATCTTTTATCTATAAAAATCTGCTTAAATTTTCTCTGCATCAAAATAGAACTCGAGTTACAGCCGGTTAAAATTACATCTGTTACAGCTTTTGAATTGTATTTTTAAATTATTTTCAGGTTTTTCTCAAAATGAAGTTTCTTAGATTTTTATTATACGCAAAACATTATAAAACAAAATATTATACATGAAATGCCACGAAATTTTCTGGACTTCTTTTACAAATATCTTTTGAGGGAATAGATTACATTCATGATAATATGTTAAATAGTTTTATATTTACACTGGTATAAATGACAAATTTGAGAGAAATTTTGCAAATTTTTGATTACAGTACTTTAACTGTCATATCACCTGATAGACATGCTATTATAATATGTGTGTGTAATCTAAATCTTTGAGAAAGTCATTCTGTTTATTATGCAATTCATACAAAATTTCAATACTTTGTTTTATTTTTGAGTTATCACGTATTGAGGAAGTGGCAATTTTCAACAAAATTTTGCCTATTTTCCTCTTAAAAATTATTTCAGGGTAATTGCTAATTTTTTTTTTATTTTATATCAAAGTTTTAAAGTAAATGTCCATTTTGAAAAGGGATAACGAGCGAAATTTTTAAAAATTTCAAAAAATCACTTCCGAAAGTGTGCGGATACCTTAAATAATTGTTAGATTTAAAAACAGCTAGTTTCAGCGTTTTACAAACATAATTTCTGTATAATAACACCAATTTTTATATTCTTGTATTTAGCAGTTATTTTAATATTTCTTTTCTAAATGAAGTATGCTGTATGAAAATAACTGATAGAAACTTGTTGATAAATTGCTTGGATTTTCATATGTATTCATTCAGTCTCTCTAATATTGTATGAAATCCTTCTACGACACGCCTGGACAAAATTTATCTTTCGTCTTCACGAAAGTTAAAATGCATGGAAATAAAGAACATTTATTTTTACATAAAAAAAGAAAAATTACAATTAATCGAAATTAGTTTTAAAAAAAAGCTCTTAAAAATTTTAAATATCGAAATCGATGCAACACATTTAAATACATTAAAAAAAGAAAAAGAAAGAAAAAGAAAAAGAAAAATGACAGTTATGAAAAGAAAAAAAAAAAAAAAAACTCTTAGAAATCAAAATTGATGCTACGCATTTAAATGCATAAAAAAAGAGAAATTAAAATTAAGGAAAAAAAACTTAAAAGTTTTAAACATCGAAATCGATGCAATACATTTAAATATTTAAATACATAAAAAAGACGATTAAGAAAAAAAAAGCTTTTAAAAATTTTAAACATCGAAATAGATGCAACACATTTAAATACATTACCTTGCGTATACTGGGTATACGTGGTTTTGAATTGACTAACCCTGTTTCCTTAATGTCGAAAAAAAGCATCAATATTAGTAAACTTTAGAAATACTCGATTAAAAGTATAAAATTAACATTAATCAATTATAATTTAATTCTTTTTTCACAATCTTCTCAAGGTGACGGTAACTTAGCAAATGCTTTGCAGGGGGAAAAAATTAAATTTGGAATAATTCACTTGGTAATACAAGACGAGAATACATTTTTAAGGTAGATGAAATTATATGAGGACATGATTTTTAAAGCTCGCCTTATCCCGAAAATCAAATTTCGAGAAATCGTAAAAAATCTCTGACTGCGCCCATTGGTTGTTATTGTAAACCAAGATTTTATAATGAAAGAAATCGGGATAGAATTAGTTTTTTTATGGGGATTTTTTTGTGCAGATTTTCAATAGAATAGTTTTTTTTTTTTTTTTTTTCAGAAAACCTTTTTTTTTTTTTTTTTTTTTTTTATTTGGATAAGAAGAGTTAAAACACATATTTCCAAATGAGTTGTTATTGTTTTTGCTTTTATAAAAACAAAACAGCGTTAAAATTACAGCATTCCGTAAGTATAAAATCAAGTTCTCTTATTGACTTACTTTTTCAAAGGATTTGAACACCTCAGAACTCCCTGGAATATTTTCTGTTAGCAAAGATTAATTAAGAACCGCTGTCTTAAATGTTGGAAGTTCAACCTCTAAAAATATATCAACAGTACATTTTTTTTTTTGTTGTTGTTTCCCTTAACCATATAAATTAAAATACAGGGTGGTCATGAAAAACTTTGCCGATATATGGAGCTCTAGCGGCCAATCCGTTTAACCGATCAAGGTGAGATTTCAGATATAGCTATTCAGAGGTATGAGCTCGAGATTCTGTTAACGGCAACAAAATGGTGCCCACGGTTACGGTTATAGTTACATAAACTCGAAATTTTACAATGGAAACACCCATTTTTTCTCAGCGCATGCGAAATCCCTAAAAAGCGTTGGAACCGTATGTGTATCGCAATAAACGGACGCGTTATGGTAGCACAAAAACAGCTCTTTGAACGGCCCCCCAAAAAACACCACAAGGGCACACGGAGAAAATCTCAATATGACAGAGACAAAATACCAATCACTGAACACCCTTTGCGCTATAGTCAGCGTAGAAAATGGACAAAAAGTGCGTGGGAATGTTAGTTCTTCAGTCGAGAGCTCGCAGATGCCGACAAAATGACTTCATTCGTGGTGAATTAATTAAACTCTATTATCAAAATGGGATTAATGCTGCGAAAACCTGGCGTGTTTACCGTCGAAACCATCGCCAAACACATGGCCCATTCAGCCTACAAGTTCTCTGTGATTTAGTAATGAAATTTGAAGAAACTGGCTGCACCTATGGTAGACCGCGACCCGGACGACCAACTGTTCCTGAAAATACTGTTATGGAAGTGCATCACATAGTGATCACAGGACACATGCAAACTACAAGAAGTGCATCTCGTGTATTTGACATACCGAAATCATTGATCCTAAAGTTACTGCGCTCTGTAATCCTCAAGCTTCCTTAACGGTACCAGCCCAGCCCAGATATTGGAAGTGAGATACCATCAACAACGTATAGACTTTACTAATGAATGTATTATCCAATATGGTGGAGATAACGACTGACTTTTTCGCATATTATGGACGGACGAGGCGCATTTTACCTTAACTGGTAACGTTAATGTCAACACCAAAAATTTTGTGCACTAGGCAGACATGAATCCGAACGATGTGGCACCAGTATATTTACACGACGTCAAATTTACGGTGTGGTATGGCATCGCAGGCACAATTATTCTCGGGCCGTACTTCTTTGAGGAAGTGCACCAACGGGATTTGTAACTTATTCTGTAACAGGCTTCCGCTATGCGGCACTGCTGCAAAATTGCGTCGTTCCAGAATTGTTGGAGCGAAATGCATTGAATGATTTCGTTAGATTGCAAGATGGTGTACCACCATATAAAGAGAAGTCTGTTCGCAGAGTCCTGAAACAACATATTGGTGACTGTGTCATGCCATTTTCTATTTCAGTGGCCTCCGCGATCCCCCGACATCGCTCCTATGGATTTCTGGTTCTGGGGGTATCTAAAATCTAGAGTGTACATGTGAAATCCACAAACTTTGCCGGATTTGAAAGATTCTATCAAAAGTGAGATTGCAAACATCCCTCATGCGATGTAAAGTTCGGCTTTATTGGCTACAGTCTCCCACATGCAATGTGTAATTGCCCGTCATGTCACCCATGTGAAAAATATGTAATCAAAATAAAAGTTTGCCTTTCTCCGATCTGTGTTGTAAACAATGTACTGACTCTGTGTCATATACAGTTTTTTCCGTGCGCCCGAATTGTATTTTTTATGGGGAGAGGGATTCACAGAACTATTTTGTGCGTGCATAACGCGTCCGTTTTTTCTGATACACATACGGTTCCAACGCTCTTTAGGGTTTTCACTACGCTGAGCATTTTGCGATGAAAAAAATGGGTGTTGCCATTGGAAAATTTCGAGTTTCTATAACTATAAGCATAACCGTGGGCACCATTTTGTTGCCGTTCACAAAATCTCGCGCTCATACCTCTGAATAGCTATATTTGAAATTTCACCTCGATCGGTTGAACGAATTGGCCGCTAGAGCTCCATATATCGACAAAGTTTTTTTATGACCACCCTGTACAATCAAACCAGACCAACCGATAGCAAAACTTAAAACAAAATGAACCAGATCGATGTCCTTGGTCTATTTGTTGTTTAAATTTACTAATAAAAGAAAATAATACAGTAAAACCTCTAAATAACGGACACCTCGGGAACGTTGAAATTGTCCGCTATTCGGAGGTGTCCGCTATTGGGAGAAACTCAGAGATTCAAAAATCGATAAGAAATGCTTAATGTTTCATTAATTGACTTTTATATGTCCTAAAACCTATATTATATGATTAATCAGAAATTAAAATTATTTTTTAAGTAATAAAACTGATATGAAAATGTGCACACCTTTACAAACTTCGTTACAAACTTTGCAAACCTTTACATCATTTGCAAATTTCATTTCTTCTAAAATCTGCTACAAAAATTCACTTTTGCTTGCAATTACATAAAATTTGTTTTTCAATGTGACGTTACTGGACTCTATAGAATTCCGGGCGGGGAGTAGGGATTGCATTTTTTGTCTATTAAAAGCATAAAATCTTAAAATCTTCCGGGAGGACATTGCAATGCTGAAAAAGATGTCCCTCCTGGGCAATCCTGAATTCACACTAAATGTAGGGGGGGGGGGGATTTTCCATAGCCCACCCTCTACATTTATCTGTAATCACAAAATTTGTGACATATTGCTCTGATAAATTTAGAGGCTTTTTTACTCGTTTTTCGTGGTTTTTTTTTCCTTTGGATAAAAAATTATTTTTCATCCTTTAGCGCCGAAAATAGTGTCCGCTATTCGGAATGTCCGTTATTCAGAGGTTAAACATACAAAAATGAAGGTTTTGGGAGTGGGGATTGCAAAACTGTCCGTTAAATAGAGGTGTCCGCTATTCGGGAGTGTCCGTTATGGAGGTTTTACTGTAATAAAAATAATTACTTGGAAACATAAAATCATTCCTTAAAGAATCATAAATGATGTTTTCTTATTTAATATGCAGAAAATAAAAGCATGAAAAAGAAATGCAAAAATGATATTCTATTTTTCTGTTGTTAGATTTTAGTTTATCGAAAAAATCTCATATGTTATGGTTAATGTGATCTTACGGTTAATCTTCTGCTACTGTGTCCATATCAGTCTAAGTCAAATGGCCCAATTGAGAAAAACTGATTATGCGCAGCAGTGTATTTTCAGTTATTTAGAGGTATTTGCATTTACATTGAAGGACACTGTAAGCATCAAGGCAATGTTTTGAAATGGACCTAATTACGCAAGATTGGTCTGGAAAAAACAGGAAAGTAAATGCTGTTTAATTTGCTCTGGCCAATCAGTTGAAAACTGTGGCAGGTTTGTTACTAACTACTTGGAAATATAAAACCATTGTTATACCAAACGTTGTTATAACAAAAAAATTCATTATTAACTTAAATTTATTATTTCTGAAAATTATTTAAAATGTCACATTACAAAATTGATCTACAGTGTTCAAACAAATTTGAATCGAAGTGCATTTCTGCTCCCTATCCGTTGATGCAAAAATTGAAATTATGCAATTATTAGAAGTAGTGTTATGAGAAATAAAAGAGAAAACAGTTATTATACATATCTAAAAATATTTTTATTTTGCTTTTGTCAGTCGTTCAAAAGTAATTTTTTTCCTACAAGAACAGTAATGTCTGTTGTGAAATAAGTAGGATTTTGTCCCTATTAGGATACCTCTTTCCATGTTTCTAATCCTTTTCAAAGGGAAAAATCAATTACATAAGTGAGTGCAGATACTTAGATAATTATAATATTTTTTAGCACGGAAACTTTAATCAAATGTGAGCAAAGGGAACGAGCGAAAGCAACAATTCCTTTCTTAAGTAATATTACCATCATTACCGATTTGAAAACTTTAACAAATTAGCTGATTGATGAAATGTTATTTTAAAACAGCTTAGCTTTAGTGACTTATAATGCAGAAAAAAAAATCTGATTTTGTTATTATTGACTGGTGGCTCGAATCCACCTTACTGAAATTATTAAAATACTCAAGGTAATTTTATGAATTTTGAAGCCTAAAATATTGCAATCTGTCAAACAATATTGTGTCTGATTTTTGACTGATTGATCATACTTCAGTGTAAAAAAGAAGTTATTTTCATTTAATGATTTCGAAAGTGATTTTTAACCTCTTACCTAATCAATATTTTTGAAAAAAAAAGTTCAAGAAATGCTTATTTTTTTCATGTCTTTTACAGAATTTTTTAAATATTTTATAACCAGTTTTTCAAAACAGAAATTTTTGCTTAATCGAATCATAAAAATGCTCGGATTAAACAATGCAAAGTTTATAATAAATATTTACTGGTGAAAATAACAAATCAAGATAGGAGTATTGATGCCTTTACATAGCAAAATATGATAAATGAAAACACATTGCCCGTATGACGTACGGGCAAATCAGGGAAGTAGTAAAAAAAACAAAGCCGAAAAAAGGGACGATATGAAATAGTAAATGGTATTCGGTTCCATTCTCCAGAACAGTGGTTGATAAAAATCAGTTTTGTCTAGACTATACTTTAGGACAAAATTATTTTTATTTAGGACAAAATTTTCAATTTTTCATTATTTAATCTACTTTTTCTAATTAATAATTAGCTGTAGCCACATTATGTTAATACCTGAAATTTCATCTAATTAAATTACAGTGTCTCACATAAGTGATGAGACACTTGTGCTTTACAAAAGGAAACTAATCAAATAAATTAAAAAAACATGTACACATTTTTTTTGTGGGTGTGTTTCATACTTAAATTTAGTAAAGATTATTACATAACATACATTTTGTCAAAATATTAAAATATTAATTTAATAAAAATACAAATGTTTAGAACGGAGCAAAAAATAGCTCACATAAGTGATGGGACACCATTTATATATGCAACAAAAATCGTCTGAAATAAGCAATAAAAATATCTTTTGGGGTTTTATTTTTACTTAAAAGCAATTGGCAATAATTTATAAAATCGTCTGCATTATTTTTCTCCAGTTTGTTTTGGAATTTTTGTGTTTTTTAGCTCTGTGTAGCCATGAATGCTAAACGAAAAGAAACTTCGCCTGAAATTCGAAAATTAGTTATTAATTTGCATATTGAACGTGGAAAATCTATTAGAAAAACTGCTGAAACAGTTAACTTGAGTCGTTCAACAGTTTTCAATATCATTAAACGATATAAAAAGAATCATATGATTCAGGATAAAAGAAGACCTGGCCGACCATCAAAGCTATCCAATGGAATAAAGCGAATTATCGTTCGAAATATTAAAAAAAAAAAATCCAAGAAATAGTGCTTCAAAAGTTGCTGCTGATTTACAAGCATTATATGGAATAATTGTTAATCCTGAGACTATTAGAAGGGTAATTCGGTCCGCTGGATATCACGGTAGAGTAGCCAGGAAAAAATTCTTCGTAAGTGAAAAGAATAGAAAACTCAGACTAGCTTTCGCAAAATCCAACATAAATAAGAATTTTGATTTCTGGAATAAAGTTATATTTGCTGATGAGAGTAAATTTAATATATTTGGTTCTGACGGTAGAATCTTGGTGTGGAGAAAACCCAGGGAAGAATTTCGCAAACAGAACTTGGTACCAACAGTAAAACATGGTGGAGGAGGAGTTATGGTATGGGGGTGTATGTCGTCCGCTGGAGTTGGTAATCTTGTTTTTATTGACAGTATAATGGATCAGTACAAGTATATTGATATTTTAAAGCAAAATTTGAAATCTTCAGCACGAAAATTGAACCTTCATAACGATTTTAAATTCTGCCAGGACAATGACCTCAAGCACACTGCTCTGAACATTAGACTCTGGCTGCTATATAACTGTCCTGAAATAATAAAAACACCACCACAATCTCCAGACTTAAATCCCATAGGGAATATTTGGCAAGAATTGGAATCAAGAATTCGCAAACACACCATTTCTTCAAAACAACAACTAAAATCGGTGCTTCAAGAAGAATGGGGTAAAATCACTCCAGAAATTACAAAAAAATTAGTCGAATCCATCCCAAAAAGATTAAATCATTTTTTAAAAGTAAAAGGAAATCCAACAAAATATTAAAACCTTTTAAAAAGTAAAATTTTTGGATAAATATTTGATGGAAAAGTAAGTGTCCCATCACTTATGTGAGCAATTTTTTGCTCCGTTCTGAACAATTGTATTTTTACTAAATTAATATTTTAATATTTTGACAAAATGTATGTTATGTAATAATTGTTACTAACTTTAAATATGAAACACAGCCAAAAAATTTTTGCACATGTTTGTTTATTTATTTTATTGCAGTTTCTTTTTATAAAGCACAAGTGTCCCATCACTTTTGTGAGACACTGTAGTTGTGTTGAAAATTTGCAACAAGTTATTTTAATATGTTTTTTTTTATATTCTCTTTTAGGACTACTGAAATGTCTATTGTAGAAGAAGTACACTGTAAAAAATATCTGTAAAGGTACTAAACTTTATCTAGGAAACTGGGATTCCAAGAACTTTTCCTGTAACGGTAACAACAAAAACTCAAGTTTTAGAATCGGTTACATGAATTTTTTCTGTTATCGTTACATGAAAAGTTCTTGGAATCCCTATTTCCTAGAAAATGTTTAGTACCTTTACAGATTTTTTTTTAACCATTTGAAAAATGGTTGTTGTTTTCGGGAGAATGGACCCGATGATGTTACCACTTTTGAATGATGTTACCACTTTTGAATGATGTTACCACTTTTGAATTTAAATTAAATTCTTTATTTTTAGAAGAATTTTTATTTGAATTTAAATTAAATTCTTTACTTTTAGAAGAATTTTTATTTGAATAGTAAATTAAAATGGTTAAAATCATTGTAATAAAGGAGAAAACTAACAAATTTAAAAATGGGTAGACGGAAATTAACAGATACGGAAAAAGCCGAAGCCAAAGAAATGAATGAACGTGAATATCGCATTCAATGATATTAAACACAATACGCGTACTTAAACAATCATAAAGTGATTTTTATTTCTTCTTTTGCTATTTAAAATAAAAATTTAGTCAACATGTATAAGTTGCTTATTAGTTTGGCGATTCGTATCATTTGGCGAAATTGGTCGACGGGATAACTGAGTAATACTGTATTTGGTTTGGCGCAAAAACGTCTTTCAATGCAGAAAATGATAAAATCAAAAGATTATTGAGCCGCTGAAAACCAATTACGTGTTGAAAGGCGATCACGAAAAAGGAAGCAATTTAATGCCGAACCGATTAATTGTAAAACATCATGTCGCCAGGGCGACCAATCCACTAGCCATGGCGTTTTACTATCGGTCGGTTCTAACCAGGAAAATTTGAGTGCCAATAGTGATTCTAACAAGCCGGAAAATGTTATAGCTATTACTCTTGATTTTCCACCACCTAAAAAGAAAACTAAAAAGCAATCGGCTTGGGAAAAACTGGGAAAAAACTTTTTTGATTCGATGTCTGATGGACCCATTCACAGATGCATGTGCTGCGATCGATTTTGGTTTAAAACCTCCATCACCAAAATTCTGCTCTGTAAAATCAAACAATATATGCCAAAGTCTTACAAGTATAACAGTATATGCCAAAGCTGTATTTTAATAATGATTACTTTTGCACCAACAATGTTAAATAGTTTGAAATGTTTCTTTCGTCGCCAACTTTTATGCTTGGCGACAATAGAGTGATATAACTTAAACGAACCGTACCTTCAAATTGCAGCATGTATAAAGTCATTTATAGCAGTGGCACGGATAATACACAATAAAACAACTGGTATTTAGCTTAAAATGATAGATGAATGTATCGAGTGAAACATTTTTCAAATGGTTGGGGTAATTTCTTAAATTACAATTTTTTTTTTTTTTTTTTTTTTTTTTTTTTTTTTTACAGTGTAGGATTTTGTCCCTACTAGGGCATCTCTTTCCATGTTTCTAATGCTTTTCGAAGGGAAAAATCGATATACATAAATGAGTGCCGATACCAAAAAGGAATAATTATAATAATTTTTAGAGGAGAAACTGTAATAAAAATTTAGCTTTCATTTCAGCTTAATGGAAAACTGAAAAAGGGAAACGAGCGAAAGCAACAATGCCTTTCCAAAGTAATATCACCACCATTCTTGGTTTGACAACTTCAACAAATTAACTGATTGATGAAATGCTATTTTAAAACAGCTTAGCATTAGTGACTTATGGAACACAAAAAAGAATTTGCCCTGCCTTTGTTATTATTGGCTCGAATCCACTATTAAAATACTCAAGGTATTTTTGTGAATTTTGAAGCCTAAAATATTGTAATCTGTCAAACAATTTTGTTGCTGGTTTTTGACTGATTGATCATACGTCAGCGTAAAAAAGAATTATTGTACATATGCTTTTGAAAGAATTTTTTTTAGAAAATAAAGCAAAAAAAGGGACGATATGAAATAGTATTGGTATTCGATTCCATTCTCCAAAGCAGTGGTTGATAAAATATTGTTTTATCTAGACTATGCTTTAGGACAAAATTAGTTTTATTTTGGACAAAATTAACAATTTTTCATTGCCTTATCTATTTTTTCTAACTAATGACTAGTTGAAGTAATATCACGCTTCGTGATTCTCCTTCGTTAAACCATTTATATCTTTATTCCAACTTTCGTTAGATAAATGCTGGCAATGCATGTTTTCTCGTTTATGATTGGTTAAAGCAATAATTGACTGGTAATATAATAGCTTTTAAATTTCAAAACGGTTTTACTCTGTTCGGACGCAGTATTACAGCGTTTACCTGATGAAGGTTTCAAATGAAGATCGAAACGTTGATTTTCTTTCCTTTATTGTTTGTATAGTTTTTAAACTTTGCGACAAGTTTGTACATCATTTAGTAATCCTGTTATTTTTATTTTCAAGTTTATTTGTACCAAACTTTAGTTTAAAAAAAATGAACGTTAATAGCAAAAATAGAGTATTTTGTCGTAGGGAGAATTTCACCATATAAAAGATATTTTTTTATTTTATGTGCTTCTGTAATAGTATTTTAAACCCCCCTAAATTTTTCTATAAAAATAGGCACATATATGGATATTATATTGCAGTTGAATAGTACATTGTGGTTACATCATTTTGGAGATGATCTATTGGCTATAAATGACACTTTCTATAATAGTATGAAGTGCGACTATACTATCGAAGGTAATGATATTATGAAAAAATAAATATTTTGTTTGGGTTACTTTCGTGAAGTTTGGCACGGATATTGAAAGAGTTGTTTTTTTTTGGGGGAGGGGGGGGGGGATTATAACAACATAACATAATTTTTTTTTCTATATCGAAGATATTTTTACACTTTTCTACTTCACTACGCGTTTTTTATCTGTTTATTTCCATAAGAAATTACAATCGATTAATCAAGATCAATCAATCGGTTACAAGAAGATCAAGTGAGATATCAACTTAAGCGATTTTTTACGCATTATAAAACATATAACTAAAAAACACTAATTCCAGATTATAAAAAAATTGAGTAATTTTTTGATATTTTCTTTTCTATTTAAAAGTAATTTAACAAGGAGAGGGCAAATTAAGGTAACCACAGATTTTGATTATTTTTAATCTATGTTGTAGAGTAAAGACTACTTAGTCTTTTGTTCAACGAATATTATACAACCAACACTGTAGAAATAATAATAATAATAATAATAATAATAATAATAATAATAAATCTGTGATCCTATATATGTAAAGTTGCCGAAATCTGTATGCTTACTGATATTTTATCTGTATACTATACAAGAAAAGATGTAAATCTACAAAACTAATTTTTGTAAAGCTACAGAAATTTGTAACATTACAAACAAATCTACTAAAATTACAGCTATCTTACAATAATTTTATCTGTATCCTGTGTTGCACTTACATAAAAAAAAAAAAAAACTAGGAATCTCAGATTCCTAAACAATTCTTACACTGTAAAAAAAAAACCGTTAAATTTACGGTAAATAACTGGCAACTTTTGCGCCAGTTTAAAACCGTTTAATTTACAGCGAATAACCGCAATTTTTTTTACGACAATCTGTTCTTTTAACATTTTTAAACCGTTACATTTACAGCGATAAACTATTATTTTAACAGAAAACTCTTGTGATTTTTACAAAGAATACCTGTAAATTTCACGAAGAAAAACTGTAAATTTTATCAAACTTTCTGATTTTTTAAACAGTTAAATACTGTTATATTTACCGGGATGAACTGTTATTATAACAAAAATATATTGTAATTTTTACAAAGAAAACTTGTAAATTTTACAAAGAAAAACTGTAAATTTTATCAAATTTTCTGATATTTTTTTTACAGTTAAATACAGTTATATTTACAGGGATAAACTGTTTTTTTAACAAAAATATATTGTGATTTTTACGAGAAAAATATGTAAATCTTACAAGAAAAATTAGTAAATCTTGCGAGAAAAAAATGTAAATATTGCGAGAAAAAGGTGTAAATCTTACGAGAAAAATGTGTAAATCTTGCGAGAAAAATGTGTAAATCTTGCGAGAAAAATGTGTAAATCTTACAAGAAAAATGTGTAAATATTACAAGAAAAATATGTAAATCTTACGATAAAAAAATGTAAATCTTATGAGAAAAATATGTAAATCTTACGAGAAAAATATGTAAATCTTATGAGAAAAATTAGTAAATCTTACGAGAAAAAACTAAATTTAACAGAAATATTTTGCGATTTTTACAGAAAGAATTTGCAAATTTTATGGAAAAATATGTAAACTTTATTGCAAAGTTGTTCAAAATAAGGTAAAATTTAAGATTATGCAGATGAAAGGGTTTTTCGATCGATTTTCAAAAAGTTACACTTTTTAATTTTTATCTGGTCCCTGAGGGTCAAATTATATTTTAAAAAATATTCCACATATTCTGCAAGTAAAATAGAAAAGGATTTATTTTATGGCCAAAACACACAGAGTTAAACTAGAATTTACAAAATTTCATTGCTTCTTGCCTCTAGAAACAAACACACTTAATACTAGAAAAATGAAATTTGATAAAATTTCAAGAATAATAGTTTAAAGAACTTTCGTTATAAAATAACGTGAATCATTACTGTTGAACTCTGGAGAGTATGGAAGAATTTTTTCTAAATATATCTTATTTGACTCAGAAGTCCTATAAAAATGGTATAAGTGTAATTTTTTGAAAATAATTGGCTAACAAAGTGATCAATACAGTCATAATTTAAACTCTTCTGTAATTTACTTTGCATACACATTTCAATTTGTAAAAAATTAAAGCATGTTTCAATTTTAGGAATACCTTGTATGCTTATTTATATAAAATTTGCTAACTTTGCCATAAAAATAAAATTTTTGTGAAAACTGCAAAAAAATTTTATATATATATATATACATATATATATATATATATATATATATATATATATATATATATATATATATATATATATATATATATATATATAAACATTTGTGCGATTTACTAATCAAGTTTAGTGAGGGCACTCACTTCTAATAAAAGAACAATTTTTATATAAGAAACACTTTTTCCATACTCAGATAGGCAATGTTTGATAAAATAATCAACTCTCTCGCAAGTCTTTGGATTTGATCTATTACTCCTAAATAATATCTATTTCTTTAATAACAAATTCTGCACCTAAAAATTATTATTCGAAATAATGATGTGCAAATTTAATAACACAGTGAAGTGCATTCATTTTGAAATATGAGATCCATGTTTCCTGTTGAGCATAAGTTTATAAAACAAGAAGTCTCAACTTCTGGAAGTAATGCATGAAAAATCAATTTTATAGATTTCTTGGAAATTTATTTCAATTTTTCCAGTTCCGATATACACGTAACAAAGAAATATACAGCATAAGAAAGAAAATTTTAAATATATATACATATATATTTTCATTATTCAAATTGCCAAATTTTTCCAGTTGCTCATTTGTCAGGTTTGGAAAAATTAAAATATAAAATATTTAAAAATCTTAACCTTTATTTGAGCATATCACAGATGTTCTTATTATCTGCATCACTGTGTTGATTGTTTGGCACTAATAATTTTGAAAGGAAATTCTGTAATTAAAAATGAAGATTATTCCTTGGAATTACAAGAGCTGAAAAACTATAATTGACAATTGTCATGTACCACACGTGCATCAAAATTTCAAATTAGTTTCGTTTATTTTTTAAATAAAGTATATGTTTCATAAAAGTTTAAAATTAAAAATGCATCAAAACAAACAAATAAAACTATGACATTTATTATGATCTTAAAAAATACAGAAAAATCAGTAATCAATTCACAAACAGAAAATTCAAATATGTACATTATATCTTTTCACTTCCAAGTTTATCTTCAACCAGTGAGTGAGATTTATTTCAAAAATACATCTGCAAAAGAAATATTATTACTTTAGTGGTTAAAATAAAAATAATTAAATAAAAATAATTTTATGTAAGCAGTGTGCAGGTGAAAGATTCAGGTGAACAAATATTAGTCTCATCTTCATTATTTTGTATTAAATTTATTCATAAAAAATAAACTTCTCTCATTGTATATAAATACTTATCTTTTATTTAAAGTTCATAGGTTCTATACAATTAAAATACATGCACGTCACTCACTTCATTTTAAATACAAAAATAAATAGATATCATAAATCGTAATATCAAAATTAAAATCCCAGTAGGTAGAAATTGTGCAGAACAGCAGCAAGCACTGAAGATTATTTTAGACATTACAGATTAATCTAAAAATTAAAAATTGCAAAAATTTAATTTGTCTTTAGGCTAACGCTATATTATTGTTATACTTTCTTTTTAAACACAGTTTAGTTATTTTATGTGTTACTACATGATAGCAAGCCAGATTTGACATTGTGGTGTCACATATTTAGTTTGCTGCTGATTGACACAGAAAATTCAGCTACTGGGAATCTAAATGTTTCTAATGTGAAAAATAAAATTTGCTTATTAGCAGGGTTTGGGGAGAAGGGGGAGGGGATATTGGTGAGATTTGTGTTTGACTACTAAAAATACTGATTTTAATTATCTTTTACAAATAAATAATTAGCCACATTTTAGCACACAAAATATCACAATACTGAAATAATTTCTAGCCAACTTCATGTTCTGAATGTTCAAGTTAAAACCAGAGTTTGTAAATATAATATACATAAACCTTCAAAAACACCTGATATTTTTATGAATATACAACCCATATTTTCAAATTAGTCAATTTAAGATCGCTTTTAAATATTTAAAATTTAAATATTAAAAGAAAAAAGCAACTTAAGGTAAATGCACCTGCAGTGGGCCATGTACCAATTGGGCCAATAATTATTAAAGTTTAAAACCAAGTCTACAATATATTTCTGAAAAATGACTGACTAACATCCTGAAATACTTTTTTTTTCTGATTATTTGTTTACTTTCTAGAATGTCTTCAAAAACAGATTTTTGGGTAAATTCTTAGCGATTTCACTAATACATGTTTTTATTTAGAAATATTTTTCCTTTAATTTTATAATGAACTAAACTGCTATTGATATACACTATTACATTGTAAATATATTTTTAGATATGCTGAAGGCTTAAAAATTCATGCCCCAGAAATTCACTAGGCTCACTATTAAAGCATAGAGGATATATTTTTTCTTTTTTCTCCCTTGAGAATGCATTTTGAAACCTTAAATTTTTACTCTAATGCATATCTTTTAGAATTCACTGACACTTTAATAATATTTTAAAAATGTCTTTAAGTGGATATTTATCTTAATGTAAACAAGAGATGAACACCTAAAACATAACTAACATGAAAACTTAAACACCCCCCCCCCCAAAAAAAAAAAAAAAAAACTTATAACAAAACTGAAAATCAATTAATTAAAAACAAAGAATTTTCTGAAATGCAAATCAAGCTGCTTTACACACCAATGAAAACTCAAAATATAAGATTCAGTTTTAAGTGTGCAATAAGTTTTATTTTTTCTATTAAAAAAATTCATATTAAAATAAGCTTGTAAGCTTTATCATTTTTTAAAATACTGTGAATTAAACTAAATCAGAACCAGAAAAATTATTTTTCAAGATCATTGTTGATTGCTTGAGGCACAAACTCTGACTGCATAACACTACAGTCTATGTTCACTATGTATATATAGTGTACATATCTATTTACACTATAGTCAGTTCAAAAGTTCATTTGCATGTTTTTCCCATGAAAATATAAAAAATATTGTACACAATACTTTGAAAATAAACTTTAGACATATGAAAATATCAAAAGTAATTAACATGATTTTAAAAAATAAATACTAGACAGAGAGGTAAAGCACAGACAATAACCTCAGCCAAATCACATCTTGGTGAAAAACACCTAAAAATCATATTTTAGCGGATGACTCATAGGTATAGCACTGCATTTTACAGATCGCAGTCCTCCATGCTTTTACACCTTTAGATGCAGAAAAACACAATGATAAGCTTTAGAGACTAAAATTAGGTTTTCAGATGTTTTCCACAAAGATTTGGCAGACCAACTGCATTTTAATATGCGATTTGAATTTTAACTAACTCTTTAACCATGAACACAATGAGATGATTATCTGCTCTGCTGCCTACCAGTTTACATATGATATACAGTAAAATCCAGATTGTAAGCCTCCTTTTACAAAAATAAAAAAAATTAAATTTTTGAATGAAGCTTATAATAATAATAAAAGTCTTTAAAAATCTTTCTTTTTTCTATTTTATTAAGTAGATAAAGCAAATACAAGGGTGAGAAAAAATCTTTTCTGTTTAACAAATACAAACTTGTAAAAAAAAAAGGGGGGGGTCTTGTTTTTAAAATCCCCCCCTCAAAAAAAAGTTTAAACATTATTATCTTTTTATTTACCATTATTATATTTACCTCTTTATTTGTTTGCAAGCAACAATATTTGACACCCTACAAAAAAAGTACACAAAAATTGTTTATCTTACTGTTCCACCTCTGGTATCAAACACACAGTTTATTCTATAAAGTTCCTTAATCTTAAATATTTAGTTTCTGATGTATTTAATCCATTATAGTAAAAATAAATAATATAACATCTAAATTTTTCCTTCTTCCAAAAATTTGTGTATCAAGCCTGTCTCCCCCCCCCCCCCCCAAAAAAAAAAAACAATTATGAACATCCCATATTATGAACATATTATGAACTTTCATATTATGAACATCCCATTCTCCCATCCTTTGCATCTTACGCAGTTTAAACATACATACCATTCAATTAAGGGTAAAAAACGGTAAAACTACAAAAACATCTTTTGCTTCCTTCCACATATGAAGAATTACACTGTGTTAGGAGACTAAAAGATTGAGCAAAAATTTCAAAGAGTGTGTGAAGATTTCAGATGAGTGAGACATATAAAATTATTGTAGGTCAAATTTTAGATAAACCATCTTACTACAAAATGAGTAATAAATTTATTTAAGATTATAGTAGTTATTTTAGGATAGTTACTGCTCAAAGACAAGTACAGAAAATGTTTTTACTAACAACATTTGCCTCAATCCATGTGAAAATTTCCCCTGAACTTGTATGATATTTTTATAGATAAATTCTATATTATATTGTACGTATATATATATATTTTTTTTCTAAAATTTTTATACATAGTTATATTATACTGAAATTGATTTAGCGAAAGTTGCCATATATATATATATTATTTGCAGTGAATTTTTTTTCTTTCTCAGGAAATCATGATATTCACTGTTAAAAGAAAACAATTATGTTTTCTGCTAAATTTCCCCAGCCAGATGGCTAAAATTTCCCCCAATCATCGCTTGATCAAACATATTCTGCACTCATGAAAGATAGATCAATTATTATTGAAATACAATTGAAATTTACAAAAAATATAAATTATGTGTAGATTTTGTAGCATATAAGTACATTTTTCACTGTGAAATTTTACATATTTAAATATATGATGAAAATTTAAAAGAAAAAAAGGCATATTTTTGTGACTATAGACAAGAATTTTTGTTGTTGTTGTTATTTAAAATTATTCACAGGTATTTTAATGAAAATCTTATTTTTTTAACAGAGAAATAAAATATGTGAACAAATAGAATATTTTCCTTTTGTACACTTATGCCTTCCTTTTGTACACTTAAGAATACTCGTAATGGCTTAAATACTGAAGGACTCAATAAAAATTCACTTTTATATTTTTAATAAATTGATTTTTTTTAATTATATAAATACAATTTTAATTGTGAATCTTTGCATATTTATGTATTTAATGAAAAATGAAAATACAATAAACTAAAAAAAAGTAAATTGGAACTTTTATAAACCAAAAAATTATACTAACTTAAAAATTCATTTGTTATTAATTACATAAATAAGCTGCTATTCTTCACATAATGATTTCAAATACATTGAAAAAAGCACATTATACAAAATTATCACATGTTGCTTTGTTTTTTAAATTGTAATTTTGCGATTATCGAAATAATGTATAAATTATCATTTTTTAACAACTAGCTTTTTAAATTTTGAATAAATCTTGGATTCTTATGATTATAGTTAGAACAATTATCCATGTGTTTAAAATTTTTTTTTAAGATATTGAAATGCTGAAAATAGTTATTAGGAGCTATGAAAATATAACAAAATCATTTTAGGAAGAGGGGGGAGAGCTAGCATATGCTATCATAAGATATCTCAAGGGGGAGGGGAGGTTTGTCTTGATATCAATATCATTTTTGGTGCAATCAAAATTTTCTCTTTTCATTTGTGACTTGATCTTCGGTACAAAATAGCATGTTATCTTTTTAAAAACTGTTATTTATTTTTAATAAAATACAAAATTACTAAATTATTATAAAATTACTTAATTATAAAATATGAAATATCCCCAATGTTCATACTGTTCATACAATTACAAACAGAATAGTAAATTAGAGCTGTTTTCTAAAATATGAAAAGTTGATGTTATTAATTGTGTTAATATTTCATCTAAAAATAAACATCTTAAAAAATAAATAAAAAACACTTTTCTTTTCCAAACAATCTTCTTGGCAGATTTATTGCAAATGTTATAAAAATATGCCATGAAATTTTGTAATTTGGAAATACTGATGTAAATTAAAGTATTCAACTGAAACATGAAAAGCATATATTTACCTATCTTTCGATGCTTTGTGGGCAGGCAGAAACAATGGCTGCTCTATGCTCCCTTTCTTCATACTCTCATGATGAATAATAGCAACATTTTTCTTAGTTACATTGCTTAACACTTCTTAGATTAGCATTCATTTTCTGAAACAATCACAAGTAGAAATCACATATTCAATTTTGGCAGTATTCTTTATTTTCAGAAATCATAATCCATTAAAAAATAATACCAATACAGAGTTTCCCCCAGGTTTAAAAAGGGGCAGGGCCAGTGTTCTCGCTGACATTTGACCAACGTTAGAAATTCGGCTAGTTAAAAATAAAAAACATTCGCCAAATGAAAAAAGTATTAGCAAAATAGATTCGCCATGTAGTAAAAATAATAATAATAATAATAATAATTTCTTAATGTACCCTTTTTTCAATATGTTCTAATGTAACCAAAATTTTTATAACTGCGACAATGATTGTTATCCATCTAATTTCAAATATCCGCTACAAATATAATAAAAATATGTATATATTAAAAATATGTATACACGTATAAAGTATATGTAAAAAAAGAAAAAGCAAAAATTGAGCACTAGCAATTTGGCGAATCTAATCGCTTGTTTACTCGCCAAATGAAGAATTTAGTCGCAATGGCGAGCGACAGCGAGAACACTGGGCAGGGCACTACTGTTCTGAAAAGGGCACTTTTTTGTTTTTTAAGGGCACTTTTATAGAGATGAATCTAGCGGTTCAAAAAATAGCGGAAATCCAAAAATTTCGTCTATGAATCCAGAAAAAAAAATCCAAAAATTTCATAAAAAAAAATTAAAAAAGGTAACTTTTGTTAAAATATCGCAAAAAAATGGCAAATATTGTTAAAAGATCACAAAAGACAGCAGGTTTTGTTAAGAGATCATGAAAAAACAGCAGATTTTGTTAAAAGATGAGAAAAAATGGCAAATTTCTTCAAAAGATCTCGAAAAACTGCCAATTTTGTCACGTTTAAACACGGAAAAACAAAAAATTAAAAAAAAAAAAGCGAAAAAAAAGATTGTGAACAGGGGGGGGGGGGACACTCCAGAAAACTCCGCTTATGAAGAAAAAAAAAAAAAATTGAAGCTGGAAAATTAGTTTTCACAACAGAAAAATTACCATCTGGCATTAACTTTTTTTGTGCCCCTTTAAAAAAAATTTGTATTTTTCGCAAATCTTTTGACGAAAACTGCTGTTTTTCGTGATCTTTGGCAAAATTTTCCGTTTTCACGAATTTTTTGGCAAAATTTTCCTTTTTATCACGGTTTTCGGATGAAATTTGTCGTTTTCACGATCTTTTTAGGAAATCTAAGGCCTTTTCAGGATTTTGTTATGAAATTGGACATTTTTTCGCGAATCTTGCCCGAAATTAGTCGTTATTTCATGATTTTTTGACGAAAGTATGCATCCTATGGGACGCGTAATAGCTATCTTTTTCATTCCGTCGCCGATTTTTTGTGTAATTTACACGCTGTAGCACGTTGGCATCATCAAGGAAGGGCTGCTTTTTTTCAAATGTGCTGCAAGAAGGATGCTATTTTTTTAAATGAGTGACAAAAAGGGCGCTAGTTTTTGGATGAGGGGCGTTACTTTTTAAACTAAAGGGCAGGAGGGGCGGAGCGCCCTCCTGAAACTCTCTGGGGGAAACTCTGACAATAATCAGAAATAAACAAATATTCTACTGTAGGGGTGCACAATCTTTCCAAGAGAAGGGCCACTTACAAATATATCTAGGTAGTCGAGAGCCACATCAATAACATGGAGGAATTTTGAAGAGGTGATCTATCGATGTAAAATTTGATAAAAAATATGGTTTCAGAGGGGAGTGAGAAGTTACCCTTTTAATTTAAATTTGCTTACAGTCAAAATATCCAATTCAGTTGATAAGGATTATCATCAATTTTTATGTTTGTATATATAACAAGGATTATTTTCAAGCTATAATAATATTCCTTAACTTTCTTCAGGATAGTAAATTTTGTTTTATTTAAAGTGCTAAAAAACAAACATAAGTAGCTAGTATCGAATGAAATGTGAACTTTATAAAGGAAAGAGCTGATCAATAAGATGTTTTTGATCAGCGATCAACAAAATTTGTGATATTTCGAGACCCAATCATAAAATTTGTGATTTTTCCTTGTCTCAATGATAAAAGTGGCGTTTTTCCTGGATATAATTGACAAAATACTCATTTTTTCACTCCCAATAAACAAATTTCATGATAGTTATCTACTTTGACAAAATCTGTATTTTTTTTTTTCCATGATAAGATGAAATATGCATGTTTTTCTCTTGATAAACTGACAAAATTCATGGTTGTTTCAATTAAAAAACTAACGATTATTATTTCTGATTAAATTCATCGTCTGTGAAAAAATTGCATGTCTTCCCGGTTTACCATGTGAAAACCATGAATTTTGTTGACCGACTGCGAAAATTGCAAATTCTGTTGATCGAATTTGTAAAATAGCATATTTCAGCGATCTGGCGCTGAAAATTTTCGAATTCTTTCCACCGGCTTCATAAAAATCGCAAATTTTGTGTATAGGATGCAGAAGGAGTGTGAATTTTTTTCAAACGGCTTCATAAAAATTGTGAATTTTGTAGATCAGATGCTAAAAGATGGTGAATCTTTTTGATCGGCCTCGTAAAAGTCACAAATATTGCATATGAAGAACAAAAAATCATGAATTTTCAGGATCGGCTTTGTAAAAATTGCACATTTCATCAATTTACTTCATAAAAATTTCAAATTTCATTGATTGTGTGAAGAAAAATAGCTAATTTTGTCGATCATCTTTGTACAAATAGCGAATTTCGCTGATCAGGTGCTAAGAGATCGAGAATTTTCTTGATCAACTTCTTAAAAATCACAAATTTTGTTGATAGGTGAATTGTTTGAGAAATTTTTCAAATGGCTTGGTAAAAATCATGAATTTTGTTGATGAAGCATGGAAAAATAGAGAATTTTGTTAATCAAGAGCAGAAAAATCAAGAATTTGGTTGTTTTGGCACAGAAAAATTGCGTATTTTACTGATCATGTGAGGAAAAATCGCAATTTTTGTCGATTGATTTGTCAAAGTCAAGGTTTTTGTCGATCAGCTTTGTAAAAATCGCAATTTTTGTCAATTGGCTTTGTAAAAATCTGAATTTTATCGATAGACATTGTAAAAATTGTGCAGTTTGTTGATTAGAAGCAGAAAGATTGTGAATTTTGTCAATTAGTTTTGTAAAAGGCACAAACTGGTTGATCAGACATAGAAAAATTGAAAATTTTGTTGATTGGGCACAGAAAATTGAGGAATTTTGTTGATCAGGCATGGGGAAAAAAAGGCACGAAAGGCATCAGCCATTTATGTTTGTTTTTTATCACTTTTAATAAAACAAAATTTACCCTCCTGAATGAAGTTCAAGGAATATTATTACATCTTGAAAATAATCCTTTGTATATTTGTTACAGATACAAACATAAAAAATGCTTTTATATCCTTATCAACTGAATTGGATATTTTGACTGGGTACGCAAACTTAGAGATAACTTTCCACTCCCCTCTAAAACCATATTTTTTTAATCTAATTATAAGTCACAGATCACCTCCTGGAAATCGAATTCTCGCCGTGTGATTGATGTGGCTCTCGACCACCCAGGCACATTTGTAAGTGGCCCTCCTCTTGAAAAGGTTGTGCCTCCCTACAGTAGAGTTTTTTAATAGCGGGGAAAATATAAAACTTATCTCAAATGACACATAAAAATCAATAAAAGATTTTGATCCCATTTACTATCCTTTTAATTCATGTTCTTGCCACTAGAGCTGCTTTTGATTCTTTTTTCTTTGGTTATTTTGTGGCTAATTGCCAAAAAATTCTGATTTTTGTTACTTAAACTCCTTTTACTATTTAACGACTTTTCAACTTTTTACAATCAGGGAACATGATCACATGAATTTTCCACTGTTGCGACTCCATTATAGTCTCCTTCTGGTTTGTTTTTTAATTCCATCTGTTTTCAGCGACCATGTATTTGCTAAAAACTGCTTTATAAACTTGTAAAACAATGATTTTAATAATCGTTTGAAAAACATCTCAGTTGTGTTTTTTACGATTGGTAAATTTTCAAAAATTGTCCATCTATTCTTACATTTGATAAACTTATGTAAAGCATAGCGATTCAATTTTCAAAACTAATATTATTCTGGATGGTTAGGTTTTTAAGACCCTTTCTTTCAAAAGAATAAAAAAAATCTCCCACTAAATATAAGCATCTCAAATTAATCTTTTAGCAAAAGAACATTATGGAAATTTCCTATTTAAAGTCTACTTTAAACAACTTTATTTCCATGACTTTCACATGCTTAGAATATAAGCTTACTTTTGAACAATTCAAAAAATACCCTAAGAATTTTGGACATATGATGACAGATATGACAGTTGGGGACAAGTGTCATATGTTCACTACATTAATATGATTTTTTTCTAACGCCAATTTGATGAAAAACCTCTGTTTCAAATACCAGTTACATATATACATAAAGGGAACAACAATGTATTAAAAAAAAGTTTAATAACTATAGACCAAAAGAATTTATACTAGGGGTGCACAACCTTTTGAAGAGAAGGGCCACATTCAAAAATATCTTGGTGGTCGAGGGTCACATCAATAACATGGAGAGAATTCGAGTTAGAGGAGGTGATCTGTGGCCTACAATTGGATAAAAAAAATATGGTTTTAGAGGAGAGTGTGTGTGCGTTTTGGGAGGGGGGTACCCTTTAAGTGCACTTATCAAGTCAAAATACCCAATTCAGATAGTAAGGATATATCAGCAGTTTTTACATTTTTATATATAACAGATAAAACAAGGATTATTTTCTAGATGTAAAAATATTCCTTGACATGATTCAGGAGAGTATGTTTGTGCTACAAAACAAGTATAAATGGCTGGTGCCAAAAAATGTGAACTTTATGAACGAAGGAGAGAGAAGGAGCCGATCAACAAGATTTTTTTTGCGCCTGATCAACGAATTTCCCGATTTTCTGTGCCTGATCAATGATATTTGTAGTTTTGCCTGATCCACCAAATTTGTACTTTTTACGATACCAATCGACAAAATTTGCATTTTTTTCGAAGCTATCAAGAAAATTCACAATCGTTACTCGCCTGATCAGCAAAATTCGTAATTCTTACAAACCCGATCAAGAAAAATTCACGATTTTTCCTTGAATGATCAATAAAATTTGATCGACGAAATTCGTGATTTTCAAAAAGCAGATCGACGAAATCTCTATTCTTCGGTGCCTAATCGAACGATATTTTAAATTTTTCCATGCCTGATCGACGGAATTTGCGATTTTTAAAAAGCCTAACGACGAAGTTTGCGATTTTTACAAAGCCGATTGACGAGTTTCAGGATTTTCCTTTGCAAGATCGACGAAATTCGCTATTTTTCGAGCTTGATCGACGAGATTCGCAATTTTCTGTGCCTGATCGAAGAGATTCGCGATTTTTTTTCACCTGACTGATGAATTTCACGTTTTTTCCAAAGCCGATCGACGAAATTCTCATTTTTACAAAGCCGATCAATGAAATTCACGATTTTAACAGTCGATCGATGAAATTCGCTATTTTTCTTCGCATAATCGGCGAAATTCATGATTTGAGATTTTTACGAAACTGATCAAAGAAATTCACGATTTTTACAAAGCCAACGACAAAATTCGCAATTTTCCCACGCCTGATCAACATAATTAGCGATTTTTACGAAGATGATAGACGAAATTCATGATTTTTTAAAGCCGATAGATGAAATTTGTTTTTTTTTCTGCGCCTGATCGACGAAACTGGCCACTGGCGATCAATGAAATTCATGATTTTTATGCACCTGATCGATGAAATTCTTGATTTTTTCGCACCTGATAGACAAAATTCTTGATTTTTTTTAGGGATGGGACAAATATTCGGTCACTATTCGGCCCTTTTGCCGAATATTCGGTTGGCCGAATATTGAAGGCTTGTTGACCAAATACTTCGGCCGAATACCTATAGCCGAATATTTAGAGATATCTGGCCGAATATTGGTGAAATCTCACCGAATAGTGAAAGATATCTTGCCAAATAAATTTAGGATTTAAAGAATTTCATTTCTTGCAATTTTTTTTTTTCTCTAATCCAAATTGGCTACTTCATTTATGAAGTCATTTTCATTCTTACTTACAGAATATACAGTTATTCAATTGCTAAAAAATACACAGCCTTTCTGTATTTCCTATAAAAGTTAGTGATATTTTAGAAAATGCTGCCAAGTTGGAGATTTAATTGTATGGGAAGTGTCTTCATTAAAGAATGATCTATTACAATTCAAGATATAAAAACACTTATAGAAAAAAAAAAAGAAAAACACTGCCTTATTCTAAAACACTTAAATATTTATTAATGTCTGCAAATTCCATGCGCATATAAAAAAGACTTGTATGAAATTCGTAATTTATTTTCTGTAAAGCATGAAATGAAAAAATTCATTCACTAGGTGTATTAACGAAGATTCATTTTTAAAATTAGATATCAAATATCACTTCCAAATACAACGGTACATCTGAAAACAGAACTGGTGGCAAACTAGATACGCATTAGATGAAACAAATTGCTTTATGAAAATGATTTTATAAGGATAATAAATTATAAATACTGAACAAAATATTTTTTTTATTCTATAGTTTTTACTTTAAAAAAATTATTTGCATAATTACTGACTTAAATATGTAACATTATTATGTATATATTTTTAAATTACATATTCCTTCATTCATGTTGTTATCAATTTCTGTTTATCCTTTTAATGCTTGTTGAATAAGTGGAATATTGAAGTTGAATATTGTATGCGTCAATTCAAATGTCAAAGATTTTGTTACTATATGCATTCTACTTTAAGCATAACCTTTTGCTTTAACATAATTTGTAATTTAAAGCTTGGCAACTGATTTCAGAGCTGTCTCATTCTTACGAATTTGCTTATCATTAAGGACAGAGACTCTAAATGATCAAATTTACTTCATTAAAGGTCATTTCAGAAAATATCTCCTTGTGAGTTCTGAGAGAGAGAGAGATTAAGAATATTATTATTTTGGATGCAAGAAAGGGTAAAAGTATCATTTGATAGTAAAAATGAAGTACATTCTTCATATTTTAATGGAAGTATCTTATTAATTTAGTTATCTTACCATCCTGACTTATTGAAAATCAATTTCATGTACATTAAGATAGAAAAATGTAATGCAATTTCATAATTTTTTGTGATAAAATAAGTGTTTCAAATTTAAAAATACATTTAAAAGCACATTTAAGAATAATTATTATTAATGAGTTCCTATTTTTAAAATTATATATAATCAAAATTTATTTTCTTTATTGGGAGAAAAAAAGTTGGTATTCGGCCGCCGAATATTCGGTATTCGGACTAATATTTGGCTGAATATTCGGTATTCGTCCAAATCAATATTCGTCCCATCCCTAATTTTTTTGCACCTGATCGACGAAATTCACTATTTTTCTAAAGCCGATCAACGAATTCGCGATTTTTCCGTGCCCAATCGGGTATATTTGCTATTTTTTCCGAGTCTCATGGGCAAAATTCACGATTTTTCTGTGCCGATAAACGAAATTTGCGATTCCTAAATGATGAAATTTTATATTTTACTGCGGTAAATTAACAAAATTAATGATTTTTTACTCCGACATATGCACAAAAATTGCAATTTTCTCCAGTTGTAAATTGACGCAACTCGCTGGCCACAAGTTAACCCATCGCGGGCCACAGTATAGGGCAAAATTGGGAAATTTCATTAGCGGCCACTTGCCGGTAGGACTAGTTTTTTAACTGGCCACTTTCTATAAACTAGTAGCCACTTTTTTATTTAAAAATACTAAACAGTAAAAATGTTATAAGCATTAATTTGAAACTGAATAGCCCAAATAAATATGTTAATTTAAATATATTGGAACAAAAAAAAGTAGAATTCTTGATGACATGCAAGAAAATTTTATTATCTCTATATGAAAAAGTGGCCGGGAGGTGGCCGCTGATAGACAAGCTTTCACTAGCCACTTTTTCTCACTTAATGGCCCTGTGGCCGGTGGCTAGTGCTAATTTTGCCCTTTAGGCCACAGGTTGTGCATCCCTAATTTATACAATTAAAAAATAAATAAATAAAAGAAAATAAACATTCAGGTTATCATATCAAGCAAAATAACTCTTCGGCAGCAATTGCATTATAGTTCAAAAGTTACCAATGTATTATATGACACTGGCGTAGCGAAAAAAAAAAATAAATCAGACCAATATAGTGCACATATCATATCTGTGCCGGATTTTGAGTAGATAAAATGGTCCCTCCCCATTTCCTTGTTTTGTGTTAAACTTTTTGAGTATAAACAAATATGCTACTTTTAGGCTTATTTCAAATTATGGATAATATACAGTATAATGTTCCATATATAGAAAAACTATTACATCTATGCATAAACAAGTTAATATACAGAAAGGATAAAAAGTATATGTAGAAAATTTACGTTTGAAATAATATTTTCCTTAATAAAAATGCAAGCTCATACAAATCAATATTTTTTTCAACTGAAGATTGGGCTTCTAATGCTTCATCTTGTGAGTGATTGATGAAATGTTTAGAATGATACATAAAGAGAGACCTGTCTCATTCCTCCACTGCGGTCAGACTCAGATAAAATATAAAACTGTTTGCAAACTCAATTTTCTTTAAAGTTTTCTGTAAAAAAACACTGTGCCTTTCCTGGGTCCTATATGACCACTAACAACTAAAATTTAAAGTTATATACAAATAGAGTATCTCTAAGCTATCTTTAAAACTTTATTAAGAGATCAACATTTAAAATCTGTTTTTTAACACAAAATGTATTTTTAATTCGTTAAATTAATTTGCAAAGCCTATTATAAACTGAAACATTGCAGCACCTGTTTCGATGCTGCAGTATTTCTGCTACTGGACCTGTCAGGGGGGGGGGGGGGAGAGAGAGAGAGAGAGAGAGAGAAGCATCATACCCGTCTCAATTATAATGGTTTTAAGTTTTAAACTCATATGCACCATGGTGCTTCTTCAAAAAAATACTGGCCCCACCATTGGCTGAGAGGTTCTGCCCTTGAAACTGGTAGACAGCAGGGGCTGGGTTCAAATCTAGTCACAGCCGTCGGCCTAATCACTTGGAGTTTTCCATGGTTTTCTTCAAACCTCGAATTTCTTTGCGTAAATAAGGATTAGGTTCCCTTAGAAAGGACTCCCCCCTACATCCTGTACCTTCATGCAGTTGACTGACTTACAAATACAACAACAACCACCTAAAATACTGTAATGAATACTGTTAGAAATAATTTAACAATTTTTTTTCTCAAATTGAAAAAAAGTCTGCAGAGTTACTCAATAATCTGTGACGTGCCGATCCTCCACCAAAAGTATTGATAATTTTAAGAAATTTGAAAAAAAAAAATCATAACTGTCTGCAAACTTTGAAAATTTTCTGCAAACAATGTTTGCATGTTCATTTATATTATCTGACTTTGCTGCCCCACTCTCTCTTATATATAAAAATATATGAAACTTTGATATAATTATTTTTAAATAGTACATAAAATTTTGAGCAAAAAAGATATAACTACCTCTATGAATAACATGACAGCATTATCTCCTTGCTTGTATTGGGATATATTGATGCATTCTTTTGGTAGTACTAGAATCAGAAACATCAAATATTATTAACTGAAGATGCACTTTTCATATTTGCCTATACTTAAAATTTAAATGACAGAAAACAAAACTCATTAATAAATGGCGCAGCAAGAACTGGGATTTGGGGGTCGGCTTAGTTGGAGATGATTGCTGGTGAATGAAATCAGTCTAATGTCTGAAATCATTACGCTTTTTTTCACTGGATATTAGAATCAGCAGTTACGCCGATTAACGGTGTATTTCGATTCAAACTGCTTATTTTCAGATTTATTTTTAAATTCATTTTGGCTCTTCATTTGCATTAAATTGACAAATTGTCTTATTTAGAAAGTGCTCAACGTGCCGAGATTGTCGATTCTTTGATTAAATGCAAAAAATATTGAAAAAAAAAAAAAAAGCATCCAAAAACAGCCTTTTGAACTGATTTTTCAGAAGCAGGAGATCTCGTAACGAAAAAAAGGGTCATACTGAGAAGATAATTGTTTATAAATCAAATTCTAATGAATTGAGCGTTAAACAACATCACAAGGCACCTTATACATCTCTTCAAAAATCCCCTCAGCAAGTTTCATGTTTCTACTTTTAAAAATGTGTCTGAAATTGTATCTGAAAATTTTGAGCTTTTGAAAATGGAAAAGCATTTTTTTAAATACACTCTTAAGATTCATTTAAAACAACATTTACAGGGCTTGAATTTCAGGACGCAGAATGGGATGACGGGATTTGAGCCCGAAATTTTGAAATCCTGGGCGAAGGGGGATGTGGGAACAAAGCAATTCCGTTTCAAATTTTCCAAAAAATTAACGCATTTGTTTCCAAAAGTTATAAAACATTGTTTATCAAACCCGAAATTTGAATACTTATGTCAGAATTTCCGAGATAATTACCAATTTTTCATAGCTTTTGAACCTAGCTGAATTGCATATTTTCATAATTTCATTATTGGTCGCAGAAAATTTTGTTAGATTATCCCGATAAAAACACCAATTTTCTCAAAGAAGCGCACAAAAAAACTCGACTTTCCATAAAAGATCTCGATAAAACACGAATTTTTTTTTTTTTTTTTTTTTTTTTTTTTTAAATCACGGAATAAACACTAATTTTGCCCATATAAACAGCATCGTGTGAAAGGGGGCAGGGGAGGCGAAGGGGCGGTCGCCTCAGACGCAGAAATTTAGGGGTACATTTTCTACTACCAACATCATTTTTGGTTGATAATGAAGAAAAAGAACACTAAATTGAAATTTTGCTCCGAGCGCAGTTTTCTCTTCGCATGTCACTGCATATGAAACCAAATGTATCAAAATGCTGCTTAAAAAACACGCATTTTATGAAAGAATCTTGATATAAATGTGAATTTCATTAAAAGATCATAAAAAAAAAAATGCTAATTCTTTTAAAGGATTGCGGAAAAATGCCAAATTTGTCAAAGGGTTATTCAGGGGTGAATCTGGGTAAAAACTTTTTGAAATTTACAGCAAGTTTTCTGAAAAGTTACAGGAGATGGTGTGAAAGGGGGTGGGGGGATTTACTTTTGACTCTGTATTTCCAAGGCCCTTTGATGAAGTTTGCATTTTTCTCGCGATCTTTTGAAGAAATTTACAATTTTTTTCACGATTTGTGTTTTCTTACAGGTTTTTGACAATATTTTCATTTTTTCTGTAATCCCTACCCGAAATTTGCATTTTTTTTTTTTTTTCCCCAAATCTATGATCAAATTTGTGTTTTTCTTTCAGTAATGTTTCATGAAATTCACAGTTTTTTTTCACGATCTTCATATGAAATTTGATTTTTTTCACAAATATCTAATGAAATCCGCATTTTTCCCACACACCTCTTATGATATTTACGATTTTTCTGAGAACGATTTGAGAAATTAATTTTTTTATGTGATGATTTGTCAAAATTCGTTGTATGTTTTTTGTCAAAATTTCCAAATTAATGATTTTTTTTAAACCAAAAACTTATGATTTTTGGAAAATACAGAACAGAATCGCCTTTGGATCACTTAATGAATACAAAATTCGTCAAAGGATTGCTTAATAAATACGGATTGTCACAGAAATCTGTAAAGCATGCAAATTTCCATAATGCATCGGGGGGGGGGGGGGGGGGGGGGGGGGGGGGGGGGGGGGGGGGGGAAATGTGAATTTCATCAAAGGGTCGTTAATAAACACAAATTTATTCAAAAGGCTGCCAAAAAACCCCACAAATTTCATTGAAGAACTGCAAAAAAGATGTGAATGTTGTCAGAGGGTTGCCAAATAAATGCGAATCTAGTTAAAAGGTTGCTAAAAAAAATGCATCACATCATCACAAAAAGATGCCAATTTCATCAGAAAATGCAACCTGAACTAAAAACAGAGTTTACTAGACCCGAAACAAAAGTAATTAGCACAGGAAGAGAATGCATCCCTTTGAAAACTAAAAAGACTATATAAAATCTTGACTTGCTCTTTTTTTTTTTTTTTAAATAAAGAACACATTTTGCATAATTATTCTGAGTTGTTGATAAAATTTGCTTCAGTGGTATTTTGTCATGTCTGTATTTGTGTAATTCTTTAAATAGCTCATAAAAAAAAAATAACAGTAGGTTTTTAAAGATTTTTTTTCTCCCTCCCAAATAGCCAAACTCCCTTCCATTTATAAATGTTGGGAGGGAGACTCTCCTCCTCTGGAAAATTGAATTTCAAGCCCTGATTTACAATGTTAGAGTTACAATATCTTAAAATGCATTATTTAAGAAACAATTAACTGTTAAATTTATGCAAAATATTTTAAAAAATCATAGAAAAATTTTAAAAGATGAAAGGACACAATACAATGAAAACTTTTTGCACTGAAAATTAGGGATACAATAAAATACACAGGATTTCACTCATTATTCATAATAAAGGTCTGTGGATTTTGCTAATACCCTCCATTTTTTGCTAAAGAAATGGATTATGAACTGGCATTCTAGTTCCTACACAAATGATACTAATTTCTCTGGCTCTTAAACATTGCCCTATACCTTTTATTAAACAGCCTGTAAATGTATATAACCCACTTTTTTAAAGAAAAAAAATGTATGTATACATTTTAAATGTCATTTTTTTTAATGATTTTGCCGAATATGCAGACATATTTAATTTTCTGTTAAGCTATACATATTGGTGTAGTTGTAAAAAGAACACAGGTTATACACTCAAGGTTTTTCCAATCCTCGGTTTTTTTAGAAAATCCACATACCTTCCATGATATTTCGTCAAAATTTGTGCATTTTCTACGATCTTTCGTTAAAATTTACATATTTTCTGTGATCTTTCTTCAAAATTTGCATATTTTTCACAATTTTTCTTCAAAATTTGCCTTTTTTCAGCGATCTTTTATCAAAAATCGCATATTTTCTTCGATCTTTCAACAAATTTTGCATATCTTTCACGATCTTTCTACAAAAGATATCCATTTTTCTTGAATTTCGTCAAATTCTTGTATTTTTCATGATTTTTAGACAAGTTATATATTTGAATATTTTCCTCGATTTTTTGTCAAAATTCTTGTATTTTTCATGATCTTTCTGTAAGATGCACCTATTTCGCCCGATCTTTCAACAAAAATCGTGTATTTTCACATAATTTTTCTAAAAAAAAATCGAATATTTTCCAAGATCTTTCGATAAAATTAGAGTATTTTTAACGATCCTTTGATTAGAGTATTTTTGTGCAATCTGTTCATGAAATTCTTGTTTTCCCAGCAATCGTTTGATGAAAATCGCGTCTTGTTCATGATCGTTTAACAAAAACTGTATTTTTTTACCGCAATCCTTTGACAAAAACTGTTTTTTTTTTTTTCTTTTCTTTTCAATCCTATGATAACAATCACTTTTTTTTCAATCTTTTAACGCAAATTGCATTATATCACACAACCTTTTTAAGAAAATAGTATTTTTTCCATGATCGTTTGATGAATTTATAGTTTTTCTTATTTTTGAAATCCTTTGAAGATATTTGCTTAATTTGGTGTTGTGTATACTCATGCTTTTGTTGTACTTACCCGTGACAATCCCCCCCCCCCCCCCATAAAAAATTTCACAAAATTTTTGTGCAGATTTGCATTGATCCCAGGGACAATCCCCTTCTTTAACTGTGTTCTTAAACAATATTTTTTGCTTTTTGGCTGGTTTGAATGTCCGAGTATAAAGCATACAAACCAGAGCTATAAACATTTAAAACAGAAAAAATGAATAAATATTGAAATTTTATTAACCACATAGAATAATTGAAAAGCAGCTATTTATAAAAGTTTCGGTATTACATTTTGTTTAATACAATTTAAAAATTAAATCTGATTGTTTAGGTTTACATTTAAATAAAATATTTTATGCACAATAAACATTACTGAAATTGCATTTTTAGCAGTGTCAATATAGGGTGTTTTTTACAGGAAAATGACTGACTAAATATCACAGAATGATAGCCCTCTTAAAATTTTAAATAAACAAAATTTTATAATTGGCAATTATATAAAATTCAAGGTTTCCTGTCTACTTAAACAACAACATTTGAATTTTGCAAGAAAGTAAAGAATATATAAACTTATGAAACGAAGCCATATTTTAGCATGTTCATCACTGAAAAACCATGGAATTTTAAAACATTCTCTGTTTCCTGATTAGTTTGGTTAAAAGTAAGGCAAAGGGGAGTTATGAAAATAATAATAAAAGATAATTTTTGATTAGTTATTTTTTTATAAACGCAGCGACTGATTTACAAATTTGGGAGCCCTGGGCACAGATGGCTACTGGGGCCCCCTAGAACCGAAGCTTACAGAGGGATTGAGTAAAAAGAGAAAAATAAATAAAAAATGTACTTATTGACTTTAAAATATCTATTAAAAATCATATGTGATAATCATTAATTCTTTTAAATAGTAATCAATTCAAAATTATACAATTTAAATGATTAGACGTTTTATAATAAATAGTATGGTTCTGATTACTTTTTCATATGCAATGATAAAATATGCAACAACTAATAACAAATTTTCACCATACCAAGCTATAATAATTTAAAATATTTGGGGGGTCTTGTACTTACGAGCTACGCTCACAAACCCAAAACAATCTGACGAAAACAAGAGCACGATTAAATAAGAATTAAAAATACAATAAATTACTTAAGTGATAAAGGCAAAAGAAAATATTCATTATAATAAGGTAAATAAATATGGATGTTTCAGACAAAATATACGTTATGTAAATACAATAAGAGCACAACAGAATGTAGAATGAATTGTAAAATTCCTTTTAGATAGTAAAATATCAGATTTTAGACAAAATTTGAGAAACCTTTATGGAAACGCAAAAGCACTTTAGCCCATTTTTCATACTGTAAACAAAACAAACTTTGTGTTATTTTTTGCGATGAACATAACATTACAACTTAATTAATAGACAATAGACTATTAATAGACAAAAGGAATAAAACTTACTTTTTAAATCTTGAAGAATCCATTCGCTTTGCCATGTGCTGGTGCCGCGTTGCAACGAGCGTTAAAACTTCCCTCCCGCCAAGTGTAAACAAACTCCACTGTCTGAGCTGTTGCCAATTTATGATTTCATAAAAGTACAAGGGTGGGATTTCTTCGTTACAAAATTAAGTAAAAACATACTTAAAAAATGAATTTCATTTCCACAATTTACTGGCAAATATAATTTGAACATTTCAAATTTCGCTATGAAAGCGACCGATAAGAATAGCCAACGTTATAAGACATATATAACGTTAAAGTCATACACGACATATATGACATTTTATGTAATGCAGGGCTCGCTTAAGACTTAAAAGTATGGGAAACCTGAAACTTTATGATAAAAACTTCGAATAAATAAAACACTATTAATATTAAATTAAAACTAGCTACCCATATCCATATGAAATACTATTTTATTATATATACATAACCAGTTAATTATTTTGCACTTTTAGCTTTGAAAATATTTGGGGGCCCCTACATATATGAAATATATATGACGTATCCTTTGTCAAGTAAATGACAAAATAAATTATAAGTATAAATATAAGTTATAACATAAATATAAGTTATGAATTATGTATATGGCTTATGTATAACATAGAGCTGTGCAAGTCACGAACAGGTTTTTGCTGCTGCTGTAGGACAACCATCGCTACCTTTATCAATGCTTTTTGTGTTTGTGTGTCCTACAGCAGGGCTGTCCAACGCGGCGCCCGCGGGCGCCATGGCGCCCTTTGAAGATTTTCTTGGCGCCCTCTTGAAGATCTCATGTTTTTAAACATTTAAGAAGTAAAACTCCATTATAAAGACTGTTTTCTTTTAAAATCATTAATATTTTATCAGCGATATTTTTAAAATCTGAAGCTGTTTTCTCAAGTTGAGAGCTTTTTAATTTGAAGGATATTAAGGCTTGATTTTTCTTTCTTGACTTTTAAAATTTTAGAGGTTTTTTTCTTTCTTTTTTTATACTTTTGCTTAGAATAAATAATAAACAGCTCAGAATGATTTCCATCTATCAAAGTACTTCCAGATTATCTCACTGAAACTACCCTCATGATTTGCTCACTATCCTGTTTGTCTGCTTTTGTACTTTTCATAAAACTAATCCACGCCTTCAAAATAAAGCAAACCGTTTTTTTTCACATCCTAAAAGAAACATATATCTCTGCCATATCTCTGATTTTCATATTTATTTATTTATTTATTATTATTGTTATTATAGACGCGACTAAAGTTTTTGGCTCCTTACCCTACAAACATTTTTAATATAGTCTTCTCATAAAAAAAAAAAAAAAAAAAAAAAAAAAAAATCCATAATTTGAAATTTAATACGCGTAACTCCATAACTGTGGGGGTCATTTGTTTACCGCTATAAGATTCATTTGCATTAAGTGAAGACGTCCGCATGTATACTAACACTATACGATAATATTGCCACATGTTTTTAGTCACGTAAATATTGGCGCCCTTCATTGAGTGCCAAGAGCCAAGATGCTCCCCTGGTTACTGAAAGGTTGGACAGGCCTGTCCTACAGCTTTCTTCATTGTTCTCCAGTAAAAGTCACGTGATGTGAAGTGCTCTATAATGTATGTTATAGAAAAGCTTTGTGAAATCTAAGGTTCATTTTAGATTAAATTGCTAATGGGCATAATTGCAAACGTCGGTATGACATGGAAGTTTGCTATCATCATCGGTTATATACTAATTTATATCAACGTTATGATTATGTAAAATTTAATCCAAAATCATTATGACAGTAAAAAATCTTAACTTTTTAAAAAAAATTATCGCTTATTCGTCTTTATTTCATATAATTTAAAATTTCTGTAAGTAATTTTTTAAAAATACCTTTATCATTCTCCTATCCTCTAATGGACATTGTGGAGAATATTTAAAAAATATGCATACAAGCAGCTTATGAAAGTTATTTAAGTAGAGAGTTGAAAGAATCTACATAGTGCATTTTTCCTTTTATCCTTTCGCGGGAAAATAATTGTGTTTTGAAACGTGGAATTCACGCCATATTTTTCGAAAACTTACATCGCAAAATAATAATAATAATAATCAGTCTTAAAATCATATTTCCACTCAATCTATCAAGATAAGATTTGATAAGGTTTCTGGTTCAAATCTTGATTAAAATAAGGTGGAATATAATAGACACTTTCAGGACAATTTGCCTCAGATATGACATTTTGCTTGGATGCTGACTCCAAGCAAATAGTTGCTATGTTATTTCTCATTAGATATAAATCGGAGAATAAGTTACCACTGCAGATAAAGTATTAAAATTCTTATCTGCAGATATAGCTGTAAGATATGGCTATAATATAAAAAAATAGAAAATCCAGCATAACAAAGATTTGTTTGGAGTCAGTATCCAAACAGAACTTCATATCTAACGTCACGATAGAAAGCGTCTATATATCTCACCACCTCTCAAGGGGTTAACCAGTCTTTGCCCTTTTTCTACTTTCACAAAAACCTATTTGCACAAAAAAGCGTATGTTTTAAAATTTTCATCAGAAAAGATCGTAATTGAGTGTTCCTAGATTATATTTCAATATTTTATCATATTTTTCCAAACACTACCCTCTACACTGCTACTCTGGAAAGATCGAAAAATGAAAAATCATAACTAAAAAAAGAATTTCCTTTGTTCACATTCTCAAACAAAAGAAAATTAACTCTTTTGTGCCTTACAGTAGAATTTTCCTTTAATTTCAGATTTCAGTGGCGGTTGTTCCGGGCGCGGAAATTTAGGGGGTGCCAAGTTTATACTACCAACGTCATTTTTGGCTCGTCACAAGGAAAAGTTGGGTGGGGGTGTCAAATTGAAACTTTGCTCCGGGCGCAGTTTTCTCTTCGCATGCCCCTGTGAGCATGAGTTCTTCTGGGCTTAGGGACCATAATCCCAAAGCTGGTCCCCAGAGTCAGCGCCTACTGCCTTCTAATATCTGAGTATGGGCATGCACATTGTGTATATATCACCACTCTCTTATACAGGAACTCTCCCTTTAAACTATCTGACCAGAATATATTACAGTGCCTAAGTATGAGTTTGGCGACATGCAGGATATAAAATTGATTGATTGAAAGGGTTCTGGACAAAAACGATTCGCCAAGCATCTTGGTGAGACTACCTTGACCACGTGATCATGACGTAGATGAAATATCCCCCATTCAGACTTTTGAAACGTATTTGTTTACTAGTCGTATATCGCCACTCTGTTCTGAATAAAGACACTTTAATTTTCATCACAGCAAATGTTTGATAATGCAATAGACAATCATATGTATGAATGCGGTGCTTTCTTCTAAAATACCTACTCAAGGTGCAATAACTAATAATCCAAGAGCCGACTGCACAAAAGCCTAAGGTATAGAACACAAGAAAAAAAAAAACCTTTATTTTATCGGAGAGTAGTAATAGGACAGCCTAATGATACATATCTGCCGGAAGCGAAGTGGTGCATAAGTCAAAAAATTAATACCAAAGTAGTTTATTCGTAGGCTTATCATTGCGTTTACCGTACAATCATTTCATACCTTTGATTGTTTGGCAAATACAATGATAAGCCTACGAGTAAACAACTAGCTTTCGGCAGTCGTAGACCATTCGATTCCCCTATTACTACTGTTCCATAAAATGAAGGATTTTTTCTTGTGCTCGATATTTTAGGTTATTGTAACTGTCTCTTGGATTCTGAATAAATCCAAGAGCCGACAGCATAAAAACCTTTGTTATCGAGCACAAGAGAAAATCTTTATTTTAAGGAAGAGTAGCAACAGAGGAATCTAATGATTTATGTCTGCCGGAACGCGAAATTTTAAAATGGAGGGCCAAATCACAGTCCAGTGAAATCCAAGCGCATTATTGGTCATTGAGCCGCGTCCTTTTCAGAGAATAATCTCTTAGCGGTGGGAGAAATGTCGCCTTACTCCTTTTTCCGAGAAAAAATCGCAGCGGCAATTTTGAAGTAAATCTGATCTGTTTTCTTTTATAATCAAAATTTTTCACTCTCGTTCCATAAAATGTCATCAAAATATCTTAACTGAGTTAATTTCGATGGTTTATCGTAAATAAGAACAGACGGTAACAATCGCTTGAAAATTACTTTACCCCCTCCTTCTTTTTCAAATGGAGAAACAAATTCGTGATTTTCACCCTTTCCACACGACCAATGAGGTGTCTGGATTTTACTTGATTGTGAATTTGGCCCTCCATTTTAAAATTTCGTTGCCGGAACCGCGATAGCCTGTCTTTTTCGTTAGCCTCGAATCAGTTTCGAGGCTAACGAAATAGACAGGCTACCGCGGTTCATTCCAAGTGTCTTTTTTACAGACCGCTAGAATGACATAATGCTCATTTTGTGAGCCTGTATTGGTGCATTCGAGCATCACGTGATTCCAGCGGTCCGTAAAAAAGATGCGAGGAATGAACCGCGGTAGCCTGTCTTTTTCGTTATACTCGATCAGTTTCTACTGACGTCATATGCTAGCAAACACCTTAGAAACCAAACGTGTTTTTTATTTCACTATTAAAAATTTGACCCATTTGCTGAAGCGTCTCTCCACCACTTTCATAGAATGTCTCTTTTATGACCAATGAGAATGCTCTATAACACAGTAAAGTAACCATTTTCTATAAGGAAAGGGCATGTTTACAAACAAACACTTCTGTCAACCAATCTACCGATACATTTTTTGTCATAGCGATCATTGTAGGAATCATCCTGACCGCGTAGCCCAATCACATCATACTTACTTATACATTGGCAAACTTAGACCAATCAAATTCTCGGAGCTCATCCGTGCAGTGTCAGTCGTTAAAGAACGGACAGGTTTTTTTTTGCTGATCCACAGTAATTTGTCCACAGTGATGTCAACTGCCCTTTCCTTATAAAAGCAGTGAAGTGATGCTGCAGCAAATGGGTCAAATTTTTAACAGTGTGCCCACAAATTTGTCGACTGTGACTGATTGACTCATAATATTGACTACAAATTGTCGATAATGATTGGTTGGATAAAACTTGGTGGGCAGGTGATCACGTGGTTGAAATTTATCTATAGACCGGGAGGCGGCGGCACATACAATCAGACCATCGAATTCTAGAATTAGTTAAAACTCGATTCATATATTAAAACGCAATCAGTTTGCCAAGTTGTATCTTACTGACAAAAACTGAAAACCCGATTTTAGTGGTTTACTCATAGATTTGTGTTTATCAGCTCCCAAGGGTATGAAAGCATGGAGGCTTGGTAGTAGGAAAACACAATGGTAAACCTACGAGTCTACCGCTAAAATCGAGTTTTCAGGTGTTTTTCACAAGATATGACTTGGCAAACCGGTTGCATTTGAATATCTAAATTGAGTTTAAACTAATTCTGGAATTTCATCCATGTACGATGAAGTGATTGTCTGTACTGCCATGTCCCGTTCAATAATATTCCACGTCATCTTGCTTAGAATATTCGCCTAATCAAATCACGTATAGTTGGGGAAACACTACTGATGTTTCATTATAACTGATATGCGACAATGCTACCTAAAGACAACGCCGATGAGTTCAATTTTGACATAGACATTAAGGCAGATCGGCCATCAGAGGATCATTCATTGGATCATATTTCTTGTGAGGTAAAAATCGCAAGAATAGGGTCCAATGAGTGATCCGCTGATGGCTGACCTGCCGTGACGCTGAAATCTATTTTGTCTCTACACTGTTAAAAATATCCTGAAAAATTACCTCAGTTTTTAAAGACTATCTATTTTCTAACCAATGAAAACGTTACATAATTGCCTATGGAGAGTTCTCAATGGTCAGAAAATAGTCTTTAAAAACAGAAGTAGTTTTTCACGACATTTTTAACAGTATAGGTAGCGTTGTATTATGAGTCCACCGTGGCTGAGTAGTTGGACATACTGAGAGTATGAGAGCTTGAGAATGTTTGCGGTTACAATTTTCGGTGGCTCCGTCGTACACTCTTTGTGGAATTCCCGTTGTAATTCTCTGGTGCTGTATATATTCTTGTGACCTTGAAGTGTTGTTGACGATCATTTATAAGCAGACATCTCACGTCATGTACATAAGTCAGACATACATGCATGTGTACACAAACAAAAATGAACTCACGGCTGTAACTCTCTAGTGATATAAATCTCCTTGTGCTGTCAGACTTTGTATATTGACGATGATTTATAAGCGGGCTTTAATGTCAAACGCACAAGTCAGATGTGTGTGTTTAATAAATAAATAACAATGAACAACTAGATATAGACTCCTTGCATTGAAATCATAGTAACGACTGGTACTCTAATCTAGTACACATCTGGAGCCCACACAGAACATTATAACTCGCCATTTACCGTTTAAAGCACAGGTGGTCTTTCAGTTTAATTTTGATTTTCCTTATTCTTGCATTATTTTTCCAAGAATTTAAAAAATGAAGCACAAATCAATATGTTTACAAATGGGAAAGTACCGCATTTCCCTTAATTTTGGGCGCCAGATGAAGTTTGTCGTCACGTAGGGCAGTTTCATATGACGTCACAAATTGACCATTGGAGGTCAAATAATCGTTAAACGGCAGCTGTGATTGGCAGCTGAGAGAATTATGAGTGCGGCTGAAGTTCAAACACCAAGATTTGATTGGCGGATGAAAAGTAAATCAGCTGATAGACGCTTTCAGTCGTGATGTCAGTTATGACGTTTTGCTTGGATACTGACTCCAAACAAACGGTTGCTATGCTGTATTTTCTATTTTATTTGCATATTACAGTTACATTTTTCAGCTATATATAACAGACACATGTTTAATGTTTTATATGCAATGATACCATTTTCTACGATTTATATTTAATAAGAAATGAAGCATAGCAACCGTTTGTTTGGAGTCAGTATCCAAGGAAAATGGCATGATTGACGTCACACTGAAAGCGTCTATTGCAACTGATCTAATTCCGCCGCTATTCGCTTACGAGCATAGAGGGTTGTGGGTTCGAAACCCACTGGTTCCATTGCAAACATTTTTGCGTGGAGCTCCGAGCTGCGTTTTTCTCGTGCTGTAAAATTTCCTTCTGTTATCTCGTCCCTGTAACCAACTCTCTCTCCCCCCCCCCCTCCGATTTATAAGCAGGCTTATAAGTTGATATGTTGTTCAATATCACCTACTCCTCAAAGCTATAATAATAATAATAATAATAATAATAATAATAATAATAATAATAATAATAATTGTTCAATAAATCAATAAATAAATAGGTACATTTGAAATTTTGATATTCTAAATTAGAGGGGAGGTGTGGGAACGCCAGTTCTTTGTTATGAAATATAGCGATTCTGAAGACGGGCAAATTCTAAGATAGAAAATATGAGATAATTAAAAGCTAAATATTAGCGCTTTAAAAATTTCGATTTTAAAAATTGGGGGTGGGTATGTGGAGTATTAACGTAGCTCACTCTACTTGTAATTAAATTATCTTGAAACGAATATACCAAAGCGGAGAAGATTCTAATATATTAAAGCAAATTATATTAATTGCTTATTCTATCAAAATTAAGAAAACACAATGATGATAATGAAATGAAAGATAATTAAAAGTGCAATATAATTCTATTTGAATGTTAAGTTATTTATAATGTTTTAAAGCGAAAAAATACCACCATATTTAAAGCTTATTTTATTAACTATTTGGAAAATGGTTCTTATTTTCGGTGGAGAATAGACCTAGTGGTGTTCGCATTTTATTTTTGTTCTGATTAACCCAGGAAGATTAATGTTTAACCCAAAGCGTACGTACTGTTATTATGTAAGCCACATTTTGATCATCATAAAAATATTGTTTTTACTGATTTTTATTAACTCAATAGGAAATATTTAAGCATTTTTCTTTAGGCAATGGATGTTGTTTTTTTATGAAGCATTTCACATTTAGATGAATTTTTACTTGAATAGGAAATCGAAATGTCATTCTTAATAAAGAAGAAAGTAAAAAAAGTTACAAAATTGGTATACGTAAATTATCAGACATGGCAAAAGTCGAATCCAAAGAAAAACAACGTATGAAAAATTGTCTGTTTAAGAAAAAAAAGTCCTATTATTGAGTTTATCGATTACGAAATGTAAAGCGTTCACGAAAAGGGAAAAAATCCAATGTTGAACTGACTGAGATTGATTATGAAAGACCATTTTTTTAAAAAAAGTATATAGAATTTAAAAATGTTTCAGAGATTATATATTAAAAAAAAATGTATGAATAAATCCAAATACAAACATTTTAAATCGCCCCCCCTCCAAAAAAAAAAAAAAAATGCCCACCATCTCTGTCGAATACTACATGGTAACCAGAATTTATTTACAAGTCTTAAATTTTAGTCTTTGAAAAAATCATTTTCCAAATAGTTGTTGTTAATTTCTTAAATTACATTTTTTAAAGTTACATTGTAAAAATTATCTTTTTGTCCCTTTTATTTTATTTTATTTTACTTTACTTTATTTTTTTGTCAAATAGAATGATCGAGAAAAATAGTTAAAAGAATCAGATTAAAAAGAAAAAGATTATCCTAAAATATCTTGCAATTAACCTTTTTATTTCATTTGGCACATTCACAAACAATACAGTAATGAAATACATAATATCTATGTCTATCACATCTAAAACATTCATGTTGTGAGAAAGAAAAAAGTGAAAAGAAAAAGTATATGTAAGCTTATTTTTTAAGATAGTTGTAACATTTCTAGGCCAACATAACAATTGTAAGTATTTATTTTTCACCGCAAAGTAAAAGACAAGTATATTTCTGCTATTTATCGATAGTATTCTTCATTCTCACTGTCGAAAGTCGAGTACTGCGGCTGAGAGGTTTAGACCTCCCTCTCACGATAGGGAAAGTGCTTCGAAGCGGAAGGCCGGGGGTTCTACCCTAGATGAAGAAGATGCCTTTCTGTTTTACGCTTGCGGGTGCTTTTTATTTGATATTTTAAAAAAATTCTATTTCTATTAATTTTTTTTTTAGTTTTATGATAATTTAAATTTTTTTTCTTGCATTTTGCAAACTGGAATTGAGTTTTTGCTTCTATCATCCCAATAGCTATTGTTAGTGAAAGTTTAAAAAATAAATGAGCCGTTTTATTTATGTATAAAGTATTTATGAATCAAGTTAAATGTGACGGAAAAAAATCTGTAAATATATTTTCTACTCCCAAACTTGCTTCCGTCCCACAGAAAAAAGCCCCGATCCCTTGAACAGTGAAATGATTTAAAATTTCCTCTTGTAAAATGACAAAATTTTGTATACCTGGACTAAATTTTTAGATGTTATCTTACAAAAGAATACTCGCAAAAAATTTTCAGACATTTATTTTGCATTTTTATTATCTTTTAAACCAGTCTTAGTCCATTCTTCACAAGCCCCTATCCTTCAATTGAAAAAAAAAATATTTCCAAATGTTACTCCAGTTTGTTCTTGTTTACTGTGGCTTTAAACCACTAATAAAAGCCATACAGTAAAAACTCATAGTGCGATTACAGTTTGTATTCCTTGCATCAAATAAGTCTGTTCTCAACTGCTCTGCTCATCAAGCGAAAAACTTTTTTGCATATTCACAAATCCATTTCTTAACGGAAATATCGCAAACTAGAAATCCAGACTAAGGAAGCGATTTGCAATCGAAGGGAATTTTCCATTTTGGGATTATTAAATTACCTATTGAATTAAAAGCGTTTTCAATCGCATGACAAACACGTTTTTCTCCCCTGTTTGAGTGGTTAATCTTTCTCCGCGCGGGAATTCAGATCAAAACGTCTACTTTGACAACATTTTCTAACATATCTATTGCAATTGCGGAAAAAAAGACGAGTAAATAAGCGCGATTAGGAACTTTCTGAACAACATTTGCTATTTTCATGAAAAAAAAAAAAAAAAAAAAAAAATGTTATAAAATTGTTTTTTCTGATTTGAGACCCTTAAAGGAAAAGGAATACTATATAACTTTTAATCTGTACGGATAAAAAATGCATGGATTTTACTGAAAAAATTACAAAAATCCATATTTTTTTGCAGAAGAAAACTTTTTTTTCTTTCGAACAGTTTTTTTTCTCAAATAAAAAGATATGGAATTTTTTTTTGTAAAAATTACAAATTCCAATTTTTTTAACAGTAAAATATTGTTTTTTCTTTAAACAGTTTTTTCTGTAAAAAATACAAAAATCCATATTTTTTACAGCAAAAAACTGTTTTTTCTTTTAAACAATTTTTTTTTGTCAAACCAAAAATATAGATTTTTTTTGTAAAAATTACAAATTCCAATTTTTTTTACAGTAAAAAATTGCTTTTTATTTAAACAGCTTTTTTCTATAAAAAATACAAAGATCCATATTTTTTACACCAAAAAACTGTTTTTTCTTTTAAAAAATTATTTTTTGTCAAACAAAAAAATTATGGATTTTTTTTGTAAAAATTACAAATTCCAAATTTTTTTACAGTGAAAAATTGTTTTTCCTTTAAACAGTTTTTTTCTGTAAAAAATACAAAAATCCATATTTTTTACAGCAAAAAACTGTTTTTTCTTTTAAACAATTATTTTTTGTCACACAAAAAATATGGATTTTTTTTGTAAAAATTACAAATTCCAATTTTTTTTACAGTAAAAAATTGTTTTTCCTTTAAACAGTTTTTTCTGTAAAAAATACAAAAATCCATATTTTTTACAGCAAAAAACTGTTTTTTCTTTTAAACAATTATTTTTTGTCACACAAAAATATGGATTTTTTTTGTAAAAATTACAAATTCCAATTTTTTTTACAGTAAAAAATTGTTTTTTCTTTAAACAGTTTTTTTCTGTAAAATAAAGAAATATATTGTAATTTTTGCAGAAAAAAACTGTATTTTTTACAAAAAAGAACTGTTTTTCTTTAAAACAGTTTTTTGCTGTAAAAAATACAGTTTTTTTCTGTGAAAATTACAATTTTTTTTTACAGTGTAGTAACCTTACAGATTTTTTTTCAGTGTCAATCTGTATCTGTTACAGGAATTTTTGCTGTTGCAATTACTTAAAAAATTCTAGGAATCCCAGTTTCCTAAAAAATTCTTAGTAACCTTATACATTTTTTAATTTTCAGTTTAAATCTGTATCTGTTACATGAATTTTTGCTGTTGCCGTTACATAAAAATCTTTAGGAATCCAAATTTGTTATAAAACATTTAATAAATTTAAAGATTTTTTTTTTTTTTTTTTTTTTTTTTTTTTTTTTTCAGTGTCATTAGTTTTGCGAAACAGGAGGTGGATCTAATATTTCAACACTACTTAAATACTTTGTAACAAAAGGATGACGTTGATCGTAGCTCCGTTAGTACGGCCGGCGTTTTCTTGTTGCCCCGCGACTTCCGGTTCGATATTGCAACGCACTATATTTGTTTTTCTCATTATTTGTTTTACAAATATACGTGTCATTTTGATTTAATAATATTATTGTCAATTAAAAATTGTAATATTGTGCATTAATTATAATTTTAACCTATTTACTCTTTTATTTGTTACGAAATGGTTGTAATAAAGCTGTTAATTAAAAAAAAAAATACTTTTAAAATGCATTTCGTTTATTTTTTATCATTGTAATGATATTCAACAATTGTGGCGATTCGTGATTTTAAATAAACAACATTTATCTATTGCCTTTACAAGAGAAGTCAGTATTGATAATATCACTCCGTTTTTAAAGTAACAAACATGATTATATTAAGAATCAGTATAAGAATTAAATTAAAACTTATTTTTAGCAAATTGGAGATTTTTAATTTTGTAATACGCATGCTTGCTCTTTGAATTTTTTTTTCACATTTATCTTTTTTCCTCTTTTATTTTTATTTTATTTTAATATGTTTCATTTTATCAGTACTCGAGGCCGCCACAATAAATGTTGTAACACTTTTGGAATTTCTATTATTCAGTAATCGGTCCATTTAAAAAAAAATAATAATAAATTTAAAAAATGAATAAAAAAACTCTTTAAATGATGAGAAATAGTGGTTTAAAAATCAATTATAGCTAAATTAAAGTTTAAATATATTAATATTGCTATTAAGATTTTAATTGAGACTATTAAATCATAATTACAAGTATATTTAAAACACAAAAAATGGGTAAAACCACACTTTAAAAAAAATCTGTAAAGGTACTAAACATTTTCTAGGAAACTGGGATTCCAAAGAAATTTTCATGTAACGATAACATTAAAAATCCATGTAACCGATTCTAAAACTTGAGTTTTTGTTGTTACCGTTATAGGAAAAGTTCTTGGAATCCCAGTTTCCTAGATAAAAAATAGTATCTTTACAGATTTTTTTTTTTTTTTTTTTTTTTTTTTTTTTTTTTACAGTGCAATGTAATGCATTCCGGTATTGAACTCGACAATGAACAAATGCCGTATCATCTAAGCTAAGATCACTATTATCAGAGTTCTCGCTGGCTTCTGACCAACATTAGCGATTTGGCGAATAAAAAATAAAAAACTGTAGCCAAATGAAAAAAAAAAATGTTAGCAAAATAGATTTGTGTGAAACACTGAAAAATCTACCCTTATCCCCTTATTGTAATCTTTTTTTTTTTTTCGATGTACTTTAAAATATCATAATTTTTTGTCATTGCTTAGAAAATAGAGATTCTACTATACACTACAAAAACGAAGTACTTTCTAAACGCTTCCTGAATGTCTAAATGTTTCAAACATTCTTAAAGTGATAAATTACTATGATATTTTGACTATAATCGGTATAAAAATTGATGATTGGCCAATGATACTTTGCAGTATGGTAAATGACTAATTCAACGCCGCATTTCAGCATAACTTTTCTGGATTTGGCAATTCATGCGAGTAATTTTGTTTGCAATTTAATCGGCGTATAGATAGTGATAAACTGACAACAGAGAAATACTTATTGTATAAACCTTTCTGTGTCTTTGACTGTTGCTAAATATAATTTATATTCATTCAGTATCTCTATAAAAATAATGTAAATACACGGTGCGATTGAAGATGAAAGGTGACATAAATCGTACTGTAACGTGGATACGAATCTCAACTGTTACCGCACACAAAAGAGCAGAAATCAAGAATTCAGAATTTGGGGAGTCTGATTGTTCATTTACTCGCCAAATGCAGGATTTTTTCATGATTTGGAGCAATGGTGAGTGGCAGCGAGAACCCTGAATATTACCCATTGGTTACAAAGTAAGTATTTAAGTTGTGCTATAATATTATACCCACTTCCTCCTCCTGTTTCACAAGAATTGAGAAATGTTGTATGAACCTGAGACTAAGACATCTTTATCCTACAGCATATATTAAAATAATTAAAATTTGTCATTACTAAGATTGGTCCTCTCCTTGTAAGTATCTTTCGAAAAAGGATGGACGTAAAACATTATTTTCAGTGAAAAATAAAATCCAGACATTTACATTTCTGAATATAGATTGTATATCAATATCATCGATTATTAAAAGAGAATGTTAATGCCATTATAAATTAATTAGTATAATTAACAAATGAATATTCCTGTAGGGACAGTTCTGAAACACTAGCAATGGTTTTTCTTCAGAAATTTCATCATCAATAAATTTTATTGAATTGCGTCACCTTTCACGAGTATAAATTACTATCAGCACATTTAAATGGAGAAAAGGACCTACCTGTTTGTAGATCGAAGAAATCCTGATTCCCATTAAAGAATCGTTTTCCCCGTCGTCTCCGGCGAGATACGCGAGCTGTGGCTTCGGAGGAACGTCCGGAACAACTTTACTCCGCATCCTCACACCATCTCACAACTCTCCCCGCATCCTGCAAAGTAAAGTATACATTATATTTGAAAGAAATCAAACTAAAAAAAAAAAATAAGAAGCTGCAGTTCTAACACGAAAATTAATTACATAGCTATATCGATAGTATCTAGTAGTTCTCTAACATAAACATTTTGTTATAGGTTGTCATAATACATTCTGATTCAAAATTAAGTGTGCGATTTCAGTCCATTTTACTCCATTCATAAATTTTCAAAATGTACCATAATTCCTCATGTATATAATGTAAAAGTAAGAGTTTAAGTGAGGATAAGATTAACTCAATAAGGACCAGTTTGAGAACTTTTTGTTATTCTGTATATTTCAACCGCATCAAATAGAGTCCTGTATCGGGTCGGGACATTCAAATTTAGCCGAACGAGTTAATGCTTTTAGGTTCACATTATATTTTGACTCTTGATAATCAGTTTGTGGCTTTTGTGGCTTGAACCAATTTCTCAAAGAACGTTCTGAATATTTTTTCCGTAAAAAAAACTATATATTTGAACATTAATGAGTATGTTTACTTTTCAACTTAAAAGATAAAATTAATATTAATGATATAAATCTACATTACTGTTTCATATTTGTATAAAAGTATGGGTTAACTTTCTTTCATATCTGGTTCCAACCGGCTTTCGAATTGGAGTTAAAGTTGATTAGAAATCAGATTCGTTCATGACTCTAATCTAAACTCATTTCAACAACTTTCTAACAAGTGTTTTTCATCTCATTTTTGGGATTATGGAAGTTGAAGATAATTCTCTTAGTAACCCCTCAAAAATATATCACGCAACTCTGAAGACATGCCAAAGCCAGTCAGGATTTATTAACTTGTGCAGTATAATCAAGGATGCTCATATTGAGATTTCATCAGTTAATTTTAAAATGATCATTCTTTCACTCATATGTACTATAACTCTGATTTTCTAATTACATATCAGTAAAACAAGATTTTATTTTGATAATAAATAAAACATAACAAACTGAAATCGTTCCCATCAGCTGGAAAAAAGCTCCTGATTATTGAAATCTCGCACGCTAAACGTACAGAAATTCACATTGTTACTCATACCATTGAACTAATTGTGTTATATTTAATGAAATATTTTACACTGCACTCCATGCATATACTAGGTGAAAGATTTTAAAAATAAAAGCAACTAAGTATTACTTTTGCCATATTCAATGGTATAATAGTGCTTTATTTTCTGTGTTGATACACATGCACATCGTTATTTTGCCATACGTAATTTCATGGGTATAGAATTAATCTGAACTAGTTTTCTTGTATATTTAATTTTTCTAGTAAATGCGCAAAACAGCTCAATGATTAATATAATGGAAAATTCATTTCTACTAAATAATCTGTTTTACTTATGGCATATTTAGCAATCTTCAAAAAAGAAAAAAAAAAGTTAAACATCCCATACTATTTCTGCTACAAGTATTACTAGAAAACGAATAGAGGTATTACTATTTGTTACAAATTATACTTTTATCTGATATTAAAAAATGCACATTATATTGAAAGAAATATAATTAAAATAAAATAATTTTCCAGTTGTAACACGAAAATAAGTTGCTTAGGTAGATGATAATATCTAATAGTTTTCTAATACAGGCATTTTGTTAAAGGCTGTCATAATACATGCTGATTCAAAATTAAGTGGACAGTTTCAGTTCATTTTATTCCGTTCATAAATTACCAAAATGTACCATAATGCATGTATATAATGTAAAAGTCAGAGTTTAAGTGACAATAGTTAGTGTAAGATTAATTCAATAAAGACAAAGTTTGAGCACTTGTCATTATTTTGTACCCTTCAACTTTATCTAAAGTATAGTTCTGTATCGGGTGGTGACATTCTATTTTATACGAACGCGTTATTGGTTTCAAATTTACATTAATGTTTTGACTTTTGCGGATTAGTTTCGGTTTGATTGGATAAGAACGTATAAAATATTTTTACAAAAAAACTATATATTTGAACATTAATGAGTATATATATGTGTTTATTAACACGCTTTTATTAGCTTCCCCTGTATGCATGTATGTAACGGAATCTTTGTACGTTATTTCCAGCCACTTTAAGACATCAGATTAACTTGAAACTTTGCACACCTATTGAGAGTCGATGACAATTCAACAATTTGAAAAGTCACCGTTTAAAAGTATCAAAATAAAAAACGCCAGATAAATGGATCAAAAGCAATTTGAAAAATTAACAGTCACCTGACACCTTAGACCAGGGCATGAAATTTCAGCTTAAAAGGTACTCGCCAGGCTAAAATTTTTACTCGCCACTATTTTGCATTCATTTAGAAACGTCAACCCCCACACCTGTACAGAAAATGAAATATTTATGGCAAATTTAATTTATATAGACGATTGTTAGAAAGAGCTGTCTTTTAAATCCAAAATATTTTATATTTTTATGAAAAATATGAGATATTAGTTGACGCTTAGGTGATGCTTAGGTGACGAAACCTCAATCTCATCGCGCAGGAGTGAAGAGCAATCTATTTCGGTATTGGCGCGTGCGTAGTACGAAAGTGGGGAATGGGCATGAATGCAGACAGGGTAATTTCATTCCTCCGTAGGAAAGACGAAGAAATAGGCAATGGAGCTTTTTTACTTCTTTTGGAAAATAAATACCATCGCTTCATTTTGAAATACTTCTGTGTATCACTGTGCATAGTTTGATTTGAAACACAACATTTTAAAAGGCGAAACTTACTCGACAACGGTATATATTTACTCGCCAACGGCAAGCTGGCGAGTGGAAATTTCGCGCCCTGCCTTAGACACATGACAATAACTGAAATACATATGAAAACTGTAACTATGCAACCGAAAAAAACATTTTAAACTTTTTAGTTCGACCTGATATAAAAGCGTGTGTTTTAGTTTTTAAAACTATTTAGCAATTATTTTTTCTACATAAAAGATAAACTGATATTAACGATGTAATTGTTGCCTACTTTTTCATAAAGTATTAAAATATGAATTAATTTTATTTCTGGTTCCAATTGGTTTCAGATTGGTGTTCAGATTGATCAGAAATCCGATTCGTGCATGACTCAAATCTTAACTCATTTCAACAACTTAAAAGAATTCTTTTGAGTGTTTCTCCTCTTATTTTAGGGGTTCGGGAAATTGAAACCAGGGCCCGCTTAAGGCTTCTCCTATGGGAAGTCCGGCTTCACACAAGCCCCCCCCCCCCACCCTCTATTACTCTAGCACTTGCTTTTTTATTTATAAATTAATTTTTTGTTCATGTAAATAACTTTCAAATTTACCATCAAAGTTTCGAACAAATAACACTTTTAATGTTAAACTAAAATTAAATGAAAAATTATTTTATTATACTGATAATTATAATTACCAATTAATTTTGTAAATGACAAATATGGTATTACTGCTGAAAATATTTAAACTTCAAAATATGTTTTGTGATTTACAAATTGCGACATAATAAGAACAAAAAAGCTCAATTAGACAAAAAAAATTTAGTTTTTACCCTGCTTGATTCCCCATCCCCCTAAAATTTGATTTTGAAAAGCAATTTTGGAGGGTCTTTTGTATTTCAGCGCATAAGCACAGGCTTCATGGGCTTATTCTATAAACAGACCCTGGTTGAAGGCAATTCTTTAGCCCCACAGAAATACATATCCCAAATGCAGGGCTCTCAAATGGTCCGCGAACTGAACACCAATATTTTTTTAAAGATAATTTCAAAGTAGGTTTCTACAGCATTTGCGCTAAAACGAACCTCCGAAGGCAGTTTCTGCGCAATTTGCAAGAAAAATATAAAACAAAAATATTTCTAAGAAAATACTGATGTTCAGTTAGCGGACCATTTGGGAGCCTTGCAAGTGTGAAAACATGCCAAAAACACTCTGAACTAATTATCTTGTGCAGTATAATCAAGGATGCTCACATTGAGTCATAGTAATTTAACTTTAAAATAACCATTATTTCACTAAACTCTCATTTTTGTATATATGCGTGAAATAATATTTTAATTTGATAATAAATGAAACATAAACTCTAATCGTTTACATCAACTGAAAACAAGCAAGTTAAACATGCAAAAATACACATTGTTATTCATATAAGCAGTAATCTAATTGTATAATAACTTACGTACCATTCTGTTCATATACTGGGTAAAGAATTTTTAAAATAAAAATAACAAAGTATTAGTTTTACCATTTTTAATCACATAATAGTGCTTTGTTTTTTGCATTTATACACGCGTACATTGTTATTTCGCCATACGAAATCTCATGGGTATTGAATTAATCTGAACTAGTTTTCTTTTTATCTAATTTTTCTAGTAAATGCGCAAAACATCTCAATGATTATTATTATATCATGGGAAATTTTTTTCCACTAAATAATCTATTTCACTTATGGAGTAATGACGAGCTGCCTCCAAAAAGATAAAAAAAAAAAAAAAAAAAAAAAAAAAAAAAAAAAAAAAAAAAAAAAAATGATATTCTGTACTATTTCTCTACAAACGTTACTAAAAAAAGGATAGCGGTACTAATATTTGTTACAAATTATACTCTTAACTGATTTTAAAAATAAAAGTAAAAATGAAAAAAAAGTAACTTAACAAATTACAACGACCATTTGGAAAATAATATTTTCAAAGATTAAAATTTTAGACTTATAAATATATTCTACATTTTAAAAAAATAATAATTATTATAATTTTTATGATGATCAGAGCGTGGCTTACGTAATAACAGAGTCATATATTACGTATGCCATGGATTAAACATTAGTATTAATGGATCAGCTATAAACAAATTTTAAATGAAATATCAGTTTTACAATTTATGGTACTGCAGATTTTTAAACTTCTAAAAATTGCACATTTTCAAATTTTGCACCGTCGTATAGAGGAAAAAAATGTACTTTTAAATGCAATTTGTTTGAAAGCTATATCTCAATTTGTTTATCAGAAAACGAATAAAATCCGGACATCATAAGAATTCAGATATATCTCAGCTATCTTTAGACTGAAAGTAGCAACCATTTTCCGAATGGTTAAAAAAAGCGGAAAATCATGCGTCCAGTTATGATTATGTAACACTTTCCAACACATCCAGAATACTGTAATAAAATTTCATAGTTCATTAATGTGTAATATGATGTGTAAATAAACAATCTGAAAAACTCATAACACATATGAAATTCGATTTCTGCTAAAATCAATAGTCGGAAAAATAGCCATTTATTTATTTATTTATTTATTTTGTGTGTGTGCGTGCAGACTTGTATATGATCTATGAGTTTGTATGTAAACTAGTATATAGTATGTTAAAAGTTAATTCATTAAAATGAATAGTGCAGCTGAAAATTCCCATTTAGAAATTTCCGCGAATAAATGAAATATTCTTAAGAAATTATGTGCAGCCGTGTAAATGATCTATTGAATTTATCTATGCTAAGTAATATTTTAAATAAAAAACCGTTCAATTTAAAAACACGTACCACAACGGAAAACGAGCTCCAGGCAATTATTGTTCATAGGATTTTTTCATAATGAAATTTATTCTGTCATCAAACACTTTTGTGTGTCACTGTAAATCAGTGATATATTCTATGCACACCATATTCTACAGTAAACGTCCTATAGTTCACCTCAGTGATGTACAGTGAAACGTCCTACAATGGTTACTCCGAGCAACGATTACTTCCGTATACCGGTCATGTTTTAGTGCAACTGAATCTTTTCCATAGAAATAACATACACTGAACCTCCTAAAAACGAATTCCGAACGAAGGTCATCCGATGACATTTTTTTTTCTTGTATACTTATGTTTTAACCACAATTGGGATTGCGAGAATTTAAGCTTTAAGGTAATAAGTTGAAAGCTATTCAGGATAGCAAAAAAGCTGTAAGTATACGAAAATAAGCTAAAATCTACAACTGTGAAAGAACCCAGATATATATGATATTCTAAAAAAAAGTGACTTTTATAATTGAACGACGTTTCAAGGTGTAAATTTGGCATCTGAAACCTAGCATCAAAGAACTGGTTATGATGGGATTGATAAGTTAGTTTTGGATTGTCTCTTAAGTTTCTAGACCAATGTTGCAGAAAATTGGCGATAAGTTGGTAAATTAAAAATTTTGCACTCATTCTGAATCATAGCGAAATCTACAACAAATCTGTGGAAATGATTATGCATTTAGAGAAAGAAATCTATACTAATAAAATCCGTGCGCCTCTGTCTGTCTGTCTGTCTGCTTGAAGCCGATTACAGTTCACAACGCGGGCGAGTTGGAAGTCGCGAGAGGTGTCTTTCGATTCGAAAAATTCCGGGAAAGTCATTTCGGGTATTTTCGAGACCGTGGGACCAAAATTAAAAAAGTTATGAATTAAAAACCGGTCGGGAATCGGAACGGAAAACGTCTTATTTCCCAAACAGGTCTCAAACGGAGCTCTGAGGCAGAACACTGCGCTACCTTGCGGTGAAGAACAGGAACTTTTCCCCTTTGGCTAAAAGAAGAAGCAGCCGAAAACCTATTTTTCTCCCGTCAATTTGTCAAAGAATGTATAAGAGAAAAAGAAGTAATTGGTAAAAAATATTAAACACTGTTTAATTAATATAATAAGTACAACTATTTAAGCACAGCAAGATATGTTCACTAAGAGGTAATAGTGTTGCTAATTAATATTTTGAGGATCTCAGATGTAACTGGCTATTCATATATTTATTCTGTATGTGAGTATTAATCGTTGTAGCTCATTTTCATACTTTTTCTTTTTGGTAGCATACACGAATATTGTGTAACCTAAGATTTACGCGATTAATACTAATTTCTGTTAGTACAGACGGAAAACGAGCTGCCAAAATTATTTGTTAGTTATGTTCTTTGTGATATTAATGAAATTACTTATTTTTTTAATAGCAGTCTTTTGCAGTTTTTAATAAACAAACTTTTTTTGCGCGTTTTTTCTTAAACCATCATGCAGACAGTTTTTAAAGTAGAAAAAAACTGATTACATATTCAGAATCTGCGTAAAAGTCTGCTTCTGATGATCCAAAAAATACGAGAAAATGTATTATGGACGCGCAGCGCCAACCGTGCAAAACCAAATATTTTTAACGGGACAATGGCGACCATGGCGCGTAGCGCCTGTGGGCCGGCTTCGCACGATGGGCCCGTACCGCCCACGGTGCGAAATCACATATTTTAACGGGATAATAGGCGCATAACAACCATAGCTCTTTAATTTACTTTTTTTGTGCTGAGGATTCGAACACCAAGACTTGCTTATTAAATGAATTTTTTTATTTATTATATATTGCTTAATATCGAGGTTCGTTTGGAAAAAGTGGCCAGCTAGCGGGCGTAGCTCGCTAGTCTATACTAATAAAATCCGTACGCCTCTGTCTGTCTGTCTGTCTGCTTGAAGCCGATTACAGTTCGCAACGCGGGCGAGTTGGAAGTCGCGAAAGGTGTCTTTCGATTGGAAAAATTCCGGGGAAGTCATTTCGGGCATTTTCGAGACCGTTGGACCAAAATTAAAAAAGTTATGAATTAAAAACCCCTTGGGAATCGGAACGAAAAATGCCTCAATTCCCAAACGGAGCTCCGAAGCAGAACACTGCGCCACCTTGCGATGAAGGACATGAATTTTTCCCCTTTGGCTAAAAGAAGAAACAGCCGAAAACTTCTTTTTCTACCGGCGCTAATTGCGTTTTTTTCCGCATCAAATTTTTTGACTTGCCGTAGAATATTTACCGTAGTTTTCGCTAAAATATTGAACTTAGAAATAAAACAGGACTATCGAAACATTTTTTTGCGCGTTTTTTCTTAAACCATCATGCAGACAGTTTTTAAAGTAGAAAAAAACTGATTACATATTCAGAATCTGCGTAAAAATCTGCTTCTGATGAACTAAAAAATACGAAAAAATGTCTGATGGCCACCGTGCAAAACCAAATATTTTTAACGGGACTATGGGCGCGAAGCGACCATAGCTCCGATCCACAATCTTTTTTTTTCAAGTGCACGTGGCCCACAGTGCGAAATCACATATTTTTAACGGGACCATGGCGCGAAGCGACCATAGCTCCGATCCACAATCTTTTTTTTTCAAGTGCACGTGGCCCACAGTGCGAAATCACATATTTTTAACGAGACCATGGCTCTTTAATTTACTTTTTTTTTGTGCTTGAGGATTCGAACACCAAGACTTGCTTATTAAATGAACTTTTTGCTTATTATATACTGCTTAATACCGAGGTTCGCTTGGAAAAAGTGGCCAGCTAGCGGGCGTAGCTCGCTAGTCTATACTAATAAAATCCGTACGCCTCTGTCTGTCTGTCTGTCTGCTTGACGCCGATTACAGTTCGCAACGCGGGCGAGTTGGAAGTCGCGAAAGGTGTCTTTCGATTGGAAAAATTCCGGGGAAGTCATTTCGGGCATTTTCGAGACCGTTGGACCAAAATTAAAAAAGTTATGAATTAAAAACCCCTTGGGAATCGGAACGAAAAATGTCTCAATTCCCAAACGGAGCTCTGAAGCAGAACACTGCGCCACCTTGCGGTGAAGGACATGAGTTTTTCCCCTTTGGTTAAAAGAAAAAACAGCCGAAAACCTCTTTTTCTACCGGCGCTAATTGTGTTTTTTTCAGCATCATTTTTTTTGACTTGCCGTAGAATATTTACCGTAGTTTTCGCTAAAATATTGAACTTAGAAATAAAACAGGACTATCGAAACTTTTTTTTTGCGCGTTTTTTCTTAAACCATCATGCAGACAGTTTTTAAAGTAGAAAAAACTGATTACATATTCAGAATCTGCGTAAAAGTCTGCTTCTGATGAACCAAAAAATACGAGAAAATGTCTTATGGGCGCGCAGCACCAACCGTGCAAAACCAAATATTTTAAACGGGACGATGGCGACCATGGCGCGTAGCGCCGGTGGACGGTAGGCTGGTGGGTGCGTAGCGCCCACTGTGCGAAATCACATATTTTTAACGGGATAATGGGCGCATAACAACCATAGCTCTTTAATTTACTTTTTTTTGTGCTTGAGGATTCGAACACCAAGACTTGTTTATTAAATGAATTTTTTTGCTTATTATATACTGCTAGCGGGCGTAGCTCGCTAGTATGTTTAAAAAACAGAACAACTGCGAATAACTGATTTCTTTAGGGTAAAATAGTAATATGCACTTTTTACCAGAAAAAATAAAATATTTTTGTTCAGTTATTGTGATTTTAAAGTAACCTGATTTTGAGATTTTAAAATGTAGAACCTCTGAATAACTGCAACCTCCGAAGTACGGTTACTTTATCGTGTTACCAGTGGTGGCCGCTATTCAGAGGTTTTGCCATATATAAATTTCAATATTTTAAAAATATTTTAATATTATTAAAATACACCGCAAACTATTTTCTACCATAGACCATAATGTAATTCTTTTGAGTGTCTCTGTAAATGAACCGTAAATGTTCTACACATTATCTGAATACGGAACATTCCATAATGTTATCCAATAACATAATCTATCAATTTCATAGCAAACGGACTATATTTATGCTAGTTATAGCAGACATACAGACAAACCGATTCATAAACACTTTTAAATTTTGTTGGAAGAAAAACTCCTTTTTATAAAGGTTCAATATTTATCATAAAAGTCTCACATAATTTCACCACTGCAATTTATACCGAAAAAGTTCCATTTTAGCAAATAAATTTGGCACGAGCTTCAATTACTGAAAATTCATTGCTTTGATTTACGTTTGATAGAAAGCGCGAATTAGAACATTCATTAATATAATTAAATGCTTGCTTTGTTTATTTTTGTAAATATGGCAATACGAATGAAAGAAAAAAAAAACATTATTTAAACTATCCATAAGAAATAATAAAAAAAAAAAACTGGAATTATGCAATTATGTAAATATGTAACATCTATAGTCGTCTTTAGTCCGTCCGTCTGTCCGTATGTAACAACGAAAAAACTAGTCTATCGGATCGTTTAAAATTTAAAATATATAATTATTGCATAATTTTGTCAAGTCATTTCAAATTTTATGAAAATTGGATGCATAGTTCAATTACAAGAACAATCAAAAGTATTCGCTTAGATTACGGTCAATGGATCCAATAATAGTTTGGTCCAATAGTTTTGGTCAAAAAATAGTTTCAAGTGTATTTTAATAATATTACACTCTTTTAAACATAATAAAATTCATATTCATCTAAGAAATATATATACTAAAATTTACATTCTGTTAAATCTGTGGCGCAAATAATATTTTTATATTAATTTACAGGGCACACAAAAGTATTTTATTACATAATAGTATAGCGGGAAACATTTTTCGGGGGTGCATTTTAATTATATTAAACTACTAGCTGTTACCCGTGACGTCGTTCACGTAGCATTAAAAAAAAGATAAACGCTTTAATTAAACAAAATGTTTCATTAACAATAACTTAAAACATATATAACTAACACATATCTTATGGGAGGCTACAGTAGCTTTTCTTTATAGGGGACTAAAAGAACTCAGTCAAATAAAAGCGAAATGTGTTAGTTAATATGAACAATCGCGAAAATGAAAATGCAACCATTTATACTGTAGAACAACTGTAATACACCCCAATTGTACAGAAATCATGCTGTAGTGCATTTCAGAATTCCATATCAAAAAAAGAAAAATAATGTGCTAATCCTAGGTAATAAAAAAAATATCCAACATTTCCATAATAGATAACTTCGCCGGCCCATTCTTTTCTGCAGCTATGTATATGATCTATGTATTTGTAAATATTCTACATACAATGTTAAAATTTTGCTTAGCAAAAGTATAACGAAGATTAAAATTCACCTTTAGCAATTTCTAATAAGAGAGAAACGTACTTGAATTCTTTTGTACAATCCTGTGTGTTACGTGCAGATATTTATACAACCGCATATTTAGCTTAAATTATTTTTTTTAAAAAGCGATTAAAATTATTGAATTCATATTTCCGAGAATCGCTGTTGCACAGGTCACAATATATATATCCAGTTTATAGTATAGTCCGATACATGATTTATTTAAATTCTACAAACATCTCTTATTATACCAAATGTAGATGAACTTCAGGATGCATTAGTTTTCATTAAAATACATTTCCGAGATCTGGACACAGGTCCAAAATCTTTTATGCGTCTCTGTAAATGAACAACAAATGTGATGCAAATCATACTTAACTTCAAGCATATTGTAGTAAATTTCAGTATTTATCATTGTATTGATTATCTCAGTAATTTAATTTCATCATGTTTGAAATAGTGTAACGCAATTAAAATACGCTGGGAATATTTTTCCCCGTTGACTATTATATTACCGAACATTTTTCTGTGATCTTGTAAATGAATGTTAAACCTTTTCACCCCATTTTCTACAGAAATCCTGTTTTAGTGCACTTCAGAAACTGATATCAATTTCAATATTATTAAAAACACCTTAATAAAATAACATTATTAAAATACGCTGCAAATGGTTGTTCTCCACAGACCATGATATATTGAAATACTTTTGAACTGCCTGTACGCACACTATAAGTACTATACTTAACATATTCGATAGTAACCATGTTCTTGTGAACCTTAAAAATGCATGTAAATTTCATTACACTTAAAATTATGTAACATTATCAAAATACACCACAAATGATTTTTTCGCCGTAGACCATAATTTAAAATAATGTAAATCTCTTTTTGAGTGCTCCTGTGATTATTGCTATAATTGCTACCTGGTTCATTTTGAATGCCGCATATGATATGGCAAATCTCAATAACATATGTTATTTTCGTATGAATCCCACTATATTTACTCAAGTTGAAACACGGACAAACAGGCGGCAGACCCCAGGCACTCGGCATCCGGTATACAGACAGGTTGAAGTCGTAAACACTTTTAGACCATGTTAGAAAGTGTCAAAAAGGGGGTAGTTTCCGTAAAACGAAAAAAAAAAAAGAATTTTTGAAAATTTGAAAACTTATACATGGTTTCAAATATGACATTACATTGATATTTTTAAAATTATTAATGGAAAGTATTTCTGTGACGTCACAATTGGTAAAAAGTTGAATTTTATAGCCTCGAACTGAAAGAAAGAAAAAGGTTCATTTTTGTTACGGATTAATATCTGGAAAAACTACTAAAATATTAATATTCTTGTAAAGTGTGAAGCTATATTCTTGTGAAGTCTTCTAAGTGTAAAAGAAATTTTATATAATCGTCTGCGTGTTATAAGAAGAAAATCAGTATTCCTCTGACGTCACAATTGGTAAAATCGCGGTTTTTAAGCTCGAACCTAAAAACAGAATAGGGTCCATTTATTTATTTCATTTTATTTTATCACGTGAAAATCTTTCAGTTGAAAATTAATTACAGAAGAGAAATAATTATTCTGGTTTTTTTATTTTTTGGCAACGAAAAAAGAAAATGATTAAATATTATGGAAAAAATTTCAATTTATTCTGTATGAAAAATAGTGAAATGTTGAATTATTAAGAAAAATATTTGAATACAATAAATAAAAATTAGCCTATGTTCATTTCAGACCAATAATCTATCTATATACAAAAATTCAAAGACAGTAATCCATCCGTTTTGAAGCCAAGTTCATTCCAATTTTTCGGACACACTTTCACATTTATAATATACTAGCTGTTACCCGTGACGTCGTTCACGTAGCATTAAAAAAAAGATAAACGTTTTAATTAAACAAAACGGTTCATTAATAATAATTTAAAAAATATATAACATTTATCTTATAGAAGGCTATGCAGTAGTTTTTTTTTTTATAGGGGACTTAAAGAACTCAGTCAAATAAAAGGAAAATGTGTTAGATAATATGAACAGTCGCGAAAATGAAATTGTAACCACTTATACTGTAGAACAACTGTAACGCACCCCAATTGTACAGAAATCATGTTGTAGTGCATTTCAGAATTCCATATCAAAGAAAGAAAAATCATGTGTTAAACCTAGGTAAAAAAAAAAAAAATATATCCAACATTTGCATAATGCATAACTTCACCGGGACATTCTTTTCTGCAGCTGTGCATTATGATCTGTGTGTTTGTAAATATTCTAAATACAATGTTAAAATTTTCTTAGTGAGAAAAAGTATAACGAAGATTAAAATTCACCTTTAGCAATTTCTAATTATAGACAGAAACTTACTTGAATTCTTTTTTACAGTCCTGTATATTACGTGCAAATATGTATACGATCGCATATTTAGCTTAAATTATTCAAGCAAAAAACCCGATTCAAATTATTGAATTCATATTTCCGGGAATCGCTATTGCACTGGTGACAAATCCAGTTTATTGTATAGTCCGATACATGATTTATTTAAATTCTACAAACATCTCTTATTATATCAAATGTAGCTGAACTTCAGGATGCATTAGTTTTCCAAATACATACCATAATTGAAAAAGCTCTTCAGCAATCTTTTCTAATAGACCATACGTTGGATACAATATCAGAGATCTGGACACAGGTCCAAAATATTTTATGCGTCTCTGTAAATGAACAACAAATGTGATGCAAATGATACTTATTGTAATAAATTTCAGTATTTATCATTGTATTGATTATCTCAGTATATTAATTTCATCATGTTTGAAATAGCGCAACGCAATTAAAATACTTCGGGAATATTTTTTTCTCCGTAGACTATTATATTACCGAACATTTTTCTGTAATCTTGTAAGTGAATATTAAATCTTTTCACCCCATTTTCTACAGAAATCCTATTTTAGTGCACTTCAGAACCTAATATCAATTTCAATATTATTAAAATAACTTTAATAAAATAACATTATTAAAATACGGTGCAAATGGTTTTTCTTCACAGACCATAATATATTGAAATACTTTTGAGCTCCCTGTACGCACACTATAAGTACTACATTTAACATATTCGATAGTAACCATGTTCTTCTAAACCTTAAAAATGCATGTAAATTTCATTACATTTAAAATTATGTAACATTATCAAAATACACCACAAATGATTTTTTCGCCTTAGACCATAATGTAAAGTTTCCTTTTGAGTGCTCCTGTGATTCAGCTATAATTGCTACCTGGTCCATTTTCAATGATGCATATGCTATGGTAAATCTCAATAACGTATGTTATTTTCGTATGAATTCCACTATATTTACCCAAGTTGAAAAACGGACAGACAGACGGCAGACCTCAGGCACTCGGCATCCGGTATACAGACAGGTTGAAGTCGTAAACACTTTTAGACCATGTTAGAAAGTGTCAAAAAGCGGGTATTTACGTAAAACGAAAAAAAAAAACAGTGTTAGGAAAAATATACTACAAAACTGTGTTTTAGGTGGCATTTTTGTATAATTTGTACATATATGCTCTACATACCATAAAAATTTATAGAAATTTATTATAAAAAACATTCTTAAAAGTGACAACATATTTTTACTTTTTAAGAGCTAAAAAATGTGCAATTAATATTCATTTACAAACCTGTTTCCAGTACACTTTGAGCACATTATGCCAAATTGAGATATTGACTGAGGGAATGTATTTTCTCACAATTACATTAAATCTTTAGATTTTAAGCCCGAAAGTGCATTTTTAAAGTGATATTTTTTATATTTTCAGAATTGAACAATTTTCAGAATTAACACACAAGAATATTTTTTTTGGTTAGTTGAGCTTTTCTTACTTTCTAAAAATGATAAAAAGTTTTTTCATTGATCATTACGTCATTTACGATATGTATAAATTATTAATATTTTCTAGTCATTAATTATTTAACCTTTAAAAAACTTATTTCATTTTAAAATTAAATATTAACCACGCTCAGACAATAAACTTAATTTTCTTTAAATAATAACTTTTGATATCATAATTCAATCTCATTTCATTGCAACATCAGAGATATTTATTTTATTTTCAATATGTGACGTCACAGTCGTCTCTTTTTAGCACTTACTCAAAATTACATTGTGTTATTAAAAATGAAAACTTGAAAACTTATACTTTGTTTCATATATGACGTTACATTGATATTTTTAAAATTTTTAATAGAAAGTATTCCTCTGACGTCACAATTGGTAAAAAGTTGAATTTTATAGCCTCGAACCGAAAGAAAGAAAAAGGTTCATTTTGATTACGGATTAATATCTGGAAAAACTACTAAAATATTTATATTCTTCTAAACTGTGAAGTTATATTATTGTAATGTCTTCTAAGTGTAAAAGTAATTTTATATAATCGTTTGCGTGATATAAGAAGAAAAATAGTATTCCTCTGACGTCACAATTGGTGAAATTGCGGTTTTTAATCTCGAACCGAAAAACAGAATAGGGTCCATTTATTTATTTCATTTTATTTTATCACGTGAAAATCTTTCAGTTGAAAATTAATTACAGAAGAGAAATTATTATTCCGGTTTTTTATTTTTTGGCAACGAAAAAAGAAAGATAATTAAATATTATGGAAAATTTTTTAATTTATTCTGTATGAAAAATAGTGAAATATTGAATTATTAAGAAAAATATTTGAATAAAATAAATAAAAATTAGCCTATGTTCATTTCAGGCCAATAATTTACCTATATACAAAAATTCAAAGACATTAATCCATCCGTTTTGAAGCCAAGTTCATTCCAATTTTCGGACACACTTTCACATTTATAATATATATAAGGATATAAGGATATAAGGATTTCACTTTGTATGAAATTGATATACGTTGCTGAGGTTTAATACAAGCTAATTCTTGTATTTTAAAAATAAGCATATAGTATTTGCAGGGACACACAAAAGGTTTCGCATACTCTACTGTATTTGTAGTACCGTATATTTCAAAAACTTCGTTATAGTAGGAACGCATCCCATTTGCTATGTTTGACATTGAATTTCCGACTTTCTCAATTTAGAATCATAATTTAACTAAACTATCAATTACTAAAACATATTCTTTATATAAGGCAAATTGGGTGATGATACCGTAGTTCTTTTCTTATTTTTTTACAAAATCATCTGTTATTTTTATTCTTTATTCATTAATTTCTTGTTATAACTTATACTTTTCAATATGATTTAGAAATAAATATATTTCATTTTACAAATGTCATAAAAAACATAGAAATTTTTGCTTTTGTAGATGCTTGCTTTTTGGCATCTTACTGGAATTTTGTCGTAAGATAACCAAAAATAAAGTTGTATATGATGCTATATGGGTTGCATTAGGCACGTCGGATGGAAAGAGCTGGTCTATATTTTGGAGATATGGTAAATACAGATGAAAATGGGAATATAACAGACATTGGCAAAAAGCAAACTAATATTATAAAAAAAGTTATTTTCTACTTCACATTTAAAAGAATTATGGCTCTTAACCATGGCAGGTTTTAAAATTTTATGATAAGCTGAAGTCTGGCAAACCCTTTTTTAAAAAATGCTTTAAAGTCCTACATTTTTTTTTTTTTTTTTTTTTGGGGGGGGGGGGGGGTAAAGTTTTTCATGTGATCCTTTTTTATTTGTTCTGATCATCATATTCATTTAGAAAGTTTGAGAAACTAACGAAAACAGCAGTTGCACTTGAATGCACCAGTCCAACCATATTTTCCCTAGTTTTATATTACTCTTCTAGACACTCCGAACACTCAATTCCTTTAAAGAAATTCCTATTCTGAATCTCAAAAGAAAATTTCTTCATTATCCATATAATTGTATCTTGAATATTCTTGCTTTTTCAAGCCCCAAAACACTTGGTTATTCACAGTGTTTTCTATCTGGTTTGGTTTGACTTTTAAAAGCCTTAAAAAAAATTCCTCGTAATTATTAAAAAGAGAAAAATTTGTCGAAAACTGCGTCACATTTAACGAGATACATTTAAAATAAAATGCCTTATTTAAAATAATTTCCTTACATCATCTTTAATCAAATGTTTGCGTAGCCATTTACTAGAAGCTGATTTTGAAATGCTGGAATGATCTTATTTAATAAATCAAGAAAACAGTCATCAGCTGCTTCAACAGTAATTGATTTGGCCTTAAAAATCCTTCAGTCAATGGGGGATGAACGGAACCCCGATTATATAAGATTGCCATGGATTTTTTCATTGCAATAGAGTTTAATCGTTTTTAAACATTTTAACATGTTCGCTGCTGCTTACTTAAAGATGTGATGATAGTTAATGCCGCACTGTAGAAGTGGGTTTTTCCCAGAAGCCAATTTACTTTTTATAACAAAGAATCAGTGAAAGATTTTCCCGCGCCAGCGCGTGAATGGCTATTGGACATCACCCCACATCACGCTCTGGCGCGTGATTGGCCCTTTAATGTTGGCACCTTATCACACGATGGCGCGTGAGCGGCAGCGAACGTGTTAAGGCAGATCAAAATAGCGTGGATGGTGATTGTTGCACGTGGTGGTCAGAAACATCTAGTTTTCTAAAACTGTATTATATACTGCCGATATTTGTATCATTGTGCGCGCGGCAGCGCGCTACAATAATATGATTGAGCGATGGTGCACACGGATTTTTCAAATTTTCTTTTTGCAATAACTAACTAAATACTTATCCAATTTTGATGATTTTTTTTTAAATGTTCGTCTGACCAAGAAGCACAACATAGCACAAAAATTATTTTTTTTTTATGGCATACTGTAGGTGTACTGTAGAGTATTCTGAAAATCGGACAAAAATTTTGTGTCACAGCACTTTTCTCGAAAACTACTAAAGATAAAAACTTAATTTTTTTTTTAAACAAAAGACAAACTTTTTATCCCGGGGTAGTCATCGAGAAAACGTTATTTCGCTGGGCGGTTTTTCTGAAATTGCGTATTTTCCAAACTTGGTCATAAATGGGTATATCTAACGTTCTATTGCAGATAGAATGTTGCGGTAAAGTTTATTTTAAAGATTTTGCGATGCTAATTAATCCTGCAAAAATTCATAGCTTTACGTTAAACAGTTTTTTTACAAGATGAAATAAAAGAATGGCAGTCATCAATCTAAGGTACTTGTGATCATCGGAGAGAAAAACCAGTTACACCATTCGATTAAGCATAAAAAAATACAGAATGCTTTTTTTTTCTTTTATTTTTAACTTAATTTTTTAACGAATTATGAATTTTTTTGAAATTTTTGACATGCTGATTTTTGTCATTTTTTAACACTAGAACGCCCGGATGGAGACGATTCGACTCCAATCATGTAACTAAATTTCAATTCGAACCAGAAAAATTTTCTTGAAATAATTTAAATCTAATCCACGCAAATTTACGTTAAATAAATCAATTAAATAATTTTGAATAAAAATTCTGGTGAGAAATATTATTTTCAAACTTGAGTAGAATTTCCGGGCGTTCTAGTGTTAATGAATCATTTACTGAATAATTATGCACGGTGTCTAGCCCTGGTGGCTGTTAAATTTGATTTTTAATTTTAAATTAGGCAATTTTTTGCACCATACCAAATTTATATTTTATCCATTTTTTTTTCATTTATTTATATTTTGTTTTTAGCACAATGGCATCAATGGCAAAAATGCCTGGCATACCTGTCAAATATTGGGTCCCTGTACTTTAACAAAGTGTATTTACTATAAGTATATACCGTATTTATTTTAATAGAATGCGCCCTCTAATAGAGCGCGTCTTCTAATAAAGTGCGCACCTTGGTGCTGATTGAAAAAATAAATATACGGAAACGATATAGTAGATAAGTAGAAAACGATTACTTAAATGCATTATCGAGGATTCTCATCGATCAAAATAGAGATATTCTATCAAAGCGATGGAGTGGCGATGCAGCAAAAGTTTCAAATTTTGAACAATATACCACTCCTGTAAACTATAGCGCCAAGGATATGCACACTGTTAAAAATCTGCTGCATTTTGCTGCAACGCACTCCCCTGCTTGTATAGAAAACGGTTACTTGGCCGTGAAATGGCGCTTTCTCATTGGTTGGAATAGAGATATTATATACAAGTGGTGGAGGGCGTTGCAGCAAAATGTAGCAGATTTTTAACAGTGCACTGTTAAAAATTTGACCCATTTGTTGCAGAGTCACTCCACAGCTTTTATAGAATGTCTCTTTATGGCCAATGAGAATGCTCCATAACACAGTAAAGCAATCGTTTCCTATAAAAGCGGTGGAGTACGTTTTTAATAAGTCCGTAATAAATACGGATTAAGAAAACAAAGAAGCATGGTTTTTGTATCAAACTTTACTCTTGCATAAAAAAAGTTCCTGTTTTTGGCAAAAATAATGGATATTTGAATGAAAAATCTATTCTTTGAAAGGATTTATTATTTTATTCACTTTAGTAAAAAACTGATTTTTTTTTTTTTTTTTTGAAAACCACCGTAGAATTTTGGTATAGAAAAACCTGTTTAAATTTTTTTTTTTAATTTGTAACACCAGAGTATTAGAGTATGTAGCATTTTTTAATTTCAATACAAATAAGATTTTGTTTTCTATATATAAAATACAAAACAAGTTGTGCAGTATCCCTATGGAATATGGAAAAATAGAAGGACTAGTGAAAAATGCTCCAAGGAGCAGTGCAAAAGCAGAATATGATTTTAATTGAGCATTAAAAAGTAATGGACAAGTGCTTCTGTTAATTACTGAGCATGAGGAAGGATAAGGGATCCCTTCTTGGCTACAACTCACTTCAATGCCAACTTTGAAAAAATCATATTTGCGCTTTTTTCGTGAAAACAAATCAGTCGCAGTTACTATAAAAATGTATAGTGTAAAGACGTAACCATTAAAGATGCAGCTTAATTAGACATAAATGTAAAGGAAGGCGACATAATGCCAGATACCTAGTTCCTGCAGGTATCACATTCATGCACTGCCACCAAGCATACCCTAAGTGTATAATTGCACAGAAAATTGATTTGTAGTATAGTGCAGAGTGAACAGTGCAGTTAACATCAGAGATGTAGTACAGGCTATACGCCGCACACCTTCTGGACTTTTTAATAGAACACCATATACCCTCTGTTTTTCAAGAAAGCTTATAGTATACACATTCTAGAATATCCCTCTGCTTAGAGCATATATCTTATGTTATTTTTATGACTACACCCCTGGTTAACATCTAAAGCACGGTGGAAAATTCTACTAAAGAACCGCAAATTTCTTTTATATGGAAAAAGCGCAAATATGATTTTTTCAAAGTTGGCATTGAAGTGAGTTGTAGCCAAGAAGGGATCCCTTATCCTTCCTCATGCTCAGTAATTAACAGAAGCACTTGTCCATTACTTTTTAATGCTCAATTAAACTCATATTCTGCTTTTGCACTGCTCCTTGGAGCATTTTTCACTAGTTTATTGAAATTATTAACAAGAACATTTAACTTCTGATTGTTAACAATGCTTAACATTAATAATTATTAAGCACTTTTTTATAAAACAAATAAAATTTATACATAAGGCAAAATACATATAGAAACTTTTTACTTCTTACCCTCATTTTAACCATTTAGAAAATTTATAATTTTAACCAATGATTAAAAAAGAGTCAATTACAATAAAGATTTAATTACTGTCTTAAATATTCTGATTAAAATCGATGACAACTTAGTTAATACTCAAGAATAATTTATAACAATATCGCTTCCGACAGCAACAAAAGATGACCGGCATCTTATTCCAAAAATTTTTTGTCAACCCAATTGAAAGTATTGAATAAGACACTGGTCTTCCTTTCTTTACACCTAAAAGCAGGAACCGGCGTTAATTATTCTTTCGGAAAAGCCAAGTACTAATACTATCTTTAGATAGTATTGGTACTTGGATTTATTTCTCTGGTGTTTAAACTAACAAGGGGACCACCAAACATGGTGCTCACAGATTTTGATGAATTCAAAGTATATTGTAGGGGTCATACCATTAATTATTCGGCTGAAAGGGTTCTTTCAAATGGGCCTTAGTTTTTGAGAAATTGGGGGGTCAAAGTTCAGCGTATATTTTAAGTACTTATTAGTAAAGCTGTCTGTCAACAGCTTCGTGGCTCCGCGGTAAAGCACGAGATTCCAGACCCACAGGTGGCGGGTTCAACTCCAAGTTGGAATTTTTTTTTCTTCTTCTTCTTTATATGTTTCGTATATGTTAAATTTTTTAAGCAGAATTGGAAATTCTACAGCTTTCAACTTATTAATATTTTCTTATGGGGATAGTTTACTTTTTTCATTTTTTTCTTATTTAAAAAAATATGGTTCAAATGATAAACTAATTACACTTCAAAATTCATGAAATAAATAAAAATAAATAAAAATTGCATATATAATTAAAATTTTCAAAAGTATAAAAATTTTGAATGTTTTAAAATCCCTTCTACTTTAAATATTAATAATTTTGCTCAATTACATTTATATATATTGCTAAGTAAAAAAAAAAAAAAAGTTGGCGGGTTTTTTTTCTTTCTTTATATATTTTTTACATGCTACCTATTTTAAGCACAATTGGGAATTCTACAGCTTTGAACTTTTTGATATTTTCTTAATAAAGTAAATTAATATTTTCGAATGTATTTCATGAAAATTTCTTTTTATATGCAATTTTTAAACTAATATTTTTATTGACAAAACTGCATAACGAATTTATGTCTTTAACCTTTTTTTATTAATTATTATGTAATTTCTTTTCTAAGCACAATTCTGAAATAATAATTTTTCTTTTTTCTATCGCTTTTTTGTGGAATATTTTAAATGAAAATTTACCCTTTTTTCTATAAATTATACAAAATAATTTTCAGGTGCAATTTCTCAAACATTTATAGGATTAGTTAATTCAAATAATGCATACCTTCGAAAGTGTAATAAAATATTAATGCAGTAGTGCTAAAATATTATCCAAATTTTTACTGATCTTTAAATACATTTATCTCTAACGTTTAATAAAAAAATCAACTAGATTGGAAAGTCGTCTGCTAATGAAATTAGAATTTACGATACATAAATGATATATATTTATTTTATTCGTCTGCTTTTATTTTCTCGGTAAAATCAAGCAAAAATAGAAATTGTTTTTGCTGTTGTCATTTTGTTTATTTTGCAGACAAATAAAATATTTGAAATATTGGTATGTATATGTATACAGTGGCTCACAAAACTGTTCGTACACTTTAAAAATTTGTACTAAAAAGAAATTTCCCTGTAATTAAATTCGTATATGAAGTCGAGAAATTTTTTATATTATCTCCAAGTTATTCTAAATAACATACAACCTTTTTGCTTAAAATTAATGGATTTTTTTTTAATCTATAAATGTAAACTGAAGATGCCACAGAAAATACACGCCACAAAAGTCTTCGTACACAGAAATATTTTCGGATAAATTCATTATTAAAAATATTGTTTGTCGCTTTATTTTTATTTATACATTTTATTGACATTTGAAAAATCGCTTGGTTTTATATTTTGCAGAATTGGTTCGTAATATTCTATTTATTAATTAAAAATGGTTTGTAATCGTAATGTCACGACTAATAGCGTTCGAAATTAGTTATTTTTCTTCGTAATAGTAGTAAATTAATTCGAAATATTGCAAAATTAGTTAATTTATTCCATTCTACGGCGATAAAAGGCTTTATAGAAATAGGTAGGCGATAACAGGCTTTATAGGAAAAAAATGGATTGAAAACTAGGTATGAAAAGGTCGTCAATCTAAGTTAACACAATGAGATCAAATACTTACAATTAGAAAAGTCGTAAAAAATCCTCGTTTAAGTGCTATAAAAAATGCTACAGAATTTAATGAAACAGTTTTTACTTCATTTTCATCCGAAACTGTTCGACGAGTGGTAAGCCCAGCTGCATTATACAGGCATTCTGACCGTAGAAAATTCTTTGTCAGGGCGAAAATCAAAAAAGCTTAGGCTTTCTTTAGTAAAATCAATGATAAATAATCCCGAATCATATTAAAATAATGTTTTATTTACAGATTAAATCTAATATGCTATTCGTGGCTCCAATGAGGGCATAATAGTATGGAGAAAAAGAATTAAGAATTTAATTTAAAGAACTTAGTTGGAACAGTTAAAGCATGGCAGTGGAGTTGTCCTTGTGTCAGGGTGCATAGCAGCATCAGGATTAGATAATTTTGTATATATTGATAGCATAATAAATCACGATCTTTGTTAAAATATTTTAAAAGGCAATTTAAAATTATCAGGCCAATATATGGGTAACAGATACAACTTTCTTTTTGATCAGGATAATGATACAAGGCACATGGCTCTCAACGTTCGCCTCTAGCGTCTTTACAATTGTTCACAAGTTCTAAAAACATCACCTCAATTGCTGAATTTAAACCCAGTAAAACATATTTGGAGATAACTGGAAGTTAGAACACGAAAACACAGCATTGAAACAAAAAGCGAAGTAAAAACAGCAATGTTCGATGAAGGCATCAACTTTCATTCAGAAATTACAAAAAACACTAATTAAATCTATTCCCAGATGTTTAAAAAACTTTTGTGGGTGTTAAATAATATCCTATTAAGTACAACTTTAGCGAAATATTACAATATTTACAAATATACAGCGATTTTTTTAAAGTGTACGAAGACTTTTGTGAGGTAAATTTTTTGTTGTTTTTTGATTAATGATTTTTTCAAAATAAAGTTTTACTATGTTTTTAAAATATTTTATGTAGTTTTGTTATAAATGAGACATAGATCTTACTCTTAAATACCCATTCTAAAATATTAATTTTAATTAATGGATAGAGCACTATTTCGTTGAAATTCCTAAGTGTACGAACACTTTTGTGAGCCACTGTAGCTGAAATTATGGTATGAAAATTGAGTATGCAATTGGTAGATTTGTATCGAATGCTAAAAATGGGTTGAATGCTAAAAATACTGTAATAGAAGTAAGCAGTAGTACAGAAAACTTTCGTTTGGAAAAGGAACAAAAAGGCAAAATTACGAATGCATTAAAATATTGCGAGATGTTGTTACGAAATGATAATCTGCTTACAAATTCCCAACCGGATGATGTTTCCTTTTCTTCTATTGCTATAGCTGAAGAAGTTCATAATTCAATATTAGAAATATGAGATAATCGACAATTTATTGAAGCAGATGAACGGATATTGAATGAAGAATGTGAATTTAATGAATTTACAAAGGTGTGATTTTTTTTTTTTTTACTTAGCAATATATATAAATGTAATTGAGCAAAATTATTAATATTTAAAGTAGAAGGGATTTTAAAATATTCAAAATTTTTATACTTTTGAAAATTTTAATTATATGTGCATTTTTATTTATTTTATGAATTTTGAAGTGTAATTAGTTTATCATTTGAACCATATTTCTTTAAATAAGAAAAAAAAATGAAAAAAGCAAACTATCCCCATAAGAAAATATTAATAAGTTGAAAGCTGTAGAATTTCAAATTCTGCTTAAAAAATTTAACATATACGAATCATATAAAGAAGAGGAAAAAAAAAGCTCCACCTTGGAGTTGAACCCGCCACCTCCGGGTCTGGAATCTCGTGCTTTACCGCAGAGCCACGAAGCTGTTGACAGACAGCGTTACTAATAAGTACTTAAAATATACGTTGAACTTTGACCCCCAATTTCTCAAAAACTAAGGCCCATTTGAAAGAACCCTTTCAGCCGAATAATTAATGGTATGACCACTACAATATACTTTGAATTCATCTAAATCTGTGAGCACCATGTTTGGTGGTCCCCTTGTAAGACTTATACAGGTAAATAAAGAACATCATCGACACTTGTAAGAGTTGTTAAACGAAAAAGCAATAAAAACGCACCACTTAAAACTTAAAAAAAAGAACATAAACTGGAATTAAATTATCAGTAGGGAACAATTTTCCACACAACGAAACGGCATTTCCCTACAGCGCCGTCTACGCATAGGAAAACCACGCGACATGGCATAGCACCCGCTTTTAATCAAGCATGTTACACCAACACCCCCTATAGTCAAGGCCTTCACACCGTTTCAAAATGGCCGATCGCGATGTCCGACTTCCCACGTCCATAATATGAATGTATATGGAATGTAATATGAATGTAATAATCCTCACACAAAGTTGCATGTCGGACGCTCCTCTCAGTCCACAAAACTTTGAAGAATGTCCTAGGTAGTTTTAGCTGCCACCACCGATATTAATGGGTGATATCGGTCACCTGCTGTGAGGATTGGGTAAAATAACACTGACGCTGTTAATGAACTGAACTAACAGTTTATTTAAGATATAGATATGTACACAAGAAACAATATTTACAACTATTTACAATTACAACTCGGATATAGATGATCCGGTTCAACATTAAATTAACTACGATAAACGTTGGTTGTGTACCGTTCAACTTACACTTTCTTCCTCACACTCAACGCACGTTGGATACGCTTTATCAGAGATTACTGCAGAATCTCAATACACAAGGGTACTAGGCCTCACTTCTCGGCCTATAACACTATCCACCGGGACGCCTTGTCCCACGCTCAAAATATACACTATCCAACAGGACCACAAATCCTGAGCGACCTATCGGTCTCGACGCCAAGCGAGAACTGTCTAACCTCTCAGTCCAGAGTTGACCTTGTCACAGATCTTCCTTCCCCCAGCAGGGCCTCTTAGAGTTCCTCCATTGGTTCAATTCCGCATACCGACCTTGAGTCATGACATCTACTGTTTACACATCACTCCAATAGCTAGATGACAGCTGAGGCACGCCCCGCGGCCATCACTTTCATTCATCAACGAGTGCGTCATCTGCACACCTGTGTCAACATCTGTCATTCGTTATTATAGAAAAGAAAGAAAGGTATTTCGAGCTTCACGGATACACAACCCACAATGCATAAAATATTCAGATAAGTAAATGCCATTCCTTTCTAATTCAGAGCAGAGGTTTTTCTAGGAACCTGACACCCCCCACCTTAGCGGAAAATATGCCTCTTAGGGGCTAATTTTCCCCAAACATATAATAATATTACGGAAGAGTTCAATAGTCTCTTTGCAGATTTCTTCATTCTAAATATTACATAGGCATTTTCAGGTGTCTGAACTTTCTCTACTGACATCTCTACTGAACCTTATACTAATACTACTATTGCATAAACAATACACATGCTAATTTACTATTATAAACACAAAACTTAAAAAAAGATATTTACACACACACAAAAAAAAATTAGACATGTGATGACATCCTTTAAAGTTGTCTACTATTTTGACATTGATACTGATGGGCTAGTAACTGGTTGTTCTTCCCAGCTCTTTCTCTGTAGCCTCGAAATTGCATCAGCATTCAAATTTTGAACTCCGGGACGATGAGAAATGCTCAGGTTCCAGCGTTGCAAGGCTAGAGCCCACCTAGTGAGTTTGGGCGACCTTGGGGTTGTTTCCGTGAGAAATTTTAATGGATTATGATCGGTAATGACCTCAATTTGAGATCCATAAGTCCACTTTTCAAACTTCCGCAACCCGAAGAGAACACTCCAAGCCTCTTTCTCTATACTCGGCCAAGCACGCTGAGCCCCTGACAATTTCTGACTGGCAAAAGCTATAGGTTTAAACTGACCTTTTTCATCTTTTTGAGTAAGACAACATCCTACTGCAAGGTCGGAAGCATCGGCGTGAAGCTGATATTCCCGGCCTACGATAGGTGTAGCCAAACTCGTCACTTTACACAACTCATCTTTAAGAGTATTAAATGCTTTTTCTGCCCTTTCATCCCATGGTACCGTATTTTTGACATTTTCTTTGGTTAATTCGGTTAAAGGTATAGCTATCTCAGCATAATTTGGAATATAAGATCGGTAGAATCCCATTAATCCCAAAACTGATCTAACTTCCTTTTTAGTCTTTGGTCTCTTTAAGTCCCTTATTGCTCCGATTTTCTCCTCATCAGGTGCATGAGTTCCACCCCCAATAACATGACCTAAAAACTTAGTCAATTTCTCTCCAAATTTACATTTGTCTAGTCTAATCGTAAAATTTCTATTTTTCAACTCTTCAATGACAGCCCTGACATGCTCACAATGCTCTTCCCAGGTATCGGAGAAAATGATGACATCATCAATATATGCTTCTGCATACCTCCGATGACCTTGGAGAACCTCATTCATGTCTTTTTGAAACGTAGCAGCAGCCCCTGATAATCCAAAAGGCATTGTACGCCACTGATAAGTTCCGTTATGCGTCGTAAAAGCTGTCAGAGGTTTACAATCCTCAGCCATTTTAATTTGCCAATAACCCCTCAATAAATCTACTGAAGATAAATATTTAGCCGCCCCTGCAGTATACATAATTTCTTGGGAATCTTTCATCGGGAAGGTGGGAACCTGCGTTACAGAATTTAAAGCTCTGTAATCAATACACATTCTGACAGTTGCATCTTTTTTCGCAACGCAAACAATTGGATGGCTAATTTCAGCATTCGAAGGTTCGATTAGATTTAATTCTAATAACTCCTGAATCTGCCTATCCACTTCCTCTTTATAAGCTACCGGCACGCTATATAACTTTGGTTTTTTCCTTTCTACACCCGGTTTCAGATCAATACGATGTTCCCCTACTTCCGCTGGTCGTACAGGACCCATAAACACTTCTTTATTTTCCCTCAAAATGGACTTTAAATCTTTGACTTGACTATTAGATAGCCCTTTTATTTCAAACCTCTCAATATCCCGTTCTATCTCTTGATCCCGGTTCAAAAGAGGAATTTCCCCAACTTCTCCAAATTCCTCATCACCTTCGAAAACAATATTAACTATATTACATTTAGCGATAAATTCTCTTATCTTATTTTGGTGCACATGCTTCCTACTCCCGTCGGCTAACTCAACAATAAACGAATGCTGGTTTCGTTTTTCTACAATAGTTGCCGGCCCTTGCCACCTAGAATATAACTTATTAGTCGAATCGGGGATTAACAGTATAACTTTATCGCCTACCTCAAACGTTTTTTCTTTTGACCTTAAATTATAATGATACGCCATTCTATTTTGTTGAACCTCAGACAACAATTTTGCCTCATTTGCGGCTCTTTCTAAGCGGTTCTTCAGTTTATCCAAGTACTCATGAATCGGCGTAGTATCTAACTGCGCTCCCTTATTTTCTCCTGCCCATGACGACTTAAGAATCGATAACGGACCCTCCGGCGCTCTACCATATAATAACTGGAAAGGTGCGATTCCCGTCGTAGAATTTGGGACTTCCCTATACGCCCATAATATAAATGGTATTTGTTCATGCCATTTTTTTCCTTCTTCCCTAATCGTATGATGTAGCATACGTTTAAGAGTCTGATTAAATCGTTCCACAAGTCCGTTGGACTGTGGATACTGTGGAGTCGAAAATCTTGGACTAGCACCTAACCTTTTCTCAAATTCTTTCGTTAAGTCGGCAGTAAAATTGGTTCCATTGTCGCAGGCAATTACATTAGGAATTCCTGTTCTCATAAATATTTGAAGTAACGCCTCACACGCGGTTTTAGCAGTTAAACTTTTTAGAGGGATCGCATCCGCCCATCTGGTATGCTGATCAATTAAAGTCAGTATATACCGATGCCCTTGTGAACTTTTAGGATCAATAGGCCCAATTAAATCAACATTAATGACCTGAAATGGAAGTTCCGGCCGCGACACTGGGGAAATAGGAGCTCTATCATTTACTTTAACCCCTCTAGTCAATTGGCACTCTAAACATGATTCACAAAACTGTTTAGCTTCTTTTGCCATTCCCTCCCAATAAAAAGAATACCTTATTCTCTGAAACGTTTTCTTGGCTGCATGATGCCCTCCAAATACCGATGAATGCGCTAATTTTAAGATTTCTTCCCTTCTTACCTTGGGTACTACTAATTGCGCTATAGTTTCGCCTAACAATTTCTCTTTATGATACAATAATCCGTTTACAATATAATAATCGCCTTTTTCCTTTTTAGCCAATTCCCAAGCTTTCTCTAATTCTTTACATTCCAACTGGGATTTCTTAAACATATCTGAGTTACTAACAATAGATTCATTATTTTCCTCCGTTTCAGTTTTTTCTGGATCCTGACTTTGTACATTTTGCGATCTCGCGTCTATTACGTAAACATTACAGCTATCGTTACTTACATCTTCCTTTTCATTCGAGTTATCAATAATAATTTCGGAACTTTTTAATTCTTCGGACTCTATCCATGGCTCCTCAAGATTGACACATGACAACTCATTAATCACCTCGGGATGTAAAATTACTTGCTCATTAATATTATCAGTTACTGCGCAAAGTACTTCCTGATGAATAATATTAGTTTGCCCGAATTGCGGAATAGCTAGCGGTAGTTTAACTAACGGTGATTTAACAGCTTCACCAAATAACCCTTGTAAATAAATACTACCCGCTCCCTTTAATTTCTCTTCCGGTACTAAATCTTTATGAACAACACTAATCTCACATCCAGAATCAACCAATCCCTTTGCTTTTTGCCCATTAACACTAACTTCAATTTTCTCAAGTTTATTTAATTTCTCACCAATAACATTAGTTTTCTGCTCGGCCTTTGCCGATATTCTAGCCACAATAGCCCCATTAGGTAACTCTTGATTTTCTTTCACCATAATCTTATGAACACCTGCTTTCTGGTTTCGCCCTTTATTGCCATTATTAGTTCCCTCATTACCCACTTTATTACAAAAACGTTGGTAATGACCTCTCAAACCACACTTAAAACATTTAGGCCCTGAAGCATCATTCGTCTTCTTAAACTCTGTTTTCCTATCCGGAAAAGAATTACACTCATTACTACCATTTTGCCTCCAACTACCACTAAATTTATTATCCTCCCTCGGTCTCATTTTTTCATTGTTTACGTACTTATCTTTACCTTTAAAGCTACTAAGACTTATGTTTAGCATCAAAATAATTATCACACTCTTTAGCAATTTTAGGAGCTTCTAACCATTTACCCTGGTGAGTTAAACTAATATATGCTGCAGTATCCTCATCTAGCGTACTCATTAGCTTATCAGTAACTATCAACTGGTTGACCTTTTCATAAGTGTCCGCACCTCTAATTTTACAATAATTTTCCCACGTAGCTATTAAACGCGATACAAATAATACATGGGTTTCGTTCGGATTTCTCCTAGCTTTCCGGAAATTTTCTAAACATGCCCTCGGGGTTGGCTCATGTTCCCTTAGGACTAACTCCTTTAATTCCTCATAATTCTCCATTTGTTCCTTAGTGGTATAAATTAACAAATTATCCGCCTTATCTCCTAACATATTTAGTAGAATTTCGGCCTGCTGGTTTTCCGGTACATCTTTAGTTTGGAATGCCCTTTCTAAACTGTTGAAAAATAAATTCCATCCCTCAGTCCTTTCTGGTACTTTGATAGATAGAGTTTTAACACTTTTGATCAATTTTTCTATATTACTCTCATTATTAGATTCCCTGACATTAGAATTATTTGCCGAACCTTGAACCCTTAGTCTCTCCATTTCTAATTCATGTCCCATCCTCAATTTCTCCATTTCTAACTTTTCGTGTTTTTCTTCGCGCTCTAACCTTTCCTGTTTTTCTAATATTTCGCGTTCTAACTTTTCCTGTTTTTCTAACCTTTCGCGCTCTAATTTTTCTTGTTCTAATCGTTCTGCAACAATAGCGTCAGATAATTCCTTAATAACCCCCTCGTCATACTCATCACTGTCCATTATGTTTTTCTTAAGCTGAATTCTGGTATCATCTTCCGTGAATTCAACACCCAATTCTTCAGCTATCACCTGAAGATCAACCTTTTTTAGTTTCAATAAGAAAGCCATACCTTCACCGATTGTTATAACCACCCCACAAGAATAGTTAAACCTACCAACTTAATATTTCCTAACTTTCTAACTTAGTACAGATATTTCTCCACTTATTATACTAATTAATACCATTTCAGATAATCCATGCATTTCATTTCTAATTAACCTACTGAATACTCTAATTTTTCTCAACCATTGATATCACACAATTTACTTCCAATAAAACAAAAAAGTAAAACAATAATTCGATTTGACTGCTATGAAATATAGATTCCAATATATACACTTAGATAACAACATACAATTTACATAATCATATTGATACGTTGATATTGAATAGAAGTATTGATGTCAATCAAGAAATCCACATAAAGAAAAATTGTACAACATGCATATATAAATTTCTACAATTATCCTCATAAAATATTTCCGAACTCAATACTGGTTCTTACACTTAAAACAAATATACCGAAAATCTTCACTTTTATTTTTACTCACTATGGCTCTCTTTTGAGCCTTTTTTTTTTTCCACTATGGCTCTCTTTTGGGCCTTTTTTTTTTCCACTATGGCTCTCTTTTGAGCCTTTTTTTTTTCTCACTAGTATTGGCCAATTAAAATTTTCATTTGCTTAGAATTTTGATAATGCAACTCTTAAAATTTAAACAGTATTGTTTCATTTAACAATAATTTAGATTTAATGCATTAATTTAGTTCACTAATATCATTATAAATAGCATATCATTATCATCTCAAATTATTATGACCTTTCTTTAAAACAATAGCAATATGGTTACTAATTCTTTACACCTATCTGAACACAATTATTTCATTGCACATAAATTACCTAGACAATTTACTTAAATTACTATTAATTATACAACAATACAATTTGGTTCGAGATGTCAGAAGAAATGAATGATCAAAACACCTTACCTTATACTTTCTTTGCTGGATTACTTTTCTAATCACAGGTAGCTCCACGATGTAGCGGTAATATGGCACAACAGTTCAGTTTAGTTCTTTCTAATAAAGATACGCACAACACTTTAGTCCACACTAGACGATATGGCACGATACTTTATCACACACTCGACGATCCGGCACGATACCTTAGCACATACTCGACGATACGGCACAACACTTTACACACATTCGACGCTACGGCACGACACTTTACACACATTCGACGATACGACACGACACTTTAGCATACAATCGACGATCCGGCACGATGCTTTAGCACATACTCGACGATATGGCACGACCACACAAGAATTCCACTGGATACTCTGGCATTAACAGACTGCAACACGGCTCGCTGGTCACTGGTTTCAGGCGATTCTATCCCGACGCTGCCAACAAGTTGTCGGACGCTCCTCTCAGTCCACAAAACTTTGAAGAATGTCCTAGGTAGTTTTAGCTGCCACCACCGATATTAATGGGTGATATCGGTCACCTGCTGTGAGGATTGGGTAAAATAACACTGACGCTGTTAATGAACTGAACTAACAGTTTATTTAAGATATAGATATGTACACAAGAAACAATATTTACAACTATTTACAATTACAACTCGGATATAGATGATCCGGTTCAACATTAAATTAACTACGATAAACGTTGGTTGTGTACCGTTCAACTTACACTTTCTTCCTCACACTCAACGCACGTTGGATACGCTTTATCAGAGATTACTGCAGAATCTCAATACACAAGGGTACTAGGCCTCACTTCTCGGCCTATAACACTATCCACCGGGACGCCTTGTCCCACGCTCAAAATATACACTATCCAACAGGACCACAAATCCTGAGCGACCTATCGGTCTCAACGCCAAGCGAGAACTGTCTAACCTCTCAGTCCAGAGTTGACCTTGTCAGAGATCTTCCTTCCCCCAGCAGGGCCTCTTAGAGTTCCTCCATTGGTTCAATTCCGCATACCGACCTTGAGTCATGACATCTACTGTTTACACATCACTCCAATAGCTAGATGACAGCTGAGGCACGCCCCGCGGCCATCACTTTCATTCATCAACGAGTGCGTCATCTGCACACCTGTGTCAACATCTGTCATTCGTTATTATAGAAAAGAAAGAAAGGTATTTCGAGCTTCACGGATACACAACCCACAATGCATAAAATATTCAGATAAGGAAATGCCATTCCTTTCTAATTCAGAGCAGAGGTTTTTCTAGGAACCTGACATTGCATTTCTTGTAATTTTCAAAATTTTTAGCAATAGTGTTTACTTTTTCAGTTAATTGAATGTGTAATCAAGTAAATAATTGTCATTTCCTATAAATATAAGTTGTAATTTAAGAGGGTTACTTATTGTTTAAAAAATATACTAAAAAGGACTTAAAATACAAATTTTTATAAGAGGCGAAACTGCATTAGATTTGAGTTTTGGATTTTTAAATAGATGTGATTTAATTTAGAAATAGAATATTTCTTTTACATTATCAATATCACACTATTTTAAATAAGTAGGATAAAAAAAAAAATTATATTAAAGCATTAAATGAACTTATACTTTGAAGAAAAGAAAGAATGAAAATAATAGAAAGAAAAGAGAAAAAAAAAACTCAGCAAAAAAACTTAAGGTTAAAATTATAACGGTACATCATTTTTTCTAAAAAATATATTAAAATTTATATTGTAAATTAGCTTCATAATCCTGAAGCTAAATTCGTTTACATAACTGGAATTTGATGACTTGATTAAAAAAAAAAAAAAAAAAAAAAAAGATTTGGGAAAAAAAATGTACTAAATAATATGTTGTGTGAGAAGAGTTTTTTCATTTCAAATACACCCCCCCCACACACACACACACACTTTTCACACTCACTCCCATGTGTCTTATTTGTTTACTTTTTTCTTATTTGATGAGAATTATTTAAAGACAGAATGCTAAGTGTTATCTGATTTACTTATGTCATTGTCTTAATATCACTATTATGTAATAATTTCTGTTATACATATGTAAGATATAAAATGTTTTTTTATTAAATCAAAACAAATAATAATAAATAAATAAGGTATATTTTATTTGCTTTCTAGCTTTAACCTTTTTTATTATTCAGTATTTCCTTGTAAGATTGTTTAATCGTATAAATTAATATTAAATATAATATCAAGTGGCATTGGAACAAAGAAAAAAAAAAGATGCAACAACTTATCAATTTATAAACTATTTTTAAATTAATATTACTATTCTAAATTATTATTATTATTAAAGAAAGCATCTGTTCCTTATTAATTTATAAATTATTTTTAAATTACAATTATTATTATAAATTATTATTATTAATATTATTGAAAAAAAATCTGTCAATTGCCAATCTATAAATTATTAAAGTATAAATTTTAAAGTATTATTATTATTAAGGAAAAAATGTGTTCAGTATCAATCTATAAATTATTTTAAAATTATAATTATTATAAATTATTATTAAAGAAAAAAATCTATTCCTTATCAATCTATAAATTATCTTTAAATTGCTATTGCTATTATACATTACTATTATTATTATTAAAGAAAGCATCTGTTTCTTATTAATTTATAAATTATTTTTAAATTACAATTATTATTATAAATTATTATTGAAAAAAATCTGTCAATTGCCAATCTATAAATTATTAAAGTATACATTTTAAAGAATTATTATTATTAAGGAAAAAAATGTGTTCAGTATCAATCTATAAATTATTTTAAAATTATTATTATTATAAATTATTATTAAAGAACAAAAATCTATTCCTTATCAATCTATAAATTATCTTTAAATTGCTATTATTATTATACTTTACTATTATTATTATTATTAAAGAAAGTGTATGTTCTTGATCAATTTATAAATTAGTTTTAAATTACTATTATTATTATTACTAAAAAATATCTACTAATATTAAAGAAAAAAAAATCTGTTTCCATAAAAATAACTTTCAAATTAAGAGTACAGAAAAGTATAGTAGAAAGAAGGAAAAGATAATTGTCAAAATATCAAAAGCAATTTAACAGCTGAAGCTAATTAATATGCTAATGAAAGCTGTAATAGCAATAAACAAACTCTTTGAATATTTTATGAATTAATTTAAACAGCGCACCCAGATTACTTATAGTAAACTATTTTTAAACTGATAGCGAGAAAAATTATATAATTTAATAAGTAAATTCGGATTCAAATTAATAAACTGGAATTTAGAAAAATACTTAATAAACAAAGAAATAAACAATTGCTAAAGGGCAGTAATTTTCTGATAAAGATATATTACATATAAATAATAACAAAATCCCGTGAGGAAATACTGAAAGTTAAAATCAACAGGATAAAAATTCAGATGAGAAGCAAAATTATGTTTTTTTTTATAATTATTTTAAACAAAATACTAATTCACCATAGATGTAAATGATTTGAAAGCCACTGTTGCAATACATATAGCTAGAAAACTAAATCGGTAATCACTAATCTTACAAGTGTGTTTAACACAAATTACCTTTAAAGCTTTGTTAAAACAATGATATAAGGAAAAAAAGATAACACTTACTTTTAGTCTTTATAATATCCAAATTTTGTACAACGCAAAACAAAATAGAAAATGGCGAAACGCCAGAATTGAAACATGCCGTACTAGCGCTGGACTGACCTGACGCACACTGACTAGGTATTTCCCCACTAAAAAAAATCTGTAGAAAATCTATAGCTTTTTGGCCCAAAATCTGTGGGAAATCCGATGGTATTTGGCCCCTTATGCAGATATCTTCCAAAATATTTTGTAAAAATTCTGCAGATATTTTAAAAATAAAGCTAAGTCTGCAAATTTTCTTCAAATTTCTGTAGAATTTCTGTAGAAAATGGCAATTTCTTCAAATAATCATAAGATTATTTTTAGTGGGGTTGCGAATAAAGGTCACCGGTAAAAGGGGAGTCGGACCTTCGGACTGTAGGGGCAGCCATATTGAAACTTCTGGAATTCGCTGCGGAGGCCTTGACTATAGGGGGTGTTGGTTACACTCCTTATTTATTATTACTGTGTAATTTTTTTTTATTGCAGTTTTGTAGCTAGTTGATACATTTTGGCGAAAATGACACGGTGCATAATTAATTCTATTATTTCTGTACCATGTAAACAGTTATAACCCTAAAGATTATTTGGCCATTTATCACTAGCGACCAGCAAGTGGAAAAGTGCCTTAACCTTTTCGCGACGAGAGCTTTTTACAAAATTTTTAATATTTTGTCACCGGTTTTTAAAAACAGATATTTGGGCTTTAATAAATCGAGAAAATACTCCGATTAAATAAGGCAAATTTTACTGTAAAATTTTACTGGTAGGAATAAACAAGGATTCTTAAGCCTTTTTGCGGCACTTATACGTGTAGCTCATCAATAAGGGGTTAAAATTTCTTTAATAATTTATAATTCAGTTCTAAAAATATCAAGATGTTGTAGTGGAAAAAAAAAACACAGCTGTGTACACATTTTTTTAAAATATATAATTCTAGCCTAACAAGAAATGAGTTAAAAATTGGTTAAAAAATTCTATCAATACATTTCAACTTATACGTGAGCACGTAAAGTAAAAATAATAATGTACTGTATATATTTGAGTATAAGTCGAAGAATTTTAGACGAAATTTCGGAGTTGAAAATTAGGAGTTGACTTATACACGAGTTTGTAAAGAAAAAAAAATGATAGATAGTCAGCGAATGGACAGGTCTTGAGTAATCACATATTGGTCTAGATTGGAGAGAGAGATAAAAGCGGACAATAGTCATTTCTCTGTGATTGATAAAAAGCCTCGTCACTAATGACGTATGGTCTCAATAATGTAATTGTTCTGCACCGATTTTCTCATGGGATAGATGGGATTCCTTCCAATACAGGGGCATGCCTTTCAACATTTTAATTCCCCTTTTTAAAAAGAGTTTAACTTGAAAGTCCTTATAGTTATATTTTTGAAAAGTCCCACAATACAAAGAAATACAACAATATGTTTACCTTTGTAAATAAGGTTTCAATAGAATTTTAAAAGATTTTTATTTCGTTTTTAAGCATCGTTAAGTGGATGTGAGTAGGTTTCAAAATAGTTTAAGCTTCTTCGTATTTACACAATTATACAGTTCTAAAACATTGAATTAAAAAAAAAGTCTGATTAGAAACCTAGAATAAAAAATGTTTACTAATTTAATAAAAAAATATTTATACATTTATTTTATCCTCGATTACAAATCATATTCAGTATAGTACCAGAAGTGTGGTTCGACTTATGTACGAAAATTCAATTTGTTTTTCAAAACTTTGCTTAAAAATGAGCAGTTGATTTATACACGGATACATATGGTATGCTACTAAAATTCGTAATGAATAACCTCCTCTTTTTGAATTTAATTATAAACTAAACAATAGTATTTAGACAGTTGATAGATTGTGCTATAAAATGAAGTCATCAGCATTTCACAAAGTTAGAGAATAGCGAAAATTCCACTCTTGTTATCCGTACCCAGTTCATTTTCTGACAATGAATCGATAACAATTTTTCTGGGAAAAATATTTCCATGTCAAAGTAATTAGTTTATTATCTCTCACATATCATCAGCGAAATTCCGAAATATATAAAACTGAGTTATGTCCTATTGGAACGAAGAATTGCCTTTATTTGTTGAAAAATGGGCGATTTAAAAACTACTGAGAAATAAAATTCGTTGAAATGGAATAATACGTTTCATTTCAGCTTGATTGCAAAAAAATTTCTTTCTTTTTCGGGATAAAAAGATGATATAAATATAAGAGAACCAAACTAACTTGATTAGAACTAAAATAATCTATTTTGGGAATTTTAATTTTCCTATGTATTATCATAAATTTAATACCATACTGTTACTTGAAAACGTATGAAAACTTTTTTTTTTCCTTTCATTTAATATAGTTAATGTTCGATGTAATGAAATTTAATTAAATGGCTGATAGCCTTCGGGCCATTCCATGAAAAACAAAACAATTTTCGGCATAAAAAAGATGTTAAAAAATATTGTATGAGTGAATGAAGTTATTTTCATATTTCCAAATAATACATATGTAGGAATAATTTTTCAATATTCAGTTGAATCAGTTGAAATCAGTTGAATACCACGAGGCTAAAAGTATTGACTTCAAAAGAACCTTAATTAGTTTTTTTTCTTCTTTTACTTTAAAATTTTTGATATTACAGTTTATTATACTATAGGGTTTTGCCCCCTACGAAGCTACGCTCGGCAACTCCCGTTCAAATACCTTAGATTCTAAAAGAACACTAATTTCATCGACTTAGAAAAAAATGAATTGTAACTTAAAAGAACAGTGACGATCTTCTTGTAAATGGGCTTTCATTCATTTTCCTTTGACGGGAGATTTTTAAGACCAAATCAGCCGCTATTAAGAGATACAGTGACTGTTTTCATCTTTGGTTAAATAAAAAAAAAAAATTGTTTTTTAATAAGTTAATTTAAAATGAATTAAGTAAACAGTCTTTGTCTCTTGTTATTTCTTAACAATGCTATAAGGCAGTTCTTTTAAAAGTCATTAGAAATGTATCGTTTTAAATCTGACGCAATTCTCACCAAAATTTTCTTTCTTTTTTCAATATTCACATGAAAATACTTTTGTTGTTAGAAAGGAAATATTATTTGTGGAAACTAGAATTCACAATACTTGAAAATATTATTCTCAAAAAAATTAAATAAATGTCTCGCGTGAATATATTTTTAAATTTAAATTGCTTTCCATTGTTATTATTTGGACATTTCAAATAGGACATAATTTCTACTATTCGCTACTTTTAAAGCATATTAAAGAATTAAATATTTTAAAATTTATGTTTCTCTTTGTAATAGTCAAGTGAAAATACTTATGTTTCTAGAAATGAAATTTTTTATTTGCGTTGCTTTAGGACTCACAACAATAATTTAAAAGATCATCCAGAATATATCGTGTATAAATATTTTTAAATTTAAACTGTTGTATTGTTTTAACTCTGACGTAATTTTCATCAAAGTTTTCCTTCTCCTTTTAATTTTCACCTGAAAATAAAATATATAAATAATAATAAAAAAAAAACATTTATTTGCGCGGTCTTATAATTCACAACAATAGTTGAAAAGTTTATCTCAAAATATGAAATAAATGTCTTGCGCAAATAAATTTTTGAATTTAAGCTGTTTGCATTATTATGATTTGTCCATTTTAAATAGGAACGTAATTTTAACCGTTTACGATTTTTAAAACTCAGCCGTCGGCGACTTTTTAATTTTCTTATATAAAACCACGGCATATTTTTACATTTTACTTTCTTCCATCTTTAATAGAAGAAAGTATTGTAATCGAAATTTTGTTCGACTTCCAGTTTTCGATGGATTACACGTTTTAGGGGTCAGAGATTCCAAAAAACGTGTTTTTACAAAATGTCTGTCTGTCCGTGTGAGTGTGTCTATGTGTGTGTCTGTGTGTCCGTATGTCGCCATTCTACCATCAAAAAGTGTATGAAGATATATATAGAATTATACCAAATTTTTTGTGAATGTTTTTGGCTATGGCAAGCAGGTCCTCTTTCAACTTTGAAATTTTCCGCCGGAATGGGGCGCTGCAATAGCGATTTTTGTGCCATTTTTAATATTGTACCCACCAAAAGTGTATGAAGTTACTCATCGAATTGAACCAAATTTTTTGTGTAAGTGTATGGCTATGGATAGTTGATCCTCTCTGAATTTGAAAAACATCCGCCAGAAGGGAGTGCTGCAAATAAAGTTTTGTGCCATTTTCAATATTGTACCACCGAAAAGTGTATGAAATTATACAGAGAACTGAACAAATTTTTTTGTGTAAGTGTTTCCTTATGGCTAGTAGGTCTGCTGTGAATTTGAAAAAAATCCGCTGGAAGGGGGCATTATAATCGCGATGTCTGTGCCATTTTCATTATTTTACCATCAAAAATTGTATGAAGTTATGCATAGAACTGAACTATAATTTTTGTGTATGATTATTTTTTGGTATGTAGCAAGTAGGTCCTCCCCGAATTTGAAAAAAAAAAAAAATTCTGCGGCTGAATGGTTAATGCATAATAATGCATTTATTATTTTAAAATTTTCTTTCACTTTTACAATTCATGTATTTTGTATGAATATCGTTTTTATGACCTAGTTTTCAATATTTTCCCGCTTTTAACAACTAATCATTTATTCTAATTTCAAAGTTTTATTTTTTGTTTATAATATCCACATGTCAGCAATTTTTTTATTTGAAGTCAATAATATTCTTTGCGGTTTTTTATAGTGAAAACTTGGACTTACGCTGCAAAATTTTATTGATTAAAGTAAACTTCTATACACATCAGCGTACAATATTGTACGTTGATGGGTATCAAATTTTGCTTTTAAACAATAGTTTTTTTTTTTTTTTTTTTTTGCAACAATTTAAAGTAAAATATGTAAAAAGTCCTTGAAATACTAACAAATTTAATTTAAAATGAAAATAAATCTTCAAAAAAGAAGTCAAATTAAAAAATATATGCAGTCTGCACAACGGAAACTTCTAATGTATAAAATGATCTAAAAATGATTAATTTCCTACGTATAGTTTTTGCTCTTATAAACCTTTTTAAAGGGAACGATTTGAATAATCTTGACATTAAATATCGCTTAAAATAACTATTCTATTTAAAAACTGTCTGCATCAATGTGTTTATCAAACATTTCGCTATAATACCACCAATTTCAGATTTTTGTATGCAATAGATTTATTAATATTAACGAAAAAAGTCCTCTGGCTACGAAAAATTCATCGTCAGTGGCAGTTATAGGATGTGTTACTTTTTTTTAGAATAGAGAGATACATGAAACTTTTCCACTTTATGAATAGTTTTGGCAATTTTATTTCAATATCAGTTGTTTTAATACTAATTAAAGAGTCTGTAAAGAGTGTTCTACATTAAGAAGTGTCATTGATGGACGGACGGTGCACTAAAAAAGCATATATCAGATGCATGAGATTATATGTATATTAGTTCAGAATATTTCTGGCAAAAATTAAAGAAAGAAAGCTATTTCAAGGATCTAATATCCGTGACAAAGTAAAAAAAAAAAAAAAAAAAAAAAAAAAAAAAAAAAAATCGGAATTCTTGTTAGTTTGAATTAAACGATGTCAAGAGAAAATAAGTTCGAATAAATGAAAAATTTTTAATGTTATTCTGCCATTGAAAATTTTGGGATTTCATGTTTACTTAGAATTAACCAAAGATTTGATTTATCCGATTTCGAATTAACGAGAGCTGACTGTATATTTCTTTTGTTTAGTAAACTGGAATATTTATTCTATGACAAATATTGGGAAAGCTATTTACAATTCCTAGTGATTGAAATAAAGTTGTTTTGTGAAAAACGTGGGAAAATATGAATGACAAAACTCAATTGCATAGCCAAAAATTCTTTAGCTAGAGATAAATATAAAACAAAAATTTAAAATATGATTTTAAAATGATGAATAATTTAAGTATTAAAAAAACCCAATGTATGACGTATGAAAATAATAAGAAAAGAAACACAAAGGAATTTTGCAAATTGACTTTGGAAGACCTTTTTTCCTTAGTATCAAAATGAAATATAAATTACATTGAATTTTTTTAGGCGCGTTCGTAATTATGTAAAAACGTAGCACCTATAGCCATCGTTCACTTCATCTGTCCACACATAAACAAAGTAAAAACTACGCAACTGAATCGTTTGAAATTTAAAAGATACAATTGTTGCATAATTTTGTCGAGTCACTACAAATTTTATGAAAATCTTACGCATAGTTTAATTAAAGGAATTATTACATTACATTACAGCTAATGAGTAATATTAGATTCAAGTACATTTTAATGACGTTACACATAATTGTTGGAGTGAAGCGAAAGCTAATACGCATAGCCCGTAACGATATTAAAAGTCAAGCATAATTCTTTCGTCAAGCAAATCTGAAAAAATATATGTCGGATTTTGATTCTGATTGTACCAGAAGGTACCTATGAGGGTAACCTAATGAATGCACCTACTCTCAAAAGTTAGTTTCAAATAGTTTTAAAATTACATTAAAAAAACTGATAAAAAAGTACTATTTATTTGCACACGTCACAGATATTTGATGTGCGTTACTTTTCATCGGCTGGATGTTTCGTTGGATTCCAGAATTCGAACACATGGAGCAAAGAAAATGCGCAAGCAATTTTTATTTAATTATAATAAAATGCATTTAAACTTAAGAAACAAATTGGAAAAGAAATCTGTTTTATTATTTATTTATTTATTTATTTATTTAAATGAAAAAAAGCCATAATACTTAGTAACTTAGTATTTGAGATTTTGCGATAATCTGTATAATAACATTTTGTAATCGCCTTTAGCATCTTATATAATTCACGCAGGCAAATTGAAAACAATTCTTTCGTGTTTAAATAATGCGAGTTTTAAATACATACTTTAGATATTACTTTTAATCGTAGATTATATTCTGTTATTTTGTTTACATAGATTACTTAATATTATTTCTCATTAAACAATCTGTGTTTTTCTCGGCGATTATTGAGTCATTGCACGTATTTTGTTATAGTTAAATTTTATGAAAACATATATGTGACACAGATGTCATATACGCGCTAAGTTGGCGCGATTGCAACAAAATGGCGATTTTCTGTCTCACATGGTAACCCGTTTATTTTTATTCATCAATTTATTAAAAAAAAAAACAATAATGGAAGCAATAAATAAACAGTTCTAAATAATAAACATAATAATAAATAGAATAAAAAATATAAAGATCACAATAAATATTAACACTCAGATTAATATTAATAAATTTTCACCAAATAAAGTTTTCACCAATTTGCGGGGGGGGGGGGGGAGGGGGAAATCGAGCCACGTATTGCGTATGCGACATCCATACCATATTTATATGTAAAAATAAGCATAAACGTTCATCAGGCTTGTTTATGTAGCTGTTCTATTTGCAACAAATCTCACTTTCTGAAGTCCAAACTGGACGAAGGAGTATAAAAACGCTAAGGTAAAGATAATACTGGAAAAGTACCATGAAATTAGAGAAGATAGATCGTATACGCATAAAATTTGGGACAAATGTGGCGAAAATTATTTTTGAATAATAGTTACATCTATATTTTTCAATTCTTTTCTATTATTTTAAAAAGGAAATAACAACAAATAAAAACACGATTGATTAATAAATATAGAAAAAATATTTATATAATTTTAAAAAAACGTAAATTAACAATTTATGAATAAATAAACAACAATAGCAGAATTAGCACGGCAGACAAAATAACGCTATTTTGGCACCAACCAGATACATTCTACCTGGTACGTATCTAACGTATATGACATATGTGCCTCTTTTTTAACACTTTCCAACAAAGTTGAAATGTGTTTATTCTTTCGGTTTGCCTGTCCGTCTGTCCATCCTTCCGCCTAGCCTCGCTCTAATACCCGTAAATATAAACTTATTTTTAAATGCAATTGATAAGCCTTATTAAGATCCCCTTGGCATGTTTGGTATTATATATGATGTATGTGGGATTAAAGTTCCTAGAAGGGCACCCAAAAGAATTTAATTACATTATAGCATATAGGGAAGAAGCGTTTACAGAGTATTTTAATGACATTACGCTATTACAGATGGATTGAAACTGATATAAATCACTGACTTTCACTACGATTACGTTAGAGCAGGATATTCATAGCATTTTAAATCCATTTATAGGGACACACAAAAGAAATCAGCTACAATACTCTATTTTAGTATCAATTGCTGAAATGAGTTTTCAATTTCTGCATGCGCTTTTAAATTTAACTATTCTTTAGGTACGTTCGTAATTATATAAATACGAGTACCTACTGTCGTATCTGTCCGTCTGTCTGTCCGCATATGATAGCATAAAAACTACCGAACCGAATCGTTTGAAATTTTAAATATATATTTGGTGCCGAATTTTGTTGAGTCATTTAAAATTTTACTAAAATTGGATAAATAGTTCAGATACAAGGATAGTTAAAAGCATTACGTTACATTACGGCCGATGGGTTGAAATGATTCAAAGTGCTTTTTAATTATAGCACACATCGAAACATAAAGAAATTGAAGAGCACTAGAATATAAATTTTGTAGAAATTTTGCCGCACAAAGAATACTTATTATTCATTTACAGAGGCTACCATAAAAGAATTCCGAAACCATAACAGTACGTCGGGGGGGGGGGGGGGCATTATTTTTTTCCACGCAAGAGATCTTCGCATTTGTCATTACAAGGTCTTTTAAATAATAACTTATTCAGGTAAAACTGCGTAATCGATAAAACTTTGGCGTATTTGAGCCTGCATGTTTTGCTGAAAAAAATATGTATTCAGATTTCTAAATCACTTGTGATGACACTTTTACAGCTCAAAGCTTATGCAGACGAAATATTCAAATCTCATGCCGGACCTTATACTAAAATCATTGCCAATACCTTTTCTTTAATGCATGCTAAAGCGAAACACTGCTCAACTTTTTGAGAATAGGTTTGAGAAGAAAAGAAAACAGCGTATTTAATGGCCAGCATGCACTACCCATTTAAATCCGATTGATTATATCTGGAACACACTCAAACAAAGCATCGTATTCCTTTTTTGGTGTTTTCGGGATTTTTACGTAATATTTTTTAAAGAGAGAATTCCCCAAATTCTTATAGAGAACCTCATCGCATCAATCGAAATCAGAAGTAGATATTATAAACTGTTATTATATATTAACTATTCTGTATTAACTGTTTAAGGGGTCCACATACAATATAAAAAATTCCCTCTTTCTATTCAACCGTCATGATTTGTGCTATTTTAGATGGTTTGGATAATACAGGGATGAAAGTGCATTAAAGCCATTTTTTAGCAGCTTTGGAGCAGTAAAAATCGAATTTTGGAGCAGTAAAATCGATTTTTGTAGCAGCAGAAATCGGATTTTGTAGCAGCAAAAATTTAATTTTGCAGCAACAAAAGCTCTTTTAGGAGCAGATTGAAATATTCTAATGCTAATAAACTCTTAAACAATTATAATAACTGCTTTCTTGAAAAAAAAAAGTTACATTTGAAAGAATAAATACTCAGATTAAATTTCTCCACACATTTTAGACCTTTTGATGAAATTTGTGGTTTTTCGCGATCTTTTAACATAATTCACGCTTTTTCACAATCTTTTGACCCTGTTTGTTCGTTTTTAACTAGATTTGCGAGGTTTTTTTTATGACCTTTTGATGAAATTTGTAAGTTTTCTGAGATCTTTTGACGAAACTTACGAACCTTTTTATAAAATTTTCGGGTTTTTTCACACGATGTTTTAAAGAGATTAACTTTTTTTCTCCACGACCTTTTGGCCGTATTTTGTTCTTTTTATGAAGTTAGATATCCTTTGACAAAGTTCGCATGTTTTTTGTGATTTTTTGACGAAATATGCTTGTTTTTCGGAGTCCTTTAGAGAAATTTGAGGTTTTTTTTTTTCGCCACATTTTACAGAAATGAACATTTTTTCATGATCTTTTGACTGTGTTTTATTCTCTTTTTTATGATATTAACGATTCTTTAGCAAAACTCACGTTTTTCTCGCGATCCTTTGATGAAATTCGAGTGTTTTTCGCGATTTTTCGATAACATTTGCGTGTTTTTCGCGATCTGTAGTCGAAATTTGCTTTATCTATTGTCGAAATTCGCGTCTTTTTCACGATCTATTGATGAAATTTGAGTGTTTTTCACGATCTATTGGTGAAATTCGAGTGTTTTACGCGATATATTGACGAAATTCAAGTATTCTTCGCGATCTTTCGATAAAAATTTGCGTGTTTATCGCGATTTTTTTGACAAAATTCGCGTGTTTTTTGTGATTTTTTGACGAAATACGCTTGTTTATCGGAATCCTTTAGAGAAATTTGCGATTTTTAGCGATATTTTCCAGAAAAAGTTTTTTTCATGATCTTTTGGCTGTGTTTTGTTAAATCTTTTTTGATATAATAACGATCCTTTAGCAAAACTCGTTTTTTTCTCGCGATCCTTTGTTGAAATTCGAGTGTTTTTCGTGATTTTTCGATAAAATATGCATGCTTTTCGCGATCTATAGACAAATTTTTCATGATCTATTAATGAAATTAGAGTGTTTTTCACTATCTATTAGTAAAATTAGAGTGACGAAATTAGCGATCCTTTGACAAAATTCACGTTTTATTATTTCGAGATCCTTTGACAAAATTCACGTTTTATTATTTTGAGATCCTTTGACAAAATTCGCGTATGTTTTTTGAAATGCTTAGACAAAATTCGTGATTATTCGACGTTTTTTTTTTTCCGAGATATTCAGATGTCCCCCCCCCCCCAAGAACTCTATCATGTCCCCTGCAGAGCTACAGAAGTCCCTCCCGGAGAAAAGTGTCTGAATTCAACACTGTTTTCCCTTGCGTTCTGTTCATGTTTTGACGAAACAGCAATTTTTTTTTACAAAATTCGATTTTTTTTTTAATTGTTTCACAAACATGTAGCGGATATTCATACGCGCTTTCATTCTGTTTTCGGTTTTGCCGTCTATCGGCAGGATTCGTCGAGGAGCAAAATAATTCACCATTGACAAAGGAAAGACACAGAACAGTAAGATAATTTACAGAAAATATGTACAATACATAAGACAGGGGCGATTCTGGGTGAAACTTTATTTTCGGAAATTGACATTGCATTTTCGGAAATCGGTGGCGGGAGAAAGGGGGGGATACCGTGGGTTATCCCCCCCCCGGTAAGGGGGATCTTCAGACGAAATTGACTTTTTCCCGCGATCTTCAGATGAAATCAGCGATTTATCTGCGATATTTGAGCAAAATCGGCGAATCATTGTGATCTTTTGACGAAATTGGCGGTTTTTTCGCGATCTTTTGACGAAATCGGCTGTTTTTTCGCGACCTTTTGACGAAATCGGCGTTTTTCCGTGGGTTTTTTTTTTATGAAATCGGCGTCTTTTTTGACGATCTTTTGACAAAATTGGCATTTTTACGCGATCTTTTCTCGAAAACGTCGTTTTATCCCGGCGACCTTTTGACGAAATCGGCGTTTTTTCGACGATCTTTAAACAAAATTGGCATTTTTACGCCGTCTTTTCTCGAAAACGGCGTTTTATCCCCGCGATCTTTTGACGAAATCGACGTTTTTTCCGTGATCTTTTGATGAAATCAGAATTTCTTTTTTTTTTCAATAATCTTTTGGCAAAATATTTTTAAGCGATCTTTTATAGAAAACGGCGTTCTTTCCCGCGATCTTTTAACGAAATCGGCGTTATATCCGCAATCTTTAGACGAAATGGACGTTTTCCAGCAGTCTGCAGACTTAATCAGCTTTTTATCTACGATATTTGGTGAAATTGCCGTTTTTCGCGATCCGCAGAGAAAATTCGCATTTTTAAGCGATCTTTTGACAAAGTTCGTTGACAAAAACATTGACGAGATCGTCGTTTTTCCACGAAATATTGACGAAATATGTGCTTTTTCAGCGATCCTTTCACAAAGTTTGCATTTCTCCCCAATTGCTTTTTCCGCGCGCAAAACCGCACAAGTTGGCAAATATGTGGAACTGATAACCCAATTTAAAATTTTCGAAAGAGGATGCCTTAAATTTTCGGAAATTTCGGATGAGTATCATCCTTGACATAGAAGGCGAACTGCAATTAATTGGGAATAAACATATTACGGCAGCTCCATCCGTCTCCCCCAACGCGCGCGGTATCCCGCGCCGAACTCTGCAATCGGTTGCGATGAAAATGAACGTATGATGACTCGAGGGAAAAACAACTTGCAGTCGTTTGCGGGGCCACGATAAAACTCCACAAAACATCGCGTGTTTTTAGTGATCGAATACGCATGTTTTTCGCAATTTTTCGGCGAAATTTGCGCGTTTTTCGAGATTTTTTCAATGTTACTTTGTCTTTTGACGAAATTAGCAGCCTGAAAAAAGTTATATGTTGTTGTTCCCTGGATCGACGAAATCGCGCTAAATTTCGTTTTGGCAGTAAGTGCCTTTTGGCGCAGGTTTGGCGCAAAATTGAAAAAAATAGCTGTTTTGTAGCAGTTTGGCGCAGGAAAGCGGTTTCGGCGCAGTCTGGCGCAATTGGGGCAGGTTTTACATCCCTGGATAATAGGTGTGGAGTGTCTGTTTATGTTTTGTTATGTACGTAATTTCAAAAAGTTCAAATTCAGATATAAGATATTTTAGTTTATTATCTGTGTTATTTTTAATGTATTGCGTACTTCCAATTTTATACGCATGCATGGCTGTTTTGCATAGTTCACTTTCTTATTTTTTAATCATGTATACGAAGTTATATACAGGGTGATTCAGCTCGTCGGTGACAAACTTTAAGGATCGATAGAGCACACCTAGACGAACATTTTTGAATAGGGAATGTAGGGTCCCTGACGCGATGGTAAGGCTGTAGGCGCTTTCGAAAATTTGGGTGCCGAAATTCGAAACGTCATAAAAACTAGGGAAATGGTTAGATTTTCTTGCTTGTTGCGTCGAAATGATTCTGTTTGTTTAGACTTTCTTCAGTACCAATTTGATAAGCGTATCTCTTAAAACATGGATAGGGGGCGCTGCAGACTTTGGAGAGCTAGACAACAACTTTAAGCCCGTTATTTTGATAATTTAACACATGCTCGCCAAAGTTTATACTCTAACTTAAAGTTTGAACCCAAAAGTAGAGCCCTGCAAAAAGCGTAAGAGCCGGAATAAAATGTCAAAGTACAGGGTGGTCGAAACTCGAAGGCTCCTAAGAGATAAACAAACAGATTTCTTGACTTATGGCATGCATTTTCATGATTCTGTTTGCTGGGGCTCTCTGAAACTCAGTTGAACGGTACAAAAAGAAACATCGATAGGGGGCGCTTTGGGCAAAAAACATAATTCGTTGACATTTCGGACGCTAACTGGAAACGGGGCGCTACGATCAGTTAGTAATAATGAAAACACATTTTCTACCTCTGCTCAACACTTCTGAATAAATTTAGACCAAAAACATCAATGATACTGGAAATTTATTTACAAAAAATAACACTACAGAAGATGCTCGAAATTTCAACCTTGGGCCATGATGCAGGCTTCGCACCTCCGTCGCATTGAGGAGTGTGTGTTTCCAACAATGCCAGGAGTATCTCTGATCTGCCCTGCAGCTGCCACAATGCGCGCCACAAGTTCTTCAGCACTGCTGACAGGTGTATGGTATACCTCGGCCTTCAGGTAACCCCAAAGGAAGAAATCCAAGCAGGTGAGGTCTGGTGATCGGGCAGGCCAGTGAACTGGACCCCCACGCCCGATCCACCGCTGGCCATACCTTGCGTTTAGATGGAGACGCACGTCGTTCGTGTAATGGGCCGGAGCTCCATCGTGCTGGAACCACATCTGGCGACGCGAACCTTCGGGTACGTGCGCCTCCTCCAGAAGCTGCGGCAGCACTTGATCCAGGAAAATCAGGTAATTTCCACCTGTCAGCCGTTCAGGTAACAAATAAGGGCCAATGAGGCAATCCCCCAGAATGCCGGCCCACACATTTACTGAGAAACGCTCCTGGGCTGCTCGGCTTCTGGTTTCATGTGGATTTTCATCACACCACACATGACTGTTGTGGGCGTTCCACATTCCCTCCCGGCTGAAGGTGGACTCGTCCGTAAACAAAATGCTGTTTACAAAACGGGGATCCCTGGATCTCATCGCCAAGTACCATTTTGAGAATTCCACTCGAGGGCCAAAATCCTGATCTCTGAGCAACTGCACCCGCTGGATGTGGTAGGGGTGCAGATTCCGGGAACGTAAGATGCGCCACGCAGTTGCTTGCGAAATGCCAACATGTCTGGCGATATCTCTCGTGCTAAGACCTGGGTTGTCCTCAAACAGGTTAAGCACAGCCTCTTCGTTGTCGGGGGTGCTCACTGATCGCTCCCGTTCAGGCCTGCCTCCGTCGAAAGATCCCGTTGTGGACAACCTCTGGTGTACTCGAGCGAAGAAGGCATGGCAGGGGATTTGCCTGTTGGGGTAACGCTCGGCGTACAACCGATGAGCGGCTCGTCCATTACAACCAGCAGCGCCATACGCCAAATGCATGTCAGCCAATTCAGAGTTTGTGTACCGTTCCATCCTACTACCGATCTGCAGACAAGTAACCCGAAGCTTAAGTAGGTACCGCACGTTCAAAAGACGTGTCTGCGCATACAACTACGTCATCTCGCGTTGTCGTCTACGCATTACGTATCTTTTGCATATCGATATGGTACGATATCTTTTGCATAAATCAGCAAAAAGCACCTTATGTAAATTTTATTGCGCGCATTGTGCATGATTGAAACCAGCTATGTTTGTTAAAAAAAAAAAAAAAACTGCAGTTTTAATAGCTTCTTATGATAAGTAAATTACTCTCTTGTTTTGTTTCTAACTGATCGTAGCGCCCCGTTTCCAGTTAGCGTCCGAAATGTCAACGAATTATGTTTTTTGCCCAAAGCGCCCCCTATCGATGTTTCTTTTTGTACCGTTCAACTGAGTTTCAGAGAGCCCCAGCAAACAGAATCATGAAAATGCATGCCATAAGTCAAGAAATCTGTTTGTTTATCTCTTAGGAGCCTTCGAGTTTCGACCACCCTGTACTTTGACATTTTATTCTTTGCAGGGCTCTACTTTTGGGTTCAAACTTTAAGTTAGAGTATAAACTTTGGCGAGCATGTGTTAAATTATCAAAATAACGGGCTTAAAGTTGTTGTCTAGCTCTCCAAAGTCTGCAGCGCCCCCTATCCATGTTTTAAGAGATACGCTTATCAAATTGGTACTGAAGAAAGTCTAAACAAACAGAATCATTTCGACGCAACAAGCAAGAAAATCTAACCATTTCCCTAGTTTTTATGACGTTTCGAATTTCGGCACCCAAATTTTCGAAAGCGCTAGCGCCTTACCATCGCGTCAGGGACCCTACATTCCCTATTCAAAAATGTTCGTCTAGGTGTGCTCTATCGATCCTTAAAGTTTGTCACCGACGAGCTGAATCACCCTGTAGAATAGAACTTCTTTGTCAAGAAGAGTTTCACTTAGACAAAAAACATCAACATAAAGAATTTATATGGAATGATGGACGTCCTCTAAGTTTAAATAGCTCCTTTAAACAGCTTAAACAACTCATTTTCAGATAAAAAGTATAGAAAAAAATCAATCACATGAAAATGTAGTTGATGAAGTGAGTGGTAAATATAAAACATTTATGCACTGAAATATGATGAGTAAGAAAAAAATGCACGCAGTTTAATCTCCAAAAGACATTTCTGATTTACTTTGCAGGCCAGCTGTCACAGAGCATGAAAATATTTTACATTAGAAAAGAGAAATTTGAAAGACGAGTACATAAGGAAAAACCTCCGAAAAATGTATCAAAATCAAAGGAATATCAAGCTTCCATATCATTGAACATAACTCAGTTTGTCACGACCTATGGTTGTCAAAAGAAAACTTAAATCAAACAATTCAATATTCTTAATTTTCAAAGAAGATCTAAAATTTAGAAAATAGATTCTTTTCAATTATGACGCCAAGCTTTATCCAGGAAAAATTGCCAATAAGCTAATGATGCATTTTTCCAAATGACATAAAAGAGTAAAAAATTTGAGATTATTTCAAATGGTCATTTTTAACCATGATCAACCATCGAGATGAAATATCATACAAACGTGTAGAAATGGCAAAAGGTATGCGGCAGTTGTTGCTAATATTAAAGGCTCTTATAAACTTGGAGATATTTAGAAAAATGCTTTAAAACTTCGAAATCAAATCGATAAAACTTGTTTTGTCATTAAAATTTTACTTTAAAAAGTTCTTATTTTGTACTTTATTCATGTTTTTTTATATTAATATAGGAACTTTCCTTAAAAAAATGTTTTTTTTTCTTTTTAGTCAGCAATTGATTTTTTTTTTCTTAAAATTGAGAATTCACACGTTGTATTACATGTGATACGAATGTCCTGCCTCACATCTATTAGAAAAACTATTATTTGTACTGAACTATACTTTTTCAAACAAATAACATAATAAATAATTAGTAAGTGGCTACACTAAAAAAAAAATTGGAGCTATATAAACGATGCAGATTCAGAGGCTTTCTTTTTAGAAGCAAAGCATGAATATAGCCCTGTCCAATAATGTGTCTTGTATGTGACAGTTGTAACTCCTTAATTCTTATTTAATTTAAAAGTATGAATAACATTTTTGTCTACAATATCACATAAGTAGAATATTTACTATTAGTCAGGAAAAAAAAAACTTAAATGAATTTTATAATTGAGAACATTTTCATCAAAATTTACTCTAATTGTCCAACACGTGACCGTAGAATCCCCCTCTATCCTTTTACTGATTAGTATTTTTGAATGGGAAAAACAAATTTAAAAAATCATTAGAAAAGTTATATTTCACTAATATGAACTTGAAAAAACTACTAGTCATAACTGAAAGATGATTTGATTCTGTGAGTGAGAAATTATATTCCAGCCATAAACAAGGAAAATTTCAAAAGATTATAAAATCTAAGGACATAAAACTAAAGAAATCCATTTATAAATTTTGAATTCAAGAGTGAATTTTAAGCCATTTTTCAAAAGCTTAATTTGAGTTTCAATTAGTTCTTTTATTTCACTGAAAAAAAAATTGTGTAACGTTACTCTATAAATTGGTGGCAGCCATGCTGCCTCCAATTTTGTAGAATATTTTAATTGATATAACTAGTATAACATTTCGCTAATATGTAATGTTACACCAATGATACATGTTTAAATTACACCATTGTATGACAGAAAAAAATTACTCCATAAAACTAAAGGCAGCAGCTGCCAGCAATTTTATGGAGTAACATTACATAATTTTTTGCAGGGTTTGGTGAGCTTACAAAACGCTGATACTACAATCATTCAGAATATCTTTGAACCATGGGGTGTAACTTTGCACCACGTATTAATTTTCAATTTGTTTGACTTCAATAAGCTGAATAAATTCCAATGCTGCATTCTGTTGGCAAGGTTCTATACTGGGATTTCTATCCTTTACTTTAGAAAATAAATTCATACGCAATTAACTGCATCATCCAACAATTTTTGTGAAGTACTGTTTTCAAGTAAATTTTGAATGCTGTTTTCAAGTTGTTGTAATTCAATAAAATTTTTATAGCAAGTAACAGTGTATTCATTATCAGACATATTATTATCGAAGTGTTTCAAATGTGTTAATATTTTTTTATTATTTATTTATTAATTAATAAAATGTAAAATAAGAAGGAACTTCCATTTTACCTCATTTTCAGTACAACTTTGAGACGGCTCAAAGTTATATTGATTTTTATCATTTGCAGATTTTAGGTACTACTGTCAAAAATTCTTCATATTCACACATACATTTTACATAAATGAGGAAAATGTGCATTAGATATAATATGTAAATAATTTCACAAATATGCGTAAAACACACAAAATTCATTTAAAGGCGTTATTCGGGGCGGAGCTACTCAAATTTGATATTTCATACATTCGACATTTTTTATTCTTGTGTGAATAATACTAGTGCCAGTATGTAATACTGTAATTATGCTTATATTATTAAGTTAAAACATTGAAAATTGTTTTTCACTGCATTTTTAGGTTTAATCAGAACAATAATCAGCTCTTTTTTGTTTCTAAATATTCATGGTTTTCTTCTTCTATTCTTCTTATGCATAATGTTTGTTGTAATATCATAAATTATAAAAACCTTATGATGTTGAGAAATGTAAATTAGGAGATTTTACATACCTGGAAACATTTTTGAGGGATTCAAGAATGGTAATTCAATAATTTATAATTAATTTTATTGCTTCTCTTTTATGCCTTTAGTTGCAATAATATTCTTAACACTTTACCTACCAAGTTATGAATTCATGAAAATTTTACATTATAAAGCATTTTACGTAAATTTTTTAAACTAAATTAAAATATTTAGGTAATCATTTAATAAGTTTTTCAAAGATTTTAGAAGTATTGAAGGATTTAGAAGGATTAATTAAATTTGAATTTACATGGCTTTTGTGCGATATTTATAACCCCACTCAAATCTTTTATTTTAAATTGTTTCTTATTATTTTGTAGAATTATAAAATGTACAAATACGATGTCCTTACAATATAAATGTAGAAATATTTCCGAATTGAAAAATCCCCATCCCTCTCCCTCAGCACCAAGAAATCTGAAAAGATGCAAAGACAAAAGAAATCATCCTTTTAAGAATATTTTTGTTTTATGTAACCAATAATGCTTTTGGAACAAGATAAAGTAATGTATCTGTAACTCATTCGATACAGAATTACAACTAATTGACGTATTAAAAGAATTGTATAATAAATAATTTTAATGGTACTTATAAGTACCGTCGATAAATAAAAGGTTAAAATAAGAGTGTGGCATTTTGAAAATAGAGAAAATGCGGATAAAAGTTACCCTGAATTATTGCACCTTTAAGTTAAAGAATTAGAAGCTGAAATTTTCAACAATAATAATAAAAAATTAAATAAATAAAAATTGAATTTGCTTGTATTTTAATTCGTAATATACAACATTAAGGTTTGGAGAAATGACCTACAGAATGCAAAACATTACTCGATTCAAACTTTCATATAGCTGATGAAGAAACAGTAGTTTTTGAAGCCAAAAATGAATAATATAAGGAAAACACAAAAACCAAAAATTACAATAAAACCGCTTCAAACTCACTTTTATAAACCTTTTTCCTTCTTTTTTTCCGTAAAAGTTCTTTATGATTGTAACTTTTATTTTAAAAATTGTTGGTAATACTTTGATGTTAACTTATTTAAAATTTTTTGGCAACCAATTTCGCTGCTTTTCTTTGCAGTGAATGGACAGAACTAATCAAGAAAAAAAGATTAAGGCTAATTGTGAATTTACTTTTTACCGTTTTTTACGTTTCCTCTACAAACAAATACTAGTCGTTGGGGGCTACCGCATCATGGATAAGCATAATATAAAATAAGATAATAAAACATGTATAAACCATTTATAAAATGCATTGCAATTCCAAAATAAAATTTAAACGTATATTTAAATATTTTAATACATAGTAATGCCCTATTACTGAATAGCGGATATTACTTGATTATCCCGTCGACCCATTTCGACAAATTATATAAATCGACAAACTAATCGCAAAATTATACATATTGGCATTTTTTTTAATAACGAAGGAAGAAATAAATCAGTAAAAGATTAATAAAAATACAAATAAAAGTTCCAATTAAAAATCACTTGATGATGTAGCAAACACTTGTGACATGTTTAATGCCAAGTGAATATGACATTTATGATAAACCGTTATTAGCATTCAATCTTATAATTTAGCGATAGTTTTTGTTCAACGGGATAATCAAGTAGTATCAAATTGCATAAATTTAACATCCTTATAACTCCTAAATCATATTATCTAACAGTTTAATGCGTCTCATTTCCAATCAAAATGTATCTTTGAATTGAAATTTGAACGAAATATTGGTTCATGAAATATTGAAGCATGTAGAAAATATTATTACAAATACCTCGGAAATAATCCGATTGATTTCATTTTTTATGCAAAATTTATTTTTTTTATATTGTCTTTTATATTCACTTCTTAAAATAAACAATTTCGAAAAATTTTATATGCCCTTTAGTGAACGAATATTTCAGGAGACTATGTTAAAAAAAAGTATGGTTCTTCTTACCATTATTATATAGTAAATACACACCAAATTTTAAGTCTCTATCTCAATTTGTTCCGGAGATAGGGCTTTTATTAACACACATATCACAGACGCAAGGCAATTTTTTTTAATTGCGTTTTTCGCAACTTCAAGTGCCTGAAACGTGTAAATCAGTGGAAAAAGTTTTTTCGATTTTTAAAACGGATACAAGATTTACCCTATACTACACATGATGGGTTTAGTAACGAGACTTACATAGTAAAACTCGTTTAAAATATACAGGAATCCTTTGGAAAACATTCTTTAATTTTTATTTGAAATTGTTATTTATGTGATTGTGAAAATATACTAACTAAAAGAAGAGCACACTTTCATTTATTAAGCAGTTTTACGTCTATCGAAAACTGAAAAATGTAATTTGATTTTAAATCGTTCCAAAAGTCATGCCTACCAGTATTACGCTTTTATGTTTAAAAATGAGTTCTCGAATGCTTAAAAATATTTCATATTCTTGAGCAAGGATTTAATATATGGTTTTTTATTATTATTTCGCTTTAGCGAACTATTTATTCTGGCAGATCTATCGATCTTGTGTGTGATTTTAAATCCACGTGTCCTTTCTATGCTATATCCTTCGTAGTGATATAGCATAGAAATTCATAAAAGTAAAATTCATGAAACGATGTATTTAAATTATGTAAAAGCAAAGTATCGAAAAAAAATAGCTGCATACGTTTTATAAAATTAAAAGTTAAGCACTCGAAGTAATTATACAAATGAAAAAATTATCAAAAATAAAGACATTATACTTCTTTTTTATTAAGAAAAAAAAATCTGCTTTAACAGTATAATAATCCAGTTAAATGCCAAAATCGTTCCTCTTTTTTTTACATATATATAACTTTAATTAATTTATTTTTTCTTCTTTCTATATACATATGGGAATCATCTCAATAGCTACCTTTTAACATTCAGAAATTTATTTTTTATACCTAATTATGTTTAAACTAATCAAACTTGTTACATGACTTGTTACATGATGCGTTTACATACTGTTCATTCAAGTACTCATATAAAAACTGAAACGTATATTTTCGGAAATTGTTTATTCGTGCTAGATTTTATTTTTTCAAAAATTTTTAATCAAGGTAAAGTAAACACTAAATGTTTTTAAAGGTTATATTACTTACAAAATATGTAAAAGTAATTTATAACGCAATCTTTTTTTCCCTTTTCTGCAATAAAATCTTCTATATTCTCTAAAGAATAAAAATAAATGAAAAACTTATCCAATTATGGGATCCACTTGATATTTATACAAACTGAAAATTTTTTCACTCTTTAAGAAAAAAGAAAGAAATTTGAGAATTGAACGCAAAGAGGCACTTTGCGTTCAATTCTCAAATTGTATTAACACACACACACAAACAAATAAAGAAAAATATAAGAGAAAGAGAGAATGAATAGCTGCTTCTCTAAATATACTGCATCAATGCGAAGATATAACTTTCATGCGCAATTAATTCCATTGAGTGTTGCGTAAAAGATTAAATGTCACGTAGGTAAGTGAGAAGTTTGGAGGGTATGATTTCCTACATCAATACTCGATATATGTTGCTGATTTGTATTTTTAGGTGCGTTCGTCATTATGTAAATACGTAGCACGTATAGTTGTCGTTCAGTCCGTCCGTCTGTCCATCCGCCCATTTGTCTGTCTGTCCGTCCGTCCGTCTGTCCGCATGTAACAGAGGAAAACTACCGAACTGAATAGTTTGAAATTTAAAATATACAAATATTACATAATTTTGTCGAGCCATTTCAAATTTTATGATAATCGAATGCATAGTTCAATTACAGGGACAATCAAAAGTGTTTCGTTACATTACGGTCAATGGGAAAACAAGTTTCAAGTGCATTTTGATGCTCTTACACTCTTTTGAACATAATAAAATTGATATGTATCAGTGTTGGGCACGTTCACAAAATAAACGAACTAACTCAAACTCACGTTCAATTTCTGAAAAGTGATTTAAGTTCACGTTCAAACTCAAAAATTTTCAAACGAACTCCTTCAAATCAAACTCATTTGTAAAAGTGAACGAAGTTCACTAAAAGTTCACTACTTTTTTTTTTTTTTTTTTTTTTTTTTTTTTTTTTTTTGATATTATTGTCCAAATTTACAAAATTTTGTGAACTAATCATTTGATTGTTCGATATGTAAGATAGAGGTATGCACGACGGAAATTTCCAGGCCCAATCCATAGAAAAAAAAATGTCCGGCCCGATATTAAAATAAAAATTTCGGCCCGAGCCCAGCCCGGCTCGTAGAGACAATTTAGCGGCCCGACCCGGCTCGATATAATAGCTAAAATCAAGACTTGACCCGGCCCTATATAATAGCTAAAAACAAGGCCCGACCCGGTCCGATATAATAGCTAAAAACAAGGCCTGAGCTTGGCCCGGCCCGGAAAAAAAGTTGAAATTTCGCACCGAACCCGGCCCGACCCCTAGTACATTTCTACAGGACATCAATATTTACCCTTACGGAAGAGTTCTGGCCAAAAAAACTTACATTAGTCTGTTTATAATCTCCATTTATGCAGAAATGCCGTAGGCTGCGATGTTTATGCTTTTAATGAACCTTTGTTAGTTGTATATAAATGTTTCAGCTATCATTAGTATTATTAATCCATCTTCCATGTTATGGAGACATAAAAATCTAAAAAATGTTATATGGTAAAAGTAAAATCTTCTAAGATGAAACCGCATTGGAAAGAAAAAAATACATTTCCTTTTTAGCAGGTGTAAATGTTTAACATATTTTTTCTACCGTATTATTGCATTCATTTTGAATAGATGAACAGTTTAAAAGAACTTTAAAAGAAATTTTCAGTTTTCAGTTTAAAAGAAAATTCCGTCATAGGCAGTTTGTTCCATATGTTTAACTCTATTTAAATAAGCCTGGAATCTACGATTCTTAAAAAAGAATAAAATTCCAATCTTTAATTGTATAATAATGGCAACTTAAAAGTATGTGCTTTTTCGCAAAATCAAGCCAAATTTTACTGATTTTTGAACAAACATGGCCCCGTCGAGAAAAGGATTTTCATACGAGATGATTCAACTGGAACTTCTTATTTTGGTCCGTGAAGATTAGGAAGAATGAAAATAGGCAATAAAATTAAAATACGGTAAAACTTGAAAAAAGAAACCTGCGCGTAACGGAATCTTGTGCTTAACAAAACAAAAGAAAATGTTGATATATGTAAAAGAGGATAATAGTATTTGTGAAAACAATGTAATGCATTTATAATAGACCTTGCTCATCATAACTAGATCATGACGGATTTTTCTTTCCCATGCAATTCCGTCTTAGAAGATTTGTTTCTATAGAATTTTTTTTTTTAATTTTTAAATCTCTAAGCCATAGAATGTGAATCTGAATTAACGATATTAGAGGCAAATGTGATATTTACACTTACACATAGTATAATAAGATGCATTTAAAAAATAAATACCATATCTCAGAACACTTTTTTTAAATTAAATATTATAAATATGTGATATGAAAAAGTAAAATAAGTATTTTTAGCTAGGACTTCTCGTACAAAACACTTTTAACCTTATAGGCGTAAAAGTCTATGTTCAGCCAGGTCTTGCTAGGCCGTGCTTAGTCCAGCCAATTAATGTTTTCGCAGGTTGGGTTGAAGCTTTGAATTTCACACCGGGCTTGGTCAACAGTTTTTTTAACGGGCCAAATTGTAGTCGGAGCAGTTCTGACTAAATTTTGAAGTTTATTACCAAACACCCCCCCTCCCCCCAAAAAAAAAAAAAAAAAAAAAAAAAATCTACGGATTGTTTTGGTTGCCCTCAGCCTGATATTTTCTTCCCTCGCATACCTTTAGTTCAATGTATTTTTATGCAATGCATCTGCATAAGATTGCGTATTTTTTCCTTTACAAATTTAAATTTTTATCAAAAATTGTATGCAAAACCAAAGGAAAATAAATTTAAATCTAACGAACTTGGAAGCTATATTTTTGATCGCTCAATGATACTAAAATTTTATCTTTATTAATCTTATATTTTATACTGCAAAAGATGATTGTGTATTAGAATTATATCATTAATTTTCATTGATTATTTACATATAAGTATAGACACCGTATTGGTAGGAATATATCTGCCAGCTATATCTTCAAATTAAATTAAATTTTATTCGCCTTTAATTTGTTAGTAAAGGTTAAACTTTATTCATTCTACGTAACTTAAAATAATAAAACACACAGAAAAAGGATAACAAAAATTCTTTTGTTTGACTATCTCTGTTTCTCCTACCTTTAATCCCCAGAAAAGACAATTTTTGTTTTATTTTTATTTATTTATTTTTTACTTCCATGTCTTTCAAATTTATATTATACGCCAAGAGAAATTTTTAAAATTGATCTGTTTTATTCTGCGATTTTGCGAATTATTTTGCGAATAAACTATGGCTATAGCGGAATCGATCGGTATTTTGAAAATTTCCCGTAGAAGACAATATTCCGTCTTAGACAAATTCTACTCTGTCTGCGGATTTGCAGGAACTTGAAAATCTTTCCGATTTAGACATATCTCCGCCTTACACAGCCCACCTGGTACAGAGAGTTTACTGTATATATCTATTTTCGGCGAAATTGTATACAACCCAGGTCTGGTTCGGCGCGACCCGAGTCTGCAGAAGAAGTAAGACTACAGTTTACTACCCAGAGAAGTGATATCCAGACTTAACTCGTCCTGAGGCTCGTGTAGGCCTCTAAATGGCATTTGAAAGAGGGAAAAAGTGTACTAAGGTCTAGAAAAATTTTAAATAAATTATGAAAAAATTGAACGTAAATTTGAACGTAAATTTCGTTCAAACTCGTCCATTTTTTGAGTTTCCGTTCAGTTCAAACTCGTTTATAAAATAGTGAGCGAAGTTCAGTTCAAAGTTCACAAATAGTGAGCGAAACTCGTGAGTTTTAGTTCAGTGAGCGCGTTCATACCCAACACTGATATGTATCTGTGTCGTGTATTAGCGTGACGTGACCCCCTTAACGTGGCTCCTGTGTGGATATCTCAACCTTGGTTTATTAACAGCATTCTATTTAATACGAAAAGTATAAAAGAACTAATAAATGATTTTTAAATAAATAAAAAGAAAATTATTAAAAAATTTAAATCGCCAATTGTTAAATTGTATCAGTCAGAAAACCAAAGAAAGTGCAACCAATAACAGATAAACACAAAACGCACAATCACGTGATCAAATCGCCCAACAGTTTTTTTTTTTTTTTTTTTTCCTCGTTGCGCGCGCGAGGTTTGAGCAAGTTTGGTGGTCATATATTTTAAATGCTGACCGGGCTTAATTACATGAAATAGGTCATGTGATACTTTCCCGGAATATTTTTAAATTTATTTGAGTGGTCACAGGTATGTATTTCTGTTACGAGAATCATGTTCTGAAAGGATAAAGGGATGTAGTATGTATATTTACCAATTTTGAACCATAAAAACAATGGAATAATTGAATAACTTTAAAATTGCCTTCTTCGATAACGTCTACTCCATGCAGGATCTTCTGAGCGCGCGCACGCAAAAATGGTGTCCCTTGAACATGTCCATTCAACAAAAAGAAAAATAACAGAAAGAAGAAAAGAACATATTCATGGAGGAAGAAGATAGGTGGAGGTGAACTAAGCCTAAAAAAAGGTTTGCAATGTGAATCCATTTATCGCTCAAATTTTAGTGTACCAAACAAAAGCACGTGGAAAATTGGAAAGCTTCCAAAAAAGGATTTTGTATTAATAAGACGAATTGAAAAAAATGAATTACAGCTGGAGCATTTTTAAGAAGAAATATTAATTTTTTTAAATGATCTTTGTTCTATTATTTTTTTATTAAAAGAAATGTTTACTTTTAAAATAATTGAAATTGGGAAATTATTATTATTATTATTATTATTATTAAATGTCATTATTATTATTAAATTTCAGATTAAAATTAAATAAGAAATTGAAAACGTTTGATAGGAACTAAAAATTGTATTATTAAAAGTTTTATTTTTACAGTAATTTTTATTAACACTTTTCAACAAAATTGAAAAATGTTTATGGATTCGGTTTGTCTGGCCGTCTGTCCGCTCTCCAACTCTCGTAAATATACTCGGAATGCAATGAAATTTTACCATGTTATTGAAGGTTACACAAGCACAAACCCTAGTAAAAATGAAGTTTCTACCACGATTAGTTTATTTACCAGGACAGTCAAAAGTTTTCGATTATTTTAGGGCCAATGGGGAAAAATCGTTTCAAATTAATTTTAAAGATGTTGCGCCCGGACAAACATATTCACATTTATTTGCATCTACGAAAAGCACTAAAATATGCAGCTAAAAGAATTGTTATTCATTTACAGGGTCACACAAAATAATTCTATTACATGATAATAAAGGAAGAAATTGTTTGCGACATATTTTAACGATGGTAAACGGTATCATGTGTAATCAAATTGATATACGTCGCTGAGACTTAATGAGTTATTTCACTCATAATACGAAGTGCATAGAATTTACAGGGACACACAAAAGATTTCAAAAAGCATATTCTATTTGAAGTACGGTATATTATGCATGATAACTGTTCCATGGATGAAATGCATTTTTAATTATGATATGCGATTTTAAGTGTCACTAAATGTATTCACATTATATGGTGTGCATAAATGCTAATAGTTACACAATTAAGATATACAGGGTTACTCAAAAGAACTCGGAAAAGTTATTGAATATGAGTGTAATTTACTTAAAGGTTTGTTTTTAAAAAAGTTTTGCATCTTTAGGTCGAATCGCATTTAGTTTATCGTGAAATGTTTGTAGAATATGGATTAAATGATATACAGGATCACGCAAAGAACTGGATAGAGATTTGTTTAAGGATGATAATTTCTGGAAATATGATTTAAAGAGTTTAAAGAGTATTGTTGTTTGATTAACATTTTTTATTTATTTTTTTATATAATTAATTTTAGCAAAATACTTTCGTGTAATAAAGGTACTAAATAAACTGCAGGGCTGAACAAAAGTATTGAAGCATGTTTTACATCTATTCGTATAAACTGCCAAAAGAAAAATTTCATCCAGCTAGGCATTTTTTTTTTTTTTGCTAAACTAAATTTCTCCATGATATAGTATATATATCAACCGACAAATCAAATACAGAGCTGTACAAAAGTATTGGAATACATATTTGGTTATGGGCGGTAATACCTATTTCCCTGAATAACGAAAATTTGTTAAAGAATTAAGGAAATTTGGATAGTGTTTTATAATCTATGCTTAACGCAGGATTTTTTTTACTGGTTAATACTTTATAACGTAGATGAAAAATGTTTATGACTCCAGTTTGTGTGGCCGAGTTCTAACTCTTGTAAATAAACTTTGATGCTCGTAGCACTTTTTATATGTTATTGACGGGTACTACACTGTGATCGCTATTGAAAAGGAAAGGTGTAGAATTTATAGTTCATTTGTATAGACAGTCTAAAGTATTCTATTTAGTGCTCGCGATAGGATACGTATAGCAGGTATACGATTAAACGATATACGTATATCCGTATAATACGTTTTTCTGCTATACGGATACTTTCGAATATACGTTTAAACGTATCCGGATACGTATAAGGCGTATCAACTAAACGTATATTTAAGAATACGTATATTTAATGTATACGTATATTCGCTGTATCGTATCTAATTTAAATAGCGGACTTCACCAGTCTTATGTCACTGAATGGAGAATAATTTGGAAATCGGTAGCGTTACGACAGAAATCCGCATAGTATGCAGGCCCGTAGCTAAGGGGGCGCTATGGGCGGCTCAGCCCCCTCTAGAATATTTTGAGCCCCCCCCCCCCTGGAAAAGATTCCAAGGTCACTCAATTAATTTCTGTTCCAAAAATTCAAATGAAATTCTGTTCAAAAATCTAATTTAGCTTTGAGACCCTTTCACAGTTTTGCAGAGTTACTAAATTGTATCTAAAATAAGTGTTTCAACACTCCCTCATCTTATATGTACATATGAAGTTAACATGATGTTTCATTTTGCACCAGTTATACAATCAAAATTTTCATCATCCTATACTTTTCTTAGCATAAAATGAAGTTAGTACAACAGTTTAATTAGAAACATAATACCTACAATGTGAATAGTTATTAATTTATCTTTCTGCGTCAGAAAGAGAAAAAAAATTATGAGCCCCCCCTACATTCTCTCGAGCCCCCCCCCCCCCCCCCCCTATGGTTCACTTCTAGCTACGGCCCTGATAGTATGTCTTATACATACGAGATCAAGCAATGAAAAGCGTATATTTTTTAAAACAGTTTGCAAAAAGTTCACAAAAGATCAGACTCCTGATTGGCTAATCTCGCTTCACTAACAGTGAAATATCTACTATCTGGATTCCAACTATTGCGCGAATCAGAAAAAATTCAGCATAGCAGCGCCCCTATTCGGTGATTCTCACCAAAACATACATAGAATCACTTCATATGAAGCATTAACTGAATCTGTACTTTGATAAAAATCCGTGCCTTAATTCTTGGGATAGAGCTATTGCAGAAATCATTAAAAAGGCAGCATAGAAGCGTCACCTGTTGAAAGGTTTACACACAAAACTCATCAGCACAAATTTCCATTAGGGACTACTTGAGAGTGGGCATATGTGGACAGTTCACATAAACATAACTTTTTATCATAACTGGTTTAATTTTTATAAGCAAAAACTACTCGATATTGTAAACAGAACTTTTTTTTCCGCATGGTAGTTTTTTTGAAATTACTTCTTAATAGTTTTATGAATACAAAAATTTGTTCATATGTCCCCCAAGGAAGGTACAGTTGTAAACACACAAGGAAAAATTATTTTTGACATGTTTTTTATTATCTTTTTCCTATGTTACCATAATCATTAGTTGTACTATCTGTTAAATTCACCACAAAGAAAAATGTATGTATATTTATTTAATTTCTGGGTGATATGTTTAAGCAAAATACTATAAAATAAAAATAAGTAGATTCTTTGGGGGGGGGGGGGGAGAGCTTAGATAATTTATAAAATATTGTTGCAATAAAATAAAAAATTAACTTAAGAATAAAAAGTAAATTTGAGAAAATAATTAAAGAATTTAAATTTCGATTAAACTTTTTTGTTTGAGGGAGATTTTAGGGAGGGAGCATTTGGATAATACTTATCGAAAATCTACAGAAAGGCGAAAGTTTCTAATTCCTATATTTGCCTTAAATTAAGGATAAAAAGTTGTTTTCCATTTATAAGCTTCCTCAAAATTTAATTTCCTTTGCTTTTAAAAGAGAAGGGAGAGTCTATTATGAAGATTTCACGGTAGTTATAATTTTGAAAATTTTATTTTCTTAAAATATATATCTATTTTCAAAGCACCAAATAACACAGCTGTTTTAGAAATGGAAGTAAACTCATACTGCAAGTATGCAACAAATAAAATAGAAAACTTTGCAAAGTTGTAAAACGTAATATTTTTTGAATTAACGATACATAAAAGTAGTATTGAAAACCGTTAAATAAAATAATATATAACATTTATTGGATTTTAGAAAACATTAAATTTATTTAAATTACAATTGAACATAAACGAGCTTGTTGCTTTTTATGTATTTACTGACAGATGTGTTTGTAGAAATTTCTATACAAAATCAACTTTATATGATAGAAATGCCTTCTGTTTCAATAAAATTATAGATATAGAAGTTGACATTATTTTCACGAAGTTAACTAAAAGGAACAGACCCACTGAATGATTATTGGACAATTTAATGATGCGTTCATATCTGCCCCAACTAAACACTTCATAAGGGCCCCACATTCCCACAAGAGTCAAAATGACAAATCATTAACATTTCTCAATTTAAAAAAAATCATAGATATTTATTAGTAGCCATAGTATATGTTAAAACATTAAAACTGAAAGAAATGAATAAATAAATAAAATTATTCTCTTAGCAAGTTGAAGATTTTACTTTTGAGTTCAGTAAGCAGTGTTTTGGCTCCTGACGACAAACAAAATGTCGAAGACCTTCAAAGCAAAGAAAAAAAAATCCATGTGTCTATAGGTGCTACCATCTTTGATAATTTTTTGAAATAAAATGTAAAAATAATAACTAGTGAAAAATGGAAATGTTCTCATATGCCCCATTTTCACATGTGCCCCAGTCTCCCCGATATATATTTCTTAATTCCGTATATTAGGTCTTGAGATAGAGCCCTCACAAAATTCATGCCACATATAGACAAAGTCACAGACAGATATTTTGTAAAAACATATTTTTCGGACTATCTTACCCTTAAAAAGTGTAAACCAGTCGAAAGATTTCTCGAATCCATTACTTTCTTCTTGTTAAGATACAAGAAAATATAAAAAAACTAAGTACTGAGCCACAGCTCTTCCAAAGATTAGTTTGATTCTATCCACAACTTATGTAAGACAATTTATAATAAATAACTTAGTTTTTTGGGAAAGAAACCAAAATTTAAACTGAGAAACGTATTCAGATTTTTTAGGTACCTGTTTAACAAGTAGTAGTTAAATAAACGCATCGTAGTTTTTTAAACAGAGAATCGCGATGGGGATACTCTACTGGATATTTCTCAATGTCTGTAATCCGCAGAAAAGCACTGAAACATCAAATTTCATATCTTGAATGAAAAACGTTTAAACGTTTATACGTTTAACCGCTTGGATAAGATCCGTATATACGATGTACCGTATATGTTGTTTTGCGCAATACGTATAACCGCCGATGCCGTATTATACGTATAGTTGATCCGTATTTCGTATAATACGTATAATACGTATACGCGTATAAACGTATAATCGAGAGCACTAATTCTATTACATTATGGTCAATGGGAAAAATCGTTTCAAGTTCATGTCAATTTTCGTGATGATATAAAATTTCACGCAAAGGAAAGTAAGAGTGTTTAAAATGATATAATGTTGCTTAAATTGTAATCTTGAAAAATTATAATATTGCAACATTATAAAAAAATGATATTATAATTTTGCTTATTTGCGCAACGCTTAAAGCTGCACAAATAAAAATGTATGTTAAATTTGCAGCGAGACTAGATCCTTGAATGGGTCGGGTTGTATTTTACTTGAACACTAAAGTTCTATTCAAATCGGAATCCAATATAAATGTTTTTTATCGATCTGAACCGGTAATATTTGAATTCGAATCCGACACATAAACAGTATTCCGCCTGAAACAGAGCTAATTTTAATACTTACAACGTTATTAAAAAATTCCAAAATATGTTTTAAAACAAATATTGTTAGCATATAGTCATGCCTTACATTAATAAGAACAATTTTTGACAAATATAAAAATTTTACTTCTTCAAAATAACAGCATTATCAATAAAAAATTTTGAGAAACAATTAATAAACTAGTGTGAAATTACACGTGAAGCGTAGCAAATGAGGTGCGTTCATACGATAACGAAGTTTTTAAAATATTCAGATCTTGCTGATATAATAGACAGTACCTCGGTTACATTGTAGTAGTAGAAATTTTTGTGTTCCTGTAAAAATACAGGAAGTAATTTTTATTGCACCTCAGCAACGTATATCATATTCATAAAATGCGAAATAGTTTAATGTAATTAAAACACGTCCCACAAACAATGTTTCTCCGTATAGCTTTATGTAGTGGAATACTTTTGTGAGCTCCTGTAATTTAAAAATAAATATTCTTTGCATCACAGATTGTACAGAATGAATATTTTAGTATATATATACTTCATAGGTTCATGTCAGTTTTATTATGTTTGAATTAGTTTAACACCATTAAAATGCATTTGAAACTTTTTTCCCATTGACCGTAATGTCATGGAATATTTTTTATTGTTCCTGTAATTGATTTATGCATCCAATTTCTGTAAAATTTGAAATGACACGACAAAATCATGTAATAATTGTTTGTTTTAAATTTCAAATGATTAAAATGCATTTGAACCCCCCCCCCCCTCCCCCCTTGACCGTAATGTAACGGGATACTTTTGATTGTCCTGTAATTGATCTATGCATAATTGATCTATCATAAAATTTGAAATAACTTGACAAAATTATGCATTAATTATGTATTTTAAACTTCAAACGATTCGGTAGGGTAGTTTTTGCGTTGTTATATGCGAATGGACAGACAGACGGATGAACTGAACGACAACTATAGGTTGTGCTACGTATTTACATAATTACGAAAGCACCTAAAAACAACAGATATAAAGCATAATAAAATTTGAGAGCTGTAAAATAAATGAGCTGATTTTCATGCAGTAAAAATTTCGATTCTTATCATGTTTTTAAAATTATTAGAAAAGAAATTACACATATTTTAAGATTAATCGCATTTAAATGCGAAAAATGAAGCATAAATACAGGGTTTCGATATTACAAATAGATTTATTCTAAAAAAATAATTCAGGGATAAAAAAAATCAAGATGAATATATAAAAAGAAATTTGTTTTGTTACATATTAATAATTGCATTTAAATAATATTTAAAATATAATAATGAAAACATTCTTTTAAAATCATGTATGAAAACATAAGTAATAAATATTAATCTAAAATACAGATTTCTGATTGCAAACTATTTTCAGATATTAGCAAAATAATGTTATCTTTTCAAGAAAAATGTTAAAAGATTTTCTATTTTGATATTTAAAACACATATAATTAAATAATCAAAGAAATTTTTACCTGTGAAGCGCTGTCTAATAAAAAATTCGACATTAAAAAACAAGAGCAATCAAATACGGGTTTTAACCGGTTTGAATTCATAGTCGAATCAAAGCACGTGGTTTTGTTTGGACTTAATGTGACTTAATGTAGGGTTACATTTTTGGCATCACCCAAATCATTATAGTTCACCTCCACCTATATTCTTCCTCCATGGAACATATTAGAGACCTAAGGTGTAATAAAGTAAACATAGCTTTGGCGAGAAGTAACCAAATGACTCCTCTAAAGATGGAAATTTTGGAAATACAGAAAATAGCAACCTATGAAAATCTGCATAACTGTTTAATATGAGAGACTGTCGAAATTAAGACTTCGGAACAAAACCATGTAATGGCAAGACTCATTCGGTTATAAGACTCTCGATGATCAAAAATGCTTAAGGGTCATGTCCCTGCCCGCAAAGATACTCGCGAGCTTATGTTATTCCTATGGGGAGGCATTTTTCTAATAGCTCTTTCCCATTTTGACATTTTAAAATAATTTTCTTTGCATTGCATATCTGAGGCACTTGCTAGCACTTTTAGAGCCGGTTCAAAAAGTGAAAGTAACTTTATAAAAAATATCTGCGACCAAAATCAAAAAAGTAATCAAGGAGCGATTTTAAGAAGGACCTCAGCTATGCAGTGCAAAAAAAATAAAATAAAATAAAATAAAATAAATGTCAAAATGGAAAAGAGCTATTAGAAAAATACCTCCCCATAGGAATAGCATTAGCTCGCGAGTGTCTTCGCGGGCACGGTCAGGATCCTTAAGGGATCGCTGCAGTGAAACTCCCCCATCGCAAAATCCCAAGTTAACCTATGGGAAATTTTTGAAACGCGATGACTTATTACCCAATATAATTATTAAAATACTGTTTCCTCATCGCACTGTAAAAAATGTCAGATGTTTCTGAATATATGAAAGTGTATTGTAATCAAAAACGAAAATATTACAGTGACCTCTTCTAATTCACCTAAGGTTTCGAAAACCGTTCCTTTATCTTTAAAAATCCCAGAAGACTGTTTGTTTTCAAAATTTAAAGAAGAAGCTATAAAAATTAATTTTTATTAGCTCCCCGTCCTTTTCGGAAACGTTTCTAAGTAGCTTTTACAGTACAATAATCACTTTTCTCAAATCAAAATGTCACATTTTCGGATTCTATGAATTCTCAAGTAAACATTTTCAGCTGCATAACTGATTTTGTGCATGCAGTTGTAGCAAAATAATTTAATTTTCATATTAATGTTAGTACTGTTAATATTGTATGTTTGTCTATTAAACATGTTCTCTCAATATCAAAATATTTTCGTATGAATTGGAAGCATCCGAAAAAGTGGTATTTTGATTTGAGAAAAGTGATTATTGTACAGTAAAAGCTACTTAGAAACGTTTCCGAAAAGGACGGACAGCTAATAAAAATTAATTTTTATAGATTCTTCTTTAAATTTCGAAAACAAATAGTCTTCTGGGATTTTTAGAGGTAAAGGAACAGTTTTCGAAACCTTAGGTGAGTTAAAAGAGGTCATTGTATATTTTCGCTTTTGATTACAATACATTTTTATATATTCAAAAACATCTGACATTTTTTACAGTGCAGGAAGTAAACGTCAAATGCCGAAGATTTTCATTTTTTAAAATTGTCTATATAAATTTTAAGTTGATAAAAAAATCACCATTTACTTTCAAATTCTCATTTGATTAAATTATATCATTTTCTTAAAAATACTTAAAATTTCCGTAGACAATTTTTAAAAACGCACATCATTGACATTTGACGTCTACTTTCTGATAATGAAATTAGAAACCTAGAAAATACTGATGAAATTTGAAAATCTTAGAAAAGGAGAAATCAGGAAATTACCATATCTTGCGATAAAGTGAAAGAAGTAACGGCAATGACTTTTAGTCTACCAACTGAAGACGTTTCAGGCGGAATGAAAGCGTTATTGGGATTAATTTTTAAATGGCTTATAATGTATTTTTTATTTTAGTATTTCATTTTTTTATATTTATGATAATGAAGATGTATATCACAGTAAATAAAATACTTTTTAAGATATAAAAGAATGCATTGAAGAAACAAAAATTTATGAACGTAGACATTATCAGCTCGTACATAGTTAAAACTGTAGTTCTTGGCATGTATTTTAGTTGTATGCAATATATGTATTTTGAATATTTGTATTTTAAGTAAAAGTTGTGTTTTTCAAATGAAATGCGTTAAAGATTTTTATTTTAAGTGGAATTGACTCAATATGAATAATGTCAATGAGAACAGTAGTTAACGATTTATCATATCAACAAGTTAACATAAAAGTATTCTATTTTCTGAATATTAATGTAATAAACATACCGTATTTTCGGGTGTATAGTCCGTAGCTTATACAAGAAAAAAACCTGTTAATAAGCCGCTGCGGCTTATACACGGTGCGGATTATACAAAGTTTTTTTTGAAAAAAAAAATTAGAAATTGTGATATTTTTTCTACAGCTTTTAAACCTCAAAAAATTTGAAAAAAAACATCAAAATTTGTAAATTTTTTTCGCTATGCCGCGAAATCTAGAGTTCTCCGATGTTTGTAAAGGCTTTTTTTTTACTGCTTAAATACAGTTATTTCTTGGTTTGGAAGAACTGTCGCAACTATCGCCAAGTATTGCACTGATTAGATCCATAATAGCTACCGTATATGCTCGCATATAAGTCGTGAAATTTTAGAAAAAAAAAGGAACTTCAAAGTGGGGGGTCGACTTATACGCGAGACCTAAAAAGAAAACTATAAATAAAATATTAGAAAATAATTTGCTAGCGAATCGGTGCTGCAGCACCCCATGGTGTTTGTAGAGTACAAAATCCAAAATCCGGAACCCTTCCAACCTCGACAATTCTGAATTTAAGATAATTTAAGATTTAGTTTATTTTTCAAAAAAATTATCTACCCTATCCTGTTTATTTATTTTGCACAATATCTGCCCTATCGTTGCAAAGAACAAAAAAAATGCATGATTTATGTCATTTCGGAACGATTCAGAGCAGTCAGTCTTTTCCAAAACGATTCCGAGGAATCGTTCCTTTACATAGTCGTTTCATTTTGGAATGAGTTCAAGGAATCGAACTTTTCCGGAGTCGTTTCATTTGAGATAGAGTCCGAGGAATCGTTCCTTTTCGGAGTTGGTACCCTACCCTGTCGCAAAGAACAAAAAAAAGTGCGTGATTTATGTCATTTTGGAACGATTCACAGCCTTCGGTCTTTTTCGAAACGATTCCGAGGAGTCGTTCCTTTACAGAGTCGTTTCATTTCGAAATGAGTTCAAGGATTCGAATTTTTCTGGAGTCGTTTCATTTGAGATAGAGTCCGAGGAATCGTTCCTTTTCGGAGTTGGTGCATTTCGGACCGATTCCGAAGATTCGATCCTTTTGGGAACCATACATATACATTTTATGATACATACACATTTTATGTCCGAAATTTTGAATTTATCACATTTTTTTTAATTTTCGGAAAAATTCAGAAAAAATATCGCGCTTGTTTGAAAAAAAATGCGCGTAAACGCCGCATCGCTTGAAATTTTATCATAAAACACGTAATCGCCGCGGCGTTTCTTCCGAAAATTACGGTGCTGATAATCACAATTTTTTAGCCGAATTACTGTAGGTATTATGCATCACGAAAAAATTTGGTAAATTTGTGTTAAAAATTATGACTAATGGCTTCTAATTTCGAACCCTGATCGAAATATACGTTCGTAAATGGTGTAAAGCCAGCGGACTATACACCGATGCATCTCCGCGGGTTACACACGAGCTTTTTTTACTGCACTGCTCGATTTAGGGGTGCGGGTTATACACAGGGTGCGGGCTATACACCCGAAAATACGGTAATCTTTCAGATTTGTATGTTTAATTCATTTTAGGAAAAATGGTTTGATAAATCATCAATCCCTTCTCCCCCCTTTTTTTCAAACTTAATTAAATCTTAACCTTCCGTCTACCAGACGGGTCCATTGGACCCGACAGCAATATTTCTGGTGTCAATGGTAAAATGAGAAATTGTCGATTGACACCGGAATTTATAAAGGACTTGTCTAGATATTACGAATTCCTTAATTTAAGCTTTCATTGTAAAAGCAAAATTATATTAAAATATTACTGGTGCCGTTTGCAAGTTTGGAATTAAAATTAGGTGTTGCCGTAGATAAATGGGTGTTTTGTCTGGTAGACGGAAGGTTAATATCGCATAATTTCAAATTTTATACCGTTAAATAGAGAAGATGTACTTTCAAGTATAAGATATTTAAAAACTGTATTTCAATATACTGACTTTTTATGATTTTTAAACAGAATAACTTGATTATGGAATAATAAGTATAAAATATTTTTATCAATTATCTCAAATTTTACGGGAAAACCACGATTTCTACTCATCATCTTAGGACGGGCGTTTGCATTAGTTTTTAACAAAAAGAGTTTTTAATGCAATAATATTTAATTATTTTTTATATTTTTACCTTAGATTTTTTTGGAATTCCCTTTGTATCTTTGTAAATTACACTACTGGCCATTAAAATTACTACACTATGAAGGCGGCATGCTATCATGCATGGCGATGATAGCATGCCATGTTATTAGCTATTTAAACGACAGGAAGAAGAAGATGTGATATGCAAATGATTAGTTTTTCAGCGTATTCTGACAAAGCAGGTGCCGGCAGCGACACCTACAATGTGTTTAAATGAGGCAATTGTACAGCCGGTTTCTCACACAGAAATTACATTTGAGTATTGTTGCCTGGTGAAAAATTGTTGTGATGCCTCGTGTAAGAAAGAGAAATGCGTTCCAGCATATTTCTGATCTTGATAAAGTTGGAATTGCAGCTTACCGGGATTGCGGTTTATCGTATCACAGTATTGCTGCTCGCGTTGGTCGATATCCAATGACTGTTCGCAGAATATGGAATCGATGAATTCAGGACGGTAATACGGAACGCCGTACGGGATCTCAACGGCTCCCTATCACTAGCAGCCGAGAAGACAAGCATGTTTTTCGTATGGCCGTAATGGATCGTGCAACTATGTCACGAGACCTGAGTCAAGCGATGTGGTCATTTGCAAGACAAAAAGTGTCTGCACGAACAGTCCGACGACGTTTGCAGTAGCATAGACTCTCAGCTCGGAGACCATGGCTGCGACTTCCCTTGACGCTGCGTCATAGACAGGAGCGCCTTCAATGGTGTGATCAAGGACGAACTTCGGTGCACGAATGGCGAGGAGTCATTTTTTCAGATGAATCCAGGTTCTATTTACAACATCATGATGGTCGTATTCGTGTTTGGCGGCATCGTGGCGAACGAACTTTGGCAGCCTGTATTCGTCATCGTCATACTGGCCCATCACCTGGCGTGATGGTATGGAGTGCTATTTGATACACGTCTCGGTCATCTCTTGTTGGCATTGACGGCATTCTGAACAATGCACGTTACATTTCTGATATTTTACGACCCGTGGCTCTATCCTTTATTCGAGACCCGCGAAACACTACGTTTCAGAAGGATAATGCCCGCCCGCATGTTTCTGATATTGTACGGACCTTCCTCGAAACGGAAAATGTTCGACTGTTGCTCTGGCCAGCACGTTTCCCAGATCTCTCACCAATAGAAAACATCTGGTCAATGGTCGCCGGGCTCATAACCACGCGCCAGTCATTACGATTGATGAACTGTGGCATCGTGTTGAAGCTTCATGGGCATCTTTACCTGTACATGCCATCCAATCTCTGTTTGAGGCTCAATGCCCAGGTATATCAGTGCTTTTATTACTGTCCGAGGTGGTTGATCTGGGTATTGATTTCTCGGGATCTATGCACCCAAATTTCTTGAAAATTTAATCACTTGCTATTTTTATTATAATATATTTGTCCAATAAATATCAGTTTGTTATCTGCATTTCTTCCTCGTGTAGCAATTTTAATGGCCAGTAGTGTATAATTGTACATTTTAAAAAATTCTTAAACCTCAAAATTTCATCTTAATCAAAATAATTTAAATACAATTCATATTTTTTAGCTGCAAATGCTCATTGAAAATGATATTTCATAAAACTTTAACGAAAAGTAATTGCTTCCATTCCATAAATGTTTTGATCAGAAAGAAAAGAGAAATTGGGCGCATGTTTATGGGTCCATATATTTTCTGACTTAATAAAAGAAAGGTAATATAAAATTCATCCATCTTGACTTTTTTTCAATAACAAAACCGTTCTGACAGAAAAGCATTTAGCTTTATAGAACGTTTTTCTCCTTCTCTCAACAATGGTGCCTGAAAAAGGAAAAAAAAGTCATCAGACTTGTTTGTGCTGATGCTTTTCATCTATTTTTTATGATAAAATTATGATATGCATTACTCAATTTAAAATTTGGTGAAACATTATTTTTTGTGTTGTAAACCTTGTCTGTAAGTTCAGGGTGATTTGTTTGAAAAAGAAAAGCCTAGAAATAACATTAATGTTGAACAAAATGATAAATAGGATACAAAAAAAATAATAATTTTATCAAATCAATATCTTAAAAACAGGCAGGTTTGAAATAAGATTCAAAGGTAACAATTTAAATTTTAAAAAAATTGAAATTTTCTTATAAACTATACATTTTAAATTGTTTCCAAACAAATGTGATGCAAAATAAAAAGCAATGCTTACATATGTATCATAAAAAATGAAAAAAACCTCATGAAAGAATTAATAATTTAACCTCCTACAAAAAAAGATGTGGTACATTTTAAAACCTGAAATAAATCTGTAATTAAATTAATCCTTTAATACTTTAGAATAAATAGTTAAATATTTATATTAATGGTTTAATTCGCATAGGGAGTTTAAATTCCAGCTTTGACACTATCGTAAAGGATATAGTTAAACTCTATGATAATGCTATCGAACAAGGTTATCCAGTGAATCTTTTAATGCATTTGACTTTGAACTTATTAATAAATTATAAAAATTACAAAAATGCGATATATTCTCATTGCGGTATAAGTGTCGATTGATTAGTGGTTTACTAATTGAATAATGACTGTTATAAATCAATAAATTCGTCTTTCATAGTTTCAGTCTGGTCTTGGCAGGTTTGGGGGGACATTACATGTGTAATGCAGGTAAAAGACAGCATGCATCTCGTTAACCATTCGGCCTTTGCCTCCGGAACTTTAACCGTTTGGCTTTTCTTTACTTGTTCTGTTTCTTTTTTTCTTTTCTTTCTTTTTTTTTTCCGAGTTTTGTTTAGTCTGTTTTAGCTCTGTTTTCTAATTTTAAATTTATGATCCGACTCTCAATTGGCTTTGGAGGAGCTCAAAGATTTTATGTTTTGAAGTTGTGTCAATATATATATATACAGCCGAGTCTCTCTATAACGAAATTCCATACATCGAATTTCTCTATATAACGGATTTTTAGTTGGAATGGTCTCCTTTTTGCATGATTGCATTAAAAACAGTCTCTATATAACGAAATATCTATCTCCATATAACGAATTTTTTCATAAATTGGTCTTAATTTATTCAATTTTAAAAAAGCTTCGAAATCATATGGAATCAGTTTTCCACCAATTATTTTTAATTTATCGTTCAGTGCTGAGTTTTTTATTACTTTTTTCCTCGTTCTTTAAATCCAATGAATTCATCCCACCTCCCACACACCTTTCCACATCCTTCTCGAAACCGAGTCAATTGGATTATTACACATATAAGAGAGGAATCAATGAGAGGTACATAAGAGAGACCTTCAAATGAAGGAAAATGTTAACTATAATTTTTCATTCCTTGCTAATATTTGAGCCTTTTTTGAGAGCATAAGAATTTTAAAATTAAAACAAAAAATTACAGATATATTTGTCTGAAATTAATGCAAGTCTTCCTTATTTGATTTTTAATAAGCTTTCAAATAAATGTCTGTTCTCATTTTTTGAAACAACTTTAATAATTAAGAAATAAAATGTTAGGTTAATATTTACTTTTAAACATTTCGAATTCTTAATTAAAAAGATCAAAAATAATATTTGTTCAAAATTTACACATTAAATACGATTTTTAACATCATTCTCTATGCATCGAATTTCTCTATATAACGAATTTTTTCTGGAACGATGGATTTCGTTATATGGAGACTCGACTGTATATATATTACAAATTTTAATTTTTTTTTCGCCAAAATTAACCTTTATACTATATTAATTTCCTTATAACAATATTTTGTACTTACTTCAGCTTATTAAATTAAAATCTTGTTTCTAGATCTAATCTGTTAATCTTTATGGAAACGATATAAATTCTTAATTCGCCTTAAAAAACATTTATTCCAGTGCGCGTAAATTTAAAAGATGGCTCTAAATTAAAAATATTCTTAATTAAACTTTATTTCTTAATATTCCAAATAAAACTAATTTTACTATGTTTTTATCAACCCTTTTTAAGAAAGTCTTATTAAATTTATTCCAAAACCATACCTTTCAAAAAATATCATTATTTTTATTTATCTATTTTTTTACTTTCCCTCCTTCAACATTCGATATGTATGCATAACAATAAATTCATTTCTTTTCTTTTTCTCTTAAAATTAATCGTCTGCAAAAAGATCGTTTGCACAGGGTATTTGAAATTCTGAGTCGATTATAAATTTATTAAATAATATTTAAAAAAAAATAAAATTATCGTCTGTGGAATAGAAATCTCGACTCTGGGCAGGAGTTATGTTTATGGTTCGAGAGTAGAGAATTTTCTAGGACTTTCTTTTTAGATTTTAAGAAAGGAAGCCTCGAGGTGAGAAGGAAGATTCTTGGTTTTTTCTTCGATGAGTACGACTTACGGCTTGTTGAAGTAAATGATGGAATATTCTTTTGGATATTTCGGTTAAAGATAGTTTGCAAATTGATAGTCCTTTCCCTCTCTCATGACTATAGTTTAATAAAGTAACTTGCAGCAAGCAGCCAATGAGTAATTTATTGGATCCTCTACATTTATTTACTTTTTTTTCTCGCTTGCCATGACTTCTGTGCGGTAGAACGGGGACCCCGGCGATGATGTTTCCGGCTCCTATGATGAGAAGATCTCCTCCGAAAGATGTTATTTTTGTATGGCCACTTGCGATTTTAGACATTTTGTTAAATATCTAGAAAAATACATGAGGAATTATCCTGAAACTCTAATTGTGTAAATATAATAGTACAGGTCACACATTTCTGTGAAGTTTTTCCCCCGAATCTTTATAGGGGATCGTCAACAAATTGAAAAACAATGATAATTTTTTGGATAACCCTGTCAAAACTAATATAGCAAAAGCGCTCAAACTGTATATTATGATTAAGTGGCTAATTGTAATATGCTGTGTTTATTTTTATGTAAACAGCATGTATACTCGTAGAGAAATTAAGATTTTTATAAAAACAGTCCCAATTTTTTCCAAGTTTTTTTTCTTATAATTTGCAGAGTTCTTAATATAAAATAATGTTATTTTCTGAAAATATGACAAACAGCATTGTACACAATAACCTGCCATCAGAATTAAAAAATAATAATTGTATGAATAATGAGCAAGTATAGTAAATAATTTTTCATTGCGCATGCGTCAACGAAATCAAAATTTCATTTGCATATTGTGTTAGCTAAATGTATACAGCAACATCTGTAAAAGCTTCAAAAACATAGCTGGAAAATCCTGAAAGTGATCGTCTATAGAACAACTCAAAATCCGTTATTCCCAAAATGAAGCAAATAAATCGGGGGTTTTAACCAAATATAGTAGTACGTGCCATATTGTGCATTCTACATTCCGTTAATCAATGAATATATGGATAACCCATCATCTTTTTGCCTCACTTTGGGATTAACGGATTTTGAGTGTACCATGTTGTTTGTTATATTTTCAGAAAATAACATTATTTTGTATTAAGAACTCTGCGAATTATTAGCAAAAAACTTCGAAAATTTTGGGACTGTTTTTATAAAAATCTTAATTTTTTTGCGAGTATACATGCTATCCTCATAAAAATGAACACAGTATGTAACAATAAGCCACTTAAGAATAATCTACAGTTATAGCGCTTTTGCTACATTAGTTTTGACAGGGTCATCCAAAACTTATTCGTTCTTTTTCAATTTGTTGACGATTCCCTACAGGGTTTCGGTAAAAAATCTTCACGGAAATATGTGACCTGTACTATTATGTTTACACATTTAGAATTTTACGGTGATTCGTCATGTATTTTTCTAGATATTTAACAAAATGTCTAAAATCGCAAGTAGCAGTCATCTTTGGCCATATAGTGTATTCGGCAAAGAAAGCAAGAAGAAAATCATGTGTGAAGCACAGATTATGAAACATTTTCGGACACATCTAAAATGATGTGTCAAAAGCTCACCGTTTAATATTGTGAAGGATGAAATTCATATCACTATATTAAGAGGTAGTAGAAAACTCGTAACATAATTGAAAACTAAATTTAAGCAGTTCTTGTCAACGGAAAAAGGAAAACAGCACTGCGTAAAAACTTTACTCCATATACCAGTACTGCATCTGCGTTGCATACAAAAAAAAAAGAAAAAAAAAAAAAGAGAAAGAAAGAATCATTTGATTTGTCTATGCAGATGCTTTTTATCTACATATATATTTTAAAATACCATTTTGTAGCTTCTTTCTCACATTTAAAATTTCTGTAAATATTTGTACTTTTGCGTGGCAAACCGCGTCTCTTACTTCTTGTCTCGTTCTCGCTGACTTATTTTCAGAATAAACAAAGCTTAAAAATAAGCACGAAAGGGTTGAAGTGCTACGCTTTATTGCTGAAACACGGGCTATTCCTGGCTGAAGCTTCAAGTTCCCAGTCAAAACGATTGAATATCTATACCTATGATAATGCAGCAACAGTTTTTTAAGCAGATTTATGAATGCATTACTCAAACATTCTCCATTCAAACTTACAGAATTCTTTATGGAAATATTCGAACAATTCTAAGTAATTTCTTTTAAGCATAAAAATACTTCATGAAAGTTAGAATAATTTTTATTAAAATTTTGAAAGTAATTTTTTTTATTTAAAAATATTGCACTTTAAGAAAAAAAATTGTATCAGTGTAATATCTCTCTATTGTCTATTCTAAAGAAATATAACTAATACTGTCACTTCTGCCATAAATGGATTTTTTTTAGACTGGGGGGTCTTCCTTCGAATGTATTACGAAAACTGATGATAAAAATTGTGATAATGTTTATCATTTTAGAGATACATATTATAAACACACTGAAATAGAAAGTTTTTAAAGCGAAAATTCATTTTATAAAATATTTTACATTAAAGTTGGTCAAAATCGTTCTATTACAAAAATTTTACAGCACCAAAAACTACCCATAAGAATTAAATCATTTTTTCAAAAGTATACAAACTGTTAATTACAAACTCGCGGTATGCAAATCGCATTTATTTTTTTAATCTACATAATTTTTAAAGGTTTTATTTTCATTTCTTATTCAAATTTTAATTATTTTTAAAGATATTTTTTTAAACTTTAAAAAATTGTTATTATTTTAGATTATTGTCAGTTGTAAGAACAGAACAAAGAATAATATTTCCTTCCAATTAAAAATTTATTTTCACGTGTTTGTTAAAAACAGAAAAAAATATTGAAATTAAAATTAAATGATTATTAATTAAAAGTTAAAGGAAAAATTTAAAAAATGGAAAACATTAAAAATTACTTCATAAAAATTGTATTTAACATGAATATTAAAAGAAAGAAAAATTTAAAATAATAAATTCCTTAATGAGTGCTAAAAGTAATAAATGCAGTCCTCAGCAAAAGTTTAGACACTGGTGTTATTTAACCTTTAAATAGAAAATACGAACTCTAGAGATATACAAATGGCTATACTTATTTTTAAATACATTTAAATATTTTAAGATGAAAATAATGGTTTAATATGGAATAATATTTAATTTAACTGAAAAAAGTGAAATTTGCACATTGCAAAAGTTTAGACACTTTTAGGTAGATTTCGTAAGAAATACTACCTATTGCAATCGCACCAGTTTATATATATATATATATATATATATATATATCACTTTTTTATGGACACGATAACTTCTATAATTCTTCACCAATCTCCACCAAACTTTTACATAAAATCAAAGGGGATAAAATCTTGGCTAAGTTCGTTAATGGGCAAAATCGGACCAAGGGGGGTGGAATAGGGGGCGTTTTTCTGAAAACAGAAAAAACGCCATAACTTTTTGATTATTTTAGATACCGAATCGGTTTAAAGTTTATATTACTTCTTAAAAATGGGCCAAAAGTATATGCATGACAGATTTTTGATAAATTTAGACGTGGGCTCAAGCGGCGAAAAAAACAGGAATTTTGAGAGAAAAAAAATTCATAACTTCGTCAATTTTCAAGATATCAAGTCCATTTAAATTTTTTGTAAATGTTCTTAAAATTATCTAAAACTTTTGTATTTACAAGTTTTTGATAGGACCAACTTTTACCGACGAAAAAAATTAAAAACGAAAAGAAAAAGGGCGCTGAATAAAGAGAAAAATCCATAACTCCGTCAATTTTTAAGATATCAAATCTGATTAAATTTATTTTACATATTCTCAAAAATATCTGCAACTTTTATACTGACAAGTTTTTCATAGGAACAACTCGTATAGCAAAAAGAAATTAAACAAAAATAGGAGTTGGAGAAAAAAACGTCAAATCCAAACTGTTTATATTCTGACTCATTTTTAAATTCATTTTTGATTTTAAACGCATCCAAATAGTAGATCCTCTTATGTAGAAATTGTATAAAGTGACGCATTGGTCAATTTTCTGATAAAGACAGAATATATTTCAAAAAAGGCTACCAAAAAGGGTATTTTGAACAGAATTTCCGAAAGTCATCGAGACTGAAAATTGAAGGAAGTATTCAAATAAGAAATTGCGTTTTTTTCTGACTCGTTTTTAAATCCATTTTTGTTCTCAAACGCATCCAATTTACAGATCCTCTTATTTAGGAACTATATAATGTGATGCATTGGTCAGTTTTTTTTATAAAGACGGAATATATTTCAAAAAAGGCTACCAAAAAGGGTATTTTGAACAGAATTTTCAGAAATCATCGTGACTGAAAATTTAAGGAAGTGTTCAAATAAGAAATTTCGTTTTTTTCTGACTCGTTTTTAAATCCAATTTTGCTCTCAAATGCATCCAATTTACAGATCCTCTTATTTAGGAACTATATAATGTGATGCATTGATCGGTTTTTTGATAAAGACAGAATATATTTTGAAAAAGGCTACCAAAAAGGGTATTTTGAACAGAATTTCCCGAAGTCTTCGTGATTTGAAAATTTAAGGAAGTTTTCACATAGCAAATTGCGTTTTTTATGACTCATTTTAAAATCCATTTTCGCTCTCAAACGCATCCAATTTACAGATCCTCTTATTTAGGAACTATATACTGTGACGCATTGGCCAGTTTTTGATAAAGATAGAATATATTTTTAAAAATGCTGTCAAAGTGAGTATTTCGCACAAAATTTTCCGAAGCAATCATGATTAAAGAAATAAGAATGTATTCAAACAACAAATCGGTTATTTTATGACTCATTTTTAAATTCAATTTTTTTCTCAAATGCATTCAACTGACAGTTTTTTGTTATTTAGGAACTGTATAATGTTTTGCTCGATTTTTTAATAAATTCAGAATCTATTTCAAAATATGTTGTCAAAATGGGCATTTGAGCTGAATTTTTCTTAAGATGATTCTGATAAAACCAGTTTTTGCAGAAAAATGAAATTAAAAATTTTTCGTAAACGGCCAAATGAAGTTATTAAACTGGGTTTATCTCTAATCATATGTATATATATATATAAATATATTTGTTGAAATGGGCACTCTTCGATATCTACCTCCGCCTATAGGCCCTGCCGACAGGGATTTTTTTCGATTTTTAGGCAACTGTTCACGGAAAAATGCAAATTTCTAACTTATGATATCACATGTCTGAAATATTTAAGCATACTTCGCCACAGCATTGGTTACTGAAGATGCCGCGATCTAGAAATATTTAGTCAGATGAGGTAATTGAAACAGGGAAGTTGAAATGGAAAGGGGAGATTGTTGCAGGAATTTCAGCTACTTTGAATCTTTTAAAGAGGTCTGTCTATGAAGTATAGTCTAAGAGTATGACTCCTTCAAAACAAAACATAAATCGGGAAGATCTTGTGTGACCAGAAAATGAAATGACAGAAGTATTCATAAACTGGCATTTATACAAATGATGATTAATAGTCACTTTAAAAGCAAGTCAGGACTTTCTGTGTCGACGGATACAATTTGTAGATGATTTAAAGAAAAAGATAAATCAATTTACGTGAAAATGATAAAACAACCAGCTTTGAAATCTCACCACAAATTGACGGGAATGCAATGAACTTACAAATATATGTCATATGGACCCAAGTGGTACACTATGATATTCAGTAACGAAAAAAAGTGGAATTTGAATATGGCCCAAATGTTTGGGAAAACTATTGGCACGACCTGCGTAAAGAGCCTAGGACTATCTTCAGTTGAAAACAAAAAGGTAAGTCTTTAATGGTTTGATTCTCTCTTTTGCTTTAATGCTCGAGTATCTCTGGAGTTATTCAATTGTTTCTAAGTGTACAAGACCACATACATACGTTGAATAACAATTTACAGTCATCTGGCGAACTTTTAGCTGGTCCAAAGTATGTATTTTACCAAGATAATGAGTCTATTCATGTTGCATTCCAAACAAAAACTTTGTTTGACTCTCAAAATACTGCTGATCCCAATTGGCCAGCGTGTAATCTTGATCTGGACCTAATCAAAAACCTTTGTGACATCTTATCTCCAAAAGTTTATACAATCTTTTGCTATAATTTTCTGTTAATGATCTTCGAGCTGCTGCTGAATGTGTTTTGTACAAAATAGACCCCAAGTGATGCAAGATTTAGTTTCTTCGATGTAAAGACACATTCTTACACTAATTTCAGACAATGTGAGTGTAACTCGATTTTAATTTATGGTTATTTTACTGTAAATATGCAGATTGTCTTTACTTTTGCCACTATGTCTTTTTTTTTTTTTTTTGTCATTATACATTATGTAAAGGTATAATTTGGAATTTATTGTTTGTGCATAAAGGATAAGTCGCAAGTAATATATGACAGATGATTTACGAAAATTCGTTACATACTTCTGAACACAGAAGCGTAATCGATCATTGTCTAAACTTTTGCTGAGCAGGGAAATTGTGACATATTTAAAATGGTCAAATAATAGTATTGTCAAACAGTTGAAATTTAATAATATAGTTACATGAAATATTTATTTCATATTTCGAGGTAACTTTTTAAACTTTTGTTACTAATTTTAAGACAGCGCAAATAATCCTTTTTTTCTGACAAGTATTTTCCTTTGAATATTAAAAAGTGCAAGGAGACTTTGGTGAAAAGTGCACCAGATTTAAAACGATACATTTAACCTTTCTTATTTTAAACAACTTTCTAATAACGTTGCTAAAAAACATCGGGAGGCACAGACTCTGTTTCTTAAACACATTTTATACTGGCTTATTTCAAATGTTTAATTGATCTTATTGAATCAAATACGAAGAGAACCATTATATAACCTTAACAGCAACTGATGTGGCATGTGGCTTTAAATTTTTCCAAAAAAAAAAAAAAAAAAAAAAAAAAAAAAAAAAAAAAAAAAAGGGAAAGGTATGGAACCATTTTATAGGAAAATAAGCACTTTTTTTATTATTCGAATTTATTCTTTCACTGTAATTTTTAAAGCCGATCAAGTTAATATGTACAATTTAGTTTTCTATACAGATGTACAGAATATCTGTACAATTCAACCTCTTTTTTTTTTTTTTTTTTTTTTTTTTTGCTGAAAAAACTTTTAAAATAGGTGTTGTGATTATTTTCAGTAAAGAAAAGAACTGCAAAATGGTGATAAAAAAGAACGCAATAAAAAGGCAAAAAATGGAACTGAAAGTAATTTACTCATTTTTTATGATTTGTAAAAATGAAGGACAGAAGAAACAAATGCCAGTAAAACATGTACTAAAATTCTGCCCAACTTTAATACAAAAATTAATTACCTTTTTATGAGTTATAAAATCTGCATTAACCTGTAAATTACGTTACAGATTTAGGCATAGCAATTTTATTTGAAATCTTATTTTCTGCATTGCCCAGTGGAATAGTTCTACAGTTCGTCATTTTGACTATTTAGCAATTTATTCTAATATGAAAGATTTGTTGTTTACTCGAAAATTTAAAAAATAATTAATAAAGCCAAATTAAAAAATAAAATTAAAGTAAATTAAACTCAAAAATCTCTCATTGTTACATTGAAAAAAAGGACGAATGTTGCCCAATTTACAAAGATGATAATGAACAGCGAAAAAATAGAACTTTTTCTGTTTCACTGAAGATTCCAAAAAGTATTCTTTTACCTTTAAAAACCACAGAAAACAATTTACTTACGAAATTTATAAAGGAATTCAGAAAAATAATTTTTTATTAGCTTCCTATCATTTTCGGAAACGCTTCTGAGCCATTTTTACGGTACAATAATTAGTTTTCTCAAATCCGAATATCAATTTTTCTAGTACTGTCAATTTTCAACTAAATATTTTGATACACCAGAAAACATGTTTTACAGCGAAACATACAAAATTAACAACATTAATATGAAAATTAATATTATTGCGTACAATTGCATACATAAATTCAGTGAAGCAGCTGAAAATATTTACTTCAGAATTAATAGAATGAAAAAAAAAAACGATTTTTCGGGGACAGAAAATAGATTAATGCATTATAAAACAAGCTAAATATTTAGCTTTAGTATTGTGATCTCGCACCATATGTAACCTATATTTTAAGTTTAAAGAGTACAATATATGTATGAAATAAAGGAATCGCCAACGGTGCAAAGAGAATTAAATAAACTTTTGTTGTTATTGTTATTACCAAATGTTAAAACATAAATGAATTTATAATATGATAAGTGTAGATATATACTACCGTTTCCATATGTTGAAAGTAACAAAATATTCGTCAAGACAAAATAATATTGGATAAAAATACATGTACTATCAATAGTATACCAGATCCGAAAGGATTAATAAATTCAATAAAGATGTTTTTAAATCTCCCTTTTCTTTAAAATTAATGACTTTTTCAAATCGTATTTTGCTTTCATTTTAAAATACATTTTTTTTTTCTAAGAGTCTTTTTTGCACTATATTTCTTTAGTTATTCTTTAATGTTTCTATACTTAGCTGATAAACATTGTACTTTAATTTTTTTTACATAAATATAAATGAAATATTCTTTTAAAAAGTTTTTAATTATAGGACAGTATTTATTAAGAAATGCCGACTCTTTATCAGAAAGTGGGTCGAGCGTGATTTCCTTTATTATTTCTCCAGTGCAGACTAGACCTTGAACTACGAAAATATAAATGGGTCAGACCCAGATAAGTCTCATCCGGGACAAGACGTTCCCCGATCTGAAAAAAAAAAAAATCTATATGTGCAAACATCTAATAATGATTCCAATGAAATTCTGCCATCCATCTCGAAATTAATTTCCAATGCAAAAGTATCTAAATTGTTTTTAATTAAAATAAATTGCATATAAAAGCGTTCATTCTTTAGGCTTTTTATGGAATGAAAAGAGGGATGAGAATGGGCAAACAGAGAAAAATGCATAATGATATCAATTTTCTGTGATAATATTCGAAAATGAAATTGTTCGTATTAATTATGACAAATAATAATTAGAATTTTTCACGAGTTAATTATTTTATATCTGTTTAAACTTACTGTTTTAATATTTTTCTGTTTTTCTAACTCGCATAGTTTTAATAGTAACCTAATCTTGGGCATCATCTTACAGGAATATATCTTGAATGGAACAAACATTCTTAACAGAATGTCAAATAGCTTTCTTTTATGTGGGAAAGAGAACAGTTATTGCACCATTTTATCGGGCTTATCAGGTAATTAATATTTCTCTGTGGATCACACTGCTGCCGACTCCTCCCTCCACGTGCAACTTTCTAACCGAAGACCAAGCACTTACCTATCAGGTTGCCCCAGCTAAACGGGTAGATATCTGACCATACTTTTAAGTACTCTTAAAGAAAATTTATTTATTTCCTCTTCTAATAAAAGTAGATTGCACTTTTTCATTACAAAACAATTGGCCCAATCCTGTTTAAAAAGGACAGTAATACAGTCGAGGCAAAATATTTTTTAATGAGATTTTTTTCTCAACCGTTTACTTAGGTGTAGCTCTTATCTCATTAAATAATCCGCAAAGCCCAATGTTGAAATTTGAAATTTTCATATTAAGATGGATTTAATAAGAAAAAATTTCGTGATTTTGACTGATTTAAGGGTTTACAGTATTTAGGCTTTCGTTCATCTGACATTCATAATATATTTAGGAATTCAATTTTATATCTATTTTTAAAACTTGTGCGATTTATTAATGATTCAGCATTTTAATTTTTTTTTTTTATAAATTAAAAAATTTATTTAAATCTTTTTAATTTCGGATTTTCAAAAAATTAGAATTTTCGAATTTATTTAAATAATTTAATTTGAACGTTTCTAATTTGACTAAAATAAATCACTTCCTTTTATACATATTCTAAAATTAAATTTATTGGTGTTATAAATCTATTTAAGAATTAAATTAACAATTTGGATATCAATATTATAAAGGTCAAACGTATCTGTGCGTAACGCATACGTCATTTCGCGAATGGCAACACTTTAAAATTTGAAATAAAATTTAAGTTTTGCATTTTTTCTTTTGCAAATTTTTAAACTACTAAATACCGCACATTTTCAATTTTTATACCATCGTATAGGGAAAAAAATTTACTTTTTAATGCGATTTGTTTGAAAGCTGTACCTTTATTTATTTTTAGTTATTAATTTTTTCGTAGTTTTTTATACCGTTTTTGAATTGTGGCAACACACATACTCCATTTTTATTAAAATGAAAATGAAAAAAGCCGAAAAAAGCAAATTAGTGTATCTTTTTGTTGCCATTTTTATTTAAAGAGAAACAAAAATCGTTTTAGTTCGTTTTTATTAGCACTTTCCAACAAAGTTGAAAAGTGCTTATGCATTCGGTTTGTCTGGCCGTCTGTCCGTCTGTCCGTCTGTCCGGATGGCCGTCTGTCCGTCTGTCCGCGCTCTAACTCCCGTAAATATACTCAGATTGCTATGAAATTTTTATACGTTATTGATGTTTACCCTAGCACGAACCCTATTGAAAATGAAGTATCTACCATGATTAGTTTATCTACAGAGAGAATCAAAAGTTTCCCATTACATTACGGCCTATGGGGAAAAATCGTTAATATACTCGGATTGCCATGAAATTTTAGGACGTTATTGACGTTTACCCTAGCACAAGTCCTATCGAAAATGAAGTTTCTACTATGATTAGTTTATCTACAGGGCGAATCAAAATTTTCCCATTACATATTTTAAATATAATAAGCTTTTTCATGTATAATAAAATTGATATATGTCTCTGAAGCTTAATATAAATTATACGCTACTATCTTGCATAATATGAAGTACATAGCATTTACAGGGCCACACAAAAGATTTCAAAAAGTATATTTTTTTCGAAGTACCGTATATGTGTCCGATGATGGCTGATGGAGGGATGAAATGCATTTTAATTATGATATGCGCGTTTATATTTCGCTAAATATATGCACATTATATGGTGTGTATAAATGTTATAGTTGATATACAGGGCTACCCATAAAGAGCTCACCAACGTTACTGAATATGAGCGTAAATTATTTAAACGTGGTTCTTAAATAAGCTATGAATTTTTACGCTGAGCTTCATTTAATTTACTGAGAAATGTTTGCAGAATATAGATAAAAGGATATACAGGGCCACGCAAAGAATTCGGTACATGGACGCGTATGAATGATGATTTATGAGAATGTGATTTCAGTTGTTTTAAAAGTAGTAGTTTGCAATAAATTTTAGCCTAATGTTGACGTGTAATAAAGGAACAATGTAAACTACAGGGCTGAACAAAAGTATTCAAGTATGTTTCCATCTAACAGTATGAATTGCTGAAAAAGAAATTTCAAGCCACTAGAAATTTCAAGTATTTTCTTGCTAAGCTAAATTTTCCCATTATATGAACTGACATATGAAATACAGGTCTGTTCTGGTGTACTGGAATACATATTTGGGTATATTTGGCTATACACTATTATTTCCCTATATAACAAAGTTTTGTTAAAGATTTCATTAAGTGTTGGAAAGTGCTTCATAATCTATGCTTAACGCATGATTTTTCATACTTGTTTATTATTTAAGGGATTTTTAGTTTATTAAAAACTTTCTTTAAACTCGATACAACACTTTCTTTTTCCACTCTGACGTCACAGGAATTTTGTATATCGTATTTATTGCATGCAGGTTATTTCATAAATTTTCATTTACACTTAAAAGAATTTAAATAAATTAGTATCTGGGTATAGCTAATAGCAATCGAGATTTCAAGTTTTGAATTAAAATGATTCTGAAATGATCAAATTAAAATACCATTTTTTTAAATCGTGAACACGAATAAGAGATGTGCATATGTAAATTTTGAAGTGATAAAAATAATTTCGGATTTAAATTTCATGGGGCAAAAAATTCTATGATTTAGTCAAAGTGGGGTACGTTTTGCTATTTTACATTTTGGAATACCATGCATAAGATCCGTAATTGATAACTTAATAATAATACAAGATCTGTATTATATTTTATTGTTTACATATCGATTAAGTTAATTTTAATAATTCCTACAACTGAGTTTTATAGAAATAATATTTTGTTAACTTTAGTTTAAATATCATTTGTTTAAAAGTTAGACTTACGAACATGAGGTGTATTTTTGATTATAGCAAATTTTGTAGGTTTATTATAAATCAATAAAACAGTTCCTTCTTAAACATTTTCTTTCGTCGAAATTTGACGGGTTCTACCTTATATTATTTAAAGGATAAGTTGTTTTGAATGAAATATTAAAAGAAATCCTCTGCGCGATCTGCTATCACGTTTGTCCACTTTATTTTTTCTTTTGGCTACTATATAACAATAACGATGATGATAATTTTATAGGAATATTTTAAAGTGGGTAAATACGGATAAAAGGCGGTCTTATCTTAACTGGTACCAAGGCTGTAATTTTGTTAAAATACCAAGGTAAGTTATATCATCAAACTATTAAAAAAAAAAAAAAATGAGGGAATTAGAGTAAGCAATTAATCTTAAAATTAAAAAATAATAACCTGGAGAGATATATTGAATTTTAATAAACTTTAACCCTTTCGAGTCTGGTATATTATTAATAGTACAAATCTTTGCATTGAGTATTATGCTGTCTTAAAAATTGCTTTTGTTACTATTGACATGTAGTAACGGTAGTAATCTATACGTTTCTTAATGTGACTCCATGTATAATTCGGCACTTAGTAATAATAATAATCATAAAAATTTCTTTGCGTCATTGGTGATTCCTTCGTTTCAAACATATCTTTCACTCTTAAAATTTAAACTTTTCTGAACGATATGTTATAAACAATATGTGTCAGGTTCTGAAAAACATCTGCTATTAGAACTGGGGTTCTATGTTATTTTTGTCTTAATATATTATATATTGTATGGGCTGTGTACTGAAGTTTCAAAGTGACATTCTTTCCTTGTCTAAATCTTGATCTGAGCAGGTGAAAATGTACAGATGGAATGAGGGGGAAAAAGAGGGTTTCAGAGGGGTTTGCCCGACCTTTGGAGATGTCTGTTGAAGATGGGGAGACAAAAGACTTTCACGAACGAAGGAAAGAGCTTGGAATGCGAACAACGTAGAAACCCTGGGGGGGGGGGTTCGTTGAGTAGAAGCAGGAGGTTAGGGGGGCAGTGTTTTTGCTGAGGAGTGGCAATTGGGGCCTACAGGGCAGAGTAGGCGGTTGTCCCTAGGGGGATAGCTCTGAGATAGAGCATAAGGCTGAGTGAGGTTCGGAGAGCTTATGCTTAGAACCCATGTGTTGGGAGATTTGAAATTGATCTCCGGTAAAGTTAATTTAACATGTATAGAGTGAGAGTGATAATACGTAGTTTTAACAGTATACATCCAGCATTTACTGAATTTAATGTTGAACCTGATGACCTACATCTGAGTTTTAAGTGTAAATAGTGTTTTTTGTTGGGTAAATAGTGTGTAAATAAACTGTTAATTTAGTTAATGGAAAGCGTTGGTTTTCATTTAAACAATCCTCTCAGTGAGTGATCGATATCGCGTAATCATATCGGCGGTGGCAGCAATAAATAACACGGAATTTCTTCAAAGTTGTGGGGGCTAAGAGGAAACTCCGACAATATGAAAGATATGAATGAACGATGGGAATGATATGAGTGAACAATAGGAATGATATGCAATGAAAAGCAAAAAATCTTAGAAATTACTAATACTTGTCAAACTCTGTTGTTATACGATATTTTCCAGAGACCTCCAAAAACTCATCTTTACCTTATTGCCTTATGAACATGAATTAAATAGTACCCAAACTAACTACATTTTTTACATTTCAGATAGTATCATATTTGATAAACTTCGGTAAATCTATTTGAATGGCATTGGTAAAATATTATTATAAATATAATTTTTCTTCTCAAAATTGTCAAAACAGGACCAGAAAAGGTTAAAATCTTGTATAAAGGTTTTTTCCAAAAATGTTTATATATAATGTTTTTCTGTCACAAATTAAAAAAGAATCTTTAAATTTCGTGATAATTTTTGCAATTTACTTGAAAAACCGTTTGGAATAAGCGCATTAAATATCATATTTATGAATATAAAAATTTTATGTATTGATATGTATATGCATAGCAATATGTATATGCATGGTATGAATAATATGCATTAAAAGCATTTTTCCATACCAGAACATTTTTATGAAAATCAATACATAAATGTGTATTCGTTCTAGCGGGCCTCCAATTAAAGGAACAGTTAGAAAATTTTCAACAGTTTTGTTTATTTTAAAAAAAAGTTTATTTTATTTTAAGTCATTCTTTATTGGAATGTTTGTTTCTAAGTCTATAAAACTTCTTTTTGTACTTTTCAGAAACTTGAAGAGTATTTAATAGTTTCTTTCTCAACTTTTAAAATTTATTCAGCTAATTTTGCTCTATCCCTTCTTACTTGCCAACTATGACCAACTTTTTTTTCTTCCATCTGATTATGTTTTGGAATTTTTTTTTCTGTCTCTTGGAATAATTTAGATTCAACTAAAGTAGTTTTAATAACCTTATTACCTTTTCCCGAGTTTTGCTGGTAGTAAGACTGTTCTTTTGGCTTATTTGGCTTGAGTAGTCTTTGCTTTTTGATGGCTATAACCACTGGATTTCATCATGTTCAACTGAGACAATATCTTCAGTAAGGTAGAAATCTCAATGTTCAATGATTTTTTTTTTTTTTTTTCACGACTATTTTTTTTGATAGATCTTCCATCGTTTCCTTTGAATTCTCTGACCTCTACATAATAATTTGGATACTGGTTTAATGTTTCCAGCTGCTTTCTGATGCAATATTTTCTGGTCATTTGTTACTTTTTTAGAGGCTATTATAAATCTAACAGGTGTTTTTATTAAGAACACTCATAAAAACCATAAAAATTTTATATTTTAACGAGCTAACAATGTTTTCAACTAAGTCGGCAAATACTTTTTTTAAACTGATAAATTATAATAAGCACAAAATATCTTATTGAGTTTATGCTTGACAACCATATAATCATCCGGCTTTGTCCGATTCATTTGCTTTTTAAGAGCAGTGAGTCTTTATTTTTACTCAAATTATATACTTACAAAAAAGAAAATAAATAAAATCCAGCTTTTTAAAGAGCAATTTTTCATCTTTTGATGAATAGAACTAACAAAAACATGCATTTTTTACTTTTAAAACAGCAAATAGTGTGTGACAATTACATAAAATATTTAATTTTCTAATTAATTTTCTAATAAATATTCATAATTTGTGAAATTAGAGATTGTAGTCATTCCCCTGCCTTACGTGTGACAAGGGAATGACCACAGGAAAATGACAAAAGTCAAGGTTAGCTTGTATATTATCTTAACTATATACACAAAATTAAATTGCACTTAAAGAAAACTTTAAAAACTTAATACAAATAAGGCTTAATCGTTGATTCAGCATTCTTTACAAAATTTAGGTAAATAAGAGAGACAGGGTAATGACAGTCAAAAAAAATTGTTAACAATATGTAACTGGAAATCACCAAGTTTTACTTGTAAAAATTAATGCTGCAAAAAAGAACAATTTAAGATATCTTCTCTGATGATGTCATTGTTCACAGATGAAATTGTGGAGTAATATAAGTGTTGCCACAGCTGAGAATCATTACTTTCATTTTATGACAGAGGAATGACAACAAAACCAAGGGACATTTTTTATTATTTTTTTTAAAAAAATACAAAAAATTAATTTTTTTTTTAAATTTAGTATTCTATGATATTGTTTAATAATTTAACCAACAAAAAAATTACAAATGTATACGGATGGTCAGTTTTGGGAACTATTTTTGTGTTAAGGCGGTGACAGGGACACACAAGGGAATGACATTTTTACAACATATAAAATTATTTAACTGACTTTTATTTATTAATAGTATGTTTTATCCTGTTAGATAAACATAAAACATGTAATTAAAGTATTCTAGCATTTATTTAACTTTCATACAAGTTTATTCATTATTTTTGAAGCAGGGACAAAAATATCGCTCTTCAGAGAAAATGATCCAATTGTACATGTCTTTTAATAGAGTATTATTTTGTTTTAAGAAATACTTGCTGGTATTTATTTGTATTAATATTAGTATATGTCTATGCATTTACTATATGATTTCATATATGTTTTGGCATTAGTAATAATATTTATTAGTATTTTCTTAATTCTCTTCGCGCCTTTTCCGATTCTTTTATTTTAAACACATATTTCACTCTTTAAATTTAAAAAATAAAAGTTAGTTTCCTGAAAGAATGATGTGCAATAAAGTGTAAAAATTATTAGAAAGTTCTAACATAAGTTAAATCTTATTGTAATACAGCATTTTATAAATATCTACAAAAATTCTTCCTTAGCCTATTGTCATATGAATATTATTTGAATAGTATGCAAAACAACAACATTCTTTATCTTTCAAACAATGGAATATTCGTTAAAAACTAATTAATCTATTTAGCTAGCTAGTGTTAATGTTATTAACGTGAAAGAAATTCTTTCAAAAAACTGACAAAAAATTCATACACGAAAGGAAAGCTAAATTGCCCCCTTGAATGTCTCAATCAAATTCGGCAGTTTTAAAATAAATTTCGACTTTTAAAGTTAAATAATTTTAAAATAAGACTTACCTGCAGCAAGTAATACCATAGTATTATAATATAGTCTTGAATGGAACAAAAATTCCTGAGCAAACTGTCAAACTTTTTTTTTATTTTATGTAAAAAAAAGCAATAATTGCAAATACAATTCAAAATAGCAATTTTTTTTTCGGCGTCCCGCGAATTCCTTATTATACATATACAATAATAAACATGTACAAAAAAGTTTAAATCTCTGTCTCAAAGGCATACAAAAAAAAAAAAAAAAAAAAAAAAAGGCTTTAGCATTTTTGAAACATGAAAGTAAATAAAATAAGAGCATGGATAAAAAGACATTTAGAGTTTTAATTTCTATGGGCAATTGTGGCGAGTTTATAATACCTCACCATATAATTACTGTATGAGTAAAAATGGTCTTAAAATATTCACAATTAAACAAGTTTTCATTTGATATTTAAAAAGAAAAATTGACTTTTTCATAAATTTTAAGGTAAACTGCCCTTTTGAATACCTCAATCAAATTTTGGCAGTTTTTAAAATAAATTGCAGCTTTTAAAATTAAACTGTTCAAAAAATAAAGACTTACCGTGAGCAAGTAATACCTCAGAATCGTAATATAGTCTTTGAATATAGCAAAAATTCCTCAGAAGACTGTCAAACTTTTTTTTTTCTTTTGTGTCGAAAAAAAAAATGCAAATGCAGTTCAAATTAGCAAAAATATTTTCGGTAACACGGTGGATTAATGCTTTTCTCCACATATTTATCTTGCATATTTAATGAAAAATTTTAATTCTTTTGTAAAATTTTCACTTTTTCAAATCTAAACTTTTTTTTAATATTTATATTAATGTCCTCTTTTTTTGATATTCTTAAATCTGTATTACACATGACTACTCATTCATTTTTAGATGTATCTCATATTACATTTAATATTATTTTTTATTGATATCTATAGTAAACTAGTCGTTGGGGGCCACCGTAATACTTACCCATCATGGATATGCATACTATAAAATATGAAAATAAAACGCATGTAAACTATTAATAGAATGCACCGCAATTCCAAAATAATATTTAAACACATATTTAAATAGTTTTAATATACACAATAATGCTCTATTAATAAATTGCTGATGAGCCAATTTCTACAAAACGCCAAAATACTCAAGTAGTACTGGATTACGTAAAAGAAACATCCTTATAACTCCAAAAATAATAATCATATTAACTAAAAATTTACTGCATCGGATTAAAAATCTCATTTCCAATTAAAATATATCTTTGAATTGAAATTTGAATGAAATACAGGGTCATGAAAAATCGAAGAATGTGAAAAACAGGATTACTCATATCACGGCAACTAATAATCCGATCGACTTCTTCTTTATGCAAAATCTGTGTTGTTTTATTGCCTTTTACGTACACCCTTTAAAATAAAAAAAATCGAAAATTTTTGTATTCATTTCATCAGAACAAATTTTTCGAGAGTCCGAAAAAAATAGTTCCGGATAATCGAGGTTACTGATATTAAATAGGCTTCGTCCTATTCTTACATACTAAGTACATACAAAATTTCAAGTCTCTATCTCAATTTTTTCGGGAGATAGAGTGGTTACAGACAGACACACAGACGGACGGACGGAAAAATTATTTTTCTAAAAATATGTTTTTCGGAATCTCCAGTATCTGAAACGTGTAAATTCGTCAAAAAAATTTTTTCGATTTTCAAAACGATTGCAAGACTTACCCTATACTACGTATGATGGGTAAGTAAAACACGGCGAAATCCAACACATTTTCATACAGTTTTATTTAAAAAAATAATAAATAAAAACTTGAAGCCCTGCGCAGATTTATAATGTATACAGGGTGATTAAAAAAAAAGTGGACAAATTGATATGATAAATCAGGCATACGACAAGGATAAAAAATCATACAGGAACATAGGGCCGCAAACCACTTATTGAGTCACACATTGAGTGTTTCATACTAAATTAATTTGGGTTGACGGTAATAAGTATCAGAAAACTGAAGTATATTATGATAAAACATTTAACAGACATTCTCACCTTTGTTTTAAATGTGATAACACCAAACAAAAGTGGTAGAAGTTTGTATTATGTGCACCAGCAATATGCACTTGTCAACTCACATTTTGGACTGTGATAATCAGTTAATACAATATCATCGATTCCTTAGCAATATGTTTTTTCCAGATCTTTTCGTAACGTTATCACATTTCACACAAAATAAGGTACATATCGTTGCATTTTCATTACAATATTTTTATTCTCCTAGAAATTATTACTTTAAAATCGGATGTAGCTAGAACGAAACAACTTGTATTTGTGACTCAATAAATAATTTGCGACCCTATGTTCCTGTGTGATTTTTTATCCTTCTTGTATGCTTGATTAGTCATATCATTTTGTCCACTTTTTTTAAATAACCCAGTATAATAATAAACATTTACAAAAAAGTTTAAATCTCCATCTCAAACACACACACAAATAAAATAAAATACAATAAGCTTAGCATTTTTAAAACATGAAAACGAAGAAAAGATGAACAGAAAAAGACATTTAAAGTTTACATTTATATGGATAATTGAACTGAGTGCATTAAAAAATTTTACAATTTCTCTCAATATAATTAGTGTATGAGTAAAAATGGGGTGTTAAAATATTCACAATTAAAGAGACTTTTATTTAATATTAAAAAAAAATAAAAAAAATTACCAGTTTTAAGCAAACTGTCCTTTGGAATACCACAAACAAATTTTTCAGTTTTAAAATAAATTGCAACTTTTAAAATTAAATAGTTAAAAAAAAAAAGACTTACCATGAACAAATAACACCATAGTATCATAATATAGTCTAGAATGGAGCAAAAATTTCTCATCAGACTGTTAACTTTTTTTTTCTTTTATGTCGCAAAAAAAGCAATAATTGCAAATGCAATTCAAAGTAGCAACATTTTTTTCGGATCCCCGGCGGGTTAATGTTTCTATCCGCATACTTATCTTGCATAATTAATTAAAATTTTTAAAATCTCCTCTTTTTAAAAAAAATTTTACATTTTTGTCCTCATTTTTAATATTCTCAAATATGTATTACACATGACTGCTAATGCATTTTTTGATATATCTAATATTACATTTAATATAATTTTTTATTCATATTTATAGCAAAAAATCGGCGAAATCCAACACGTTTTCATACAGTTTTATTTTTAAAAAAGTAACAAATAAAATCTTGAAGCCCTGTGCAGATTTATCATGTATATAATAATGAACATATACAAAAAAGTTTAAATCTCTGTCTCAAACACACACACAAATAAAATAAAATAAAATAAGCTTAGCATTTTTAAAACATGAAAATGAAGGAAGTATAAAGAGAAAAAGACATTTAAAGTTTAAATTTGTATGGATAATTGCACTGAGTGTATTAACAAAATTTACAATACCTCGCGATATAACTAGTGCATGAATAAAAATGAGGTGTCAAAATATTAACAATTAAAGAGATTTTCATTTAATATTTAAAAAAGAATTGACTAGTTTTAAGGTAAACTGTCCCTTGGAATATCGCAAACAAATCCTTCAGTTTTAAAATAAATTGCAACTTTTAAATTTAAATAGTATTAAAAAAAAAAAAAAAAAAAAAAGACTCACCATGAGCAAGTAACACCATAGTATCATAATATAGTCTTGGGTGAAACAAAAATTCCTCAGCAGACTGTAAAACTTTTTTTTTTTTTTTTTTTTTTTTTTTTTTGTATGTCGCAAAAAATGACAATAATTGCAAATGCAATTCAGAATAGCAACATTTCTTTCGGCGCCCCGGCGTGTGTTAATGTTTCTTTCCAGGCCGCGCTGCTGCCGGACTCCACACGCAGCGGGTTATTAAGAGAATTACGCGAATGATAACTTGATCCCGTTTTGTTTATTATTTTCTATTTTTCTCCTGGAAACGCCCGGTTCCAGCAAAAGCGGGATAAGAAAATGCGGATTCTGTTGACAGTCACTTGTCGTTGCTAGCAGGGGGCACCACGAGCGCTGATTTATTACGGAGTTTTAGAAGCAAGGGTGTGCTGAGAAAAAATCGATAGTTTCCGAAGTTGGAGAAGTGAAGCAAAAAAGTTAATTTTATCATCTTATTTTTTTTCTTTTTCATTTTTTCTTTCTTTCTGTTTAAGAATTTGTAGACGACATTTTATTTTCGCTTTCTTTATGTTTTTGACATTTTTGCTTAAAATTTGCATTATTTTCAAGTATTAATAATAAAGAAATAATGGTTCGAGAAAAAAGTTTAAAGATGGGGAAATAAGTGGCAATTTTGCTGTTTCTTTATTTTTTGCTAAGGTATTTTGTTTTCTTTCAATTTATAAAACAATTAAAATTTAAGTTCCGTTTATTTTTTTAATCAAATCACATGCACGAGGAAGATTCATTTGTAATAAAAGCAAGATTGTTTTACCGAGCATTTCTTTTTTCATTTTTTTAAAGTTGACAATTTTATTATCACATAAAAAATATAAAAAAAAAATTATGTTATTTTTTTCATACACATGTATATAAATTCTTGTACATATTTCTATTTTCAAACTTTTTTTTCTTTTTTTATTAGTAATGTTTTCTTTTATTAACATTTTAAGTTGGAACTTTTATTGTCCAAAAGTAATCATAAAAAGAATTGCTTTGAGAAAAAGTATAAAATGTCTGAGCTTTTCTAAACAAAATACTTTTCTAATACGAAAGGGATAGTTTAAATAAAATTAGGATTTTTTTTTTTTTTTTTTTTTTTTTTGGCAGAGCGTGTTAAGAAAAATCGACAATATCCAAAGTTGAATTATGTAGAGTAACCAGACTGATAATTTATTAACTGATAATTCTTTTGGAATTTTACGCAGATTTTTATTTAATTCTTCATTCATTTTTTTAGATTTATAGTAAGAATTTCTATTGCCGAAAGTAATGATGATTTAAAAAAAAATTCTACTTTTTAAATAACTTTTAAAAAATGACAATTTCACTTTTTTTTATATTATTGTTGCTGTTACTGGTGATGGTACTTCTTATTATTATTATTAGTAGTAGTAGAAGGTAGAACCCTCGAATTTTCGATGAAAGAAAATATTAAAAAAAAAACTGTTTCGTTGATTTAAAAGAAACCTACAAAATTAGTTATAATGAAAAATGCATTTTATATTGGTAAAATGTTTTGTATATTGGTAAGTCTAACTCTTAAAAAAACGATATTTAACGTGAAATTAACAAAATACTATTTCTATAAAACTCAGTCGTAGAAAGTGTTAAACTTTAATCGTATATGTAAACAATAAAAAATAATAAAGATCTGTTATTATGATTAAGTTATCAATTTAGGCTCTTATGGTAGTATTCCAAAATGTAAAAAGCAAAATTTATTCAACTTTGACTCAATCATAGAATTTAAAAAAAAAAAGAAATCTAAACCGGCATCATTTTCATCATATCAAAACTTACAAATGCACATTTCGTATCTGTATTCAACTTTTGAAAAAATTGGTATTTTAATTTGATCATTTTTATTCAACATTTGAAGTCTCAATGATATTAGAGGTAACAGATATTAAACTGATGATATTATTTTACGTGAAAATCAAATGAAAATTCACCGGGTCTTATAACAGAAGACATTTAAATTTCAATTTTTTCCTTTTAATGAGAAAATGGCAACATAAAGATACAATAATCAATTTCTTTCCTTTTTTTTCCCCTTTCTTGTAATAGAAATGGAGTACTCCTGTTGTCACAGTTAGAAAAGCAATATTAAAAACTAGAAAAAAAAAAAATAATATTTCAAAAACAAATTAAGATACAGCTTTCAAACAAATTTCATTTAAAAGTACATATTTTTCCCTACAGGATGGTGTAAGAATCGAAAATGCACGTTGTTTAGAAGCTTAAAAATTTGTAATGCCAAAAATTGCAAAACCTAAATTTCATTTCAAATTTGAAAGTGTTGCCACTCGCAAAATGACGTATGTGTTACGCACAGATACGTTTGCCTTTATTATATAGATATAACCCTCCTCAAAAAGGACAGAATTTTGATCTGCGTTTCCTTTTCATAAGACTTCATACAACTGAATATTTTGCTATTGAAGATTTTTTATTGTTGAAAAGTACTTTTAAAAAAGACAGTACATATACCTATAAATACAAATTATGAGAATATATTTTTTTTAATCATTGTTTAATGAAATAGTTCAACAGAGAGATTAGATTATGCCCACTAGAAATTTGATCGCACTGTGAATAAAATTATATTTCTTACAAAATGTAATTAAAATATGTAAGGAATATATAACACAATGAATTATATATATTAATTATATCAATGGAGTTATTTTTCTATTTTTAACGTAGGAACATTCGAACATAATTTTGGGATGAAAATAAAATTGTAATTTAACAAGAGGATATGAAAAAATAATTTCTAGTCATGCAAATCCAATCTCATAATTAAATTACATCTGATAAAAAAAATACTCATAATGCAAATAAAATTTTCAAAAATTAAGCGGATAAATCTTAAGCTCTTGAAAATTAATAAAACTAAATTAAAATTCTAATGCTTACTTTATTTATATTGAACAAAATTATAAAAGTATTTAATGGAAGTTCTATCTATATAACTTTAAAATTTCATTGGGTATAAATAATATCAAAATTATTATTTTTATTATATCTTTCGTAAAATTTTAATTCAATTTTACTGATTCTTAAGAGATTAATTTACGTCCACCTGAAATTTAATTGCTTTGCAAATTAAATTTGTGTTTCTTATGAAATGAAATTAAAATGTAAGGGAAATATAACACTATCTACTACGCATAATTATGTCAATACAGATAAAATTTCGATTTTTTAACGTCGTAACATTCAAACATAACTTTAGATTGAAAATAAAATTATAATTTAATAAGAGAATGTGATAAAATAATTTTCAGTCATACAATCTCATAATTCAACTATATCTGGAACAGGGAAAAAACTCAGAATGCAAAAAAATAAATAAAAATAAGCAGGTAAGTGTTAATCTCTTAAAAAATAATAAGACTAAATATAAATCCGAATATTAATTTTGTTTATATTGAACAAAATTAAAAAAATTGTATAACCGAAGTTTAAAAAGTACATATCGAATTATATCATTACGTCAAATTATTATAATTATATTGATTATCAATCGATGACGTCACCAAAATAGTGTTGGTTTATTTATATTTGGTTATCCGTTGCTTATAAGCTTGTTATTCGTTATTTTTAATTTAGAATTTAAAACATTATAATTGGATAGTTCTTGAAGATTTCGGAGAAAAAGAAGTAGAATGCCTGTGATACAATGCAGATTATGTGTATATTTCCATATGTTAAACAGTAGGCATACTCTTGGCATTTAAATATTTATGCCTAACGTGGCAGTCATAAGTTGCTTTTCTCGAAAATTATGCAAACCCGGAATCATCACATTAGCGTATTGTATAAATAGATTATTATTATCTTGATTCAAAATGTAACACACTTAAATTTTACCTCTGTCACTCTTTTAAATCTAATCGCAGTTATAAAGAAACTCATTTTCAACCGAAATAGACTTCGTTTCAATTGATGTAAAAATGTTGATATTTTTATCATTTGCTTTTCCTTAGAAATCTTCTAAAATTTCTTGCAATATTGTATTTTCTGATTTTTTTCTTGTGTTATTACATTTCTTTTTACGGCATATTTTTTCAATTTTTAATAATTAGATTTAGCATCGAATTCGAATGGAATCTTAGTATCCAAATCTAATAACCATGTAGAATTCCTATGCAAATTAGATTTCAAATATGCTTAAAATTTGAATACAAATTAACCCTTTCAGGGATAAATAATCGTGTTTCGGTAATGTTGAATTCACTCCGGAATATTTAATCATTTTTTTTCCATATAAAACAAAAACAATTCTACAAGGGGTTTTTTTTTTAATCAAAATTTTTAAAGTAAAATTTATTGTAAAGTTTCCGATGTAAATGTTGATTAAAATTAGGCAATTGAATTACTTCGTTGATTAAATTACTCATCGATAATATAATAATACAACATTAATGATAAATAATTAGTAATAAGCTTTTTGCTCTTTCCTGCGTTCTATAAATGAAGAAAAAATTATGGAAGCATGTCTCGGGACAGATTTCAGACTAGTTGCAATTAAAAAAAAAAAAAAAAAAAAAAAAAAAAAAGAATTGTTTAAAAGCGATAGTGATTTTTTTTTCTTTAAAATTACTCTCAGATTTTCGTAATTTAATCAAAACGCATTTTATCTAAACAGAAATGTCAGATTGTTTGAGGTAGCTCAACAACAGTGTTTTAACTTTGACAATGTTTTTTTTTTTGTTTTTTTTCTAATTTAAAACGCTTATTAATAGTTCCAAAAGAAGACACTTATAAATAGCTTGTTAAATAAAATTATTTAAAAAGCAGACTATACTTAATTTAAATGTCGTGGTACGTATTTACAGTTAATAACTTTATTTGAATAAACAGGGCTTTAATATGGCCTAAGATAGTAGATACAGTAATTATTTTTTCAATAATAACTTTAAGATAGAGAGGCGGCAGCACATACAGTCAAATAGTCAGGCTGACGGATGAAAATCTAGGATTAGTTAAATCTCTATTCGCATATTAAAACGCAAGCGGTCTGCCAAATCATATCTTGGTGGAAAACACTTGGAAAATAAAAAGGATATTTTTTCAACATAATAATTAAAAAATATATAAATAATAATAAAATATAATAATAAAAAAATAACGATAATTAAAAAAAATTACGTACAGACATATAGACCTTGAGAGCATTTATCATAACTTAATTTTTAAAACTGGATTTTATTTTCAGATTAATTTATTAGCTTAAATTATGCTTAAATTGCAGTGAAATTCTACAAGTTAGTGATAGAACGGGAGGCGGCCGCACAGACAATCATCTCATCGAGTTTATGGATAAAAATCTAAAGTTAGTTAAATCTCGATTCGCATACTAAAATGCAATCGGTCTGCTAAATCATATATTGGCGGGAAAATCCTAAAAATCCGATTTTAACGGTTGGCTTATAGGTTTACCATTATATTTCCTGCACCTACTTCTCTATATTTTCGTATTTTTGGTTGCAGGAGAACACAATGATAAATATAGGAGTCAGTCACTAAAATCGGTTTTTTAGGTGTTTTCCACCAAGATATGGGCAGTGCGATTGAGTTTTAATATGCTAATCAAGATTTAACTAATCCTAGATTTTCGCCCCTGAACTCAATGAGGCGATTGTCTGTACTGCCGCCTCCCGTCTATTAATATTTTTTAACTGCTGAGACACCCCAGCACTTGAGAATTTTTAATGAAAATGTAAATCTTCTACATAAGTTATCTATCGTTAATTTAAATTAATTTGGAATGTTTGTATGGGATGATTCCAATAGACCTTTTCGCCTCAAATAACTGTTGGACTGAGTTATATCCATAAATGGAGCACTTAAGTATAGTAAGTCTGTGTTGCTTCATGTTGAAGTACTTCGTATAGTCTGTAGTGGTAAATCCCGAAGGCAAGCATCATATATCGCAAACTATATATATGACCAAAATTTAAATTACAAATTATAGACGGATATAATGTATATGGACAAGCACAGGTCCATAAAGACAAATACAGGTCGAAAGGTGCCATAATTGAAATGCACGTGCCTGAAGACTGCACAAATTAAACTATTTGGAATATTAAAAAAAATTTGTATTTATATTGTTCAGACAATGCAAAAGTGAATTACGCAATAAAAAATTAGTTCAATATTTTAACAATAGGGGACATTTTTCAGAAAATATTTACGAGATAACTCATTTTAAATCCATTTTTTTAATGGTTTCCCTATAAAAAATACAAAAAAAAGTAAAATCTCGTATAGTTAAACTAGCTTTTAGCTCAATCACAGAATTATACTTTTCTGTGTACACACTGTCTTTTAGATATTCCCACAATCAAAAATCAGAAGAATTCAAATCGGGATACCAAGGATTTTTTTTTTTTTTTTTAAGTTTTCGATACTCCGAGATGGCTCTAACTAAAAATCACATGTTTGATGAGTTGCACAACGAAACTTTTTTTAATATTTTTAAAAGATTTGGTACTTATACTATTAAAATCATGCAGAAACAAGTTCTACAAAATAATAATAGACTTTTTTTCGGAAGCTGGGAGTACTTTAAATTGCTTCGTTTCTCCTGACCATACATTTTCCGGAGTTGCGAGCAAAATCCTTTGCGTCCAACTTTGTACATTCGTTTCCCTCAGTTTTTCAGTCATTTCGCAGTGTATTGCGCCAGTGAAACAGATATTCTGCCAAACTTTTGGTGATGTATATTATAAGCAGAAATTTAAAAATATATATATTTGGCCTCCCTGAAACCTTGACTTTAATTCCTTTTAATTTCTGGTTGTGGGGATAGTGGAAGTAGGCCCAAAAGATTATGTGTGCAAATAGAAATATTATTTCATTGAGCTAAAAGCTAACATAATTAGCCATGTCCAAGACATTCTACAAGAAAAATTGAATCATTCATTTAAAAAGCTACAAAAGTCAAATTTTTACGAAACATAAATCTGCAAGAGTTTTTCTGTTCTTCTTTTTAGTATATATTCACAAATTATATATATATATAAAACTATTCTATATTTACAAACTTTGAAGCCCAAACTCTATAATCAGCACAAAAAATCCAAGAAATTTCAATTCCTTGGAATTAACACAGTTTTACTTTTCGGAAAAATTCTGATTTTTTTAACTTATGATCGATTTAATTAAATACTACAGTGGATGACACTATTTTACATAGGCAACATATGATTCGACTTTTCCATTACTGAACATATATTGTAATGTTCTTTTTACTTTATTATAAAAATCAGATATGGATTTAAAACGAGTTAGTTTATAAATATTTTCTAGAAAACTAAATTATAGACAAAGTATCCAATACTTTTCTTTATTGCATTACCTCATTCCTGCATACTCTTATAAAGTATAAATACAAAATAATTTTTAAATATTTTTTATAGTTTAGTTTATACAGCCTTTCAAGCATGTGCACTATAATTAAAGCCACTTTGTGTATAAATGGGTCTTATAAGAAAATAGTCCAGTCATTTTAGCATCTTTTTTTACAAATAGCGGAAAAAATTAGAACAAAGCTGGATTTTTGCATAGATGGTAGTTAGGGTATGTAGTTTAACATACTAAAAATCCCCATCGATCCGATGTGAGTTTTCGCCTCCAGGGGGCGCTGTTGAGCTTGAAAATAGGTTTTCTGTGAATATCTCACGAACAATGGCATCTAGACGAAAAATTTCAATTACAAAGATGTAGATAATTTAATTTCCTACAAAAAGTGTCATTAACATACTTCTGTCACACCAATCCTTCCCTGCCAAAAATTAAGACAAAGTAAACATTATTGAAAAAAAAATGCGCAACCACTATGATAACGCGGCGAAGAAGCAGAACAAATACCAAACAACTTTCGATCCTCCCCCCCCCCCCCATCTCTCCCCTATTGTCTGTATGCCGTTTTCGAGCGCTTGTGCAATACATCACCTGAGAATAATAAAGTTCTATCTGTTTATTTTTTTAATCGACTTATCGATATATAAATGTTCTATTTGTATCTATGAAGGCATTTCTGGATTAAAATAATGTCATAATATAATTGTAAGGTTATATGTAAATTATGTATAACACCATTTTGATGCAAAAATGCCTTCATAGATACAAATAGAGCCTTTCTATATAGATATGTCAATATTTTAAAAAACACAGATGGAACTTATTTTTCTCAGGTGACGAATAGTCATTGCCCAATACCCTATCTCTCTTTGCATTTGTCGAAATGTACAACGTGTACCTTTCCAATGTTTTATTTTAATTTGGTGCTCATTTCGCTAGCATGAAATCACCCTAGTTTATTGAACGAAGTATTCTTTGCGAGATTTTAGGAAGGGAATAATTTTATTTTCAACGCATGTTGTAAAAGTTTTAAATAGTTATGACAGTTTAAAATGAGTCTTTTTTAATTGCTGATTGTGTGCGAAAAATGGAGACTGACAAAATAGTTTGTCTTGCATGAGGTGAGGACTGCGATTCGAAAGATTATGTAAAAATAGGAAAAAAGGGACTGAAGTCCCTTATGACAGCAAGTTCGGAAAGAAGTGACCATAAGTGGAAAATATATGAAGAAATGGCTAAAACCTCAATGAATTTACAGCTCATTCAAAGAGTAGGAAAAGTTATTCACGAAAGAATTCTATTAAATCATACAATAAATATATTGCAGAAAAACGATCAACGTCCGCACAAATTACTCCATTGAAGGAAAAATTGAGAAATGACAGTGCGTTGTTTGAATTTAAGGAAAAATTTTTGTTATGTTCTGATACATTAGACGAAACTTTTATACAGAAGGAAAAAAAGAAAGCTCTAAAGTATCGCGAAAAATAATTAAAATAATTTCTTTTTATTTAATCGTTAAAATAAGACACTTCTCATATCTATGCTTATGGAGAAATTTATGGAGAATGGTTTCGAGCAGAAGATGATGCAGACACACTAATTGTTAACACAGCTATTGAAGTAACAAAGTCTGCTGCGCTTACTGCTCTTGTTGGCGATGATGTTGACTTGCTCTTAATGTTGATTACTTTAGCACCTCTAGAGATAGAGATACTTTTCATTAATGTATAAAATTGAAGCTGGTGTTATACACAATTGAAGTGAAAAAACTTCTTTTAAACACCATAAAATAAGTTAACTGCGCAAGGCCTTTCGAAAGAACTTAGTCTTTCTTCGTCAGGCGTAAAAAACACGTGCGTCTACTATGAATGTAGCGGCACGACTGAAGGGGAATGCGGGAGGGAGAGGGAGCAAGCAGAAGGAACAGCCAATAGAAAAGAAGAAGGCAACAGCCAATCCTCCAAAAAGGAGAGATACTTGTCTCTCCTTTTAGTTAATTTTTTAATTTACCCCGCTTTTTTCCCATTTCCCTTCCCCCTTTCTTCCTTTCCTCTCCTTCATTGTTTATCTAGTTTTTTTTTATGCTCTTCCGTGATTGGCTGTTGCCTTCTTCTTTCCTATTGGCTGTTCCTTCTGCTTGCTCCCTCTCCCTCCCGCATTCCCCTTCAGTCGTGCCGCTACATTCATAGTAGACGCACGTCTTTTTTGCGCCTGACGAAGAAAGACTAAGTTCTTTCGAAAGGCCTTGCACAGTTAACTTATTTTATGGTGTTTAAAAGAAGTTTTTTCACTTCAATCACTTTTTATTAAGCCTGGAAGAGGTCGAATTTTAACCACACTGTATTCATAGCACAGTCTTAAAAATGATACTCTTCTGAAAGATGATATATTGTTCCTTCACGCTTTTTCAGCTTGTGACACGACATCAGCAATGTTTGGAAAAGGTAAAATGTCGTTAGCAAAATTTTTGAAAAAGGAAGACGAACATAACATACAAGCTGCCACCATTTTAAAAAGTGATCAAGTATCTTAATTTGAAGTTTCCAAGACAGGAAAAACTATTTTACTTGCTTTATATGCTGGTAAAGCAGAAATTTCTCTCAACAAGAACCATTATGTATGTTTAAAAAAAAAGTTGCTGTTGGTAAAAAAAAAAAAAAAAAAACCTTTTATTGTTGCCGCCTACTGAAGATGCAGCTAGATTGCACAGTTTATGTATTTACCATCAAGTACAATACTGATTGAGCAATAAACTACTTCATGAGAACTGGGGCTGGCAAAATTCACCTAATTTGTCACCAATTCCAGCTACCTTACCACCCGCACCAAGAAAAATTATTAAATCTATTTTTTGTACTTGCTCCAAAGGATGTGGAAAAGCATGTGGATGCCAAAAAATTGGATTGAAATGTTCTAATATTTGCATAAATTGCTGCGGAGTTTCATTTCTTAATGTAAGTAATATTGAATTTGAAGATGAGGAAGATATTGAAAGTATCCTGCCCACTGCAAGGGAGGAGGGAAGCTCTACTTCTGAATAAAGCGATGATATCGAAAGGCAAACAAAAAATACCGAAAGCAGCACAACAACGAAAGAAATAAATACAGATAATGACGAATTTGAATAGATTGTAAAAATTGAAGCTGTGCAAAGAACGACTAAAGCTGAAATTGGATTAAGCCAATCACTATAAGTGGAATATGCCTACGGGGGAAACCACAATAAAAAAACGCACTAAGTGCTTTATCTCAAAGGTAGTGTGGAAATAAGTATAAATATATGTTGTACATTCACTTTCCCCATTCAAAGGTGAGAATTATACATCTATTTACATATATTTTTTTTAAGCAGCAGCAGGTTTTTTTGAATTTTTATAATTTTACTTTCAAATATGTTCACTTTTTTACATTTTTGACAGGGAAGGGTTGGTATGACAAACAAATGTTAATGACACTTTTTATAGGAAATTAAATTATTTACAACTTTGTAATTGAACTTTTTTCTCTAAATACCATTGTTCGTGAAATATTCACAGAAAACTGATTTTCAAGCTCATTAGTGCCCCCTGGTGGCGAAAGCTCACATCGGATCGATGGGGACTTTTAGTATGTTTAACTACACAACCTAACTAGCACCTACACAAAAATCCAGCTTTGTTCTAATTTTTTCCCCTATTTTTTCTAAAATGACTGGGCTAAAAGACCTATTCTGGAATTAAATACAACAATTTAGTTGTCTTTAGAATTCATCAAATTATCTTCTATCGATGAAAGACGTGAAAAATACGAATTTTCTCCATAAGTTACATGAGAATTTTTATAAGCGTACGTAAATTCAATATTATGAAATAGATATGACCGTATGCAAATATAAAGCAATAAGAAATTGTACTACTCTGTTATCCCGTCGACCAAAATACTATCGCCAAATTATAAGATTAAATGCCAATAATGGATAGTCGTGAATGTCAATTCAATGACATTAAATACGATACACGTGTTTAAAACGTCATTAAATTATTTTTATTTCGACTTTTTATTTGTATTTTTATTAATATTCTCCTAATTATTTGTTTTTTCATTATTTAAAATAAAAATTACGTCAATATGTATAATTTGGCTTTTAGTTTGGCGATTTGTATAATTTGGAGAAATCGGTCGACGGGATAACAGGGTAGTACCTAAGAAAGACAAATCATGCGTCAAGCACACATTATGAAATTTTTTCCAGCACATTCAGATTAATGCAACTAATTTGCACTGTTTAACAAGTTTAAATTTTATTATTTAATTCAACCATAACACATAACACATTTGAAAACCCAATTAAAGCTGTTCCCATCTACACCCGAAAAATAATCCGAATTTTTTTGAGAAACCCTATACAGGGTGAGTTATAAATATCGAAACAATAGGCTATCTCCTTAAATATTGCCCTTAGACCCATACTTCCAATTGCAAAAATTCATAAAAAAATGTAAAGTTTTTGGTAAGATAAATTGCGACTCCATGGGGGGTCTAGTTGAAAAGTTACAAAAATTAAATTTTTATACGGCCCCCGTAGGACAAAAATTCCAACTAGGAAAACTTTCCTTATTCAGTCCTGAATAAGACACAAAAAGTTGCATCTTCATATCTCCAAAATTCGCAAAGTTATAGCCGTTTAAAAAATTCATCAGGTTTTAAGGGATTAGACACAAATTGAAAAGCGCGCAATTCAAAAAACAATGTTACTTTAACAGTTCTAGAAAACGCGTAAAAATATATTTCTTGAGTTAGAATTTTGATTTTTTTCTTTTTTTTTTTTTTTGTGATGGTTAGCATTATAATTTGCTAAGAAAATCACATTCTAAAATTTCTCATACAATTTATAAAAGTTTCATGTGGTTAGTACTGGTTTAAATGGGACAATCAAAAATCGTTATAACTCGTAACATTATTTATCGGATTTCAATTTCTTTCCATTTAATTAAAGATAAAAATCTTATTTTAGTTTTGTTCCAAGGTTTTTTTTATATTAATTTTAAAACTATTAAAAATATTTATTGAAAAAATAATATAACTTTTAAAAAAATCATATTTTCAAAAACAAACATTTTTTCAAAAGTAAACATTTTTTCAAATTTGCCGAAATAAAACTAATGTAAAAAAATCAAAAATGACGTGTTTCAAGTTCTTTTTTCTTTTAAAAATTCTTAACATTTAATAATTTAAAGACAAGAAATAGAGAATAAAAAATACATTATGCAGAAAAACGAAGTGTATTGTTTAAATGTCCGTCAGTTATTTAAAAAAATGCTTTTTCTAAGATTCAGATTAAGTCTTTTTTTTTTCTTTTTAAATTTACCTCTGACAACTTCAGGCTTTTTATCGTCCTCCAGAGGATGTTAAAAAATCTGTATTCTGGGCCCAGGTAGGACCTGGACCGAGATGTTACTTTTTTCGGAAGACCCGCCAGGCCGGGCCTAGCGTACTTTTCATAAACTACTTCATTCAAATTAGGATGAAATTTTCAAACCCGGTCTCGACAAAACCCGTATGAATCACTGTCTCTGACTGACTTACCTACATAAAATAAGTAAAATTCGGCTCAATCGAATTTTTTTACGAAAAACATATAGATTTTAAAACTTTTATTTTACAAAAAAAAAAAAAAAAAAAAAAAAACTTTAAAATTTATTTTTTTAAATAGATTATTCAAAGACTAAAAATATTAAATACAATAAAACCAATGAAAAAAAAATCTGCCTATGACGGAATTCTGTCTTAAACGGAAAATATGTTGTTCCATGCAAAATAAACGCAATAGTACCTGAAAAGAAAATAAGCTCCAATTACATCTTCTAAGGAGAGCATCTGTCTATTACGTATTTTTTCTTTCCTATGTGATTCCATCTTAAAAAGTTTTAGTGTATAACATTTTTCAGTCTCCAACGCATGGGATATGGTGATATGGATTAACGATATTAAAATATAAGTGAAACATTTACATATAAATAGAGATTCATTGATAAAATAAATATATTACAGCCTTTGGCGCTTTTTTAATAATAAAAAGTATAAATATAAAAAACGAAAAGCTATAAAAGAATTTTTTGGTTAGAACTCCTCCATATGAAACATTTTTTTCCCACTCCGAATTAAATTAGTCGTTGGGGGCCTCCGTAATACTTACCCATCATGGACATGTACAGCTCATATTCAAAATATTAGAATAATTGAGAAAAAGTAATAAGAAAAAATTATTTGTCATTTATTTATTTTTTATACTAAGTAAATGCAATTAAATTTCTTATAAATTAAATCTGGAATGTTTAGATAAGATTTTAACATTTATAAAATATAAAATACAGCACAATAAATTAGGTATACAGCTTCCTTAAACACACCAGAATATTAGAATAAAATTTAGATTGGTTCAAAATATTAGAATATTTTATTTTACGCAACAATATTACCTTATGAATGTGAAGTAAATGGTAGTTAATATTTTGTAGCATCCCCTTTAGCTTTCATAACAGCGTACAATCGATCTTGCATACTATTTACAAGGTGTTTACAAACATTTCTATCAATATTAGCCCAAATAGACTTTATACGTGCCACTAACTCAGTTTTACTTGAAGGAGGATTTTCTTGAAGTTTTTTCTTCATTATACACCATAAGTTTTCGATGGGATTAAGATCTGATGAATTTGGTGGCCAAGGAAGTACCTTAATGTTGCGTTGGCGGAACCAATTCTTAGTTGACACCGAGGTATGCGGGGACGCTAAATCTTGTTGAAAGATGAAATCATCTTCAAATAAATCTTCTGATGATGGAATCATGTAATATTCTAAAATTTCTTGATATATCAGAGAGTTAACCTTTTCGTAGACGATGCATAACTTTCCAGGTCCTTCTGCACTCATACAATCCCAAACCATGACACTAGCAGCAAATTTTACGGAACGTTTAAGGCATTCTTTATCAAATGCTTCTTGCTTCATTCTCCAAACTCGAATAACTTGATTACCATATGAAACACAAAACATACTTTCATCACTAAATAATATATTTTTCCAATCTTCATTGCTCCTTAAACGTCTTGATTTACACCAATTCAATCTTATACGCTTTTGTCTTGCAGTCATGAGAGGTTTTGTTTTCGGTACACGAGATTCAAATTTAAATTTATGGAGACATCTTAATGTTGTCGATGTAGAAACTTCAACTCCTTCTTCTTTCCATTTTCGGTGCAAGAATCGCACACTTTTAAAACGGTTTTTCTTAACTATACGCTTCAGTTTCCTGTCATCTCTAGCAGATGTTTTTGGTTTTCGGCCACCATTTCGGCGATTATTTTGAAATTTTCCAATTTTTGAATATTGTGTTAGTATTTTACTAACGCTCGATTGCGAACAATGTAAATAATTTGCTATAAAACATTGATTTTTACCGTGCCGATACAAATCAATCATACGAAGTTTAGTAGATTCAGGAATATCACTCACACGGCCCATTTTAAGACGAAAAAGAAACAAACTGCAAAAAAGAATACTGATTTTAAATAAAATAGTCTGAATTTAATCAATGATGCCACCAGTTAAGAATTGGTAATAATTAAAGGAGAATTAATGTGAAATATTCTAATATTTTGAACCACTTGAATAAATATTCTAATATTTTGACTTTTCAAAATAATTTTTTTTGCAATTAATCTTTTCAAAAATGATATTAAATTTAAGATAACAAGTAAGTATAATCAACAATAAGTTCTTAATAAAAATATCGTTTGCATATTTTCATTAAAAGACATTAAATTACCAAACGATATTTTCAATTTCTAAAAAAAAGGTAATTATTCTAATATTTTGAATATGAGCTGTATATGAAAATAAAACATGTGAAACTATTTATACAATGCATTGCAATTCATAAACAAAATTTAAATATTGTTAATATACATAGTAATGTTATACTAAAGAACTGCTGATGTACCAATTTCGACAAATTATATAAAACGCCAAACTACTCAAGTAGTACCGAACTGCGGAAAAGAAACATCCTTATAACTCCAAAAATAATAATTCTATTAACTAACAATTAACTACGTCGGATTAAGCATCTCATTTCCAATTAAAATATACTTCTGAATTGAAATTTGAATGAAATGCAGGGTCATGAAAAATCGAAGAATGTGGAAAATACGATTACAAATATCTCGGCAACTAATAATCCGATCGACTTCGTTCTATATGCAAAATGTATGTTATTTTATTGCCTTTTACGCCCATTCCTTAGAACAAAAAAATTCGAAAATATTTATGTACCTTTCATCAGAATGAATTTTTCGAGAGTCCGAAAAAAATAGTTCCGGATAATCGAGGTTGCTGATATTAAATAAGGTTCGTTCCATTCTTACATACTAACTACATACAAAATTTCAAGTCTCTATCTCAATTTGTTCGGGAAATAGAGCGTTTACAGACAGACAGACAGACAGACGGACGGACGGCAAAAAATTTTTTCTAAAAATATGTTTTTCGGAATCTCCACTATCTAAAACGTATAAATCAGTCAAAAAAAAAATTCGATTTTCAAAACGATTGCAAGACTTACCCTATACTACGTATAATGGGCAAGTAAAAACTCTGTAGAAATTTGCGACTGAACCGGGCTATGATTTAAACTTTTTTCCAGACCGGTCCGTGTTATGATGTTGACATTTTTTCAGGCCACGCCGAACTTTTCCACCTATGTGTCGGTTTGAGACTTGACCTAGATATTTTGACCTGGACAGACGTCTGGTATACCAATTTAGCGTAAAAACTATACGCTGCTATTTTATGTCCAAAGAAAAAGCGCTATCTTAAACCGATTTTTATCAATTTGCAATTTGTGAATGTTCCCTAACAAGCGTTGAATCACAGAGAAGAAAGAACAGTTTAGAGGCAGGGAAAAGTGGTGCAAGTCAGGAATTTTTGAGGATTTTGGTATTTAATATCTCTGTGGAATTTTTAGATACGGAGATGAAATTTGTTTTGTTCAATTTAGGAATGCACAAGGAATAATTTCCTAATGGAGAATTTTGACCTACGGGGGCCGTATAAAAATTTAATTTTCGTATTTTTTCAAATAGACCCCCCATGGAGTTGCAACTTACCTTATCAGAAATTTCACCTTTTTTTATGAATTTTTGCAATTGGAAGTATGGGTCTAGGGGCAATATTTGAGGAGATGGCCTATTGTTTCGATATTTATGACTCACCCTGTATATGATGCATAGATTTATATCTGTTAACTACATGCATGCCAAAAGGGTCGATGATAAGGCTCACCATGAGAATACAAAATGCGGTGTTTTTAGGTCCTGACCTTGAACTATCCTTGAGATAATCGCGAAATTATTTGCCGGAGCTACTATTTTTTAAGTACTTTTTTTTTCAATAAGAACGAAAGTTGAAAAAATACAATCTATGCGAGTTATTGAAGAATATATTAGTTCGCACTATATTTTTTTCACATTTTTATATAAATTTTAACTTATTTCAAAAATAAACAAAAATATTAAAAAAAATAATGGTGAGAATGCTTTGCATTTCGACAGATTTTTGATACATATTATTTAAATGACCCCCTTCCAAAAATCTCCCAGAAACAAAATCCCTAAGCAAAACTTAATAGCTTAATTTTTTCCAAATTTTCTTCTTTCTTTCTTTATTTTTTTATTATATACATATATATATATATATATATATATATTGCAACAGTATTTAATCTATTATATAATCCTATTCCCCCCAACCTATTTACATTCATTTTTTAAACTTGTGCTTAAACATATTACCCAGGAACTAGAGAAATTTATGCATATTTTTTCCTTTATAGTGAGTTTAACACATATCTAATGATCATGACGACAAATAAATAACAGAATAAGAAGCATGCCAAAGGATATTTTTCCCTGTGTTCACATTGGTACACATGTGTTTACAACTACCCCGCTTGTGGGCACATGTGAACAATTTTTTGAATTTATGAAACTATTAAAAAAAGAACTATAAAGTTGATTTAAAAACAATGCCATGTGTAACAAAAGTTCTCTTTACTATTTTCAGTAGTTTTTGTTTACAGAAATTAATCCAATGATTAGAGAAAATTATATTTATGTGAATTGTTTGCATGTGTCCCAGCTCCTCTGTGTTAAAGCATTAAAATTCAAATAAATTAATAAATAAAGTTATTTGCTTTTCAAGTTGGAACTGAAATTTTAATTTTGTGACCTATAAACAGTGTTTTGGCTACTGAGGAGAAACAAAAGGTAAAATTGCTCCAAAAAAAAATTTATATGTCTACAGGTGCTGTCATCGTTGGTAATTTTTTTTCAAATCCAGGAAGTATCAGAAATTTCATAAAATTTAACGTATCATAACCCAGTGAGTTTTGGTCGTAGATTGAATGGAATTTTTGTTAACTTGTCATACCATAGAAAAATATTTCCTAAACAGGGTAACATCCCCAGTAATTGGCATGCACCAGTGATTGGCACATCCTACAAACATGTCCTAAAATAAGATTTATATCCAGTCTTTTAAAAATGCATGACCATATACCAGTTATATGCTCATATACGTTAAAAATTATAACTTTGATTTATGCTACTAGATGACAATAGTGCCTAGGAAAGAGAAACAATTATGGCTTGTATGAAATTAGCCATTTTTGTTGCAAATGCTTCTATTTTGGCTTAAGGAAGGCATGCTTTTCAATTCATTATTATATGATTTATAATATATTTTAAATTTTAATTGACAACAGTGTTGTTTAGTTAAAAAGGGTTACTTTAATTGTGTAGAAGTATTTTCAACACAAATATTTGGATTTCTGAATTAATGATAGATGCCAATTAATGGTGCTTCAATTTTGCTAGTTCCAAGTAATTGGCACCTATTCCAATTGGCACCTATTTGAGATTAAACCACTTAGTTTGGAAGTACTTTTAAAGTTATAGACTAATTTTGTTTATCATTTCTTTTTATTTGAATATATGAAATATTATCAGTAATTGGAATCCATTAAAGCTTCATATGACAATTACTGGGGACAGCATGCAATTACTGGGTATTAATATAAGTATATTGTATTGTTTTAAAGTGTTCACATTTCAGACTAATATGCTGCTTTCTTACTCTCAAAAACCTGAAATATGGCATCTTCATCTACATTAAATTCATTTAAAGCGATTAAACCTAATGCAAAATGTAAAGGTTTTTTTTAATATAAACTTGTGCCAATTACTGGATCACAAGGTGTCATACATTGGTGCTCTAGGTGCCAATTACTGGTGATTTCAGCAACTTTTTATAAATATATTTTTATAAAAATACTTTTTCAATTTTTTTTTTTTTTTTTTTTTTTTTTTTTGCTTTTAGTGGGCAAAATAGATGCACATATATGCATTCTTTGATTTAAAAATATTTCCAAGTAAATATCTCATTTCTTTGTAATGAAAATTGAAGTAAGTTTAAAGACAAATTCTTAAAGTGCCAATTACTGGGGATGTTACCCTATAACTTTGAGATCCTAGGCACCAGTATAAAAAATTAAATAGTGAATCTTTTTGAACATTAAAGGTAGGACATTTTTTAAATTTACATTGCCAACATATCTCTAACAGTTAATGAATTAAAGTACTTTATAACATTTTCGGGATTCTGTATACGTAATTACGAAATTATTTCCACCTTCTCTCCAAAATCTATTTAATCAAAATTATTAAAATACATAATTTCGTAATTACATGATGTACTTATATTAAATGACACAATAAAAAAAAATATTATTGAATCTTAGCGACAATTACATAACTTAAAACGCTTGTAAACACCAATTGGTTTCAAAATTAATAAAAGACCTATCACTACTATTATGATCAAGAAACGGTAAGGCTTCGGATTATAGCCACAAAAAACTTTATGATCATTGCAATCTTCGAAGCATGTTAGATAATAATATCGTAGGGAAGGGGGGGGGAGCATTATGCCATTTTCTAGAAGCACGTGTAAATCCGATTAAGCACTCAGTACGGCAAAGGTATTCAAAATCAGGTCGATGATGAGTTCAGACGGCATAACGTCGATACAATTTCTTTGAGATCTACAGGGTGTCACCGAAATTTCGATATTTGCTTTAATTTCTCACCTGTTGAAAATCGGTAGACAATGTAATCTCCAAACAATTTTTTTAAGGATAGGAATATTGTAAAATATGATTACAAACCACAATCATCTAAAATAATACTAGTAAATCTGCAGATCAGGAGCCTCAACGTCAGCTTTGCACATCATTTTTTTAAACACATTTTGGACAAAATTCAACTTTCTGGAAACTGTAATTTAAAATTTTCAAATTACGTAATTATTTATAAGAATAAAATAAGAATAAGAAGTTTAATTAAATCCGTTAAATTAAAATTTTAGTTATGTTAGGAAATTCTAAAATTTTCATGATCTATTATTTTTTTTTTTTATTACAACATAGTAGATCTCTTCAGGGGGGCTCCGCCCCCTGAACTCTCCGTAATCTCATTAAATTTAAATTTTCAACTTTCTATTAATTGTGCTAATGGTTATCGTATATCTTGCATTTCTTTATACATTTGGATTTACAAGGATAAGTAACAGTTTGGACAAGCATTTTTCATTAACCTCATACTTCTACATGCCTGCCAACCACAAACACCTAAATCTGACGCAAAACTGCATATATTGCAAGCGTTCCAACTCCTATGGAAGAGCTGTCCGCAAGAATAAAGGCGGGGTCAAGGCATATGCCTTCTAGAGGCAGGGGTGCTTAACTAGAGGATTATTAAGTATATTGCAGTTTCTTTTGTGTGAATGGCAACAAAACGTTTTTGTTTCTATAAAATGTTACTTTAAAATATAGCGTAGAATAAGTTTTAGGTTTGAAATATTCTAAATAAATATAGAATAAATAAGTGTAGCACGACTAAATATTAACATAAAATATACTAAGACGAAATATCTAACTATGCGATAAAAATATCGCTGATTAAAATATGTTCGATTTTAATTATGCTTTTAATGTAATGAAAGATGACTCATTAAATTTAGTAAGTAGTATGAAAAATTTTGAAATACTGTCACATTTTACTAAATGCTTGATGAGCTAAATTATAGAAAATGGTATACACTGTAGTATTTCTTATGATAATACAATGTTTATCAATATTTAGAAATGTATAGATTTTAATTCGTGTTTGAAATGAAATAGACGCCCTCTCGCGGACAAAGTCTGAAACGAAATAGAACTGATACCGTGAGCATCTTCCGCTGAAATCAGTGTTTAAAAGGCCGATAAATAAATAAACAGTTCTATAAGAAATAAATAAATAAACAGTTCTATAACGCATGCAACGTTGGGTTCTTTATATTAAAATTATCTAAAATCAAAATTTTATACACAAAGTTTAGATATATAATATAAAAAAGTACATTTGACTTACTCATGGCAAAATAACGTTACAGCAACACAATGCTTGCATGATTCGCTGAAATTGCATGAAATTTTTTTTATTTTCAAATTTTTGTTTTCCTTTACTAGCAAACCTGAAATAATATGGGGATTTTCTTTTGTTTGGCTTGTTTGTAAACACGAGCCTACAATCTCTATTTCTTCTTCTTTGCATTCTTTAATGCCGCACATTACTAATCTCTTTGAATCAATAATTGCTTCAGCTTCTCTAAAGCAATTACTAGATTTTCCAGCATCTAGAAATTCTAAAATTGTCGATATTTGTAATTTAGCTCCCATAATTAAATAAAAAAGATAAAAAACTGCACTTTAAATAACTCTTTAAACGGGTTTCGCTATGCTACAGCATGGAACAAACAGCAAGCACTGCGTAAACAAACGATTATCATGTCTATACAACGCCACCTTTCGGTCATTACAAACGCGAATACTAAATAAAATATTCAACTTTAGCTCTATTTTTCATTTACCAATGGCAGACGATAAAAATCCGATGTTTTCTTGGTCGTTTCGACTTTTATTATTTAACTTGCAAACATTTCATTCTTTTAATTTAAAAACCTATTTCATTATACGTATATTCGGATAACTTTAATTTTAAATGTATGTATTAGATGTTGTTTTGTTAAACAAAGAAATATTGTTAATTTATTTGTTTAAATATTTAATGTTCTAGACAATTTTGCTAAAATTGTAGATTAGACTTTTTTTTTTTTTTTTTTTTTTTTTTTTTTTAACAGACAAAGCAATTTCGAGAATTTATATTAAAAATTCATACATATTGAAATTTAAATACTATATGCATGTATATTAAAAAGATTTTCCTTTTAACCTGAATAGCTTGCATGAAATTCAGGTCTACAATATTTACAACTTCAAAATTATATGAAGAGAAACAGACAAAACCATTTCAGAGAATACCTGTTAAAATTTTAGTCATGAATTTCAAATTTTCAGTCAACCATGAATGATGAATCTCTTGTTTACCAGATTTAATTCAAAATATTTTTTGTTACAGCTTGTTTTGATAAAAATGTGTGTATTTAAAAAATAGTCGCAATGTCGTTTTCGTTTCGGGCAAAAAGCAATGTTTTTGCTGCATTAGGTGCTTTTTTCCCGAAATTAAGATGATATTGTGAATAAATATATATATTTGCATATTTTTATCAAAACAAACTGTAACAAAAAATATTTTCAATTAAATCTGGTAAACAACAGATTCATCGTTCATGGTTGAATGAAAATTTAGAAAATATGCGCAAGAGATGCGGAGATAATAAACATCTGAGCATATATGACATCAAACCCGCGCATTCATTTGCACCCCTGCCACCAGCTGGCGCAGCTTGTTAACTTACGACTAGCAGCTCTGATCTGATGTATAAGGAACTTTTTAAAGTGTAAAATGAGTAATCTAGAGCTTTACAATTTTTTTTTCCGAAAACAAAAGTTTGATTGCATTTTGCAGCAGTTATCGCGGGACAGACAGAAGAACAGACTGACAGACGGAATAAACACTAATTTCGAATAATTTCAGGAACAATAAATTTCGAGTCACCAAAGTAAGCCTTTACTGAAATTTCGGCAATGACGTCATTATTCGTGAGTTATTGATATCCATGTTTTTTGTATTTTTAACTACTATAAAATACCTGTTTTATTTCAATTATGACGTCATATTTTTCCAAGTGAATCGTTTGTTAAAAATATAATTCTTTTTTATTTCTTTTACTTCTAATTATGCCCCCATTTTTGTCAGAAAAATTCTTATTAACGAAACAAACTCCCGTGTTTAATATTTAACAAAAGTACTATATTTATTTTTATTTTAATTCTGACGTCATATTTATTTATTTTTCTTAGTTTAATTTCTCGAATGGAAATTGCTCAATTGAAACTTATTGCCGTTGAAAAATAATTATTCCAGATTTTAATTTTTTTGGCAACGATAAAGGAAATTGGTTAAAATTGTATCTAAAAAGTCTCTATTGATTGTGTATGAAAAAGAATGAAATTTTAAATTATTAAGGAAAATATTTGAATAAAATTAATAAAACATAACCTATGTTCTTTTCTGGGCTATATTATATTTATATTCAAAGATACAAAGACATTAATTAATTCATCAGTTTTGATGTTGACTTTATTTAAATTTTCGTTCACGCTTTCAAATAATGGATAAAAATTAGGATTGGTATGAATAAAATATGAATAATGAATAAAAATTGGTTGCTTAGCAACCAATATGAGAAAATAAAGAAAATGAAATAAATACATTTGAAATAAGTAAATCTCTAAAACAAATTAGTCTATATTATTGGAACACATTTATAAAAAATCTCCAAAATTTACCGTAATAATTCTAAAAATCTGACAAATGCGTAGACAAAATTTCAAAACATTACGAATAAATTAACCGGTAAATTTCAGTATCCATTTATTATTGAATTCCATTAATCAAATGTGTAATTTTCTCTCAAGAAAAAAAAAATAAATTGAAAATCATTGGATTTGCCATAGAAAAGCATTATTGCGGAAAATAAAATATTCTATATTTTCCGAACGAATGAATCAAATCTAACAAAAAACTATACAGCTTAATCCCAGTGCCTCACTACCATACCCACTTAATTTCAAGTCAATCGAATGCTTTTTACGTCAGTTATTGCGGAGCAGACAGACTGACAGACAGGCAGAAACAAAAAAATTTCGTGTCTCCAAAGTAAGCCTTCACTGACGTTTCGGCAATTACAAAAAGTTTTATATCAGCAATTTTTTTTAATTGAACGAGATATGGTTGAGTAAAAATTAGTTGTAATAAAAATAGTTCTGAATGTCGACGATACATTAAATTAGGATGAATATTTGTGAGTTATTGCAAGAAAAAGACTAGTCGTTGGGGGCCACCATAATACTTACCCATCATATATATACATATATAATTTATGAGAAAATAATACATTTGAAAACTATTTATAAAATGGATTGCAATTCCAAAACAAAATTTAAACGTGTATTTATATTTTTATTGTGCATAGTAATGCTGTATTAATGAGTTGCTGATGAATCTCTTTCGATAAATTATACAACACGCCTAACTACTCAAGTAGTATTGAATTGCGAAAAAGAGACATCCTTAAAACTCCAAAAATAATAATCTTATTAACTAACAGTTTATTGCGTCGGATTAAGCGTCTCATTTCCAATTAAAATATATCTTTGAATTGAAATTTGAATGAAATACAGGGTCATGAAAAATCGAAGAATGTGGAAAACAGGATTACAGATACCTCGGCAACTAATAATTCGATCAACTTCGTTCTTTATGCAAAATTTGTGTTATTTTATTGTCTTTTACGATCACTCCTTAAAATAAAAAATTTAGAAAAATTTTATATACCTTTCATCAGAACGAATTTTTCGAGAGACGGAAAAAAATAGTTCTGGATAATCGAGGTTGCTGATATTAAATAGGCTTCGTCCCATTCTTACCTACTAAGTACATACAAAATTTCAAGTCTCTATCTCAATTCGTTCGGGAGATAGAGCGTTTACAGACAGACAGACTGACAGACAGACGGACGGACGGCAATTTTTTTTTTCTAAAAATGTGTTTTTCGAAATCTCCAGTGTCAAAAACGTGTAAATCCGTCAAAAAAATTTTTTCGATTTTCAAAACGATTGCAAGACTTACCCTATACTACGTATGATGGGTAAGTAAAAAACAGATGATAAACAATGCGCAGTTAATAATCGTAAAATTTTATTTTTCTTTCTGATTCCATCAGTTTTTTTATATGATACATTATTGAGATTTGCTTGAAGATGCTCTCTGTAGAATATAATTTGCATCATATAAAAGATTTTGGGTATACGGAATATTTTCCATTAAAGGTTATTATGGAAGGTATGTTTTCATTTATGGTATGTATTTTAAGTTTAATTAAATTTCCGTACACTTCGTGGTGTGTATAAAATATATAGACTTAGAGCTACACAAAATAATTCGTAAACATTACTGAAAATAAGTGTGAATTTCTGAAAGATTTTTTTTTTAAGTTTGAGTTATGCATTTTCAAGCGATAATCACTACAGTAGATGCTCACTTAAGAGATCTTTGCATATAAATAAAATCATACATGGAACTGAGTAAGAAACTGGACACATGGCCGCCTATGGATAATAATTATTGGAAATGAGATTTCAATAGTTTTGAAAATAATTTTGATTGAACTAAATTTCACCTTAATAAGTTGTGTACAGAAAAATCTGTAGATAATATACAAGGATGTAAAAAATATTCAAATATGTTTTCGTCTTTTAGTGGAAATTGTGACATGAGGTGAATTTTCAATTGCATCATGAATTTTCTAATTAAAATAAATTTTAGCGTACTATCTAGCATATATACAAACACATAGATCATGCACAGAGCTGCACAAAAAAAAAAAAAAAGCATCTTTCCGGCACTCTCACTTCTTATGGAACGTCAAAGCTATAAATTAAATACTGGCTGGAAAAATTATTGCTTTCGTCAGTAATATAAAAATACGTATGAAGGGTCTTTTCACTGAAACAAGAATATGTTTCACTAAACTGCGATCATAAAATTTCTTGAAAGATGAAAATCTTATTTTCAAACAAAACGGGTCAATGTATTATAAATATCGCTTATTCTTTAATTCATATAGATAGTTCCTTTCTTCGTATCTAAAATTTTTTTTCGTAATAAAAACCGTAAAGACTTTTCGAACAATCCAAATTTTCATTTTCTTAATCATTTTATAATTACGTTAAGTTAACAATATTATTTCTTTTACCACGTAAGAAAAATATTTAATATTTTAAGATGTTTACTTTCAAAAAACTATTAAATAAAAGTAAAATTTTTAAAACTTCATTTATTTAATATTTAAATAAATAACAAAATTTTAACATTACAAAAGCTCAGCCAAGTCTCTCTATAACGAAACTCCATACATCGAATTTCTCTATACAACGAATTTTTTGTAGGAACGGTCCCCTTTTCGCATGATTACATTAAAAACAGTCTCTATATAGCGAAATATCTATCTCCATATAACGAATTTTTTCATAAATTGATCTTAATTTATTCAGTTTAAAAAAAGCTTCGAAATCATATGGAATCAATTTTCCATCACTTACTTTTGATTTATCGTTCAGTGCTAAGTTCTTTTAATAAATATTACCTCTCTCCTTGTTTTTTAAATCCAACGAGTTCATCCCACCTCCCACACCTTTCAACATCCTTCTCAAAACAGAGTCAATTGGATTGTTAAACATATAAGAGAGGAATAAATGAGAGGCACATAAGATAGGCCTTCCAATGGAGGAAAATGTTAACTACAATTTTTCATTCCTTGCTAAAATTTGAGCTTTTTGAGAGCGTAACAATTTTAAAATCAAAACAACAAAAAATTACAGATTTCTTCCTCTGAAATTAATGCAAGTCTTCCTTATTTGATTTTCATTAAGCTTTCAAATCGTCTGTTCTCTTTTTTGAAACTGCTTAAATAATTAGGAAATAAAATGTTAGGTTAATACATACTTTTAAACACTTTAAATTCTTAATTAAAAAGATCAAAAATAATATTTGTTTAAAAATTTGACATTAAATACGATTTTTAACATAATTCTCTATACATCGAATTTCCCTATATAACGAATTTTTTACTGGAACGATGGATTTCATTATATAGAGACTTGACTGTAATTACTAATTTGTGTCTATTTCAGTTATCTTTAATTATTTTACATTTTGCATACAAAATAACAGAGCAAGGACAAGTTCTAAAATATTACATGAGATCGCAAATACAGGGTGCCCAGCTCATAAGACCCTGATTTCAAAATTAAATTTCTCAAAAACGAAGATCGATAGATTTATGCGGTAAACGGTTTGTTTATTAAGTAAGCTGCAAAAATCTTACACAGAAGTTTCGATCGGTGAATATTTTGAAAAGATTGTACTCTGATTGTAAAGAATGCTTGACTTGACATTTTTCGTGTTTTAGAATGCTTGCAGAGAATGAGTTTTTCCGCATACAGTGCCATATTTTTAACGATTTTTTGAACTAAATTTTAGGAATTTTAAAATTTCAAAAAGTTAGTTCCAAAAATCGTTAAAATATGGCACTGTAAACAAAAAAAGTTGTTCTCTGCAAGCAGTCTGAAACAGGAAAAATGTCAAATCAAGTATTCTTTGCTATCAGAGAACAATCTTTTCAAAATATTCACCGATCGAAACTTTTGTGTAAGATTTTTACAGATTACCTAATAAACAAACCGTTTACCGCATAATTCTATCGATCTTCGTTTTTGAGGAATTTAATTTTAAAATCAGGGTCTTGTTTGCTGGACACTTTGTACTTGTTCATGTACACATTAATAGAATCTAGTTATTATCGTAAAGTACCGAAAATAAATCCTTTTTCGCAGACGGGAAAATCTAATGATTTTAAGGGGCTTAAAATTGGAACTTTGTGAAAAAGTTAGGATAAACTGGCGAATGGTAGGTATATTTGGAATTTATGATATTACACAGGATTTTACAATTTGAAGGAGAAAAATAATCAGATCAAATTAAAATTTTTGGCTTTAAAATTCCCTTCCATAGAAAATAAATAGTTTTCGTTAAAAAAAAAAAAAAAAAAAAAAAAAAAAAAAAAAGCATTAAGAAAGCAAATTTACATAACATAATTAAATTAGATATTAAAGAATGATAAACAAAAAATATGTAACTTAAACTTAATATCTATTCAATCTTAATGCACAAAAATCAAAAGAAAACATTAACAGGAATATTCCATTCAAAAGGTCTAGAGCACGCATAGCAAAATATGAAATTCGGATTAAATGATACGTAAAGATATTAAATAAAAATAAATTCACAAAATTTATTTATTTAGGAGATATAAAAACTAAACACTTAAAAAAATCCCTGTGAAGGAAAAAAAAGAAAATAAAACTTAAAAGGGGTGGGGGCTTTTAAGGGTTCTTGCACCTTTTAAACTCGTTGAAAATTCAACAAAAAACATTGGAGATTTAAATTAGCATATCTCCATTATTTTTTTTATGTATAGACATGAAATTTTGGCTTTTGTTTTAAACATATTATGCTTTTTAATATAATACCACTAGATACTGACTAGTCTTTTACAGAATTTGTGTATTATTAAAATTAGAAGATCTTTTTTTTTTTCATTCTGTAAGTCATTGCGCGCTCGATATCTTGAGAACGCATTTATGGATTATTATGAAATTAAGTGTAGTTATTAAACAGATATGTGTGTTTAAAATGATCTACTTTTAAGTATTAAGAGTGGTAATAATTTTAGTTATGACTAGTTTTATTAATTAAAAACATTTTTTTTAAACAAAAATATTGATTTTTTATAGTTTTTGAAATAATTTTGATCTAAGAGTAGTTCATTTTAAAAATACATATATCAGTATTATATGCATTAAATTTCATAAAAATCCATACATATTGTCTCAAGATATCATGCGCGGAATGACTTACGGAGTGAAATAAAGAGATGTTTTAAATTCAGCAGTACACAAATTCTACAAAAGACTAGTCAGTATCTAGGGTACTAAACATAATTTGTTTAATCAAAATCCAAAATTTTATGTTTATACATAAAAAAATAAAGGAGTTACACTAATTCAAACTTTCAATGTTTTTACTGCTTTTCAACGTGTTAAAAAAGGCACTAGACCCTTTAAGTGGAACTTTTTCAAAAAAGAAAAAATACACATATGAAATGGGGGGGGGGGTGTACTTTTATTCAGAGGGGAGCTTACTTTCGATACTTTACGGTAAAATAAAACAAAGTAACATAAAATATAGACATACTTCCTTTGAAAACTTAAGCAAATAGTATTACCAGGTTACAATGAAAAACAACACTACAGATAGAAAAATATTCATAAGTCTAATTTTACATTTTTTTTTTGTTGTTGTTGTTGTTGCTGTTAATGTGAGGAAATAATAATAAGAATAATAATCTAACAGAATAATAAATGTAACATTTATTCAACAAAACTATTTTGTAACATATTTTTAAAAACTTTTGTAAAGTTAGATTATAACAAACTATCTTTTAATAATCACAGTTATTAAATTAACATTGAAGTGAAATCGCTTATTTGCGGAGAAATACGTTTTCTTCTTAGTTCTCATTATTTAAGATTTTCACCAATCTTATTTTAAATCATATAATCTAAATTAAAGTGTTCCTGAAATTTCAATTCCATAAATACCCATTTATTTTAACACTGACTCCTTCTTATGACAAATGTTATACATTTTCTGGTCCTTTTCTTGAGTCTTCTTATTAAAACCCAAATTTTCTTTTCAAGATTATAATGCTTAGTTGTTAAAAGAACTTTCACGAATATTTGTAACATACTATACGGTATCATTAAGATTTTTTTTCTGTTACATTGCAAGTTAATTTCAATAATAGCTAGAATTTTAAGTAAATTCTCATATTTTTTTTTTACACATTACATTATGCTTTATATTAACCAGTCGAAGGAACTTTAATCTTTTTCTACAAAGGAATAAGCAATATTCTTATCTTTACACTTTTCACACTGTGGACTTATAAAATTGATTTTCTTGGGGCGAAAGAGTATGCAAAATATTTTTTATCTTTCATTTAAAAGTAGAAACTTTACTATGAGGTAATACCAATTTTTGTCACAACCTAAAAATAAAATAGGCAATCAGAAAAAAATCAATCAAAATAAGTTAAAGTACATATGTATTAGTTGTAGTATTTAACAAATTAAAGAACAGACTATAAAATTCAATAAGGAAAATAAGAAAATACTCAATAATAGCAACAATTTCAATAAATACTTTTTTTTTTATGCCAAATACATTTTGAGGAAAAAAATTCATGTTGAACTTTATTAAATAGATGTAATTCAAATGACTTTAGTATTGCCAGTTTTAGTTTGTTTTAGCTATAATTTTGTCATATCGATATTTATATGTATTATTGAAATTTACCTATCAAAAATTACAATTTAAAACGAAATTCAAAATTTAAATTAACTAAAATTATTTCAAGCTCAAAGTCCCATTGAGAGCATTATCGATTCGATTTTATTGCTATGTAAAAGAGTATGGCTTTTGTTTTTTGTTTTTTTTTTGTTTTTTTTTTTTTTTTGAACACGCTTAAATGTATATAAATAAAGATTTCAATATGAATTTTTTGTTATTTATGGAAATATTTTTATTTATTTATTTATTTTTACAGACATTTTACTGAGATTTTGCCGTTAAATTTGATTGATCCTTTATTGCCTACGTGAGTAGTTTAATTAGTATATTTTTTTTTTTTTTCAAAATATTCCGAGTATGTCCCGTATGGAGACCTTCCTAGTCAGTTATGCTACTTTACTGAAATATTTAATTCATAAATTGAATGAATAGAAACAAAAGTATATGTATTCATTGTTTAATTAATAAATAATGTACAACTATTATAAAATCATAATTTGCAAAATTTAAATAAATTTATTAATATTAAAAAATCGTATTGAAGTAACATCTTTAATTAAAATAAGTTTAATTTTGATAACAGATGAACTAATCTCACTTTAAACATTTAAATTTTCACTCATTTCTACAGCATTTTTCCAGCTGCGAAAATTAAGTTGTATTTGTCGAAAAAAAACGAAATATATAACTGCAAAAAATGCATGAATTATTATCAAGATTGGAAAGAATTCTTGATTTCTCTATCATAATCTTTGGAACTGGGAAAGCATTGAACAAGTAAATTAATTTAAGAATTAAAGCAACGTGATGCAATGCTTAGCATACATTTAAGGGAGACCAATCTGGTAGCCAGAGATGGCTAGGTTTAATTTTATAAACTTTTTAAAGAAATGTTACTATTCATCAAAACGATATACGTATTTTTTTTTTTTTTTCGATTAAAAATATTTTTGCAATTGGATTAATATGTCTATGTCTAACTGTTAAGAAATTAGCCGTTCGACACAACTGAGAGTTGACACCCAGTATATTAGTTGATTAAATTTCGCAATCGTGCCTTTACTATTACACTGGTTTCCAAAAATTAAGGAAAAATCACAAAAATAGCGATAATTCAAAATATTACACGTAGATTTTGATGAAACTCAGTCAACTTACAACGCATAGTAAGGTATAAAATAACATGAAAAGAAATTACCAGACAATTACGGTGTTTTAAAAAATAACATAATTATAAAATTAACAAAATCAGTTTGCCAGTTTGGTATAGGAAAAGTACCTTTAATATGCCATATGATCACCCCTCGTAGCAATACAGCACATACAGCGATGTGTCATACCGTCAATTATGCGGTCGATGAGTTCGCTGGGAAGTAAGACCCACTGCTTTTCCAAAGCAGTTGTAAGCGTGGCAAGGGGAAGAGGAGGGGGATTGAGAGCAGCGACACGTCTTCCTAAAGCATCCAAAACATGCTCGATGGGATTCAAATCCGGTGATCGAGCTGGTCATTCCATGCGCTGAATTGTCTGGTGCTGAAGATAATCTTCCACGATGCGAGCCCTGTGCGGTCTAGCGTTGTCGTCCTGTAACAGGAAATAATTACCTATTGCACTGACATAAGGTTGCACATAAGTAACAAGGATGTCATCTCTATAGACGTGAGCATTCACGGTTCCATGTGGAAAGACATGGAGGTCTGTGCGTCCACCCAAAGAGATACCACCCCAAATGCAGACACTGCCTCCCCCGTGTGAATCTCTTTCACGAATGTTTGATGGATGATAGCGTGTTCCCTGTTCTCTCCAAATCAAGCAACGCCTACTATCGCTTTAGAGGCTAAGCCGGGACTCAACTGTGAAGAGAACACGCCTCCATTGATCAACCGTCCAGTGGTCATGTTGACGTGCCCACATCAAACGTTCCCTCCGGTGACGTGAGGTGAGCGGCACACGAATTGCTGGTCACCTCACGTAAAGTCCACCTTCGTGAAGCCTTCTACGCACAGTAGACATTGACACCAACCTTCCAGTTGCTGCAGCATGGCAAGATCTAAGGTGAGATGGGGATGCGGTTCTATTCCTTCGTACACATAACCGCAAATACCGGTCATCGGCGCTTGTCGAAACCCTTGGCTGTCCTTAGCTGAACCTTCTTGAACCCGAACCCGTGGTTTGAAATTGTTGCCAAAGCCTATGAACCCCCGAAGGACTCACATTTAGCCATCTAGCGACCTTTGCCTGACTTTCTCCTGCCTCCAATCTCCCAATAGCTCTAAATCGTAGTTCTGCGGGCAAATGATGCCTCGAGTTCATTGTAATGAATTGGCTATCCTAGATTTATAATATCACTATCACAGCGACAACTGAAGCCTTACTCTCTAACGTGCATTTTTATGTGCCTCACGGAAGACACAATGCGATTGCAGCGCCACTAATATGCATTTGGTATTTTTATTCAGTATCTTTTATTTAACAATATATGCAAATTTCATACGGATTGCTTTCTTTTTGAACGAGTTATCGCTATTTTTGTGATTTTTCCTTAATTTTTGGAAACCAGTGTATTTGAATTATATCAATGTTTCTTTTTGGCTGCACATTTTTTTTTCTTCGAAGTTGAATGTTTGAAATTAGAATTTCCACAAATTTGCAATGTATGTTTGACAATTTTAATACTGCAATTATGGTAATGTTTAAAATAACTAACTTCACAAAAAAAATTATTTATTTCAGATTCGCTCATCCTATGCATTATTTGATCTGCCAGAAATCAAAATTTAGTAAGATAATTTAAGGGTGTGTATATATATAGGGTGTCCAGTAAATGACTGTACCATTTTGAATAAAAAACGGTTTGAGATAAAAATGCGCAGTTTGCTGCATTGTTATTAGAAAATCAATATTTTTTTTAATGCATTTTCTTAAAATAGTTCAAATTTCGGCCAACAGATGGCGCTGGTGTCATCAGGCTGTCTAAATTCAGACATCATACCCTGTTCACACCACAAACATAAGACATCTTATGATCGCCGTATTTGAAGTGGACCCTCCCGGAATTGGATGCCTGTTCACACTGAAAAACTTACCTAAAATATCTCAGCGAATGTCACTGTATCTCTGAACTGAACAAATGTAACGTATGCGCATGCGCTTGAAGTAAAGACGGGCGCAACAGCCAATCAGTAAAAGCGAAGCTTTATAGCCAATGAGAGTGAGTGGTTGTTCCTGTATCTAACCCGAGAGAGTTGAAACTCTCAGAGAGTTTGTGGAACTCCCTGAGAGAGTTCCAGGCCTGAGATATCTTAAATATCCATGGTGTGAACAGGGTATTACTCTAGTTTTCGTATGCATGAACGTTTCGGCTCATTTTGAGAGTCGAATCTCAGTCGACATGTTGAATTGACTCTCGGACTCGCCTGCAGAAATAGAGTTTGTTGGATGGAGAGAGATTTAAAATAATATTTATGATGGAATAATGTCAACTTCGAAGGAAAAAAAAATATACGGCCAAAAAGAAATATTGATATAAATCAAATAATAGTAAAGGCACGATACTTAATAAAAATGAACAAAACATACTTTTTAATAAACATTGATTTCTCACACATCTATATTAATAAAATAACAAATCGCTCTGTCTGTGTGTGTGTGTGTGTGTGTGTGTGTGTCTGCGATAGTTAGCGAAAACTACGGTACGTACGAAGCTCAAAATTTTTATGAAAGTAGCCCAATATCTCTCCTGATGCACCTGACGCTCAGAATTTCAAAATTCTAATTATTAACTGAGTAATTAATTAAATTCCAAACCTCACTCTCATAAAAAATCGCTTTTTTTTTAGCTTTTTTCCTTTTCATTCTCTTATGGTTGGTTGGTTGCATAAAACTTTCGCAGAAATAATTTAAAAATCTGGGACTGACCTTTAAAATTCATAGAGTAGCAAACTGTCAGTTTAAATGAGGATTTTTTTTTTATTATTACAGCTGCTGTACGCCATGGAGGAAAAAGATAGGTGGTGGCGAAGTAAACGGAAAAAAAGGTTTGCAATTTGAAACCATTTATCGCTGAAATTTTAATGTCTCAAAATAAAGCACGAGGAAGGAATTTTGTATTAATATGACGGATTGGAAGAAATGAATTACAGCTGAAGCATATTTTACGAAGAAATAGCAATTTTTTAATGGTTTTTTCTATTATATTATTTATTAAAATAAATATTTGCTTTTAGAATAATTGAAATTGGAAAATTTACAATAATTAAATGTCAAAACAAAATAAATGAAATATTGAAAACATATGATTTGAAGTAAAAAATTGTATTACTAAAAGTTTTCTCTTTTTTCCAGAAATTTTTAATACTTTATAACGTAGATGAAAAATGTTTATGATTTAACAACATATTAATAATTCCATGTCAATATATAAAATATAGTGATGAAAATATTCTTTTAAAAGAATGCATGAACACTTAAATAATAATATTATTCTAAAATCTAGATTTCAGAGTGCAGACGATTTTAACACATTAACGAAAGAATGTTGATTTTTCAAGCAAAGTCTAAAATGATGCTTCTATATTGATATTTCAAAGTCATATGATAAAAATAATCAAATAATTCTTGCCTATGATTAATCTAATTGTATCTTTCATGCATTCTGATCGTGTATTACAGGCAATAATGGCACAAAACGTTATTTTTTAAACGAAATTTTAGTCATCTATTCAATAACAGTTTAAAAGGTAAAAAACGAAGGCAAAGAAATACTGGTTTAAACCAGTTTGAATTGATCGGAGTTTCAAAGGACATGGTTGGTGCTTATTTGGACTTAATGTAGCGGATTTTAGAGTTACATTTTTTGCGTCACCCCAAAACATTATACTGCCACTCTATTAATTTCTTTTTACTATATGGTTTTACGCATATTTTTGGCATTTCGAACATTAGAATGTGAGTCATTAGCTGTGTTGCTGTAAAAAACATTACACAACACTTTTCTATGAGTTTATTTTTTTAATCATTGATTAAATGTAAATGTGTTCTGTTCAATTTAAAATTGTAATATGGCTTTAATTTGTTTTTAAAACAAAAATAAAATAGCTGTTTGGCGTACAATTGTTTGTATCCGCAAACGATTCATTCACCATAATGAATTATCAAATAGCAAAGTAAATTATCTATCAGAAATAGCCATAAAAAGAATAGTAGCAAAACTGATTATAAACTTAATGATTAGACTAATTTAAACATAACCCGATCCCAAACAGAAAAAAAAACAGACCACACTCCGATCCGTGATACGCAAAATTTCCGTGAGTATAAACCCGACCCTGACCTAAAAATTCTGTTTGGAAAAAACTATGGATTTGATAACTGACCCGAACCAAATCTGAATCCCGCAAAAATGCTTAAGTGAAGCATAACCCGATTCAAACAAGGAAAAATAATTTTCGTGGGTATGAAATCTGACCCGAACCCAAATATTTTCTTGAAAAAAACCCGAAATATGACTCGAACGAAATCTGAAACCGATAAAAATATTCCAGAGAACTATAACCCGATCCCAGCAAGACAGAATACTTTCCATGGTTATAAACCCGACTCAAACCTAAAAAACTCCGTTTGAAAAATCCATAACTTTGACCCAAACCACATCTAAATCTGACCAAAGTATTCGAAAGAATTATAATCGGATTCGAGTAACACAAAATATTTTCCGTGGACATGAAACCGATACGAACCTAAAACTCCCATTCAAAATTTACCTGAAATTTGAATCGAACCAAATCTGAATCTGACAAAACTATTTCAAAGAAACGCAACCGGATCCAAACAAGACAAAATATTTCCATGGAGATGAACACAATCCGAACCCCAAAAAATTCTTTGAAAAAATCGCGAACTGAACGAAATCTGAACTTGGCAAAAATATTCCAGTGAAGAATGTCCTTATTCGAACAAGACAGAATTATTTCCGTGAACATGCAAGAAGACCCGAACCTAACAGCTATATTTGAAGAAAAAACCCGAAATCTGAATTGAACCAAATCTGGACCTGACAAAAATATTCCAAAGAACTATAACCCAATCCAAGCAAGACGAAATAATTTCTATGGACATAAACCCATCTCCAACCTAAAAAATTCGATTTGAAAAAAACTGAAATTTGACCAAAACCACATCTAAATTCGACCAAAATATTCGAAAGAATCATAACTGGATTCGAGTATGACAAAATAATTTCCGTGGACATGAACGAGATCCGAACCAAAAAATTCTATTTGAAAAAATACCTGAAATTTGAATCGAACCAAACCAGAACCTGATAAAAAATATTCCAAAGAATCGTAACCGGATCTGAATAAGACAAAAAATTTCCATTCACATGAACCGAATCTGGACCTAAAAAATTTCTTTGAAAAAATCACGAAATCTGAACTGAACCAAATCTGAACTTGAAAAAAATATTTCCGTGAAGCGTGTTGTTATTCGAACAAGGCAGCATAATTTCCGTGAACACGCAAGAAAAACCGAACCCAAAAATTCGATTTGAAGAAAAAGTCGAAATCTGAATTGAAACAAATCTGTTCCCGACAAAAATTTTCCAAAGAACCATAACTGTATCCGAGAAAGCAAAATAATTTCCATGGACAGGAATACGACCCGAACTTTAAAACTCAATATAAAAAAAATCTAAAATCTGAACCGAACGAAATCTGAACCCGACAAAAATGTTCTAATGATTCATAACCAGATCCGAACAAGACAAAATAATTTCCATGGACATGAAACCAATATATGCTTTGGTAACATGTAGGTTGCAATTACATTACGGTAAGTCTTTGATTATATTTAATTTCCCGTTAGGTTACAGTTAGGTCACGGTTAAGTTAAAGTTAGGTTAAAGTTAAATTGCATTTATGTTATGGTTAGAATAGGGATATGTTACAATAAAGTGAAGGCTAGGTTACATTTATGTATATTTAATTTACGGTAAGGTACTGTTAAGTCAAAGTTAGGTTACAGGCAGGTTATGGTTACGGTACAAAAGTTTACGGGTAGGAATTTATCCATAGAGTGAGCATTACGCATGATTTGATTAAAAATAACACTTACTTTTGTTAAATGGCTTTCAAATTATAACACTATATACCAACATTTTAGCTACCAGTGAGTATCGATTTCATTCATGGTATAGTCGGATTTAAGAGTGATATAATTAGTTTGAAATTCAAAATATTTCACTTGGGATTTCTATGTGAAAAAAAATAATTAGTTACATGTAACTAATTATTGTAACAGTGATTTTTGAAAGATATCAACACTTTAACACAAAAATCACGCAGTCGTTGGATACATATTCCCTCCCGCGTTTCTCATCGCTCATTTTGAGTATTTTTAGAGCTTAACATTAGCTGTTTTTTAAACCTATTTTTCACACAGTCAGTGGCCACGTATTTCAAATAATGCATTTCTGCATGTTTCGAGTTAATGATAAAATCATACAAATTTCAAGTTCGTTTAATATTGTTAATACGGACCCGGGCAACGCCGGGCGGGTCAGCTAGTTTACTATAAATAAATTGTATGAAAAAAATATTTTTGTAACCGGTTAAACTCATTCTCTATTTACATACAATAAATTGAAAATATGGGACAAACATCGCTTGTTTAAATTTCTTAAAAAAATGTTTAATCTAAATATTTCTTCCTTTAAATAGTATGAAATTATATTTAAAAAAATGAGTGGTGTCAAAAAACTTTAAAAGATAGATCAAGCAAACTCTTCTTGCCTGTACGTCGTGCATTGAAATCAGTGATGTGGTTAAAACAGTGGTTACGCAAATAAATGTTGGCAAGTTCCGTATCTAAAAAAGAGCGGGTCAGTGTTTTATAAATCGGACATAAAAATATATTAAACCTTAGAATAAAGGTTCGTCTATAAAAAATCCTGTCTTAAACATAAAAAAAAATTTTGATCACGACGGAGAGAGTAGCATACGAAACTACCTGCTAAACGTAAACCTGTCTAAAACGAAATATTGTTCATTTTTCAGAAAACCGAATTCATCCCTACGTTATATTCATATTTTGACATTTAACATATCTGAAAATTTTATTACGAAAGCTACGAAAGATTTTAAGATGCTTTTTATACACAACCCTTTCTTCACCTTTCCCTGATTGCAAACGCATCTACACAACCCTTCCCTCACCTTCTCCTGACTGCAAACACATCTATGCTGAAATGGAAGGATGCTTAAAAATATATTTTTTTAAATGACTTACCTGTTTTTATCTTCTTGAGTCACCCTTTTTCAAAATTTCAGTACAGAAAGCATCATGAATCCTGAATCATTAAAGAATCATCATAGTTCTACTTATTTTAGTTCATTTTTATAAATATAAATATTGCCAAATTACTGGAACATTAGTGTTTTTATGTATAATTTTTAAAAAGTTTTAAGAATCATTTTTTTTAAATAAGTTTCTTTATTTCAAATCAGATACAAGAGGAATTTTCAGAATTCTTCTTTCACTTCTTTTCCTCATAAAGAATATTTTAGCAAAAGGGTGGGTGGGGGGGAGGACGAAAAATATATTTCAGGATCTACGAAGCTCTTTGTAATGAAATTTTGAAAAGGGGTATCTAGCAGGATATAAAATAGGTGCGATGCTTTTCTTTCTTTTTAAAAACATTTCAGCGCAGAATTGTTTTCAGTTGGGAGGGGAGGAAGAAGGGAGAGGTGTGTGTAAATGTCATTTTAAAATTTCACGTGGTTTTCGTAATAAAATTTTCAGAAGTGTTAAATGTCAAAATATGAATATAATGTAGAGATGAATTCGGTTTTCAGAAAAATAAACAATATTTCGCTTTAGGCAGGTCTCCGTCTTAGCAGATAGTTTAATATGTTACTTTCTCCGTCGAAATCACATTTTTTACACAGGATATATTTTTTTAAACAGGATTTGTTATAAGCGGATTCCTTCATTCTAAGGTTTTTATATTTTTATGTGCCGATTTATAAGTCATTGCTCCGTCCCCCCCCTTTTTTTAGACAGGGAACTTGCCAAAGCTATTTTCGTTGCACTGTTTTAATCACTTAACTGCACGACGTACAATCAAGAACAGTTTGCTTAATTCATAACTTAAAGCTTTTTGACACCACAATTTTTTAGATACAATTTCATACTATTTAATGGAAGAAATGTTTAGATTAAATATTAGGATTTTTTTAACTTAAGAAAGCGGTGTTTATCCAAATTTTAAATTTATTGTACGTAAAAAGAGAATGAGTTAACCGGTTATAACAACATTTTTTTTAATACAATATATTTATGGTAAAATGTGAGAAAAGTCAATGCTTATTATAATTTATAAAGTATGTTTGATGGTTTTTATTAAGAATAATAGACACTATTCATTCATAAGTATTATTTTAAATCTCTTTCTATCCAACAAACTATTTCTGCAGGCGAGTCGAGAGTCGATTCAACATGTCGATTGAGATTAGATTTTGCAAAATGAGCCTAGAAGTCCATACGTATGAAAATTAGAGTAATGTCTGCATTTCCACAGCCTGTTGTCGCCAGAGCTATCTGTTGGCCAAAATTCGGACCGTTTTAAGACAATGCATTTCTGAAAATTTATTGATTTTCTGATAAGAATACAGCAAACCGTGTATTTTTATCTCAAACTTTTTTTTGTTATTTACATTGAAAATGGGTCAGTCATTTACTGTACACCCTGTATATACATACATATACTTAAATTTATGATTTAGAACGATGTTAATTTTTTATACATGTGAAACTGAGCAATCTTGAACAGCTATTACGAAAAACTGCCAATACATGAATGTTTACATAAAAGTAAAAATTAAGTAAAATCATACTTACTTTCACGGTAGTTTCAAGCGGAATTTCTATTTTCAACTTATCTTCAAAAATGCCATTGCATTCTTTCGATTTCACTTCACTTGTAATTGTTTCAGAGATTTTATTCATATAATTTTCATTTCCAGTTCCATAATTGTCAAATTTATCGAAGATTTCTGCTTTCAGTTCAGGTATCGTCGAGTTATAATTGTCTGTTTCCATATGTACAGGAAATATATATTTTTCGTCATTTTTACTATCTACGTTCTCTTCCTTTAGGCATAAATGTTTTTGACTTTCTTTATGTATATTATCACCATCACCTTTTGAGTTTGAAAGGGTTGCTTCTACATTACAATTTGCACTCGATGGACCATCTAATACTATAATTTCAGGTTTTGAGAGATTTTTCGCTGCATAAGATTCAAATATATTTTCGGGTGCAAATTCATCATCTATGAGTTCAAAGTTTCCATTGACTGGATTCATCATTAAACCTGTGCAATGTGGACAGTCTGTGTAATTAGAAGTTACGATGTAGCATCTGTTACAAATCTGTTAAGAGAAAGCAAGTTATATTGTGGATGCAATAATAATAATAAAAAATCTTTCAAAGTAACATAGTTGTACTATTAAAATAAAATCGCCCATCGACGATTTTTTTCCATACTACATGATGTATATAAATTCTATAGATTATATACAGGGTTACACAAAATAATTCATAAGCTAAAGGGTGTGCATTATACTCACACGGAGAAACTAACAGTAGCATTAATCCAATATTAGACCTGTTTTTGTCACTAGCAATTTAATATTTTTATTTATTTTCTTTTATTTATATAGGATATTTGATATCAATAGCTTTCATTGTTCTTTTACACCTAATCGATTTTAGTTAGTTTTCTTTTTATGGGAAGATAGTTTAATTTTCAGAACTAGTCTCAAAAAGTGAAAGGATACAAAAATAAATTATATAAGAAATATTCATATAAATAAATATTTATATGAGTACAGGGAAGCCATGAATAAACTGACGGACTCAGATCATTCTCTAGTTTAATGTATAGCGAAAATAGAGTCCAATTTCGAAGGATGATTAAACAAGACGGCAAATGAAGGATTTCACGAAAAGACAAATCCACATCCTCCCCTCTCCCCTATTGTTGACTTTTGGAAACTTTTTTTTTTTTCGCGGAAACCTTCGTTTGCTGTTTTGTTTAATCATCTTATAAATACTAATCCCATTCTCACTGTTAAATGAAACTGGAGAATCAGCTGAGAACTGCCAATTTAATTATGAATTTCTTGTATATATAAAAATTTCAATTGTATGTTTTTAATATATGTAGAATTTACTTCTATGTTTTTTAACTTTTGAAGAAGGTCTGAAAATGAAACTATCCTTCAATAAAAACTAACCAAAACCGAAGAAGTCAAACGCACAACAAAAGATATCGATTTCAAGTATACTACCCAAAACAGTAAAAAAAAAAAAAAAAAAAAAAAAAAAATATTGAAAAAGCAAATGCCAAAAGCTAATCAAATACGGATAATTTCTCAGAAGTGCTGCTAGTTTCATCTAATGTGTGTTCTTTGTAGCGCGATCCTTTAGACCTGAGTAATGTCAGTTTAATTATGGCCGACTTATATGTATAAACATTAGCTACAAACATTATCGATCGGTAGCTAACAACACATTTTTGGAAGTAATGGGATTTCGTTAGGCTTTAAAGAAAAACCCTGCATTAAGTAAGACCACTGAGATTTTTAAAAGCCCTATAGTATACAAAAACACGTTTCAATATATACTTTCAATTGCACCTTATTTAGATATTTATATATATATATATATATATATATATATAATTACACTATTGAGGTAGTTTCCTGGCGAGGACAAAACATGAATTGAACATTAATTTTTTTGAGTTTGATACCTAAAGAGGCAATGTGGAGGAGAAAATATTGATTTCCTATGAAGAAACCCGTATTAGCTTTAACAATGCATATACTTTGAAAAGCTCTAATGGCAAGGTTACCAAAATAGTACCAAATTTTAGGCAAACTTATCGAAATACCGCCAACAAAAATAAGAAAAAAATAAGTTGCTATACATGAAACCATCTTGGGCATAGCTGGTTAATTTGGCGACATTCCTATTTCTATTTCTAGTGAATTTTAAAAAATATATCTATTTACTACATTTTTGTGAATTTTAATTAAAGCTTTTTTTATTTTACTTTTAGTTAATGTTATTGTTATAAACATCCTCCAGTGTTGACTAATTTGATGATCCGTTAATATACATCATACATTGCGAAATTCAGTTTTTTCGATTCAATTTAGCAACTTCATTCCCCACTAATTGTAGAGAAACAAATAGGGCAGAGAAAATTTTTCTTCATGAAAGCTTTGTTAAATGGTTGCAGATTTTTCAGATTTTTCTCCCTTCCCATATTGTTGCTTCCGGAAATTCTATTCAAAATGCTAACTGACAGTATTTTCTTAAATTGCTTGTATAAAAAAATGGATAATCCCATTCGATTACATGGTTTCTGAATAAAAAACACGTGCTAAACTTATGCGTTTCCGAAAAAAAAATTACAAATGTATCGGAAAGTAACTCCTTTTGATTTGAGAATGAATTTTTATTTGAAATCTTCAATAAAATGATATAGAAATATTTTCATAAATCTACTTTTATTATAAAGCTTCATAATTTATAATTTTTTAACTTTCCTTTTTTTTCTTTTATTCTAAACCACATTCATTTTTTAATGAATCTTTTTTTTTTAATGTTGAAAGTCTAAGAATCTAAGTAATCAGTAATGTTGCTAATGTATATTTCCTGTAAAATATACTATAAAATCATTCCATAGATATGCATGCAATATTCTTTAAAAGAATATGATAATTATATGATTAATTATATGATAAAAATCTGATTTTTTTAAAAATTTCAGAAATTGTGTCGGCCACCCTGTTTTCACTGATTTATATATGAGTCTAGCCGATCCTAGAAACGTAAAAGTATAAACGGGCCGAGACGAACTTTTGAGTTTTACACCGGGCCGTGCCCAGCCAAAATAACTTTCCTACGGACCGGGCCGGTCCCGGGTTTGGAAATTCCGGTCCGTTCAGACCTCTAATTTACGTGTAGACTTAAATCCTATAGCTAAATTTTCTGTAATCCAGTCAGCCACAAACTGTTGTACTTCAGGAAAGGCTATTTTTTAGAACAGAATGGACTTTGTGGCAGTACTTTAAGAATATCTAAATTCACTTTAAATCATTGTTCTTTTAGCATCTTTCATGCTTGATGCTAATTTGGTCGAAAATCGATCACAAAAATTTTGTTAATTTGTTTGTTTGTTCTTTTCTTTAAACGTTTTTCAAAATCATCAATTATCGGGAATGTAACAAAGAAAAGGTTATTTTAATAAACTTTCTTTCTTTGATACATAATTAAATGCTGTTGCCAAACAACAGTCAGAAATAAAAGAAGAAAAAGCGAATTAGAGTAATGACAAAAGTATAAAATTTAAATGTTAAAATGCTTTTATTTTTCGAATTTATTTACAAAATTCCACGAAAAAATATACCGTTAATTTAGAATTTTTGACATATCTATTCACAAAATTCAAACTAATTGGAGTACTGAAGACCTTAAGAGATTTTAGCATGGGGTTTAATACTTAAGCAAATTATCATAATGCGCCAAATTTCCTTTCAGTAAATGTTAAAATATGAAAAAGTATGAAATCACATTGAAAAACTTTAGGACCCAAAAATTTTCTGTCACTACAATAAGCATTTCATACGTTCGTACGCATTTTTAGACCTTTCGGCAATAAAAATAATTAGATATTTAAAAATTTTTGAACATAAAGTTCTGCTTTATTTTCATAAAGTGCGAAAATTGCAATAAGTTTTAAATTAAGGATACATCGGGTCGAAAGAAAAACTTACAGATCTATAAATTTGTAATCTTTCAGTTCCGGAAATCTTGTTCTTTTGGCTGTAAATTTTATTTTCAGATTATAACTCGTATAACAAAGCATCAGTTCCATCTTTCTAAATATACAGTGGACTTTCTCTATTCTTATCACTCATGCAACAGGCCAAAAAAGTTCATATTATGGGGGTGTTCATTATAGAGTGAGATTGGAAGTGCATTATTTAGGGTGACCAAGACAGTAGTTGATAAAATAAGATCAGTGCTACAGGGGTTTTATTATATTTCCTTTCTTTTATGTTTTACAAGTAAACTAACGAGATTGCTACAACCTTCAATGAATATGCCCTATCAAGGAAAAAAAGGAAATCTGAAATTTAATAGCAACAAAACTATAAGCAAATAGTTTCCTTGATTACCATTTTCCTAGTAATTTATGAATCGAAGAAATTCGTCGAATTCCAAAATTAATCTTTAAAATATCATGCTTAAGCTATGGCTAATAGCAAATTATATAAAACTATTATTTGAAATAAGTAAGATTGAAGTGGATTACTTTAACTCATTGTAATTGTCCCCAACCAATCAAAAATTAAATGTTTACATTTTCTAATAACAAAAAATCATAAAAAGGCTTCTCTTATAGCAGATAGCTGAGAACAATGTGACAACAGAAGCTCCAAAGTTTTAACTGAAGGTTTTATCAGAATTATTCAAACGAATTACAACTTCAAGTACATGTTTAAGTCTAGCAGTAATTTTGTCCGTCTATTTTTTTATCGAGTTCGTCGAACCTTTTTATTCTTCTGTAACAATTTCTCTGCATTTTCATGATGGGCAAATTCGAATTCTGATAGCAAACAGATGTTCAGTTTAGAGAGAGGGGGAGTAGAAATAGGGACTAAAAATAGTGTTCAAAATATCGGAATGTTCAGATGAGAGGTTGTTCGGAATACAGAGAATTCATTTTTTGTTAAGTCTATGGAATTTCGCCGGAACCGTAGAAATGTGTTCATAATACCGGGATGTTCACAGTAAATAGCATTCAGATAGAGTTCACTGTATTATATCATAAGTGACAGAGAGATGGATATATTTTTAATATTTTAAACGCTGTCTTTTTAGAAATAAAAGTATTTAAAGAAAAATCCTATAAGCCGCGATAACATTTTCATCAGACAACATACTTTGTTCTCTTTGAAATACATGATTTTGATTACAAATAATGCAATATTTATATTAAAAAATCCATACATTTCTTCATTTTTAAATGAAAGTTTCTTTATTATTTGCTTTTTATATAGTTTTAAAGCCATTTGTAAAATTGATTTCATCCTATAAATTATTTTATAGAAAGCTTTGGAAGCTGATAAAAAAAAAGACGAGATAAAGTTACAATTTATCTTTTTAATCTTTATGCACCGCCATAATCATTATAAAATATACATGATGATAAATATGAATTCAAAATATTTGGCTAAATGTTCATATTAAATTTTTGAATTTTTATGCGACGGCTATGGAATTTTTTTTATAACACTCCAATATCCAACTTGCAGGAACACTTAATTCACAAAACAGATGTTAAAAGTACTGTTAAAAAAAGAATGTTACATAAATGGTTTAAGAGTAACGTACTGTGCAGTGGTATCCATTTGAGAAACGGCATTGACCACAAAAAGAACAATGGTTTCTAGGATTCCTTTCAGGATAACAGATAACTGCGCCACACCATGAAAACTCAAGCTGTTCGTTACACGCAGTATTGGGACACAAAACAGTACCAGGAATGCAGTCAAGTACACGAGCAACAGTATTGCAACAACTCAGTTTCACATTCCGTTTCAAAAAATCACGGAGCTTTGGTATCTGGAAAATATTAAATAAAATTTTAAAAAACTGCATGATACAAAATATAAGACAAGAAAATAACTGTTCATCTTTCGTTGTAGAAAAACATATCAGCAAATTTGAGTTAATTCAAAAAATTATTAATTTTTAGGTTTAGGTAAAGCTTTAAGATATAGTAAAAATTCTAAACATAAATCTAATGAGAAATAGACAGCTTAAAGTTTGAAACTTTTTAGGGAAAGAATACAGTTGCTTTTTATTTGTTTTATTTTTGTACTTTTTTCACGAAGTACGTCTTTTACACTTCTTTTAATTCTTTGGCTCCAGGAATCGCATGTAAACTGAAACAGATTCTGTTATTTGGACAAATACAAGATGATTGCATCTCATTTTAACTCTTTAAATAAATCTGAAAAAATAATTATATAATAATCTCATGGTGTCATGGATAATATATTAAATATATTTGCATAGATTTAAGATTGTATGTGTTATATTTATTTTTTTGCGATCAATGTCGAAACAACAGATGAATAGACGCGTCTCCACTGAACGATAGTCAGTCAGATATAACTCTTTTGTTGTTTCCAGATGTAACAAATATATTAAAAACGGGCAGTGGCGACAAAAATGACTATATCATCGAATTATTAGACACATTTATAATGTAGGGTAAGGTTATTAGGAATAAATGAAGGAATGACTCGTTTGTCTCGACATTTTGTGGTCCTAAATCAGTAGAAGGAGGAGCTAACTTATTATTTTGACGGTAACATGCTGCCATCGAGTTGTGAGATGAAATCAGTACCAAATTTACTCTTTTTGACACAAGAACTCCAATTGGAAAAATATTTACTTAAAAATTAAAATACATCAATTAAAGCACTAAAAAAATTAGAACATACAAATAAAAAAAATATTGATTAACAAATTTATCTTTATCACAGCTGCATTAAACAAAAAATTACATACTTCTCATAAATATTGTGAATTTTCCAATGTAAAATTGTAACGTATACTAAATTTCTTTGTAAAAAATATATATTTGGACGTCTTCAGCTCTTTAAATTTTGCAAAATTTACGAAATTCGTTTTAGCAATAACGATACAAAACTGCTCATATGATTAACAAAACTTTGGCATGTAAAATCGGTACTGTCGTCAATTAAGAGTTTTCTATAAACAACTAATATTAACTTCTGTGTTTAGAAATAGCAGAAATAAATAAAATTGTCTTTTAAACATAATTGTATTACTGACTTTCGGGAGTTGAAGATATACAACATAGCGACACAAAGCATTAAAGCTTAAATGTAATATTTAAAAAAATATTTTGGCTTGACTGGTCATATCCTAATAGGAACTTCCAACACACTTAAATTTATGCGAAATAGTGACGTCACATCGAGACATTATAAAAATATTTTACATTATATTACCCTGTATATTGAAGAAAAAAGATTGGTCCAATAGGATACATTTCTATTTATGATTATTATTGAGGGAGAGAATTATTTTTTTTTAAATCATGCTTAAACGATTGTTGGTACTTACGTATTAACGCTACCACAGTTATCTTTTGGACTCCTTGTTGTTTTGACTTGACTCCATTTTTTAGTGTTTTAGTGCTTTTTTAGTGCTTTTAGTGCATTTTTTTCTCATTTTTGACGCCATTATTTTTGTGCACGTGCGAACAATAAGATCACTCTTTATTGACGCATTAGCGGCAGCTCTGCTACGGTGGCGTTAATACGTAAGTACCCGATTGTTCACTATAATACACATACATTTTAAGATCAAGAAGATTAATACAATATGTTTGTCAAGTAAAAATAATCATTCCAGGACTATAATGTTTTCTAGATCTATTATTATTTAGTTCAAAGTTTATGCAAAATGTACATCTTTTAGATAATACTAGCAAATCATACGGCTTTGCTCGCATAATAGTTGAAATATGGTTTGTTTAATTCAAATTATTTACAAAATGTACATAATTTTAGATAATACTAGCAAACCAGGCGGCTTTGCTCGCATAATAGTTGAAATATGGAAAGCGATATTTTTATGTCTACATTTTATTATAAGAAATTATACTTTTAGAAGTTATTCACAAATTAACATTAAAACCACAATTTGTCTAAACTACATCATTGCACTGCGTTAGACAGAAAAGGGATGAAATAAATGAGACTAAATAAAACAAATTCTAAATAAATGATAATTTAGAAAATATTTTGAAACTTTTATGCTCAATCTATACGTTTATTTCAGTATTTATATGAGATTTTGAACTTTTAGAAACCATCTTCTTAGTAAGCATTTACATCTTAAAATTAATCATCGTGACGAAATCCAAGCTTCGTTTCTAACATACAGAGTGAGTCATAAGTATCGAAACAATAGGCTATCTTCTTAAATATTGTTACAAGACCCATACTTCCAATTACAAAAATTCATTAAAAAAGGTGCCATATATGATAACATAAGTTGCAACTCCATGGGGGATTTATTTGAAAAAATACGAAAATTAAATTTTTATACAGCTCCCCGTAGGGTAAAAATTCCAATTAGAAAAACTTTCCTCGTTCATTCCTGAATTAAACACAAAAATTGCATCTTCATATCTCCTAAACTCACAGAGTTATGGCCGTTTAAATAATTCGTCAGGTTTTAAGGGATCAGACACAAATTGAAATACGTGCAATTTCAGAAAATTGTTACTTTAAAGTTCTAGGAAGAATGCAAAAAATATATTTATTGAGTAAAAAATTTTATTTTTTTTCTGTTTTGTGATGGTCAACCATATAATTTGTAAACAAAATCACATCCTAAAATTTCCCATAAAGTTTAAAAAAATAACTCATTAGTTTTTTTTTAAAGTACAATAATTTAAAATCGTTATGGCTCGAAGTATTATCCATCGGATTAGAATTTTTTTCATTTAATTAAAGAGGAAAATATAATTTCAATTTTGTTTCAGCATTTTTTTTTTAAATATTAACTTTAAAAATATCATCAATATTTATTTAAAAAATTATGCAACTTATTTTTTTTTTCAAAAATCGTTTGTTCAAAAGGAAATATTTTTTCAAATTTGACGAAACAAAATTAATGTAATAAATAAATAAAAATAAAAGACAAGTTCCAAGTTTGCACCTTCTTTCTTGAACGATTCTTGAATTAACTTAATGCTCAATTTAATGCCGAAAAAAGGTGAAAAAATATCACGCAGTAAAGCTAATTTAAAGTTTTAAGCAAAAATTGTTTTCCAATAAATATTTAAGTATTTTTTTTAAAAAATATATGAGAAAAATTAACTTCTTTCTGTAGTTTAAACTCCAGAATCAATGTAACTTTTGCCATTTTCGCTTCCTTTCTAAAGGAGCGAGTGGGGCAGATTTTGACAGTTTGTTTTTCTGTTTATATATCATTCTAAACATTTCATTAATCGCACACAAGATGAAGTAATGGTAGCCCAACTTCAGTTGAAAAAAAATGTTAATCTGTATAAGCTTGCAATTGTAAAAAGAAAAAGATTATTCCAAGAATCTAAATTAAATTTACATCATATACTTTTTAGTCAATACTGCATTAATATCTGCTTTATGCATATATTTAATAGTTTCATTATTTATGGAAAATTATACTTTATACTATCCATTATTTAAACGAAGAAAAAAATAGTATTTTTGTTTATCTAAGAAATTTAACACAAAACAAGGAAATGGGGAGGAATAGAACATGCCTGTAAAGGGAGAAATGGAACGCGTCCAATTTTCCCTTTTTTATAAAATGAATGTAAATTGCTAACATGCTAAATTTTTTACAGGTTAGTATATCTATATTATAAAGAACAAACGTATCTTCGTGTAACGCATACGCCATTTTGTGAATGGCAACACTTTCTGATGAAATTTCACTTTTTGCAGTTTTCGCTACTGTAAATTTTTAAACTTATAGATGAGGCATATTTTTAATCTTTACACCGTTGTATAGAAAAAAAAATGTACTTTTAAATGCAATTTGTCTGAAAACTGTATCTATATTTGTTTTTGAGATATTAATTTTTTTGTAGTTTTTAATTCAATTTTTCTGGAGGTGGCAACTTTAGTACTATTTTTCTATGCGAAGTAAAGAGAAAATAACCATAAGGTAAAAAAGAAAGTGTAGACAGGCCTTATATAGCTGGGAGTGATGCAAAAAATGTAAACCTGAAATCTTCTACAAAAAGCCCAAAGCAACTGTGTGCGTTCTAAAAAAGAAGAAAACTTTTAATACTACGGTTTTTAGTATATAATTTACGGTTATTTACAGTTATAGTTTATTATAAAATGCAATGCTACTTTAGAATGCTTTAATATAAACAGATAGTTTTCATTTAGGCAAAAAAAAAAATGCACAGTTGATATTAAAGAATTCGGTATCTGTTCTATGTGATTGTTTTGTTTGGGCCGAATAGTTGCATTTAAATTTAGTGATAACGCGCATCATATTTCAAACTGTTTTTACGTTATACTGCACCTTCATCTATCCCTTTCTCCATAGAAAATAGATTACCATAAATTTTTGTTCCAATTTTTTCATTTTCAATACAAAAAAAATTTAATTAAAATATCTCAATTTTAAGTGTATCGTCTGCTATAAAACCCGGCGTTTTTTTGGTTTTATTTCGTTTTTATACATCAATTAAATGGACTTTTAGTTTATTGCAAACATACTTTGCAAAGAAACAAATTTCTCTTTACAAAAATGTATTTTAATGAATATTTTTGTGGACTATTTTCTCAGCATTTGTTTAATTCACATCAAAAATCTGAAGGAATACAGTTTCGTTAATTTCTGTGAAATAACATTTTTCGAATTTCGGGAAAAAATAATAATGACATCTGATAACACATGGAACTCTTAAAAGAAAGAAATGAAGGTATATGAATCATTTTACTATTAATATGTCTTGCTGAGTGTTTTTAAATGATGAAATCGCTTTTTTGTTGGATTTCTGACGTCAGATGCATGCATATTTTTCTATTTATGTTGCATAAGACTTAACCGTAAAAGTCGAATGCTTTAGCGGATGCAAAATGACATCATTATATGTTTATATAAACGTATGTTTAAAATCTTAAAACTAAAATTTATTTTGTTTTCACTCCAGTGACTTTGAAATTCTTCACAGGTGGAAATGCCTTATTTTTGAAAATAACATAATTGAAATCATACACTGATTAAACGCAATGTTTTACAAAATTAGCCCGTGTTTATGGAAGAGCTGTACATGCAGTGTGCGTCATCAGATTGGAAGTCTGTCCGAAATACAGCAATTTATATTACAGAACTTGGCGATAATCTCCAGGTTGAATATTCACTGCCGAATTAGACAAGCAAACAAAGATGATCTTGGCAGTAATTAGAGGCTTGAAAAACTATGAGGGTCTCTAAATTTTTGTCCAATAGCTTCTCAACTGCAATAAAAAAAATATTGCTATTCTTTAAACATTCTACTGTAATTTTATCAAAATAACATAATTTCCATAATGTAATATTTTATAATTTTCAGTTAAACTTACTAGAGCAGACGATTTTTTTAGTTCTCTTTTTGTTACCTGTCATTTTACCAGAAGGCAAATGCAAAACAAATTATTTATTTTTCTTTCTTTTTTGGATTTTTTTATGTAATTTATTTTTTACTTTATTTGTAAAACCATTTTTATTTTTCAAATATGTTTTCAGAAAGAAAACAAAAAAAAAAGTGTACATTTTTCACATAGAAAATTGAACCGAAATGGAAAAAGAAAGATGTAAATGATAAAATGAGAGTTTATAATTCACCATTATCTGAGGTTTTAATTGAAATGAATATTTGTTTTGTCATCATATATAAAAATCAATGTACAAGTATTGCACGGAAAATATGGCATCCGATTTGCACTTGAATTGACGTCAGGCCGTGTTTGTGTGTTTAATTTACAAAACGAATTTTAAATTTGTCATAGAATTAACTTTGGAATAAACTTTCTTTGAAAAAGTGCATGTGCTGTTGTTTCTTTACTTTTGCATTTTACTATGCGCGTAAGATTTTTCATATGCGCAATATATCTGTATTATAACTAACAAACGTGTCCGTGGTTAGCATTGACGTCATTTTAGCAACATTTCACGATGAAATTTTTTTTTTTTTTTTTTTGCTACTGCAATTTTTAATCTTTAAATCATTGCACATTTTCAATTTTTATTACGCCGTATAGGAAAATAAATCTTCTTTCAAATACAATTTGATTAAAAACTCACTTATTACGACATTATATTTTTCAAACATTTCATTTTAATCTCTATTCAAAGTTTTCAAAAAAAGCTAAATTCAAAGCTTTATTTGATACCATAATTAATATTTTCCGTTTAATCCTTTAAGCAGCCTAGTTGTGTTTTTCCATTGTGCAATGTTTCTATTCAAAAGCTAACACAAGATTGACATTAATGTTAACTTTTTTAATTGTATAAGATAAAAGACACGTAAAGTTATGAACTACAATTCTTCATAACAATACTTTTCGCAGTTGTTATTTTATGAGTTAAACATGAATGAAAATATCTGCAAGACGCTTAAAGTATTAAAAATGCTTTTTCACTGTTAGTAATCTAAAAAAAAATATTACATGTAGAAAATTCACTAGAGTTTTCAATTTTAATTTTAAAAAGATGGCTTTTATCTTCACTATGTAACCCGGGAAGCCCGGGTTCGATCTACTAGTTAGTTATAACATTGATAATATATTCATTTACTTCAAAATGCAAATAAATTGAATCTATGATTTTTTTATGTCATCTATGACTGACAATCCTGAATTTTTATTCCAAACATGAAAACAATGGAATTTTATATTGTGGTACATGTACATTTTCAACCTACAATCTTTGTTTATCTAACCGACAATAAACTATTTGTGTTTTATAGTTTTGTTTCATTGCTGTTTCGTACCTCCCTATTAATGGTGAGGTATGGGACACATTTTGCAACTTACAATTTCTTTAATTACAAAATAGATTTTTCGTGTTACATTTCTATATTGTTAAGGGAGATTAAAACATGTTTCACCTTTCATTCTATAAATTAAAATTTTTGTTTTAGTGTCGAACAAAATTGATTTTCTTAATTTTGTAAAAAGCGTTCCACACCACCCAACTCTCCCCTACTATACAGGGTGTATCTAAACTCTTGGGCAATACTTTAAGGGGTGATAGTACACTTCAAGACAAACAATATTAAATAAGAAATCAAGGGTCCCAAACGTTTTCCGAAGGCGATAGCCGTTATTAAAATTTAGGGTCCAAAATTTCAAATAATCATAAAAATTGAAAAATTGGTCAATTGATTTGCGGTTTTCATTAAAACTATTCTTTATGTCAGTATTACCTTGAAAATAAATTATAAAGATAAATTTCAAAAAATGCCGATAGAGGGCGCTTTAGATTTTGGAGAAACTAACTATTTTTTACCGTTATTATTTGCATCTCATTAAATTTTTTAGAAGCTTAGACATAAGCTTAAATTTTGAGCTCAAAATCTGAATAGTAGGGAGTGGTTAAGTAGCGCAAACTGAACTGTGTTCAATAGGGGTGGGGAGGTTCAAATTTCAAATGATAATAAAAAACGGGAAAATTGGTCAATTAATTTGCAGTTTTCACTAAAACTATTCTTTATGTCAGTATTGTCTTGAAAATGAATTATAGAGATAAATTTAAAAAAATGCCGATAGAAGGGGCTTTAGAATTCGGAATAACGTACAACTATTTTTTACCGTTATTTTTTGCATCTCATTAAATTTTTTTAGCAGCTTAAACATAAACTTAAATTTTGAGCTGAAAATTTTAATCGTTGGGAGTGGTTAAGTAGCGCAAACTGAACTGTGTTCAATGGGGGTGGGAAGGTTCAAATTTCAAATGAGTATAAAAACCAGAAAAATTGATCAATTTTTTTGCAGTTTTCGCTAAAACTATTCTTTATGTCAGTATTTCCTTTTAAATAAATTTTAAAGATAAATTTCAAAAAATTCCGTTAGAGGGCGCCTTAAACTTTAGATTAATCAACAACTATTTTTAACCGTTATTTTTTGTATCTAATCAAATGTTTGCAAAAGCTTAGACTTAAATTTTGAGCTAAAATTCTGAATCGTTGAGAGGGGTTAAGAAGCGCAAACTGAACTGTGTTCAGGAGTTGAAATGTTACCCCCCCCCCCCCCAACGCTTCGAACACAGTTCAATTTTGCGCTACTTAATTACTCACAACGATACAAATTTTGAGCTCAAAATTCAAGTCTAAGCTTTTACAAGCATTTAATTAGGAACAAAAAATAACGGTTCAAAATAGTTATTGGTTACTCTAAAGTTTAAAGAGCCCTCTAACGGAATTTTTTGAAATTTATCTTTAAAATTTATTTTCAAGGAAATACTCACATAAAGAATAGTTTTAGCGAAAACCACAAAAGAATCGACCAATTTTTCCGTTTTTTATAATCATTTGAAATATGAACCTTCCGTACCCCATGTAACACAGTTCAGTTTGCGTTACTTAACCACTCCCAACGATTCAGATTTTTAGCTTAAAATTTATGACTAAAAGCTTTTAAAAAAATTAATGAGATGCAAAAAATAACGGTAAAAAATAGTTGTACGTTACTCTAAAGTCTAAAGCGCCCTCTATCGACAATTTTTGAAATTTATCTTTATAATTTATTTTTATGACAATACTGACATAAAGTATAGTTTGAGTGAAAACCGCAAACGAATCGACCAATTTTCCCGCTTTTTATAATCATTTGAAATTTTGGACCGTAAACTTTAATGGCTCCTATCTTCTTTGGAAGACTTTTGGGACCCTTAGTTTCCTATTTAATATTGTTTCTCATTATGCGTATACCCCTTAAAGTTTTGCCCAAGAGTTCTGATACACCCTGTAAAAATGTCCATCAATTATTTAAAACAATGATTTTTTCTAAGATGCTGATTAAGACTATTTTCATAACTTTAACTCTCACAACTTCAGGCTTTTTATCGTCCCGGCGAGGCCTTTAAAAAAAGTTTGTATTCTAGGGCCGGGTTAGATCTGGCCTGGGACTTTATTTTTTACTGAAGACTCGGCCAAGTCTTGCATGTTTTTTCATTTCGAAACTTGTCTGTGTTCCATCTTCCTAGTTCTGCACGGGGCTAAATTTTCAGTTCCAGCCTCGACAGAACCCGTATTAAAATTATCGTCTCTGACTGGTCTCTAATCTGTGCAAATTAAAATTTGCTCAGCCCAAAATTTTTTACAAAAAGTGCATGTATTTTTAAATCGTCATTATTTTACTATAAAAACTTTAAAGTTCATTTTTTATAAAGGATAGTAGGTTTAATGTAAAAATAAATAAAATACAGTAAAAATCAGTGAAAACGAATCTGCCTATGACGCAATCCTTTCTTACATGGAAAAGATCCATGCAAAGTGAATATGATAATACCCGAGGAAAAAATAGATTGCATTTATACCTCTAAGAAAGGAACTTGTCTATAGCACATTTTTATCTTTCCCATGAGTTTCCACCTGAAGTGATTTTACTATATAGCAAACGATATTAAAAGAAAAGTGAAACATTTACGTACAAATAGAGATTCTTTAATAAAACAAATATATCGAAGTTTTTTGTGTTTCTTTAAAAGTAAAAACTATAAACATGGAAAAAAAGCTATAATAAGTATATTTATTCTGAACTCACTTATACTAAACAATTTTAATTCATATTGACGTAAAAAACTATGTAGAACTTCAGTGAGGCCGGGTCGGTCTATGATTATAACTTTTTTCAGGCCAGGCCGAACTTTTTCCTATATGTCAGTTTGGGTCCGGACCTAGATATTTCGATCCCTCCAGACTTCTAGTGCACACTAAAAGGAAATTTTGAAAGCAGGTTTAGCTTCTTATCTGTAAGCTGCTTTATTCTGTCCAAAGGAGAATCATTGTCTTAAATCGACATTTAAAAACTGACAATATGTGGATGATCCCTTTTTTCCTTTCAAAATAGTCAAACACTCTTCGTTTAGAGACATGTTTAAGTGGTGTAAGTCACGAATTTTGGAGAATTTTAGATTTAACTATCTCTGTGAGATTTATAGATATCGAGATGAAATTTTATTGTTCAATTCAAGAATGGATAAGGAATAATTTCCTAACTGGGAATTTTATCCTATGGGGACTGTATAAAAATTTAATTTTCGTATTTTTTCAAATAGACCCCCCCCCCCCCATGGAGTTTCAACTTATGCCATCATATATGGCACCTTTTTTAATGAATTTTTGCAATTGGAAGTATAGGTCTAGGGGCAATATTTTAGGAGATAGCCTATTGTTTCCAGGGCAGTGGCGCCAGCATAAAATGCCTATGCTGAAACAGAAACTAACAACAATAATTTTCCAACATTAATTTTGAATCAATTAAGTATTTCTTATTATTCCATAAAAAATGGTAATTTAGAAAAAATTCAATTTATTATTATTATTATTATTATTATTATTATTATTATTATTATTATTATTAAATTCATTTGAAATTTTGTCGTTCCGGCCACCCGAGACAGTAGTGGCATAGGCTTAAAATGTAGTTTGCGCAGGATCAGAGATTGTCACCATTGATTCGCAACCGTTTACTTTTATAATCGGTTTATTACTTACTGAGATTGCATAGAAATCGTAATTTAGCAATTTTTTTAGAACGCCTTTCGCTCTTTCCCATCGCTTTACTACTTTTAAATTTCCAATTTATTTTTTACTGTTATTGGAGGACAATTACATTTTATAAGTAACTATCACACCATATTTAAATATTCTAGCCTCTTTAGTATCACAGCAGTCGTGAATGATTTTTTGCAGAATGCTTTTTGCTTTTGCAATCGTCTCGTTGTAGCGGAACGCACATAAAATATAGATTATGCTTGAACAGTTTCTATCACCACCATTTTGCAAACATAAATTTTTTTTAATCGATTTGGTATACCGTAAGTTGCATAAAAAATTTCAAAATTCAAAATTCCAAAATTTTACACACCTCAGCTGTACCTAAAACGCAATTTAGAATTTTCTTTTACTCTTGCATCTCCAGATGGTTTTTTAGAGAGATTTTTTTTTTTTTTTTAGGAAATGTTATTAGAGATCAATTACACTTAATAAGTAACTATCAGGGCAAATTTCATGAATCAACTCCCTTCAATAACACAAAAATCGCATTTTTAGAACTTTTCGTTCTTATACCATTATTGGGGTTGTGACTTCCTAGATAAATTATTCCTATCTTGCAGCAAAGGATGTAACCATCATTTTCACAACATTCTTTTTTAAATCAGCTAAGAATTTTTTGAGATTTTGTATAAAAGTCGGTTTTTTTTTTTTTTTTTTTTTTTTTTTTGAATGTTTTCCCGCATTTCCCTCCCGTCCTTTAAATTTCGAATTTTTTTAGAAAATTTTCTTTGAGATAACCTATTTTTTATAAGTAACTACCATGCCAAAGTTTTTGTTTCTAGATCATTCCATAAAAACACTGTTATTTAGAACATTTTTTTCTGTTGCAGGCCCGAGATGGTAGTGACATCGACATAAGATAGAGCCTATGTAAGAGCAAGAGCTGTCACCCTAATTTTGGCACCTTCATTTTTTTAATTGGTTTAGTATTTCATGAGATTTCGCAGAAATCGTCATTTAGAAAGTTTTTTAGAATGGTTTTTGCTCATTTTTACCCCTTTTAAATTTCGTACTCTTTAGGAAGTGTTATTAAAGACCATTTATATTTTTAGAGTTGTTAACATGCCAAATTCCATGTTTCTAGGTCCTTTAGGAATACAAAACTCGCATTTTTAGAACGTTTTTTGCTCTTGCACCCCCGTCTGGAGTAATGATACAGACATAAGATACAGCCTACATTGGCTCCAAGGGTCACCATCATTTTGAAATCATTATTATTTTTAAATCGGTTTGTTACTTCCGGAGATTGTTAAAAAATTACAATTTAGACCTTTTTTTGAATGCTTTTGTGTGCCTTTTCACCTCTTTTAAATTTCGAATTTACGTAAGAAATGTTCTTAAAAATGATTTATATCTTATAAATAAATAACATGCTAAATTTCATGTTCCTAGAGCCTTCAGTATCACAAAAATTGCATTTTTAGAACGGGTTTTGATCATGCACCTCCTTTGGGTTGATTGTGTCGACATAGGATATAACCTATGTTTGTTTCGGGGCAAACACCATTATTTTGGTATCATTACTTTTGAAATCGGTTCAATAGTTTCGGAGATTACCCCCCCCCCCTCCTACAAATAAACTTTACCTCTTTATAATATATGCATAGATAAGTGTAAACATTTAATTGTTTCTTATTCATAACTCAAATGTATTTCAAAGTAAATTGAAATCAATTTTATTTACCCTGATTTTTCTTTACATCTCAAGTATTTAAAAATTAATTTGAAATTATTTCAAAATGAAATAAAAATTATTTCTTCGATTTTGGAAGACCGAAAAGTAACAGGTACTTTCCACGTTTAAATTTACATCTACCCTTATATATAAAAATCCTAATAAATCAAATTTATGAAACGATTTTATGAAACGACTGATTATGTTTCACAGCAATTGCTCCTAAAACATGGAACTTTTAGCGGTGAAATCGAAGTTAATACCATTTAGCCATACTGATCTGCGTATATCAAATATGGTATAAGAATTTTTAATTTTTAATTAATTTTCGAGATAGTATTTTTTTATATATAAATTTAATAATATTTCTATAATATTAGCAATTAAATTATTCCATTTTTGAGAAAAGAGAAAAATATAGAAGTTATTAGATTTTTTTTTTCGCCATTTTTAAATTGAAATAGAAATTGACAGTATTGCGATTAAATTATGCCTTTCCGGAAAAATTGGAAAAATAATTCATTAAATAGTGATATTAATGTTAAAAAATATCTTATCTAATCAAATTTTTGTCATTTCAAGAAAAAAAAAATTCATATTTTTAAATTATTGCCAATTGTAAAAACAGTGCAAGCAATTTTTTTTTATGATTTAAAATTTATTTGCACGTGACTAATAAATGCAGAAAAAACTTTACAATTAGCGGGAAAATATAAAAAATTGCTTCAAAAAATTTCATTGACTATTAAAAGAGAAAGGAAACTTTAAAATAATAAATTCATTAATATAAATTAAAAATAGTAAATGGAGGAAATTACTTGATATTTAAAATTATGAAATAATAATACTGCCAAGCAGTTTAATTTTTAAAATATAACTACATGAGACATTTTTTTCATATTTCAAGATGATTGTTTGAACGTGTTGCCAATTCTAAGGCAGCGTAAATAATATTAAACAAAAAGATAATTTACTGAACAAATTAAAAAAACAAAATTTATTTCCTACACTATTTAAGCCCGAGAAGGGACAGATATTAAGATAGTTGATTTATTTATTTCGAAATTTAATATTAAATTCTGGTAACAAATAAGTTAAACCAAGTGAACATTAAAAACTATAAATGAAATTCAAACAATAGAATACTTGATTACCCTAAATCTTAGAATCCGTTCAAATAAAATCGAAATAAATCTAAGGCTTTTTTTTTCCAAAATCAACTTGCAAATATTTGTATTGCAGATTTTGTATAATGTTTACGGTAGGTGTAGACAAAATGAATAGGCAATCTATAAAGCAAATGTTTAGAAAAAGTCTGAGATTTATTTCGATTTCATTTGAACGGCATCTAAGATTCAGGGTGATTAAATATCCTATTGTTTGAATTTCATTTTTAGTTTTTAATGTTCACTTGGTTTAACTTATTTGTTACTAAAATTTAATATTAAATGTCGAAATAAATATATCATTTATCTTAATATCTGTCCCTTCTCGGGCTTAAATAGCGTAGGAAATAAATTTTGTTTTTTTAATTTGTTCAGCAAATTATCTTTTTGTTTAATATCTCAAGTTTTTTAATAACTACTGCTTTCAGATGAACTCATTTCAAAATTAACTGAGGGCACCATCATCAGGACTTCCTATATGCGGTATCTTATCACAATTACTGATGTAATTTATCCAGGGCCGTACCAAATCGTACGCCTCATTTCTAAAACGTTTGTTTTTTTACATATAGAACTTAAATTTGTACATGCTTCCTGTCTTGCTACCAAATATTTCAAATTCAGCTGGCACTTTTCTCCTCGGTGCATTCTTTTCTTATGAATCATGACGTCATATCCGACAAAAAAAATCTCTTCTGCATACAGGGATGTAGTGGAGAGTATGCAGGGGTATCCGCCGTATGCCTTCTGAATTTTTTTTAAGGAACACCGTATACCCTCTGTTTCTCAAGAAAGCTAATAGTATCTAAGTACACTCTAAAGTATATATCCTCTGCCTTAAGCGTATACCCTCAGCTCAGAGGGTATACGCTCTGTGTATTTTTCAAGACGACATCACTGTCTGTATATAACGATATTTATAGTTAACGATACTTTGCGTAGAAGTACAGATCTAAACATTCGCCTGTAGACAATATACCATACCTCCAATAATATCTCAAGACATAGTATCAATAAAATGTATTTATTTTTTTATTTTATGTATGACGTCATATTTATTTATTTTCTGTATTTCTTAAGTTAGAAAGTTCTTGATAAGTTAATCAATATTTGAATTGAAATTCTGCCCAAAATTGGAATTTAACTTCGGCAGAATTTCTACAGCAAAAAACAATCATACCGCTATCGCAGCTCTGGGCAGGGTTCAAAGTAGAAAAGTTGGGGACAGATGTCATATATACAACAAGTTGGCAGGATTGGAACACAATGGCGATTATGGGTCTCACATGCTAACCCGGCAATCATTGTATATCACTACATAGTATAAAACAAAGTCGCTTTTTCTGTCCCTATATCCCTATGTGCTCTTAAATCTTTAAAACTACGCAACGGATTTTGATGCGGTTTTTTTTAATAGATAGAGTGATTCATGAGGAAGGTTTATATGTATAATAACATCCATTAAATAGTGGAGAAATACTGTTATTTTTGAGGTTTTTGGTGTGATGTCGTAAATAATTTCATTTTTCCCGCTTATACATTGCAAACGCAGGCTGAACCCTACAAGATTTATCAAAATAAAATAATTTCAAAATATAGCTCAAGATGAGCCACGACTAAACATCGATCAGAAAAAAGTACTCACTGCATTACTATCAACAATTGATAACAATTAAGGGAAATTGTTTTTCCTTGATGCCCCAGGAGGTACAGGAAAAACATTTTTAATCAATCTGCTTTTAAAAAAAGTGAGATCTACCGGAAAAATTGCGTTAGCTGTTGCGTCATCCGGCATTGCCGCTACGCATTTAGAAGGAGGTCGAACCGCACACTCTAGATTCAAGCTCCCGCTGAAAATCGCCACCGATGGCAATAACAGCGTCTGTATATAGTATTTCTAAACAGAGCAATACAAGAAAATTGATGCGTGACTGCTCATTAATAGTCTGGGACGAAGCTACCATGTCACACAAGACGTCTGTGGAAGCACTGGATAGGACAATGCGCGATATGTGCAACAAAAATTCACCTACGGGTGGATGTACAATTCTGTTCTCTGGAGATTTTCGTCAAATCCTACCAGTTGTGACTCGAGGAACACGTGCTGACGAAATAAATGCTTCCCTAAAAAGACCCAACCTTTGGCCTCATGTCAATAAATTAGAGCTTAAAACTAATATGAGGGTTTCGTCATCTTCACGGGAGAACAGACTATTTTCAGAGATGCTGCTAAAAGTTGGCAATGGAGAGTTAACACAAAGTGAGGGAAGGATTAACCTTGAAAACCTTTGTGTTTTGATAGACAACATCCAAGAGTTAGTCAACAATGTCTATCCTGACATTGATAATATAAGTTATAAGACAATATCTTGGTTTAAAGAAAGAGCGATTCTGTCACCAACTAACGAACAAGTAGATAATGTAAATAACTTGATTCTTTCAAAGATTGATGCGCCGACGAAAATATACTACTCGGCCGATACTGTTCTCGATTTGGAAGAAGCTGTTCATTTTCCTACAGAATTTCTTAACTCTTTGAACCCGTCTGGACTCCCTCCTCACAAAATGGTGTTGAAAGTAGGTTGTCCTGTTATTTTATTAAGAAACCTGAATCCACCTAAACTTTGCAATGGCATGCGTTTGCTGGTAAAATCACTGAAAACTTTCATAATAGAGTGCACAATACTCACAGAATGTAGTACCGGAGAAGATGTATTGATTCCCCGAATCCCTCTGATACCATCGGATTTACCCTTCCAATTTAAACGTTTGCAGTTTCCGGTAAAAACATCTTTTGCAATGACCATTAATAAATCGCAGGGTCAAACCTTCAGCGTTGCAAGCTTAGATTTGAGCGTTGACTGTTTTTCACATGGACAACTGTATGTCGCTCTTTCAAGAGTAACCTCTAGAGAAAACATGTTTGCATTGTCTAATGACAAGAAAGCTGTAAACATTGTGTATAAAGACATCCTGTAATTGTTGTAAAAATAAAATAAATAGGTAAAAATGTAAAAAGTAAATAAGTAAAAATGTAGTGTATGAATTACAAATAAATAAAAAATAATACTAATATCCGAATTTTCTTTTATAAGTTTACACTTTTTTAATAACTTCATCCACAAAGAAAAGAGAGTATGTGTGTAAAAATTTATAACTTGAATTTTTTTTAATCCCCGTACAAAGCCTGGGCGGGCTGCTATAATCTATATTCATAAAACAAAGTCGTGTTAGTTACACCATCTATAACTTAAGATCGGATGGATCGATTTTTATGAAACTTTGTATAGAGTTATCTGGCACCTTAGATTAACATACAGGCTACTTTTTACCCGACTACTTAAAAGGAGAGTAATGGTTTTAGTAGTTGAATTTAATGGGATGAAGTGGTAGTAACAATTTGCAGTGTCAGTAGTGACACGGGACTACCCGAAGCAAAGCGAGGGCGGGCCGCTAGTTTATTAATAAATTGTTTATACTCTTTTACTTTCTTTTTTAAAATGATATAAATTGTTTTGTTCGATAGTTATTAATAAACTTTTTTTTTATTTATCACTATTTTTTAAATGATAAAAAATAATTTAAAAATATGTATGTGACTGCTATTTAAAAACGAAATTTTCACCAAATTGGCATGAAAAAATTGCGGCATCGTTGTAAGTATTAGACATCTGTGCCAAAAAGTGGAGCGTTATGAATGTATCAAATGTGTTTACATTGTGTTATTTCATATAGATAATGGATCAAATGAGTTTCATAAAAATATTAACTTGAAATATAAAAAAACAGTTACTTATCAACAGAAATTCTTTGTGATATTTTGAAAATTAAATCGTATAGTGTCTTATCACTTTAACAATCATCGGAATAATAAATTTAATACAAGTTATTTCAAAATTAATTTCATCTAATGATTAATTATTTGTAATATTACAAGTTTAGGCGCGATTTTAAATTATTACCAAATCGGACATTAAAAAAAAAATATTTGTAAACATTATTGTTTATATTTGTTTACATTCGATTTGAATGTTTAGGTTGATGGAATTGGCTAATTTATTGCAGTGCCGAAAAAGTCTTACTCTACATAGTCGTTAATTCTGTGGTTTAGCCTTAAAAAATTGCCAGGACTTGATTTTGAAGGTCTAGTTCTGCAGATTTACTGTTTTCATTACATACCAAAGGTGATATACTATTAGTTTTGGCACAGATGTCATATACGCAGCACATTTGCACGTGTTTTTTCTTCCGCCAGTTTGGCGAAAATTTTATTCTTTAACATAAGTTAAAAATTGCATGCAATAACAGCACATGATTTTTTATTGCAATATAAAAATAAAATAACGTGAAAAAATAAAAGAGATTCTAGTATTTTAAAAAGGGAAATAAAAATAAATGAATGATAATTTGATATAATAATTATTGATATAGTATACAATAAAAAATATTTTAAAGAATTAAAATAAAAAATAACAGTAAATAAATATGAATTTAATAAATAAGGTAACAATAAATAAACAGGCATCAATAATAAACTTAATAAGTAAGAAAACAATAAATATAATTTTCATAATTAATTGTAAATTATAATACTTATAGCCATATTAAATGCATGCAGTTTTATCATTTAATCAGCACATTTCTCAGAAATCTTTAATTTTTCCCATTTTATTTCCTTAACAATTGTTATAAACTTGTTAAACGATATTCTCCTTGGCACAGATGTGCAATGCCAAACTGGCTTGGAAAAAACACGTGCAAATGTGGTGCGTATATGACATCTGTGCCTTAGTTTTTACTGTTATTCTCTAATACTGTTGTTTATTAAGACTTATTTACCTTAATTTATTTTGATTTTTTTTTATAAGGCGGATAAATTTTAAAAATGTGGTATAGGTACAAAATCCCGGCACATACATCATATACGCACTGGGTTTGGCGCGATTTCTTTCTGATGCCAATGTGTCAGAAACCTCGCTTTCAAATACCAGTTACGTATATATTTAAGTTATTTTCTATTATTTTGAAGGAACAATAAATAGAAAAATGTTTAATTTACTTATTTTCTATATTTCTTCAATTAAAAATCTTCTTGATCCATTAATCAATATTTGAAAATGTCTTTTTATTATAAAAATCCTGCTTAACATTTATTACTTTCTGTAAATAATTCTTGTCTTGCTACCAAATGATTCAAAATCTCCGTTTCATTTCCAATATGACATCTTTATTGTGCCTTTTTAATTCTTAAAATCAATTTTATTTTTCCTTTTAAATCACGTAAAAATGATTAAATGCTACAGAAAATATGTCCATTGATCTCTAGATTTTTTTTTATTGGAAAGTTTTTTTTTTTTTTTTTTTTTTTTTTTTTTACTCAATTAGGTGTTTTGAAGGAAATTTGCGGCAGCGCGTACAAAATGTGGGAAAATGTCTAGTAAATAACTCGTTCAGTTTTAAATTCCGTAATGAAATAACATTAAGGAGTTGCACTGGAAATAAATAAAGCATAGCATTGCCGTGCTATGCTTTAAATTTCCTGTCTAACAACAAACGTACTTTTAGGTTTCTTGTAATATTCGCAACGCCTTAACCGTACGCGAGTTAGTACTCAACATTTAGTAATTTGAATATCCAGAAGATTTGAATGTGTCCAAACACACGAAACAACTGCAATCCCTCCAAGATTAGTCAGACGGCGAATAATGCAAATTTAGATGATTTTGCTTATTAATTATGTTGCTAATCATAGAGAGAAATTAACAGATTTTTATTAGATATAGCGTGTCTTCATCATTGTATGTTACTTACTAGCTTTCTATGTAACATCGCGAGCTCTTTCAAGCCATATCGAACAACTTATGAAGACGAAGGATTTCCTGTAGTCAATTAGTCATATCATGGTCATCTCGTGCGGGTGGATCTATTAGGCCGAGAGACTGCAGCACAGGCAATCGCCTCAGCGAGTTCACTGTTGAAAATCTAGGATTCGTTAAATCTTGACTCGCATATTAAAATGCAACTGCACTCTAAAAAATAAATGTGTAAATTAGCTAATTTTACCCGAATATATGTGTAAATTTCTAAAATTACACACCTGTCGTAAAATTTACACATTTTTTTCTGAAATTTACCTGTTTATATGTGTATTTAGGATGTGAAAGTAAGTGTGTAATTTTTTATCAGTTGAAAAACTCAAACAAGTGTGTAAATGTCTAGAAATGCTTGGATTTACACTTATTTATGTGTTAGTCTAATTTAAACTTAATTATAAGTACACACATAAGTGAGTAATTTTTTACAAATGCATACTTGTCATAAAATTTACACATTTTGAACAAAAAATTACCTTTTTTTATGTGTACCTAGCATGTGAAATCAAATGTGCAATTTGTTATCGCTTGATTAACTCATACAGATGTGTAAATGTAGAAAAGTACTTGCATTTACACGAATGAAAGTGTTAATCATAATTAAGGATCAATTGAATCAACGATTTTTAAGATCAAAACAGAAACTGAAACCGAATTTTGATACTCATCCTATTTTCGGCCGAAAACGAAAACGATAAAAAAAATTTAAGTGATTAATACATACAAAATGATACAAAATTAGGTCCGTTCGTAATTATGTATGTATATAAGACCGATTGTCGTTGTTCAGTCCATTCATTCGTCTGTCTGTCCGTCTGTCCGCATATAATAGAGCAAAAACTATCCAACCGAATCGTTTGAAATTTAAAATATAAAATTGTTCCATAATTTTGTCGAGTTTTTCAAATTTTATGAAAATCGGATGTATAGTTTGATTACAGGGATAATCAAAAGTATTACGTTACATTACCGTCAATGAGAAAAAAAAGGTTTCAAGTTCATTTTAATGGTGTTACAGCATTCCAAACAGGAAAAAAATTATATACATTTACCGAAGCGTATTAAAATATACATTCGGTGCAATATATGGTGAAAAAACGTTTATTATTCTTTTACAGAGCTACACAAAAGAATTCCGTCACATAATGATATATGGGAAAACATTGTTTTCTGCGTATTTCAATCATGTTAAATTAGTTCGTATATAATTAAGTTGATATACGTTGCTCAGTTTTATTGCAAGTTACTTCTTTAATAATAGAAAGCGCTAACAGTATTTACAAGCACTCACAAAAGATTTCGGATACTATACTGCACCAGAACTACTACTCTACGTTACAGATTTTTGCTAGAAGTGCACTTTTAGTTGTGATATGAGTTTTTAAGTGTAACCATATTTTTGCATATTACTTTGTGTATATAAATGCTGTAAATCATATACAGGGTAACACAAAAGAATCTGTAAGAGTTACAGAGTAAAAATGAAAATAGCAGTGGTTTTCGAATCAGTTACGCATTTTCACGGTATCCCATGATAAGTAATGATTCTAGGTTTGCGATCTTGATTGCGTCCTTTTTAAGAAGAGGTCCTATTATTTTCGTGTTACTAAATTGGAGATATATAATCGTATCAAATTTTATATTCATGCATTTTAGCATAAGAATTTAACAGCTAATGTATTAAGCTCAGAATATTTATAAAATTAATTGTAGTACGAACGCAGCTCATTTGCCACGTTTGACGCGCAATTTCCAATTTGTTAATGATGCTACACGCTTTCGAATATAATACAATCTATATGTATCTAAGAAGTGTATGATAAAATATACGTTCTGCACAATCGGTGGTGCAAAGAATAATCATTATTAATTTCCAGGGCCACACACAAGTATTCCATTACATAATATTATAGGGGAGATACCGTTCGGGGCGCGTTATAATACGATTAAACTATTTCACATTTTATGTACGTTGTTGAGGTTTATTATAAGTTACTTCCTGTATAATACAAAGCAGGGATCTAGTGGAGGGTATACGCGGGTACACGCCGTATACCCTTTGGATTTTTTTTAAGGAACTCGGTATACCCTCTGTTTCTCAAAAGAGCTACAGTGTATACACTCTAGGGTATACCCTCTGTTTTATGCATATACCCTTTGCTTTTTTTACGACTACACCGCTGACAGAAAGCAGATAGTATTTACAGGGACACACCGAAGATTTCGGCCACTATACTGTATCCGAAATACTGTATCCATTACAGCAAAAACTGAATATTTTTAGAACTTTGTCATAGCACGAACGCATCTCATTTGCTACGTTTAAAATGCAATTTCCAGTTTGTTATAAATTAATTATTGACATATAGAATCACATTTCTAACACACAAATATATATATATGCATGTGTATGTATAAGGTTCAAATAAAATGAAAACGTATTCCATGTATTAGTTCTTGAGATAGAGTGCCAACAAAATTTATATCACATAGAGACAGAGTCACAGACATACAAACAAACATTTTATAAAAACATTTTTAACCTTATAAAATGTGTAAAATCCATTAAAAACAAGAATTCGAAAATTTTCACGAATCTAGTATTTTTTTCTTGCAAAAATAGAAGAGTGTAAAAATGTTTCAGGTTCAGGTATATATGTCAGTTTATCTTTTACGGTGATTTTTTGTCAACGATCAGCTGTCGTTAACAAAACACACTTCTGCGACACTTATACTTCTGTGGTTTCAAAAAGGAAAAAAAAAATATATTAAGCCTGCTGTTTTGAACGAACAGGTGATAAACTTGAAAGTTTAGTAATGTAAGCATTTTTTGCTTTATAATTTTTGCATGCGCATATGCCATGTGCAATAGGGAAAACTCGCAGACGATTTTTTAATTAAAGACAGTAAAGTTTATTTGTTGATCTTTGGAATACACAGAGAACGAGAACATTTTGTTTGTAAAAATAGCCGTTTATGTACGTATACTCCGTCTAAGTTTAAAAATTTAAGCAAAAAATATTACAAGAGTATCGCAAAATTCTGTGTTTCATACAAAATACGTCCAAGAAAGTTTACAAATGCTGTTGGTATGTGTAAAATAGATTCATGCCACTGCTTTTGTAATTAATATTGGACTATTTGTTTTCTACAAATGATTCTATGGATTACCATCAAAAAATGAAGAAATATGTCGATGGAAAATAGGTATGAAAAATATTTTTTCTGTTTGCTTTTCTTTAAATTACAATGATTTTGTTGAAATAAATAAAAATCTATGAATAATCCATATGTTTGAAGGAATGAGACTGAAATGTCATAATTATATTGTCTATTTATTTTTTTTTAAATTCTAGAAGCTTTTATTATTTTATTTTGTGAATGATTTTAATGAAAGGAATTTCAAAATATCTATACGATACACAGTATCAGAAAATATATGATTAACCCACGAGAAAAGAAATAAAAGATAAACAGTGCACAAAAATTACAATAATGCATACAACCACAGTTAAAATTCATTAGCTTTTATTCGATATATTTTTTAAATGTTTCGAGATTTTTACGAATTTAGATCTAATAAAACAAGTTTACAAACCAATTTCTAAATTTTATCGCATTCATTTGGATTTTACTTAGGGTGTTAACTATTTTAAAAAGAGGATTTAAGCTAGCGATTAAATCATTATTTTAATCAACAATTTGAAAATCAATTATTTAAATCAAAATTGATTTAAATCTAATTGTTCTAAATGACACAAACGTATTAAAATCTAAGATTAATGTAATTTGGAAAGTGTATTAAAATTAATGTAATTTGGAATACTGTATACAGTACACCAAAATCTGATAAAAAAGCTTTAAATAATTGTTTCTAATCTTAATTTCTGAGTCCTGTGAAACATTAAATACAATAATTTTGTTAAGGCATAAAAGATATTTCATTTAAATATTATATTTAAATCTAAATCTAATATAATTTGTGATGTCATAATTTCCTTTAAGTAATTAAATTGTTTATTCTTTTATATGAAATAAGCATTTAAAGTATGCTAAATTTCGGCTATATATACATATATACAGGGTGAGTCATAAATATCGAAACAATAGGCTATCTCCTTAAATATTGCCCCTAGACCCATACTTCCAATTGCAAAGTTTCATAAAAAAAAAGTGAATTTTTTGATAAGATAAGTTGCAACTCCATGGGGGGTATATTTTAAAAAATGCGAAAATTAAATTTTTATACGGCCCCCAGAGGATAAAACATCCAATTAGAAAAATTTTCCTTATTCATTCCTGGACTGAACAAAAAAAATTTCATCTTGATATCTTCAAAACTCAGAAAGTTATGACAATTTTAATAAATCGTGAAGTTTCAAGGGATCAGACACAAATTGAAATGCGTGTAATTGAAGAAACAATGTTGCTGTAATGGGGCCAGGAAACATTTTATTTATTTATTTATAAAGTTGGAATTTTGAATATTTTGTGATGGTTAACCATATAATTTGTAAGCATTATCACATCATAAGACTTCTTAATATTTAAAAAAAAAAAAAAAAATTGAGTAAATTAAAATTGTTATAACTCAAAATATTATTTGTCGCGTTGAATTTTTTTCTTTTGATTAAACGAAAATGTCTAATTTTCAATTTTAATTCAGCATTTTAAATACTATGTATTTAAAAAAAATAAAAGTATTTAAAATAGCAACATTAAAAAAAAGGTAATTTTTGTAAACAAATCACATTTTTAAAAGTAAATTTTCTGAGCTGAAAAGTTACCGTTACCGACGGTTATTGACGTATGTCAGTTTAAAAATGAGAAATACTGAAATACAAACAATTTGATGCAGTAAAGTGCATTTAGTTTTAAGATGGGCAAAGATGGGCTCCTAACGTTTAAATGCTGTATAGTTTCGATTTCAAATTTTGTTTAAGTTTTGCCATTTTCACCTTCTTTAATTACTGTTTAAATGCGTCAGTTGATTTAAACTTTATTTTTTTATCACGTCGATTTCAAATTTTTTCATTGTGCTGTGACTCACAGACAGACATTTCATAAAAACATGTTTTTCGGTATCTTTGAGCCCTAAACCGTGTGAATCCATCGAAAACCGGAATTCAAAATTTTCATGAATCCAATACTTTCTTCTTGTAAAAATAGAAGAAAGCAAAAAATAGCTTTAAAACCTTCATAAATTTTGAAACTGAATACAGTAAAACCTCTAAATAACGGACAAATCAGGAACGCAGAAATTGTCCGCTATTCGGAGGTGTCCGCTATTGGGAAAAACAAAGATATTCAAAAAGTGCTAAGAAACGTTTGACATTTTATTAATTGACTTTTATGTGTCCTAAAACCTCTTTTATATGATTAATCAGAAATTAAAATTATTTTTTAAGCAATGGGGCTAAATAAAACTGTACACACCTTCAGTCACTGTTCATTACATGCTTATGAAAAAACCCTGTTACAAAAGTTAACTTTTGCTTGCGATTACATGTAATTTGTTTTCCAAAGTGACATTATTGGACATTATAGAGTTCCGGTCGGGGAGGGGGATTGCACTTTTTGCTGTTAAAAGCATAAAATCTCAATTTTCCGAGGGGATATTTCAATGCTCTGGAAGATTTCCCTCCTTGGCAACCCCTTCAATTCAACTCTGAACGTGAGAGGGGGGGGGGGATTTTCCCCAGCTCATTTATCACAAAATTCCCTGATAAATTTAGAGGCCTGTTTACTTTTTTTTTATTTTTTTGTCCTTAAAAAAATACTTTTTCATCCTTTATCGCCTTAAATAGTGTCCACTATTTGGAATGTTCGTTATTTAGAGGTTAAACAAGCACAAATTTAGGTTTTCAGAATGGGGATTGGACAATAGTCCGTTAAACAGAGGTGTCTGCTATTCGGGAGTGTCCGTTCTAGCGGTTTAACTGTAGTATAAAGTAGATTTTTTAAAATATTTCTATGTAATTTATTAAAATATATTTCCATTGATTCCGCTAATAGAAGAGTCATTTTCGCTATCACTATATTTACTAAACTTATTGCCTGCGCCAATAAGTTTTTAAGACACTTTTGATGAGAGTTTAATTAATATTACTTAATTTGATAACACTTTTAATGAATGTTTAATAATGGTCCGTTTTAATGGTCCGTTCAATGAGTCGTGCCAGTTACGAAGGTGGCTGCAAGGTCGAAATATTGCAGACATCTAGTATATTTATCGAAGTTTAAAGCACAAACCTATACGCTTTTATTTTATATCTAAAAGTTTAAGTGTTGTCTTGGATCGACATTTAACAATACGTAAATTTATGGTCGATCCCTTAATTGTACTTCAAATGAACTGATTTTGCTGCTCTCAGAGGCATGCTTAAGTGGTGTAAGTCAGGAATTTTGGAAAATTTTGGATATTAATATCTTTCAGGGATTTGCAGATATCGAGATGAAATTTTTTTTGTTCAATTCGGGAAGGGATAAAGAAATTTTTTCTAATTGGAAGTTTTATTCTCTGGGGGCCGTATAAAAATTTAATTTTCGTATTTTTTAAAACAGACCCCCCCATGGAGTTGCAACTTATCTTATCAAAAAATTCATCTCTTTTTATGAATTTTTGCAATTGGAAGTATGGGTCTAGGAGCAATATTTAAGGAGATAGCCTATTGTTTCGATATTTATGACTCACCCTGTATATATATATATATATATTAGTATGCACATACATTGTGTAAGGTATGATTTATGCTATTAACAGTAATCTTTGTTACTACAAATGCAAAATGAGCTACCAATAATATTTGTTAGTTATGTTGGTTATGCCATATTAAAATTACTTATTTGCTGTTTTTATTAATTCTGTTGATTACTGTTTCATTTTGGCTATTTGTTAAGGCTGTAACACTTTGCCCCTTTTGAAATTAACAAAATGCACCCTACCTTTTAAAAAATAGTGAAATATAACCAGATCTTTTTTGAAATAAATCCCTCCATACCGCAGTACTTCTAAATATGTGCACCCAAGACTTAACAAAAATGATAGAACTTTATTTCTTGGAAAAAAGCAGGATATTATTAAAACATGTTATTTAATTGTATTTTTCAATTCGTGATTTATAGAAATATTGAAAATTAATGATTTTTATATTTATCATACTAAAAAATTATGTACTTATTTTTATTGCTACTAAGCACATTAGTAATATATTTTCTTATGTAATAGTGCCTTTTTTTTAGAACAAGCATTCTGCCCTTTTTCTTTTTAGAATAAATATTAAATACTGAATTATCGTTTATTAATTTAAGCATTACAATATGCATTATATACCTAATTAAAGATTGTAATCAATTTAAAATTAAATGCAGCAACTGATAATTTTAATAAATGTAAAATCATTATTTTTTAATATAGTTTTACATAATTATTGCAAAATATTAATGTATATAACTTTATAGTATTATATTAATTAATGAAATTACTAATTTACAGTTTTTATAATTTTTGTAGTTACTAAATAATAATTAAATTTTATTGATTAAAGTGCAAAAACATAGATTATGTTAGTAAATAAAAGTCTAATTTTTTAGAAACCTAGAATCTATTAATCTTAGAAACCTAGGCTAAACCTACATCTATTCAATATTTCAATGCTGGAAAAAAAAATCCGATTCAAATAAAAAGAAATATGATTTAAATACAAAAATTCGATCTTTATTATTATTGCTTTTTAAATCATGATTTTTTTACACCCTATTTTTACGGAATTTTAAACTAATTTTTGTTGGCTGATCCGACGGGGGAACTGTCTGGTAGGCGGAGTGTTAAAATAAGTTTTGTTATTTATAACTATCCTCCATTCTTGTAAATAAAATATTAATGATAATATACCAAAGTGTGATTTTATTTTATGTATGGTTTGCAATTTTATACTTCATTCACATAAAAAAAAGTTATTAACTGTGTATTCCTACTTTGTTTTTAGCTGTGTCTGGTAAAAATAAGTACGGTTATATGGATTTCTAACAGACAATTATATGGAAAAAAAATTATCACATTTCATTTAAAGCCACTATAGTAAATTCTTATAAATCCGCTTGTATTATTTTATGACGATATCAGAGTGATATTGGCCCTGGCAACATAGATTCTTGGAAAATTGTGCAAAAACTTTCATATAAGACCTGAAAAATGAGCTTTGTTTTCAAAAATGATAATCATAGATAGCAAGAGTTATTATTTTTAAATGTACAATTTTATAAATAAAAATGTAATTTTCGCAATGAATGATTAAAATTATTTTTTAATAACTAAATTTTTTAAAGTTTGAATTTTGCTTCAGTCAGATCATAATGTAAAGTGAATTACACCTTTTTATCTCCGTGTTACATAACTGCGATGTACACTAAAGTCAAAATGACCAGCGAGCATTAAGGGTGCATTCGAAAACATTTTTTTCACCTTCAACAGTTCGAAATTTTCTGATACAATTTCAGACTCACTTTTAAAAGTAAAAACACGAAACTTGCTGATGTGACTTTTAAAGAGATCTATAAGATGTCGTGTGATTTTATTTTTTGTTAAATTCATTAGAATTAGATTTATAAACTATTATTTCCCCAGTATGACTCTTTTTTTCGTTCCCAGATCTCCTGCTTCGGAAAATTCGGTTTAAAACGTTGACTTTAACAGCATTTTTTTGCAATATTTTCTGCATTTATCAAAAAATTGAAAAGCACGGGACCTAATATACTTTCTAAATAAGAGAATTTGCCAGTTTGATGCGCTTGAGAGAAAAAATGAATTTAAAAATAAATCAGAAAAAAGGCAATTTGTATTGAAATACACCCTTAATCGGGGGTCTTATTTATTACTGCTATCATCCATCATAGCATTTTTGCCACATATGTTCTTAAAATTCTCAACATACGACGATACTGAGTTTGATCACATGAGCAGTTTTAGATCATTATTGCTAAAATGAATTTTGAATTTTGATAGCCCAGAACAGATTTTTTTTCAAAGGTAAGTTCATTTATTTTACAATTTAACACTTGAAAATTATAATATGGATGAGAAGTGTGTTATTTTCTGCTTATTACAAATTTGGAAAAAATAATTTATTATTTTTGTGTTTTAAATCATTTCTTCATGTTTAAAATCACATATTGTAACATAAGAGTAAATATTTGCAGTTTTAACATTATATAGCATTTAAAATAATTATTCGGTTTAAACACTATCTATTTCAGCGTGTTTATAATATATTTTGCTATAAAACTTCGAGTTTTTATTATTTTACATGCTATACATTTCTTATTTCATTTTCTACCGCTGACAAAAGACAGCTTTTCATAGATTTCAATTCATGGTTTTTCGTTTGTGATTTTTAAATTGACGACTTTTTGTAAGCGTATTGCATTCAAAAACTACAAGAAAAATAAATAAAAACTCTAAAAAAAATGTTATTTGATGTCAGAAGAAATAGTTTTTTTAACCTAGTCCGAAAAATTCAAATGTTTACACCAAATCCAATTACAGACACAGAAGCAATTATAATTTTTTTTCAGATAAATTTTTATAAAATTAAAACGCGTCCCAAACAATGTTTCCTTCTTTACCATAATGTAATGTAATATTTTAGTATGGCCCTGTAAATTAATAAAAACTATTCTCTGTACTACAGATTATACAGAATTTATATTGTAGTATATACTTCATAGATGCAAGTCAATTTTATTATGTTCGAAAACGTGTAACATCATTAAAAGGCACTTGAAACTATTTTTATACATGGGCCGTTATGCAAGGGAACGCTTTTGACTGTCTCTATAATTGAATTATACATCTCATTTTCATAAAAATTGAAATGACTTGATAAAATTATGCAAGAGTTATGTATTTTAAATTTCAAACAATTCGGATTAAGTAGTTTTTGCGTTGTTATATGCGAACGGACAGATAGACAGACGGACGGATTGAATGACAACTATAGTTATTACGTATTTACATAATTACGATCGCGTACTTAGAAACAAGTCAAGCATACGAATTTGTTCTTCATGTAATTTTGTTTTGCTATTTTAAGAACTTTTTCGCAGTTTACACATCAAAGAATAAGGTAAATCTTTGTACACAAAAACCTATGTATTTTAAATATTACACAAAAATGTATTTTCCATGTTACATAGACATATGTGTAAAAACAGAATATTACACAAAAATCTGTGCATTCTGTACATAACACAAAAACATGTGTATTTTGCATATTACACAACATTGTAGGTATTTTCCTATTGCACAAAAATATATGTAAAAAAAGAGTATTACACATATGTATGTGTAAAAATAGTGCTCAGAAATATGTGTATTTCAGTGCAATTCACACATTAAAGTGTGTATTTCAAGAGTTATCAGATAACTTTTACACATTTGGACTTATCATCAAATTACACATTAAAATGTGTATTCTGAAATTTACACATTTGGCGCAATTTACACACAAATTTACACACATAGACATGTCGTTTTTGTATCATCGATTTACACACTTTTGTGTGTAAATTTACACATTTTTTTTTAGAGTGTGTCTGCCAAATCATTTCTTGGTGGAAAACACCTGAAACTCGATTTTAGTAGTTTGCTCGTAGGTTTATCATGGTGTTTGCCTGCACCCAGTCCACCATGTTTTCATGATTTTCGGAGTAGGAAACCATAATAGTAAACCTATGAGTTCACCGCTAAAATCGGGTTTTCGGGTGTTTTCCACTAAGATATCACCTGGCAGACCGATTGCATCTTAATATGCGAGGTCGAGATTCAACTAATCCTAGAATTTCATCCGTGAACTCGATGAGGGGATTATCTGCGCTGCTGCTTCCAGATATATATGTGTATTTACCACTAGTTGACATACCTGATAGATATTCTGAAAAAGACAGCAGTCATTTAGCGAATATTCTAGGTTTATTCCAAAGGACTGGAGGAGGTTGAGAGGATTATCACAATTTGTGCACTGACAGACACCGCAGATCTTGGCAGCTTTCACACAGGAGCAGCGCAAGGACCGACAACTTATCCGACAAGAGCACATATTTGGTGACGACACTAAATGATCGCTGTTCAATATTTCCAGAGGCTCTAGAGTGTGATCTGAATCCCACTGAGGAAGACGCCTTATCACATTCCGTCTATCTAAGAAAAATATAAATTTTAATGATTATGAATTGATTATTCATTAATTTTCCACAAACTTTGGTGACTTTTGCAGAACTTAACTCTACAGCTGAAAATCTCTATACAAAAATATTTCACTTAGTTTAATATTTTTGTATTCACTTGTATTAATCATTAATTATTAATCATTTCATTCTCAGGAAAGATTCATCAATTATCTGAATTATTTTTGTATTTTAATTTCTCATTATAATTCATAAGTTAAAATTTGTTTTGCACATACTAAAAAGTGAACAAATACAAATTCCGTCAAAATAAAAGTATTACTATATATTTTTTTGTGACCTCCCACCATTCCCACCATTTACCTTTGATCACAAATTATTTGATAACGGTTGAAAAAACAGTTAAAAAATTGTTTAAATACCAAACCTAGTCGATTTTTAAAAAAATAACTGTATGCAGTTTTTATGACAAGGACTATAACATACCTGCCAACCTACAGCTCAATCGATAAAAACGTTCGGACGTTTACACACACTCATACATAGTACATCACTATAACGATATACTTTACCATAAATACTAAGACTGGATATACTTAGTCACGCCAGCTTAAGTTTTCAGATGCTCCAATTTTGCCCTTTTTTTATGAAAACCAATCCTTAAATTTCGACATGGTTTTATTAAATTAATAAAATTCACGTAGTCATTTCTTTTTGCACTTTTTTTAACGATACAGAAAAACTTTTGCTAAATTAGGTCTGTTCTGGCGAATTATCTTTTCATCGACATAAGATAAGAGTGAGCAACAAAAATATTTAATTGAATATTTGAGTCTAAAAAAAAAGCACTCGTCTGTGTTCTCTCATCGCAAGATTGTTGAACAATAATTTAACTTTCAAGCCCGTTTCCCAATTTTTACGAAAATGAAAAAAAGCTCTTGCGACAATGGCCAATAATATTTATATCAGATTGGAGCTCAATAAAAGGTACGATTTGAATGTTATCAAGTACTTTCACATACATACAGACCAAGATAATCTAAATATCAAAAATAGGTTGTGGGAATCAAAAAACGTGAAGAAATTCTAACATACGTATACATATAACACACATATATTATGAAATAAGTTTAAAATAGCCAAAACGGAATCGGAGAATCTCAGAATATAAAAACGCCAAAAATGTAAAAAAAATTAGTTGGATGTACCAATTCAAAAACTTCTATCTAATACTTACATTTTAATATTTCAAAAAATAGTTACACATGTTAATAGTTTAATATTATTAATTCAATACTATACCAACTTTGATTCTCATTTTAAATTTCTGCTTGAGTCAATTAATCGGAGTAAAAACGAGTTAATGTGGATCATGGTATTTATTAAAATCTATAGTTTTCCCTTATTCTATTATCATCAACTATTTGTAAATAATTGATTTAGCAGGACGCGAGTTCAAGCCTCTGAACGAGCCGATGGACAATAGAATGACGAAGAATCGGGAAAATGATACAAAAAGTCTAACACAATGTCTCTTTCATGGAATATTTCGAAAATCAAGTAAGATTATCTAACCATATCCAAAAACAGGTGCGACTGAGTTTAACCCCCTTCTTGGCGCGCTTCCAAAATATCGCCACATTGGTGCACTTTTGCGTTTTGTCTCCCGGAGCGGGATTTAAGTCCAGGAGACACTACGCAAAAGACATACTTTCTTTTAAAAACAAAACCAGCCTTTTTTAAAATAAAAAAAGAAATCAATAATAGATTTTCTAAAGAAATATATTAAGCTTTGAAGTAAAATAATGTTTTTCTTTTATATATAATATGAAACTAAATAACATTAAGATTCAAAACATCTAAAGTACTAAAGAAAGGCCTAAAACACTTACTTTTAAATACAAAGCACGGTCTCTGCATTCAAAAAACAATAGAAATGTAGAAAATACTTCCTTTTAAATACAAAACAAAGGTTTCTAATTAAAAAAAAAATCACTCGTATATTGCCCCCAAAAAATTTACTCATTCGATGTTACACTCTTCGAAATTCAACGGCCTCTTATGAGACACAAGATATTTAATTAATTTCAAGGCGCGAGACTTCAAACTTTTAAATGTTTCTCCTCTCGCGTCCAATAAGAAAACTAGAAAAGAAAGAACGAACGGAGCATGCGCAAGCCGAGGAGCGAAATCTCCCGAATCTCCGAGGGTTGCCAAGAAGAGCAGCACCTGAACGGAAAAGAAAGCAAGGCGTAGTGCAGTCATCGCGCGTCAAAAAAAACGCTGCCAAGAAGTGGGTTAAAACTCAGTTTACCCCAAAAACACACACAAAAAAGTTGGTTCAATTCTACACATAACTTTATGCACTTTTGGATGGTATAGTAATAGCACGGAAATCGCTTTTGCAGCGCCCCCTTCCGCAGATTGTTTTCAAATTCGGGGAGGACCTGCATGTTATACTTAAAAATAATCATATACAAATATTTCAGTTCAGTTCTACGCATGACTTCTTGCACTTTTTGATGGTACAATAATGATAATGACACAGACATCATGATTATTGCGTCTCCTTTCCGGCGGATTTTTTTCAAATTCAGGTAGGGCCTGCAGACCATAGTCAAACACTTGCACAAAAATTTTGATTCAATTCTACGCATAACTTTACATACTTTTCGGCGGTACAATATTAAAAATGGCACAAAAATCGCTATCAAATCGCTCCTCCGGCGGATTTTTTTCAAATTCAGGGAGAATTTACTAGCCATAGGAAACACTTGTATAAAGGAATTGGATGTGCCAGTCCCAAAGCTTTCTTCTATCTTATACATACATTTTAATATTTCAAAAATTACTTACACATGTTAATACTGTAATATTATTAATTTAATACTACACATACTTTGATTTTCATCTTAAATTTCTGCTAGAGTCAATTAATAGGAGTGAAAACGAGTTAATGTGGATCATGATATTTATTGAAATCAATAGTTTTTCCGTATTCTGTTATTCATCTGTTTATAAATAGCTGGATTAGAAAAACGCGAAATCTCGTCTCCGCACGAACCAATGAACAATAAAACGATACAGATGTTTTTCAAATTCAAAGAGGATATGCTTGCTATACCCAAAAATAATCATACGGAAAAAAATTAGTTCAATTATATGCATAACTTCATGCACTTTTTGGGTGGCACAATAATGAAAATGACACAGACATCGCGATTATAGAGCCTCCTTCGGAGGGATTTTTTCAAATTCAGGGAGAGCCTGCTGATTAAAGCCAAACGCTAACATAAAAAGTTTGATTCAATTCTACTCATAACTTTAATACACTTTTCGAATGTACAATATAGAAAATAGGACAAAAATCGACATTAAAGAGACTCCTTCCATCAGAGTATTTTCAAATTCAAGGGAAAACTGCTGACCGAAACCAAAAACATACAGAAGAAATTTGGTTCAATTCTATGCAGAACTTTATGCTGTATTTGATGGTACAGTAATGAAAATGGTACAGAAATTGCTGTTAAAGTGCTCCCTTCCTACAGAATTTATTCAATTTTAAAGAAAACTTGCTTGCCATATCCAGAAACATGCACAAAAACTTTAGTTTAATACCAAGCGTAATTTCAAACACTTTTCGAAGTTAAAATAATGAAAATGACACAGACATCGCTATTACATCGTCTTCTTCCTGCGGAATATTTTCTAATTGAATCAGGAGCTGCTGGTGATAGCCAAAAACATACATACAGACAAGGTTGGTGTTCACTTCAATGCTTAACTTAATACATATTTCGATGGTACCATAACCAAAATATTACGAGATTTTTTTTTTATTATTATTCAGGGAGGACCTGCTTTCCAGAGTCAAAAACAAACACAAAAAATTTGATTCAATACTATGCTTAACTTCATAAGCTTTTCTATGATACGATAATGAAAATTTCATAGACATCGCAAATTTAGCACACCCTTCAGGCGCATTTTTTTAGGTAGATTTCGTATAAAATATTACCTATTGCGATCGCACCAATGTTGGAATTTCTGAAAAATTTTTGCAGATCTACGCCGATCATGACCCTTAGACCCCAAAACTATCATCAGTAAAAAAGTTTATCAGATTATAACGCAATATCGTATCATCGAAAAGCTTATGAAGTTAAGCATAGTATTGAATCAAATTTTTTGTGTATGTTTTTGACTCTGGAAAGCAGGTCCTCCCTGAATTAAAAAAAAATCTCGTATTATTTTGATTATGGTACCATCGAAATATGTATTAAGTTAACTGATATATATATATGTATCAGTTTCTTATGGACACTATAACTTCTTTAGTTTTGCTCCAATCTCTTCCAAACTGATACATAAAATCAAGGGGTGTAAAATCTCGGCTAAGTTCGGGAGGGTAATAGGGAGGGTTTTTGTGAAAATCGAAAAAACGCTATAACTTCTTAATTAAAAGAGATATCGATCGGTTTAAAGTTTATATTACTTTTTAAAAATGGACCAAAAGTTTACGCGTGACAGATTTTTGATAAATTTAGAAATGGGCTCAAAGGGCGAAAAAAACAGGGTTTTTAGGAGAAAAAAAATCATAACTTCGTCGATTCTCAAGATATTAAGTCCAACTAAATTTTTTATAAATTTTCTCAAAATTATCTAAAATTTTGTATTTACAAGTTTTTGATAGGACCAACTTTTACCGATGAAAAAAATTAAAAACGAAAAGAAAAAGGGGGGGGGGCGAAAAAAGAAAAAATCCATAACTCCGTCAATTTTTAAGCTATCAAATCTAAATAAATTTATTTTAAATCTCCTCAATAATATCTACAACTTTTATATTGACAAGTTTTTGATATGACCAATTCGTATAGCAAAAATAAATTAAACAAAAATAGGAGTTGGAGAAAAAACCCCAAATCCAAACTGCTTATATTCTGACTCATTTTTAAATTCATTTCTGATTTTAAACGCATCCAAATAGTACATCCTCTTATTTAAGAACTGTATAAAGTGGCGCATTGGTCATTTTTTTGATAAAAACAGAGTATATTTCAAAAAAGACTACCAAAAAAGGTATTTTGAACAGAATTTTCCGAAGTCAGAGATTTAAGGAAGTATTCAAATAAGAAATTGCGTTTTTTTTTTTTTTTTTTTTTTTTTTTTTCTCTGACTCATTTTTAAATCCATTTTTGCTCTCAAATGCATCCAGTTTATAAATCCTCTTATTTAAGAGCTATATAATGTGACGGATTGGTCAGTTTTTTGATAAAGACATAATATATTTTAAAAAAGGCTATCAAAAGGGGTATTTTGAACAGAATTTCCCGAAGTCATAGAGACTGAAAATTTAAGGAAGTATTCAAATAACAAATTGCGTTTTTTCCGACTCGTTTTTAAATCCATTCTCGCTCTCAAACGCATCCAATTTACAGATGCTCTTATTAAGGAACTATATAATGTGACGCATTGGCTAGTTTTTTGGTAAAGATAGAATATATTTTTAAAAATGCCGTCAAAGTGGACATTTTGCACAAAATTTTCCGAAGCAATCATGATTAAAGAATGAAGGATTTATTCAAATAACAAATCGGTAATTTTATGACTCATTTTTAAATTCAATTTTCTCTCAAACTCATTCATTTGACAGTTTTTTCTTATGTAGGAACAATATAATGTGATGTTTTGGTTGATTTTTTAATAAATTCAGAATATATTTCAAAATATGTTGTCAAAATGGGCATTTGAGCTGAATTTTGCTTAAGATGATTCTGATAAAACCAGTTCTTGTAGAAAAATGAAATTAAGAATTTTTCATAAGCGGCCAAATGAAGTTATTAAACTGGGTTTATCTCTAATCATACTTTATTTTTTGTTGTTGAAATGAGCACTTTTCGAAATCTACCTCCGCCTATAGGCCAAGCCGACAGGGATTTTTAATATTTCAAATTCAGAGAGCACCGACGGCGAAAAACATATACAAAAAAAAAGTTCAATTTACTTCATAAATTTTTGATGGTACAATATTGAAAATAGCACAAAATCATTATAACAGTGTCCCATTTCAGAAGAAAATTTCTAAATTGAAGGAAGACTTGCTTGCCACAACCAAAAACATACACAAAAAATCTGGTTCAATTCTATGCATAACTTCATGCACTTTTTGTTGATACAATGGCAACACACAGACAGACAGATATTTTATATAAGAATTGTTTTGAAATATCTGGCCTCTAAAGCATGTAAATCTGTCGAAAACCGGAAGGCGAAAAAAATTTCGATTACAATAGAGTCATTCCATGTAAAATGAGCAAAAATGTAAAAAAAAGCCGTGGCTGCATGGAAGCCGATTTTAATCAAATTTGAGATACTTGTTCATTTCATATTCAAATGTAGTTCTGCACAATATTTTGACGAAAAATAAATTATTTTATTTGTTTTGGACATTTAAAAAACTTGTGATATAGAATGGCTTGCGGATAATCGTCGACAGTTGCAAGCTTGAAGTTCTGTATTTTGAATCATAATATTGAAATCTCTGGATATCAATCTTTATATTTATTGAGTAATAATAATCTGGTAATATCATGATTAATCATAAATTCATTGTAAATATTGAAATTTTGTAAATTTTTAAAAAAATTTAAACGTTATAAAAATCAAAGGATTTAAAAAACATCTGTGAAATTGATGCAAGAAATAGTATTATATATGAAGATCGAATTCTCCAAGTTTCAAAGTTGTTATTTATTTCCTTCATCTTCAAAAAACTTAAACTTAAAAAAAAAATAACAAAATCATAATTATTCCTCTTATGTAACCTGAAAAAAATAATTAAAGGAAAGCTCCGACATCAACAATATTGCACATACATAAGAATTAATAAGTCCATAGCATACTAAAAAAGTTTCAATACTGCCTTTTTGATTTCTAATATAACAAAAATGGGTTAAAAAACTAATATTCGAGAAATTCTAAGAACAATCTTTCTTTGAAAACACGCGCTTTTTGAAAGTTTCTTGCTAAAAAAAGATATGTGCTGCCATCTATGTTTGCTACTTGATTTTAAAATTAAAATACAGTTATTTTATCAAGATAATCGTTTTTCTTCTATAAAAATTTAAAATATTCTTGAGGCAAAAAAAAACTGAAAGCAAGAATAAAACTTCGTATATTTAAAATATGCACTTTTATCCGTAATATCAAAGAGTTTAAAGCTTTTGAAAGCTTTTATTCGTGTCCAAACAAATGATAAAAATGTTGAATTTTTAATCAACAGTTTTCACTATTTAATTTTTTTCTCATAAAGGAATGAAAAAGGCAAGAATTAAAATATAGATGTATTAAATATATTCAATTAGCTATCATGGCAAAAAAATTTGAATCTGGAAAATGTATCATTTTAAAACAATTAACTGAAATATTTCATTTTTTTCCATGATTTTTTTTTTAATTGTGAAATAAAAACCACAATTACTAAATTATGCTAATCTGTTACTTATAGTTCATTCTTAAGTGTAAATAATTTTTACTACAGTCTTTCCATTCCTAAAACTAATAATCAAACTTGAAACTTCAAGCATATTGACAAGACCTCGATTTCGTATCAACTTTAATGTAAATTTTTGTAGTGAAATAAATTGAATTCTATTACTTTGCGTTTCCTCGTAAATGATTGTGATCTACTTATATGATGATTTTCAATCAAATCAGTGACATGTCAGCTACATCTGATTTGCTCATTTCGTGTGGAACGACCCAATACTATCTTCCATTGAAGATACAAGAAAGTAAAAATGAGCACTTATTTTGTAAAACACACATTCTATAAGTTTTATTTTTATTTTTAACACTCGGGGGCGGGGGGGGGGGGTAATTAAGAATTAAGAATATTGATTTTTCTAATACTTTTTATATTAAATAAAATTGTAAAATTAATAGATAAGGCGTTATTCTTACTTTTTTGGAAAATCTTCTTTAAATGTAGGGTAGCTATTTCCTCGTCAAATGGCGAAGCATCAAGCACGGAGTTTGCATTATTTGGTCCAACGCTACACAGGAAAAGAAATCTGGCATCAAATTGGCACAAATTAACCTTTAAATTGTCAGCTTGTCGTTTTCTCAAAGTTATCTGTTTGAAAAACACGCAGTTTAAATATATATACTTACAATCAGTCCCAAAAAGGACGTCTGATTTTATTTTTAAAGTTTAAAACCACATGCTAATTTTGTTGTTTAGAATAAAACTTCAAAAAGAGTTATACATTTTGAATTTAGATACAAATATCTGATATAATATGAGAATTTAATTCAAATGTAAAATTTAAAAGTTTTTTTTTTTTCTATAAATGTTAAAATCTTGTAATATGGCAATAAGTTTAGAAACAGAATCTTCTTTTAAGTATAATATCATGAAAAGACGTCATGACTGCAGTATTTAAAGCGGGATTCATATGTGATGATATTTATAAGTTAGTAATTGCTATATTTCAAGTTTTTGAATACAGTGGTGGTCAAAATTATAAGGACAAGACAAAAAATTTCATATCTTGGTTATTTTTGAAGGGACACTTATGCAAATTTAATGGCTGGAAACCAATGAAAAATGAAGAAGATTATTTTTGTATGTTTTTGCGGAAATATGTGGTAAATTCATATTCATAAAAAGCATTATAAATTTATACAGCCATTGGTTTTGGACAAAATTATAAGAACAACTGTATTTGTGTGTTCTAAAAAGTAAAAATTTGCATGTTTTTTGCCCTGCACACGGAATTTTCAGACGATATAAATGCGTAAGAAGCGTTTGGGATCGTATTATTCTGTTTTTTAATCATGCCGCAAGGTGCTGAGCTTTTTAGAGTTTCAGAAAGGAAACATTGGTGCATTTCAAAATTCAGGACTTTATTTATGCTAAATTGCTAAAGTTTAATAGATCAAGAACGGTTATTTACAATTATCTTTAAAATACCGGTAAATATGGACGGCAAAGACATACAAGCAGGCTATCGTTTGTTTCTGTATGGGGGAAAAGAATGATAATGAGGCGAACATGCTCCAAAAAACGGAAAAAAAACATAAATGGAACTTAGAATGTAAGTGCTCGAACTGTTCGTCGTGTTTTACAAAAAGAAAGAAAAAGTTTTGCTATAGTAAACACGTGTGAAGACCGCGTCTTACAAAAGCTCACGAGAGACTGGGGATGGAGTTTGCCAAAAAGTGCAGTATTATGGGACAAAAAGTTGGATTCTGTATTTTCCGATGAGAAAAAGATTAATTTATATAGACTAGATTGTTTTTGCAACTTCTAGTATGATCTCCGTAGAGAAAAAATTATTTTCCCAAAGCATGTATTTGGAAGTGATTCAGTTACGGTCTGGAGAGGTTTCACAACTGGTAGAACTACTCCAATAGTTTTTGTGCAGGGTAGCAGGAATTCTGAGAGTTACATTGATGTATTGGGCGATACTCTTTTACCAGAAGTACCGTTAATAGCGATTAGAGGCTATTTTTTTCCAGCAGGACAATGTTTCGGCTCATGTTTCCCAAACTTCAAACTCGTGGTATAATCCTAATTCCGTGAAACTACTTGATTGGCCGTCCAGAAGCCTTGATCTGAATACTGTGGAAAAATCTATTGCGTATTCCGGCACACAAAGTATTCAAAAATGGTATATAATCTCAAAACAAGCAAGAACTCATGTCTTCCATCGAAAAAGATCACTCAAAATCTTCCAAGAACGTTCTTAATTGTCAAGCTCCATGACGTCAAGACTAATAAGAGTGATTGAGAAGAAGCGGGGAGATTATTAATTACCAGTGTATTTCAGAGAAAAAAATTCATTGTCCTTATAATTTTGTCCAATTTTTTACAATGACATATTTTGTTACGTGTGACAAAACATTCATATTTTGCATTTTCCAATGTTTTGCATTCTACAATGATTTTTCTAGCATAGAAAAGCATTTTGTGTATAAATTTCACTTTATTTAGCTCAGAAATAAATTTTTTCTGCGCAATTTTCAATTGTTCTTATAATTCTGACCACCACTGTATACAATTGTTACTTTAACCCTGATTCGAGGGAAATCATAGACTGAAAAAATAATAAAAAACTTCTTCGAATGCGGGCTGACTGAATGCAAATTGCCATAAAAATAAGTTTAACACTGTTGTGCACAATTTCCATTATGATCCAATGAATTATGTTAGAAATAAAAAAGGGGACGGCTGGCTATCAAAACTCTCAGTCTGGTGTAAACAGAACGCTATTTGAATGGCTGTAAAAGATTGTGCTTATTCTTCTATTATAACAATACTCCTGAACTCTCAGTTACGTCCAGAACTGTTAGAAATATGTTAAAAAAAAGCCGAATGCTTCAATTATGCTAAATTTAAACCTAATACAAAAATACATAGTTATCAGATTGACGAAAGACTAAAATTCTCATTTTCCAATGCTTTAAAATATGTGCCCCGATCTGTGATACAAATTGGTTTTTATTAATAAAAAAATATCCCACTTTAAGATACAGATGATTTAAGACGGTACAGGTCAGTTCGACGCCAACGTTTCGACGCCAACTGTTCGACGCCAACGTTTCGACGCGTGGTCAGTTCGACGCCGTACTTTTCGACGCCGGGGCAGTTCGACGCCATATATTTTTTATGAAACTTAGGAACTTCCGATTTTATTTACGTTTGCACAGCTTATTTAGACTTTCTAACAGCATATATATATATATATATATATATATATATATATATATATATATATATATATATATTTTTTTTTTTTTTTTTTTTTTTTTTACTTTTCTGTGTTAAAAAAAGAAAAGAAAAAATGTTTACAATGTAAAATATCTTTATTTTTATGTTCTTACTAAAAAACACCCATTCTTATTTAAATTAATTGCTAATGAGCTATTTTCTTCAAAACTTTTAAATTCCTTTACAATGTATTTTATTCTATTTTTTGCTATAGGAATATAATTCACAAATATCCACATTTTAAAAGTACTAATTAAATGAAACTCTTTAATAAAGACCTGTTTTGTAATTTTTAATCCTTGAATAGTTGTGTAAATTTTAAAGACTAAAACGCAGTAAAACTGTTAACGTTATTTGTTCAGAATTTGGAAATACCTTTAGTGTAAGTAAAGCAGCTTCCATAACGTATTAACTAGAATTCACATGCAATTCCTTTGTCCTCACCTTGACAAAGGGATAGGGAGCGTCCATAATGGGGACAATGAGGGCGCACGTAAATGTACAAAGGAACCGTGACATTCCCACTCAGGGGGGAAGAAATGTTGCACAGAAAAGCTAACACCGCTTCCCCTAGAAACCCTTGCCGATATAAGAAGAAACGGGTTGAAACTTCGCATTGACGCCTGTGACTAGCTTATCCTTATCTATTCTTCTTTCTTTGAAACATATTACAGGCTTGTAAATAACTCTAACTCTTTTTTGACAAGTGCAACCCCCCCCCCCCTCCTCCAGTTGGGGGTTATGAAATCGCCTCAGATTTGTCGTTAAGTATTGCCGATTGTCAACGCATGCGCATTTCTTATCTTCTCTAAAGCGCCCGTAATCTATTTGGAAGCCTGTCGATATTTTTAAATTCAATGTTAGCACTTTCAACCGTAGAAATGTCTGAAAGCCGAAAATATATGACTAAGAGAGGTAAAGAAAAGTATGAGCACGATGGATATTTATATTGTTTCGATAAATATATAGAAAATGGAGCAAAAAAATCGTGGCGTTGTGAAGTTGAATTTTCCAAAAACAATAAATGTAAAGGAAGAATTTACACTGATGCAGTTACGAGTGAATTTTTAAAACTTGTTCGCAATCATGCTCATGAAGGAAATGCAGCACGTGTTGAAGTTGTCCGCACTTTAACATCAATAAAGCGAAGGGCAGGTGAAACACAAGAAACTCCCGCAGTAATTCGCATTGAAGAAACGCAAGAGCTGTCTGTTGGAGCATTAGGACAGTTTCCAAGCAGAGAAGCTGTAAGATTAGTTATTAAAAGACGTAGAAAAGACATAAATGCACTCCCGTCGCAACCAATTGACAGAGCTTCCATTGAATTGCCAGAAAATTATAAATATTACGGAGAAAATAAGGAAAATTTTGTTATCGCCGATTCGGGAGTGGGGGATAAAGACCGAATTTTAATTTTCGGAAAAGCCAGTGTCAGCGATTGGATTCACCTCGTAACAAAAATTTACGTTGATGGAACTTTTAGTCTAGCACCACATCATTTTTACCAGGTTTTTGTTATTATGGCCGAACGTGGAGGTTTTGTATTGCCAATCATTTATGCCCTCTTACCCGACAAGGCGGAAGAAACATATACACGAATGCTTGAAATGATTCAAGACAGTTGGCCATTTTTTAAGGCGAAAAAAATTTCTTTAGATTTTGAAATTGCCTTAATTAACACTTTTTCAAGCAAGTTTCCAGACGCCGAAATTCAAGGGTGCTTGTTCCACCTTGTGAAAAATATGAAGCGCAAATTAGCAGAATTCAATTTAATGCAACGATATAATACCGATGCTGATTTTGCTCTCTATGCACGTATGATTCCTGCGTTAAGTTTTGTGCCTATCGAAGAACTTGAAAATGCTTTAGAAGTTTTGAGTGAGAATTTACCTAATCAGTTAACCCCAATTTTAGATTACTTTGAAGATTATTATGTTGGAAGGATTCAGAGAAATAATCGTCGCCGTCGTCCTATTTTTAAACCAGAAATGTGGTCATGTTATGCTAGAACCTTAAATAACGAAGGACGCACCAATAATTTCGCGGAAGCAGCACACAGACGTTTACAGTCCGAATTTGGTGTTTCACACCCCACATTATGGAAATTCATAGATGGTCTCAGACGTGTTCAAAAAACAATTGACCAATGTTATGAGCAATTTGTACGTGGAGATGAACCGCCGCACAAGCGGAATAAGTATCTGCGAGCTGATATGAGAATTAAAGTAATAGTTGAAGATTTTGAAAATCGAGAAATAATGGAATACCTGAAAGGTGTGGCGCATAATTTTGCAATGGATTAGTATAATAACAGTTTTGTGATGTAATCTTATTTATGTGTAATCTTGTTACTCTGTAATTAAATTTGTCTGCAATATAACTTTTTTGTAACCATATGTTTATTTACCATTTCTGTATTTTGCCTTTTTGATGCTGTTTTGTGAAATAAATAAATAAAAAAAAACAACCTCCCTCATGTCCCAGGGCCTTGACGTTGGCGAGGGGGCTTCTCACTAATCTGGGACAAAAAAAAAAAAAAATCTAGAACACTTTCACACATATATTTATTTCAAATATGCATGCAAACAATCGATAACAGTTTTGTGATGTAATCTTATTTATGTGTAATCTTGTTACTCTGTAATTAAATTTGTCTGCAATATAACTTTTTTGTAACCATATGTTTATTTACCATTTCTGTATTTTGCCTTTTTGATGCTGTTTTGTGAAATAAATAAATAAAAAAAAACAACCTCCCTCATGTCCCAGGGCCTTGACGTTGGCGAGGGGGCTTCTCACTAATCTGGGACAAAAAAAAAAAAATCTAGAACACTTTCACACATATATTTATTTCAAATATGCATGCAAACAATCGATAATTCAATAAATAAAAATCAGTCATATTGCTTATTTATTTGAATCACGCTTCATATACATAACAAAAATATATATATATTATATCAGGCATATTGCATATTTATTCTAAAAATAAATAAAAATACGGAAAAAAATATATGGCGTCGAACTGCCCCGGCGTCGAAAAGTACGGCGTCGAACTGACCACGCGTCGAAACGTTGGCGTCGAATCGTTGGCGTCGAACCGTCGGCGTCGAAACAACCTGCTTCGGATTTAAGATATTACTGGCATTATTTACCAAGTGAGTCATACGTGCTTTCAAGACATGTACTATGTGGTGGTCCAATTGTTTGATTTGGGCAGGCTTTAATGTAAAAGGAAAAATAAATTCAATTTTGACCAGGTCAAAGATAACTCCTTTGACAATTCAGGTATTCTTGGTAATTTTTTTAGACTTATTGATGAACTTATGTATCAGAATTTTGCCATTGCTTCAAGATGACACTTCTATTCTTAAATCTATGTCAACTTAGATTGCAAACATTAAAACTTTAGAGATTCCATATAAAAGTCCTGACAGAAATCTTGTAGAAAACATTTAGAGAATCTTGATTCGTCACGTTTATGCCAAAAGGCATCGGTTTGATATTGCTGAACTGAAAGCAGCCATTTTAGAAATACAAAAAAAAATACCCGTTTCCCACTAGATAAAAACCTGCTCAAATCCATCCTAAAGTATATTTGGGAAATCATCAGAGTTAAGGGGAAACAAAAAACGTCATAAAAATCAATGTACAAATTAGTACATGAGAAATTTAAGTTTTTTATATAAGGGTTCAAAACTTCTTTCGAACAAATTGTGGTTAATTATCTAAGCATTATTTTTTTAAATATTGTAATTTAAAATAAATATAAAAAATTTGTACGACTCAATATGCATAATTTTGCAATGATATTACTTTCTCAAAGTAAGAACTTTATTAGATTAATTTTAAACACGATTATTCAATCGGTAAATCAATTATAACAGAAGTTGGAACACTGGAGGACTATTTCACCCAATTAACCTCAACGAAATAGTCCTCCAATGTTCGTGTCCGGGATAGCTCAGTTGGTAGAGCATTGGCGGCTTCAGCCAATACATCCCTGGTTCGAATCCTGTCCCGGACTTTTTTCACCAAATATTGAAAAATGGAATAAATTACTTCTGTTATAATTGATTTACCGATTGAATAATCGTGTTTAAAATTAATCTAATGTAAATTCGTATGCAGCGATTTTCTGCAGTTCCATATACTGACCTTCGATTTATTCTGTTGAACTAATCCAGAGCAAGGCTAACTTATCATAGTATCAAGGCTTGTCATTCGCCAAGTTTCCTTTGACCGCAGTACAGGGGGCGCTGAACTACATGATTTTCACGTTGGTAGCGCCATCTAATGTTAGAAACTGAAATGTTTTCCATTATTTCCTATGGGATTATTAGCAGTAGTACGCACCAGATGGCGCTACATACGAGACAAAATCAGTTAATATGTTGGCAGCTATAGAGACAATTTCAACAATAGATTTTCTCCTGAATGCGAGGCCTGATTATGATAAGGGGGCCTTGATCCAGAGTATCAGACCATATAAAAGTGTTCGTTGAGGTTAATTGGGTGAAATAGTCCTCCAGTGTTCGTCACCGGGATAGCTCAGTTGGTAGAGCATTGGCGGCTTCAGCCAATACATCCCTGGTTCGAATCCTGGCCCGGACTTTTTTCACCCAATATTGAAATAATGGAATAAATTACTTCTGTTATAATTGATTTACCGATTGAATAATCGTGTTTAAAATTAATCTAATGTAATTTCGTATGCAGCGATTTTCTGCAGTTCCATACACTGACCTTCGATTTATTCTGTTGAACTGATCCAGAGTATCAGAACAGATAAAAGTTTTCGTTGAGGTTAATTGGGTGAAATAGTCCTCCAGTGTTCGTGTCCGGGATAGCTCAGTAGGTAGAGCATTGGCGGCTTCAGCCAATACATCCCTGGTTCGAATCCTGGCCCGGACTTTTTTCACCCAATATTGAAAAATGGAATAAATTACTTCCGTTAAGAACTTTATTGTTTTTGTTGACGGTCCAAATTTTTTTTTCCATCACCGTAACCTTTCTGTGCGTGGCTCAGCATCATCCTGTTGAAAAATGCCTGCTGGAAGTCTTACCATGAGTGGCAACACATGTGGCCCAAGAATGTCCCGAATGTACCGCTAGATTATGAAAGAGCGTCAAACAATATTAGAGTGACGTGTGTGATGTCATCTCATATCATCGCATCAGGTATGATAGTGGTGTGCTGCTGTAAATCAAAGGCGGGATTAAGGCATTCACGAAGAGGCCTCCAGATGCGTAGATATTTGACATCACTATCCAAATATAATCTTGATTCGTTGCTAAAGGCAATTCGATTCAATTCGGTAGTACTCTAGTCCCATCGAACGCGACACTACATCAAAAAAAAGAGATAGTGAACGGTGTCATTGGTAGCACACGTAATGAGCGCCGTATAATCAAATGTCTTTCAGAAAAACACCTTTCAGCAGTTCGGACAGACACAGAGGCCTATAGTGAGGGTGCTATGTATATTTGAATAGTGGATAGTGATTTAAATTAGCGCTATAACATGCGTGACGGATGATGTGACGGTCTTCCCAAACTATTGATCTGGAGAAGGCGTCCTGAGCCTAAACGACGTGTACGCGACGTCTCTGCTACCCACTGGTCCCATTATCTCCTCACGATGGGGTCACTACGGCCTAGGCAGCTGACTACTCGCCGAGCAGGCAACAGAGCTTCTATCACCCCGATGCTTGTTCCTTTGTGTTAACAGCTGGTCGTATTGTCTTCTATGCGATATAGCGGCATCCTTCATGAAAACGAATATTTCTGCAACAGAATAAGTAGAGGCAAAATTGTTCTGCGCACTCTTTGTATGCATCATAGTTCAATGCCCTTTGGTGATATTAGGTAATAGGAAAATGATTATAAACGTGACTGCACATTTGCCAGAAATGTACCCACTAGCCTTGTTTTGTTATGATCCAAGTACAGGGTGTTTATAAAGTCCCGGACCCATTTTGATGTTTAATAACTCGTAAAATAATAAAGATAGATTAAAATTAATAACATAAATGGTTAGACAGACTCAAAAAATTTCACGACCCTTGTCAATGGACTTCCACGTGCGTCCCCTTCGTCGCACGGAGAATATCAAGTCGATAGTGAATTTCACACCAGGTAGCGGCAAGCATGTCGGCATCCACAGAGGCTATTGCGCTTGTAATTCTAGCTTTTAAGTCATCAATGTTAGAACACTCTCCTCCTGTAAACATTGTCCTTTACAAATCCCCAAAGGAAAAAGTCCAGCGGCGTTATATCAGGTGATGTGGGTGGCCAAGGAATTGGACCTCCTCGCCCAATCCATCTTCCTGGAAAATGGTCATTCAAAAAAGTACGAACGATGGTAAAACCAATGAGGTGGTGCACCATCGTGTTGAAAAAAGACATGTGGCTGAAGCTCTTCTAGTTGTGGAAATACGAAGATTTCCAACATGTAGAAAACTTCATGCACAACTACATATCTGTAGTTGATCTATATATAGTTGTAGACTGGAAAATGAAATTATCTGAAATTAACCACACGCGCAGGTGATGTTTACAAAAGTAAAGATATTCAAACCTGAAAAGGAAAATATACGAGTAATTCCGTATAAATGCCGTAAGTTTGTTTATATCTTCATTATTTTATGAGTTATTAAACATCAAAATGGGTCCGGGACTTCATAAACACCCTGTATTACTTCTTGGTGCGTCAATTTTTATGGCAATGAGTTTATATGTCAATGACTAAATCCCTACATGAACACTCTAAAAAATAAATGTGTAAATTAGTCAAATTTACACATATTTATGTGTAAATTTTAAATTTATACATTTGCCATGTACTTTACACATTTTCTTGCAGAATTTAACCTGTTTTTAATGTGTATTTAGCTTTTGAAACTAAGTGTGTAATTTGTTATCACTTGAAAAACATAAATAAGTGTGTAAAAGTAGAAAAATACTTAAATTGACACCGATTGGTGTGTTATTGTAATTTACGCATAGTTCTTACATACACTGATAAGTGTGTAAATTTCTAAAATCACCCACTTGTCATGAAAAATACACATTTTGTAAAAAGAATTACTTGTTTTTATGTGCATTTATTTTGTGATATTAAAACTGCAAGTTGTTGTCGGTTGGTTTACATAGACAGATGTGTAAAATTAGGAAAATACCTGGATTTACATGAACTGGTGTGTTATTTTAAATGTTCGTCTGCATTTTATATAATAGAAAGTACGCAGGTGAAAAATGAAAGTTGAAAACATCTGCTGTATCGTAATTTCGCCATATTTAGAATAGAACATGTCAAAAGAGGAAAGTTTGTTCTCCTCTGTTAACTCAAAAAATAAGATTAAATCATAATACAATTACAAATAATCGAGGAATGTTAATAATGACAGAATGTTTGTCTTCATATTTAGAAAAAATTTAACTATCTTTTCTTTTCTATTGTCATTTTATCGGAATGAAAAAGTTGGATATTCTATAACAAAGGTATGTAAATGTTTTGTTCTAATGAAAATAAAGCTTTTCAATTGACAACTAATTTAATAGATTTTCTTGGTTCAGTTTTTCATATTTAAACAGTAAGTTTTTTGACATACAACCAAAAATTAAGGAATTTAAATGTCATTATAAAGTATTAGCAGCATTATTATATTTAAGAAAATGATAAAATTTCGGTGCTTTATTTTCTAATATTGTTCGCTTCTTTTCTATTTCAATATATCTAATCTTTTTCTAGCTTAGATTCTTTTTATTATGTAAAAATGTAAAATAATGTTTATGATTTCTGTGTGTTATGAAAGTTTTATCATAAAAAGTGCTATCATATTTCAACTAAATTATGATTATTTTATTAAATTAGTAAAATTTACATTAGAAAATCTTAATCGTTGTCCGAGTTCCAAAGGTGTCGCAAAGGCGACTGCGTTCCTTCATATTAAGCATACTTATGACTATTCTATGAAAGCTATAATTATGAAGAAAGAGAAGTATACATATATGTATTAGTTATTGAATTGACTTTTGAATTTAAACACTAATTTAACACATTTAGTGAAATACTTTGTGCACTTATTCTAAAAAGAATTATATACATGATATGTATATGTATATATATATGTATTTGTAAAATGTCTCATTTTTGACAAAATGAGATTATTTGTAAAATGATACATTTTTGCAAGAGATTTTTTTGAGTTATGAATTGAATTAACCGTATAAATGAACTTTCTTAAAACTGAGCCCAATATTTTTATTAAATTAGTTAGTGTTTTTAATTTCAGTATTTGTGAATTTATTATCTTAAAAATGTAATTAATTTGTGTACATCAATATAATAATAATAAAATTAAACAGATTGCATTTTTTTAGTTCATTTATGCTTTTTTGTATGTTTCTGTATTTATAAACAAATTTTGATACTTCTTAAGATGTATTATGTAAACCTGTAATAAATAAATATATATATAGGAATGTAAAAAGATAAATAAATAAATAAAAGTCATGCGCGCATTTTTTTTTTTTTTTTTTTTTTGGGGGGGGGGGGGACGTTTTTTGAAGCAAGCTATTTTAAAGTATTACATATTACACTTCAGTATAGGTAGATGTGCCAGTAATGGACACCCTTCTAGTAATGTATCAACAATAAATCACAATAATGTAATCACAATAAATAAATGCAAACTAAGCTTTTATTATTTTTTCATAGGGAGCGAACGATTTTAATAAGCTGACTTAAACCAATAATTAAATCGTGATTTAAATAAACTTTTTTTTTTATCATTGACTAAAATCATAAATTTTATAAAGATTTAAAATGACCGAAAAAAGTATTAAAATCTAAGGTTACCATAATTTGGCAAGTTTCTACAGGTACTGACTTTTGAATACACAAAAAAGTTTTAAATAATTATTTCTAAGCTTAATTTCTGAGTATTGTCAAAGATTTAAGCATGATAATTTTGTAAAAAGCATATTTTTTATCTTATAAGAATAAAAATCCTTTAATTTAAAAATAATATTCAAATCTGGTATAAAAGTCATAATTTCCTTTTAATAATCAAATTATTGATTCTTTTATATAATATAGGCTAGCAAGTATAATAATTTTCTGCAAATAAACGAATAAACTAGCCAAATCTTATTTTCTCATTCTGCTTTTGCAATAATAAATTTATAGCAAATATTGGAACTAAAAATAGAATAAAATAATGGCATCCGCTGAATCGCTATTGTAAAAGAAGGCATGAGAAAAAAAAATTAAATATTAAGCATAGCAAGAGATTATTCAGTAAAAGTTGAATGTGTTTACTTTTTCAAGTCATATACACCAAATAAAAATTTTCATGATTAATTAAGGCAGCTAAACTGTCTGAAACACTAAATGCTGAGAACTCCCACTAAGTGCTAATAATGGTGCTGTTTAATGTTTTGAGGATTTCATATATAATTGGCTATTCCTTATATTTACTTTGTATGTGTGTATGAATGTGCTGACATATTTTGGGGGATTAATATATGCAAACGTGGATGTAAATTTAGATTCAGGCTATTGACAGATTGCAAAATGAGATGCAAATAAATTTGTTAATTTTGTTATTTGTGTTACTAATTGATGAAATTACTTATTTGCAGTTGTTATTAATTCTGTAACTATTTGCTGTTTCCTCTAAGAACTTTTTTAGGAGGGAAAAACTTTCTTCTCATGAAATTGGCCAAATGCTACTTTATTAAAATATAATTAAACTCACTTACAGTAAACACAGCTTTCTTGTAATACAACTTCCAAATTACACATTATTTCTTAATCTAAGTTCCCAAGATCTTATAAAAGTGATAGAGAATTATTTCTTTAGAAAAAAATCAAAACATGTTATTATTTAATTGTATTTTTCAATTTGTAATTCATAAAATTATTAAAATTAATGGCTCTTTGTTTATCATAATGAGAAATTGAATGCTTTTTTAGCTCACAGGCTATCATAGCCTGAGAGCTTATGTGCCCGTCCGTTCTGTATGTATGTGCGTATGTGCGTATGTGCGTAACGCGATAACTCATGATAAAAATATCGGATCCACTTGAAATTTTGTATGTAGGTATATCCTGACAAGGCGCTTCCCTGATTAGTTTTTGGAGTTCATTCGATATGTATAAGAGGGGGAACGGGGGGCTCATGCCCCCCGTTAGTTGATATAAATGGGATTTTCATGCAGAATTAAGTTTTCGTTCAAAATTTAGATTAGGATCATTCTGATGAGGCGATTCAGTGACTGTTATTAGGTGTTCATTGAATAAGTATAAATAGGGGGACAGGGGTTCTAATGCCCCCCCCCCTTAATTTATAGAAATGGGATTTTCATGCAGAATTAAGTTTTCGTTCAAAATTTAGATTAGGATCATTCTGATGAGGCGATTCCGTGACTGTTATTAGGTGTTCATTGAATAAGTATAAATAGGGGGAACAGGGGCTCTAATGCCCCCCCCCCCCCGTTAGTTGATATAAATGGGATTTTCATGCAGAATTAAGTTTTCGTTCAAAATTTAGATTAGGATCATTCTGATGAGACGATTCCGTGACTGTTATAAGGTGTTCATTGAATAAGTATAAATAGGGGGAACAGGGGTTCTAATCCCCCCCCCCCGTTAGTTGATATAAATGGGATTTTCATGCAGAATTAAGTTTTCGTTCAAAATTTAGATTAGGATCATTCAGATGAGGCGATTCAGTGACTGTTATTAGGTGTTCATTGTATAAGTATAAATAGGGGGAACAGGGGCTCTAATGCCCCCCCCCTTAATTTATATAAATGGGTTTTTCAAGCAGAATTTTCAGATTTCGTTCAAATCTCTGAATAGTTTTGGAAGTTTAATGGTTAAGTATAAAAGAGGGGGATAACTCCTTTTAAATTATATAAATGCTAAATGGGTTTTTATTAAGAATTATCTAATTTGCTCTGAATTTTGGATATAGATTTTTTATATGATAAAGCATGTCTTTGATAGTATAGGAGGTTCAATGATTAAGTATAAAAAAAGAGGAAAGAAGAGAGCTGTTTCCCTTTCTTAATTTTTTAACGGAATTAACCCTTGAAAATATAAGGCTTTAATGTACAATTAGTATTTGTAGCCTGTGAGCTCAATGCCATCAGTTTAACTGGGCAGTATTCTTTATATAATTACTAAATACATTACTCAGTATACTTCCCCATGAAATAATGTATTTTTTGGAACTAGCATCTTCCCTTTTTTTCTTCCTAGAATGAGCACTAAATTGTTAATCATTTCAGTAATTAAAATATGTTATATACTAATTAAAAATTATATTATTACTAATTTTATGCTAATTAAAAATGTATATTATGTTCCTAAATACAGAGATTGTTGTTTAATAATTATAGATTTTAAATAGTGTTAATAGTTTATGTTAAACGCAGTTATAAATAATTGGAATAAATGTAAATATCACTAGTATTTAATATAGTTTTGCATAATATTGCATAATATTATTGCAAAATATTAATGTATATAATGTTATTATATGCTACAAAGGAAACTACTACTAAAAATTGTTCATAGTTACAGATATTATAAAACTACTTTGTAGTTTTTATAATGTTTTTATAACTATGAACAATTAGTTATGTTAGTTAAAGGATAAAGATACAGATTATGTTAGCAATTAGAGGTTTTTTTTTTGGGGGGGGGGGGGGTAGACTAAAATGTTTGGTAGCCATTCAGTATTTGAACATTGGGGACAAAAATCCTAAAATTCCAATTTATATCAAAATAATCTGATTTAGTTCTTTCAGGTATGATGTACTACTCATAGTACGTGTCTTTTAATGGGGTATTATTTTGTTTTAAGAAATATTTTTGCTGATATTTACATGCATTAATGTTAGTATATGTCTATGCATTTACTATATGACTTCATTTTATGCTTAAGCATTTAATAATAATAATTATTATTATTATTATTATTTGGTTGATTTTCTCTGCGCTGTTTGCGAATCTTTTATTTCAAACACCATATTTTACTCTTTAAATTTAAAATAAAAGTTACTTTCTTGAAAGAATCATGTCTAATAATGCGCAGAAAGTAGGAGAAAGTTCTAATATCAATTAAATCTTATTGCAATGCAATATTTTCTAAACAGTTTCCAAAATTCTTTTTTAGCCTATGGCCATATGTATATTGAATAATACGCAAAATAACAACATACATTATCTTTCAGATTATGAAATATTGGTGAAATTTTAATTAATGTACTTGGATAGCTAGTATTAATATTATTAATGTAAAAGTATGTATTATTAATACTATTAATATTACTAATATTAAAATGTATTATTAATATTATTAATAATAAATATTTCTGAAAAAATTGCTCTTTAAAATATTAAAAACAATATGAGTTGTTATAGCAGTAAATATGAGCGAGAGAATTTCTTTTTAACTTTAATTTAAAAGACAGAAATTTTAAGGAATTGAAATTATGCACAGTCTGCGCATAAGTTGTGATCTCACGATTGTAGAACTATAAACCAACTCTAAAAGAAATTACAAATTGGTAATTCAAATTTCAGTTTATCATGCTTTATATAAAAACGGGTATATCGGTGATACGAAAATGATTCGTCTTTTATTTAGTGTGGTGTGAAAATTGCCAAAATACATTGGTGGTACACTATTTTCTGGGCATCAAACAGAGCTACCGGAAAATATAATCTCAATCAGTAAATGATATTGTTCTTTGTACAATTTTTTTAATCATTAAAATTATCATTATTAATCATTGGGAATTAATTCCCAATTTAAACATACTACAACATATAATGTTAACGCTAAATACATAAAAATATGTCAGCTTGGAATATTACACAAATATCTAAGTATTTTGATTATTACACACAAATCTGTGTTTTGCATGTTCAGCAGAAATATTTATATGAAGAGAATGCCACGCAAAAATCTGTATTTTGCATATTATACAAAAACCTGTGTAATTTACATACTACACAAAAAATTGAGTATTTTACATAAAACACAAAAGTATGCGTTTCTTGCACTATACACAAAAATACATTTAATCACAGAAAATTACACATATGAATGTGTGAGAATATTACACATAAATCTGTGAATTCTTCTGCAATTTACACATTAATGTGTGTATATCAAGACTTATCAGATAACATTTACACATTTGGACTTATCATCAAATTACACTTTAAAATGTGTATTTTCAAATTTACATATTAGGCGTGTATTTTGGCAATTTACATACCAATTTACACGCATAGACATGTCGTTTTTGTATCATCGATATACCTGTTTTTATGTGTAAATTTACACTTTTTTTTTTTTTTTTTTTTTTTTTTTTTTTTTAGAGTGAAATAGTTTTTTCAATTTTTCATATACTTTATAATTTTTCTCTCCTATCTTTCTGGCAACCCTCTTCAACTCTGAACTATGAATACGAGTGTTGATGAGTTTCTTTTGTAATTTTGCAAAGTTCTACGAAAGGTCACAAATTCTTGCTCCTTTAATTCTGTTAAATGAGTTTTTAATTAATATCTCAGGTAGTTATCAATATTTTAAAATTCTGAGTTTCTTGTAGATTTGGAATTGCCTTGAACTATTCTTATAAAAATTTTCAACTTTGTACGTGGGATAGATCTTTCACGCCATCGGACACGCACACACCACACACACGCGTGCCGCTACAAAGAATGAATATTTCTTTTATTAATATAGATTCAGAATATAAATGAAGAGAATGGATTTATAACGTCTCTTTATAAATTTATTTTGGAAAGCATTTGGAGATTTGCTAGATTTAAACTTGACCCAGATGGAAAAAACAGATTCGGTTCTTAAAAGGTGATTAAAAAGAGTGTGAATTAGTTTCTTAAGGTATACCAATACATCTAACACTTTAACAAAAATGTAACATTGATTGCTGTAAAAAAGACAATTTCATTTGTGCAACAAATTGTGTTGATGCATTTCTATTTAATATTTACAATTTAAAACAAAAAATTATAACATTTAATAAAAACATTTAAAAATAATAATAGTTTGATCTTTTTCAATAAGTATACTATTTGTCATGTTAGAAATATGACAGTTTAAACAAAAACTGCATTTCTAAATAATAAAATAAAATGTTCCATAGAACATGTAAGTTGAGTTATTCCTTTGGTGTTTTTTCATCCTTTTCAGAATATATAAATTTATAAAAATAATATAATTCATAAAAATAGTTATTAAAATAAAAAAAACATATTTAATTCAATTATTTCATTACTCTCAAAACATCAATATACTGTAGGTATTCACTTTTATGCATTCAAAATTTTTGTATTTAGAACATTTTTCGAAACTGACTGTTCATGTAAATAATTTTTCCATAAAACTTATAAGCTTGTTTACAGCTTTTACTTCTGAAAATCCATAAGAAATACTCAACCTTAAAATTATCCTGTTTTTTATGCTGGTTTTATTATGATTGAGAGTTGAAACAAAAGCAATTATACCTACATCTCTAATGATTGTAAGAAGAAAAAAACTTTCTGGGGGGGAGGGTATAGCTAATTGTATAGACTTTCAATTAAAAAGTGCTAAATTTCAATTTTTCTCATCAATAAATATGCAATAATTATCATAAGACGATAAAAGATAGTTAATGAATCATTTATAAACACGGAGAAAAAAACATTCAAAATTTGGATTTTCAGAATTTTGGATTATTTAGAATGGTTGAAAAATAAATACCTTGTGAACCGATGAATTCTGCAAAGAATCCAATATGCCTTCTGTAGTTATATGTTTCTCCTTCGAACCAGAAATAAAATCGCTTCCTTCTTCAGTGTTTTTCAAAAACACTTGTGGAATTTTATTCACTTGAATTAATATGTGTCTATTATTCATATTCATTGATATTACAGTCTTAAAAGGTACCTCGATGCGAACTATTTCTTCATTAGAATAGTCAGTACTTAAGTCTATTTGATTGCATTTTGTTATCGGAAATTCATAAACAAACAAGCTGTAGAGAAATTAAAAAACATGTGTCATAAGCTTATTATAGTCACTGTTTGTTAAACACATTTGTAAGATTACTTACCTCTTTTTAAAAAGAACTTTAAATTTACTCCGGAACCTGCCGTCAGAATCAACATCATCTTCTACCTGCGTGAGGACATGAATTAAAATAAAATATTTTACTGGCTTTTATAATTCATAAATATTATGGATGAATAAATTAATAAAAATCAATCCTTTAAGCTCTGGTGGATGAATTTATTCTAAATACAAAAATGTCACATCGCACCAGTATTTGACAAAATTTGACGAAATTTCGATTTATTGTATGCACGAAAAATTAATGAATTTATTTCCAAATAAATTAGGTCAAATATTCCTATGCCCAATGTAATATTTACGATTAAAATTAAGTGGGAAGAAATTTACCCACCAGATCTCAAAGGGTTAAGTCCAAACATTTTCTTAAACAAAAACACACACACAAAAAAAAAAGTAATTAAATGTCAAAATTTAATTTCGATGTACGGATGTTATCTCAATGATGTACAAAAAACAATCAGATTGATTCTTTTCTTGGTTGGAAGTGAACGAATTCGAAACCAAGAAGTTGATAATCATCTACGATAAGATGCGAATCCGGACAGTGCAGTCTAATATCCAAACTTTAGAAAGATGTTGATTGTCGCAGATCCGACACATATGATTGACAAACTATGTAAAAGTTTCTGTGCATACTAATAGTAAAAAAAATGCTAAATGTCCACGTTTGTTAACTAAATCGTGATCGATATACATTGAGAGAGAGAATAAATGATTTTTTGCTGTTGCGTTTCGATACTCGTGTTAAAATACATTCTTAAATAATTCAATTCGGCATATCGAACGGATAATGAATGTGGTTGCACCTGTAATATTACCTAAAGATATTACCTAAACATTATCTGATCATGCATTAGTCGAACGGTTACGCAAAATAAAATGCATGCAGCTACATTAGGAAATTTATTTAATATTTATACATTTACTTAAATAGGGAGCGATTCAAAAAATAAGTTGTAGCAATTTTAAGTTATTATAATTCTTATTTCTTTCACTATTAAATCTTTGTAATCAAAAGAAATTAAGAACTGAGAAGTTTCCTTCTTAAGTGATTAAAATTACTTTTAATGAAATACATTTTTAAAATATTACTGTAAGGGCATGTAATTATTTTTTTCTAAACTGCTTTTCGAAACATAAAATTTAATAGGAAAAAGAACACCTACCTTAAACTGTCCAATGCGTAATTCACACATATCATAGTACTTAGGTCTATATTCTTTTGAAGAATCCATCTTGTCAAATAAAAAATCTAAAATTAGCAAAATTAAATTAATTCGTCAAAATCACTGAAAAAATATATTGTTCTTTTGCTAATTGGTATGCCTTAAAATATGTATTTCTTTTAGAATTCACTATAATTTTGCGCAATTCTAAGTCAGTAGCATATATTTTAGCAGTTAAAAGTGCACTTAAATGCTTATGAATTAGATCTGATTATTTGACTGTTTATTAGGGTGGTGCGAAAAAACAAAAGTTTTTATTTCCGAAACGCTATAGTGCGGAAAAGTTGCGATTGGTAAATACAAGAAAAACAAAAAAAAATTTCAAATCGGACTATATCTTCCGATTGCGCCAACCACCTATAAATTCAAAAAAATTGAAAATTTCCGATTTTTTCGGAATGTTTTAAAAAATATTACACATACATATATTTTATCACTATAGTGAAAAATATTTGCATATTGTACTGTTTAATAATAATAAAAAAAAATATTATATTTAGAGAGTATCTTCCAATCTCGCAAGCTCATTAAAAATAGGGAAAAATTCAATTTTCAGTGATTTTGGTGTATTGAGAAAATAATTAAATGAGTTCAGTTTGTGGTCTCCTGTTAAAATTGAAATGCAAATTAATTGATTAATACATTAATTAATTAATAAATTAATTAATACATTAATTAATACATTGAGCACATTATACCATTTTTGAACAATATAGATCTTATCATGACGAGATCGCTGTAGGGCGAAAAGTTTTAGTTGTTCGCACAACTCCTGTTAGCCAATTTGCCAAACAGCACTGAAGTCGCCCTACGAGTGCACACCCATTCTCCCCACCCCCTCCATTTGCACAGTGCACCATTTTATATCAGTGAGCCTGTGAACGAATTTCATTTGTTAATTGGGTGTATTGTGTTATTTTAAATACAATAACAAGTGACATGGATACGGATTTGCATACGTCGTTAACAAAGAAAATTACTAGACAATCTTTTCATTTTCCTATATTTGGTCATCCAAGAGATTTTTGCCAAATATTCTTCCAACACAGATATAGCGCCTGTGTACCTAAGTACTGTATATCTAAGCCTGTATACCTAAGACACTAAAGAAACCCTTTAAATGATAAATGCTTCTAGAATTGTTAAAAATACTTCTAGACTTTTTCACTGAATGCATCCATACAATACGCATTGATATAAAGAATGATACATGTTTGAAGATGTTTTATAGTAATTTTAAACAGATATATATTGTCCCTCGTGATATTTGTCTCAGAACTGAGGAGGATAAATACAGTATCGTCCTTTCTTCCATCAAATTATGTCATGTGGTTCTTCTGAATCCATTAACATAATTTTTTTCTACTGCGGCTGATTTCCATTCTAATTTTGTATCGGTCAATAACTAGAGAAGCACCAGTTTTCGTTATTACAGCAATATATTTTAGCACACTCAATGCTATAGTAGCACCTGCACGGTCAGATACACCATTGCGATCGCATTGTAATGATGTAGATTGTAACTCCACATTCATTTGCCATGGTAATTTCTTCTTAAATCTGATAGGCTGTATCGGTCATGGTAATGAGACTTTACATATACCTACATTAGCATTAAAACTCGCATGTATTTCATCTAAATGCTCAAGATCGTTCATTTCCGCTTCAACAGATTTGGAAGGTTACCTTTTCAATATAAGTCTTGTACTCAGTTTTTTTCCTGCTTTTGATTTATAGTATCAATTTTTCCCGTTCCGTACTTTCTCTGAAGGTAGACAAATCTATGCTCAATGTCTAGAATTTTGTTGTGTTTTTCAGACGTACAATTAGTCTCAATCGGACACTCCCTCAAATCTGGAGACATTTTACAGGCGCAATCTTAATTCATTACGCATTTACAGACTATAATATCACACAGTTGAGTTCCTTGTTTTATAAATTAATCAACCTTTCATATACGGTCTGGCTTTTCCTTGTCTCAAATATAAGTTTTCATTAGTTTATAATACTTATCGTAGTAGGCATTAATTATCTAAATGATTCTATACTCAGAAACTTTTGGGATTGACGTCTTCTAATAAATATTTTTTATTTTTTCTGCCACTGTATTGCTGACAGATGAGAAACTCAGTTTACTGTTGTTGAGTTTACTTGCAAATAGAAGCATCTCCTCAAAGCTGCATCGAAGAACATGTTTGTGTGTTGAAAGAATATTTGGCAGAAAATCTCTTGGATGACCGAATATAGGACAATGGAAAGATTGTCTAGTAATTTCCTTGGTCAACGATATATACATATCCATATCATGTCACTTGTTAATGTATTTAAATAAAACAATACACCCAATTAGCAAACGAAATTTATTCATGGGCTCACTGATACGAAATGGCGCACTGTGAAAGTGGACGAGGTTGGAATGAAATGGGCATGTAAACGTAGGGCGACTTCAGCGCAGTTTCGCAACGTGACTAAGAGGAGTTGCGCAAACTATTAAACCTTTTCGCCCTGCAGCGATCTCATCGTGGTAAGATCTCGGTTGTTCAAAAATGACATAATGTGCTCAATAGTATTTACTTACATTTAAATTTTAACATGAGACCGCAAACTGAACTTATTTAATTATTTTCTTACTACATCAAAATCACTGAAAATTGAATTTTCCCCTAACTTTTAATGAGCTTGCGTGATCGGAAGATATTTTCTAAACGCAATTTATTTTTTTTATTATTATTAAACAGTACAATATGCAAATATTTTTCACTATAGTGTTAAAACATATGTATATGTAATATTTTTTTATAAAATTCTGAAAAAATCGGAAATTTTCAATTTTTTTTTAAATTTTTAGGTGGTTTGCGCGATCGGAAGATAAAGTCCGATTTGAAAAATTCCTTTTTTGTTTTCCTTGTATTTACCAATCGCAACTTTTCCGCACTATAGCGATTCGGAAATAAAAACTTTTGTTTTTTCGCACCACCCTACTGTTTATCCTCTCTTTCGTATAACAGGCTCAGTCAGCTACAAAAATGCGATTTTGAAACATACATTTCCTGTATTGAGAAAAGTCCAAATAAGCATTTTTCTTGTGTAAACGTAATTAGTTTACACAATGCAAAAATAAGTCAAATCCTGTACTATCTATCAATTTTTTTTTTTTTTTTTTTTGAAGCACGTGTGAATGCCATAAATTTTGAAACTCTAAAAAAATTTAAATAGTTGCTTTGAAAGTATTTATGAGCGGCATATTTCGGTGAAACTATTAGAAAGGTATTATTCACAAGCTTACACAAAAGAATTTGAAACCACTTCAGATTATATTCCATTAGTCGTCTAAAACGCATTTTATATGTTTGCAAACTCTGTGGAATATAGATAAGTTTGTCTGTTTATCAGAAATTTAATTTTTGTAAAAATCTCATACAGATACGAAATTAAGATCTATTACTTCAAAACAAGAGTTCCCAGATTGTGCTCCCAGACTGGAGTCTCCGCACACTTTAGGAGTAGGAACTAAAGCGATGCATTTCAAGCAGGCAATTTTCTCAAATATGTGTACAGATATCATTACTATTTAAATAACTTTTACATGTTTTCTTTTAATTTACGACAGTCAAATCTTGTGACTTATTTTGTACCCACTTCCTGTAGTCACAGATCTTTGAAATTTTGAATATATGTTTATTCCTGAGAACAATACATGAACTAGGTATTGATTTCTTAAAATTCGATCCCTAAGAGGACAGCAACAGCGAGGGAGCAACAGTTGATTTCCTATGGAGAAATTAGTATTAGCTCCAAAAATGAGTACTACTTGTCGAAAAGTATTTTAGAAAAGAAGAATTATAGTCAGTGGTGCAGTCGTAAAAAAGCAGAGAGTACACGCTTAAGGCACAGAGTATGTACTAGAGTGTATGTACTATAGTTTTCTTGGGAAAGAGAGGATATACGGTGCTCCTTAAAAAATGCAGAAGGTATACGGCGTGTACCCCCATATACCCTCCTCTACATCCCTAATTACAGTTAGATTGCCGCTGAGTGCCATGTATATTTTTTACTTCTGCTTCCACTTTCAGAACAGCTTGTGTTGTAAATAGAACGCAATGAAATGTTGCTTTAGAATGGAATGATTTGTCATGACAAAAGATGCTACTATTATTGTCAATAATTGATATCTGAATGTAGAGCATTATGTCTCCCAATAATATGATTTAAAGTTTTGTAAATATCTGTACATAAGTGTAAATAGTTGTTTTCTTCTCATTAAATGTTTTCTAAAAAAAAAAGAATCCCTCGGCTCTAAGATTTACTTTCTTTCAATTTGATATGCCATGCATTTTTTGTTTATTTATTCTCCAGACCAGATTAGAATGTTTTTGATGTATAATTTATTATTCGCATATTCGAAATAAGATTTACCTACGGGATTTTAAAGTCATCTGACCTTGATTATCTTTATTTTTCTTTCAATACTATTGGCTAATCTACCTTGTAGAATAAGATTTACCTACAATTTTAAAGTCATCTGACCTTGATTACCTTCATTTTTCTTTCAATACTATTGGCTAATCTACCACAATAGCGCCAAATTTTAACCAACAATGTAAAAAAAAAATCCGTCAATATAGACAATTTTTTTCGTAAAATTTTACGAAATAGTTTCATTTTTCCAAGAAAACAGTAGAACTTCCATAATTGTAATTCTGAGATTACAAATCCGCATAAATCCAGTAAGGTTTCCATCAATTTTATAGAATATTTCTGTATTGCTTACAAAACAGTACAAGTTCCGTAAACGATGTTTAGAAATAGTTGTTCTGTTTGGAAAGAGAAGTAATTAATTGTTGTATACATTTATTAACAGTGATATTATTTTTAATAAAACGTCAATTTTAACTAAATATGTTTCGATATTTAAAATCCAATCATTCTCCAATATTTACTGAAGAGTTAGGTGTTACATTGGTTTTCAAACCCATAAAAGTTATGGCGGCATCTATAGTATGTATTTTTAGACAACTCTATAAACTTTATTTTTTTTTCTTTTTTTTAAATAAAAATTATCGTACGCATTTTATTTAAAGTCCTTCCGGCCAGTGCCGGCAGAAAAAATAACTTTCATATTCCTTTTTTTTGGTAGATTTCGTATAAAATGCTACCTATTGCGTTTTCGCCTATCTAGGAATTTCTGCAAAAATTATACAGATCTACACCGACCACGACCCCCAAGACCCTAAAACTACCATCAGTAAAAAAATTTTATCTATATATATATCGCTTTTTTTATGGAAACGATAACCTTCATAATTCTGCTCGAATCTCTTCTAAACTTATGCATAAAATCTCGGTCAAGTTCGTTAATGGGCAAAATCGGACCAAGGAGGGGTGGAACTAGTTAGAGTTTAAAAAAAAAAACAATTTCTTAAAGAAAATAGATATCGAATCAGTTTAAACTTTATATTATTTCTAAAAAATAGGCCAAAAGTTTATGCATGACGGATATTTGATAACATTAACAAATGAGATAAAGGGGCGAAAAAATATTCTTTTTGGGAGAAAAAAATAACTTCATCAATTCTAAAGATATCAAATCCAATTGAATTTATTATAAATCATCTTAATTTTATCTAAAATTTTTGTATTGACAAGTTTTTGATAGAACCAACTTTTACGGCAAAAAAATAAATAAATAAATAAATAAATAAATAAATAAATAAATAAAAAATAGAAACAAAAACGAAAAAGAGACCCTATTGAAATGGAGTCTGTATTTGGGAGAAAAAAAATTCATAACTTCGTCAATTCTCAAGATATCAAATACAATTAAATTTATTATAAATCTTCTTAATATTATCTAAAACTTTTGCACTGACAAGTTTTTGATAGGACTAACTCTTACGGGAAAAAAACGAAAACAAAAAGGGACCTTATTGAATTACACTGGAAGTCTATGGGAATTTGGCGAAATACTGGATATAACGCAAAGTTAGCGTCATTTTTGGCGAATAATTTTGATCTCCAAGTTGACGACAATTGGCGACAGAACCAGGTTTCCCGAGTGGTAACGCCTTTACAGGTTTTAGATATCTACGCAGAAATATAAGTAAACTTAAAATAAATAGAAATATAAAAAAATAATATTCAAATAAAATAAACTTTTCTAACAAAAATTGAACCGACTTCAAAAACTACCGCAAAGTGAAAATAATTTTTTCACATAATAGTTATAAGAAATTAAATTAAGAGCGTAGTATTTACCATGCGTATTATTATATTTATGTACATTAATTTGATTTTTTGGAGTCTGTGCCAGCCAAGCCAAGTTGCATGTTATTTTCCAATAGACACATATAGTATTTACGAATTTTTTTACGATTTAATATTTAGTTAAAAAAATTAACTTTATTCTTTTACGATTTGCATTGGATAATTAATTTTAATTTTGAACTTGGCTTGGCTGGCACCGACTCCAAAAATCAAATTAATGTACATAAATATAATAATACGCATGGTAAATACTACGCTCTTAATTTAATTTCTTATTATTACTATTATGTGAAAAAATTATTTTTCACTTTGCAGTAGTTTTTGAAGTCGGTTCAATTTTTATTAGGCAAGTTTATTTTACTCTTTTTAGTTTAAAGATAACGATTTTTTGAAGTCGGCTAGTAAAAATTATAATACGGAAAAAAATATTGCAAATTATACACGCAAGTCAGGAGGGGAATCGAACCCACGCTCGTTTTAGAGAACCAGCGCTTAAATCTAGTGCCTTACACTGCTCGGCCATCCTGACTGCACTCCATTCGGTGAGCTTATTTAACATGCATGTTACTTTAAATTCGCGAGAAATCACTAATTTTATTAGTTTTTTCCTAATTGCTAAAAAAGTATTGAATCCATTTCGATGAAACTGAAGTGGTACCAATTCGAGTGTAACCTCTTTCATTTAACACAAAAAACAAATTATTCGGTTGGATAATTTCGGGGTAATCGGTGAACATACATAAAAAAAATAAAAATACATACGGGTCGAATTGATAACCTCCTCCTCCTTTTTTGAAGGCGGTTAATACAAATTATAATATGGAAAAAAGTATTGTAAATTACACACGTATGTCAGGAGTCGGGTTCAAACCAAAGCTCTCTTTCGAGAACTAGAGCTTAAACCTGGCGATTTAGACCGGTCGGCCATTCTGGCTGCACTGCATTCGGCGAGCTTATTCAACTTCCGTGTTACTTTTAATTTACGAGAAATCATTAATTTTATTAGTTTTTGCCTAATTACTAAAAAAGTACTGAACTAATTTCGATGAAATGGAAATGGTACCAATTCAAGAGTAACCTTTTTCATTTAACACAAATACTAGTGTAATCGGTTGGATAATTTCGGTGTAATCGGTGAACATACATAAAAAAATACATACTCGTCGAATTGATGATAACCTCCTCTCCTTTTTTAAGTCGGTTAAAGAAAATTATAATACGGGAAAAAATACTGTATATTATACACGTATGTCAGAAGTGGGGTTCGAGCCCACGCTGTCTTTCGAGAACCAGAGCTTAAATCAGGCGCCTTAGACCGCTCGGCTATCCTGACTGCAAGCCATTCGTCGAACTTATTCAACGTCATCTTACTTTTCGCAAGTCCTATAATTTTAGTACTCTTTCACTGATAAAGTATTGCGTTGATAAAAGATCTGCTATGTAAAATATATATGAAAAAATTATAATACGGAAAAGGTTATTGTATACATGTATGTCAGGAGTGGGGTTCGAACTTACCCTCTCTTTTGAGAACCAGAAATTAAATCACGTGCTTCAAACCGCTCGGCCCTCCTGACTGCTCTCCATTTAGCGAACTTATTCAATGTCCATGTTACTATTAATTTGCAAGAAATCACTAATCTTATTAGTTTTTACCAATTTATTAAAAAAGTACTGAACCAATTTCTATGAAACGGATGTGGTACCAATTCGAAAGCAAGGCCTTTCATTTAACACCAAAACCAAATTAATCGGTTGAATAGTTTCGGAGTAATCGGTAAACATACATAAAAATATATACATTAGGCATCGAATTGATAACCTTTTCTTTTTTTAAAGTCGGCTAATAATACGGAAAAGATTATTATAAATTATACACGTATGTCAGGAATGGGATTCGAACACACGATCTCTTTCGAGAACCTGAGCTTAAATCGGGCGCCTTAAATCGCTCGGCCATTCTGTCTGCTCTCCATTCAGCGAACTTATTCAACACTTTTAACTGTCGAAAAATCACTAATTTTACTAGTTTTTGCCTAATTACTAAAAAAGTACTGAACCAATTTCGATGAAACGGAAGTGGTACGAATTCGAGAGCATCGTCTTCCATTTAAAACAAAAATAATAGAAATCGGTTGCATAGTTTCGGAGTAATCGGTGTACATAAAAAAAAAATACATACGCGTTGAATTGATAACCTCCTCTCCTTTTTTGAAGTCGGTTAAAAATGCTTAGTTCCTTACTCATTTTTAAATTCATTTTTGCTCTCAGATGCATGCGAATTGCCAGTTTCTCTCTTTATATAATATGCCATACTGGTCGATTTTTTTCATAAAGGCAGAATATATTTCAAAAAATGCTGTCAAATTAGGTATTTTGATCCGAATTTCCCTTAAGAAAATTGTGATAAAACCAGCTCTTACAGAAAATTAAACTAAAAATTTTTGAAAAGCGGCCAAATAAAGTTACTAAACTTTGCTTATCTCTAACATATTTTACTTTTTGTTCGTGAAATCAGCAATTAACTTCGAAATCTACTTGTTCCTGTAAGCCGAGCCGACAGGGATGTTATTCAAATATTATTCGACAAGGATATTTTTTATAAAGTTATTTTATTCAAACACACGAAGCTCAAATTAATAGCATCTAAAAATAGAAAATTCAATACTAGTTTTTTTTTTTTTTTTTTTTTTTTGAATGGGAATATCGCGAAGTTGATCAGCTTTATGCAAGCTGATCAAGCAAATTAACCAATGAACTCGGTCAAGATCTTAGTAATTCCTGTGCAATGCTCACTTACGTCGAAACCGGTTGATGTATACGATTGTTGTCGCAGGTAAATAGATTTTTCAATATGTCACTTACATTAGAAATTTAAACTGCTATACTTCAGCCATTTTTTAAAATAAAGAAAAAATAAAAAATGCTCCGAAACACTTAAATAAAAATAAAATTGGAAAAAAGGTTCTTTATTATTTTGTACATGATTATAAATTTTGAAAAAATTTAAAATTTTAAATGGCTGCCATTTTGAAACAAGATGGCGGATGAAAATGGTACACGAACTCGGTTGAGACATTGGTATGTATTAAGTACACACCAAGCTACATCCAAATTAGTTCATAAATACGCGTATCTCGTGACAAAAATTAGATCGTTTCAAAATGTCAGCCACACTGGAAATTCAAAGTGAAATAACTCAGTCACTTTTTAAGATATTATATTGTTCAAACACACGAAGTTCAAATTAGTAGCATCCGAATATAGAAGATTCAATACTAGTCTTTTTTTCAATACTCAATATGAATGGGAATATCGCGACGAAAAGAAAAATGCTCCGATTCTTCGTATCAAGGTCAAACACACAAAAAATATAGTTTTCGATTTCTAAATTTTGTACCCAATTTAAATTTTTTTCATTTAAATGGTTATCATTTTGTAACAAGATGGCGGATAAAGCTGGCCATCGAAGTTGGTCGGTACATTAATATTTACTAAATATACACCAAGTAACATTCAAATAGGCTCATAAATACGATAGTTACAGCATGACAAAGTTAAATAAATAACAAATTTATGTATATGCCGGATTCTTTTGTAATGATTAACATTTTTTGCTTTGTTTTGTTTGTTTGTTTGAGTAGCAATATTTTTACAGATTCTAAGAGTGTAGTTATTTGCAAAATTCGCACATAAAGCCGACATCTTTAGAAATATAAATCAAATTAATCTTTAACTACAATAAAAAAAATTGCCTCAATTTTCGATGCATTTACAAAAAGTTATGTACTTAAGATAAAAGTGTATAGTTTGGATTTTGAGTGAAAGGAGGATATTTAAAACTTTCCTTTTGCTAAAAAGCAATGCAGACAAGAACAGGCTTCAAAATAACATTGAGATATATTTGGCAGTATCTTAAGGCTTTGGAAAATTAGTTTGGACAATATTTTTCAACAGTTAAATAAAAGGCACTGAATGACTTGTAGCACTGACAAAATGTGTACTGAATATGTTCAGTGTAGACAGATGCCCCAGCGTAAACTCAGAAAAATACGAGACTTTTTTTGTTTTGACATCTCGCATCAAATTAAAAGTCGTATTTCGAAACCAAAGTCAATCAAAGTTTGAATCTGTTATGTCTATATAATTGGAAAATTGATTCAAAATTTTCTTTGAAAAAGCAAAACTACTTTTCCTTTATTTTTGCATGACTGTCAACATCTCTGTAAAGCGCCATTCTCTGCTTACACATCTATAATAATTAAAATACAGATGTCTCTCTTGTGCACGATTCTCAGGCAACGTCACTGACATTTTGCTGTATGTACTGCACCATCAGTCAGCTATTTTTGCACCTTTTTTGTGTGGTTACAATAAAAACTCCCATGTCATTCCAAGCATGTGTATTAAGTTTTACCTCTTTTCCTACATTATTCCATGAATTATCAATTTTTCAAATGTGTACTCATTTTCTAATCACCCTGTATTTTCTGCTGGATTAAGCATTAACTACATGCACTTCTTAAAATAAAATAAGGGTTTTAAATAATATATTGATATTCTTCATTTTAAAAAAATAAAATTTATTTTTAAAAGAGGTTATTAGATCAAGAAAAACTAATGTTTAATAAACTGAATGCAGACAAAAAAAAATATATGCTAAATTTGAATTATTAAAAAAAATAATTACCTGATGGCACTTTAAATATTTCATTTCCATTGGTTTCTACCGTTTGGGAATGATCTGTAATTTGAGATTCCTGGTAATTCTTTTTACAGTCCTCTTTAGAAAGATCAATGTTTTGTGCGGTTTTAGCAGCTGAAGGTAATATCATAATGTTAGGTCTTTTATTTGGATTACTTGCTGTGTTATTTTTTATTGCTGTAATATACTGACAATTTCTTGTTCCTGAAAATTTATTATCAAATTTTGGTAAATCCGGAGGTAGCAAAAGACCATTGCTACCCAATCTGTAAATAGGTTTTAATATTTTTGTAGTTAATTGCGATTGGAATGGTTTATTTGAAGATGATTGGCTATACCGTTCTTGGAGAAGCTCTCGAACAGTTTTGCGCCCAACTTTCTTTTCTTTTTCAGTGGTTACTTTTCTCCGATTTTTTACGCTTGAAGTTTGTGTTACACTTTTATTTATATTTGTATTTTGTAAAACTACAACTTTTGTCACAGCTGGTTTGTTTGTTGTTTGAACAGTTTGCATAACACACACGGGTATCGTTGAAACAGGTGGTGGAAATAGCTCTTGTATTGTAGCTAAGGTATTTTTTTGCGATCCATTTGATTCTGGTTTAGAAACAGAATCGCTACTTTTCGTTGCAACTTTATCGAACGACAATGTATTTTGAATTGAATCCATATTTTGTGTTCTTGAAACCGAAACTTTTGATGAAATGCTCCAATTTGTTTCTTTACCTTGAAATGAAGAAAACAAATTCGAACTTACTCCGACTTTACTGGATTTATCACTTAAATTCATGGAATTCAAAGTTTGCATTCTAAAAAACTTATCTTTATTTATCAATTCAGTTTCACTTGTGATGATATTTCTCTTTACTATGTTTGTCGAATCAGATTTTGGTTTATAAGGTATAAAATCATATACCTTATTTTGTGTCTGAGCCTGTGAAGTCACAATATTCTGCGTTAGCTTAACCTGATTAATCATGCTTGGAATAGTACTAGGCTCTTTTAATTTTTGAGAATTCAAAATATTAGCAGAAACTGTTGAGCTATCATAAATGTTTGCCGCTAGAGAATCTTTGATGTCAGCGATTTTTACAGGTATTCTTATTTGTTGAATTGCGTTTTTATTTTTTCCCAGTGGAATATTTTTTATAGGTTTAATTTTTGGCTGTGGTGATTGATTAACGTGTTGTATAGGAAATAATCCACCTGGCACCGGCCGATTACTTAGCTTTGACTGGTAAGTGTTTAAAGAATAATATTTAGAAATAACTGGTAAAGATTGTTGATTCACTTGTGGATTAGCATTTTGAATATAAAGATTGTTTGATGGATTTGAAATAGTTGATTGTGATCCTACTAGACTAGAAATGTTTGATACAGAGGATGGAATAGCATAATTGTTGGGATTATTTATTTGTATAAGACTTTGAGGCATGGTAGTAGAAATAAACTTAGATTTATTAGCTTCCGAATTGATCAGAACTTGCGTTTTGGGGGCATTATGCGATACAGATTGAATTTTTGAGTTGTTTAAGATATCTGGCTTCATAGAGTTTGATGTTTCTGCGAGACCATTAGACGGTTCTACATTTATGACAGTGACTGTATGCAATGGTATTTGCTGAAAAACTGTTGTTGTTATCTTATTATTTGCTTTTGGTATTTGAGTACTTATAACACCAGGAATGGTGGTGGTTGTACTAATTGGAACATTGCTGTTAGTCAAAGTGATAGGCATTTTAACACTTGGGTTATTTATTACTTGATTACCATCGTTTAAAACCATTAATACGTCTGAATTTTTATTCTGAGCTGGTTGAGGATTCTGAGATACTAACCAGTAAACTGGAGTCGAATTTGGTATTGTTGTATTATTTGTATTACTTAATGCAAAAAGCGTTTGTGGAATTTGGGAGAGACACATTTGAGTTCCAGAAACAGAAATTCCTGAATCAGTACTAATATCTCTCTTTATTGATTCATTGGTTTTTCTTCTTTTCATATCCAATGCATTATTAAGAGTAAGATTCTCAGAATCGTACTGGTTATTGCTAGAAGAATCTGTAATTCGAAACAAGGAATTCTTTGGAGAACTTTGGGGTAACAGACGTTTCGTATTTTTTCGTTTTCTTGGGGAGATGTAAACACCTGCACGTTTAGCAGCAGAATTTTCTGCATTTGTTTCAACTACATCTGTATTAACATTCTCATGCGATACATCTACATTTTGGCAAGGAGCTTCTGCAATACAATTTTTGCTTGCATTGAGTTTATTCATCTCATTCAAAACTTCTTGACTATGGATAAAATCAGATTGTTCGTAAATATTAGCTGGAATTGAAAACACTGAAGAAATTATGGGTAGCTGCACAGAAGTATTATTTTCAGTTTCATTTTTTGACAATTTGTTTTCGAAATTAATTGAGCTAATTTGCGAATCTGATTTGCAAGCTATGGGTTTAAATTTAGAAAGTGGATATGATGCAATGCTTGAATTGCTTTCAGTCACTTTTACATTATTACTTTTAAGAAGTGTCTTTTCAGTCCCTAAGCAAGGCTGGTTGACAAGAAAAGTGCAAGGTGTACTTGTTGTAACTTGTTTAAAGCCTTGCTTTAAGATGTTCTTTGCATTATCAAAAAAAAGTTCCGTGTTTTGCTGAAGGCTTTGTATCCGTTTTTTATTAGGAACTTTAGGATGTAAAATTCTAAGAGGAACCGAAGAAGGTAAAGGAGGAAAGACTGCTACTGGTATATTTTGATTTATTATTTTAGGATCATAGCTTTTGCTCTTATCCGTTAGCTTAGCAACAGATGCCAGACTGTTTGACTCTTGGAATGACTTATTTTTTACATTTTGGGTCTTGCTATTAAATATTTGTTCACTATTATCAAGAGATTTCTGATCCTGCTCTGTCTGTTTTTCCATTTCTCCTACTGTTGTATTTATTTCAGCTAGAAGTAAATCTAAATCCTTAAAAATGTCTTCGTCTAAAGAAATTGATGGAGTACTTGATTTTACTACTGAACTAACTGTGTTTAAAATTGGAGTGAAGTCTTTTTTTGTGTATGACGCTGTGTTGACAGGAGATTTTATTGGTAATAGATTTTGTAGTTCTTTTATCTCCTCGTCTGTTAGAGATCCAAAATCATATTTAATATCTTCATTAGCAGGTAAATTTGGGTTAAGGAAATCCCAAAATGTATCTTCTGCATCGATATTTTCGGAACTATAATTGGATTTCATAATATTATCCTGGTTTAAACAGTGCCATAATTTATTTTCTTTAGGTGAGATTATTTTTCTGTCTGTGGGTTTTTGGCATTTCAGTTTCAAAAAATCTTCGAATTCATTTGGAGTTCCTTTAGAAATGACGTTATAATTTCTTTGAGTTACTTCGATATCAGTTAGTTTTACATCAAAGTAAGGTACATTTGAACTTTGTTTACATAAAGAATCTACAGCTGTATTTGTATTTAATAAAACATTAGCTTGTGTTATCGAGGTTGATATTGTACTCGAAAACTCAGTAGAACACGTCCCATCAACTGATCTTGATTCTTGTGAACCATAATCAAAAGAGGATGCAATTAACGACAGACTTTTCAACTCTGCCTGCTCAGCATCTGACAGAGGTCCAAGAACGCATTCATCAGAAGCATATATGTTTGTTTTTAAAAAATCCCAAAATTTATCATCGCCGTCCTCTTTTGAAACATTTTTACAATTGTAATTAGAATTCATAGGCCTTTCATCAACCGTTTTTAAAATGTTATAAAATTCATTTTCTTTTGATGTATTAAAATATTTTTTTAATTCTGTGTTTTCATCTATTTCTTTACTGAAACTGGATGCAAATAAGTCAATGGATGGATTAGCATCATCATTTTTACCTTTTCCCTTTGATTTTCCCTTTGTAGATACGGGTAATTTATTTTCAGTGACACCACTTGACAACATTTTAGAAGTATATTCTGATTTCAATGGAAAACCTAACTCTTTGTTTTCATTCTTTTCTTTTAAAATAATTTCTTTAGTTTTTCCATTTTTTTCTCTAAAAAAATGTTCGAAAGTAAAATCTTCGTTATAAATGTCTGAAAAGTCCGGGCAATGCATATCTGATGACTTACAATCATCCATTTTCAGCTAAAATTATAAGAGTGAATGCATTCATTAATTTGCATGAAAATATATAAATGTTAAACTTATAAATAAGTACAGTAATGGTGTTGAAATATAGTAAAAACAGAGATAATATACTTTGATGATTTATACATGTAATTGATTCAGTTATAAAAATAAAACAATTCTAAATTATTCAAATCTATAAAAATACGCATTATACAGTTTATTATACATTCATCCTTTTTATTTAACCACTAGCTATATATCAACCTGATGTATATTTGCGTAATATGACATGTTTTTATTTTTGGAGAAAATAATCTAATTTTCTTTTACATAAAAAAATAATACTAGTTTTGCTATATTTCTTATCATAAATAAGAAATTAGAGATGGTGGTCACACATTTTATTAACGATTTTTACTCTCTGTACGATTTGAACTTAAATGACAAATGGAAAAATCAATATGACTTCAATTTGAAATAGGATTAATTATTATCTGCAATATTAACAATATTCTTTGATGTAAAATGTGTGAAAAGTGGAATTTTAATGTTTCTACTCGTAAAATAAGTGACATAATAAAAAAGAATAACTTTAAAAAATGTTTTAAAGGCAAGCTTTGATTATAACTAAACCTAACATAGATACAAAATTGAGAGTAATTATTTTTATCATTTTGTTTTAAAAAATAGCATTGATATATAATTTAAATCCGAATTCCTAGCAAGAAAAAACGATCAAATACCTCCTGAAGACCGAACCCACTTGGATTTTCCCATTCGCGGAACAGAAAGACGGCGCATGCTGTGCAAACCAAGCTATGGTTCGCTCGAAGACCATCAGTTTTTTACTAAAACAATCAACGATATTTGCGTAACATTAGGGACAAATTTTTTTTTTTTCCTTCTTTAATGGCTTCCCTGTTTTGCCCGTACGTCCTACGGGCAATGTGCTTTTGCCAATCATGTTTTTCCCGCACCACGTACGGGCATTCCATACTCCATTCATTATTTATTATTATCACCAGTGGAATTTTATTGTAAATTTTGTATTATTTAATCCAAACATTTTTCTGATTCAATTAAGCAAAAATTTCTGATTTGAAAAACCGTTGATAAAAGATTAAAAATTCTGTAAAAGACATAAAAATTAAAGACATTATTTGAAAGTTTTTTTTTTCTTTCAAAATTATTGATTAGTTACGTGTTTAATAGAATGTTGTAGTGTCACTGGAAATAAAGTCACACTGCCAAAAATTAAAACAATTGTAGTACAGGAAGTGTATTGAAATTGGATTTCAAGATTTGATCTAAACGGACAGGTAAACTAATTTTAAGTTTTCAAAGAACGAAAAAAAGTGAAAGTTTACATTTGACTGGAAAAGAGTAAAAAATTCATCCCCAATATTAATACGTCCATCTCTCAAAGGATCTTAATACCATAAAAATTGTCAAAATATTATTTTTATTATTATATTGGGTTAAAGTTAAATACATATTTTAAAAGTACTAGGGGACTCTGCCGCCTACGAGTTACACAAGCCAACTCCCGTTCACACTCTAAAAATCTGTTAATTTGATCTGTTTTAAAAAGATTACGGAGGATTAAATTATAATTGAAAAAAGAGTGGCAATCTTCCTGTTAAAAGATTTCCATGCATTTTCCTTTAACTGGAGATTTTAAGGCCTAATTAACTGCTGTTAATTTTGTTTTCGTGCTTGATTAAATAAGATTAGTTAAACCTTAGAAAATTAGCTAAAATAAAATGTACTTTAGTCAATAGAGTCTTTGCTTCCTGGTATTTTTCTAACAACGCTATAAGAAAATGATTTTAAATGTAACGTTTTAAATCTGATGTGATTTTTGCCGAACTTTCTTTTCTCTTTCTGACTGTCATCTGAAAATACTTTTATTGTTTGAAAGGTTAATATTACTATTTGCATTGTCCTAGCATAGGCAACAGTAGTTTTAAAAAATCATCTCGTAATATGAAATAAACCTTTCATATACATGTAAACATACTTTAATTTAAACTATCTGTGCTATTATTTGGATATTTCAAATAAAACTTTATTTCACCTCTTTACTGCTTTTAATACGTAATTTTTTTTAATTGTAATTTGAAAGGATTTTTTCTGTTTATAATAGTCAAGTATGAATATTTTTTTAATTTAAAGGAAATATTATTTGCTTTGTTTTGATAATTGGAAACAATTTAAAATAATAACTCTTTTCTAAAATATATAGAAAATGTCTCTGTAAATGCTCAAAATTTGAAACTGAAATTGAAATAAAACCTCAAAAATCTAATCAAACTAAAAAAAAAAAAAAATTGCAGTGTGCACATCCTGAGTTTTGAATAAATATCCTTAGAAAAAAATTAAAGTACTGTCTTCTGTACAGTTTTTACTCCAATAAAACTTTTTCAATGGAAATTAAATTCAAATTTGACCAACTTTAACATTAAATATCTCTTAACCTCCTCAGCCCCGAGGCAAAAATTACTAGGGACTACTAAAGTCCGTAATATTTATTTTAAAACTTCTCCAAAGATGTACGAGCATATACACACTCATGTCCATGAATTAAGAATAATTCAGAATCACATGCTCTCAGTGCCAAAACCGAACCGTTATGACACAGAGGACACATGTGGATGATATTTTACATAGAATTATCGGTCGTCTGGAATGTGGGCGTACTCAAATAGACAAATCCGAGGAACTTGGAATTGCTCAAAGTGGTTTGGCAACGATTGACTTTGGCAACGATTCGAAGAAGTGACTTTGGCAACGATTCCAAGATGATGGAAGTGTCAGTAAACGTTAGAGTACAGGTCGTCCCCGAGTTACAACTACGAATGGAGACCGTTATTTGGCAGTAACTGCAAAAACACAGACGGAGCACAACATCAGACCCGTCTTGTCATCTGTCTTCAGACACGGGTAGGACTGTTTCAAGGCAAACCATGTACAGACGTCTGGGAAATATTGGTCTATATTCTCGCAGACCTGTTAGATTTATTTCGCTCACGGGAATTCACTGTCGCCTGGAGTAGAGAACATGCAATGTGGATATCGTCACAGAGGGCTTGTGTAATGTTTTCCAACGAGTCCAGGTTTAGCTTGCAGTCTGATTCACGTCGGACTTTCATATGGAGAACGCCAGGCGCCCGCTACCACCAAGAGATCATTGAACGACATCGTTACGGTGGTACATAATTGCTCGTTTGGGGGTGGAATTATACTGGGCTGCAGAACAGATCTACATGTTCAAAATGGAACCATGATAGGCCATATTTATCGGGACATCAATCTGGAACAACATGTACGTGTGTTTAGGGGGGGGGGGGATAGGCTCAGAATTTGTGTTTATGGATGATAACCCCCTTCCTCACTGAGCATACATCGTAAATGAATGCCTTCAAGCTGAGAATATCACCCGTATGGATCGGCCATTATTTTCGCCTGACTTGAATTCGAGAGAACATGTATAGAATATGCTTGGCCGACGGGTTGCAGCCCGTCACCACCTCCTACATGTATGCCGGAACTTCAGAGAGCACTGCTTGGTGAGTGGAGTAATCTTCCCCAAGATCAACTTGATAATTTGATACTCAGCATGCCTAGGCATTGTGTGGACTGCATTTCATCGTCTTGGAAACATACAATTTATGAACCATCATACTAACCATATAATGTTTTTTTAAAGTGGGGGATACTTTTTGTAATTGCTCTAGGGAGCAACAATTGTAGATTTTATGAATTTTATCACAGAGCAATTCCATCTCAGCTCAGGCAAGGCATTAGAGGTCTGCACAAGCCCGGATTTAGAATAATTTTCAACGGGCCGGGCCGGACCGGCAAAAAAATTAAACGGGCCAGACGGGCCGGGCCAATATAAAAAATTTTCAGGCCTGCCGGCCCGTTCTGAAGATTTAAGCAGCAACGATAAAATATGAGGTATTTTAAACGAATATGGTTTTAACAAGAATAAGTATAAATGTGCGCCACGAGCCATACTAGTTTGACAACATCAATATAAAAATGTACAATGTAGAGATCGGCATCGGACATTTACATTGTGTGTAATCCGTTTCATATTTTTTTAGCATACTCTTGCCGGGCTGATATCAAGTTTGTATTACTTTTCTACATATAGACTGGCCGAACCGGAACTAAACTTAATTGTTTTCAAGATCTGTAAGGCAGAAAACATGATTTGTAAAATTATTAACAGCGATAAAAAACTTATATTAGCTTAATCTTTGGATGTATACTTCTTGATGGTCTTTGAATTAACTTCTCAATAATGCAAAAGTTTGACACGTTTTCTGATTAATTTTAAATTGTAAAAGTATAAAAGTGATAAGCTAAACTATTGAAGGGGTCATTCCATGTCAAATCACCCAGACCATGGCACCCACCGTCACCAATTTTGATAAAATTCAGTGAATTTGTAGAATTTATAATGCTGATTCCAAAAATATCAATTATACTGAAATTGATCAAATGGTTTGTAAGTTATGAGCTTTTAAACACCTCCCAATATGGCCGATTTGCCACCATTTTGAATAGCACATGTGACAACAAAAAAGTTCATAACTTCTTTCAGGTTTAAGCTAGAGCTTCCAATTTTTTTTTCTTGCTTTGTTCAGAATAAAGTAAGCTTTCATTTAAACAAATTTTTGTGAACCTCATTCTCTAAAAATGTTGTCAGAAAATGACTTTTTGTCATTTTTTTTTAAATAAAAAAGGTGCAACTTCAATGGCTGATTTCACCCAATGTACCCCCTTCAATTTTCACCTACTTGCATAAATAGGCTACTCAAAGTGTGTTTTGATGACTGACAAAAAATTTAATGGGCGGTTCTCAGGTTTTTATTAAAAAAAAAAAATTCAATTTTACTAACTTTCCACAATAACAGGAAACACAAGATAATGTTGATATTTCTTTTATTACCAGAAATATCATACATATTTACATCTAAAAGTTTGATAAGTTTTATGTTACATAAATATATGTATTTAATGTGGCTAAAAAAGGGGGAATCCCTAAGGAATTTATAATCCATTATAGGAATGCCAATAATGGATTCTTGCAAGACATAGAAGTACTTTCCTGACAAATTGAAATCGATTGCTGAGTTTCAATAACTTATAAGTAAAAATTAAATGATAGAAAAAGTTCTACAAATAAGTACATTATATAACAAAATCATACTTGTATATAATACAAAATGTGATAAAAGTAAAACTCTTAAATAAAAAATACAGTAAGTAAAAGTTACACTTGTCTGCATGATATCGGAGGTTTAAGAACCAATACAACCCCTTAATGCATTTTTTATGCTAATTACACAACTGTTCTTAGTTTTCTTCTATCATGTATAGTTTGTTTGCAATCAACCAGAGTTGATTTCGAAGATTCATTGCCGAGAATAAGCATCATGTAATAGTCACAGATAATGTAAATGTATATTTGTGGATGCTTGTGAACTTATCTATCGACTTTTAGAATACAATCTGATTGTATTTAGCATGAGGTATACAAATGGTTTATCTGCAGTGACTTCAAATTTATATTAATATTATTGGCACATTAAGCTGGGTACACAAGAATGCCTTGCTTTCTATGTGGACGGGACAGTCCGGCAAAGCGAATGCCGGACTGTGCCGTTTTTTTTCATGAATTAAGGATAAACTTATTCTGAAAAAAATCAAGATTTTTCTGATATCATTGGTAATCACAATCTTCTTATCAAATATATTTATGTATTAATCAAGCTTTTATGGGTATTAAATCTAAATCTGGCTAAACCTGGAATAAAACTTCCTTATTTTATGATTTTGTTGTGAATTAGTAATGTATCTTTATGAGGCAAGCTACATTAAATAATTTAGGAAAAATATATTTCATGTTTATAATGAATATTTAAATATATATTATTGATTAACAACTTGACCTTTGCTTTTAATAATTTAATCACTTTGAAAATTATCTAAATTTTTATTTTAATTTATTACTTATTTTAATATTTGATTATATTGTAAAGCATTAATTTTAGTTTTGACTATTAATTGCATTCAAAATCTGTTTTTAAAAAATGTAAACAAAGTAATGACCAGAAATCGGAATTCTAAAATCCCCATAACTTCTGGATCCAAGTTGTGCGGATTTAAGGGAGTTAACTGTATTTAACTTCAAAATTAACATCTGCCTGTTGGCAAGAGTTTAAAAATACTAATTATCTTTAGTTTAAATCATTTTTGATGTAGATATATTTTTAATAGCATGTTTATTGTGTATGTGATATGCTAATTTGTATTATTTTAAAGTTCCATAATTTTCATTTAAGAGTTGCAATTTTATCACATTTTGTATTACACTAGCAGGGGAGACCGAGCTTAGCTCGGTCAAAATTAACTTTGTGTTCAACTCGATATAGTATTTTCACTGTATCATTAACTCTGTATTATTACTGTAAAACATGTTTATAATAGTATTATTTAGAAAAACAATCAATAAGAAAACTATGTTTTTATGCGCATATTTATAAATTTTATTTTATTTTAAATTTTACAACGAAAGGACATCGATCTAAATCACTTTATTAGCTCCACTCTGATTGGTTTAACCATGCATCTCGAATCCTTTTAAGAATGTATAAAAAAATTTTTTACATTCTGAAAGACAATATTTTTTGCTAGATATAGCCAAATTTGTAGGCATTCTTTCATTTGGCTCCAAATACGTGTTTTGGTTTTCGTAATTTTTATAGTCGATTTTTTGGCCATATGTCGCCAATATTTTGTCAAATATCACCAAGTTATTGGCTTTTGCCATATTCTCGTGACCCTGACCCGTATTACCCAAAATGAGCCACTAATCAAATTTGATCAAGCATGTGACATAGCTCAGTCGTCTTCAGGTAATCAAAAACAGTAGAATATAAAATTGAATCAAAATCGTTTAAGCCATTTTTTAGGTAAAATTAGCTTGGCAGAATTCCGCAATGAAGCGAAATGACCCACTAATATAATTTTGTTTAACATGCGACTCAGCCAAATAGTCTTCTCGTGACAAAAAACGTTTTGTTTCAAAATTTAGGTAAAATTGATTGAGTCATTGTTATATATAATTAGAATGACCCTAGCTCATTAAGACCCAAAATGACCCACTAACAGAATTTTCGCGAGCATGTGTCCAAGCCGAATGGTTTTCTCTTGCTCAAAAACGATATAATACAAAGTATAGTCGAAATGGTGAGTACCATTTTCTATATAAAATTACCATGACCCATCATGACCAACAAATGACCCTTATAATCGAAATCTCTCGAACGTGTGGCCTAGCTCTTTAGTTTTAGCATGCCGGAAAACATTAGATACAAAATTTAGATAAAATCGATTGAGCCGTTTTTTAGATATAGTTAGTTTGACCCTTACCCCTTATAATCCAAAATGACCCATTAATCGATTTTTCTCAAAAATCTGTCCTAACCCAATGATTTTCTTGTGACCGAAAACGATAAAATACAAAATTTAATCAAAATTGCGCGAAACGTTGTCTAGATAAAATTAGAATGACCCAAAAGTGGCCCACTAATCGAAATTTCTCGAACATGTGACCTACCCCAATGATTTTCTCATGCCAAAAATATGTTGTATACAAAATTTCGTTAAAATCGACCCACCCATTATTTAGATATAGCTTGATCTTGACCCATTAAGACCCACAAATGACCCTTATAATCAAAAGCTCTCGAATATGTGACTTAGTCCATTACTTTTCTCGTTTCTAAAAATTGTTACATACAGAATTTCGTTAAAATTGATCCTGCCGTTATTTAATTATACATAGCTTGACCCAGACCCTTTATGATCCAAAATGACCCATTAATCGAAATTTTTCGAACATGTAACCTAGTCCAATGATTTTATCGTGCCAAAAAAATGTTGCATACAAAATTTCATTAAAATCGATCCACCTGTTCTTTAGATATAGTTTGACCATGACCTATTATGACCCATCATGACCCACAAATGACCCTCATAGTCGAAATCTCTCAAACATGTGATTTAATCCATTAGTTTTCTCATGTCAAAAAACTGTTAGATACAAAATTTCGTTATAATCCATCACACCGTTCTTTAAATATAAATAGCTTGACCCAGACTCTTAATGACCCAAAATGACCCATTAATCGAAATTTTTCGAACATGTAACCAAGTCCAATGATTTTATCGTGCCAAATAAATGTTGCATACAAAATTTCGTTAAAATCGATCCACCTGTTCTTTAGATATAGGTTGACAATGACCCATTATGACCCATCATGACCCACAAATGACCCTCATAGTCGAAATCTCTCAAACATGTGATTTAGCCCATTAGTTTTCTCATGTCAGAAAACTGTTATATACAAAATTTCGTTATAATCCATCACGCCGTTCTTTAAATATAAATAGTTTGACCCAGACTCTTTAATGACCCAATATGACCCATTGAAATTTTTTCTTGAACATGTAACCTAGCCCAATGTTTTTCTCGTGCCCGAAAACCATAGAGTGCAATTTTTAGTCAAAATTGCGTGAGAAAATCTCTAGATAAAAATAGCATGACCCACAATGACCCTAAAAATGACCCACTAACCGAATTTTCTCGAACATGTTACCAAACCCAATGGTCTTCTTGTAATCCAAAACGATACAATATAAAATTTGGTCAAAATCGTTAGAGCCGTTTTTTAGATAAAAATGGCTTGACCCATAATGACCCAAAATTGACCCACTAATCGAAATTTTTCGAACATGTGACCCAGCCAAATAGTTTTGTTGTGCCAAAAAACGATTGGATAGAAAATTTCCTTAAAATCGATCCAGCCGTTCTCTAGATATAAATAGTTTGATCTTGACCCATTATGACCCAAAACGACCCAATAATCGAATTTTCTCGAACATGTGACCTAGCCCAATGGTCTTCTCGTGCCCGAAAATTTTAAAATCCAATTTTTTGCGAAAATCGTTAGAGCCGTTTTTGAGATAAAATTTACCCACACACACACAATTTTTGCTCGCATTATAGTATAAGATACAAGTATGATTTTGTTATATAATGTACTTATTTGTAGAACTTTTTCTATCATTTAATTTTTACTTATAATTTATTGAAATTCAGCAATCGATTTCAATTTGTCAGGAAAGTACTTCTATGTCTTGCAAGAATCCATTATTGTCATTCCTATAATGGATTATAAATTCCTTAGGGATTCCCCCTTTTTTAGCCACATTAAATACATATATTTATGTAACATAAAACTTATCAAACTTTTAGATGTAAATATGTATGATATTTCTGGTAATAAAAGAAATATCAACATTATCTTGTGTTTCCTGTTATTGTTTGTCAGTCATCGAAACACACTTTGAGTAGCCTATTTATGCAATTAGGTGAAAATTGAAAGGGGTACATTGGGGGAAATCAGCCATTGAAGTTGCACCTTTTTTTAATTAAACAAATGACAAAAAGTCATTTTCTGACAACATTTTTATAGAATGAGGTTCACAAAAATTTGTTTAAATGAAAGCTTACTTTATTCTGAACAAAACAAAAAAAATTGAAAGCTCTAGCTTAAACCTGAAAGAAGTTATGGACTTTTTTGTTGTCACATGTGCTATTCAAAATGGCGGCAAATCGGCCATCTTGGGAGCTATTTAAAAGCTGGTAACTCACAAACCGTTTTATTAATTTCAATATAATTGATATTTTTGGAATCAGCATTAGAAATTGTACTAATCCACTGAATTTTATCAAAATTTGTGATGGTGGGTGTCATTTTTGGAAAAATCTGGGTGATTTGAGATGGAATGACCCGAAGGGATTTAGAATCGAATAGCGTTTTTCATTTTTGGCAAATAAAATACTTGTATAACCTTGTTGAGATATAATAGTTTCTCAAATGATTGCAGGTTTTTATCCCTTCCCATGCTATCGCTTCCAGAAACTATTCAAAACGCTAATTATGACAGTATTTTATTTGCTTGCAGTATTTTTAAATTGCTTGTATCAAAAATAGGATAACGGCATTCGGTTATATAGTTTCTGAATAAAGATACCTGCTAATCTTATGCGTTTATGAGAAAAAAATTAATTCAAAATTATATCAGAAAGGAGCTTCTTTGAATTTAAGAATGAATTTGGATTTAAAATATTTAATAAGATGATATAGAAATATTTTTGTAAATCTTTTATTAAACAGCTTCAAAAGTAACGATATTTTTAGTTTTCCTTCTTTTTTCATTTATTCTAAGCCATATTAATTTTTTAATGAATTTTTTTTTCGATTCTTGAAAGCCTAAGAATGTAAGTAATCATTAATGTTGTTAATGTGTATTTCCTGTAAAATATATTGCAAAATCATTCCATAGATATGCATGCCGTATTCTTTAAAGAAATCTTAATTATATGATAAAAATCTGAATTTTTTAGAAATCGTAGAAATTGTAACGGGCCGGATCGGGCCTAAAACATAAAAATTTTAAAGAGTCGAGCTGATGCCGGGTCGGGTCTGGCCGAAAACATTTTCCTACGGGCCGGGCCTGGAAATTCCGGCCGGTGGAGACCTCTAAAAGACCCAATTTTCCTATTTCCTAATTTTCCAAAAGAGTCAATTCCCAATCACAGATTTTTTTCAAAAAAATACAGCAGTTAGAAATGAGTGATATACAAAATTTCCCAAAAAGATTTTTCCCTAAAAAATTTATTTCTTTGGTTACAGCACTTTACAGTTTATGATAAAATTGACAATTTTCATAAAAACTGAAAAATTCTTCATTTTGAAATGAACACAGTACCAAACATATTCGGCCAATTTATTTTTTACAAATAGATAATAAATTGAATTTTACTTTAGTATAGTTTTAAAAAATATAGTGACTTTTTACTTAATTAAAAAAAATTAGTTTTTAAGTACAAAAAATACAATTATTGTTGAATTTAAGATTTTTTTCAGAATGAAAAAAATATTTTAAAGCTAAACATTGATGGCAATCCAAAGATTTTTAGTGGGAGTTTTATAGCAAACTAGCGGCCTTCGCCCGCTACGCTGGTCGGTTTATCTAAAGAAATCTTGAAGAAGTAGTTAGATAAGGTTCAGACATTCATTAAAAAAAAAAAAAAGCAAGTCGATCATTCAAAAAACGTTGGGAAATATCAAATATTTACTGTAATTTTTTAAGAAAAACAAAGTTTCGAAAAAAAAAATTAAATCGAAAAAAAAATTACACTGACATATTAATGCAAGGAAATTTTCCCAGAGAGAAAATTCGCCTTGAATACAATATTTCAAATTCTTTTAATTGCTTATAGGCGTTAATGCCAACATAGTGAAAAAAAATTCCATGCTGGGAATCGAACCCGGGCCATCAGTATGGCGCACTGACGTTCTACCGACTAAACCACATGGAACGACAGCCAGCTTGAAACTTTCTCATACTTAAGTAGACTGGCGAAAACATAACGATAGCGCGTTTTAAAATCGCACAGTGACATCTATTGGATTTTATATGTACTAAAAAACGTTATGTACTAAAAAACGTGAGCAGCGCACCTAATAGTTTCTTTTGTTTCTTTTTGTTACTTTTTTGTCTGTTGTCCGATTTTGATGAAACAAAGCCTATACACTGCCCGGGAGTGTGCATTCTTCATTAGTGAAAACCGCATAAAAATCCATTCAGTAGTTACGAAGATAACCTCGAACAAACAGACAGACAGACAGACAGACAAAAAATTCAAAAAAAAAATTTTGTGTTTCATTGGTTTTCTTTTATCGCCCTGACTCCATTTTTGTCAATTATCTTCAATGTACAGACACACCGGGTCCTACTGTTTTATTATATGTATAGATTTTATTTTAATCCTAAGATGCATGCAACTGTTGTAATTCAAATTTTAAATAAAGCAAATTTTTGTAAAATCGCTATTTTTAAAATGCAATTTCTCCAAAATACCAGTTTTTAAAAATCTGATAATATGCTTAATTGATACGTTCTTAATTTCTAGTAAATACCTTTCAAGCAGATAATGTGTTTTTGCTTAAAAAGTTTTATATGATTTTTGAAAGTAATGTGTTGTGTATTTAAAAAAAGAAAAAAAAAACAGAAGGTCAAGCTTTTTCTTATTTTACTGAAATTATAATATGATTATATTTTAACGAAAAGATAATAATGTGTACATAATTATGGCAGATAAACATAAGCTAATCTACAAAATTTCCTATTCATAAAATGCAAATAATCCAAACCCCTTAACTACCACTGGCAAAATACTCAAGTATCATTATTTACCTGCATAGCATGTTTTAGTTAAGTTTTCATATGATATAGCTCACTTGCACAAAAATAAAACTGTTACTAAAGAATTGGATTTTTTAGAAATTGGCCATGGTAAAAGTGCATGTGATGTTATTCGAAGGGGGGGGGATGCAAGCACTATGTAACAAAATTTATTCTCCAAAAAGAGCCAATAAGAGCTGTCCGAGATTCTGCCTCTTTTTTTGGGGAGGAGAGGGAGGGGGGTATGCAAGCAACACGCAACAAAATTTAATCTGCAAAAGGAACCAATAAGAGCTGACCGAGATTCTGTCTCATTTTTTGATAAACTATCTTCTCTGCTAAAAAATAGCAATCTACTCTATCTAGACAGAAATATTATTCAAGCCTATAGAACTAATATGCTAATGCAAAATCTATTGTTGGTATACGATCTAATCATTATTAGGTGATTGAAAATAATGAAGGTTATATGGGGCGAACAATTAATAAAAAGAATATTGCCCAGTTAAACTGATGGCATTGAGCTCACAGGCTACGCATACTAATTGTACATTATAGCCTTGTATTTTCGTTAATTCCGTTCGAAAAAAAATTAAGAAGGGGAAACAACGCTCCCCTTCCTCCTTTTTTATACTTAATCATTGAACCTCCTAAACTATCAAGTACACTGCTTTATCATATTGAAAAATCTATATCCAAAATTCAGAGCAAATCGGATAATTCTTAATAAAAACCCATTTAGCATTTATATAATTTAAGAGGAGTTATTCCCCTCTTTTATGCTTAACCATTAAACTTCCAAAACTATTCAGAGATTTGAACGAAATCTGACAATTCTGATTGAAAAATCCATTTATACAAGTTAAGGGGAGGGGCATTAAAACCCCCGTTCCCCCTGTTTATACTTATTCAATGGACACCTAATAACAGCCACGGACTCGCCTCATCAGAATGATCCTATATCTAAATTTTGAACGAAAACTTAATTATGCATGAAAATCCTGTTTATATCAATTAAGGGGAGGGTCATGAGCCCCCCGTTTCCCCTGTTTATACTTATTGAATGAACACCTAATAACAGACACGGTATCTCCTCATCAGAATGATCCTATATCTAAATTTTGAACGAAATCTGTTAATTTTGCATGAAAATCCCGTTTATATCAATTAAGGGGAGGGGCATGAGCCCCCCGTTCCCCCTGTTTATACTTGTTCAATGAGCACCTAATAACAGTCACGGAATCGCCTCATCAGAATGATCCTATATCTAAATTTTGAACGAAAACTGTTAATTCTGCATGAAAATCTCGTTTATATCAATTAAGGGGAGGGGCATGAGCCCCCCGTTCCCCCTCTTATACATATCGAATGAACTCCAAAAACTAATCAGGGAAGCGCCTTATCAGGATATACCTATATACAAAATTTAAAGTGGATCCGTTATTTTTATCATGAGTTATCGCGTTACGCACGAACGCACGTACATACAGAACGGACGGGCACATAAGCTCTCAGGCTACGATAGCCTGTGAGCTAAAAATTACTTATCCGCATTTGCTAAAACCCCCAGGGGGTCGGTTGCAAAAGTCAAATTTGGTATCACTGAGTAGCTTATTTAAAAATATTTAACACGTATATTTACGTTTTTCAATCTCATATGTATTTCTCGAGTTATTCAGCCGTTTCCAGACTTTTCGGACACCCTGTATATCTTTTAAATTTTAAACAATTATTACTTGAATCATATTATCAAATTAAAAATATGATGCATCAAAATTTCCTCTGTTTAACAAATCAGGAAAAGTAGTTTAACTTGTTCATTTTCATTTGCAAACTAATATAGACGTCGGACTAATTGGACTTTTCGTTATTTAAGTATAACGCTCTACGACAGTTTGTGGCTCCGTCGCCAACAAGTGGAGATGAGACGGGCTCAGTACAAAACCGGGTTCGACCTGACCCGGGCTCGTTTTTTATAAAAGCATTCGGATTCGAGCCCATTATTTCTGAAATTATCAATTTTATTTATTCTCGTATAGAAACAAAAAATAACTTTATTTTTCCACAGTAAAAATTGCGTATTAAATTTCAAGTCACTTTAATTATCTTTTGGTCAGAATAAAATAGAAACAGAATCTCTCTCCCTATTTTTAGTGACAGTAAAACACTATTTTAAAAGAAAACTCTTTTATAGGCTTGAAGAAAGCAATGGATGCAATAAAAAACTCTATAAATGTATTACAAAAAAAGTAAGAAAAGTATGCGTTAAGCATAGATTATGAAACACTTTCCAACACTTCCATTAAATCTTTAACAAAACTGTTATTTAGGGAAATAAGATGCTATTGTCCATAGGCAAATATGTATTCCAATGCTTTTGGAATACATATTTGCAAACTAATTGCATAATTGCAAAACTAACCCTGTATTTGATCCGTCGGTTGATATATAATATCCTTATATATATTATAAATGTGAAAGTGTGTCCGAAAATTGGAATGAACTTGGCTTCAAAACGGATGGATTAATGTCTTTGAATTTTTGTATATAGGTAAATTATTGGCCTGAAATGAACATAGGCTAATTTTTATTTATTTTATTCAAATATTTTTCTTAATAATTCAATATTTCGCTATTTTTCATACAGAATAAATTGAAAATTTTTCCATAATATTTAATTATCTTTCTTTTTTCGTTGCCAAAAGATAAAAAAAACGGAATAATTATTTCTCTTCTGTAATTAATTTTCAACTGAAAGATTTTCACGTGATAAGATAAAATGAAATAAATAAATGGACCCTATTCTGTTTTTCGGTTCGAGATTAAAAACCGCAATTTCACCAATTGTGACTTCAGAGGAATGCTGTTTTTCTTCTTATATTACGCAAACGATTATATAAAATTTCTTTTACACTTAGAAGACTTTACAAGAATACAACTTCACACTTTACAAGAATATAAATATTTTAGTAGTTTTTCCGGATATTAATCCGTAATCAAAATGAACCTTTTTCTTTCTTTCGGTTCGAGGCTATTAAATTCAACTTTTTACCAATTGTGACGTCAGAGGAATACTTTCCATTAAGAATTTTAAAAATATCAATGTAACGTCATATATGAAACAAAGTATAAGTTTTCAAGTTTTCATTTTTAATAACACAATGTAATTTTGAGTAAGTGCTACAAAGAGACGACTGTGACGTCACATATTGAAAATAAAATATCTCTGATGTTGAAATGAAATGAGATTGAATTATGATATCAAAAGTTATTTAAAGAAAATTAAGTTTGTTGTCTGAGCGTGACTAATATTTAATTTTAAAATGAAATAAGTTTTTTTAAAGGTTAAATATTAAACGATTAGAAAATATTAATAATTTATACATATCGTAAATGACGTAATGATCAATGAAAAACTTTTTATCATTTTTAGAAAGTAAGAAAAGCTCAACTAATCAAAAAAAAAATATTTTTGTGTGTTAATTCTGAAAATTGTTCAATTCTGAAAATTGTTCAATTCTGAAAATATAAATAAATATCACTTTAAAAATGCACTTTCGGGCTTAAAATCTAAAAATTTAATGTAATTGGGAGAAAATACATTCCCTCAGTCAATATTTCAATTTGGCATAATGTTCTCAAAGTGTACTGGAAACAGGTTTGTAAATGGATATTAATTGCACATTTTTTTTAGCTCTTAAAAAGTAAAAATATGTTGTGACTTTTAAGAATGTTTTTTATAATAAATTTCTATACATTTTTATGGTATGCAGAGCATATATGTACAAATTATACAAAAATGCCACCTAAAACACAGTTTTGTAGTATATTTTTCCTAACACTTTTTTTTTTTTTTTGTTTCGTTTTACGGAAACTACCCGCTTTTTGACACTTTCTAACATGGTCTAAAAGTGTTTACGACTTCAACCTGTCTGTATACCGGATGCCGAGTGCCTGGGGTCTGCCGTCTGTCTGTCCGTTTTTCAACTTGGGTAAATATAGTGGAATTCATACGAAAATAACATACGTTATTGAGATTTACCAGTGAGCAATTACAGCATATGCGGCATTAAAAATGGACCAGGTAGCAATTATAGCTGAATCACAGGAGCACTCAAAAAGAAAATTTACATTATGGTCTAAGGCGAAAAAATCATTTGTGGTGTATTTTGATAATGTTACATAATTTTAAATGTAATGAAATTTACATGCATTTTTAAGGTTCAGAAGAACATGGTTACTATCGAATATGTTAAATGTAATACTTATAGTGTGCGTACAGGGAGCTCAAAAGTATTTCAATATATTATGGTCTGTGAAGAAAAATCATTTGCAACGTATTTTAATAATGTTATTTTATTAAGGTTATTTTAATAGTATTGAAATTGATATCAGGTTCTGAAGTGGGATTTCTGTAGAAAATGGGGTGAAAAAATTTAACATTCACTTACAAGATTACAGAAAAATGTTCGGTAATATAATAGTCTACGGAGAAAAAAATATTCCCAGCGTATTTTAATTGCGTTGCGCTATTTCAAACATGATGAAATTAATATACTGAGATAATCAATACAATGATAAATACTGAAATTTACTACAATAAGCTTGCAGTTAAGTATCATTTGCATCACATTTGTTGTTCATTTACACAGACGCATAAAAGATTTTGGACCTGTGTCCAGATCTTAGATATTGTATCCAAAGTGTGGTCTATTAGACAAGATTTCTGAAGAGGTTTTTCAATTATCGTATGTATTTCGAAAACTAATGCATCCTGAAGTTCAGCTACATTTGATATAATAAGAGATGTTTGTAGAATTTAAATAAATCATGTATCAGACTATACAATAAACTGGATTACTCACCAGTGCAATAGCGATTCCCGGAAATATGAATTCAATAATTTGAATCGGGTTTTTTGCTTGAATAATTTAAGCTAAATTTGCGATCGTATGCAAATTTGCACGTAATATACAGGACTGTAAAAAAGAATTCAAGTAAGTTTCTGTCTATAATTAGAAATTGCTAAAGGTGAATTTTAATATTCGTTATACTTTTTCTCACTAAGCAAAATTTTAACATTGTATTTAGAATATTTACAAACACATAGATCATATACACAGCTGCAGAAAAGAATGTCCCGGTGAAGTTATGCATTATGGAAATGTTGGATATTTTTTTTTATTACCTAGGTTTAACACATGATTTTTCTTTCTTTGATATGGAATTCTAAAATGCACTACAACATGATTTCTGTACAATTGGGGTGCGTTACAGTTGTTCTGCAGTATAAGTGGTTACAATTTCATTTTCGCGATTGTTCATATTATCTAACACATTTTCCTTTTATTTGACTGAGTTCTTTAAGTCCCCTATAAAAAAACTACTGCATAGCCTTCTATAAGATAAATGTTATATATTTTTTAAATTATTGTTAATGAACCGTTTTGTTTAATTAAAGCGTTTATCTTTTTTTTAATGCTACGTGAACGACGTCACGGGTAACAGCTAGTACTATATAATGGGGAAATTTTTTTTGGCGAGGAAAATGTCTAACTGGTTGAAATTTCTCTTTCAGCACTTTATTCTAATAGATGGAAAATACTTCAATACTTTTCTTCAGCCCTGTAATTTATCTAGTACCTTGATTACATGCTAGTATTTTCTTAAAATTTAGTTCGAACAAACACACTCCTAAAACTACTTAAATCACATTTCCAGAAATTATCATCTATGGGTGTCCTTGTAGCTAATTCTTTGCATGATCGTGTATATTATTTTACTATATTCTACAAACATTTCTTAGTAAATGAAAGCAGTTCAACGTAAAAATGCTCAGCTTACTTAAAAACCCCCTTTAAGTTAATTACTCTTGTTGGTGTCCGAGATTCATGAAGCAGTTCTTTAGTGTTGTCAAGTGAAAATAAATTCGCACTAATATATCTTTTTTGCTTTATATTAACAACTTAAAGAAACATTTAGTAAATTGAAAAAAACAAGATACAGGAATGCAGTTTCCTGCTGCGGTTGCGGGATTAACATATCCAAGAATGCGACACAGTAAGAGAAATATAAGCACCGTGTGTGCTTTACAAAAACATAAGAGAAACTGAACTGAGTTCGTTCACAGTAAAATGTTGTCCTTGAAGTAATCAACACAAATGATTTCGCAATCCTGTGCAATCATCCACTTATGAATTGTTTAAATAAACAATGATATTAAATATTTCATTAATGTCACTTTTGAATAATGGATTAATTTATAGTTTATAAATATTATGGTTTTAAAGTAAACAGTTAATGTAATTAATGTCACTTCTGAAATATGAAGTAATTTGATGTTTATCAATATTACTGTTTTTAGAATAAACACTTTAAGTACTTAAACACACTCCCACCCTATCAGGCCTTAGTCCTGATATATAGGAAGGAGCGCTAATTTGTGTACAGGTCGTCTCAAAAACGATCCTCTACACTGTATGGTCACAACACGGACATGTTCGTCTTTTCCTGGGTGCACCTCTGTTACCCGGCCCAATGGCCAAGGGTCTGGTGGCTGGGTATCATCAAGGAGTAGCACAACTTGTCCAGGTTGAAGATTACGTTGCTCGACTCTCCACTTGCTTCTTTTTTGGAGCGAGATCAAATACTCCTTCTTAAATCGCTGTGAGAATCCTCTTTTTAAATTTTGCAGCAGCTCCCAGCGATTTCTAGGGTTGCATGTGATGGATGAGGTCTCCTCCGGTATTGAGAAGATTACATCACCTGTAAGAAAATGTGAGGGTGTGAGAACATTTATGCAGTCACTATCATTGTCATTTAAATGTATGAGAGGTCGCGAATTTAACAAGGCTTCGACTTGGCTAAGTAGGGTGGCGAGCTCTTCGAAAGTCAGGAGTGTCTCTCCTATTACTCTTTTTAGATGATGTTTGGCGGATTTTATCGCAGCCTCCCAAATTCCGCCAAAGTGAGGGGAAGAAGGAGGGATAAAATGCCATTCAATGGATTTTTCAGTTAAATATCGAGACATGATTTCATTTTTAGGAAATGACAACCATGCCCTCTGTATTTGGTCGATTTTTCTTGATGCCCCGACAAAGTTCTTCCCGTTGTCACTATAAAGGTGACGTGGGGTACCTCTTCTTGCACTAAAACGTCGAAGAGCTGCTATAAATGCTTCAGTTGTTAGGTCACTTACAGCTTCTATATGGACCGCTTTCGTAGCAAGACAAATAAATAAGGCAATGTAACCCTTAGTTGTTTTTGCACCCCTACCCTTGCTAAATTTAATGAATATGGGGCCTGCGTAATCAATTCCACTGGCAAAAAAGGGGCGTTCAAGATTTACTCGAGGTTTAGGTAAATTCCCCATTAATGGAGGAGTTGTAATAGCTTTCTTGTATCTGAAACATTTTAAACATCTATTAATGCATTTGTTGATGAGCTTTTTTCCACCAATTATCCAAAAAGATTGTTTTATGATGTGCGATAGTAGAGAAGGTCCAGCATGTAAAGTGGCAATATGCTGTTGTATTATCAATAGTTCACTCATTTTATGTTGTGATGGAAGTATTACCGGATGCTTGTGATTAAATGCTAACTGTGAATTTTGCAGGCGTCCTCCCACCCGTAAGATACCCTTAGCATCAATAAACGGATATAGGGAGTGTAATTTGCTTTTCTTAGCTAGAGGTTTTTGTTCTTTGATGCAATTTAACTCTTCTTTAAAGTAAGAATTTTGAATCCAAAGAACGATCATTTCTTCAGCAGATTTTATTTCGTTAAATGTAAGTACTGTTGAAGGGATTTGATATTCATTAGCATTTTTGCATTTTTTAATGAATCTTATGCAATATGCCAGAATGCGGATAATTTTTGAAAGTGAAGAGTGCTTTTGAAACAAATTATCTAGTACATCATTTGAAGCATGCGTGTGAAATGAAAAAATGGGATCCGACCTTTGCTCGGATTTGATTTGCTCATCGAATTCATCAACATTTAAGTCATCTTTCGGCCAATTAGATGGGTCTAGAAGTAGCCAGCCTGGCCCTTTCCACCATAGCTCGCATTCTGGCAAACACTTTGGGTCGATACCGCGAGAAGCGATATCTGCGGGATTATCTTTTGAGGGAACGTGTCCCCAGTGCTTAGTAGGTAAAACTTCTGTTATTTGAGAGGTTCTGTTCGCGACAAATGTTTTCCACTTGCGGGGGTGTGCGGATAACCATGAAAGGACTACTTTAGAATCAGTCCATGCAAAAATATCGAACTTGTAATTCTTTAGTGTGTCCATAACTGTGCGGAATAATTTAGATAATAAGTGAGCACCGCAAAGTTCTAATTTAGGGACAGAAATTTGCTTGATTGGTGCAACTTTTGTTTTAGAAACCAAAAGAAAAGCATTGGTTTTTCCATTGCAAGTTTGTCGGCAATAAATTGCGGCAGCATAAGCTAGTGTTGACGCATCGGAGAATCCGTGTAATTCGAAGGCATTCTCGGATGAAAGCGTAACACATCTTGGTATCGAAAATTGATTGATTTCATTGAATGAATTTTGAAATTTGAATAATTCCTCAGTTAGATGTTCTGGAATAATAGTGTCCCAGTCCCCTTTTGTCAACCACAGTTTTTGATAAAATATTTTTAAAGTTACAGTGCATGGTGAAATTAGACCCAGTGGGTCAAAGATTCTAGCCGATTCTGCTAAAATTTGCCTCTTTGTAAGAGGTGGAGTGAGATTTAGTGAAACCTTGAAAATAAAAGTATCTGAAGAATAGTTCCAGCTTAATCCTAGAACTTTAGAGCTTCCGTTATCACTAGGAATTATTTCAAAATTCGATTCGGTATTGGAATCATCTTGAAACTCTCTAAGAAATTCCCTTGAATTTGAATTCCATTTTCTTAAGTGGAAACCATGCGCGTGCAAAACATCGCTAATTTCTTTACAAGTTTCTATTGCCTCGCTAACAGTGTTTGAGCCTGAAAGAAGATCATCCATATAGAAATCTTTCTCCAATGTTTGAGAAATAACAGCGTTTTTTGTATAATCATCAGCAATTTGTTTGAGACATTTAGTGGCTAGATAAGACGCTGGAGCTAGCCCATAAGTAACTGTTTTTAATTTGAAATTTTTTATTTCCTCATTAGAGTTAAACCTCCAAACTATTTTCTGATAATTTTGATCTTCTTCAGAAACTAAAATCTGGCGGTACATCTTTTCTATGTCAGCGCAAAAAACAATTTTCGGAACTCGAAAATTAAGTAAAATTTCAAATATGTCCCATTGTAATTTAGGACCTACTCCCAAAATTGAATTCAAGGAATTACCTTTTGAAGTATTACATGATGCATCAAACACAACTCTCAACTTGGTAGTAGTACTAGAAGGTTTAATAACCGCATGATGAGGAAGAAAATATTGTTCATTTTCAGAATCGTTAATGTCATTTTGTGTTATTAATTCCATATGGCCTAACTGTATATATTCGCGCATAAAATCCTTGTATTGCTTTTCGAATTCTGTGTTTTCTTTAAATTTCCTTTCCATCGCCAACAAGCGAGAAATTGCGGCAGGTCTAGAATTACCTAATTCTGTCGTAGGTTTAACAAAAGGTAATTTTACCACAAAACGACCCTCGGAATTAATTGAGTAAGTTTTCTGAAAATGTGATTCAACAAATTGTTCTTCTGGAGACAGAATTTGAGCATTATTATTGAATACTTCTTCCATTTCCCAAAATCGTTTTAATTCATTATCAATATTAAGTTCATAAATATGTAAATTATGCATTGAATTAGGAGTTGTGTTAAGATGCGGCATTTTTCCCGATACGAGAAAGCCAAAGATGGAATTTTGTGCAATTAAACTGCTCTGAGCACATGTTATTTGACCAGGAAGCAAAATAGAAAAAAAGTAATCTGATCCTAAAATAACATCGATTTTATTTGGAGTCCCAAAATGTGGATCTGCCAAGTTTACATTTTTTAAGTGTGAATAATGCTCTTCACTTATTTTCTCAGAAGGTAATGGAGCTGTTAATTCGTCTAAAATAAAAGCTTTCACTGACAACTTACTGTCAGCATTATGAATTGATATAAGATCAATCATTACGTAACCCTTTGTTACTGCGATTTTTGAATTAGAAAGACCTTTCACGGGAAATCTGGCATTTTTCCTTTTGAATCCTAACACTTTCATGCATGATTCTGAAACGAACGTAGATTCTGAGCCACTGTCACACATAATTCTTAACGTATGCTTTTGACCCATGCAATCATAAATATATACTGTAGCAGTGGGCAAAAGTGCGAAAGATGTTTGAACAGAATTTATTGAAGGAGAAACTTCTTTTTTATTATCATCAGGAATCGAAAGGTCCTCTGAATCAGATTTGCTTTTCCGACTCTGTTTTTCATTCGAACGTGAAGTTGACATCGCATAATTTTGTAGTTTATTCTCGCATAATAGCGTATGGTGTTTAAGCTGGCAATGATGACAGCTAAATGTAGAATTACATTGATATGTGTAGTGTCTGTCAGATAAACAGTTGCTACATAATTTGTTTTTTCTCACAAATTGTTTTCTATCTCTTACGTTTAATTCCTTGAATTTAATACATTTGTACAATAAGTGATTAGCTTTACAAAATAAACATTTGATAACGTTATTGGCGGGAGCTTTGTGAAAATTAAATTGTTTCTCTTTTTTATGTAACCCTGTATAATCATTATTATACAATTCTAAAGATAAACATCTGTCATTAATGAACTGAATAAATTGATCAAAAGAAGGAAAATCATCCTTCGATGAATATTGAGCCCATTCTTCACGTGTTTTATTATCAACCTTTTGAAGAAGAATATGAATTAACCAAATGTCTCTCTCTGATGCTTTAACATCGATTGATTTGAGAGCACGAATTACCTCGTCAGAGATATCTGATATATTGCGTAAGTTAAGTGCATTAGCATGAATAATGGGAGGTATATCCATAAATGTTTTGATAAGAGCTGCGACAATTTGTTTTCTTTTGTCGTATCTTGACAATAATTTTTCCCATGCTTCTGCATAACTGGTTTCAGAAATGGGAATATGTTTTATAATTGACGATGGCTCTTCACCGAGCAAACCTCTTAAGTATTGAAATTTTTGAATGTTTGTTATACTGGCATTGTTATGCACTAACGATAAATATAAGTCTTTAAATGACATCCAGTTTTTGAAATTACCATCAAATTGCTCAATATTCAATCTGGGTAATTTAAAATTATTAGTTGTATTAACTATAGGTAATTGTTCATTAACAACTTGAGAATGTGCATTCATACTATTTATAGAAAATTTTTCAAGTTCTGCTTGCAGTTTGGCTTTGGTTTCATAATATTTTGTTTCAAATTCCTCCATTTCTGAGGATTCTTCTGGTAATTGTGCATCATATTTATCAAAATCGAAATAAGCTGTTTCTAATTTTTCTAATTTATTCAATAAATCATTCTTTTGAAAAACTTGATCAGCGTCAATGAAGTTCGTGATACGTGTTAATGCAGATTTAGCTCTGCCACGTAAATTTATTGCTGTCTTTTCTAAATCTTCTTGACTCATTATTAAAATAATGAGGGAACCAAGTTAAAAAACAAAGCCAAACTGATAATAAACCAAAAATGTACTTATCTGAAACAGCTGGGCTGTAGGGTACTCCTTTATGGTGACTTTGTACCGTTGTAATCCAAAAAAAGCGATGTGTGCAGGTACATCTGAAACAGCTGGGATGAATGGTACTCCTTTATGGCGACTTTGAGACGGCGTAATTCATCAAAAGCGATGTGCGCAGGTTATCTCGCCGGTGGTGCCTCCATAATGTTGGTGTCCGAGATTCATGAAGCAGTTCTTTAGTGTTGTCAAGTGAAAATAAATTCGCACTAATATATCTTTTTTGCTTTATATTAACAACTTAAAGAAACATTTAGTAAATTGAAAAAAACAAGATACAGGAATGCAGTTTCCTGCTGCGGTTGCGGGATTAACATATCCAAGAATGCGACACAGTAAGAGAAATATAAGCACCGTGTGTGCTTTACAAAAACATAAGAGAAACTGAACTGAGTTCGTTCACAGTAAAATGTTGTCCTTGAAGTAATCAACACAAATGATTTCGCAATCCTGTGCAATCATCCACTTATGAATTGTTTAAATAAACAATGATATTAAATATTTCATTAATGTCACTTTTGAATAATGGATTAATTTATAGTTTATAAATATTATGGTTTTAAAGTAAACAGTTAATGTAATTAATGTCACTTCTGAAATATGAAGTAATTTGATGTTTATCAATATTACTGTTTTTAGAATAAACACTTTAAGTACTTAAACAACTCTGATATACAATAACCTTTATGAGCTCTTTTGTTGTGTAACCCTGTACATCAACATTTATATGCACCATATAATTTGCAGAACATTTAGTAAAACTTAAAAGCGCATATCAAAATTGAAAATGCATTTCAACCATCCATCAGTTATCATCGATAATATATAGTACTTCGGATAAGAATATAAGATTTCAAATATTTTGTGTGTCCCTGTAAAAGCTATGCACTTCATATTATGCGTTAAATATTAAGTCTCAGCGGCGTATATCAATTTTATGAATTCGTTTAACATTATTAAAACATGTCGCAAACAATTCTCCCCTTTATTATTGTGCAATGGAATTCTTTTGAGTGCCCCTGTAAATGAATAATAACTATTATTTTGACTGAATATTTTACAGAATGCGTATTTTAGTGCACTTTGCGAATCCATGTAAATTTGAATACGTTTGACTGGGTGTAACACCTTTAAAATTCATTTTAAACGATTTTTCCCATTGGCCGTAATATATCGGAAAACTTTTGACAATTCCTGTAAATAAACTAATCACACTTCATTTTCAATAAGGTTCGTGCTAGGGTAAACATCAATAACATATGAAAATTTCATAGCAATCCGAGAATATTTACGGGAGTTAGAGCGTGGACAGACGGCCATATGGCCAGATGAACCGAATGCACAAACACTTTTCAACTTTGTTGAAAAATGTTAAAAAAAAAAAAAAAAAAAAAAAAAAAAAAAAAAAAAAAAGTCCGCCGAGTAGACCTTTCGTTGTGCAATATATACACTTCTTTTGGATTGCATTAGAATGGATTTAAAAAAAAGACTTTCTCCAGAAGTTTTGGATTTATTCCAATTTGGAGCCAATATCTAACAAGGAAGGTCTCCATACGGGCATACTCAGAAAAATCTGAAAAAATTACAGAATGTTCTTCTCATATAGTTATATATGTTTATAAAAAAATTTCGGCGGAACCTCCTTATAACGTCCGTAAAAAAATAATAAAAATTTCGTTTATTTGGCGGTTTATCTCCGGTTGGCGAAAAAACGAAATTTTGAAAAATACGCTTTTACGCTTCGAATACTTTTTAAAGAAAAAACTTTCTATGTCCAATTTATTTAAATAAGTTTAGCTTAAGTAATTTTAGTTTTGCATTTTTACTTTACTTTAAGTGTAATTTTGTCATATACGTTTATATGTACTTATAACAAAATGAAATTAATATATTTTATCATTTAAAACAATTTAAATTGATTAAAATTGTTCCAAATTGAAAAATACACTGTTAAAATCTGCTGCATTTTGTTGCAACGCACTCCCTTGTTTGTATAGAAAACGGTTACTTGGCCGTGAAATGGAGCTTTCTCATTGGTTGAAATAGAGATATTATATACAAGCGGTGGAGAGCGTTGCAACAAAATGCAGCAGATTTTTAACCGTGTATGACACGGTCAATTCGCCGTGCTATGGAGCACTCTCATTGGTCAGAAGAGAGATATTCTATAAAAGTAGTGGAGTGACGTTGCAGTAAATGCTGCAGATTTTTAACAGTGAAGTCAATTAGAATCAATTTTCAGATTCGTTAAAGTCGTCTGCTTTTGGCGAGGAAATGCACTGCTTGCCAAATCCCGCGTCGCTTTCAGCTTTTCACGCCAATTATTCCAAACTATTTTATTTTTTTACATATCTAATAATGTAATTCCGCCGATAATTTTCACTGATCCTTTATTACCTACATGAGTAGCTTAATTCGTATTTTTTTCAAAAAATTCTGAGTATGCCCCCAATGGAGACCTTCCTTGTAAGTCCTGCTTGCTAAAAATTGCTTATTCGCGTTTGAAATGAAATAGACGCCCTCTCGCGGACAAAGTCTGATACGAAATAGAACTGATATCTTCCGCTGAAATCAGTGTTTAAAAGGCCGATAAATAAATAAACAGTTCTATAATAAATAAATTAATTAATAAACAGTCCTATAACGCATGCAACGTTGGGTTCTTTGTATTAAAATTATCTAAAATCAAAATTTTATACACAAAGTTTAGATCTATAATATAAAAAAGTACATTTGACTTACTCATGGCAAAATAATATGACAGCAACACAATGCTTGCGTGATTAATGAATCAATAATTGCTTCAGCTTCTCTAAAGCAATTACTAGATTTTCCAGCATCTAGAAATTCTAAAATTGTCGATATTTGTAATTGATCTTCCATAATTAAATAAAAAAGATAAAAAACTGCACTTTAAATAGCTCTTTAAACGGGTTTCGATATGCAAAGGTTTCGCTGCATGGAACAAACAGCAAACATAAACAAACGATTATCAGGTCTATACAACGGCACCTCTCGGTCATTAGAAACGCGAATAACGAGTAAGACTTAGATGCTGTGCAAAATATTGTATATACTTATCTAAAACTTATAGATAATAATAACATAACTGCAATTATAAATAAATACAAACTGGGGATAGCAAAATAGAAAAACGAAATTGAAAGTGGAAATAGAATTCCTGAGAATGTGACGGAAGTTATGGAAAACTGTAATAAGAATTTATATCCAAATATCAAACCATTTTTGTCAATCTTCGCTACTCTGTCAATTAGCATAGCAACGGCAGAAAGATTTTTCATCACTCCGTTATGTGGAATACTGTATTCGAGCTTCTATGGACGAAGAGCGCCCAACTTGTTGTCTGAGCGTAGCGAAGTCTTATACTCCGAGTACGTAACGATATTAAAAGTCAAAAAAATTCTTTCGTCAAGCAAATCTCAAAAAGTACTTGTCGGATTAAGATTCTGTTTGTACCAGAAGATACCTATGAAGATAACCTCGTGAATGCACCTACTTTCAAAAATTAGTTCCAAATAGTTTAAAAGTTATACTAAAAAAACTGATAAAAAAGCACAATTTATTTGCATACGTCACAGAAATTTGGTGTGCGTCATTTTTCACCGGCTGGATATTTTCGTAGACAACCGAATCTGAGAACATGGAGTAAATAATTGTCTAAGCAAATCGAAAGCTAATACAGATATAGTACGTAACGATATTAAAAGTCGAGCACAATTCTTTCGTCCAGCAAATCAGAAAAATACATGTCGGATTGCGATTCTGATTATACCAAACGGTAACTATGAGAGTAACCTATTGAATGCTTTAAAAAATTAGTTCCAAATAGTTTAAAAATTATGTTTAAAAAACTGATAAAAAAGCACAATTTATTTGCATACGTCACAGAAATTTGATATGCATCACTTTTCACCGGAAGAATGTTTTCATTAAATTTCCAAATTTAAGCACGTGAAACCAGAAAAATACGCAAACAATAAAAAGTGGGATAAAAAATCACTTGATGATTAAAACTGTTGTTAGCTTTAGTTTTTTTTTTTTTTTTTTCAAAAACTAAAACAAAATCACTTCACCTTTTTTTCATTCACGTATAAAAACATTTCATATTTATTTACTTAGAAGGTGTCACAAATAAAAATTAAATTAAAGAGTTGACATGTTTCGGTTCATTAATAAGAACCGTATTCATAACATATAAAATCAGTAGAAATTTAAATGACACTGGATATAAATATAATTTAAAAATCAAAACAAAACATTGCGCCCGCTATGATCGTGAATATAGCCTGTCACAAATAAAAATTAAATTAAAGAGTTGACATGTTTCGGTTCATTAATAAGAACCGTATTCATAACATATAAAATCAGTAGAAATTTAAATGACACTGGATATAAATATAATTATAAAATCAAAACAAAACATTGCGCCCGCTATGATCGTGAATATAGCCTGTCACAAATAAAAATTAAATTAAAGAGTTGACATGTTTCGGTTCATTAATAAGAACCGTATTCATAACATATAAAATCAGTAGAAATTTAAATGACTTTTATTGTTCTTTTATCTTATTGTTTGGCGATACTTTTTTGGTCGACGAGTTAATCAAGTAATAACAAAAAACAAACAAACAACAACAACAAAAAAAGCAATAGTTGAAGCGATGAATAAGCAGTTATAAATAATAAATATAATAATAAATATAATAAAAAAATAAATATCACAATAAATCGTAAAATGCTTACAGCAATATTCAAAAACAACGTTTTCACCAATTTGGCAAAGGAAAAATCGCGCTAACGTATATTATATAACGTACGCTTATATTTTGACACATAACACATAATATGACATTTGTGCCATACTTATGAGTAAAAATAAACATAAACGATCATCTGGTTTGAAATCTCAACTTCTAAAACCCAAACTGGACCATGATTTATAAACATGCCAAGGTGAAGGTATTATAAAGGTACCTTGAAATTACGGCAGAGATGTCATATACGCATCGGGTTTGGCGCAATTTTGGCGAAAATCATTTTTAAATTAATTTCTATTATTTTAAAAAGAAAGTAACAAAAAAAAAAACACGAATAAATATAGAATCAATGAATATAGAAGAAAATAATTTATAAATAAACAAACAACATTAGCTGGGTTACCATGCAATGTTAATAATGATATTTTGGCGTCAATTATATAAAAAGTGTACCATATCCTGTTCTAAATTTTTTGGCGAGCTTCCTTTTTTTCTTTTTAGCATTAAATGAATTGATGTGGTTGCAGCCTGTGAGGTTTCTTTTTTTTACACTTTCCAATAACGCTGAAAAGTGTTTATGCATTCGGTTTGTCTATCCGTCTGTCCACGCTGTAACATCCGTAAATATACACCGATTTATATGCGATTCGTAAACCTTCTTCAGGATCCCCTAGGCATGTTTGATACTGGATATGAAGTGGGATTTATAGTTTATCTACAGTTAGGGGCTCCCAAAAGAACTTCATTACATTATGGTCTATTGAAGGAAAACCTTTGCAGAGTAATTTAATGAAATTACGCTATTGCAAATGTGTGAACCTTAGGTAAACCACTGAATTTCATTACGATTACGTTATAACAGGACATTCATAGCATTTTAAATCCAATTACAGGAACACACAAAAGAAATCGGTTACAATACGGTCTTTGAGCAATATTTTCTGGAAATGCGTTTTCTATTTCTGCATGCGCTTTTAAAATTAACTGTTTTTTTAGGTGTGTTCCTAATTATTATAAATATTTAGTACCTATAGTCGTCGTTCGATCCGTCCGTCTATCTGTCCGCATATAACAGCACAAAAACTATCCTACCGAATCGTTTGAAATTTTAAATATGCATTTGTTGTCGCATTTTGTAGAGTCAGCAAATTTTAATAAAATCGGATAACTATTTCGAATGCAAGGTCAGTCAAAAGTATTCCGTTACATTATGGCCGAGGGAATGAAATAGTTCCAAGTACTTTTTAATGATGTTAAACCCGTAGAAATATAATGAAATTGATATGCATTTATGAAGAGCACTAGAATATATATTTTGTAGAACATGCCGCTCAAAAAATAATTATTTTCATTTACACGTCAACACAAAAGTATTCCATTACAAATTAGTATGGGGGCATTAACTTATCGTAGAGTCATTTTCTCAATTTCATTAGCAAGTCTTTTAAATAATAACTTTTTCGGGTAAAACTGCATAATCGAGTTCATATTGGCGTATTTAAGCCAGCATGTTATACTGAAAAAATATGTTCAGATTTGTAAATCACTTGAGATGATACTTGACAGCTCAAAGCTTATGCAGACGAGATATTCAGATCTCGTTCGTACCTTATACTATAGACATTGCCAACAGTGGAATATTCGTAAAAAAAAAAAAAAAAAAAAAAAAAAAAAAACAGAATATGCGCTCTAATCAGAGAGTATGAGCTCAAGTGAGAGAGTATACGCTCAAATATACCTTAAAATGTATATACTGCAACTTTTTGAGAAAGAGGGGTATACATTGGTACTTAAAAATCCAGAAAGTATATAGCTTATACCTCTGTGGACTATCTGCCATATTCTTGATTGCCAATTCGTTTTATTTTATGCATGCTAAAGCAAAATACAGCTCAATTTCATCAGAATGAGTTTAAAAAGAAAAGAAAACAGCGTATGTAGTGGCCAGCATGCACGATCTATTTAAATCAGATTGAGCATATCTGGAAAACACTCGAAAGGACACACTGTATTTCTTTGTTGGCGTTTTCGAGATTTTTATATACCATTTTTTAAAGAGACAATACCCTAAATTTTATCGAAAACCTCATCGCATGCATATAAAACAGATGTAGATATTTTTATGTATATTAACTATTTTATTCTAACTATTTAAGGGCACCATACACCATATAAAAAATTCCCACATTCTACTCAACCATCATGATTTGCATTACTTTTAGGTACTAAAATTGGTGTATATATTCTTGACCTCATTTCAAAGAGTTCAAATTCCGATACAAGATATTTTAATGCTTTATTATCTGTATTACTTTTAATGTATTGCGTGCTTCCAAATTTATACCCATGCATGGCTGTTTTGTATAGTTTGATTTCCCATTTTTTTAACCGTATATAGGAATTTTTATGTAATATTTTACAATTGTACCATTCATTTTGTCATTTCAATTTGTGAGAATATATAATTAATTAAAAATAGCATTTTTATTTTTAGTATGCATATTATTATTAAAACTCTATTCTAAGCAATATCGCTCAGACTAATCCCTCTGAGGGAAGTCCTAGTTTAGCTCTGATGAATATATTCATCCTGGTATTAAAACTGATCCTGATGATGTTATTACTCGTTTTTCACACAAAAAACCTCCGAAAAATGGAATTTGTGATTTATTAATTGCATGAGTAAAAATTTTAATTTTTTAAGATTAACTATTAGTGAAATGTCCAATTAATCAAACTTCAAAGATGTATTTTCCTTTAATGCAGTGAAACCTGCTAAAATGGAATTGTAAAAAATGGGAAGAAATTCCACTTTCAACTGATTTGCATTTTAGTAGATTCATTATTGCTTTCTTTGATTTATTATTCCTTTCTTTTCGCTTATACTTTAAAATTTTACTTTTAAACCATAGTTTTGTTATAAATTCCGTTTTCACAGGATTTACTGTATTTTAAAATTGTTTCATTAAATCCTCTATCACAGTGCTGAATTCAGACACCTTTTACAGGGAGGGACTTCTGAGGCTCCGGGGGGGGGGGGGGATGTCCCTCCATGGGCCATCCCCTGAATTTAACACTGATCTATCAAAAGTTGTGACCCCCCCCTCCTTGGAGGTTGGGCTGGATCCGCCCTTGCAGCTAAAGCATTCCAGTGGCCAGAAGAATCCGGAAAGAAAAAATATGAATGTGCTTTACCATTGGAAAATGTGCTTCTAAAAATAAAAAAAACCGGTTCCAATAAGACAATCTGCTCGACTTCATACTTTCGATGATAAGGTGTTGAAGTTAATTCAAGAAATTTTCAGTATCTAATTCTTCTGTAATGTATGTTTCTGCATACTAATATATTATATCCATACTATATAACAAAATATTTAACACACTACGTGAATTAACACATTTATGAGTGTGGAATGAAATGACATATGATCAATACTAATTCTACTAGTGGCTGTATTTTTCACAATTTTAAACTTAAGCATATGGTTAGCTGTAATTTAACAGTGATAATTATGTACCAGTGTTATATTTTTTAGTTTGAAATATTAATTACATAATAAGCTCAGTTAAATAAAAAAGAGCTTGACTTTCTGGTCTTTTGAAAAATAAACATAACATGTTATTTTCAAAAAATCATAAAATTTTCTAAGCAAAAACACACGATTTGCTTGTGAGGTATTTATTAGAAACTAATAAGGTATCAATTGAGCATATTATCAGATTTTTAAAAAATTGTGTTTTTGAGAAATTGCATTTTAAATGCAGTGATTTTACAAAATTTTGCATTATTTATATTACAAAAGTCTTATGCACCTTAGGGTTAAAATAAAATTCGCTGTATGTCATTAATATTTAGCTTTAAAAAAAATCACTGAAAAAAAAAATCTTAAATTCAAACACAATTGTAATTTTTGCACTTAAAAACTAATTTTTTTTAATTAAGTAAAAATGTCACTATATTTTTTAAATCTATGCTAAAGTAAAATATAGTTTAATAACTATTTGTAAAAAATAAATGGACTTGAATATGTTGAATACTTTTGTTTCTGTGTTCATTTTAAAGTGTTTTTCAGTTTTTCGGAAAATCGTCTGTTTGCGTGCTTAGAGTTTTTATTCTAAAACCATAATATTTATAAACAATAAAGTGATCAATAACTCAAAAGTGACATTAATGATATAAAACAATTCATAAGTAGTTGATTGCACATGATTGCGAAATCATTTTTTGATTGCTTCAAGGACAATATATTTTACTGTGAGCGAACTGACTTCAGTTTCTCTTATGCTTTGTAACAACACACATGGTGCTTACATTTCTCTTCCGTCGTCGCATATCTACTTGAATAATATATGTTAATCAATGGAGTACACCGCAGCAGGAAGCTGAATTCCTGTGTTTTGTTTCTGAATTTACTAAATGTGCTTTAAGTTGTTATAATACAATACAAAAGATTAATCTGCTTCAATTTATTTACAATTAACATACACTAAGGATCTACTTTGTGAAACATAGACAGTAACATTTTGGAGGCATCGGCCAAGTGAAAGGAGTACCTGTGCACATTGTTTTTTGTGGATTACAACGTTGCAAAGTCACCATAAAGGAGTACCCTTCATCCCAGCTGTTTCAGATAAGTACATTTTAGTTTATTATCAGTTTGGCTTTGTTTTTAATTGGTTCCCTCATTATTTTAATAATGAGTCAAGAAGATTTAGAAAAAGCAGCAATAAATTTACGTGGCAGAGCTAAATCTACATTAACACGTATCACGAACTTCATTGACGCAGATCAAGCTTTTCAAAGGAATGATTTATTGAATAAATTGGAAAAATTAGAAACAGATTATTTCGATTTTGATAAATATGATGCACATTTATCAGAAGAATCCTCGGAAATGGAGGAATTTGAAACAGAATGTTATGAAACCAAAGCCAAACTTCAATCAGAACTTGAAAAATTTTCTATGAATAGTATGGATGCACATTCTCAAGTTGTTAATGAACAATTACCTATAGTTAATACAGCTAATAATTTTAAATTACCCAGAGTAAATATTGAGCAATTTGATGGTAATTTCAAAAACTGGATGTCATTTAAAGACTTATATTTATCGTTAGTGCATAATAATGCCAGTATAACCAATATTCAAAAATTTCAATACTTAAGAGGTTTGCTCGGTGAAGAGCGAGCTTCAATTATAAAACATATTCCCATTTCTGAAACCATTTCTGTATGCAGAAGCATGGGAAAAATTGTCAAGATACGATAAAAAAAAATTTAAAAAAATGTTGCAGCTCTTATCAAAACATTTATGGATATACCTCCCACCAGGGGTGCAAAAATCTAGGCGCCAGCAGGCAGTTTCTCACCACAAAATTTATTTCGTTTTTCTTCGTCTAATATTTCGTGTAAAATTCCTACTAGAATGCTATTAAATTTTGAGCGGAAAAAACTTTAAAATTTTAGTGGTAAGAGACTACCCTCTGGCGCCCATTTTTTTGCACCCCTGCCTCCCATTATTCAGGCTAATGCACTTAACTTGCGCAATATATCAGATATATCTGACGAGGTAATTCGTGCTCTCAAATCAATCGATGTTAAAGCATCAGAGAGAGAGACATTTGTTTAATTCATATTTTACTTCAAAAAGTTGATACTAAAACACGTGAAGAATGGGCTCAATATTCATCAAAGGATGATTTTCCTTCTTTTGATCAATTTATTCAGTTCATTAACGACAGATGTTTATCTTTAGAATTGTATAATAATGATTATACAGGGTTACATAAAAAAGAGAAGCAATTTAATTTTCACAAAGCTCCCGCCAGTAACGTTATCAAATGTTTATTTTGTAAAGCTAATCACTTACTGTACAAATGTATTAAATTTAAGGAATTAAACGTAAGAGATAGAAAACAATTTGTGAGAAAAAACAAATTATGTAGCAATTGTTTGTCTGACAAACACTACACATATCAATGAAATTCTACATTTAGCTGTCATCATTGCCAGCTTAAACACCATACGCTGTTATGCGAGAATAAACTACAAAATTATGCGATGTCAACTTCACGTTCAAATGAAAAACAGAGTCGTAAAAGCAAATCTGATTCAGAGGACCTTTCAATTCCTGATGATAATAAAAAAGAAGTTTCTTCTTCAATAAATTCTGTTCAAACATCTTTCGCACTTTTGCCCACTGCTACGGTATATATTTATGATTGCATGGGTCAAAAGCATACGTTAAGAATTATGTGTGACAATGGCTCAGAATCTACTTTCGGGTCAGAATCATGCATGAAAGTGTTAGGAATCAAAAGAAAAAATGCCAGATTTCCCGTGAAAGCTCTTTCTAATTCAAAGATCGCAGTAACAAAGGGTTACGTAATGATTGATCTTATATCAAATCATAATGCTGACAGTAAGTTGTCAGTGAAAACTTTTATTTTAGACGAATTAACAGCTCCATTACCTTCTGAGAAAATAAGTGAAGAGCATTATTCACACTTTAAAAATGTAAACTTGGCAGATCTACATTTTGGGACTCCAAATAAAAGAGATGATATTTTAGGATCAGATTATTTTTTTTCTATTTTGCTTCCTGGTCAAATAACATGTGATCAGAGCAGTTTAATTGCGCAAAATTCCATCTTTGGCTTTCTCATATCGGGAAAAATGCCACATTTTAACACAACTCCTAATTCAATGCATAATTTGCATATTTATGAACTTAATATTGATAAGGAATTAAAACGGTTTGGGGAAATGGAAGAAGTATTCAATAATAATGCTCAAATTCTGTCTCCAGAAGAACAATTTGTTGAATCACATTTTCTGAAAACTTACTCAACCAATTCCGAGGGTCGTTTTGTGGTAAAATTACCTTTTGTTAAACCTAAGACAGAATTAGGTAATTCTAGACCTGCCGCAATTTCTCGCTTGTTCGCGATGGAAAGGAAATTTAAAGAAAACCCAGAATTCGAAAAGCAATACTAGGATTTTATGCGCGAATATATACAGTTAGGCCATATGGAATTAATAACACAAAATGACATTAATGATTCTGAAAATGAACAATATTTTCTTCCTCATCATGCGGTTATTAAACCTTCTAGTACTACTACCAAGTTGAGAGTTGTGTTTGATGCATCATGCAATACTTCAAAGGGTAACTCCTTGAGTTCAATTTTGGGAGTAGGTCCTAAATTACAACGGGACATATTTGAAATTTTACTTAATTTTCGATTTCTGAAAATTGTTTTTTGCGCTGACATAGAAAAGATGTACCGCCAGATTTTAGTTTCTGAAGAAGATCAAAATTATCAGAAACTAGTTTGGAGGTTTAATTCTAATGAGGAAATAAAAAATTTCAAATTAAAAACGGTTACTTATGGGCTAGCTCCAGCGTCTTATCTAGCCACTAAATATATCAAACATATTGCTCATGATTATACAAAAAATGCTGTTATTTCTCAAACATTAGAGAAAGATTTTTATATGGATGATCTACTTTCAGGCTCAAATACTGTTAGCGAGGCAATAGAAACTTGTAAAGAAATTACCGATGTTTTAGACTCGCATGGTTTCCACTTAAGAAAATGGAATTCAAATTCAAAGGAATTTCTTAGAGAGTTTAAACCGCCTAAAAGTTAGCCCCCCCTTGAAGGAAAATGAAAAAGTGAGATATGCATTTCGTTTGATCATCGTTTGATCAGATTTGATCAACAATTTTCATCGTTTGATCAACATTATTTTACGAGTTATGATTAAAAATAACCAGGGGGGGCTAACTTTTAGGATTTTTTCAAAATGCTCAAAATTAAAAAAAAATTAGCGATTCTTATCAGAAATTGATCATAGAGATTTGATCAACTATTTTTAGCGTTTGATCAAACCCGGAAGTGCCCCCAAAATCGGAATTTTTAATTCCAGACACCTAAAAGTTAGCCCCCCCATGACGGAATTTCGAGACAAAAATGGTGTCATCTAACGTAAAATTACCTCTAGAGATTTGATCAACCATTTTTAGCGTTTGATCAAACCTGGAAGTGCCTCCAAAATCGATATTTTTAACTCCAGACCCCTAAAAGTTAGCCCCCCCATGACGGAATTTCGAGACAAAAACGGTGTCATCTAACGTAAAATTACCTCTAGAGATTTGATCAACCATTTTTAGCATTTGATCAAACCCGGAAATGCCCCCAAAATCGATATTTTTAGTAATAGACCCCTAAGGGGTTTAGCTCCCCCACCACCTCCATGATGAAATTTCGAGACAAAAATGGTGCCATCTAACGTGAAATCATCTTTAGAGATTTGATCAACCATTTTTAGCATTTGATCAAACCCGGAAGTGCCCTCAAAATCGATATTTTTAGTAATAAACCTCTAAAATTTAGCCCCCCCCCACCTCCATGATGGAATTTCGAAACAAAAATGGTGTCATCCAACGTACTATTACCTCTAGAGATTTGATCAACCATTTTTAGCATTTGATCAAACCCGGAAATGCCCCCAAAATGGATATTTCTAGTAATAGACCCCTAAGGGGTTTAGCTTCCCCCCCCACCTTATGACGGAATTTCGAGACAAAAACGGTGTCATCTAACGTAAAATTACCTCTAGAGATTTGATCAACCATTTTTAGCGTTTGATCAAACCCGGAAATGCCCCCAAAATCGATATCTCTAGTAATAGACCCCTAAGGGGTTTAGCTTCCCCCCCCCCACCTCTATGACGGAATTTCGAGACAAAAATAGTGCCATCTAACGTAAAATTACATCTAGAGATTTGATCAAACATTTTTAGCGTTTGATCAAACCCGAAAGTGCCCCCAAAATCGATATTTTTAACTCCAGACACCTAAAAGTTAGCCCCCCCCCCCTCATGACGGAATTTCGAGACAAAAACGGTGTCATCTAACGTATAATCATCTTTAGAGATTTGATCAACCTTTTTTAGCATTTGATCAAACCCGGAAGTGCCCTGAGAATCAATATTTTTGGCATTTGACCTATAAATTATCTCCTCCATGATATTCGAGACAAAAAATTAACATGAAACTAACACGAAATTATCGATATGTATATATATGTAAAGAAGAGAGAGAGAGAGAGAGAGAGAGAGAGAGAGAGAGAGAGAGAGAGAGAGAGATGCACTAGAGTACCCTCTGGCCTTGCCCGGGATGAGTGACCCTTAAATGAAATTTAATCTCATATGACTTTATATGTTTAACTCCGCTTTGTCTGAATTTATAGTTTTGAATGTAAAAATCGCGAAAATGATATTAAAGTACATGCTATTCTGCGTTTCATTTGTATAGTACATGTGTATAGTCCATCCAAAAAAAGCGAAACAGTGAGAAAACATGTTTTTTCAAATTATTCAATTAGTTAGTTTTCCAAATGTTAACAAATTTGCGTTCATTATTTGTTCAGAAAAGCATTTCATTTTTATTTTCAAAAATCGATCATTTTATAAAACAAAGTTCTGAATCTACTTTTTTTCATTTACATATTCTGAATAAATGTCCCAACGTAAACTGTGATGTGTAAATTTAATATCTCAAAACGCTACATTGTTATAAATTTGGTACCTTACAAAAGGATGCTAATCTAAAAATTATTTATCCTTTTTTATTATAAAATTAAATGACTGTAAATGATTATAAAATTATATAATTCATAAATATGGAATATTCCAATATGTGGATTTTCTATTTTGTCGTAATGTATATCCATACATTATACGCTGTTCCGAAAGCTTTTTCCGAAGTACAGTCGACTCTCGTTAATTCGAACTCGTCGGGACCACAAATGTTCGAATTATGGAAAACATGCTTAATATGGTACTATTACAAAGGAATTAATGTTATAGTCTTTTTTAAACTTATTTCGTCTGTTATCATTAGAATATGACTTAATATTAAATTAGAATGTATAAATACATAAATTAATTATACGATTAAAAACAAGCACGAAGGAAGAAAAATATATAGCGTCACTGATGGACAGACGGGGCTCTAAGTAAGCATGTAAGTCAAATGCTAAGTCAAATGCATTGTATTATATGTATACTCGTTCGGAACAATTTTCACAAAAATCAAAGAAAGAAAGTTATTCAAATGATCTGAAATTCGTGAAAAAGAAAAGAAAAATGAAAAATCGGAATTCTCGTTAGTTCGAATTAAACAAAGTCAAGAGAAAATGAAATCGAATTAATGAAAATTTTTAACGTTATTCTGCCTTTGAAAATTTCGGGACTTCACGTTTAGTTCGAATTAAGCGAAGATTCGAATTATCCGATTTCGAATTAACGAGAGTCGACTGTATGTTTGAAATGATATTTGCGTTTACCGTCAAAGAAATGTGAAATAACGTTGTCCACCTGTTTTTTTTTTTTTTTTTTAGAAGAAATTTTGCCAATGCTCTCTCTTCTCCTCCCCCCTCCCTCCCTCACCGGGCTCGGCAAGTGAACGATGATACATTATTATTGAATGCATTATGTAAGAAGAAGCTAATAATCAATTATTTTTATGTAGCAGTTATTTCTTGTAAGTGTTATTTGATACAAACTTATTTCATTTAAAATAGTAATATTTTATTCACTCCTCTTCATTTGAACAAAATAATCGTGCAAATAATCAATGTATAACCATATCTGTATGTCACTGCAAACCAAAGAAACAATTGAAAAAAAATAGACATGGATAACTGTATTATTAAGGAAGTTGTGGTTTTACGGTTTAAAAAATAGCATATGATATCGTAATGATAGGGGGGGGGGGAGTCCAAAATTCTTTGCCTTTTATTAGCACAACTTCAAATCTATAGTTGCCTTTACGAGATCATCTGAAATAATTTCAAATACAGAAATAAAGAACACCGCATCGCATCGAAGGTACTCAATCATTAACATATTATTTTTTCTGTTTTTGTGGATATCATTTGTTTCCAAAATAAATACATAGGCTTTTTAAACGCTGAATTCTGCCGGAATCCACACCTGCAATTTGTTTGCCCTAATTCGGATATTATTATTTATCTTTCGTCAGACAGACGATTTTTCGATGCTTTGGTTTTCCAATGAAAAAATAAACATCTGCTCTGCTATAACATATACATTCAGGGAACTTCACACTTCCGTCAAAATAAGCAGACGATCTATTGACACTAGCCATATTAGAAAACTTTCAATCACATGTTTTTCATTTAAACAAGATGAATCTTTTGCGGAAAAATAAAATATTTTGTAATTTTGTATCAGTTATTCAAGAAATTAGAAAAAAATATGTACATACTCAAGTGGTACTGGTATCCAAAACTGCATGCATCTGATGTTAATTGAAAAATCAACCACATTTAAAGAAATACAAATTACTGCACAAATTACCGTTTTGAAATATACTATATGAAATATATAATAATTATTAAACTCAAGCTGCAACCTTTTATTTTTACATAGCAATACACTATATGTGCTGAAAAATGAAAAAAAAAATCATCTTCGCAAGAAATTGACTATTCCATGATTAATGAACAAAACATAAGTGCAAACTGCATTCAGCAAAATTTAATTGGCAGCACCAGTCGGGCCCAAGCATATTTTTCATTGGATTTCGATTTTCCAAAACTGTATACTATAAAATAAATTTTGTGTTTTACATTAAACCCTTTTAATGTAAATGTCACACTATATTTGCCATTATTTACCCATAGTTCTAAGAATTAAATATGAATTGTCATTTTGAAAACTTGTAACATCCCTCCCTCACATGGGACTCATTAGGGGTGTGAGTTAGAGGGAGCTCCCTTCACGTTAGATGACACCATTTTTGTCTCGAAATTCTGTCATGGAGGTGGGGGGGGGGGGGAGCTAAACCCCTTAGGGGTCTATTACTAAAAAATATCGATTTGGGGGGCATTTCTGGGTTTGATCAAATGCTAAAAATGGTTGATCAAATCTCTAGAGGTAATTTTACGTTAGATGACACCGTTTTTGACTCGAAATTCCGTCATGGGGGGGGGGCTAACTTTTAGGGGTCTGGAGTTAAAAATACAGTAGAACCCCAATAATTCGGATTAATTGGGACCAGGCCCAATCCGGATTGTCGAAAATCCGGATTACCCGGAGAATGTGAACAAATGAAATAAAATAAAACATACTCGTAGAAAAACACCTTTATACTGAACATATTCAATATTTACAGACAGTAAAAATGTTTACTTTATAAAATTTGTCATATTCTGCCAGTTTTGCGAGCCGCATGGTCACGCATTCTCTTGAGCATTCTCGTTAATTCCTCCTATTTCAAATTTTCCGTAAGTTAATTGTAGAAGGATTTTGGCACAAAGGCAAGGAAACAGACCCAAGAGGACCTATATGGACTGGCCGACAAAGATAGGATTGCGATCCTTATTAGTCAGTGTGTCTATAAAGACTTTTTAACTTTGCTTTCTTGAAATGCTGTGAGTAAAACTTAATTCAGCAGCAAGCTTTTGATGACATTTCCAAATGGTTTAAATAGATAACTCTGAAAACTGAAATTGGCAAAACTTAAATGATGTATCGTTGTTCCTTTCATAGATAACATTAAAGAGTTTAAATAAGAAAGCTTGAGGTATTCTTCCGAAAAGATTTCAGAAAATAGTTATTTATTCAGAATATGAGGCTGAAATAAATTTATGCTATGGAAATTCGCCGATCACTTCTTAAACTTGAAAAAAAATCGACCAAACCGATCCGGATTTACGGGGTCCGAATTTGCGGGGTTCTACTGTATCGATTTTGGGGGCACTTCCGGATTTGAGCAAACGCTAAAAATGGTTGATCAAATCTCTAGAGGTAATTGTACGTTAGATGACATCATTTTTGTTTCGAAATTCCATCATAGAGGTGGGGGGGGGGGTTTGCTCAATTTTAGGGGGCCAATACTAAAAATTTCGATTTTGGGGGCACTTGCGGGTTTGATCAAATGCTAAAAATGGTTGATCAAATCTCTAGAGGTAATTTTACGTTAGATGACACCGTTTTTGTCTCGAAACTCCGTCATGGGGGGGGCTAACTTTTAGAGGTCTGTAGTTAAAAATATCTATTTTGGGATCACTTCCGGGTTTGATCAAACGCTAAAAATGTTTGATCAAATATCTACAAATGATTTCACGTTAGATGGTACCATTTTTGTCTCGAAATTCCGTCATGGAGAAGGGGGGGGGGGCAAAACCTCTGAGGGGTCTTTTACTAAAAATATCGATTTTGGGGGCATTTCCGAGTGTGCTCAAATGCTAAAAATGGTTGATCAAATCTCTACAGATGATTTCACGTTAGATGGCACCATTTTTATCTCGAAATTCCATTATGGATTTCGGGGGGGGGGGAACTAAACCCCTTAGAGTTCTATTACTAAAACTATCGATTTTGGGGGCATTTCCGGGTTTGATCAAATGATAAAAATGGTTGATCAAATCTCTAGAGGTAATTTTACGTAAGATGACACCGTTTTTGTCTCGAAATTCCGTCATTGGGGGGGGGCTAACTTTTAGGGGTCTGGAGTTAAAAATATCGATTTTGGGGGCACTTCCGGGTTTGATCAAACGCTAAAAATGGTTGATCAAATCTCTAGAGGTAATAGTACGTTAGATGACACCATTTTTGTTTCGAAATTCCATCATGGAGGTGGGGGGGCTAAATTTTAGGGGTTTATTACTAAAAATATCGATTTGGGGGGCACTTCCGGGTTTGATCAAATGCTAAAAATGGTTTATCAAATCTCTACAATTGATTCCACATTAGATGGCACCATTTTTGTCTCGAAATTCCATCATGGAGGTGGTGGGAGAGCTAAAACCCTTAGGGGTCTATTACTAAAAATATCGATTTTGGGGGCATTTCCGGGTTTGATCAAATGCTAAAAATGGTTGATCAAATCTCTGGAGGTAATTTTACGTTAGATGACACCGTTTTTGTCTCGAAATTCCGTCATGGGGGGGCTAACTTTTAGGGGTCTGGAGTTAAAAATATCGATTTTGGGGGCACATCCGTGTTTGATCAAACGCTAAAAATGGTTGATCAAATCTCTAGAGGTAATTTTACGTTAGATGACACCATTTTTGTCTCGAAATTCCGTCATGGGGGGGCTAACTTTTAGGTGTCTGGAATTAAAAATATCGATTTTGGGGGCACTTCCGGGTTTGATCAAACGCTAAAAATAGTTGATCAAATCTCTATGATCAATTTCTGATAAGAATCGCTAATTTTTTTTTAATTTTGAGCATTTTGAAAAATCCTAAAAGTTAGCCCCCCCTGGTTATTTTTAATCATAACTCGTAAAATAATGTTGATCAAACGATGAAAATTGTTGATCAAATCTGATCAAACGATGATCAAACGAAATGCATATCTCACTTTTTCATTTTCCGTCAAGGGGGGGCTAACTTTTAGGCGGTAGAGTTTAAGGATGATTCCAATACCGAATCGAATTTTGAAATAATTCCTAGTGATAACGGAAGCTCTAAAGTTCTAGGATTAAGCTGGAACTCTTCTTCAGATACTTTTACAGTTCATATTCAAAATATTAGAATAATTACCTTTTTTTTAGAAATTGAAAATATCGTTTGTTAATTTAATGTCTTTTAATGAAAATATGCAAACGATATTTTTATTAAGAACTTATTGTTGATTAAACTTACTTGTTATCTTAAATTTAATATCATTTTTGAAAAGATTAATTGCAAAAAAAATTATTTTGAAAAGTCAAAATATTAGAATATTTATTCAAGTGGTTCAAAATATTAGAATATTTCACATTAATTCTCTTTTAATTATTACCAATTCTTAACTGGTGGCATCATTGATTAAATTCAGACTATTTTATTTAAAATCAGTATTCTTTTTTGCAGTTTATTTCTTTTTCGTCTTAAAATGGGCCGTGTGAGTGATATTCCTGAATCTACTAAACTTCGTATGGTTGATTTGTATCGGCACGGTAAAAATCAATGTTTTATAGCGAATTATTTACATTGTTCGCAATCGAGCGTTAGTAAATACTAACACAATATTCAAAAATTGGAAAATTTCAAAATTATCGCCGAAATGGTGGCCGAAAACCAAAAACATCTGCTAGAGATGACAGGAAATTGAAGCGTATAGTTAAGAAAAACCGTTTTATAAGTGTGCGATTCTTGCACCGAAAATGGAAAGAAGAAGGAGTTGAAGTTTCTACATCGACAACATTAAGACGTCTCCATAAATTTAAATTTGAATCTCGTGTACCGAAAACAAAACCTCTCATGACTTCAAGACAAAAGCGTATAAGATTGAATTGGTGTAAATCAAGACGTTTATGGAGCAATGAAGATTCGAAAAATATATTATTTAGTGATGAAAGTATGTTTTGTGTTTCATATGGTAATCAAGGTATTCGAGTTTGGAGAATGAAGCAAGAAGCATTTGATAAAGAATGCCTTAAACGTTCCATAAAATTTGCTGCTAGTGTCATGGTTTGGGGTTGTATGAGTGCAGAAGGACCTGGAAAGTTATGCATCGTCTACGAAAAGGTTAACTCTCTGATATATCAAGAAATTTTAGAATATTACATGATTCCATCATCAGAAGATTTATTTGAAGATGATTTCATCTTTCAACAAGATTTAGCGTCTCCGCATACCTCGGTGTCAACTAAGAATTGGTTCCGCCAACGCAACATTAAGGTACTTCCTTGGCCACCAAATTCACCAGATCTTAATCCCATCGAAAACTTATGGTGTACAATGAAGAAAAAACTTCAAGAAAATCCTCCTTCAAGTAAAACTGAGTTAGTGGCACGTATAAAGTCTATTTGGGCTAATATTGATAGAAATGTTTGTAAACACCTTGTATATAGTATGCAAGATCGATTGTACGCTGTTATGAAAGCTAAAGGGGATGCTACAAAATATTAACTACCATTTACTTCATATTCATAAGGTAATATTGTTGCGTAAAATAAAATATTCTAATATTTTGAAACAATCTAAATTTTATTCTAATATTCTGGTGTGTTTAAGGAAGCTGTATACCTAATTTATTGTGCTGTATTTTATATTTTATAAATGTTAAAATCTTATCTAAACATTCCAGATTTAATTTATAAGAAATTAAATTGCATTTACTTAGTATAAAAAATAAATAAATGACAAATAATTTTTTCTTATTACTTTTTCTCAATTATTCTAATATTTTGAATATGAGCTGTATTTTCAAGGTTTCACTAAATCTCACTCCACCAAATTTTAGCAGAATCTGCTATAATATTTGACCCACTGGGTCTAATTTCACCATGTACTGTAACTTTAAAAATATTTTATCAAAAACTGTGGTTGACAAAAGGGGACTGGGACACTATTATTCCAGAACATCTAACTGATGAATTATTCAAATTTCAAAATTCATTCAATGAAATCAATCAATTTTCGATACCAAGATGTGTTACGCTTTCATCCGAGAATGCCTTTGAATTACACGGATTCTCCGATGCGTCAACACTAGCTTATGCTGCCGCAATTTATTGCCGACAAACTTGTAATGGAAAAACAAATGCTTTTCTTTTGGTTTCTAAAACAAAAGTTGCACCAATCAAGCAAATTTCTGTCCCGAAATTAGAACTTTGTGGTGCTCACTTATTATCTAAATTATTCCGCACAGTTATGAACACACTAAAGAATTACAAGTTCGATATTTTTGCATGGACTGATTCTAAAGTAGTCCTTTCATGGTTATCCGCACACCCCCGCAAGTGGAAAACATTTGTTGCGAACAGAACCTCTCATATAACAGAAGTTTTCCTACTAAGCACTAGGGACACGTTCCCTCAAAAGAAAATCCCGCAGATATCGCTTCTCGCGGTATTGACCCAAAGTGTTTGCCAGAATGCGAGTTATGGTGGAAAGGGCCAAGCTGGCTACTTCTAGACCCATCTAATTGACCGAAAGACGACTTAAATATTGATGAATTCAATGAGCAAATCAAAGCTGAGCAAAGGTCTGATCCATTTTTTCATTTCACACGCATTCTTCAAATGATGAACTAAATAATTTGTTTCAAAAGCACGCTTCACTTTCAAAAATTATCCGCATTGTAGCACATTGCCTCAGATTCATCAAAAAGGCAAAATTGCTAATGAACATCAAATCCCTTCAACAGTACTTATATTTAACGAAACAAAATCTGCTGAAGAAATGATCATTCATTAGATTCAAAATTCTTACTTTCAAGAAGAGTTAAAAATGTATCAAAGAACAAAAACCTCTAGCTAAGAAAAGCAAATTGTACTCCCTATATCCGTTTATGGATGCTAAGGGTATCTTACGGGTGGGAGGACGCCTGCAAAATTCACAGTTAGCATTTAATCTCAAGCATCCGGTAATACTTCCATCACAACATAAAATGAGTAAACTATTGATAATGCAACAACATACTGCCACTTTACATGCTGGACCTTCTCTACTATCGCACATCATAAAACAACCTTTTTGGATAGTTGGTGGAAAAAAGCTCATCAACAAATGCATTAATAGATGTTTAAAATGTTTCAGATATAAGAAAACTATTACAACTCCTCAATTAATGGGGAACCTAACCTAAAACTGAACCTAAACCTCGGAGTAAATCTTGAACGCCCCTTTTTTGCCATCGGAATTGATTACGCAGGTCCCATATCCATTAAATTTAGCAAGGGTATCGGTGCAAAAACAACTAAGAGTTACATTGCCTTATTTGTCTTGCTACTAAAGCGTCCATATAGAAGCTGTAAGTGATCTAACAACTGAAGCATTTATAGCAGCCCTTCGACGTTTTAGTGCAAGAAGAGGTACCCCACGTTACCTTTATAGTGACAACGGGAAAAACTGTCGGTGCAGCAAGAAAAATAGACCAAATACAGAGGGCATGGTTGTCATTTCCTAAAAATGAAATCTGAATCTTAACTGAAAGGTTCATTGAATGGCATTTTATCCCTCCTTCTTCCCCGCACTTTGGCGGAATTTGGGAGGCTGCTATCAAGTCCACCAAACATCATCTAAAAAGAATAATAGGAGAGACACTCCTAACGTTCGAAGAACTTGCCACCCTACTTAGCCAAGTCGAAGCATTACTGAATTCGCGCCCTCTTATACATTTAAATGACAATGATAGTGACTGCATAAATGTTCTCACACTCTCACATTTTCTTACAGGTGACGTAATATGCTCGGAGCAGAGGAGACCACATCCATTACGTCCAACCCTAGGACTCGTTGGGAGCTGCTGCAAAATTTAAAAAGAGGATTCGCCAAGTGTTTCAAGAACGAATACTTGTGATCTCTCCAAAAGAGAGGCAAGTGGAGAGTCGAGCAACCCAATCTTCAAATTGGACAGGTTGTGCTGCTCCTTGATGATGTCCAGCCACCAGACTCTTGGCCCTTGGGCCGGGTAACAGAGGTGCATCCGGGAAAAGACGGACATATCCGTGTGGTAACTGTAAAGTGTAGAAGATCCTTTTTGAAACGACCAGTAAAAAAATTAGCCCTCCTCCCTATATATCAGGACTAAGGCCTGATAGGGTGGGAGCGTGTTTGCGTGCTTAGAGTATTTATTCTAAAACCATAATATTTATAAACAATAAAGTGATCAATAACTCAAAAGTGACATTAATGATATAAAACAATTCATAAGTAGTTGATTGCACATGATTGCGAAATCATTTTTTGATTACTTCAAGGACAATATATTTTACTGTGAGCGAACTGACTTCAGTTTCTCTTATGCTTTGTAACAACACACACGGTGCTTACATTTCTCTTCCGTCGTCGCATATCTATTTGGATAATATATGTTAATTAATGGAGTACACCGCAGCAGGAAGCTGAATTCCTGTGTTTTGTTTGTGAATTTACTAAATGTGCTTTAAGTTGTTATAATATAATACAAAAGATTAATCTGCTTCAATTTATTTACAACTAGCTTCCCGCCCGCGGCTTCGCCCGCGTGGAATTCGGTTATATTGCGGTATAAAGCACAACTATAAGAAAACTTCTCATTTCCACGGAAAAATGTAAGAAGCGCGATGTAACGCTGGATACGATTAGTTGTTAAACCAAAACTGAATGGTACACTATATTATATGTTTTCCCTTGTGGAGTAAAAACATGCAGATTTTGGGCACTGGAAACCCGGGAACACGCTACATAGAGCTGACCATGCTGACGTTGAGCCTGTTGCAATAAACGGACTTGAGTACGAATATCATTCTCAGAAGCCCTCAAAGAAGCTTGGCGAACGTCTTGCTCCTCAAGTCTTTGCTGGCGCTGAGATGGTAGCTCAGCAGCTCTCGAAGCAGCCTGAAGCTCTGCTTGTTCGCGCCTTCTTAATTTAGCATGGAGAGACGATTCTTGAGATCGGGCAATTTTCATTGCCCGAGCTTTAGATGAGGTGCTCGACAAATTAGATTTACGTTTGCGAGGCATTGTGAAAATATGAGTAAACTATAAACCTAAACTAAACTAAAATCCCAAACTAAACTATAACAATCTAAATGACGAACAAAGTGACGTAATTACCTATCGAAAAAACAATAACTACTTTAGATATCTACTTAGATAAAAAGCACTAAACTAACCTAACCTAACTATTATACAGCCACTACACATCGTTACCATATTTTAAAAACACCCAGCGCCATCTATCGCATACCTCAAGAACTAAATAACGTAACTAATACTTATACCAATTAGTAATTCGTTGACTTATAGTTATTTCAGGATAAGTAGATATAAAAAAACATTTTAGACGATAAAACAAATAGTACGTCATCCCTCGGGAATTCCTCATTTTCGAGGATTCATTATCGTATCATTTAGCTTCTAAATTTACATGTTCATATTCGTTTGCAATATATAAGTAGATGTAAAAAAACAGTTTAGACGATAAAACAAATTGTACGTCATCCCTCGGGAATTCCTCATTTTCGGGGATTCATTATCGTATCATTTAGCTTCTAAATTTACATGTTTATATTCGTTTGCAATATTTTATCTTGTTTTAAACGACACACAGCGCCATCTCCAATCCATCCATCAAGCAAACTATATTTTTGTTTTCCCTCGAGAATATCAATTTTTTCCGGGATAAAAAGTACCCTATTATTTAATCCGGACTTCTAACTTTACGTCTGCAAAATTTCAAAGCAATCGGTTCAGTAGTTACGGCGTGAAAGCGGAACAAACAAACAAACTCACTTTCCGATTTATAATATTAGTAGGGATTAACATACACTAAGGATCTACTTTGTGAAACATAGACAGTAACATCGTCAATTTTATCTTGAATTTTAAAATGCTGTAACCAGAGAAATAATTTTTTTAGGGAAAAATCCTTTTGGGAAATTTTGTATATCACTTACAAGGAAGGTCTCCATAAAGGCATACTCTGAAAAAATTACAGAATGTTCTTCTCCTGAGGATACATAAGTTTATAAAAAAAAAAAAAATTATCCGTACTCTTTCCGTAAAAAAATAATGAAAATTTCGTTATTTGGCGATTTATCATCGGTTGGCGATGAAAAGCAAATTTAAAAAATGTTTTATTTTTATGCCAAATGCATTTTAAAGGAAAAAAGTTTCATGTTCAACGTGTTTAAATAAATTAAATCCTATCAAAAACATGAATGTGAAAAAATGCCAAGTTCGTTAAAGATTTCGCTAATAAAAAAAGTGATTTGACAAAAAATAATGATATCCTATCAAAAACATGAATGTGAAAGAATGCCAAGTTTGTAAAAGGTTTCGCTAATGAAAGAAGTGAGATCTAACTGCAAACCAAGTTCTTTCGAAGCTCCTTAAATCATAGCTCCTGTCATGCATAATATTCTTCAATTGCTTAAAATGAGTTGGTATGTTACTTGTTATTCAATAGAGCGACTTGCAAGTTTTCTGTTATTCAAATTTCTCTATTTAATTGATCAGAACTTAAAGTTGATCACTTAATTAATTTATCGATACCTTAACTTCAATGTAGTTATTCGAACATTTGAATGACTAGATCTTTCCCAATCAGATTCTAGATTAAATTTTACTCAAACATTAAAGTTAGGTACTCAAACATTAAGTACTTACTCAAACATTAAAGTTAGGGGCTGAAAACTTGCCAAGTCGCTCTATTGAATAACAAGTAACATACCAACTCATTTTAAGCAATTGAAGAATATTATGCATGACAGGAGCTATGATTTAAGGAGCTTCGAAAGAACTTGGTTTGCAGTTAGATCTCACTTCTTTCATTAGCGAAACCTTTTACAAACTTGGCATTCTTTCACATTCATGTTTTTGATAGGATATCATTATTTTTTGTCAAATCACTTCTTTTATTAGCGAAATCTTTAACGAAACTTGGCATTTTTTCACATTCATGTTTTTGATAGAATATCATTATTTTTTGTCAAATAAGTCGGTATTTGTTTCCTTTTTGAAATAAATTGGCTTAATATTAAATTAGTTTTATTTAATATTAATTAATCTTACAGCTTTTTCCTGCGTTTATTCACTGTTTCTTTGAATCAAATTTAAAACTTTTAACATTAGGATTGCTTATGTTCCATTAAATTCCACTAATAAGGATGTTTCTTTTATGTGATTGGGTACTACTTGATTATCTCGACGACCAAAAAAGTTTGTCTCCAACTTGGCGATATATCGCCAAATTGACGACAAAAATTACCCGCCAAAAGTGATACTAACTTGGCGCTATTTCTGGTATTTCGCCAAATTCCCATAGACTCCCATTGTAATCTGGCAATTTATCCAATACTGTTGTTAGAGCAAGGACTGCCACCATCATTTTGACTTTTTTTTTTTCTTTTTTTTTTTTTAATCGGTTCGCTAACTTTCCAATATTGCTGATATTGCTATTTAGAACGTTTATAGAACGCTTTTCGCGCATTTTTACCCCTTTTAAATTTTGTATTTGTTAACAAATGTTCTTAGTGATCATTTATATCTTATAAGTAATGAACATGCCAAATTTGATGTTTCTAAGCCCTTAACATACAGACATCGCATTTTTTGAATTTTTTTTTTGCTCTTTTAATTCTTTTGGATTAGTGGCATTGACATAAGATATAGCCTATATTGGAGCAAGGGATGTCACCATCATTTTAAGATCATTACTTTTAAGATCAGATGGTTGTTTGCTGAAATTGCTTAAAAATCCCAATTTACAACAGTTTTAGAATGCTTTTCGTGCATTTTCACCCTTTTTGAATTCTTTATTTTTTAGCAAATGCCCTTAGAGATCATTTTTATCTTATAAATAAGTAACATGCCGAATTTTGTGCTTCTATGCTTATTAATAAAACAAAAATCTCATTTTTAGAATGTTTTTTGCTTCTTCACTCTCTTATGGTTAATGGTATATATATAAAATATAGCATATACTTGAACCGGGGTGAATACCATCATTTTGGTACTATTAATTTTGGAATCAGTTCATAGTTTCAGAAATTAGCTCCGATACTCGCCAAAAAAGACGCCAACTTGGCACTATTTCTGATATTTCGCGAAATTCCCGTGAACTCTAAAATGCCAAACTTTATAATTCTAGTCCCTTAACATACAGACATCGCATCTTTAGAACGTTTTTGTTCTTTTACCCCCTTTGGGTTAGTGGCATCGACATAAGATATAGCCTATGTTGGAGCAAGGACTATCATCATCATTTTGATATCATTACTTTTAAAATCGGTTTGTTGTTTGCTGAGATTGTTTTAAAATCGCTATTCAGAACGTTTTCAGAATGCTCTTCGCGAATTTCCACCCCTTTTAAATTTGGTATTTTTTAGCAAATGTCATTAGTGATCATTCATATCTTATAAATAATTAACATGACAAATTTTTTGCTTCTAGGCCCTTCACTAAAACAAAAATCCCATTTTTAGAGTGTTTTTTGCTTCTGAACCCTCTTTTGGTTAGTGGCACAGACATAAGATATAGTCTGCGTTTGAACCGGGGCGAATACCATCATTTTGGTTCCATTGCTTTTGAAATCGGTTCGGTAGTTTCAGAGATTAGTCCCGATACTCGCCAAAAGTGACGCCAACTTGGCACTATTTCTGGTATTTTGTGAAATTCTCATAAACCGCCATTGTAATCCAATAATTTATCTTCTAACAACCATTAATGTTTAATTAATGGTGATTTCTGATTTTTTCCTATTTATAGATCCAATAACCTACCTCCACACCAAATTTCAATTTCCTAAGTCACCTGGAAGTAGTCAAACATTTCTATGAGTGAGTGAGTGAGTCAGTGGGAAAAACAGTGGTTTTCAGACGTCACTTTCTCGTGAACGGTAAAAGATTTTTTTTAAAAATTTATAGGATTAGGAAATTAGAAGATGGTCTTACACGACACAAAAAATTGCAATTGTGTAGGTCAAATAGAATTTAAGTTATTGAGGGGTCAAAAGTGGCCCGAAATGGTTCGGGTATTATAACCCACGGCCGGTGTGTCGACTTTTACTTTTTGAACTTGGCTGACACACTGCCGTGTGTCTAGATATCTTTGGTTTTGTCAGTTTTACTTTGTTTTAAATATAACTTCGTTATATTGATATTTATATGTATTTACATTCTAATTTAACCATCAAAATTTGAGATTTAAAACGAAATTCAAATTTAAATTCATGAAAATTGTTTCAAATTCAAATTCCAGCTGAGCATTGTCAATTCGATTTTTTGTTAGTATGGAAACAGCTGGTTTTTATTTTTTAATAAGCTTAAATGTATGAAAATAATTTTAAAGAATTTTTTATATATGAAAATATTTTTTCCAGAGGTAAATTAAATAACTACAGCAACAAATAATATATGTATCGGGTGTCCTGAAAAGGACTGAACGATTTTAAAAATCAATAACTTGCAAACTTTTACAGATATTTAAAAAATTCTTGCACGAGAGTCATCTAAAAGGTCAAAAGTTTTTTTTCCTGCGATTCTGGATTTTAGTTCGAATTACAAACAATAGATGGCGCTGAGAGCGCTAGGTGCTGTGTTGAGATAGATATTGACGTCACTTGGCACTGAAGCAAAATAAGGAGGTTAAGGCTGTGAAGTGGATCTTATTCGAAAATGAACTTTTGCTTTTACCGGTCGATTTTGAATGCAATCCATATACTTTTGATTTTACTGGTGTCAGCGCAATAATAGAGAAAAATATTGTTTACATGGGTACGACCCCTTTTAAATCGAATTACGTGAAACAACAACGTTCGAATTACCAACCTTTTTTTTTTGGGGGGGGGGGCATTCCACGAATGTAAGTACTTTTGAGAACAGGATATATTATTTATCTATTTTTTTATCTGGGTATCTTTTAAACCTGTTTTATGTCACCTAGTCATGTCCTGTATTGTATATTAAGTGTGTGGGATTAACAGTTCATTTACAGGTACACCCAAAAGATTGCATCGCATCATTATTCTATGGGAGAAAATCGCTTGCAGTGTATATTAATGAAATACACTATTTCAAATGTATTGAAACTGATATAAATCACTGAATTTCAGTATAAGATGATTATGATAGAATAGGGTATTTGGTATTTATAGCATTTAACGTTCATTTACAGGGGCCCACAAAAAGAAATCGGTTACTGTACTGTCTTTAAGTAATAATTGCTGGAAATGCGTTTTCAATTTCGGAATGCGCTTTTAAATTTAACTATTTTTTAGATACGTTAGTAATTATATGAATGCTTATCACCTATGCTAGTCTCTGGTCCGTCCGTCCGTCTGTCTGTCTGTCCGCATATAACAGTGCAAAAATTACTCTGTCGAATCGTTTGAAATTTTAAATATATATTTGTTGAAGAATTTTGTCCAGTTATTTCAAACTTTATGAAAATCGAATGCGTATTTCTAATACAGGGACAATCAAAAGTATTCCGTTACATTATGGCCGACGGGCGAAAAAGTTTCAAGTGCTTTTTGATGATATTACACCCGTCCGAACATAATGAAATTAATATGCATTTATGAATTAAATTAAAATACAAATGATGTAGAATATGCTGCACAAAGAATAGTTATTATTCATTTACAGGGCAACACAAAATAATTATGTAACATAACGGTATAGAAGGAAACATACTTTGCGGCATATTTTAATTTTGTTACACATATAATAAAATTGTTATAAGTTGCTTAGGTTTACTACGAGTTACTTACTGTGTAATAGAAAATATGAAGTATTTACAGGGACACACAAAAGATTTCGGAAACTATGCTGCATTAAAAATGCTGTACGCTAACGATAATTGCTTGAAGTTTTTAATTTTGATATGATTTTTTTTTTTTAAGTTTCACTAAATTTTTGCATACGCTGTGCATATAACTGGTGCAAATCATATACAGGGCTACACAAAAGAATTCGCACTCCTTACTAAGTGTGTAAGTAAATATATTAAAGGTGATTTGTAAATGAGTTATGCATTTTTTACGTTGAACAGCTTTAAGTATATTACGATATGTTTAAAGAATAGAGATGAAATGATATACAGAGGCACTAAAAAATTGGATTAATAGCCGGCTCTGGATGGTAATCTCTGGAAGTGTGATTTCATTAGTTTAAAGCATGTTTCGGTTTTAAATAGATTTTAGCTAAATAATGGCGTGTATTTAAAGATAGAAGGTAAACTACAGGGTTATACAAAAGAGTTCAAATATGCTTCCGTCTATTTAAATAAATTGCTAAATGTCAAATTTCAACTTAACATGTGTTTTTAACGCTTTCCAACATAGTTGAAAGCGACTAAATAGAAATCATAAAAATATGATTTCTATTTAGTTAGCCGTCTGCATGTCTGTCTTTCCAAACTCTAACTTGCGTTGAAATAATTGAATTGGTCTGTAAGTGATATATGTTAATGAGATTTATTTATGCCGTGTATTGTAAACAAACTATGCATAATTCATTATTCATTTACACAGACACTCAAAACTATCCCATTACATTATGTTCTATGAGGATAATTATAGCACCTATATTCGTCAACTGGAATGTTCTTTTATCTGTCCGCACATAATAGCGCAAAAACTACACAACAGAATGCTTTGAATTATAATATATATACTCGTTGAAGAATTTTCGTCACTCATTTAAAGTTTTATGAAAAGCGAATCAAAACTTAAAATGATATTAATATGTTTAAAATGTATATTATAAGTATAGTATAAATATATTAAAATGTTTTCTTCATTCTATTAAAACCTAACATGCGTGACTAATTCAATGATATCCAATGATAGGTGATGATTCTAGGTTTTCATCATGATTATGGCTCATTTAAGGTAGAGGTAGTATTATTTCCCTATTACCATGAATGTAATATACATAATCGTAATACATTTTGCATTTAGGTATTTTTTTCAAAAGAGTACAACAGTTATTCCACCAAGTTTTTAATGTTTATAATATAAATATTTTTTTTTTTCCTAAAGAATAAACCATTTCCGCAATTTTTTTACAACATACATAAAACTCTACTAAAGAACATCTTTAAAAGAACTAGCATTTCTTTGAATATAACAATTTTTTTTTAAATAGCAAAATTGATCTAGACACACGGCAGTGTGTCAGCCAAGTTCTCAAAGTAAAAGGCGACACACCGGCCGTGGGTTATATTACCCGAACCATTTCGAACCACTTTTGACCCCTCAATAACTTAAATTCTATTTGACCTACACACTTGCAATTTTTTGTTTCGTGTAAGACCATCTTCTAATTTCCGAATCTAAAATTTAAAAAAAAAAAATCTTTTACCGATGACGAGAAATTGACGCCTGAAAACCACTGTTTTTACCACTGACTCACTCACTCACTCATAGAAATGTTTAACTACTTCCACGTGACTTAGGAAGTTGAAATTTGGTGTGAAGGTAGGTTATTGGATCTATAAATAGGAAAAAATCAGAAATCACCATTAATTAAACATTAATGGTTGGTTAGAGGATAAATTATTGGATTACAATGGAAGCTTATGAGAATTTCACAAAATACCAGTTATAGTGCCAAGTTGGCGTCACTTTTGGCGAGTATCAGGGTTAATCTCTGAAACTACCGAACCGATTTCAAAAGTAATGGTACCAAAATGATGGTATTCGCCCCGGTTCAAACATAGACTATATCTTATGTCTGTGCCACTAACCAAAAGAGGGTTCAGAAGCGAAAAACATTCTAAAAATGAGATTTTTGTTTTACTGAAGGGCCTAGAAGCACAAAATTTGGCATGTTAATTATTTATAAGATGTAAATGATCACTAATGACATTTGCTAAAAAAATATCAAATTTAAATGGGTGAAAATCCGCGAAGAGCGTTCTAAAAAAGTTCGAAATACCAATTTTAAAACAATCTCAGCAAACAACAAACCGATCTTAAAAGTAATGATATCAAAATCAAAATGATGATGACAGTCTTTGCACCAACATAAGATATATCTTATGTCGATTACACTAACCCAAAGGAGGTAAAAGAGCATAAAAACATTCTAAAAATGCGATGTCTGTATATTAAGGGACTAGACTGGAAACAAAAAGTTTGGCATTTTAGAGTTATTTCGCGAAATATCAGAAATAGTGCCAAGTTGGCGACACTTTTGGCAAGTATCGGGGCTAATCTCTGAAACCACCGAACCGATTTCAAAATTAATGATACCAAAATGATGGTATTCGCCCCGGTTCAAACATAGGCTATATTTTATGCGTATACAATTAACCAAAAGAGGGTGAAGAAGCAAAAAAATTCTAAAAATGCAACTTTTGTGTTACTGAAGGACCTAGAACTATAAGATTTGGCATGTTAATTATTTATAAGATATAAATGATCTCTAAGGGCATTTGATAAAAAATACGGAATTAAAAAGGGGTGAAAATGTGCGAAAAGCGTTCTAAAAATGTTCTAAATTGGGATTTTTAAGCAATTTCAGCAAACAACAAACGATCTTAAAAGTAATGATATCAAAATGATGGTGATAGTCCTTGCTCCAATATAGGCTATATCTTATGTCGATTCCACTAACGCAAAGGGGGTAAAATAGAAAACTAGTCGTTGGGGGCCACCGTAATACTTACCCATCATGGATATGTATATGAAAATAAAACATGTGAAAACTATTTATACAATGCATTGCAATTCATAAACAAAATTTAAATATTGTTAATATACATGGTAATGCTCTATTAAAGAACTGATGATTACCGATTTCGACAAATCTTTTCCAGAGGGGGGAAGGGGCTCAAAATGTTTTAGGGGAGGGCTGAGCCGCCCATAGCGCCTCCTTAGCTACGGCCCTGCTAATACGGAAGTACCGATAATTTTTAAAGCTGTATATGATTACATAAATAATATGTTTCATATAAAATTGCTATTTGGAATTAGTTGGCAGTTTAAAAAGATTATTATGCAGAAAAAATTTATTAAACTTTCCAATTTTAAATTTAAAAAAAGTTTTTCAGCTTTATTTTGTGACCCGGGAACCCCGGGTTCGGTGTACTAGTTATATAAAACGCCAAACTACTCAAGTAGTACCGAACTGCGTAAAAGAAACATCCTTATAACTCCAAAAATAATAACTCTATTAACTAAAAATTAACTGCGTCTTATGTCCAATTAAAATATACATCTGAATTGAAATTTGAATCAAATACAGGGCCATGAAAAAACGAAGAATGTGGAAAACAGGATTAAAAATATCTCAGCAACTAATAATCCGATCGACTTCGTTCTATATGCAAAATGGGTGATATTTTATTGCCTTTTACATCCATTCCTTAGAACAAAAAAATTCGAAAATTTTTATGTACCTTTCATCAGAACGAAATTTTCGAGAATCCGAAAAAAATAGTTCCGGATAATTGAGGTTGCTGATATTAAATAGGTTTCGTCCCATTTTTACATACTAACTACATACAAAATTTCAAGTCTCTATCTCAATTCGTTCGGGAGATAGAGCGTTTACAGACAGACAGGCGGACGGCAAAATTTTGTTTCTAAAAATATGTTTTTCGGAATCTCCACTATCTAAAACGTGTAAATCCGTCAAAAATTTTTTTTCGATTTTCAAAACGATTGCAAGACCTACCCTATACTAAGTGTGATGGGTAAGTAAAAGCGTTCTAAAAATGCGATGTCTGTATGTTAAGGGCCTAAAAACATAAAATTTGGCATGTTCATTAATTATAAGATATAAATGATCACTAAGAACATTTGTTAACAAATACAAAATTTAAAAGGAGTAAAAATGCGCGAAAAGCGTTCTAAAAACTTTCTAAATAGCAATATTTAAGCAATCTTGGGTAGTTAGCGAACCGATTTAAAGAAAAAAAAAAGATGCCAAAATGATGGCGACAGTCCTTGCTCTAACAAAATTATTGGATAAATTACCAGATTACAATGGGAATCTATGGGAATTTGGCAAAATACCAGAAATAGAGCCATGTTAGTATGACTTTTGGTGCGTAATTTTTGTCGTCAATATAGCGATATTTCGCCAAGTTGGCTACAAACATTTTTGGTCGACGAAATAATCAAGTAGTACCCAATATGCCAAGTTCGTTAAAGGTTTCGCTCATAAAAGAAGTGATTTGACAAAAAATAATGATATCCTGTCAAAAACATGAATGTGAAAGAATGCCAAGTTCGTTAAAGGTTTCGCTAATAAAAGAAGTGAGATGCAACTGCAAACCAAGTTCTTTCGGAGCTCCTTAAATCATAACTCCTGTCATGCATAATATTATTCAATTGCTTAAAATGATTTGTTAAGTTACTTGTTATTCAATAGAGCGACTTGGCAAGTTTTCAGTTACCAACTTTAATCTTTAAGTCGGAGTACAATTTAATCTAGAATCTGATTAACAAAGATCTAGTCAATCGAGTGTTCGAATAAATATATTGAAGTTAAGGTACTGATAAATTAAGGAAGGGATCAACTTTAATTTCTGATCAACTAAATAGAAAAAATTGAATAAGAGAAAACTTGCTAAGTCGCTCTATTGAATAACAAGTAACATAACAAATCATTTTAAGCAATTGAATAATATTATGCATGACAGGAGTTATGATTTAAGGAGCTCCGAAAGAACTTGGTTTGCAGTTGCATCTCACTTCTTTTATTAGCGAAACCTTTAACGAACTTGGCATTCTTTCACATTCATGTTTTTGACAGGATTAATTTTTAACAACAAAAAAAAACCTACTAAATCGTTTCACTTTGTTTTAAAAAATGATGCACAAAATATTCTTTAAATTAGATGATAAAAAGTAATTTAATCCGAGAAAATACAGCTTTCTTAAATGTAAAATCGTCTGCAAAATTCGTATGCTGCTCGTTAAATTCATGCCCAGTTTCAATCGCTGCTATTATATAAAAGGATTTATTATTTCCATGACAACAACATATTTCATTGAAATCATACCGACTGAGTCCAAAATCGGGCATTATGGCGAGTACGCAGGTCAAATGTATGTTGTTCAATAAAAACAAATAAACAAAAGCTCAAAATCGGGCCCTAAAAGCAAGATTGCATTGTCAAACGACACCCACTCCACAGCCTTAACCTCCTTATTTTGCTTCAGTACCAAGTGACGTCAATATCCATCTCAACACAGCACCTAGAGCTCGTAATTCGAACTAAAATCCAGAATCGCAGGAAAAAAACTTTTGACCTTCTAGATGACTCTCGTGCAAGAATTTTTTAAATATCTGTAAAAGTTTGCAAGTTATTGATTTTTTAAATTGTTTAGTCCTTTTCAGGACACTCGGTATATATATATTAAACTCGCTCATTGTTTATGTTTAAATTCATTAATGTTTAAATTCATTTATGTTTCATTTCATTTACACGGATTCTAAAAATCCAAAAATGTTTTCAGTTGAATTAAAATCGTTTGGCGGAGAAAAGTGCTGCTCGCCAAATGTGTCGCTTTCGTCTTTCACGCCAAATATCCCAATGTATTTTATTTTTTATGTATTTCCTATTTTAATTCCGCCGCTAACTTTCACTGATCCTTTATTACATACATGAGTAGTTTAATAAGTATTTTTTTTTTCAAAAAAATCTGAGTGTGCCCAGAATGGAGACCTTCCTTGTTAGTTCTAACTACAGTATTTTTTTGAAAAAAATCCATGATCGTGAATTGATGCATATCTGTACTGGCTGCTTGAATTGAGATGGAATAGCTCTATACATATATCATCGTTTTTGTTCTTTTTCTTTTGTTTAATAAATGGGCTTGACGAATAAGTCACGTTTGTTTTGTTTCCGTACCTTTATTTGCTAGAACTGGCGTTATCCTTAATTTATGGACATGAGTATATATACCGGGTGTCCCAAAAATGACTGATGGATTTTAAAATTCAATAACTTGCAAACGGTGACAGCTATTTAAAAATTTTTGCAGGAGGGTTATGTATAATGTCAGGAGATTTTTTACCGTAATTTTTTATTTTAGTTCGCATCTCAAACAATAGGTGGCGCTGACGGCAATTGAAGGCCAGGTCGACGCTTCACTCAGCACTGATCACCTGGCCTTCAATCGCCGTCAGCGCCACCTATTGTTTGAGATGCGAACTAAAATAAAAAATTACGGTAAAAAAAAAACTCCTGACATTGTACATAACCCCCCTGCAAAAATTTTTTAAATAGCTGTCACTGTTTGCAAGTTATTGAATTTTAAAATCCATCAGTCATTTTTGGGACACCTGGTAAATGCTTATGATATGCATGCATTTATTAAAAATCTCCAGAAATAATTTTAACATTTCAAGAAGCATTTAAATACATTTAACGGGTGTTCTTTAGTGTCTCCTACAGGCAAAATCAGGACTGATGAGAAGGTTAAACTAGTCGTTGGGGGCCACCGTAATACTTACCCATCATGGATATGTATATGAAAATAAAACATGTGAAAACTATTTATACAATACATTGCAATTCCAAAACAAAATTTAAATATTGTTAATATACATAGTAATGCTATATTAAAGAACTGCTGATGTGCCAATTTCGACAAATTATATAAAACGCCAAACTACTCAAGTAGTACCGAACTGCGTAAAACAAACATCCTTATAACTCCAAAAATAATAATTCTATTAACTAACAATTAACTGCGTCGGATTAAACGTCTCATTTCCAATTAAAATATACTTCTGAATTGAAATTTGAATGAAATACAAGGTCATGAAAAATCGAAGAATGTGGAAAACAAGATTACAAATATCTCGGCAACTAATAATCCGATCGACTTCGTTCTATATGCAAAATGTGTGTTATTTTATTGCCTTTTACGACCATTCCTTTGAACAAAAAAATTCGAAAATTTTTATATACCTTTCATCAGAACGAATATTTCGAGAGTCCGAAAAAAATAGTTCCGGATAATCGAGGTTGCTGATATTAAATAGGGTTCGTCCCATTCTTACATACTAACTACATACAAAATTTCAAGTCTCTATCTCAATTTGTTCGGGAGATATAGCGTTTACAGACAGACAGACTGACAGACAGACAGACAGACGGACGGACGGCAAAAAAAAATTTCTAAAAATATGTTTTTTCGGAATCTTCACTATCTAAAACGTGTATATCCGTCAAAAAAATTTTCGATTTTCAAAACGATTGCAAGACTTACCCTATACTACGTATGATGCGTAAGTAATAATCCTTCGATTTAAAAACAAATATTCTGTTCAATGTATTTATCAAACATTTCCCGATAATATTACATATTTTTATACTTTTGTATGCAGTAGCTTTTTATTAGCACTTTCCAACAAAGTTGAAAAGTGCTTATGCATTCGGTTTGTCTGGCCGTATGGCCGTCTGGTGGTCTGTCCACGCTCTAACTCTCGTAAATGTACTCGGATTGCCATGAAAATTTTGGACGTTATTTAGGTTTACCCTAGCACGAACCCTATTGAAAATGAAGTTTCTACCATGATTAGTTTATTTACAGGGACAGTTCAAAGTTTTCCATTACATTACGGCCTATGGGGAAAAATTGTTTCAAATGAATTTTAACGTTGTTAACACTTTCCAAAAGTTTAAAAAGTGCTTGTGCATTTTTTAAAAATCATTCTGCTTATGCATTCTGATTACGCATCTGGTTTGTCTGTCCGTCTGGCTGCGCTCTAACTCCTGTAAATACAGTCGAATTGCCCTGAAATTTTTGTATGTTATTGGCGTTTCACCTAGCACGAATCCTATCGAAAATTAACTTTCTACCATGATTAATTTATTTATAGGGAGAGTCAAAAGTTTTCCATTACATTACGGCCTATGGAGAAAATTGTTTCAAAGGTATTTTAAAAGATGTTACACCCTGTCAAACATTAAAATTTATATGCATATAAGGGGTGCTCTAAAATATGCATTCTATATAATATGTGGTGAAAATATTGCTATTATTCATTTACAGGGCCACACAAAAGAATTCCATTGGATAATGGTAAAGGAGGGAATAAGATGCGACATGTCTTAAATATATTAATAACTAGCTGTTCTGCCCGGCGTTGCCCGGGTTCATCAAAAAATAGCAAGGATTGCGAAAAAATGTTAAAAATCATAATAAAAACCTCGAAAATTTTTAAAAATGCTGCACGAATTTCGTCTAGACTTTGTTGAAAAAAGATGGGCTAGAAAATTGAAGTTGGATTATTTTTACTAATGTGGGAAAATCTTACAAATCGCAAAAAAACATTAAAAATCTCATAAAAATATAAAACAAAATTCAAAAATTGTGTTTCAAAATTCGAATAAACTTTGAAGAAAAGAGATCAGAATTTAATAAATTCGGCCAAAAATTGAACCTCTAAAAAATCGAAGCGGGTCGCGAAGAAACGTAAACATCGCTTTAAAAATGGCAAAATTTTCAAAAATCACGGAACTCAAAATTTACTCTACTTAAAAAATGTTTTGAATCTAATTAATTTGATAATGTAAAAAGCATTGAAATACGAAAAAAACTGCTAAATATATAAAATAAAAAAATAAAAATATAGAAAAACGCACAGGAGAAAATTTTTCATATTAGCGAAGAAATTAAAAACCGAATTCCTTTTCCGTATCTGAAAAAAATCGTCGCAAACTCAAAACTAGTAGTTGGGGGCCACCGTAATACTTACCCATCATGGATATGTATATGAAAATAAAGCATATGAAAACTATTTATACAATGCATTGCAATTCATAAAAAAAAAAAAAAATATTGTTAATATACATAGTAATGCTATATTAAAGAACTGCTGATGTACCAATTTCGACAAATTATATAAAACGCCAAACTACTCAAGTAGTACCGAACTGCGTAAAAGAAACATCCTTATAACTCCAAAAATAATAATTCTATTAGCTAACGATTAACTGCGTCGGATTAAGCGTCTCGTTTAGATTCAGTTCAATTCAGATTTCGTGGGGTTTTTTTTTTCTTTCAAATGGGATTTTTAGGTTCGGGTTGGGTTGTACTTCAATGGAAATTATTTTACCTTGTTCCAATGAGGTTATACTTCACTGAAATATTTTTGTCAGGTTCAGATTAGGTTTGGTTCAAATTTCGGGATTTTTTTACAAATTTTTTGGTTCGGATTGCGTTCAAGTCCATGGAAATTATATTGTCTTGTTCGTATCTGGTTATAGTTATTTGGAATATTTTCGTCGGATTCAGATTTGGTTCGATTCAGATTTCAGATATTTTTTTCAAATTGATTTTTAAGTTTCTCGTCGGATTCATGTCCATGGAAATTATTTTGTCTTGCTCGGATCCGGTTTTGGGTCTTTGGAATATTTTTTTCAGGTTCAGATGTCGTTCAATTCAGATTTCGTTTTTTTAAGGGAATTTTTAGGTTCAGGTTGGGTTGCGCATCAACGGAAATTATTCTGTATTATTCGAATAAGGATATGCTTCTCTGAATATTTTTGTCAGATTCAGATTTAGTTCAGTTTTTTAGGTTCGGATTGCGTTCATGTTCATGGAAATTGTTTGTCTTGTTCGGATCCGGGCATGGTTCTGTGGAATATTTTTGTCAGGTTCATATTTGATTCGATTCAAATTTCAGGTAATTTTTTTCAAATGGAATTTTAGGTTCGGATCGGGTTCATGTCCACGGAAATTATTTTCTCTTATTCGAATCCGGTTATGGTTCTTTCGAATATTTTGATCGGATTCAGATGTAGTTTGCATAAAATTTCAGGTTTTTTTTCAAATGGAATTTTTTAGGTTCGAGTCAGGTTTTTGTTCACGGAAAGTATATTGTCTCGCTCTTATCAGGTTATAGTTCTTTGGAATATTTTTATCGATTTCATGTTTCGTTCTGGTCATTTTTCGGGTTTTTTCAAAGAAAATTTTTAGATTCGGGTCGGGTTGCATATACACGAACATTATTTTTCCTTAATCGGATTGGGGTAAGCTTCATTTGAATATTTTTGTGGGATTCAGATTCGATTCGGATCAGATATCAAATCCATATTTTTTTTTTTTCAAACGAAACTTTTAGGTTCGGGTCGGGTTTGTGCTCATGGAATTTTTGTCTTGTTTGGATCGGAGTATGGTCTCTTTTTTTTTGGTTGGGATCGGGTTATGTATTAATACGCCTAAACATTATGTTTTGCTACTATTATTTTAGTGACTATTTTTGATAGATAATTTACTTTGCTATTTGATAACTTATTATTGTATATGAATCAGCTGCCGATTCGAACAATTTTACGTCAAACAGCCATTTCATTTTTGTTTTAAAAACAAATTAAAGTCATAATAAAATTTTAACTTAAATAAAACGCATTCAAATTTAAGCAGTGACTTAAAAAACTGCTAAAAAAGCTTCGTATATACATATCTAGACACACGGCAGTGTGTCAGCCAAGTTCACAAAGTAAAAGGCGACACACCGGCCGTGGGTTATATTACCCGAACCATTTCGAACCACTTTTGACCCCTCAATAACTTAAATTCTATTTGACCTACACACTTGCAATTTTTTGTGTCGTGTAAGACCATCTTCTAATTTCCGAATCTAAAATAAAAAAAAAAAAAAATCTTTTACCGATGACGAGAAATTGACGCCTGAAAACCACTGTTTTTACCACTGACTCACTCACTCACTCATAGAAATGTTTGACTACTTCCACGTGACTTAGGAAGTTGAAATTTGGTGTGAAGGTAGGTTATTGGATCTATAAATAGGAAAAAATCAGAAATCACCATTAATTAAACATTAATGGTTGGTTAGAGGATAAATTATTGGATTACAATGGAAGCTTATGAGAATTTCACAAAATACCAGTAATAGTGCCAAGTTGGCGTCACTTTTGGCGAGTATCAGGGTTAATCTCTGAAACTACCGAACCGATTTCAAAAGTAATGGTACCAAAATGATGGTATTCGCCCCGGTTCAAACATAGACTGTATCTTATGTCTGTGCCACTAACCAAAAGAGGGTTCAGAAGCGAAAAACATTCTAAAAATGTGATTTTTGTTTTACTGAAGGGCCTAGAAGCACAAAATTTGGCATGTTAATTATTTATAAGATGTAAATGATCACTAATGACATTTGCTAAAAAAATATCAAATTTAAATGGGTGAAAATCCGCGAAGAGCGTTCTAAAAAAGTTCGAAATACCAATTTTAAAACAATCTCAGCAAACAACAAACCGATCTTAAAAGTAATGATATCAAAATGATGATGACAGTCTTTGCACCAACATAAGATATATCTTATGTCGATTACACTAACCCAAAGGAGGTAAAAGAGCATAAAAACATTCTAAAAATGCGATGTCTGTATATTAAGGGACTAGACTGGAAACATAAAGTTTGGCATTTTAGAGTTATTTCGCGAAATATCAGAAATAGTGCCAAGTTGGCGACACTTTTGGCAAGTATCGGGGCTAATCTCTGAAACCACCGAACCGATTTCAAAATTAATGATACCAAAATGATGGTATTCGCCCCGGTTCAAACACAGGCTATATTTTATGCGTATACAATTAACCAAAAGAGGGTGAAAAAGCAAAAAAATTCTAAAAATGCAACTTTTGTGTTACTAAAGGACCTAGAACTATAAGATTTGGCATGTTAATTATTTATAAGATATAAATGATCTCTAAGGGCATTTGATAAAAAATACGGAATTAAAAAGGGGTGAAAATTTGCGAAAATGTGCGAAAAGCGTTCTAAAAATGTTCTAAATTGGGATTTTTAAGCAATTTCAGCAAACAACAAACGATCTTAAAAGTAATGATATCAAAATGATGGTGATAGTCCTTGCTTCAATATAGGCTATATCTTATGTCGATTCCACTAACCCAAAGGGGGTAAAATAGAAAACTAGTCGTTGGGGGCCACCGTAATACTTACCCATCATGGATATGTATATGAAAATAAAACATGTGAAAACTATTTATACAATGCATTGCAATTCATAAACAAAATTTAAATATTGTTAATATACATGGTAATGCTCTATTAAAGAACTGATGATTGCCGATTTCGACAAATTATATAAAACGCCAAACTACTCAAGTAGTACCGAACTGCGTAAAAGAAACATCCTTATAACTCCAAAAATAATAACTCTATTAATTAAAAATTAACTGCGTCTTATGTCCAATTAAAATATACCTCTGAATTGAAATTTGAATCAAATACAGGGCCATGAAAAATCGAAGAATGTGGAAAACAGGATTAAAAATATCTCAGCAACTAATAATCCGATCGACTTCGTTCTATATGCAAAATGTGTGATATTTTATTGTCTTTTACGTCCATTCCTTAGAACAAAAAAATTCGAAAATTTTTATGTACCTTTCATCAGAACGAAATCTTCGAGAATCCGAAAAAAATAGTTCCGGATAATCGAGGTTGCTGATATTAAATAGGTTTCGTCCCATTCTTACATACTAACTGCATACAAAATTTCAATTCTCTATTTCAATTCGTTCGGGAGATAGAGCGTTTACAGACAGACAGACAGACGGACGGCAAAATTTTGTTTCTAAAAATATTTTTTCGGAATCTCTACTATCTAAAACGTGTAAATCCGTCAAAATTTTTTTTTCGATTTTCAAAACGATTGCAAAACCTACCCTATACTAGGTATGATGGGTAAGTAAAAGCGTTCTAAAAATGTGATGTCTGTATGTTAAGGGCCTAAAAACATAAAATTTGGCATGTTCATTAATTATAAGATATAAATGATCACTAAGAACATTTGTTAACAAATACAAAATTTAAAAGGGGTAAAAATGCGCGAAAAGCGTTCTAAAAACTTTCTAAATAGCAATATTTAAGCAATCTTGAGTAGTTAGCGAACCGATTTAAAGAAAAAAAAAAAAGATGCCAAAATGATGGCGACAGTCCTTGCTCTAACAAAATTATTGGATAAATTACCAGATTACAATGGGAATCTATGGGAATTTGGCAAAATACCAGAAATAGAGCCATGTTAGTATGACTTTTGGTGCGTAATTTTTGTCGTCAATATAGCGATATTTCGCCAAGTTGGCTACAAACATTTTTGGTCGACGAAATAATCAAGTAGTACCCAATCACGTAAAAGAAACATCCTTATTAGTGGAATTTAAAGGAACATAAGCAGTCCTAATGTTAAATTTTTTAATTTGACTGAAAAAAAACAGTGAATAAATGCAGGAAAAAGCTGAAATTAATATTAAATAAAACTAATTTAACCTACTTATTTCAAAAAGGAAACAAATACCTACTTATTTGACAAAAAATAATGATATCCTATCAAAAACATGAATGTGAAAAAATGCCAAGTTCGTTAAAGGTTTCGCTCATAAAAGAAGTGATTTGACAAAAAATAATTGATATCCTGTCAAAAACATGAATGTGAAAGAATGCCAAGTTCGTTAAAGGTTTCGCTAATAAAAGAAGTGAGATGTAACTGCAAACCAAGTTCTTTCGGAGCTCCTTAAATCATAACTCCTGTCATGCATAATATTATTCAATTGCTTAAAATGATTTGTTAAGTTACTTGTTATTCAATAGAGCGACTTGGCAAGTTTTCAGTTACCAACTTTAATCTTTAAGTCGGAGTACAATTTAATCTAGAATCTGATTAACAAAGATCTAGTCAATCGAGTGTTCGAATAAGTATATTGAAGTTAAGGTACTGATAAATTAAGGAAGGGATCAACTTTAATTTCTGATCAACTAAATAGAAAAAATTGAATAAGAGAAAACTTGCTAAGTCGCTCTATTGAATAACAAGTAACTTAACAAATCATTTTAAGCAATTGAATAATATTATGCATGACAGGAGTTATGATTTAAGGAGCTCCGAAAGAACTTGGTTTGCAGTTACATCTCACTTCTTTTATTAGCGAAACCTTTAACGAACTTGGCATTCTTTCACATTCATGTTTTTGACAGGATATAATATATTTACTCCACACAGCTAACCAGACATACATTCTAATATACGAAGTACCAACAATCTGAAGTAACAGTTGTGTTATAAAATCCTAAGTTAAACTGACATTTTGCCAATCTATGAATTTTAATAGTCTTTGGAAAAAAAAAAAAAAACAGTCACTTTTGAAATGTAAAAGCTCAAATTGGTTTCTTGCATAGAATAAAAAGAAATTAATAGAGTGGAAGTATTATCTCTGGAGATGATGCTAAAAATGTAACTCTACCATTAAGTCCAATTAAGTACCAACAAATGCACGTGCTTTGACACGCCTATCAATTGAAACAGATTTAAATCCGTATTTTGTTTGTCTTGTTTCTTAAAAAGAACTAATCTATTACTTCACCAAAAAAAATTATTAATTATTTTATCATATGTGTTTTAAATATCAATATATAAAATTATTTAAACGTTTTGCTTGAAACTATAACATTCTTTTGTTAATATCATAAAATCGTCTGCAGTCAGAAATCTATATTTTAGAATAATATTTATTACCTAAGTTTTCACACATGATTTTAAAAGAATGTTTTCATCATTATACTTTAAATATTTATTTACATTCAATTATTAAGTCATAAACATTTTTCATCGACGTTATAAAGTATTTAAAATTACATTAATGAAGGAAACTTTTAGTTATACAATTTTTAGTTCGTATCAAATGTTTTCAATATCTTATTAACCATTTGAAAAATGGTTGTTGTTTTCGGGAGAATGGACCCGATGATGTTACCACTTTTGAATGATGTTACCACTTTTGAATGATGTGGTCACTTTTGAATTTAAATTAATTTCTTTACTTTTAGAAGAGTTTTTATTTGAATTTAAATTAAATTCTTTACTTTTAGAAGAATTTTTATTTGAATAGTAAATTAAAATGGTTAAAATCATTGTAATAAAGGAGAAAACTAACAAATTTAAAAATGGGTAGACGGAAATTAACAGATACGGAAAAAGCCGAAGCCAAAGAAATGAATGAACGTGAATATCGCATTCAATGATATTAAACACAGTCAACATGTATAAGTTGCTTATTAGTTTGGCGATTCGTATCATTTGGCGAAATTGATCGACGGGATAACTGAGTAATACTGTATTTGGTTTGGCGCAAAAACGTCTTTCAATGCAGAAAATGATAAAATCAAAAGATTATTGAGCCGCTGAAAACCAATTACGTGTTGAAAGGCGATCACGAAAAAGGAAGCAATTTAATGCCGAACCGATTAATTGTAAAACATCATGTCGCCAGGGCGACCAATCCACTAGCCATGGCGTTTTACTATCGGTCGGTTCTAACCAGGAAAATTTGAGTGCCAATAGTGATTCTAACAAGCCGGAAAATGTTATAGCTATTACTCTTGATTTTCCACCACCTAAAAAGAAAACTAAAAAGCAATCGGCTTGGGAAAAACTGGGAAAAAACTTTTTTGATTCGATGTCTGATGGACCCATTCACAGATGCATGTGCTGCGATCGATTTTGGTTTAAAACCTCCATCACCAAAATTCTGCTCTGTAAAATCAAACAATATATGCCAAAGTCTTACAAGTATAACAGTATATGCCAAAGCTGTATTTTAATAATGATTACTTTTGCACCAACAATGTTAAATAGTTTGAAATGTTTCTTTCGTCGCCAACTTTTATGCTTGGCGACAATAGAGTGATATAACTTAAACGAACCGTACCTTCAAATTGCAGCATGTATAAAGTCATTTATAGCAGTGGCACGGATAATACACAATAAAACAACTGGTATTTAGCTTAAAATGATAGATGAATGTATCGAGTGAAACATTTTTCAAATGGTTGGGGTAATTTCTTAAATTACAATTTTTTTTTTTTTTTTTTTTAATTTTAATTTGATATTTAATTATTGCTAATTTTCCAATTTCCTTCATTTTAAAAGCGAACATTTACTTTAATAAATATTAATGGAACAAAGACCATTTTAAAAATTTGCTATTTCTTCTTTAAATATGCTTCAATTGTAATTCGTTTCTTTCAATTCGTCTTATAATACTTTGTTTGGCACATTAAAATTTGAGCGATAAATGGTTTCATATTGCAAACCTTTTTTGAGGCTTACTTCACCTCCACTTATCTCATTCCTCCATGGGTTTCTTTAATTCTGTCTCAGCTTTCTTAAAATTTTTACACAACCAACCAACCGTAAAGAAACGAAAGAGAAAAAAATTGGGGAAAAGATGATTTTTTATGAGAGTGACCTCTCGATTTTAATTAATTACTCAGTTAATAATTGGAATTTCGAAATTCTGAAGCTCAGGTGCATCAGGAGAGATTTGGAGCTACTCTCAAAAAAATTTTGAACTTTGTACATGCTGTAGATTTTGCTAGCCGTCGCAGACACACACACACACACACACACAGACAGAGCGTTTTGTTATTTTATTAATATAGATACATATCCATGATGGGTAAGTATTACGGTGGCCCCCAACGACTAGTTAGTCTAGAAATTTAAAATTCCTTTGAAAAATGTAAAAAGACTGAGAAAGCTCAAAAATTGCATTGAAAATTGTAATGAAAGTCGTAAAATATTAAAAAATCCCTAGGGTAAAAATTCACTGTTATAATATAAAATATTGTAATCAAGAAATTAACCATATTAACCAAAAAGTTTGAAATCGAAATCGATTTCCGGATGTAAAAAAATCGCCACGGAACTTGAAGAATGGCTAAAAATTACATTGAAAATTGCATTAAAAATAGCTAAATATTTGGAAGTCAGTGTTTAAAAAAATAATATTAAGGCAGGGCTGCGGGGGGTATGATCGAAATCATTCATAAATTACAAAATGTAGGCATGGAACGCCAAAATCATATTAAGAGATAAAACATTGCATCCGAAACATAACTACATTAAACAAAATGTTTGGTATCAAAATTGGTTTCTGAATGGCAGAAAATCGCCAAGGAACTTTAAAAAATGGCTAAAAATCGTATCGAAAACTATAGTAAAAAACGCTGAATATTTAAAAGTCATGGCTGTAAAAATTTAATATTCAGTCGAAAATGTTGTAATCGGAAATCGTTCATGAATAAGGAAAAGTCAACACGGAACACGTAAAATCCTCCAAACTAACTAAAAATTACATTGAATATCGCATTAGAAATTGGCAAAATTCATAAAAGCGTGGAGAACAAATTGTATTATTTATGCTAAAAGTTAGAAACCGAATTTATTTTACCCACGTCAACAACTGTCACAGAACTTGAAAAATCACTATAAAACAGATTAAAAATCAATAAAATTCAAAAATCCGGACAAAATTTGTTATAGTAAGATAAACATTTATCTTAGTTCCTACGGACATAATTTACCATAATAGGACAAAACATTGAAATCTGAACTCTTTCATTAGTTAAAAAATATCGACATAAAACTTGCTAAACATTTTATGAAAATACACAAAAAATCTGAATCATTGATGTCAAAATTTACTACAATAAGCTACAAATTATTTAAACATTTCTTTCCCAATTGTGAAAAAATCGCCGTGGACTCGAAAACATCTAAAAATTGTATTCAAAAATTCATTACAAATCGTTTCAAATTTAAAAATAGCGGGGGACAACATTTACATTAATCGAGTAAAATAGTGTAATCTGAATTATTTCTTAAATACGAATTAAAAAATCGGCGCAAAGCTTGAGAAATAATGAAAACATTGCTAAAAATTGCATTAAAAATCACTAAATTTCAAAATTCGTAAATGAAATGTAAATGTTTGAAATTAATTTCCTTTTCGAAATTTCAAAAAATAGCCGTGAGATTCAAAAAGCCAATACAAAACCATTGAAAAATTCATTAAAAATTGCTAAATGTAAATACATCCCGTGCATAAAAAAATATTCTAGTCGTGTAAAACGTAGCAACCATTCTTTTTTATATGAATTACAAAAAAATCGACGCAGAACACAAAATATATCAAAAATCACATTGAAAATCGACAAAATTAAAAAAAGGTAAATGGTGAAATTTACTATATTAGGCTAAAAGTTTGAAACCAAAATAATTTTTTAATTGTTAAAACACCACTGTGGTGGGGATCTAAAAAAATAAACTAAATCCCATTAAAAAGTTCATTAAAAATGCATTGAAAAATGCACTAAATATCGCTAATTATTTTTTAAATCGCAGTAATCAGAATTTCATCAAACGGATAAAACATTCTAATCGGAAATCTGAACTATTTGATTATCCGGTTGACCAAGAAACTATCTGGGTCAAACCATAAGATTAAACTACAATAATGGCGGATCGTAAATTCCATATTCACTTGACATTAAACATGTTACATATGTTTGTTACGTCATCAAGTGGTTTTTACTTCTTATTTTTATATGTATTTGTATTAATGTTTTTCTAAATTATCTCTTCTTTCATTATTTAACATAAAAATTACATCTATTTGCTTAATTTGACTTCTTTCACGATTGATATAATTTGGCGAAATTGGTCGACAAAAGATAATCACTTAGTAAAAGGAAATCCTTTATAGATAATAAAAAATCGACACGGAACACAACAATTCTTGAAAAATCGCGTTAAAAATCTCTAAAATTATATTAGATTAAAAGTTTGAAATCCGAATATCAAAAAATCACCACAAAACTCGAAAATTTTCTAAAAATTGCATTGAAAAGTGCATTAAAAATCACTAATATTAAAAAATCACAGGGGTCAAAATTTACTCTAATAGGGTAAAACGTTGTAATTGGAAATATCTCATGAATGACAAAAATCTGACATCAAACGCAAAAAATCTCGAAAAATCGCATTAAAATTAGTTGAAATTCATAAATCTTAACAGCTAAAATTTAATACATCAGCCTGAAAGTTTTAATTAAAATTCCTTTTACTAATGTCGAATAATAGCGTCAAAATTTACATTAAATAATTTATTAAAAATCCAAACATCATTGCACGACATCAAAATAAATTATATTGAAAAGAGAACAAAATTCACTAATTTAGGTCGAAAGAATGAAACCTCATTCCTTTTCGCTAATGTGGAAAAATCGCTTCGAAACCCACTAAAATTCGCATATGAATTAAATTTAAAAAACTGAAAATCGTCCTTCAAAATGTAAAATTTCATACATAACTTCGTGCAACGGTATCTCCAGAGCATCGCCAGTACTTTAAAAATTTTAACATGCGTTATAAACTACCTTAAAGTGTAAAACTTGTTACATTTCCTAATTTTGTTCGCGCCCCTCCTCTCACGCACCCTGAAATGTGTCACACCATTTTTTGTTTACATTTTTTATCATGTGTTATAAACCATTTTTAAATTTAAAATAAATCACATTGTTATATTTCCAAATTTTAACAAAGTCGCGTTCTGTTAGTTCCATTTTTCACCACCAGCTAGCGCACTGTATTCTTCAAAAACTACTTCAAAAACTTAAAAGTTTGAAACGGTTTTCTTTGTATCAATCTCAAAAAAAAAAAAAAAACACTACAAATTGCATTAAAAAATCGTTAAAAATTAAAAAATCGCTGCACAAATTCCGAATAAATTTTGCTGAAAAGAGAAAAAAAATTGCTATATTGGGTTAAAAGAATGAAACCGTATTTCTTTCACTAATGGCATAAAACTGCAAAAAAACGCTAAAAATCGCCTAAAAAATTATCAAAAAAAATCTAATCAAAAAATTGAAAATCGGGCTTCGAGGTGCAAAACTACATGTATAAAAGTACCTTCTCTCCACATTTTGTAACTCTACGTACAGCAGAGTCTTCAGAACAGCGCTGACACACACACAAACTTGTCTCTTTATTATTATAGATTTTAAAAAATAGCGTTCTATTAGTTCCATTTTCCACCACCAGGTAGAGCACTCTATTCTTCAAAAACTTTATCAAAACCATACTCTGTTAAATAACCTATCAGGTGATATATAACTCGTGGGGGTGGCGGTCTTAAGCAAGAATTTAAGATAGTTTATGAAATTGCTATTCGAAAATAGCGGTACCTAAATTTTTGACATTTTAGGTAGATTTCACAAAAAAAAAAATACTACTTATTGCATTCTCAGCAGCTCAAGTTTTTGATAGAACAACTATGAAAAAAATAGATGCTAAACTCAAAAATCTTTAAAAAACGTTAAAAATCGCATTGAAAATCGCATTAAAAATCGTTAAAATCTAAAAATCGTAACAAACACAAAATTTAGGGCATTAGGCTAAAAGTTTAAAATGATTTTCTTTTTATCAATCTCAAAAAATAGCCGCAAAATGAGAAAAAATACTAAAAATCGCATTAAAATTCATTAAAAATTCAAAAATCACTGTACAAATTCCGAGTAAACTTTGTTGAAAAGAGAAAAAAAAATTGCTATTTTGGGTTAAAAGAATGAAACCGTATTCCTTTCACTAATGGGATAATACCGCAAAAATAACGCTAAAAATCGCCTAAAAAAATTATTAGAAAAAATCTAAACAAAAAATCGAAAATCGGGCTTCGAGGTGCAAAACTACTTGCAAAAAAGTATCTTCCCTCCAAATTTTTTAACTCTACGTGCAGTAGTCTCTTCAGAACAGCACTGACAGACAAACATTCTTCTCTCTTTATTATTATAGATTTTTCATGTATAATAAAAGTGATATAGTAACTGAGACTTAATATTAATTATACGATACCATGCGCGTAATATTAGGGTACCCGGGCACCCCCCCTCCCCCCCCCCCCCGCTCGCGCAGATCCAAGATTGATTATTTTAAAAAATCAAAATTTATAAAAGAAAAAAGAAGAAAAATGAAAGCAAAGTTAGTTCAATTAGTTAATCAAAACTAAAGGTCTATGTTTTGAAATGGAATAAAAAAAAAGACCCACATTTTTTTTTTTTTTTTTTTTTTTTTTTTTTTTTTTTTTTTTTTAAGAAAATTATTTTATTAATCTTTTTTAAAACTAGAATATTTACTAGAATCTGTATTAATCACAGTAAGTCAAAAAGTTGGTTTTATAATCCCAATTTGATGTCTTTTGTTTATAAAAGTTTTTTTTTTTTTTTTTTTTTAATGCCGTTCTTTTTCATGCATGTTTTTGCAATTCCATAAAAAATTAGCGTAAATTCTCGCCAAGGATAGAAATTATTTATATCTTTGCTTTTGTAATCTAAAGTCTAGATAGGAGCAAAAAATTGAAAGAAATACAGATGTGAAACGATAATTCCACCATGTGATTAGCCTGGAGAACGGAGGGGTTGAGGGGTAGAGATGAGACGGGCTCAGCCCGAACCCGAAAGTCCGAGTCCGGGGCTGGCACGGGCTCTATTTTTATTCGAGTCTTCGGGCTTGGTCGGGCCCGGGCTCATTTTTTTCTGAGGCAGGAAAATTTTATTTATTCAGTGTAGAAAATATTGAAAGAAATTTTTTCACTTAAAATTGCCTACTTATTCTTTTTCAACTCATTTTAATTCTTCTTTATCAAAATGACGGGGAAACTGAATGCTTAATTATTTATTTTAGAATTCCATTGCTGTTTCAAATAAAAATTTGTGATAACTACAGATTTATGTCTACGAAATTTCCTGCGACGGTCTATTTATACGGCGCCAATCAAAACAAACACAACAATGAACTTGCTTTCAGTTGGCTTTTCGTTAGCAGAAGATATTTTTTAATGGGGTCGTTCATTTATTTATCATTTAGTTATATGACGCCAATATAATATTTTCTTCTGCTTTTTAGTAGACGAGAATTAGCTGGAGGTTTGCAATTATTTAATCTTCGATTGCGAACGAATTATACTCGTTTTTCATTCGAAAACTACTTTAGTGGTTATTAAATGTATTTGTCATCATGAACTCTGCCTTCTGTGGACGCTGTTTTTTTTTTTTTTTTTTTTTTTCGAAGTCACTTTCCTCCACAAGTAAATATAATTACCATGTTATTCCGATAGAAAGCAATTGATCAGTGTTTCCTCTTTTTATATAAAAAGAGGAAACCTTGTCGGACCTTTAAAACAACAATGTCGATTTTTTTAATTTAGGTTGATTTTCATGTACCTGTCAATCACAGAAGATTGTTATGAGAAAGAAATCGATTATGATGAAAGATGTACGCTTTTTACAGAAAATTGAAGAACGTTGTTCGATTCGCCAGATTACAAATAGTAATTTCTGCAATTTTCATGCATTTATTCATTAAACACAAACGTGCCCATCAAATTTATTTGTTAAAGGAGGAAAAAATATGAGAATCCTTTTAAGTATGAAGTATATTTTTATTTTATATGGATTTTGATAAGACTGGATTTAAATTTTCATTTAAAAATTATATCCATGCGAGAAATTTTTAAAGATGAGGTATCACTTTTGAAACAATTTTTATATATAATACAATTTTGTTTCGTATATTTTTGGTATCGGGCTCGAGCTCTGGTGACAATAAATCTTTCGGCCGAACTCATCTCTAGTAAGGGATTGTACAAATCTGCTTCCTTTGAAAATGAGAAATAATGCTACCCAAAATTCAAATTAACATGAAGGTTGGTTGGTTGGTTCATTAAATTTCGTTTTTGTGGCCATATTTTAACATTCGTACAGGCTAATTTTTTTTATTATTATTATTATTCATGTGTAGAAAATATTGAAAGAACTCTTTTTCACTTTAAATTGCGTACTACAAGTTATTTTAATGCTACTTTGATCAAAATGACGGGGGAACTAAAGTCGTGTTTATTTATTTTAGTATTTCATTGCTGTTTGAAATGAAAATTTGTGATAATTACAGATGTATGTTTACGGATATCTTTGTTTTATATCTATCATGTGTTATCTATGTTTATATATCTTTTCTTATCCATTAGATTTAGTTTTAAGCAACTTCTCATTCTTCTTCACGCAATGAAAAATTGCGTTTGGGTCCTTTTTAAAAGAAGTACCACACAATTATATCTTCTGCAAATAAAAACCTCTCTAAAACGGAAATTTGATAGGTTTTATGGGGTTTCGTTTTATTAGGTTTTACTACATAATATATTGTTTGTACCCAACATGTTCAGGTTAAAAAATTTGGGCACCCCCCTGTTCAAAAGGCTGGTTACGCCTTTGGATACTGTCTTTCATAATATAATGTACATTGCATTTGCAGGGACACACAAAATATTTCAAATAGTATATAATAGTATATTCTTTCCGATGTACTGTATATGTTTCCGATGATGGCTGATAGATGGATGTAATGCATTTTAATTATGATATAAGCGTTTAAGTTTCATTAAATGTTTGTACATTATATGGTGTGTATAAATGTTATAGTTGATATACAGGGCTACCTAAAAGAGCTCGCCAATGTTACTGAGTATGAGCGTAAATTACTTAAAGGTGGTTTTTAAATAAGGTATGCATTTTTAAGCTGAACTGCATTGAATTTACAAAGGAATTGTTTGCAGAATATAGATAAAATGATATACAGGGCCACGCAAAGAATTGGATACATGGACGCCTATGAACGATAATTTATAAGGATGTGATTTCAGAAGTTTTTGAATTTAAAATAAATTTTAGCTTCTTACTGACGCGTAATGAAAGTACAAGGTAAACTACAGGGCTGAACAAAAGTTTAAGTACGTTTCCATTTATTAGTACAAATTACTGAAAAAGAAATTTCTTTTTTCTTGCTAAACTAAATTTTTTATATTATATAGAATGTATATTGACTGACAGATCAAATACAGGGCTGTTCCAAAGCATTGGAATACATATTTGGCTATATACCCTTATTTCCCTAATTAACGGAGTTTTGTTAAAGATTTCCTGGAGTGTTGGAAAGTGCTTCATAATCTATGCTTAACGCATGATTTTTCATACTTTTAATATTAGCGAAGAAAGACTTCCAATCACAAAACAATTATTGACAGAGGCAGTGACAGCGTTGGTTAATTTTTTTTTAGAATATACATATACTGGGAAATTCCAAAAGTATATCTTTAATAATAAACTTCTTTTTTGGATGATGACAGAATTTAAAAGCGCATCAGACCCATTCAGCAATCCTGATTATTTTCGATCATTACTTAAAAAATTCAAGGCTTTAGTTTTACTTCATATCCTAGAGAGTGTTCGATCTAGACAATATTTTAAGAGCACAGGATTGTCTGTTTTAAACTTGGTAAAATGAATCCTGTTTGTAGTAAAGATTTTCACAATATTTATTTGGTATTTCTAAATCCGTGTGCCTGAAATCTTGCAAAAATTATGCAACTTTTTCATTCCCTTTGAAAATATACAACAAATCATTATATCATGCAGTGTAATTTTATTGAACTTTTTAATTTATAAGTCATAAAATATTTCTTAATGTATTGCTAAAATTTCCTCTATAATAATTTCTCATGTGGTCAAAAGTGGAACATAATACTGTACCCTTTAGGGCCACGCCATGGCCATAACTTGTACACATAGCAAATTTAAAACACTAGTTTTGACCACCCCTCTTTAAGCTGTTAAAATAATTTAAATGCGAAACTGCAATAGATAGAAAGCTTACCTCATAAAACCTAATAGTAATTTGTTTCAGAACAAATAAAGTTCGAAAAGTGCCTAATACTGAAAGATTCTGAAAACTAGTTAGCTAAGCAAAAATCTTAATACATATGAGCACACGATAGTTTCACACATTTATTTATTTATTTTTGCAAGTCACATTTTATCAAAATATAAACAAATGGGATTGGAAATGATAAAAGAGTGTTTGATGAAGAAATAAGAATTCATATAAATTGTAAACATCAATTTATATGTAAAATAGTGTACAAACCAAACCAATGTGATCAAAACTGATACAGTGGCTAAAACTGGAGCATCTACCCTGTATATAAACCAAAAACATTGAGAGAGTTCATTACTGACACACCTACCCTAGATCAAGTAGTTTTATGTAGTTTAACTGTTAAAAATACAAAATAAGGAGAAAATATATTAATTTATGCAATAATATTCCAAAACTTTTCCTTCAGATTTTTTTATTTTTTTATTTACCCCCCCCCCCTAAACTTCTCACTGTCTCAATAATTAGATAGCTGAGATTCCTCTCTATTTAAATTTTTAAATCATCTAAAATAATATCTTAAAATTTTATCTTGTGACAATCATAATAATTTAAACATTGAATAACTCTTGAAAATATTTGATTAATATCCCAATTGTTAAATTTATTTGAAAATAAATATTTACTTTCATTAAATTCGGATTTTAGATATAGTCATAAAAACATCTACTACTTCTTGTGGGGTGTATATTCTGGAACAACGATTGTACACTACTGGAACTAAGCAGGGGCGTAGCTACCGTGGAGCAATTGGAGCAAACTGCTCCAGGCGCACAAATCCTAAGGGCGCAAAATTGGAAAAAGAGAAATAATTTTTTAAATATTTGTATACTTTTTTTCCTTATTAATCAGATAATATAGATGAATTCTTGTCATAATCAGAATATCCAATGACATTTTAGCTTGTTTTTAGTTTCAACTATTTCGATTTTAAACATGTTTTTATACAGTTAAAAACAACAATTAAAAACTTTTATTCGCAAAGCGTTTAAATTTTTATTCGTGCCATATTACAGACTTAAGTAACTTCTCTAACATCGTTTCAGTACGCCTCATTTTTTTTATGAATTTTTAACTATGTAGACAAAAGCTGAAGATTTTCAAATTTTAAAGTAATCAAAACTTTTTTGCTAGGTTCTCATCGTCACTTTACTGGCACTATTTCCAAAGAATAATCCTCCTGGCGCGTCTTTAACCCTTTAACGATCATAGCATTTTCATTGCTAAGATGTCGAAATAAATGTATGACACCGGTAATTAAGAGCAAATATATTTCTAAATAAGAAAACGTGATTTTTCACATATAAAATAAAAGGGATATTTTTAGATAAAAATACCGGTGTCAGTGTCGCGTATCGGAATTAAAATTTTGTGGTTTCGTGGCGAAACCAATGAACGTTAAAGGGTTAAAACGTTTTTAAAGTTTATTATGCAGATTAGGGGAAGTTCAACAATAACGTTATCAACTTTTTAGTAATTTTTGAGCCCCCTAGTCCCTTTCGATATCAAACGTTATCATCCCTCGAACCCTTCCCCCCTGGTAATGCTATCATATCGTTATCAAAATATGTTTTGGAGTTTATTTTTCTTTCTTTCTTTTTTTTTCCTTGAAGTGATATACAAAACTGGTAACATTTATTTTTTGCATACTTTATTAATTTAAACGAAGCAAAGTCAATAAAATATTGCTTTACATCAAATAAAACTTTAAAGAAATAGTTACTTGTATAGTTATAGTATTTTATTATAGTTTTTTGTTACATGATGCATTCAATAGTAATAAAGTCTTCTTACACTTGCCCCGAACGGAAAAGGGGAGGTGAGTATATAAAAATTCTTATTAACAAAGCAAGTGGACAACATTATTTCTCTTTTTCTTTTAATTATTAGTATACATATACACAAGCTTCATTTCGACTATACTCCACACATTGTTTCTTGAATCGTGATTACATATACATACACGTATGAAGAAAACGAAGAATGTCAAACATTGGGGGTATTCCATATTATAGAATTAAATAATTTTATAACAATTTAGTGATTTTAATTATAAATTTCTATTTTCATAAAAACCGATAACCTTCTAAAAAAAGATAACACACTATTTTGAACCAAATATCATGTTACAAATAAAAAAAGAAGATTTTGATTGGATCAAAAATGATATCTATATTAAAAGACATAGGTTCAACAGTTAGTCAAGAGGATGGCTGACTTTAGCATGAATTTAAGATAATTGTTGAAATTACTATTCGAAAATAATGGTAAATACATTTTTGAAATTTTTATATTAAATAAGTACTAACTATACCAGGGCTCCGTCAAAAATTTGCATCTAAAACGGTACGATTTTAAATATTTATCGCCCCCTTGAAATTTGATGCGACCTACTTTAGAAATTTTACTATGCGTTATAAATTATATGAAAGTTTCAAATTGATCAATTCGTCAGTTTTCTTAATTTTAATGAATTCGCGTTTCAAGTAAGCATTTTTCTTCCTTAGTAAATAAATAAATAAATAAAACAAAGCCTTACGATAAGCCTCCATAAAAGATAGGGCTAAATTCATAGCTTTAAAATCACTAAATAATATATTTTAAAATTTTTTACGGTTTTCTAAAGGACTCTAGTATAAAGATTGTGGTTTCAAGAGGCTGGCTTTTAAAATGAGAGTTTGAAAGGAATCATTCAATTCTTAAAATACTAATTAATATCTAAATTTGAAATTGAGCGACCGTGAAACAATTTTCATACCTGAAATCAGTGAAAAATTATACATCTGGATGCGTAAAATATTAAATTTATAAATTTAATATTTAATAAAAAATTATTGGTTGTCCATAAACGTTACTATCCACTGTCGACAGTTGTCTATCTTTGAAACACATGCTCTGACTATGAAAGATGTTTCTGTTTCTTTGAACGGAAATAAGGAGATTTTATAATTGAGTTTTTCAACTTTATTTAAGAATATAGGAAATTTCCGATTTTTTCCATTTGGTTGTGCATTTTTTTAGTTTTTAGGCCGGTAGAATTTAAGATACAGCAATTTTAAAAAGGCCCAGTAACATATATGGGCCTAACAGCAGTGTAATTCTATCAAATCTTCCCCCTCTTTTCGAGTTTTCGAATAACTTTTCTGCGGTTTGATGAAAATCTAGTCTTTTGTTGAGTTATGAATACTTTTCCAATCTTTTAACTTGGGGTTCTTAACTCCGCAGTTAGCAATTTAAATTTCTAAAATTCAAATGCATCAGAAGAAGTCTTCAATTATTCTCACATTAGTTTTGAGACTCGTACATATCGTAAATTTTGCTAGTTACCGCGAACAGACAGACACGAATGCATGCAATATGTAACTTTCTTTTAACCTCCTCAGTCCTGATGTCGCCTGGAGGCGACACTAAAAAACACCCTTTAAATTCATTTAAAAAATTCTAGAATAGTTAAAATTACATCTAGACATTTTTAATAGATGTATGCATGTTAGAAGCATCAATATATAGACTGATACATCTTTGGAGATGTTTTATACAAAAATTAAATCGGTTTTTGTAGTGCCACGTAAAATTTGTCTCAGGACTGAGGAGGTTATTAGCATAGATTATTTGTTTTTCATACGTTATCAAAATACTTTGACTTTCAAATAAAAGTATAATTTTAAATCGAATTATAAATTTAGTAGTAATAGTAGATAAATTTTAAGCTTCAAAACAAAATTACGTAGAATTTTTTTGGGTGACAAAGGGGCGCAAAAATTTGGCTTGCTCCAGGGCGCTGAATATGTAGCTACGCCACTGGAACTAAGGGTATTCATTATTGGACTGTTGTGTGGTTTAATATTTCTGTTATTTAAAATTAAATTTTTATTCATATTAGAATACGAAATATAAGAATGGTTAAATATCAGTAGATTAATATTAAAAAAAATAGTGGAATATAATGAAAAAAAATTTCGTAAAATTATTAATATTAAAAATATTTTTCAAAAAGGAATTCCTCAAAAGTGTCCATTACTGGTACATCTACCCTGTATTAAAAATTACAGACCTTTCCCTCATTTCATTTAAGATAAAGAAGAGGTGGATGCTCCAGTTTTGGCCACATTGGATTGTTTTGCCCCCTATTTAGTCTGTAAATTGACTTTATTAAATTATATGCATTCTTACTCCTTAATCAAACGCTCTTTTACCATTTCCAATCCCATTTGTTCATTTTTTGATAAAATGTGACTTGCAAAAAAATTAAAAAAAAAAAAAAAAGTGTGAAACTATAGTGTGTGTTCACGTGTATTAAGGCTTTTCCTTAGGTAACAAGTTTTCATAATCTTTCAACATTAGGCATTTGTCAAACTTTATTCCGAAACAAATTGCTGCGAGGTTTTATGAAGTAAGCTTTCTCTCTATTGAAATTTCGCATTTAAATTAATTACTTTTACAGCTTAAATGGGGGTGGCCAAAACTGGTGCTTTAAATTTACTATGTGTACCAATTATCGCCATGGAGTGGCGAAAAAGGGTACAACATTTACAACATTATGTTCCACTTTTGGCCACAATATTAATTATAGCAAAAATTTCCGCAGAAATATTTTATGAATTATTTTAGAAATATTTTATGACTTATAAATTTAAAAGTTCAATAACATTACAGCATGATTTAGTGTTTTCTTGTATTTCTTCAAAAGAAATACAGAAGTTACATAATTTTTGCAAGATTTCAAGCATATGAATTTAGAAACAAATAATGTGAAAATATTTACACTACAACAGGATTCATTTTAACAAGTTTAAAAAAGACATTCTGTACTCTTAAAAAAGGTTCTAGATTGAATACTGTTTTAAGGTAGGAAGTAAAATTAAGCCATTTCAAAATGTATTATCAGCACTACAAGATAGCCAAGTTATGGAGTATCTGGTTCTACCTTGCACCACAAGTTTACAGAATGGACACCACTTTATGTTGAATCTCAAGTAATAGGTCTGAATAATAGGGTTGTGCTGTTTATGATGACCAATTATCTACATAAGAGATATGGGCCGAAGGGAATGGAGATGCCCTCTGTGAAGGTCTTTCTAAAAGACCCTAACCCATATTTACTCAAAGAAATCTAATGTTTGAAGATAACTAAATGATTAGGCCGACAGGCAGCTAAGTACAAACACTTAAAGTTAAAAATCAGTTGAAATTTAGAGATCGTCAGAATACCATTTCCTATAAAAATATAATTTTAAGATTCTAACCATATAATCGTAAATATCGATAGAATATATATAAAATTGTAAGTATGCAAAATGTTAAAATAAGCTTTTTGTGCCTTATAAGCACTCTTTTATAAGTCAAATATACTTTTTGTTTTCAAATTTAAATTTTCAGTTAAAATATCAACTTAAGTATATTTTATTTAATGTTCTTTTTAATTCCATTAGAAAAAAAAATTGCAAAATTCTTTTATACAGCAAATGTGTGTGGTAAAATAGATGTTGCATAAAAAAGCTTTACTTTTACTTATTATCAATTAAAATGTTTGTTAAAGTACAAGGTATTGGGGTGGCCAAAACCGGTGCATTGAGATGGAAAAATTGGTGCAGTGGTGGCCAAAACTAGTACATATTGAAAAAATTACTTAACGAGTTAATTCACAATCTAAAATATTCTATAGAAAGTTATAATTAACAGAAAGAGAATTAAAATTAATAAAAAATAATAATGCAATTATGATTCAATATGCTTCATTCAGAAAAAAAACTAAAATTTCTATCTCAACTTTTCTCTTAAATGTGGCCAAAACTGGAGCATCCATCCTATCATAAATCAAAAGGATTTTATTTTAACAAGCATATAGAAATTCACATATGTGAAGAAAAAAAAAGTTGGGGGGGGGGGAATATTGGTGAGTTTTGCTCAGACTAGTAAGAGCCAAAAAGTACACAGATTTTAAAATGGAAGGTCAAGGAAATAAAAACAAACTCGTAAATTTTAGCGACTTATGAACTTAACAATTCCAAATAATTTATTAGGTTTCCCCCCCCCCCATTTTAACAATATAAAAGTTTTATTTTAGCATAATTAGCAAAAATAAATTCAAAAAAGCTAATTGGAAACCATTTTAGCAATATTTCAAGAGCGTTGAGAGTTAAAATAATTACCCGTAATGTTTCCCGTTAAAAAGCCAATAAACTCAAAAGGTAAACATAAAACAGACGAATGTTACATTGTGTACATCCATACGTCTACTACTTAAATTCAGAAGAAATTATAAAATATTTCACATTAACAACTATTAATTTTATTTTTTTTGAGTAACACATCTTAAAGAGATAAAAATGTCGAAGCCTGGATTTAATCGTTTTCTTATCTTTTCGAGTAGTAAAATTCTCTCTATTTCGATATTCAACATCGTCTGCTTCTACGAAGTTTTACTCAGCTACAATATAAGGCATACTTAAAGAGCAAAAAGCAGACAAATATTTGCATACTTCAAAATTTCTTACCTTTTTTTGTATATTTTTTATAAAAAAGGTGAATATAAATGAACTTTAGCTATTCAAAGTTTACTTCTGCTCATTTTAATCAAACTCTTTCTAATTTCTGCCCAACTGACCATCTAATTGGCTACTTAAAAATTATAATTTTTAATTTAACGTAATTGAGTTATATCACAGCGTTGAGTTGTAAAGACAGGATCCAGTAAAATTGAAAATTTTTCGCACAAGCGAAATTTGACGTCATTGTCGGCTCATAAATGAAGGGACTCTCTCTCTCAAATGTGCCCACTTTTAAAAATTTGGAACTTTTGCTGCATCGTCACTCCACAGCTTATATATAAAACAATTACTTCACTGTACTATGGAGCATTTTTATTGGTCAAAATAGAGATATTCTATAAAAGCGGTGGAATGACAATGCAGCAAAAGTTTAAAATTTTTAATAGCGCATTTGATTTGTCAATTTGAACATTTTCAGTGTGAAACGGTATAATGTATTTACAAACATGCAAAACTTTCTCATTTTCAAAATCTATTTGAATTTCTGCACTGTTAAAAATTTGCAGCTTCATCTGACTAATTCATCCGTTGCTTTTATCGAATATCTATATTCTGACCAATGAGAATGCTCCATAAAAGATTCAAGTTGATCATTTTTTATAAGAGCGGTGAAGTGACATGAAACAAAAGCTATAGACTTTTAACAGATGTACCTTGAATCTGCGCAATCTGAGCATCCCCTCTCTCATATAGACACTCTATGATAAATAATATTGCAAAGGGTGGTAAAAACAGAGTTTAATTTCAGAAATAAACCGGGTATATTTTAAAAAATTGTGAAAGATTTATAAAATTTTAAATCCTTGTTTTTTTTTTCTTTCTTCCCCCTACCCCCTTTTTTTTTTTTTTTTTTTTTTTTTTTTTGCTGTTGTTTAAATTTAGTCTTTTATAGAGTTTTAATGAAGTATTGCACGTTTATAGGCGAGGTACCTATAAAAAATATATTCACGATCATTGCAATTAAAATTAAGTATGTATCAATTAAACATAACAATAAACAGACACTAACAGTTTCACTGATTTTGTAAATACTTTTTTAATCCATTAATATAATTTATTAAACTTACAGTTCTCGGTATTAAATAGAACATACATAATTGTTAAATACACTAACAGTTTCACTGGTTTTGTAAATACTTTTTTAATTCATTAATATAATTTATTAAACTTACAATTCTCGGTATTAAATAGAACACACATAGCTGTTAAATAAAGATTGAAATCAATTGTTTTATTGTAAAATATTTTTTTTAAAGCCGGTAATCGAGAAAGAATGAAAAATCCAAATCTAATACAGTCGACTCTCGTTAATTTGAAATCGGATAATTCGAATTTTCGTTTAATTCGAACTAAATATGAAGTCCCGAAATTTTCAATGGTAGAATAACGTTTAAAATTTCATTAATTCGAACTCATTTTCTTCTGATTTCGTTTAATTCGAACTAACTAGAATTCCGATTTTTCATTTTTCTTTTTTTCTCACGGATTTCAGATCCTTTGAATAACTTTCTTTGATTTTTGTGAAAATTGTTCCGAACAAGTATACATGTAATGCAATGCATTTGATATATACACTTTCCTAGTGCCCCGTCTGTCCATCAAAGGCGCTTTAAATTTTTTTTTTCCATTGTGCTTGTTTCTAATCTTTTAATTAGTTTATGTATTTATACAAGCTAATTTAATATTAAGTCATATTCTAATGACTAGTAAATCTGCAGATCAGGAGCCTCAACGTTAGCTTTGTACATCATTTTTTTTAAACACACTTTGGGCAAAATTCAACTTTCTGGAAACTGTAATTTAAAATTTTCAAATTACGTAATTATTTATAAGAATAAAATAAGAATAAGAAGTTTTCAGCCATCAAATCCGTTAAATTAAAATTTTAGTTATGTTAGGGTATTCTGAAATTTTCATGATCTATTATTTTTTTTATTATAACATAGTAGATTTCTTCAGGGGGGCTCTGCCCCCCTGAACCCCCCGTAGTCTCATTAAATTTAAATTTGCAGCTTTCTATTAATTGTGCTAATGGTTATCGTATATCTTGCATTTCTTTATACATTTTGATTTATAAGGATAAGTAACAGTTTGTACAAGGATTTTTTATTAACCTCATACTTCTACATGCCTGCCAACCACAAACACCTAAATCTGATGTATCAGGAACTTTTTAAAGAGTAAACTCAGTAATCTAGAGTATTACAATTTTTTTTTTTCCCGAAAACAAAAGTTTGATTGCATTTTGCAGCAGTTATCGCGGAACAGACAGACAGAAGAACAGACTGACAGACGGAATAAACAAAAAATTTCGAACAATTTCATGAACAATAAATTTCGAGCCACCAAAGTAAGCCTTCACTGAAGTTTCGGCAATGACGTCATTATTCATGAGTTATTGATATTCGTGTTTCTTGTATGTTTAACAATTACTATAAAATGTCTGTTTTATTTCATACCAAGTGAAATGTTTGTTAAAAATATAATTATTTTTTATTTCTTTTACTTCTAATTATGTCCCCGTTTTTGTCAGAAAAATTCTTATTAACGAAACACATATCCGTGTTTAATAGTTAACAAAAAGTATTATATCTATTTTTATTTTAATTCTGACGTCATATTTATTTATTTTTTCTTAATTTAATTTCTTGAATGGAAATTGCTCAATTGAAACTTACTGTGCCTTTGAAAAATAATTATTCCAGATTTTAATTTTTTTGGCAACGATAAAGGAAATTGGTTAAATTGTATCTAAAAAATCTTTATTGATTGTGTATGAAAAAGAATGAAATCTTGAATTATTAAGGAAAATATTTGAATAAAATTAATAAAACATAACCTATGTTCTTTTCTGGGCTATCTTATATTTATACGCAAAAATACAAAGACATTAACTAATTCATCAGTTTTGATGTTGACTTCGTTTAAATTTTCGTACACGCTTTCAAATTATGGATAAGGATTAGGATGAATGGTTGCTTAGCAACCATTATGAGAAAATAAAGAAAATGAAATAAATGCATTTGAAATAAGTAAATCTCTAAAACAAATTAGTTTATATTATTGGAACACATTTATAAAAAACCTCCAAAATTTACAGTAATAATTTTCAAAATCTGACAAATACGTAGACAAAATTTCAAAACAATACGAATAATTTAACCGGTAAATTTCAGTATCCATTTATCATTGAATTCCATTAATCAAATGTGTCATTTTCTCTCAAGAAAAAAAAATTGAAAATCATTGGATTTGCCATAGAAGAGCATTATTGCAGAAAATAAAATATTCTATATTTTCCGAACCAATGAATCAAATCTAACAAAAACTATACAGCTTAATCCCTGTGCTTCACTAACATACCCACTTAATTTCAAGTCAGTCGAATGCTTTTTGCGTCAGTTATCGCGGAACAGACAGACAGAAACCAAAAAATTTCGTGTCTCCAAAGTAAGCCTTCACTGACGTTTCGGCAATAACAGACGAAATAAAATTAAAAAACACTATAAAATTAATTTCTTTGTAATAGCCCCATATTAAGCATGTTTTCATTTCATATTTTTCATAATTCGAACATTTCTTGTGGTCCCGACGAGTTCGAATTAACGAGAGCCGACTGTAGTTCAAGAGCCGACCTCACAAAACCCTATGCCATCGAGCCAAAAAAAAAAAAAAAAAAAAAAAAAAAAAACCTTTATTTTATAGAAGCGTAGTAGTAGAGGAATCGAATGACCCATGTCTGCTGGAAGTGAAGTAGTGCATAAGCATAAAATTGATACCACTAGTGGTTGACTTGTAGGATTAGCATTGTATTTGTCCTACAATCAAAAGTATGAAAACAAGGAAAACTGGGTGCAGGAAAACACAGTGCTAACCACTAGTTGTATTCAGTTTTGGCTTATGCACCACTTCGGTTCCAGTAGACATGGATGATTAGATTCCCCTATTACTACTCTTCCATAAAATAAAGAGTTTTTTCTTGTGCTCGATGGCATAGAGTTTTGTGAGATCGGCTCTTGAACCATAATGATCCAAGAGCCGACAGCACAAAACCCTGTGTCATCGAGCACAATATTACAACACAGGAGCGGAGAGCTCCACACAAAAAGTGCGTGAAATGAAACCAGTAGGAATCAAACACAAACAACCTTCTACGCACGCAAGCGATTAGTAGCATGATGCCTTAGCCATGAACACGGAGGCCCCACTAATAAATAATTCTGCAAATAAAATCAGGTTTTGAAAAATTATGTTATGATAAATAGACCGGAAGGTGGCAGCACAAACATCGTGTTCGTCTATCACATCATCGTGTTCGCGGATGAAAATCTAGGATTAGTTACATCCCGATTCGTATATTAAAAAGCAATCGGTCTGCCAAGACATATCTTGGTGAGAAATGCCTAAGTACTTGATTTTAGTGATTGACTCGTAAGCTTACCATTGTGCTTTCTTGCGCCTAAAAGTACGACAATGTGTAGCATTGGAAGAAGAAAAAATAACAGTAAACCTACGAATTTATCGGTAAAATTCTTTTTTACGTATTTTCCACTTGGCATACCGAGTGTGTTTGAATATGTGAATCAAGATTTAACTAATCTGATCTAAAATGATCTCGAGGTCTATATACCTATGCGCAATAATTGTTTTGTTATGTTGAAAAAAAAATCCTTTTTAGTCAATTAAAAAAAAATTACATGGAAAACAAAATTGCAATTTTGCCACTAATTCTAAATCTTCTATAATTACACTCTACATTTTTCTAAAGCTTTGCGTTTTATCAGTGTGTTACTACATCTGAGTTATCTTCAAAAGTCAAGCATTTCAAAGAAGCGTTTTAAGCATTCAAGCATTTCAAAGCATGTAAAGAATTTCAAAGCCGTTGGAGTGAAAATGATACCCTTTCTGCAAAATGTATTTCAGTTTTAAGACTTAAAACTAGTCGTTGGGGCCCACCGTAATACTTACCCATCATGGACATACAGAATATAATAAATGGAAATAAGTAAACTATTTATAAAATGCATTGCAATTCTAAAACAAAATTTATACGCATATTTAAATCTACTAAAAAACACTTTTCAAAAGTAAAAAAAAAAAAAAAAAAAGTTAAGCAAGAAAAAAAAAAAAAAAAAAAAAAGGATGAAAGTTGTGTCTAAAAAATGGTCTGATATCAAATTTCCAAACTTATATTATGGTAATTATTTAACATTTTCCATTAAAAAAACTTCACTTACTTGAATACATTTCTACAGCCCTGTATTTTATCTGCTATCTTTACATTCACACTACTGTTCAGCTAAAATTTAACTCAGACTAAAATACTCTTAAAACTAGTAAAATCACACTTCCAAAACTTATCATCTATTGACAGTCATATATCTAATTTTTTGCGTGATCCTGTAAATCGTTTTATCTGTATTCAGTAAACATCTTTTAGTATGCTAAATGTAATTCAGCATAAAAATGCATAACTAATTTAAAAACACAAAATCATTTATTCCTAGGAAAATAAAGATCCTTTTTGATTTGTTTGTCTGTCCGCGAACGAAATACCTGTCTTTTACTGTTTAGCTAAAATTTAACTCAGACTAAAATACTCTTAAAACTACTAAACTAGTAAAATCACACTTCCAGAAATTGTCATTTGTTGACGGCCATATATCTGTTTTTTTGCGTGATCCTGTAAATCATTTTATCTGTATTCAGTAAACACGTTATAGCATGTTAAATATAATTCAGCATAAAAAATGCATAACTAATCTGAAAACACGAATTCTTTTATTCCTAGGAAAATGAAGCCAAAGAAATTTTCTGATTTGTTCGTCTTCCCCGCGTCTTCCCCGTTCGTTCTTCCCGTCTTTCTCCGCCTTTAATTTATTATTGGTGATGATAACTGGTTAATATTGGTCTGGAGGCCATCTTTCCGCATTGGACATTAAATTCTAATGTATCCAAATTCGTTGTTAGAATCCAAAATTGTTACTTATTCAGACATTTAGATAGCAGACACTCCCGCATTAAATACTGGTGTTGAAATTTAAAAGTTTTGTCCAGTTGTAGGTAATATATGGTATCGTTGGATGATAACGGGTTAAATATTGGTTAGAAATTTGCGTAAAATATGGAAAGATGGCCGTAAATCGATATGATATAAAATACTATAGGTTAATGTTATTGTACAAAGTTGGTTCGGTTAGTACAATTGGTTCGGTAGTTCAAGAGATTACCCTTTTTAAATAAACATTTTATGGTAAAATCTTATTTCATCATACAATGACGTCAAAGTTGTTATCTATGTTGATTCTTTGCACACTTTTACACACAAAGCGAATATCGTTTATCACGGTTCTCTTTTTATATAGAAATATGTTATACGGTACTCAATTTTTTTTTCAAAAGTTTTTTTACATTAGGAATAAAACTTTAAATGCTAATAATTTTACATGACTACACTTTATAACTTATCTCTTCCTTCAAAAATTAATTTTATTTTAAAGATCTTTCTAAAAATGAACTTTTACACTGTTTTATTAAAAAAAATAATCTCGAAGAAAAATATCTGATTGGCATATGAAACTTGAAATGGCAGCATTTAAAATGATTTGCTCTACTATAATGTAGCTAGTACACGATTGGCGGATTTATCACACTTTGGCATAATTTGTTATTAGCAGTTTTTTGCTTATTAAGGATAGAAATTTTATTTTTTTAACTGAATTTTACAAAAGCACGTAGCTTGAATAATTACCTGTCCGAAAATGCCTTCTATACTTCTTTCTGTCCCTCAGTCTGTACCTTGATTGAAAAAAAAAATGTTTGACGAAGAAAAAAGGGATCATTTTCAGTATCTCGACGTTCTTTTTTTTTAAAAAATCTTGTATCTTTCTTTATAGTTATTTTATAAAGATGAGTTTGATCTCAAATTAAAGCTTTTCTTCACTAGATTTTTCTAGTTTTTGTTTTATTTCTCTGTGGTAATTGATTTCTTAAAAATCTGAACTTTCAAAATGTCATGTTTGGTCGATTTAACATGAGTAGTAGGAAAACAAGAGTACGGGCTCAGGAGCAGGTGGCACTGTGGCACCGTGCCTCCTGCTCATCCGGCTGCCCCGCCTGCTCCTCCGGCTGCCCCGCCTGCTCCTCCGGCTGCCCCGCCTGGCCCCTCCTGTGGTGCCTCCTGCGCCCACCATCTCACCGCCGCCCTCCTGCGCCCCCTAGTGGAAAAAAGGAATATTCTATTATAACAGGATAGGTGAACAACCTTCCCTAATTAAAAATATTATCAATCACATCTCAACTCGGAATCATACTATATGATGAAGATTAAATTTATATTTGAATTTTGAACAACCGTAATTTTAATGAGTATTATTAATTAAGCGAAACACCGGAAAAATATCAGTTTTTAACCATTTTATTTAGATTTCTTCAACTACAAGATGAGATTATCAATTTAACTCAAGAAAGTTAAACATATATTTGAATTTTGCTTCATAGACATCTTAATGAGTAGTATTAATTAAATAAAAACAATAGAAAATATCCAGTTTTATAGAAAAAGACTGATTTCTTACGATTTTTATCAACTATATGATCAATGTAACGACTTAAAAGTTGAAAGTTAAACATGTATCCTAGTTTTTCAACAGCTATAGCCTTAATGAGTATCGTTAATTAAGTAAAAAAACAATGGAAAATATCAAGTTTTATGGAAAAAGACTGATTTCTAACGATTTTTATCAACTTAAGAGAGAAAACTTAAACATACATTTCAGTTTTTCAACAGCTATAACCTTAATGAGCATTCATAATTAAGTAAAAAACAATGGAAAATATCGATTTTTATGGAAAAAGACTGATTTCTTACGATTTTTATCAACTGCAACATCAGTGTATCGACTTACAAGTTGAAAGTTAAACATGCATTCTAGTTTTTCAACAGCTATAATCTTAATGAGTATCGTTAATTAAGTAAAAAACAATGGAAAATATCAAGTTTTATAGAAAAAGACTGATTTCTTACGATTTTTTCAACTCAAACTTCAGACTATCAATTTGGTAGAAAGAAATTTAAGCATGCATTCGAGTTTTGGACAACCATTTCCTTCATGAACATTATTAATTAAGCAAAACAACAGAAAATATTAAATTTTTAACTGATTTCTTCATATTTATTTTTTTTTTATATATATATAAAATCAGAATACACAACTTAAAATAGAAATTTAAACATATTTTTTAATTTTTGAACAGTCGTTACCTCAAAGAATTTCAATAATTAAACAATTAACAAAGGAAACTAATGATTTTTTAACGAAAAAAGACGAATTAAACGAATTTGGTTAACTTTTACTCTAAATGGAAATTTCATCATACTTTTATATACTAACTAAGTAGAATTTTAATGCATAAACGAACACATTTCAGTAAATATTCAACGCACACGCAAATATGAAAACAACACCTGCTTCTTGTGACGTCATATTGAAACCAAAAGTTATTCCTCCGAAGTCCCTCACCATACCTTTTCACCCCCATCTCCCCCAATTTTTTACCTTAGGTAGGGAAATGGACAATGCAATGACCTCTCATTCTTGTATATTTAGAAGTCTGGGAGAAAAAAAGAGAAATTTTATACACTCCAATTTCATAACAGTTACCGCAATATCCCAAAATTTGAATTTTGGAAGACATAATCAGTATAATTAATTAAACAAAATAATGAAAATATTATTTTTTAAGATGAAAAGGTGAATTTAAGCGAATTTGATTAGTTTTACAATAGTCTTTTGAACAACAACTTGGAAATATAGATTTCTAACAGAAGAATTAAACGTATATTTTAATTTTAACAACAAAAACTTAACAAGTATCATTAATTCAACAAAAATAAATATCAATTTTAAAGAAAAGACGAATTTGAATAATTTTACACTAGTATTTTCAAAAGCAACATAGAAATATCAATACTTATTCACATATTTCACTTATTCACTGTATTCAGTACTATATTTAATAAATATGGATACAATTTAAGAATTTTCTAATCTATAATTAAATATTAGCTGTATATTTAATGTTACCCATGTTTTCAACATTAGTTCATAATCGTGAATTTTGTATTTTAAATACCATGTATTCAGGTTCAGATTATTTTCACTTGAAATCATACAGAATTTTTTAACAGAGTTTGTTTTTGAAATCATTGAAGCAACTGTATTTAATATTTTTAACACCAATTTTCTAAGATTTTCTAACATTTTCCGATTATACATTCTTCAGAAGTACATTTCTAAATGTTACAATCACTTTACATATCGAAAAGATATCATTGAAGCAACTGTATTTAATATTTTTAATACCAATTTTCTAAGATTTTTTAACATTTTCCGGTTATACATTCCTCAAAAGTTATTATTACGTATTCTAAACAATAGAAAATATTAATTTTAAGAATAAAAAGACGAATTTAAACAAATTTTATTAGTTTTACACTATTTTTTCTCACCTCCAACACGGATATATCAATTTTAACAGAAGAATTAAACGTATATTTTAGTTTTTAACAACAAAAATGTAATAAGTATCATTAATTAAACAAAAATAAATATCAATTTTCAAGAAAAGACAATTTTTTACACAAATTTTCAACTTTGAAATACATTTGCTTACATATATTGTTACAGTATATTACTAAACTTAAACTTTTTAAAAAGTTTGAATGTCTTTACAAAGGTTCATACTTATATTTTTCACGTCTTGACTACATTCGAAATCTTACAATAAAAGTATACTTTTATTATTATTATTATTATTATTCTAGAAAACCTAAAAATTCGTCTTCTAGACACTTGACATATTAAAACTACTCTACCCATATAATTAATCAAATTAGGACATGATTCATCTTACACTTCAAAATTTCTGAATTTTTACAATACTTATTTTCATCAAACTTTATTCTTGATCCTATATATTTTAATAGCACAGAATTTTAACATCTGTTTTTATCTACTTATCAAAAAATTATTAAAACACCCAACAACATTTTCCAAATATGAATATTATCTTTACAATTTAATAATGCAAAACATACACGAATACAAAGTTTAATTTTTACAAACATTTCATATTTCAAATCAAACTATTCGAAATTTTCACAACATAAGAGCAAACATTAGACGAACTTTTTAACATTAATATTGCTTACATCTTTTCATCATAACTTTTAACTATGATAATTATCCATTTTTAGGTTGATTGTCGAAAAACTGTAACTGAAATTACATAAACTTAATGTAAAAAACCATGTTCTCACACAATTTCTTGAAATTCAACAAAGAATTGACTATTACTCCAATACTTATCTACTTCAATCTCGACTCTCGATAGTATATAGATATTGCATCATTACATACTTACAACTCTTTTCAAACGTTTATCAGAAAATCAAGTCAATCAAAGTCTAGTAGTTATTACATACCTGTTCCTCAGAAATATTACTATCATATGAAACAGTAAAGAAAATTAATAGATATTTAATATTTAATAACTTCATACGTGAAATTACTGCTGAATAAGAATACTAATAATCAAAAAAATCAACTGTTGGACAAAAAAATAGTACAGATTACCGAAAATTCAAATCATTTTTTCTACAAAAATTACAAAAATTAACAAATGAATGACAAGTTAGAGAAATAACTAAAAAAAAAAAAAAAATGAACATATTTACAAATTTATTAAAATCACACCTTTTTCTGGATTACAAACCACAATTTCTTGAAAAATTTAACACCGAATTTGTAAGATTTTAATCCTAGTATTACATACACTCAATAAATATTCAAAATTAAAAAAAAATAATTTTTTAGTCTCATTAATAAACAGAAATTCTATATTAAAAGAATATTTTCATAGTAGTACTTATAAAAATGAGAGTTTACAAACTGATTTTCATAATTTTATCACATTTAAACTTAATATTTTACATAAAACATTATTTAATCAAATTTTATGCTTTCTAATTCAGTAAAATTCAATACTTTTTTAGTTTTTAAACCAATACCACAATATTTATTTACATCAAACTTGATTCTTCACCTTTTATATTTCCACATTACACACGTGAGATAAATACTAACTTGGATCAGGAGTTGAAGTCAATTGATTCCATTCGATTTTCATCATGTACGCATTGCTCCTACACGAAATTTCTTACTGCTATAATCATCTAATGTATTAAAACTAATCTACTCATATTTTTAATCAATTCATCAGATGTTTCATCTCGCACTTCTGAATTATCGTGCATCAAGTTGCTTAAAATATAAATACTATCTTTATAGTTTTAATGATATATAGTATACATGGTTTATCTTGAGTTAGCACTTCCATAGTATTAATCAAATTATATGTTTCATCTTGCACTTGATCTTAATGTTTTCATCTTGCATCTGAATTATCGTCCATCGAGTTTTTTAAATAATAATATATTTATAGTTTTTGATTATACATAGCATGTACAAATACAATCTTTAATTTTAACATTTCATATTTCAAATAACCTATTTCCGAAACCAAGCTATGTGAATTTTACCACAATGCTTATTATCATAGAATAATTTGTGTTTCACACTTTTCTAAAAATTATCAGATATGTACCCCTCAGAGAAATTACTATCATATGAATAAATGAAGAAAATTTAATTTATATTAAAAGTACACGAAATTGATTGCAATATACATGTATTTAATAAAAATAAATAGGCGATTATTTATACATTAAACCTTTACTAAATATATATTTCTTTCATTATACAGATGTTTCAACAAGATGAACCAAAACAGCAGCAAACTTCAGAAATTAATGATCCAAATGATTCATCCCTAGCACATGTAGCGTTAACGAATAACACATATGTGAGTACTTATATGAGAAATACTAGAATTCGTATATGAAACGTAATTAGAGTAAATACAAAATGATTTGTCTTACTACCTACACTTTAACAAGTGCTTTTTACCTATATTATTGAAGAGAATCCTAACTGTGTCCATTTATTTCTACTACAGATGTGCTCTATTTGCTACAAACACTTCTTAAGTAAATAGAATTTAACAGAACATACAAAAATCTATACAGATGGAAAACCTTACACTTGGAAAGATTACCATAAATGCTATTTTCAAGGAGACGTGAATAAAAAATGCACACATCATCATATAAAGCATCGTCAGATATATGTAAACTTAGCGAAGATATTCAAAAATTAGTCAGACTTTTGTAGAATTTAGAAATAAAGGAAGATATTTAGGCTATTTATCCATCATATTTTCACAACACTTACCACAATATCTCAAACTTAAAATTTGGAAGACATACACACTGCTGAAAAGTAATTTTGTTATTCTTCTAACCGATATGAATGTATAGATATTATTTTGCAGTGTATTCTTTGAATGCTCACATTAAATATTCTTTTATATGCATATATCGTTGTGTTTATTTTTCTAATACCTATTACATTAATGAAATACATAACATTTTAAGTGAAATAACACTCTCACAACTTAAAAAATGCATAAGAACATACAAAAAATAAGCAGATGTATGAAAAAATATACAAGTTTACAAAATAATTTCATTGTTTTCTAGAAATATTAACAAAAAATATTTACAATATGAAAAAATTGCAAAAGTGAAAAGAAAAAACACAAATGTAAAAACAAAAACCACAAAGTGAAAAACTCATAACAAAGTTTTTGAAAAAAAATATTTACAACAAAATTTTTTTTTACAAAAACCAAAACTTCCAAAAATATTTTTTTCAAAAATTTTTTTTTTTTTTCAAAAACATTTTTTACAAAAAATTTTTTTTTGAAAATAAGTTTTTACAAAAGTAAAAAATAAAAAATCACAACGTTAAAAATATGAAAAATTTTAGTTAAAAAAAGTGTAAAAAAAATTGCAAAAAAAGTTGCAAAAATTTCAAAAAAAGTTACGAAAAAAGTATCAAAATTTTTGTTCTTTTTAATACAGTATGCAATGGTGAAACCATTGTATTTGCTATTAAAAAGAACAAAAATTTTGATACTTTTTTCGTAACTTTTTTTGAAATTTTTGCAACTTTTTTTGCAATTTTTTTTACACTTTTTTTAACTAAAATTTTTCATATTTTTAACGTTGTGATTTTTTATTTTTTACTTTTGTAAAAACTTATTTTCAAAAAAAAATTTTTTGTAAAAAATGTTTTTGAAAAAAAAAAAAATTTTTGAAAAAAATATTTTTGGAAGTTTTGGTTTTTGTAAAAAAAAATTTTGTTGTAAATATTTTTTTTCAAAAACTTTGTTATGAGTTTTTCACTTTGTGGTTTTTGTTTTTACATTTGTGTTTTTTCTTTTCACTTTTGCAATTTTTTCATATTGTAAATATTTTTTGTTAATATTTCTAGAAAACAATGAAATTATTTTGTAAACTTGTATATTTTTTCATACATCTGCTTATTTTTTGTATGTTCTTATGCATTTTTTAAGTTGTGAGAGTGTTATTTCACTTAAAATGTTATGTATTTCATTAATGTAATAGGTATTAGAAAAATAAACACAACGATATATGCATATAAAAGAATATTTAATGTGAGCATTCAAAGAATACACTGCAAAATAATATCTATACATTCATATCGGTTAGAAGAATAACAAAATTACTTTTCAGCAGTGTGTATGTCTTCCAAATTTTAAGTTTGAGATATTGTGGTAAGTGTTGTGAAAATATGATGGATAAATAGCCTAAATATCTTCCTTTATTTCTAAATTCTACAAAAGTCTGACTAATTTTTGAATATCTTCGCTAAGTTTACATATATCTGACGATGCTTTATATGATGATGTGTGCATTTTTTATTCACGTCTCCTTGAAAACAGCATTTATGGTAATCTTTCCAAGTGTAAGATTTTCCATCTGTATAGATTTTTGTATGTTCTGTTAAATTCTATTTACTTAAGAAGTGTTTGTAGCAAATAGAGCACATCTGTAGTAGAAATAAATGGACACAGTTAGGATTCTCTTCAATAATATAGGTAAAAAGCACTTGTTAAAGTGTAGGTAGTAAGACAAATCATTTTGTATTTACTCTAATTACGTTTCATATACGAATTCTAGTATTTCTCATATAAGTACTCACATATGTGTTATTCGTTAACGCTACATGTGCTAGGGATGAATCATTTGGATCATTAATTTCTGAAGTTTGCTGCTGTTTTGGTTCATCTTGTTGAAACATCTGTATAATGAAAGAAATATATATTTAGTAAAGGTTTAATGTATAAATAATCGCCTATTTATTTTTATTAAATACATGTATATTGCAATCAATTTCGTGTACTTTTAATATAAATTAAATTTTCTTCATTTATTCATATGATAGTAATTTCTCTGAGGGGTACATATCTGATAATTTTTAGAAAAGTGTGAAACACAAATTATTCTATGATAATAAGCATTGTGGTAAAATTCACATAGCTTGGTTTCGGAAATAGGTTATTTGAAATATGAAATATTAAAATTAAAGATTGTATTTGTACATGCTATGTATAATCAAAAACTATAAATATATTATTATTTAAAAAACTCGATGGACGATAATTCAGATGCAAGATGAAAACATTAAGATCAAGTGCAAGATGAAACATATAATTTGATTAATACTATGGAAGTGCTAACTCAAGATAAACCATGTATACTATATATCATTAAAACTATAAAGATAGTATTTATATTTTAAGCAACTTGATGCACGATAATTCAGAAGTGCGAGATGAAACATCTGATGAATTGATTAAAAATATGAGTAGATTAGTTTTAATACATTAGATGATTATAGCAGTAAGAAATTTCGTGTAGGAGCAATGCGTACATGATGAAAATCGAATGGAATCAATTGACTTCAACTCCTGATCCAAGTTAGTATTTATCTCACGTGTGTAATGTGGAAATATAAAAGGTGAAGAATCAAGTTTGATGTAAATAAATATTGTGGTATTGGTTTAAAAACTAAAAAAGTATTGAATTTTACTGAATTAGAAAGCATAAAATTTGATTAAATAATGTTTTATGTAAAATATTAAGTTTAAATGTGATAAAATTATGAAAATCAGTTTGTAAACTCTCATTTTTATAAGTACTACTATGAAAATATTCTTTTAATATAGAATTTCTGCTTATTAATGAGACTAAAAAATTATTTTTTTTTTAATTTTGAATATTTATTGAGTGTATGTAATACTAGGATTAAAATCTTACAAATTCGGTGTTAAATTTTTCAAGAAATTGTGGTTTGTAATCCAGAAAAAGGTGTGATTTTAATAAATTTGTAAATATGTTCATTATTTTTTTTTTTTAGTTATTTCTCTAACTTGTCATTCATTTGTTAATTTTTGTAATTTTTGTAGAAAAAATGATTTGAATTTTCGGTAATCTGTACTATTTTTTTGTCCAACAGTTGATTTTTTTGATTATTAGTATTCTTATTCAGCAGTAATTTCACGTATGAAGTTATTAAATATTAAATATCTATTAATTTTCTTTACTGTTTCATATGATAGTAATATTTCTGAGGAACAGGTATGTAATAACTACTAGACTTTGATTGACTTGATTTTCTGATAAACGTTTATTTTTTTGTCCAACAGTTGATTTTTTTGATTATTAGTATTCTTATTCAGCAGTAATTTCACGTATGAAGTTATTAAATATTAAATATCTATTAATTTTCTTTACTGTTTCATATGATAGTAATATTTCTGAGGAACAGGTATGTAATAACTACTAGACTTTGATTGACTTGATTTTCTGATAAACGTTTGAAAAGAGTTGTAAGTATGTAATGATGCAATATCTATATACTATCGAGAGTCGAGATTGAAGTAGATAAGTATTGGAGTAATAGTCAATTCTTTGTTGAATTTCAAGAAATTGTGTGAGAACATGGTTTTTTACATTAAGTTTATGTAATTTCAGTTACAGTTTTTCGACAATCAACCTAAAAATGGATAATTATCATAGTTAAAAGTTATGATGAAAAGATGTAAGCAATATTAATGTTAAAAAGTTCGTCTAATGTTTGCTCTTATGTTGTGAAAATTTCGAATAGTTTGATTTGAAATATGAAATGTTTGTAAAAATTAAACTTTGTATTCGTGTATGTTTTGCATTATTAAATTGTAAAGATAATATTCATATTTGGAAAATGTTGTTGGGTGTTTTAATAATTTTTTGATAAGTAGATAAAAACAGATGTTAAAATTCTGTGCTATTAAAATATATAGGATCAAGAATAAAGTTTGATGAAAATAAGTATTGTAAAAATTCAGAAATTTTGAAGTGTAAGATGAATCATGTCCTAATTTGATTAATTATATGGGTAGAGTAGTTTTAATATGTCAAGTGTCTAGAAGACGAATTTTTAGGTTTTCTAGAATAATAATAATAATAATAATAAAAGTATACTTTTATTGTAAGATTTCGAATGTAGTCAAGACGTGAAAAATATAAGTATGAACCTTTGTAAAGACATTCAAACTTTTTAAAAAGTTTAAGTTTAGTAATATACTGTAACAATATATGTAAGCAAATGTATTTCAAAGTTGAAAATTTGTGTAAAAAATTGTCTTTTCTTGAAAATTGATATTTATTTTTGTTTAATTAATGATACTTATTACATTTTTGTTGTTAAAAACTAAAATATACGTTTAATTCTTCTGTTAAAATTGATATATCCGTGTTGGAGGTGAGAAAAAATAGTGTAAAACTAATAAAATTTGTTTAAATTCGTCTTTTTATTCTTAAAATTAATATTTTCTATTGTTTAGAATACATAATAATAACTTTTGAGGAATGTATAACCGGAAAATGTTAAAAAATCTTAGAAAATTGGTATTAAAAATATTAAATACAGTTGCTTCAATGATATCTTTTCGATATGTAAAGTGATTGTAACATTTAGAAATGTACTTCTGAAGAATGTATAATCGGAAAATGTTAGAAAATCTTAGAAAATTGGTGTTAAAAATATTAAATACAGTTGCTTCAATGATTTCAAAAACAAACTCTGTTAAAAAATTCTGTATGATTTCAAGTGAAAATAATCTGAACCTGAATACATGGTATTTAAAATACAAAATTCACGATTATGAACTAATGTTGAAAACATGGGTAACATTAAATATACAGCTAATATTTAATTATAGATTAGAAAATTCTTAAATTGTATCCATATTTATTAAATATAGTACTGAATACAGTGAATAAGTGAAATATGTGAATAAGTATTGATATTTCTATGTTGCTTTTGAAAATACTAGTGTAAAATTATTCAAATTCGTCTTTTCTTTAAAATTGATATTTATTTTTGTTGAATTAATGATACTTGTTAAGTTTTTGTTGTTAAAATTAAAATATACGTTTAATTCTTCTGTTAGAAATCTATATTTCCAAGTTGTTGTTCAAAAGACTATTGTAAAACTAATCAAATTCGCTTAAATTCACCTTTTCATCTTAAAAAATAATATTTTTATTATTTTGTTTAATTAATTATACTGATTATGTCTTCCAAAATTCAAATTTTGGGATATTGCGGTAACTGTTATGAAATTGGAGTGTATAAAATTTCTCTTTTTTTCTCCCAGACTTCTAAATATACAAGAATGAGAGGTCATTGCATTGTCCATTTCCCTACCTAAGGTAAAAAATTGGGGGAGATGGGGGTGAAAAGGTATGGTGAGGGACTTCGGAGGAATAACTTTTGGTTTCAATATGACGTCACAAGAAGCAGGTGTTGTTTTCATATTTGCGTGTGCGTTGAATATTTACTGAAATGTGTTCGTTTATGCATTAAAATTCTACTTAGTTAGTATATAAAAGTATGATGAAATTTCCATTTAGAGTAAAAGTTAACCAAATTCGTTTAATTCGTCTTTTTTCGTTAAAAAATCATTAGTTTCCTTTGTTAATTGTTTAATTATTGAAATTCTTTGAGGTAACGACTGTTCAAAAATTAAAAAATATGTTTAAATTTCTATTTTAAGTTGTGTATTCTGATTTTATATATATATAAAAAAAAAAAAATAAATATGAAGAAATCAGTTAAAAATTTAATATTTTCTGTTGTTTTGCTTAATTAATAATGTTCATGAAGGAAATGGTTGTCCAAAACTCGAATGCATGCTTAAATTTCTTTCTACCAAATTGATAGTCTGAAGTTTGAGTTGAAAAAATCGTAAGAAATCAGTCTTTTTCTATAAAACTTGATATTTTCCATTGTTTTTTACTTAATTAACGATACTCATTAAGATTATAGCTGTTGAAAAACTAGAATGCATGTTTAACTTTCAACTTGTAAGTCGATACACTGATGTTGCAGTTGATAAAAATCGTAAGAAATCAGTCTTTTTCCATAAAAATCGATATTTTCCATTGTTTTTTACTTAATTATGAATGCTCATTAAGGTTATAGCTGTTGAAAAACTGAAATGTATGTTTAAGTTTTCTCTCTTAAGTTGATAAAAATCGTTAGAAATCAGTCTTTTTCCATAAAACTTGATATTTTCCATTGTTTTTTTACTTAATTAACGATACTCATTAAGGCTATAGCTGTTGAAAAACTAGGATACATGTTTAACTTTCAACTTTTAAGTCGTTACATTGATCATATAGTTGATAAAAATCGTAAGAAATCAGTCTTTTTCTATAAAACTGGATATTTTCTATTGTTTTTATTTAATTAATACTACTCATTAAGATGTCTATGAAGCAAAATTCAAATATATGTTTAACTTTCTTGAGTTAAATTGATAATCTCATCTTGTAGTTGAAGAAATCTAAATAAAATGGTTAAAAACTGATATTTTTCCGGTGTTTCGCTTAATTAATAATACTCATTAAAATTACGGTTGTTCAAAATTCAAATATAAATTTAATCTTCATCATATAGTATGATTCCGAGTTGAGATGTGATTGATAATATTTTTAATTAGGGAAGGTTGTTCACCTATCCTGTTATAATAGAATATTCCTTTTTTCCACTAGGGGGCGCAGGAGGGCGGCGGTGAGATGGTGGGCGCAGGAGGCACCACAGGAGGGGCCAGGCGGGGCAGCCGGAGGAGCAGGCGGGGCAGCCGGAGGAGCAGGAGGCACGGTGCCACAGTGCCACCTGCTCCTGAGCCCGTACTCTTGTTTTCCTACTACTAACATGGAAAAGTTGTCTCGAGTATGTTAAGCAGTTAAGCGGTCGTTATGTTCTTGGCGTTTGTTCATTTGGCGGCATATTATTTTTTTCTAGCTTGGCTTAGCAGAACGACCGCCCTGCTTGATATTTTTAGTATACATAGTAATGCTCTATTAATGAATCGCTGATGAACTAATTTCAGCAGATTATATAAAACGCCAAATTACACAAGTAGTACCGAATTGCGCAAAAGAAACATCCTTATAACTCCAAAAATAATAATCATAGTAACAGTTTACAGCGTCAGATTAAGCGACTCATTTCCAATTAAAATATATCTTTGAATTGAAATTTGAATGAAATACAGGGTCATGAAAAATCGAAGAATGTGGAAAACAGGATTATAAATATCTCGGAAACTAATAATCCGATCAATTTCGTTCTTTATGCAAAATTTGTGTTATTTTATTGTCTTTTATATCCACTCCTTAAAATAAATAAATAAAAATTATATATCTTTTATATATACGAATATTTCGAGTCCGAAAAAAATAGTTCCGGATAATCGAGGTTACTGATATCAAATAGGCTTCGTTCCATTCTTACATACTAAGTACATGCAAAATTTCAAGTCTCTATCTCAATTTTTTGGGGATATAGAGCGTTTACAGACACACAGACAGACACACATACGGACAGAAGGCAATTTTTTCTTTTCTTGTCTAAAACTATGTTTTTCGTAATCTCCAGTATCTGAAACGTGTAAACCCGCCAAAAAAATTTTCGATTTTCAAAACGATTGCAAGATTTACGCAATACAACGTATGATGGGTAACTAATACACGTTATTTGGTGCGTTCGTAATTATATAAATACGTCGCATCTATAGTCGTCGCACAGTGGGGTATTAGACAAATCTGGGCGACCAAAATTATTATTATTTTTTTTTTGTTGTTTGTTTTAAAGCAATTTAACCCTTTCCGGCACACTGTGCCCGGTCTGGGATACCTAATTTTAATTCCAAACTTGTAAACGGCACCAATAATGTTTCAGTAAAATTTTTCTTTTAGAATAAAAGCTTAAATTAAGAGATTTAAAATATCTAAAACATTCGTTTGTGAATTCCGGTGTCAATCGATAATTTCTCATTTTACTAGCAAATTTTGTCCGTGCCGGAAAGGGTTAAACGTTTCAAATAGTAAGTAAAGGACTTTTTCGTAATAAATATTGTTTACTATTTTAAAAAACATTGATGTTTTACAACTTTGTACTGGTTTTTTTGAACAAAATTAGTATTATAAAATAAATGATAATTATGATAAATAGTTTTATTGGTGTGGTAGGGAGATGTGTTATTGGAGTATTATTGGTGTAGTAGTAGTGAGGCATTCTATAGGTTTTGCCTGATAATTTTGTTGTTTATGATGCAAATTAATTGAATTGGAACAAATAAGCTCTGAAATAGGAGAAGAGGAATCACTCTCAAATTTTTGTTTTTATTGTTTTTGTTGCGATACATCACAGCCCCAATTGCATATAAGAATTAATGCACCAATTTGTCCAATTCATTTAATTTTTTCAAAAATTCTTTCAAATAAATGAATAATCAAGTCACTGTTAAATTAAGTTATTTTTGAGTACTGATTTATGCACAAATTTCGGTAATTTTAAAAGACTGCTTTTCTGGATAGCAATCAATTTCCGCTTGTTGTAGAAGACTGTAGCAGAGGTATATACATTTTTTTAATATCGTCTTATAACTTCATATTGGTTCCTGGAAAGATTAGTTTCGACAAATAAAGATAATGTTTGTAAAGTGAATTTTTGTGTTTTCTTTTCTGTTTGCTAACTTCTCAAATATGCTTTTTTATATTTGGTTGTTTACTTTGGTGATTATGTTAATTCTTTTGACACATGGGCTGCATCTATGTTCCCTGTAATTTCTAATTTTAACTGAGCGGCATATGTAAGTACTTCCACATCTGTTGATCTCCTCAAACTTTCAAACTTTCTTCGCTTTGTCCTTTCATTGGATTCAGTGAAAGTTTTTGCTCTCCTCCCTGGTCCATTTATTTTTCTTGAAATTTCTATTGTAACAGTCCTTATTCAACCAGTCCTTATTATTTTTCAGAAAAAAATCTAATTTGTAAAGGGCTGCGATCAATTTGCTCTTGAATTTACTCTTAAATTGGGAAAAATTGTGCTTGAAATATTTTAATTCATCATCATTCAATTCATCAAAGGGTATCATTATTAAGAAGGTAATTTTGAAGAAAATTCAGTCTATCATTTACATCTGGTAGGTTTTGCTATTGCATAATGTTAAAAAAATAATTTCTAGTCATTACTTTGACTTTCAAAGACCCTAAAGGAGAATGAATACGAAATGTAGAAAAGAGAATGCAGAATAAATATATACAATTTAGATAGATAACATTATTTATCTCTTATGTTTTTTAAAAATCTCGCAACATATAACTAATTTTTAACAAAAACTTATGTAAAATTGATTCAACTTATTTTTTAGACAAAAAAAAAGTTAACAACAAGCAATACATTCCTTTCATTTTCTGAAAAGTTCTTTAAGGGAGACCCGTAAGAAAAACCCAAAATTTTTATTATTGATTTTAAAGTAATGAATTTTGGTGTACTATTTAAGAATCTTCTTGTAAGGAATAATTAGCAAAAAAATCACTTTTTATTAAAAAGTATATTTTTTATGGGGATTTTTATGATTTTTTTTTTTTTTTCTTTTGTCGAAAAATACACTTTTTAAAATTACTACTCCTCATTCAATTTTCAATATTTTGGTATTACTAAAATTTCTTAAATAGTGTTATAGTATATAGAAAAGAACTAAGGAGAGATATTTTTAATTTTCTATTTTAATTGGCTAAGAAAAAAATAAATAAAAATACGCATGGTAAATTTCCTTAAATTCGTTATAATTTTCATGTTTACCAATTTATGTAAAATTTTCAGAAATAATTAAAAAATATATCTCTCCTTACTTTTGTAGCAAATTTTTTTTAAGATTCTGAAAACATAAACACTTTGTTTCTAAATATTTTTACTACTGAGCCTTAGTACTTTGAACTTAGGCAAAATATGAAAAAAGTCATTTTCAGGAAAACACGTTTTAAATGGCCGCTAGTCCTTTAAACTCTATAGTGAGTACAATTAAAAAAGCTCATTTTCTACCTGTTCCAAGTGTCCCCGAGTTCAGAAATTTTGCATGGATATTCGCAAATATGTATTTTATCGTTTTCTGAGAAAAAAAAAATTTTTGAACTTTTGATGATTTTTGGCCGAAAATGGGGTACGGGTCTCCCTTAAAAAGATAAAAGAGGATGAATACATTATTTTAAAGCAATTTTTTTTTAATTAATATAAATTCATTTCAATCAGATTGACTGAAAAGTAAACAAATATTATCACTTTCTAGTAAATCATAACAACATTTTTCATTTTAAAATTTATATCATAAATATGAGTTAACTATCGGTACATAGTAATTTCGGATGCTTATTCAGAAATTTGGAAGAGCATATTTATATTGCCTTCAATTTCAAAAGCGGACGAATGCGGAACTACTTTAAACGAAAACACAAAATAAAGGGTGTATACTTATTGGTACAACAAATAACTCTGCTTGCAAAAGTTTGGAAATATAACTAAACCCTTCGTAAAGTCAGAAATAAGGGACAAAAATAGTAGGAAAATATATGTTATTTTAAATTAATTTTGCAGATACAAAAACTATCTTTTTCTTAATTCAAGGAATAAAATAATAATAATAAATACCTGCCTCCCACTATCCATAACGATTAGATTTTAAATACTTTCAAAAATAAAGTTATTCACTTTCGAAAATAGAAAGTTACAATGCACAACGATCTGACGCCGATTCGTATAACGCAACACTCTACTTTCAACTGATAATAGAAAGTCATCGGTCACTTAAACAAGATAAAAATGGTATCACAGGATTCCCCATAGACTCAGCTTCAACTAGTATCCATAGCCGGATTAAGGGGAGGGGGGGGGCTAAGGGAGCTGCAGACCAGGGCCCCAACCAGTCAGGGGCCTCAGCAGAGGCTTAAGTTGTACCCAAGTTTCGTTTAAAACAATTACAGGGGTGTAAGAGCTGCGCGAAATCGCCGTTTTTTTACAACTTAACTTGAATTGCCATTTGACGTCATTGCTGTCTGTATCTCCGAAAATTTCCAAGTTTAATAAAAGTGGAGATGAAAACGAAACGAAAAGGGTCGCGTAAAAAAGCTCGAATTTCGTCAAAAAGGAACGGATTTAATCAAGATCGCGGAAAAGCGCAATTTCCTTCAAAAGGCTGTGGAAAAAGCGTTAATTTCGTCAAAAGAGCACGAAAATGGCAGGAATTTTGTCGAACGGTCGCGGAAAAAATGCGAATTTCGTCAAAGGATGCCCCAAAAAATCGTAAAAAAAACGCGAATTTCATCAAAGGGAGGAAGCAAAAACGCGATTTTCTTTAAAAGATCGCAGAAAAAGTGCAAATGTAATCAAGAGTTCGCGGAAAAAGAGCAAAATTTGTCAAATCATCGGGAAAAAACGCGAATTTCGACAGAAGAAAGCGGAAAAACGTGGATTTCGTCAAAGGGTCCGGAAAAAAACGCAAATTTTGCGAAAGAATAGAGAAAAAAAACGTGGATTTTGTCAAAGTGTGGCAGGAAAAGAGAGAATTTCTTGAAAAGTTCTCGGGAGAAAAAGCACAAATTTTGTCAAAGGATGGCGAAAAAACGTGAATTTTGACAAAGAACCTCGGAAAATTGCGAATTTCTTCAAAGGTTCGCCAAAAAAACGTAAACTTTGAGAAAGAATGGCGAAAAACGTAAATTTTGTCAAAGTGTGGTAGAAAAGTGAGAATTTTTTTAAAAGCTCGTGGGAAAAAGCGCAAATTTAGTCAAAAGATCGTGGAAAAAGAGCGAATTTTGACAAAGAACCGCTAAAAAACACGAATTTCGTCAAAGGATTCCCCGAAAAAATGCGAATTTTGAGAAAGAACCGTGAAAAGAAAGCGCGAATTTCTTCAAAAAGTGGCAGAAAAAGCACAAATTTCATAAAAATATTGCGAAAAAAGCGCAAATTTAGTCAAAAGAGCCAAATGTGTCGCCGCCGAAAATAAGCGAATTTTGACAAAGAACCGAGAAAAAGCGCGAATTTTGACAGAAATCCGCAAAAAACATTAATTTCGTCAAAGGATGGCAGAAAAAACGCGAATTTCTTGAAAAGATCGCGGAAAAGCACAAATTTAGTCAAAAGATCGCGGAAAAGAGCGAAGTTTGTCAAAGAGACGCGTAAAAAGTGTAAATTTCTATAGAGGATCGCTTGAAAAAACGCAAATTTCGTCAAAGAATCGCTGAAAAAACATGAATTTTGGCAGAGAATCGCTGAAAAAATGCGAATTTCGTCAAAGAATGGCAGGAAAAAAGCAAATTTCGGAAAAAAAATCACAGGAAAAGCGCAAATTTTGTCAAAAGGTCGCGGAAAAAAGGCGAATTTAAAAACACCATTAAAGATAACAAAGAAAAAAAAAAGATTAACATTATACCTATTCAAAATCTAAAATTTGTATTTTAGGATTAAAAAAACAAAACAAAAGTGTGTGTGTGTATTTGTGGAGGGGGTGACATTCAGTATCGTGGTATAGGAGGCTTAAGATTTCCAATAGCGTAGGGGGGGGGGGGCAAAATTCCCAGTAGCCCCGGGCCCCAGAAGTGCTTAATCCGGCCCTGCTAGTATCCCTCCATTCGACCGTGCGTTGTACTTTATGAAATCGACTTTTGGCCAGCCAGATTCTTCAAATACCCCACAGTGCGTCGTCTGGTCCATCCGCATATAACAGAGTAAAAATTACCCAACCGAATGCTTTAAAATTTTAAATATATAATTGTTGCAAAATTTTATCGCATCATTCCATTTTTTTTTTTTTTTTTTTTTTTTTTTTTTTTTTTATTGGATGCATAATTTAATTACAGGTACTTTCAAAATTTTTCTGCTACATTACGGCCAATAGGGAAAAAAATGTTTCAAGTGCATTTTAATGGTGTTACAGTCTTTCAAACAGAATGAAATTGATATGCATTTATGAAGCGTACTAAAATATACAGGTATAATTGGTTACTGTTGAGACATTTAATACTGTTTTCATGATTGATTACATAAGATCTGTAAACAGCATTTGAAAATCAGCGTATAAAAAGACATTGACTTTTTTAAAAACTTTTTTAACAATGTTTTACGAAAATTGACTTAAATAATACATTTTAAATATATTGCTTTAAATCTCACATAATTTTCACCAAAATTTTTTTTGTTTAATATTCATATAAAAATCTTTTTGTTTTAAGAAATGGTGTGAAGGTAGCTATGTGGTTAATACATATCACAGCTACACAGATCTAAATGCGTCCTTTATGCACCCGACATTTTTACCAAAAACACAGCGTATATCGTTAAATATTAATCGAACATACTTAAACACAACTTTACATAAATTTTAATAAAACTTATAAAGAAAGAAAATACATTTTTTGAAATTAACACGCGACACGTTTTCCCCGCGGAGCAAGGTGAATTTTTAGTATCACGTTCGGGGCGTCAGTTCAGTAACTGACTCACCGACAGTCACTTACTCCTTGCACAGAGTCCTTGGGAGCTGCGCGTGTAGCGCCATCTGTAGAAGAATTTGTGAACAATGTTCTGGATCAAAGAGGCACCTCAGGGTGTATTATTATTTGCACTGTCTTAGAATTGGAAACATTTCTTAAAAAGATTACCACAAAACATGAAATAAATCTCTAATGTAAAAATATTTTTGAATTTAAACTGTTTGACAATATATATTACTTGGGCATTTTACATACGGTGTAATTTCTCCTATTCACTGCTTTTAAGTTTAACACAGATTAATGTTACCGTATGTACTCGGATAGAAATCGACGCCCTTAATTCTGAAGGAACCTTTTGAAAAAGATTGAATTTTCAAATATAAGTGAAACCCATTTCTGGTAGTAAAAAGACTTGCAAAATTCATTGATTATTTTGGTGTTTTTTCTATTACCTCGTGTATAAAATGACCCTCTCTTTTCCCCATTTTAAACTCTCAATTTTTGTCTAAAATTATTTGACTTACACACGAGTATACAGTCGAGTCTCTATATAACGAAATCCATCGTTCCAGTGAAAATTTCGTTATATAGAGAAATTCGATGTATAGAGAATGATTTTAAAAATCGTATTTAATGTGTAAATTTTGAACAAATATTATTTTTGATCTTTTTAATTAAGAATTTGAAATTTTTAAAAGTATCTATTAACCTCACATTCTATTTGTTAATTATTTAAACAGTTTCAAAAAAGAGAACAGACATTTATTTTAAACTTAATGAAAATCAAATAAGGAAGACTTGCAATTATTTCAAAGGAAGAAATCTGTAATTTTTGGTTGTTTTGATTTTTAAATTGTTATGCTCTCAAAAAAAATTTAGCAAGGAATGAAAAATTGTAGTTAACATTTTCCTCCATTTGAAGGCTTCTCTTATGTGCCTCTCATTGATTCCTCCCTTATATGTGTAACAATCCAATTGACTCTGTTTTGAGAAGGATGTTGAAATGTGTGTGTTAGGTGGGATGAAGTCGTTGGATTTAAAAAAACAAGGAGAAAAGAAATATTTATAAAAAAAAAAAAAAAAAAAAAAACCTTAGCACTGAACGATAAATCAAAAATTAGTGATGGAAAATTGATTACATATGATTTCCAAGCTTTTTTAAAACTGAATAAATTAAGACCAATTTATGAAAAAATTCGTTATATGGAGATAGATATTTCGCTATATAGAAACTGTTTTTAATGTAATCATGCGAAAGGGGGACCGTTCCTACTAAAAATTCGTTATATAGAGAAATTCGATGTATGGAGTTTCGTTATAGAGAGACTCGACTGTATATGGTAATTAAAAAAAATTTCTTTCTTTTTTAATATTCACGTGTAAATGCAACATTTGTAACGAAATTTTAAGTATTTTCCTGCTTTTAAAATTTGATCACTGAATTTTTATTTTTATTTTTTATTTATCTTTTTAATAATTATACGCAAATACACTTTTAATTATAAAGTATTTTTTACGTTGTTTTTACAATTGGCAGCAATTTAAAATTAATTTTTTCGAGAATATTCTTATCTTGATTGGAACCGAAATATGCTAAAAGTGTTTTGTTTTTAATGTATTGTGAAACACCTTTCTTAAATAAAATATTTTATTTTATTTTTTTATTTTTTTAATGTTTGAATTTTGAAATGTTTATGAAAAGTTAATGTTCTTTTAGATCTTGTGATTTAAAATCTAATTGATTTTAAAAACTTTTTATCATAATGACTTTTTCTAATGAAATAAATAAATAATAAGTGAATAAAAATATCTATTGAAATGATGAAAATTTAATTTTCTAAATATTAGCAAAAAAAAACCTTCAATCACAAAAAAAAAAAAAAAAAAAAAAAAAAAAAAAAAACATTAAAAGCAGTGGCGGTGGCAGAATTAGTTACTTTCTTTTAGAATATAGAAATATATACTGAAGATAAGCATAAGAAAAGAAAAACAGACATTGTAATTAAGAACTCCTTAATAAATTGAATGTACTTCTCCTTCAAAATTTAAAACGAAATTACATAATAAAGGTTAAAGTTTGTCGTATACTAAAAAAAACTATTGCACATAGAGCTACAAGATTTGGCAGGAAGGTACCTGTATATCTAAATTAATTTTTGAATATTTTTATTAGATTTTTTTTCCTAACATAATAATTTTTTATCTGCTTTTCAATAAAGTTTATACGAAATTTGTAAAGTATTTCTTAAATCTTTCACAAATTTTTAATAAGAGTTTCAGGTTTCTCTCTCTCCCCCCCCCCCTCCCCCCTCCCCCCCCCTCCACATTCTGCAGCAATTTGTTGACATTCATAGAAGGAATTCAGTTTCAGACTTTCAGCTCTAATGTAATAAATTTTGTCCTAATATAATTGTGTCAAATATAAAAAAAAATAAATAAATAACCTTTTTTATTGCATACTAGCTGTCCTGCCCGGCGTTGCCCGGGTTCGTCAAAAAACAGCAAGAATTGCGAAAAAAACTTTAAAAATCATAATAAAAACCTCGAAATTTTTTTTAAAATGCTGCACGAATTTCGTCTAAACTTCGTTGAAAAGAGATGGGCTAGAAAATTGAAACTGGATTATTTTTACTAATGTGGAAAAATCTTACAAAATCGCAAAAAACATTAAAAATCGCATAAAAATATAAAACAAAATTCAAAAATTGTGTTTCAAAATTCGAATAAACTTTGAAGAAAAGAGATCAGAATTTACTACATTCGGCCAAAAATTGAACGTCTAAAAAATCGAAGCGGGTCGCGAAGAAACGCAAACATCGCTTTAAAAATGGCAGAATTTTCAAAAATCACGGAACTCAAAATTTACTCTACTTGGATAAATGTTTTGAATCTAATTAATTTGATATTATAAAAAGCATTGAAATGCGAAAAAAAAATCGCAATAAAAACCTTTATTCTCAAAGGAAAAAATTTATCATATTAGCAAAGAAATTTAAAACCGAATTCCTTTTCCGTATCTGAAAAAATCGCCGTGAACTCAAACAAACAAAGAAAAAGCATACTGCATTAAAAATTGCTGTAGATCAAAATAGGAGAGCAAAACAATTACCGTAAAGGATAAAAGTTTGAAACCAAACTCTTATTAGTCTAGAGGTTTAAAACCGAATTCCTTTGAAAAATGTAAAAAAAAAATGACTGAGAAAGTCCAAAAATTGCATTGAAAATTGTAATAAAAGTCGTAAAACATTAAAAAATCCCTAGGGTAAAAATTCACTGTTATAACATAAAATATTGTAATCAAGAAATTAAACATATTAAGCAAAATGTTTGAAATCGAAATCGATCTCCGGATGTAAAAAAAATCGCCACGGAACTTGAAGAATGGCTAAAAATCACATAGAAAATTGCATTAAAAAATAGCTAAATATTTGGAAGTCAATGCTTAAAAAATTAATATTAAGGCAGGGCCGGGGGGGCGGAGGGGGAGTTATGATTGGAAATCATTCATAAATAACAAAATATAGACATGGAACGCCAAAATCATATTAAGCGATAAAACATTGCATTCGAAACATAACTACCTTAAACAAAATGTTTGAAATCAAAATCAGTTTCTGAATGGCAGAAAATCGCCAAGAAACTTAAAAAATGGCTAAAAATCGTATTGAAAACTATGTTAAAAATCGCTGAATATTTAAAAGTCATGGCTGTAAAAATTTAATATTCAGTCGAAAATATTACTCCAGTAGGGACTTCTCATCCAACTGCATTGTTTCACTGGTTCATTGTAATCGAAAATCGTTCATGAATAAGGAAAAGTAAACACGAAACACCTAAAATCCCCAAAACTAACTAAAAATTACATTGAATATTGCATTAGAAATTGGCAAAATTCAAAAAGCGTGGAGAATAAATTGCACTATTTATGCTAAAAGTTAGAAACCGAAATTATTTTACCGATGTCAACAACTGTCGCAGAACTTGAAAAATCACTATAAAACAGATTAAAAATCAGTAAAATTCAAAAATCCGGACAAAATTTACCATAGTAAGATAAATATTTATATTTTACCATAATGGGACAAAACATTGAAATCTGAACTCTTTCATTAGTTAAAAAATATCGACACAAAACTTTAAAAAAATCGCTAAACATTTTATGAAAATACGCTAAAAATCTGAATCATTGATGTCAAAATTTACTACATTAAGCTACAAATTATTCAGAAATTTCTTTTCCAATTGTGAAAAAATCGCCGTGGACTCAAAAACATCTAAAAATTTTATTCAAAAATGCATTACAAATCGTTTCAAATTTAAAAATAGCAGAGGACAACATTTACATTAATACTACTATACTTTATAGAGTAAAGTAGTGTAATCTGAATTCTTTCTTAAATACGAATGAAAAAAATCGGCGCAAAGCGTGAGAAATAATGAAATGATTGCTAAAAATTGCATTGAAAATTGCATTAAAAAATCACTAAATTTCAAAATTCGTAAATGAAGGGTAAATGTTTGAAATTAATTTCCTTTTCCAAATTTCAAAGAATATCCGTGAGATTCAAAAAACCAATACAAAACCATTGAAAAATTCATTAAAAATCGCTAAATGTAAATACATCCCGTGCATAAAAAATTATTCTAGTCGTGTACAACATAGCAATCATTCCTTTTTACATGAATTACAAAAAAAATCTACGCAAACACAAAATATATCAAAAATATCGCAGTAATCAGAATTTCATCAAACGGATAAAACATTCTAATCGGAAATCTGAACTATTTGATTATCCGGTTGACCAAGAAACTATCTGGGTCAAACCATAAGATTAAATGACAATAATGGCGGATCGTAAATTCTATATTCACTTGACATTAAACATGTTACATATGTTTGTTACGTCATCAAGTGGTTTTTACTTTTTATTTTTATGTGTATTTTTATTAATGTTTTTCTAAATTATCTCTCCTTTCATTATTTAACATAAAAATTACATCAATATGCATAATTTGGCTTGTTTCAAGATTGATATAATTTGGCGAAATTAGTCGACAGGATAATCAAGTAGTAAATGGAAATCCATTATAGATAAAAAATCGACACGGAACACAACAAATCTTGAAAAATCGCGTTAAAAATCTCTAAAATTAGTTTGAAATCAATTTTTACTTCCGAATATCAAAAAATCACCATAAAACTCGAAAAATCTCTAAAAATTGCATTGAAATCACTAATATTAAAAAATCACAGGGGTCAAAATTTACTTTAATAGGGTAAAACGTTGTAATTGGAAATATCTCATGAATGACAAAAATTCGACATCAAACGCAAAAAAATCTCGAAAAATCGCATTAAAAATCGCTGAAATTCGTAAATCTTAGCAGCTAAAATTTAATACATTAGCCTGAAAGTTTTAATCAAAATTCCTTTTACTAATGTCGAATGATAGCGGCAAAATTCGAGAAAACATTAAAAATTACATTAAATAATTCAATAAAAATCCAAACATCGTTGCGCGAAATCCAAATAAATTATATTGAAAAGAAAACAAAATTCATTAAATTAGGTCGAAAAAATGAAACCGCTTTCTTTTTCGCTAATGTGGAAAAATCGCTCGAAACCCACTAAAAATCGCATATGAATTAAATTTAAAAAACTGAAAATCGGCCTACAAGGTGTAAAACTTCATACATAACTTCATGCAGCGGTCTCTCCAGAGCATCGCCAGTACTTTAAAAATTTTAACATATGCGTTATAAACTACCTTAAAGTGTAAAACTTGTTACATTTCCTAATTTTGTTCGCGCCCCTCCTCTCACGCACCCTAAAATGTGTCACCCCATTCTTTTTTTTAATTTTTTATCATGTATTATAAACCATTTTAAATTTTAAAACAAATCACATTGTTATATTTCCAAATTTTAACAAAATCGCGTTCTGTTAGTTCCATTTTCCACCACCAGGTAGTGCACTCTATTCTTCAAAAACTTTACGAAAAGATACTCTGTTAAACAACCTATCAGGTCATATATTACTCGAGGGGGTAGCGGTCGCAAGAATTTAAGATATTTGATGAAATTGCTATTCGAAAATAGTGGTACCTAAATTTTCGACATTTTAGGTAGATTTCGCAAAAAAAAAAAAAAAAAAAAAAAAAAAAAAAAAAAAAAAACTACTTATTGCATTCTCAACAGTTCAAGTTTTTGATAGAACAACTATGAAACTAGTCGTTGGGGGCCACCGTAATACTTACCAATCATATACATGCATATATAATATATGAAAATAATACATTTGAAAACTATTTATAAAATGGACAGGAATTCCAAAACAAAATTTAAACGTGTATTTATATTTTTATTGTGCATAGTAATGCTGTATTAATGAGTTGCTGATGAATCTCTTTCGATAAATTATACAACACGCCTAACTACTCAAGTAGTATTGAATTGCGAAAAAGAAACATCCTTATAACTCCAAAAATAATAATCTTGTTAACTAACAGTTTATTGCGTCGGATTAAACGTCTCATTTCCAATTAAAATATATCTTTGAATTGAAATTTGAATGAAATACAGGGTCATGAAAAATCGAAGAATGTGGAAAACAGGATTACAGATATCTCGGCAACTAATAATTCGTTCTTTATGCAAAATTTGTGTTATATTATTGCCTTTTACGATCACTTCTTAAAATAAAAAATTTCGAAAATTTTTATATACCTTTCATCAGAACGAATTTTTCGAGAGTCCGAAAAAAATAATTCCGGATAATCGAGGTTACTGATATTAAATAGGCTTCGTCCCATTCTTACATACTAAGTACATACAAAATTTCAAGTCTCTATCTTAATTCGTTCGGGAGATAGAGCGTTTACAGAAAGACAGACGGCAATTTTTTTTTCTAAAAATATGTTTTTCGAAATCTCCAGTGTCGAAAACGTGTAAATCCGTCAAAAAAAAATTTTTCGATTTTCAAAACGATTGCAACTATACTACGTATAATGGGTAAGTAAAAAATAGATACTAAACGCAAAAAATCTTGAAAAAACGTTAAAAATCGCATGAAAAATCGTTAAAATCTAAAATTCGTAACAAACACAAAATTTAGGGCATTAGGCTAAAAGTTTGAAACGATTTTCTATATATCAATCTCAAAAAATAGCCGCAAAATGAGAAAAAACACTAAAAATCGCATTAAAAAAATCGTTAAAAATTCAAAAATCGCTGTACAAATTCCGAATAATCTTTGTTGAAAAGAGAAAAAAAATTGCTATTTTGGGTTAAAAGAATGAAACCGTATTCCTTTCACTAATGGGATAAAACCGCAAAAAGAACGCTAAAAATCGCCTAAAAAATTATTTTAAAAAATCTAATCAAAAAATCGAAAATCGGGCTTCGAGTTGCAAAACTACATGTATAAAAGTACCTTCCCTCCGCATTTTGTAACTCTGCGTACAGCAGGCTCTTCAGAACAGCGCTGGCACACACACAAACTTGTCTCTTTATTATTATAGATTTAACAAAATCGCGTTCGGTTAGTTCCATTTTCCACTACCAGGTAGCGCACTCTATTCTTCAAAAACTTTATCAAAACGATACTCTGTTAAACAACCTATCAGGTGATATATTACTCGTGGGGGTAGCGGTCTTAAGCAAGAATTTAAGATATTTGATGAAATTGCTATTCGAAAATAGTGGTACCTAAATTTTTGACATTTTAGGTAGATTTCGCAAAAAAATACTACTTATTGCATTCCCAACAGCTCAAGTTTTTGATAGAACAACTATGAAAAAAAAATAGATGCTAAACGCAAAAAATCTTGAAAAGGCGCTAAAAATCGCATTAAAAATCGTTAAAATCGAAATATCGGAACAAACACAAAATTTAGGGCATTAGGCTAAAAGTTTGAAACGATTTTCTTTTTATCAATCTCAAAAAATAGCCGCAAAATGAGAAAAAACACTAAAAATCGCATTAAAAAATTCGTAAAAATTCAAAAATCGCTGTACAAATTCCGAATAAACTTTGTTGAAAAGAGGGGGGAAATGCTGTTTTGGATTAAAAGAATGAAACCGTATTCCTTTCACTAATGGGATAAAACCGCAAAAAGAACGCTAAAAATCGCCTAAAAAATTATTTAAAAAAATATAATCAAAAAATCGGAAATCGGACTTCGAGTGCAAAACTACATGTATAAAAGTACCTTCCCTCCAAATTTTGTAACTCTTCGTGCAGCAGTCTCTTCAGAACAGCGCTGACACACAAACATACTTATATCTTTATTATTATAGAAGATATGCATGTTTCGCAGCGATTTTTTCTTTATTAATAAAAGGAATCCGTTTCAATGCTTTAGCCTAAAATAGTAAGTGTTGATATCCTTTTAATAAAGTTTATTCAGAATTTATATAGTAATTATTGAATTTTATGCGATTTTTAGAGTTTTTCTAATTTTGCAGTGATCTTTTTTTAATTCTCAAAAGGAATCTTATTTCAATATTTTAATGCAGTTTAATAAATCTTATCATCTTTTAAATTTTATTTGGAACTGGTGCGGCATTTTGACGTTTTACTGCAGCTTGAGGTTTAGATAAGTGGAAAGTGCATAATAAAAGAGAAGTCTGCTCTACTTTTTGTTTTATGGAATCTAAAAATAGAATTCCAGAATAATTCCAAGTTTAAAAAAAAAAAAAAAATCTGAAATTCAGAGAAAATTTTCTGAAATGTAACTTTAAAAGGGGAATACACCTCTTCACACTAACTAATTAGTATTTTTTTGCTTTCTCTTGACAAAATTCGCATTTTTTCACAATTTTGATGAAATTTGAATTTTTTGGAATTTTAATGAGACTGAGTTTCTTAAAATTTGACTATATTCCACCGTGATTTTCTAACTTTTGTGAAAGAATTACAATTACGATGTTTAAACACACTGTAATATTTCTTTCTCCCCACAATTTCTGAATTTTTATTGATTTTTAGAGTTTTTCTTTTATTTTGCAGCGACTTTTTTTCCAGTCACTGAAAGAGGACTAAGGGGGACCAAAATGTATAGTAAAAGGGGAATAAAGGGGACTTTTTCTAAAATGGGGACTTTGGGGGGGGGGGGGGGGAAATGGGAACATTTGGGAGCCCTGTATTTCAGAACTTGTTGATAATCACTTGGGCGAGTTCTGCTTTCGTTTGAGACAAAGTAGATGGCTGGGATCCGGTTAGATTTTTTGCTGTTAGATAAACGAGATTGACCAATTAGTTCAGAAACCTGTATATTTTGCAAACTTTTCACTGTTAGCAAAAATGCTGGTTTCTGATTGATCAATCTCGTTTCGCTAACAGCAAAAAAATCTATCTGGAACCCAGCCAATAAGCATTAGGTCAATGATAATGGAAGCTCGTCAAGATGCTTGGCGATTAGCTTTTGCCCATAATCGTCTTAACCAATTAAATATTACATCCTCTAAGTCGCATTCCATTCTTCCATAGAGGCACACTACCAAATACCGCCAGCAGGTAGATTTTAGCCTCAATTCAGATTGTGTGTATAATAGATCTTGAGGCGGTAGCATAAACAATCTCCTCATCGAATTCACAGATGTGAATGTAAGATTAATTAAATCTAATATAAATCAAAGCAAATCAGGAATGTACATGGGGCGCTCTGTGTACTCTGCAGAAGGCAGTAGGAGCCCCAAACTCTAGATTCATTTAGAAATATGAAATTCATTTTTCATTTAAAAGTATAAAATCATACAATTTTGAAGGTGTACACTGCTAAAAAGAAAAGATCTATGAATGTTAGGCTTACTTGGAAAGATTTTCTTTAAAAAATAAAAATATATTCATCATCCATTTCAGGTATATTTAAGGTCACTATCATGGACTTAGACAATGTCAGGTAATTCATGCATTAATTATAATTTAAAAATAAGCTCTGACATCAATAATATAAGTAGAAGAAATAAATATAACAAAAGGAAAGAGAAACAAGCACATTTAAACACTTTTATTGAAGCAAATTTTTATAACATTAACAATGAAAGAACACAATGTACTGAGCAAAATATGCTTCTATATCCAAATTAATTTTAAATCTTTTCGACTAGATCAGTTTTGTTAGGTATGTACAATGCAACTAGAGAATCAAAATAAATTAAATAAATTGAGCTTATGAATAAAACTGTGTTAAAGAAGACATTTTTATGAAACAAATAAATTGAAATACAGAGAAAGAACATAAGATTTTTCTTTAAAAGAATTACATATAAGCGTAATACTAAAAAACAAAATGTGATTTTTAGAATTTTCAAAAATGATCCTATAAAACAACAATATAATTTTAAATAAATATTGCACTAGACTTGTTTTGTAATAAATTTTTCTTTTGTTTATTTTTTAAGTATACAAAATCTGTACAGAAAAAATAAACCATTTAAATTAAATATGCAATTAATTGTACTTAAACTAAAACTCTTCCTTAGATAACACAAAAATATGGAAATTGTAGCTTCAAAAAGTCTGACTGACATAAAATTATTTAATTATATACTAAGTTGAAATGTTGGAGTATTCTGAAATTTTAGCAAGTTAATTTATAGATATCTGTCACAGTTGATGCACTGTTATATACATATACAGTAAAAATTCTCTAATCTGGCATGACATTTGGAAACACAACTGAATTAAAAAGAAATAAACGAGAGGATGAAACAGATTTGGGTGAGCTGACAGAGATAATTTTGAACCAGAGGTAATCATTCAAAGGATTATCAACTTAACATAACTCAAAGACTTTTGATTGTGATGAAGATGCTGTGAGTAAGATTAATTATAATCAAACAAATCTGGAGTATTCCATCTGGGATACATGTCAAGTTTTCTTAACATAAAGTTCGTTCAATGATACAGAAATTATGAAACTCCCCATCATAGAAAATGACTGTCCTAGAGTAATTACTGCAAAACAAATTGATATTTGGATTTTTTTAAGATATGAGAAAGCCTAGAGTACACGTTTTCATTTTATAGTATTTGTGCATATATTGTACTTCATATTATTTTTGTTGTTCCATTCAAGCAATTTAAAGAATAAAAACATGCTTTATTGTCATTTAAAAAAAAAAAATTCTAACTTCTACACATTTCTTCTGACATTCATCCTATAATCCAGAAAATTGTGTCATCTGGTATCCTTCAAGTCTCGAACGTGCAGACCTGCCAACCTTTGAAAATGAAAAATCATAGCACACAAAATAAAATTAATATGGAGGTTGGTTTTTCATGTTTTGCGATTATTTTTTCACATTTGTAAAAGGAATAAGGCTTCTGTCTTTCAACTCAATATATAGTAAATTTCTGCCTCTGAAAATTTTTATATGACTTTTAGAGCACCTTTTCCTTTTACAGACTTTTTTTTTTTACATACATGAAAGGAGCCTGCTTCCAATTTTTTAGCCCAGAGCAATAAATAGACGAAATTCACTATTTTTTTCTGTGATCATTTCATGATATTCAGTCCCCCCCCTCCCCCCCCCCCCACCGCCATAATTTATATATTTTTTTATCATGCTTTTTTATTTAAATATGCATTTCTTATCATGAACTTTTCCCTAAATTTGCATATTTTACTGTGATATTTTCATGAATTTTGCATTTTTTACCATTATTCCTTGATGAAATTTGTGTTTTCTTTCTGCAATCTTTTGATGAAATTTGTTTTTTCTTTGATGAAATTAAATGTTTTTTACCACGGTCCTTTGACGAAAGTTATTTTCTTCTGCAACCAATTGACAGAATTTAATTTTTTTTAAATTCAATAATTTGTCAAAATTTGTGTTAGTTTAGCTTGACAGATTGACAAATTTCACAGCAGTTTTGTGCAATCTTTTTAGAAGAGCAAAAAGTTTATTTTGCAGCCCAGATTTTTTTTTTTTTTTTCCTTGACCTTTATTAATGCCCAAATTTTTGGACTAATGACCAATTTTTAAAAACTTTTGGAATCAAACAGTTTGAAATTTAGGAAGTTTCGAAACAGAATCACTCTTGAAAAATATGCTGTATGGATTAAGAATTGCAATTGGAAAAAGAAATGCATGTTTGCTGTTTGCAAAAAATAGTAGTTCAAGACTGATTTTCAATATATCATAGTTTATAGGTCCAAATCATAGCAATTACGATTTTTTTTTGTAGCAGTTGTCAGATCTGCACATGCCACATTAGAGGATGTTTACTATATATATATATCTCATTCTGTCTGCATACAGTAATTGAAAATTTCTCCACATTAATTGGGTGCAAGAAAAAAAAAAAAATATGACACTGATGCATGATTATAAGTCAAAATCATAAATAGTAAGGGAAATTTGGGTATATAAATTTGCATTTAAGTAACTTGATGTGACACATTTTAAAACTAGAACTAAGAGGGAATTGAAAATACTATGGCATTAGTAGGAATCGAGTTTTAAAAATCTTAGTAAAAAGAATCACAAATTAAAAAAGCAGTTTCTGAATCATTTTCTGAAATAAAAGAGGTTATTAAAGATATGAATTGCTGCAGAAATAAAATAAAACAAAATAAAAATAAATAAATAAAGATTTTAAAAAATAAGAAAAAGAATACAAGTTTTTTGGATACAATATGGTAGAACTGAAACATAAGGAAATCTTTAAAAACATAACTTAGAGAGAATGAAACATTAAACAGACATTAACACATAACTTATGACTTTGCTACAGATGAATAAAAATAATAAAAAAGACATAAAAGTTGACACAAAGGAATATAAGGAACTAAGCATCTGCAATGACTAATATAATGTATCCAAACAAAAATTATTACTAAAAGACCAGATTATATGCATTAATACAAACAAAGTACAACATATTTTTTCATTTTTGTTAAACAAATGATTAAAAATAATAACTTTTTAGGACTTATTTTTTAATAAGCACTAATTTTTATACAAAAAAAAAAAAAAAAAAAAAAAAAAAACTTAGGCAATTTAAAGAATGAAAGACTTTTTCCCATATAATAAAAAATCTCTGAAAATGTCTAAATTATTTTTAACTACCTTTGCAAATTACTATTCTTTAAATAAATTTTATTAGGAGAAGTTTCTACTACAATTTTTTTTTTTACAAGATACTTTCATCCCCTCTCAAAAGAAACTTTTAGTTTTTAACAAATAGAATGTCAGAATCATAATGAAATATGAGAACATAAATATAAAGTACATCAACTTCGTGAATGTATTTTCCATATCCATAATTTGTAAACAAATTATGTTCTAGTTATGAATACATTATATAAAATAGTAAAATGTAAAAATAGTTTCATTTAGATTGTAAAATTTACTTTTATATATGCAAAATCTATAATGTTTTCTTCATTTTATGTCATTTATTTAAAAAAAAAAAAAAAAAAAAAAAAAAAAACAAGAGAGAGTGAGAGAGAAAGTGAGAGAATAAAATATCCAAATACTAATTTAAATTAAATTTATTAAGCACTTCATACACACACACACACATATATATATATAGGGGTGGGGAAGAGAGAACGAGAAAAAAGATGTATTTCTTTACCCCTATATATGTATATGTACATATATATATTTTTTAATTCAATTTATGTAGTTCTCCCTGACTTAATTAATAATTTAATAGTTTTTCTAACCTACCTGAAAACGATTTTAGGCTCTTGGCAAATAACATATGGATATAATCTGGAATCTAGCATTTAAATATTATTATATGAGATTCAGAGAATTAATACAACATGTTTTTAATAATATACAACAAATAAGATCTAAACACAAAATAAATATTTCAACACAATATACAACTACATTAAAAATTGACCAACATGTAATTTTTTTAATGGCACAAATATGACAAATTAAAAATTTCAAAATACCTCATAAAATTTTTAAGAGAATATTAATAAAAAAACATTAATAACATTATTGCACAGTAAAATATGTATGTACAAAAAGTCTTTGGTTAAAAAAATTAAACACACACATCAATTTGGAAAACATGAACCTGTCCACAAGAAAACTGACTGTGTAATAATATGTCTTATATAAGTACATAATGTATAAATTAACATTGATACAAAGCTAACAGCAACAGTCAGTGAAAGATTTAAATAGTACTTACTGAAAAAGATATGCATAAATATATATTTTTTTAAACCTTATTGAATTTTAAATAGGTTTTTTTTAAATCCCTTTTCATCATATTAATGCAGTAAAATAATGCATTAATAAATCACAATGCAATATATATCATGTAAGAAACAAAGATTTAGATCTAAGATTAATGTGATGCTTTGACTAAAAAATATTTCGGTTAACAAAGATTCTTTTCTCTATTTTTCTAACTTGGCTGGCAAATGTTTTATAAGATGCATTGTATTAGAATAATGCATCTGCATTGTATTGTAATCAAATGGTAAATCACATTTCCGTTATCAAGGATTTTTGCTAGCGAATGAGATTTGAAAACAAATAATTTTTGTTGGACAAGTTATCACTATAATTCAATTTTATTTTATTTAATACAAATCTAAAACATGAATTTGTAACAAAAAAGTATCAAAGATTAAGTGTAAGAATAGATTTATTTTAATACTAGCTGACCTGCTCGGCGTTGCCCGGGCTTGTGATGTTATTCAGTTTTCAAATGTGTTATTTGTTTTCTAAATGACCCTTAAATTAAACTCAAATTTCTATGATTTTATATCTTTAAGTCCATTTTGTCGAAATTTATATTTTTAAATGGAAAAATCATGAAAAGTTATTGAATTTAAAGCACATGCTGTTTGGTATTTTATTCTCTATGTAATTTGATTTTTTGGAAACTATGCATACCAAAAGTGAACGAAACCGCGACGAAACACTCAGGTTTTTACTGAATTCATAAAAATTTTCACACATTTCATTTTGTAATATAATAATTTTATCCATACAAAAGTTCCAAAATTTTTGTAAGTAATGTAAATCTGGTTTATTGAAAGGCTCTAAAAAGATTGTGCTAAAATACGGACATTTAGTTACTTTTAGCTTGGGAAAAATGCATTCTCCATGAGCCGGGATGTGATTCTTGTTTGCAGTGTATTTGAATGGGTTAAATTTCAATTAAAAAAAAACAAATTGCATCATAGAATATAAAAATGTTTTAGCTTTAAGAAAATATCTTCGATTTGCCAGGACGTATAGAATTGCGCCATGCAAAGGCAAAACCGCAATGAAACAATCTGGTTTTTATTGTTTTTGTCGAATTTTTCGCACTTTTTATTTTGTAAAAAATATTTCTACTCGTCTGAATGTTTCAATTTTTTTTTAAGAGGGTGTAAATTTGGTCTATTGAGATGCTTTTAAAAGATTGTGTTGAAATATGCACGTTTAGATACTTTTAGCATAGAAAAAATATTCTATTCGTGAGTTGCAAAGTGACCTCCTTTTGCCAGTGTATTTGAAAGAATTAAATCTTATATTTTAAAAGCCGATTGCATCACAGATTATAAGAATGTTTTTAAGTTTTAAGAATATGTTTTTTGTTTGCTGGTACCTATAGGATTGCGCTCTGCTGATGCAAAACCGCAATGAAAGCAATATGTTTTTATCGATTTCTTTTTTTTTTTTTTTTTTTTTTTTTTTTTTTTTTTTTGGCACATTTTATTCTGTAAAAAGTATTTCTATCCGTCCAAACGTTTCGAAATTTTTGTAGGGAATATAAATTTGGTCTATTGAGAAGCTTTTAAAAGATTGAGTTGAAATATGAATGTTAAGATAATTTTATTGAAAATAGAAATTGAAAATTTAATTGTAGAAAAAATATCCTCTCTGAGATTCGCAAAATGTCCTTCTTTTACCAGTGTATTTGAAAGGGTTAAAATCCATTTTTTTTTTAATTGATTATACCATTGGTTAGAAGAAAGTTTCAACTTTAAGATCTTTTTTTTTGGTTTGTCTATATCTTAAAAATTGCCCCCTGGAGGGGCAATGACAAAAGGAAGAAAAGTAGTTTTGGGAAAAACGACCATTTTTGAATATTTCTTTTCAAAGGGTTAACTGCAACATTTTTCCAAATTGATTATAGCATTTGAGACCTAAAAATATGATCTTTCGAAATATGTCTGTTAAGTTTAACTGCGTCAAGCAGTTTGGTTGATTTGGATTTAAACAAAATGATCCAAAAACAGAAATAAAAGCCGAAAAATGCTTCTTCTTTCGTTTAGGTGCGTAATTGAGTTTGTGTGCATGTGCAAACATTAACATTAAAAAAATGATTTTTTGAAGAGAGTAAGTTCTGCTTCATAATTAATATCTATGAAACACATCAAAAAATTAAAATTCTGAGCTTCAGGTGCATCAGGAGAGATATTGGGCTCTTTGGGCTTCTATTAAAAATTTTGAGTCTCATACATGCCGTAGATTTTGCTAGCCATCGCAGACATACAGACAGAGCAATTTGTTCTTTTATTAGTATAGATTTAATTTACTTATAAATAATTAATATATCCCTTTAATTTTTTACAGTCATTTTATACATTTTTTATAGATTGAATTTCAAATTAAAATTTTATTTGAAAATTATTTTATATTAACTTATAATTAAATGCTATTTGTAAAGTAAAACGTAAATTCATTTTGAATTTTAGTTTTAATCGCTGTATTATTTTATTTATCAAAAAGATATAAATAAAACAGTTAGTCATTTAACAATGAAAATTCTTTAACAAAGATATTTTGATAAGTTAAATGAATGAAAAATAATACAATGACAGTTGATTGCTCACAAATAAGCAAGACAACAGGTACTAATATCATGTATCATTGGTAGACAAATTGCAAATTTTACTTAAAAACCATATGCAAATAGTTGTCAAGCTACATTTAAGTTTTAAAATGTTTAAAAGTTTTCTAGTAGCGGTTTCACAGTTTTTGCCACCTATATTTTGTAAAAAGACTTTATGTAAAATAAAATATATTCCAAGTTAATGGCAAAAAATATAATTCCCAACAGTTAAAAGTTATTGGATTTAAAGTTTTTTTAATGTGAATAATTCTTTGTAATAAGATTGTCACTGAAAACAGAACATACTATTATCTTAATTTCATCTTTTAATTTTATGAATCAAAAGTTAAAAAAAGAACATCCACAATTATTGCAGCAGATATGAGCTGCAAGCAATGCATTTCTTTAAAAGAAAGAAAGAAAGAAAAAAGATATTTTAATACTTAGAATCATCTAAGCAGTATAAAAAACTTTTTATGCTTAAATGCTCAAGTCTTTAAAAATTTACTTATTTGTTTTGTAATTGATCATTTTTATAGCGGATGGAGATAACGGAAATATTTTTATATGTATCAAAGTAAATATGTAAATTAATCATGCAAATATACAAAAACATTATAATTTTCATGATATATCTGTATTGTAATTATTATTTTTTTTTTTTTCATTTAAAACATTGTTAAAATAATAATGAAGCAAAATTTACTTTTGTAACAAAAAAAAGCAGCTTGATAAATTGTAGTTAAGTAATTGTGAAATTTAATCAAAATATCTGTGTAATGGGGGTCACAAATATAGGGTTAATAAACAGGAGTAAAAATAAAAAACAAAATATATAATTGTCTAATATAAATTATTCAAACACAAATAAATGTATAGACATATATACAAAAACAAAATTTTAAAGTGTCAAACAACTACTGAGAAATTTAAACTAAGAACCACATAAATACAAAAAAAAAAAAAAAAAAAAAAAAAAAAAAAAAAAAAAAACACACACATTCACTAAAATATTTTTTAAAGTACTAAAAAAGAAAAAAAAACTTAATAAAATTGCTCTTAAAAAAATTATTTTCCTCATTAAACACATATTTTTTGAGATATTGACATTCACACATTCATTTTTGCACAAAATACATAAAATTTGCATAGCAATTTAAACAGTCAAGAATGTACAGCATTTTTCTTAACATATCTTGATTCATAATCAATATATACCTGATGATGATCCTTCTCAAACTATCATTTCCCAAAAATCCACTTAAAATTATAATTTCTTGAAAAATCTTATATTTTGTAGAAAAAAAAGGAAATCATTGATTTTTTTTTTAACTTTTTGAAGAACAGCTGCAAATTTGATGCATTTTATCATAAAATTACTTTGAGATGTGTCACAAAATAACTAGTTTGGGATTAAAAACAGCCTCAAACTCAGGATTGAATCTTTTTAAATTTAATATCGACTGCTCTCTACACAAAGGTTAACAAAAGTCTGTATCACAAAGTTATTGATTCATACTTTTACACAATGCTGTTTTTCACAGTTATCTATCGCAATGTCTGACCAATTCTTCTCTAACCTATCAAAACATGACTTTCATCCCATAATTATTGAACAGCTGATATACAGTGAACTCTCATTAATATGTCTCCACTAATGACATATCCCTGATAATGTGGACAATTTTCTTTCTCCCATCACTTATCCAGCACAGTGTGAAGAGAAAATTTATACTCTGGGCTACTCCACCATTTCTTTTAGTGACATGTGTCATAAAATTAAAAAGTGTAAAAACACAAATTCGACTGAATACATGTTCGCTATTTATTTTAAAACTTTAAAAGGTTTAATTTTAACAACTAAATAACATAAAAGAACACATTTATATTTTGGCAAAGAGGATCCGGAAAACACATGAGGAAAAAATGCATCTAAAAGTACAGTATAAACCCTTTGGGAAGAAAGAAACAACATGCTATTTTAAAAATGTATGGGTTTTTTTTTTCCCTCCCTCCCTAAAAAAAATCTCAATATGTATATATACATAATTTTTTTTTTTACAAAAAGAAAAAACAAACGACAATGATAGTATATGCCTCCTCAATTTCTGCTCCCAGGACGACCCCCCCTTTCGCACATCCCCTGGACCTATCATACATTAGTTAATGTTAGATACACCCTTTAAATGGAGAAAATTAAATGGTATGAAAAGTAAATGGTAATGTAACAGTCTAGTTAAGACAAAAAATGGCCTCCCTTTTAATAACACATTAAAGGGAGTTCACTGCAGTTAATTTAAAAAATTCGATTAAATGAAAAAAAAAAAGTTATTTTTAAGAATTACAACAAATACATTTTTAAAAAGAATAAAAATATGAAAAAAAAAATTACTAAATTACTCATTTTTAGGATATTAAAATAATCTATTTTATACAATACATTTAGAAATAACACTGCATAGGATTAAATAAATAATAATTTACATATATATATATATATATATATATATATATATATATTGTAAAAAAAAAGAAATGAAATGAAAAGAAAAAGAAAGAAAAAAAGAAAAGAAAATAGGAAGAAGGGAATGCAAAATCTTGTTTAAACTTAATTTTCATTTTAAGTAAAATACATCACATACCTATATTCTAAAGGATAATGAATGATATAATGAATGGGACATATAATGGATCACTTTTAAACAATCAAAAATTATTTTAAAATAGTAGATGTCATGGTGAATCTGCTGTTGTCTTCTCATAGTTTTTAATTAAAAGAAGAAAAAAAAAAGGCCTGAAAATGAAAATCCTATATTTTTTATCACAAAAACTTTTCTCCACAAATTAAATTTGTAGTAAAATTTTACAGAAAATTCAAAACAATTAAAAATTAAAAAAAGAACATGGAATGTGCTATGACTATTATTTCTATGTTTAGTTAACAAAAATATGATATAAAAGATTATTAATAAAAAAAAATGAATTCTTTATAGCTTTGATAATCAAAACAAATCCCTAGAAAAAAAATGACACTTTACTTTTCATTGTTATCTTTTAATATTTTGCTATTAATATTTACATAATTATAACTATGCATAAGTTAAATTCCATTATTTTTATTAGATTACAATCAAAAGTAATCATTCTTTTTAAAATGATAATAAAACTGCAATTTTAAAAGCAATAATAATAATAATGTTTATATAATTAATGAACATTTACAAGCATATAAAAAAAAACAAAGCATAATTTTATTTTGTTCTCAGGAAATTTTAAAACATTCTTTTTACTGTAAAATCACAAATCAAATCACAGCTTGAATTTGAAAGGATTAAAACAAGATTTATACAAATGTAAAATGTTGATAATAATCCGATAACTTAATCAACAATTCAATAAAACAATTTCTTTGGCAGCTAAATATAATGAATTAAAATCAGACTAATTTCATATGAAAAATTGTTGATTTCATATTTTTTAAAATGCAAAATTAAAAAGCACTTACAAATGCACTTTTGCCTGAAAATTAATAAGAACATACTAATGTAAACATAGACATACTAATATTAGTAATAATTTGGATTTTTTTTGTCACAAGTTATTTACAGAAAATTTGTATCATACACTATCAATAGAAATAACTATTTTTTCATTAAATATACATACATATTTATGTCAAAAATCCTTTTAAAAAAATCCATGTATAATAATAACTACAATGACTTAAAAAATAATTAAAAAAACTTAAATGAACTTTGTATAAGTGTGTAAGTAAAGATTCTTCCACACAATAAATATAACATTTTACATTTTGTGCAGGTAAAACACCGTCTATTAAACAAAACATTTCTTCTAGCTTAAATTTGCAAAATGAAAGACATGGACACCCACAAGGAGGGCAACTGCCTCTCACTGAATTTTTAGATTTTATTGGCTAACCGAACTTTTATCCGATGATTTGGGGGGAAAATTAAGTAACTTTAAACAATTAAACATTAAGGATATATATATATATTTAGGATTAGGGAGGCATTGACTTCTTGAATTCCATCCCCTTCTCCACTCCCTTGTGAAAGAAAATAATTAAACCTCTTATTTACTGTGCATTCACATTTTTAAAGAACATCATAAATTGATGGTTCAGTGTGGCATAACATCCCTTCCCCCCCCCCCCCCTTCCCACCAAAAAAGATTTAACAAACTGTTTTAATTCTTCATGCTGAAAAAATAGTGGAAGTTTAATTTTGAAATTTTTTTTAATACATAATATATATTTACTATTGCTTTTATGCTGACACATTTAAAAATTGTCTTCTATAAATAGTTCTAAGAAACAATTTTTAGTTTCATTTAATTTATGTCCATTTTCCATTAAAAAAGTAACTACTGTAGATGCATCTTTTTTTTTTTTTTTTTTTGTTTTTTTTTGTTTTTTTTTTTTTTGTTTTTTTTTTTTTTTTTTGTGGATGCCCATGGTAGGGGTTAACAGTATATATACTTAAATTAGATACATATTGATATTTCTAAAATTAAGTATTTTACATTTATTAATAACACTTCCTCGATGAATCTGGATACTTCTCTTTCAGCTCAACTTTAAACTGTCGAAACAATACACGATTTCTTTCCTGGTCAACATCTTTGTCCTTATGAAAAGAACTGGCTGTCTTAAGGCCTCGATGAACAATGAAAGCATTGTTTAGGACAGAAAATTTATAACCAGCAACATGTAATTCACACACCTAAAATAAAAATAAAAAAGATGAATATCCATTGAATATAATTGGAAAGTACACAAGCATAATCAGGTAATCATGTAATCAGGGCCATGTAATCAAATTATTTCATAGCTAGGGGAGGCTCATAATTTTTTCTCTTTCTCCGACGCAAAAAGATAAATTAGTGTGAAGCACTAATCAACACGCAGACTCACACATTATTTTATTAATACTCTTATTATAATAAAAATAATACATCTTCAGTGATTTATCAATTAATGCAATTTACACTGAGATAAAAAGTTAGCAAACTTAGATAAACATCTTGTTCCAAGAATTCTCATGAGGAACGAGTGGAGTGGAGAGGTTCCTGAGTAACGGCCATAAAAGTTGTAAAACGGTTGTAAAAGTTAGTTACTGTCAAGGCGCTACAGGTGCATATTCACATTGTAAGTACTATGTTTCTTATTAAACTGTTGTAATAACTTCATTTCATGCTAACAAAATTATACGATGATGAAATTTTGGGTGTATAACTGGTGGACAGTTAAACATCATGTTAGCTTCATATGTTCAAATAGGATGAGGGAGTGTTGAAACAGATATTCATTTAGTTATCTTGAAATCTTTCCCCGGGGGGGGGATCAAAATATTTTAGGGGGAGCTGAGTCGCCCACTGTGCCCCCTTAGCTACGGCTCTGCATGTAATACAGTTTTAATTTGATACAAAAGACAAAGAAAGCAGATAATTGTGAAAAAGACATTAATACTCTAAAATGCATTTAAAAAAAACTATGAGAGCAGTAGTTTTCAAGCTTTTATGGTTTATGTATCAAATGAAGAATTATGTGAGCCTCACACATTATTTCATTTGTAAAATTTTAGAACAGCAAAAGGTAAAGAAGAAAGATGACATATGGATACAAATATACATAATTTTTACTATATGTTTAAGTTTTAAAGATAGATCCTTTTCTTCTGAAAGATGTACTTACTATTTCTTGAAACTACATTGCAACTTTGATGAGATAGAATTGTAGATCCCTTATCTCTAGTGCATTGATTTCTAAAACAGCTAATGTAGTGAAAAACAGAAACACTGTTCAAGGATCTGCTAAAAATTTACATAACAAAACAGGACCCTTCACAAAACGTTTTATCGCAAAACAGGACCCTTTAAACCTTTTGTCTGTTAAATAGACCTTGTACAGATTTTTTCCATTTTCAAATTGGAGATGAAGGGTCCTTTAAAGGATCCTTCACAAAATTTTACATCCTAAAACAGGACCCTTCATGAAATCTTTTATCCCAAAACAAAGCTGTCAGGTTCCTAGAAGGCATCTGCCCTGAATTAGAAAGGAATAACATTTCCTCATCTGAATAATTTTATGTATTGTTAGTTGTGTATCCGTGAAGCTTTCGAAATACCTTTCTTTCTTTTCTTATAATGACAAATGACAGGTGGTTATCCAGGCGCAGGTGTGCGGATGACGCACTCGTTGCTGAATGAAAGTGATGACCACGGGGCATGGCTCAGCTGTCATTTAGTATTGAAGTGATGTGTAAACAGTAGATGTCATGACTCAAGGTTGGTATGCGGAATTGAACCAATGGAGGAACTCTAAGAGGCCCTGATGGGGGAAGGAAGAGCTCTGACAAGGTCAACTCTGGACTGAGAGGTTGGAGACAGTTCTCGCTTGGCGTTGAGACCGATAGGTCGCTCAGGATTTGTGGTCCTGTTGGATAGTGTATATTTTGAGTGTGGACAAGGCGTCCCAGTGGATTGTGTTTTAGGCCGAGAAGTGAGGCCGAATATCCTTGTGTATTGAGATTCTGCAGTAATCTCTGATAAAGCGTATCCAACGTGCGTTGAGTGTGAGGAAGAAAGTATAAGTTGAACGGTACACAACCAACGTTTATTGTAGTTAATTTAATGTTGAACCGGATCATCTATATCCGAGTTGTAATTGTAGATAGTTGTAAATATTGTTTCTTGTGTACATATCTATATCTTAAATAAACTGTTAGTTCAGTTCATTAACAGCGTCAGGGTCATTCCATGTCAAATCACCCAGATTTTTCCAAAAATGACACCCACCATCACCAATTTTGATAAAATTCAGTGGATTTGTAGAATTTCTAATGCTGATTCCAAAAATATTAATTATATTGAAATTGATCAAACAGTTTGTGAGTTATAAGCTTTTAAATAGCTCCCAAGATGGCCGATTTGCCACCATTTTGAATAGTACATGTGACAACAAAAAAAACCATAACTTCTTTCAGGTTTAAGCTAGAGCTTTAAAATTTTTTTTGTTTTGTTCAGAATAAAGTAAACTTTCATTTAAACAGATTTTTGTGAACCTCATTTCATAAAAATGCTGTCAAAAAATGACTTTTTGTAATTTTTTTAAGTAAAAAAAGGGGCAACTTCAATGGCCGATTTCCCCCAATGTACCCCCTTCAATTTTCATCTAATTGCATAAATAAGCAACTCAAATTGTGTTTTGATGACTAATAAAAAAAACTTAATGGGCGGTTCACAGGTTTTTATTTAAAAAAATAAATTCAATTTTACTGACTTTCCACAATAACAGAAAACACAAGATAATATTGATATTTCTTTTATTACCAGAAATATCATACATATTTACATCTAAAAGTGATAAAGTTTAATGTTACATAAATATATATATTTAATGTGCCTAAAAAAGGGGAATCCCATAGGAATAAATAGGAATACCAATAATGGATTCTTGCAATTGGACAAATTTAAATCTATTGCAGTCTCAGTAAATTATGAATAAAAAGAAAATGATGGAAAAAGTTCTACATATAGTTGAATTTTATGACAAAATCATACTTTTATTATACAAAATACAATAAAATTGCAACTCTTAAATAAAAATTACGGTACTTTAAATTAATACAAAATATCATATCACATACACAATAAACATGCTTTTAAAAATATATCTACATCAATAATAATTTAAAGTAAAGGTAATTAATATTTTTAAAAATCCCTGCCAACAGGCAGATGTAAATTTTGAAATTAAATACAGTAGACTCCCTCAAATCTGCACAGCTTGGAACCAGAAGTTTTGTGGATTTTAGAATTTTGCCGATTTCCGGTCATTATTTTGTTTACCTTTTTTAAAACAGGAATTTGAATGCAATTAATAATGCAATCAAAACTAAAATGAATGCTTTACAATATAATAAAATATTAAAATAAGTAATAAATTAAAATAATAAAAATTTAGATAATTTTCAAAGTGATTAAAATATTAAAAGTAAGGATCAAGTTAATAATCAATAATATGTGATTAAATATTCATTATAAACATGAAATATATCTTTCCTAAATTATTCAAGGTAGTTACTAATGTACCTCATAAAGATACATTACTAATTCTCAACAAAATCATAAAATAAAGAAGTTTTTTTTTCAGCTTTAGCCAGATTTAGATTTAATAACCAAAAAAGCTTGATTAATACATAAATATATTTGATAAGAAAATTGTGATTACCAATGACATAAGAAAAATCTGAATTTTTTCAGAATATATTTGTTTTCCTTTGCGGGAAAAAAAAAAAAAAAAAAAACATGAATTCAGATTCAGTACTATTAACAAAAGTTACAAATTAAAATAAAATGGAATTGATATAAAATTATAAAAAACAAATTTTGTCCCTATATCTAAACTGAATGTTTCATTATTTACATCCGTAAATTATATGCAGATTTTTTAGAGTTGTGGATTTTAAGGTTTTGGATTTGAGATAGTTTACTGTACTTGTTTCAGTAACAAAAACTAAATCAAATTTAGATATAAACCTAGTTCAACAATTTTATCTGGTTCTTTTTAAAATTTAATTTTTCTGTAAAAGCTGGTTTTATCACAATTATGTTAAGGCAGTGTATATAAAAAAATATTTTTGTACCCTCAACAATTCAAAATTTTCTAACACGTTTTCAGATTCATTTTTAAAAGTAAAAACATGATACTTGTTGATGTGATTTTTTTTCAGAGATTTATAAGCAACCTCAGGGCTGCTACAGGCAACTATTTTTATATTCTGTGTGCACCAGTATTTTTCTAATATAAAATTTGAAGTATATTTTACTTGCAAATGTTATCAAAGCTTCTATTATGGATTTCATTTTTAAGAAAGTGGTTGGTGCCAGTTAGAATTAAAAAAAGAGTCGCCTGTAGCAGCCTTGCAACCTGTGTTATTATTTTTTGTTCAATGAATTAGATCTTGATATACAACAATTATTTTCTCAGTATGACCATTTTTTCCGTTTCCAGTACTATCGCTTAAATTCAATTCAAAATGCCCACTTTGACAGCATTTTTTAATATAGTATGCCTTTTATATATATATATATGTATATATATGGAACCTGCCAATTGAATGTGTTTATGAGCAAAAATGGATTTAAAAACAAATCAGAAAATCCAATGATTTTGCTTTGCCGAACTGTCCTGTTCACATAGAAAGCAAGGCATTTTTGTATACACAGCTTTTTGTGCCAATAATATTAATGTACATTTGAAGTCACTGCAGATAAACCATTTGTCTATCTCATGCTGAATACAATCAGATTGTATTCTAAAAGTCATTAGATAAGTTCACAAGCATCCACAAGTATACATTTACATTATCTGTGACTATTACATGATGCTTGTTCTCGGCAATGAATCTTAGAAATCACCTCTGGTTGATCGCAAACAAACTATACATGATAGAAGAAAACTAAGAACAGTTGTGTAATTAGCACAGAAAAATACATTAAAGGGGTGCATTGGTTCTTAATCATCTGTTATGTAGACTAGTGTTACTTTTACTTACTGTATTTTTTATTTAAGAGTTTTAATTTTATCACATTTTTTTATTGTATACAAGTATGTTTTTGTTATATAATGTACCTGTTTGTAGAGTTTTTTCTATCATTTCTTTTTTACTTATAATTTATTGAAACTCTGCAATAGATTTCAATTTGTCAGGAAAGTACTTCTATGTCTTGCAAAAATCCATTATTGGCATTCCTATTAATTCCCTTTTTTAGCCACATTAAACATACATATTTAAGTAACATAAAACCTTATCAAACTTTTGGATGTAAATATATATAAATATTTCTGGTAACAAAAGAAATGTCAACTCATTATCTTGTGTTATCTGTTATTGGGGAAAGTCAGTAAAATTGAATTTATTTTTTAAAATAAAAACCTGTGAACTGCCCATTAAGTTTTTTTTATTAGTCATCAAAACACACTTTGAGTTGCTTATTTATGCAATTAGATGAAAATTGAAGGGGGTACATTGGGGGAAATCAGCCATTGAAGTTGCCCCTTTTTTTACTTAAAAAAATCACAAAAAGTCATTTTTTGACAGCATATTTATAAAATGAGGTTCACAAAAATCTGTTTAAATGAAAGTTTACTTTATTTTGAACAAAACAAAAAAAATTTGAAAGCTCTAGCTTAAACATGAAAGAAGTTATGAACCTTTTTGTTGTCACATGTGCTATTCAAAATGGCGGCAAATCGGCCAAATTGGGAGCTATTTCAAAGCTCATAACTCACAAACCGTCTGATCAATTTCAATATAATTGATGTTTTTGGAATCAGCATTAGAAATTCTACAAATTCACTGAGTTTTATCAAAATTGGTGATGGTGGGTGCCATGGTCTGGGTGATCTGACATGGAATGACCCGTCAGTGTTATTTTACCCAATCCTCACAGCAGGTGACCGATATCACCCATTAATATCGGTGGTGGCAGCTAAAACTACCTAGGACATTCTTCAAAGTTTTGTGGACTGAGAGGAGCGTCCGACAAATTGTTGGCAGCGTCGGGATAGAATCGCCTGAAACCAGTGACCAGCGAGCCGTGTTGCAGTCTGTTAATGCCAGAGTATCCAGTGGAATTCTTGTGTGGTCGTGCCATATCGTGTAGTATGTACTAAAGCATCGTGCTGGATCGTCGATTGTATGCTAAAGTGTTGTGCCGTATCGTCGAGTATGTGCTAAAGTATCGTGCCGGATCGTCGATTGTATGCTAAAGTGTCGTGCCGTATCGTCGAATGTGTGTAAAGTGTCGTGCCGTAGCGTCGAATGTGTGTAAAGTGTTGTGCCGTATCGTCTAGTATGTGCTAAAGTATCGTGCCGGATCGTCGAGTGTGTGATAAAGTATCGTGCCATATCGTCTAGTGTGGACTAAAGTGTTGTGCGTATCTTTATTAGAAAGAACTAAACTGAACTGTTGTGCCATATTACCGCTACATCGTGGAGCTACCTGTGATTAGAAAAGTAATCCAGCAAAGAAAGTATAAGGTAAGGTGTTTTGATCATATCTTTCTTCTGACATCTCGAACCAAATTGTATTGTTGTATAATTAATAGTAATTTAAGTAAATTGTCTATGTAATTTATGCGCAATGAAATAATTGTGTTCAGATAGGTGTAAAGAATTAGTAACCATATTGCTATTGTTTTAAAGAAAGGTCATAATAATTTGAGATGATAATGATATGCTATTTATAATGATATTAGTGAACTAAATTAATGCATTAAATCTAAATTATTGTTAAAGTAATTGTTAAATGAAGCAATACTGTTTAAATTTTAAGAGTTGCATTATCAAAATTCTAAGCAAATGAAGATTTTAATTGGCCAATACTAGTGAGGAAAAAAAAAAAAAGGCTCAAAAGAGAGCCATAGTGAAAAAAAAAAAAGGCCCAAAAGAGAGCCATAGTGAAAAAAAAAAAGGCCCAAAAGAGAGCCATAGTGAAAAAAAAAAAGGCCCAAAAGAGAGCCATAGTGAGTAAAAATAAAAGTAAAGATTTTCAGTATATTTGTTTTAAGTGTAAGAACCAGTATTGAGTTCGGAAATATTTTATGAGGATAATTGTAGAAATTTATATATGCATGTTGTACAATTTTTCTTTAGGTGGATTTTTTGATTGACATCAATACTTCTATTCAATTTCAACGTATCAGTATTATTATATAAATTGTATGTTGTTATCTAAGTGTATATATTGGAACCTATATTGCATAGTAATCAAATCGAATTACTCTTTTACCTTTTGTTTTATTGGAAGTAAATTGTGTGATATCAATGGTTGAGGAAAATTAGAGTATTCAGTAAGTTAATTAGAAATGAAATGTATTGATTATCTGAAATGGTATTAATTAGTATAATAAGTGGAGAAATATCTGTACTAAGTTAGAAATTTAGGAGATATTAAGTTGGTAGGTTTAACTATTCTTGTGGGGTGGTTATAACAATCGGTGAAGGTATGGCTTTCTTATTGAAACTAAAAAAGGTTAATCTTCAGGTGATAGCTAAAGAATTGGGTGTTGAATTCGCAGAAGATGATACCAGAATTCAGCTTAAGAAAAAGATAATGGACAGTGATGAGTATGACGAGGGGGTTATTAAGGAATTATCTGACGCTATTGTTGCGGAACGTTTAGAACAAGAAAAATTAGAGCGCGAAAGGTTAGAAAAACAGGAAAAGTTAGAACGCGAAAAGTTAGAAAAACAGGAAAGGTTAGAGCGTGAAGAAAAACAGGAAAAATTAGAACGCGAAAAGTTAGAACTCGAAAAGTTAGAAAAACAGGAAAAGTTAGAAATGGAGAAATTGAGGATGGGACATGAATTAGAAATGGAAAGGCTCAGAGTTCAAGGTTCAGCAATCTAATGGATCTAGGGAATCTAGTAATGAAAGTAACATCGCAAAATTGATCAAAAGTGTTAAAACTCTATCTATCAAAGTACCAGAAGGGACTGAGGGATGGAATTTATTTTTCAACAGTTTAGAAAGGGCATTCCAAACTAAAGATGTACCGGAAAACCAGCAGGCCGAAATTCTACTAAATATGTTAGGAGATAAGGCGGATAATTTGTTAATTTATACCACTAAGGAACAAATGGAGAATTATGAGGAATTAAAGGAGTTAGTCCTAAGGGAACATGAGCCAACCCCGAGGGCATGTTTAGAAAATTTCCGGAAAGCTAGGAGAAATCCGAACGAAACCCATGTATTATTTGTATCGCGTTTAATAGCTACGTGGGAAAATTATTGTAAAATTAGAGGTGCGGACACTTATGAAAAGGTCAACCAGTTAATAGTTACTGATAAGCTAATGAGTACGCTAGATGAGGATACTGCAGCATATATTAGTTTAACTCACCAGGGTAAATGGTTAGAAGCTCCTAAAATTGCTAAAGAGTGTGATAATTATTTTGATGCTAAACATAAGTCTTATGCGGTTACGCATAAAAGCTTTAAAGGTAAAGATAAGTACGTAAACAATGAAAAAATGAGACCGAGGGAGGATAATAAATTTAGTGGTAGTTGGAGGCAAAATGGTAGTAATGAGTGTAATTCTTTTCTGGATAGGAAAACAGAGTTTAAGAAGACGAATGATGCTTCAGGGCCTAAATGTTTTAAGTGTGGTTTGAGAGGTCATTACCAACGTTTTTGTAATAAAGTGGGTAATGAGGGAACTAATAATGGCAATAAAGGGCGAGACCAGAAAGCAGGTGTTCATAAGATTATGGTGAAAGAAAATCAAGAGTTACCTAATGGGGCTATTGTGGCTAGAATATCGGCAAAGGCCGAACAGAGAACTAACGTTATTGGTGAGAAATTAAATAAACTTGAGAAAATTGAAGTTAGTGTAAATGGGCAAAAAGCAAAGGGATTGGTTGATTCTGGATGTGAGATTAGTGTTGTTCATAAAGATTTAGTACCAGAAGAGAAATTAAAGGGAGCGGGTAGTATTTATTTACAAGGGTTATTTGGTGAAGCTGTTAAATCACCGTTAGTTAAACTACTGCTAGCTATTCCGCAATTCGGGCAAACTAATATTATTCATCAGGAAGTACTTTGCGCAGTAACTGATAATATTAATGAGCAAGTAATTTTACATCCCGAGGTGATTAATGAGTTGTCAGGTGTCAATCTTGAGGAGCCATTGATAGAGTCCGAAGAATTAAAAAGTTCCGAAATTATTATTGATAACTCGAATGAAAAGGAAGATGTAAGTAACGATAGCTGTAATGTTTACGTAATAGACGCGAGATCGCAAAATGTACAAAGTCAGGATCCAGAAAAAACTGAAACGGAGGAAAATAATGAATCTATTGTTAGTAACTCAGATATGTTTAAGAAATCCCAGTTGGAATGTAAAGAATTAGAGAAAGCTTGGGAATTAGCTAAAAAGGAAAAAGGGGATTATTATATTGTAAACGGATTATTGTATCATAAAGAGATATTGTTAGGCGAAACTATAGCGCAATTAGTAGTACCCAAGGTAAGAAGGGAAGAAATCTTAAAATTAGCGCATTCATCGGTATTTGGAGGGCATCATGCAGCCAAGAAAACGTTGCAGAGAATAAGGTATTCTTTTTATTGGGAGGGAATGGCAAAAGAAGCTAAACAGTTTTGTGAATCATGTTTAGAGTGCCAATTGACTAGAGGGGTTAAAGTAAATGATAGAGCTCCTATTTCCCCAGTGTCGCGGCCGGAACTTCCATTTCAGGTCGTTAATGTTGATTTAATTGGGCCTATTGATCCTAAAAGTTCACAAGGGCATCGGTATATACTGACTTTAATTGATCAGCATACCAGATGGGCGGATGCGATCCCTCTAAAAAGTTTAACTGCTAAAACCGCGTGTGAGGCGTTACTTCAAATATTTATGAGAACAGGAATTCCTAATGTAATTGCCGGCGACAATGGAACCAATTTCACTGCCGACTTAACGAAAGAATTTGAGAAAAGGTTAGGTGCTAGTCCAAGATTTTCGACTCCACAGTATCCACAGTCCAACGGACTTGTGGAACGATTTAATCAGACTCTTAAACGTATGCTACATCATACGATTAGGGAAGAAGGAAAAAAATGGCATGAACAAATACCATTTATATTATGGGCGTATAGGGAAGTCCCAAATTCTACGACGGGAATCGCACCTTTCCAGTTATTATATGGTAGAGCGCCGGAGGGTCCGTTATCGATTCTTAAGTCGTCATGGGCAGGAGAAAATAAGGGAGCGCAGTTAGATACTACGCCGATTCATGAGTACTTGGATAAACTTAAGAACCGCTTAGAAAGAGCCGCAAATGAGGCAAAATTGTCGTCTGAGGTTCAACAAAATAGAATGGCGTATCATTATAATTTAAGGTCAAAAGAAAAAACGTTTGAGGTAGGCGATAAAGTTATACTGTTAATCCCCGATTCGACTAATAAGTTATATTCTAGGTGGCAAGGGCTGGCAACTATTGTAGAAAAACGAAACCAGCATTCGTTTATTGTTGAGTTAGCCGACGGGAGTAGGAAGCATGTGCACCAAAATAAGATAAGAGAATTTATCGCTAAATGTAATATAGTTAATATTGTTTTTGAAGGTGATGAGGAATTTGGAGAAGTTGGGGAAATTCCTATTTTGAACCGGGATCAAGAGATAGAACGGGATATTGAGAGGTTTGAAATAAAAGGGCTATCTAATAGTCAAGTCAAAGATTTAAAGTCCATTTTGAGGGAAAATAAAGAAGTGTTTATGGGTCCTGTACGACCAGCGGAAGTAGGGGAACATCGTATTGATCGGAAACCGGGTGTAGAAAGGAAAAAACCAAAGTTATATAGCATGCCGGTAGCTTATAAAGAGGAAGTGGATAGGCAGATTCAGGAGTTATTAGAATTAAATCTAATCGAACCGTCGAATGCTGAAATTAGCCATCCAATTGTTTGCGTTGCGAAAAAAGATGCAACTGTCAGAATGTGTATTGATTACAGAGCTTTAAATTCTGTAACGCAGGTTCCCACCTTCCCGATGAAAGATTCCCAAGAAATTATGTATACTGCAGGGGCGGCTAAATATTTATCTTCAATAGATTTATTGAGGGGTTATTGGCAAATTAAAATGGCTGAGGATTGTAAACCTCTGACAGCTTTTACGACGCATAACGGAACTTATCAGTGGCGTACAATGCCTTTTGGATTATCAGGGGCTGCTGCTACGTTTCAAAAAGACATGAACGAGGTTCTCCAAGGTCATCGGAGGTATGCAGAAGCATATATTGATGATGTCATCATTTTCTCCGATACCTGGGAAGAGCATTGTGAGCATGTCAGGGCTGTCATTGAAGAGTTGAAAAATAGAAATTTTACGATTAGACTAGACAAATGTAAATTTGGAGAGAAATTGACTAAGTTTTTAGGTCATGTTATTGGGGGTGGAACTCATGCACCTGATGAGGAGAAAATCGGAGCAATAAGGGACTTAAAGAGACCAAAGACTAAAAAGGAAGTTAGATCAGTTTTGGGATTAATGGGATTCTACCGATCATATATTCCAAATTATGCTGAGATAGCTATACCTTTAACCGAATTAACCAAAGGAAATATCAAAAATACTGTACCATGGGATGAAAGGGCAGAAAAAGCATTTAATACTCTTAAAGATGAGTTGTGTAAAGTGACGAGTTTGGCTACACCTATCGTAGGCCGGGAATATCAGCTACACGCCGATGCTTCCGACCTTGCAGTAGGATGTTGTCTTACTCAAAAAGATGAAAAAGGTCAGTTTAAACCTATAGCTTTTGCCAGTCAGAAATTGTCAGGGGCTCAGCGTGCTTGGCCGAGTATAGAGAAAGAGGCTTGGAGTGTTCTCTTCGGGTTGCGGAAGTTTGAAAAGTGGACTTATGGATCTCAAATTGAGGTCATTACCGATCATAATCCATTAAAATTTCTCACGGAAACAACCCCAAGGTCGCCCAAACTCACTAGGTGGGCTCTAGCCTTGCAACGCTGGAACCTGAGCATTTCTCATCGTCCCGGAGTTCAACATTTGAATGCTGATGCAATTTCGAGGCTACAGAGAAAGAGCTGGGAAGAACAACCAGTTACTAGCCCATCAGTATCAATGTCAAAATAGTAGACAACTTTAAAGGATGTCATCACATGTCTAATTTTTTTTTGTGTGTGTGTAAATATTTTTTTTTTAAGTTTTGTGTTTATAATAGTAAATGAGCATGTGTATTGTTTATGCAATAGTAGTATTAGTATAAGGTTCAGTAGAGATGTCAGTAGAGAATGTTCAGACACCTGAAAATGCCTATGTAATATTTAGAATGAAGAAATCTGCAAAGAGACTATTGAACTCTTCCGTAATATTATTATATGTTTGGGGAAAATTAGCCCCTAAGAGGCATATTTTCCGCTAAGGTGGGGGGTGTCAGGTTCCTAGAAGGCATCTGCCCTGAATTAGAAAGGAATAACATTTCCTCATCTGAATAATTTTATGTATTGTTAGTTGTGTATCCGTGAAGCTTTCGAAATACCTTTCTTTCTTTTCTTATAATGACAAATGACAGGTGGTTATCCAGGCGCAGGTGTGCGGATGACGCACTCGTTGCTGAATGAAAGTGATGACCACGGGGCATGGCTCAGCTGTCATTTAGTATTGAAGTGATGTGTAAACAGTAGATGTCATGACTCAAGGTTGGTATGCGGAATTGAACCAATGGAGGAACTCTAAGAGGCCCTGATGGGGGAAGGAAGAGCTCTGACAAGGTCAACTCTGGACTGAGAGGTTGGAGACAGTTCTCGCTTGGCGTTGAGACCGATAGGTCGCTCAGGATTTGTGGTCCTGTTGGATAGTGTATATTTTGAGTGTGGGACAAGGCGTCCCGGTGGATTGTGTTTTAGGCCGAGAAGTGAGGCCGAATATCCTTGTGTATTGAGATTCTGCAGTAATCTCTGATAAAGCGTATCCAACGTGCGTTGAGTGTGAGGAAGAAAGTATAAGTTGAACGGTACACAACCAACGTTTATTGTAGTTAATTTAATGTTGAACCGGATCATCTATATCCGAGTTGTAATTGTAGATAGTTGTAAATATTGTTTCTTGTGTACATATCTATATCTTAAATAAACTGTTAGTTCAGTTCATTAACAGCGTCAGTGTTATTTTACCCAATCCTCACAGCAGGTGACCGATACCACCCATTAATATCGGTGGTGGCAGCTAAAACTACCTAGGACATTCTTCAAAGTTTTGTGGACTGAGAGGAGCGTCCGACAAAAACCTTCACAAAACCTTTTATCAGAAAACAATACTCATCTAACTCTTTGTCTGTTAAATAAACCTTGCACAGATTTTTTCCACTTTCAATTTGAATCTTTCATAAATTTAATCATTTAAAAATTAAATCTGACCTGTAACAAAACAGATGACTTCTGTAAAGAACATATTACTTAGCTTTATATATATATGAAAGATAGAACTTGCCTGAATTTATCGATATATTTCAAATTTACAAAATTGTCATTAAGAGGATTTTTACAAATATAAGAAAAAATTCACAACTTCACAAAAACAGGACCCTGTCAAAAAAGTCTGGACAGATTCCTGCATTTTCATTAACTTGTTTAATTGCACTCTTCCATACACTGATACTGAAACAGCTTGTCAAAATAAAGAAATAAATAAAAGAAAGGAAAAGAAAACACTTAGCTCTGAAAAAAAGTAGCTTTAATATATATATATATATATATATATATATATATATATATATATATTACTGAAGCATTTCTAGGTTTTAAATAAAATTACTACGGTTCAAATTAATTTTAATCAGAATGTGTCATTTGATTTCTTAAATGAAAAACTTATAGAACATATATCAAATAAACATTTATTGTAGCCTTTTAAGAAATGTTATAAAAATAAAGAGCCATTATTTTAAAATTCAGACAAAAGAGTGATATTTTGACAGTTGTATTTTTTAATTGGCTTGATATTTTCTTTAAGTTGAAGTAAATCATATTTAATGAATAATGTTCAATTTTGAAGTCCTAAAAAAAATTCCTCTTCCCTATAGAAAATGTCAAAGTTGAAGGTTATGACTGCAATTTTTCATGAAAAATGAAATGCCAATATGTTTGGAGAGCTATATCTCTGGTAAGCAACAACATCCCAAAATTCTTTTGACACAAACGATTAGTATAACACTATTTGCTAATTAAAATTTATTTGTTTCCAAGGAGCATTGTTACATTACATTGTTATGTTGCCACAACATACAAACAAAATGACGTTTATCCATTTTCTGCACTTAATATCTCATCTAAGGACTAGTACCCCAAATTTTTTCTTATGGAATATGAAAGTATACTCCTAGGACAAGCTAAATAATGTAATACTGCATTGAGATATTGTCGCTGTTATCAGATATAATCTGTTAAATATTCAAAATTTTCAGAATCTGCAATATTTAAATTAGTGTTATCTAAAAATCCGTCAAGGTTGAATAAAACAAAATGGAGCATGCAGTAGTTGACCATATGTACAAAAACATGAAAAAGAAAAAGAAGTGGGGATCATAGTTTTAGAAAAAAATGACAAAAGTTACAGAAAAAGCAATGTCAATGATCACATTTTTTCCCTATCAGAAAATTAAATATCCCATTTCTCTTTTGGAAGGGGAAAGAAAAGAGAGATATTTCAAATTCGCATAGGAAAAAACATAAAAAGAGGAAAGAGAAATAACATTTTTTCATTTTCGGATAGGGAAGAAATGTAATCATCAACATTATATTTGTTTGAACATGTCTTTTTTTTTTTTTTTTTTCTAAAAATATCAACAGACCCCACTTCTTTTCCATGTTTTTGTACACATTTTCAACTTCTGCATGCTAAATTTTGTTTTATTCAACCGTGACGCCTTTTTTTAGATAATACTAATTTAAATGCAGCAGATTTTGAAAATTTTGAATATTTAACAGATTATATTTGCTAACAGCAAGAGTATCTCAATACAGTATTATTTTATTTAGCTTGTCCTAGTAGTGCACTTTCATATCCTATAATAAAAAATTTAGGATTATATTGCTTAAATAAGATATTAAGCACAGAAAATGGACAAAAATATCATTTTGATTGTATTTTGTGGCAATATAACAATGTAAAATAACAATGCCCCATGGAAACAACTAAATTTTAATAAGCAGGTAGCGTTATATTAACAGTTTATACTAAAGAATTTTGGAATGTCATTGTTTGCTAGAGATATAACTTTCCAAACATACTAGCATTTTGCTTTTCATGAAAAATAGCATTTGCAGCCTTGAACTTTGACATTTTCTATAAAAAAAGAGGAAACTGTTTCGGGGCTTTAAAATTGCACATTATTCCCTAAATATAATATACTTCAACTTAAAAAAAAAAAAAAAAAAAAAATCAAGCAAATTAAAAGATACAACTATCGCACATTGTCTAATTTTCAAAATGGCTCTTAAAAACAAATTAAAAATTCAATAACTATTAACTGAGAAACTGTGCATTTGTGGACAACTTCTTGTATTTACAATGCATTCAAAAAAATTTAAGAACTTGTCACTTTTGTTGTTATTTATTTAGCATGCACTTTCACAGCCCCAATTCCGCAGGGATTCCGCGAGTTAAGGGGGGGGGGGGGGTTATATGCGATCTTCAGATAAAATCAGTGCTTTCCTGCAATCTTCAGACAAAATCAGTGATTTATCTGCGATATTTTAGAAAAATCGGCAATTTATTGCGATCTTTTGTCAAAATCGTCAGTTTTTCTGCAATCTTTTGACGAAATCAGCGTTTTCCCGTGTTTCTTTTTTATGAAATCAACGATTTTTAGACAAAATTTGCTTTTTTACGTGATTTTTTCTAAAAAACAGCGTTTTATCCCCGCAATCTTTTGACGAAATTGACATTTTTCTGTGATCTTTTGATGAAATTACTGTTTTTTTTAATGATCTTTAGACAAAATATTTGTAGGCCATCTTTTATCGAAAACGGCATTTTTTTTCCACGATCTTTTAATGAAATTGGCATTATATTCACAATCTTTAGAGGAAATCAACATTTTCCCGTGGTTTTCAGACGAAATTAGCATTTTATCTGCGATATTTGGTGAAATTAACGTTTAAACCGGTATTCGCACAAGAAATTGGTGTTTTTCAGCAATCTTTTGACAAAATTTGTTGACAAAAACATTGACAAAATTGTCGTTTTTCCACGAAATAATTGACGAAATGTATGCTTTTTCGGCGATCCTTTCATGAAATTTGCATTTCTCCGCAATTGTTTTTTCCGCGCACAAAATTTTACAATTTTTTTTTTTTCCCTGAGAGCAATATTGCTTGTGTGCAAAACCGCAATACAATTTAAGGAGTTTATAAGGAGTATTTTGTTTATATAAGTAGTTCTAAGTACTACTTGGGAATGTTTTCATTTCTAAGGAGTCCAAGGAGTCTGTACGAACCCTGTAATTCTCTTATAACCACATTTGTCCAGCATGACATTTTTTTGATGGAGCCGTAACGGCAAATGATAGTGAGCCTAGCTTGAACACTTTTGGCCAAAGCTAATGCAACCCTTCAGTGGCCCAAAAATTCATGTTTGTTGGGTAGTGATCACAATTTTTACAATGGGGAAGTTGCACCCATCTTAAATTATGTTTTTTTTTATGTTTAATTAATGAAGACCATCTTACATTCCCTGAAAATCAACACAGAATTGTAAAAATAATTTAAAATAACTAGTTATTGCAATTTTAAACTCCGTTAAAAGCAAAACAAAACCACGTGATGCGAAAACGGGGCGGGATTGGTACGTCACTACACATGAAATGCGGATACTTCCTTAGCTGTCTGCATTGTGATTGAAGGCTGTTTCCCATTGCTTTCTGTTTGTTATCTATCAAAAACATCTTTTAAAAACTCATTTACACAAAAACAAAATCAAATTAGAGTCAAAACATTATTTTATTTAACATATCCAAATATAATATACTATTGATTTAAACATTTGTATTAATTTTCATTTAGAAAAGTGCTGTAGGTAGTTGGATTATAAGATACAAAATTATACCTTCTTGAAATAGCTTTTTTTTTTTTCTCTCTCTCTCTCAAATTTATTTTAAGGGCATAAAAAATGCATTTTATGTGGGTAAAGATACAAGGAGCTAAAGCTAAAAGGCACATTTATTTTTTACTTACTCTGATTTATTTAAAAGAATAAAGAATGAATTATAGTTTTATTAAAAAATAAATCGTAAGTAAAATCGTCTTTGTCTAGTTTTTGAAATGTATTGTTTCCTTAATTCATTGTAATGCTTAATAATTCATTTTGTTATGAATAAAATTTCGTGTTGTGCAAGTTATATTACAGATAAAAAATTAACTCAAATTTATTATGAAAAAGTTAAATTTTGAACTATTGCGTAAAAAAACAAGAAAAAATTTAATACTGACTTATCGAATAAAATTTTAAATTAACTACTGTCAATAATAATTGCGTATTCATAGATCAGAAACAAATTTTTACAACATACATGACTAAATTTATAAATATTGTCTTTTATTTTTTTATGTGCTTACTTAAAAATAAGTATTAAAGCAAAAACTTATGATTGTAGTTCATTTTTTACTTTTTATTTTCATAAAATGTCCAATATAATACGATAACTTGGCATGGTTATCGAACTTAATTATAAAAAATTCACCGCCTTTTTTTTTTTTTTTTGTAATAGTTACTTTCTCATACTTTTTATTATATTTAATTTTATGTTGAGTGTCTCACATGAAAATTTTAATGTGGGTAATCTGATCTCTGAGCAGAAATCTGTTTGAGAAGACTTGAAAGGATCCTTCACGTTTTTTTCTTGTTTGAAACACAAGACTCTTTGCAAAATTTCTCTTGAAAATAGACATTTCAGAAAAAGTTTAATCAACAAATTGAATCTTTTGCAAGTGCAATGATTGAAGAAAAAAATGTCTCATGCCATACAGCAGCTGAATCTTATTAAGTTGCATATATGTATTCAAATAACATTACTAAAAATGTCTAAATAGGAACCTAAATATAGTAATAATTTTTTATTCAAAAATTCTGAATATATTTTGTACAAGTATAAACAAAAAGTTCACAATTTCACAAAAACTTGATTACATGAAAAAAAAAAATCTAGGTATGTAATTAAATGCAACTTCTATTTTTAAAAATTAATTCATGTGTAAAATTATTGCAATAATATGCCTATTAATGGAAATGATAAAATTAAAAATTCAACATAAAATTTTGAAGTATGCATTTATTATTTTAATCTTGTCTTTTCAAGAAGTAAGTATTGAATTCGAGAAAAATTTGACTTCCAGTTTTTGGCGTATTTAAAAGTTTTAGAAGGTCCTGAACACGTTTTGATGATTTTTGGAAAATATATGTCACTCTGTGAGTCTGTATGTGACAAATTTTATGGGCACTATCTCAAGAACTGATGCGCATAATTTCACAAAACTTTAGATTCAGTTACACCTTGATATAAACTCGAGATGTTTAGTTATTAGTGTATATCGCCAAACCGATGGCGCTGCTATGCTGCATTATTCATAATTTCCACCAAGTTCTATCTCAAACTAATGTATGTATTTTTATAAAATTTCAGATTAAGTTAATCTTTGACATAACTTCGTGGTGTAAATTGCTCAACAGATGACGCTGCTATGCTGCATTATTCATGATTATCGCAATAGCTTTACCTCAAGGACGATTTTTAAAAAAAAATCAAACTACAGCTTTAGACAGTTTCTGATATATATTAATGTTGTTTAGTTTTTGGTGTAAATTGCCCTGTAGGTGGCACTACTATGCTGCATTTTTCAAGATTTCGTTATAGCTGATTAATTGAATGTTTTTTCAAGGTGTTGAATCTAAAATTGACCTCCATTTTGCCTCCATAATGTACAGAGATGTTGAAAAAACATGGGCAGTTTGCATTAGAAAAGTACAACTGTGATTAAAAAAAAACATGTTTTATTACAAATAACTATGTTCCAAATTATACTTTCCCTCTTGATTAAACTTTGAACTTTTGAAGTTTTCTAAAGCACAGTAGAAGTTTATCTCTGTATGTAACTGCTTTTGTTAATTCTTCAAATAGTGAGCACTTTCTATTTGTAGTGTTCTGTTTTCATAACTTTTGAGTTTACCTCTTAGAAATATAAAATTACCATGTGGAAACATTATTGAATATGGTTTCTTACTCAAGAATAGAATACCAGATTTCAGGGTAAAAAGAAAAAAAAATTACATTTAATTAAACTTTATATATATATTTCTGGTTTCAGTGAGTAAAAATCTAACAGTCAATAAATCCTACGCCATTTTTTAGTTGCAGACCTGAGTAAGCCAAAGTAAAACTTAGTTTTGTTTGAATTTAGATTATAAAACTAAATCAAAACTTAGAGTTGAGATTGGAAAGCTATACCAAAAACTAAACATATTTTATAAAGGAAATAAAATTATAATTCTAAGAAAAAAAAAGTAATAGTGTAAAAATATATATCTTTTAAACAAACAATGGAATTTTTGAATACTGATATTCATAATAATGACAAAACTGCAATAATTTCTTTAAACTAGTATCATTTACTTAAAAACTATACTTATGTAAATGGAATGCATAATTTATTTCATTCTAAACTGCAGACATATTGGCTCAGGTTTTTACATTATGTCAATTGGTAGTTAAACATGTAACTGAAAAATCATTTCAACAGAGATATGATATAACAAACAATAGCGTTTAATAAAAATTCTTAGGTTGTGGGAAAAAAAAAAACTAAGCTTTTAAAAGCAGGCTTTGCTGTTTTCTTTTTATTTTGTAATATAAAGTGAAAATAATTTTCATTTAATACATATAAATGGGAAAAAATGTTTATTATTTAATATTCTCTAAGAAAATATAATTTATTTGGGAGAAACAGTCATGAAAAATCAATTTTTCCAATTTTTCCGTTTTTTTCTGAAAAAAACTGGTAAAAAACCAGTTTTTTTCCGCCACTTATATTTTTCCGGAAAATTTACATCTCTAGCCCAGACCTACTTGATAATGAAAGAAATACTATTTGAACCAGTTTGTAAAATTAATTATTGAGAAATATTAATAAGAAGGATAAATATATGTTATTCTATAAAATACAATTGTAGTATAAACATGTATTGATATTTTAAAATGAAAATCCTTAGAACAATGAGGGAGAAAAAATCTCTCTCGAATTCACAATATTATTTATTTATTTCAGCAATTTACAAGGCCTTTAGTTTGTTCTACGAACCATTTTTAAGAAAAGAAAGAAATCATTCAGCGTAATCCAAGTATCCTCATAGAAAAGTACAGGGGAAAATACGGCATAGGTTTGTTTTCATGTGTAGTGACGTCAAAACCGCTTTCGTCACGTGACGCGGCTTTTTCCTGACGAAACAAAAATCTGCATTTTTAAAGTTAATTTAATGGACTTTCCAAGTTTCAAAAAAACGTAAAAATGGTATCAAAATGCTCGTACGTTTGTACTCTATAAAATGCAAGTTAAATTGAAAAACGTGCAATTTCCTCATTCTAGCCTATCAGGAATTAAGTGAGAAATCGATTCTAAAATTTCACCTTTACAAACATGAACAAGTTAAATACAACAATATAAAACTAAAATCATTTTCAAATTTAGACAGAGACAAAATAAAGAGTTTCATCCACAGCATAGTACATAAGCAAAAGAAACATAAAATACCGAAGCATTATAAAACTTTTAAAAAAATCTTATATCAGGATAACACAAAGCACCATTAATAATATTTTACATGTACTTTTGTAATATTTCATAAATATTTCATCACTTACTTGGCTAATTCTATTGAATCCATATTGTCTAAATCTTTCATCATATAAAGGTACATTGTTCCTGCCAATGTAAAAAGGTTCCCATGGATCACGCCACAAAACTTCAAATAATACATCTAACTTTTTAGAGGGTGGTTCACGTTGCCAAGCTTCATAATCTGTATGTTTTTGGCACTTCCAACAGAGCTCAAAGTAAAAAGGTCTAGCCTCCATTGCTTCAACCTGCTGAAGTAATGAAGCTTTATTTCTAGGTATAGCTGCATCTTCTTTGACTTCAAATGCTGGCACAACATACACAGTTTTGTCATCTTTATTAGATTCAGTGAAAAGCTTCTTTTCCTTTGCAAATTGCAAGAAGTCATTATGTAAGTTTTCACTTGGCACCATGTCTATATCAATCATGAAAACAAACTCAGTAAGTGCACTTCTTCTAGCAACATTTCTCAACAAATTATTAGGATATGCAACACCTAATGCATAGTTCTTTCCAAAACTAACCTTTTGCAGGTTATTTGTTAAGAAGTCACATGAATCAACATTAGGGTAAGAAGAGGGCATGGCATTATTAGTGGGCCCATTTAAAGGATATACTAAATGAAAACTTGTATTGTAATGAATACTCTGATAGCACCTTCTGAGGTGAAGGATTGTTTCTACTGCAAGCGGTACATCTTCAGTCAAACTAAAAACAGCAACAGATATAGGGCCTTGCCATGATGCAGCTAGCACATCTAAATTATGAAGACCATTAATGGTTGTTTGTGTAGCTAAAGTGAGATCTTGTTTTGCATGATAGCGATTTTTTATTAATTCACCTTTCATAAGATAACTTATGATATGAAATTCACCAGAAGAATCTAAAACACTACTTTGGTGAATAGATTTCATCATGCTGGCTCTATCCTTTTGTATTTCAGTCTCTTTATAATCACGAACTTTAGATTCCCAACCCAGGCCATTAACTTCTCGCTGATGCCGCTGATTCTTACGAGCTTCTAAACGACTAAGAAGAGTCATGTGAATCACCTAAAAAAGAATGTTAACTTAAATAAAAATATACAGAACATATATCTACACCGAATTAATGAATAAAACAATTTAGAGTTTCAAGAACAATTTTAAAACGTATAGAGTTTTAAAATTTTCAATCTTTAAAGACGAAAATAGCAAAAAAAAAAAAGACAGTAATATGCAAAGGTGGATTTGAAAGAAAGATAAAAATAAGAAATACAATAATATACACATGTATTTTTATTTATTAACTAGCAAAACATCCCAGTGTTGTTGTCTGGGATATGATGATAAACTTAAATACATCAAAAATCAATGTTGAATGTTTTTTTTTAAAACCCTTTCCGGCATGGGCAAAATCTGTTATTAAAATGAGAAATTATCAACTGACACCGGAATTCACAAACAAATTTCTTAGATATTTTGAATTTCTTAATTTAAGGTTTTATTGTAAAAGCAAAATTTTAATTAAATATTATTGGTGCCGTTTGCAAGTTTGGAATTAAAATTAGGTATCCCAGACCGGGCACAGTGTGCCGGAAAGGGTTAATGAAAATGTTTCCAAATTAACTTCAGACTGGGGACCTTCAAGAGTATACATACTCAAATTTGAATGGTTTTATTTTAAAGTTAAAATCAATCTAAAAGAATATAGAGTTTGGAGCCACGCTACCTTCAGCAGCATACCATACATGTTGCAGACAATTTTGATTTCATATTTTTAAATGGAAATCTTTCCAAATGAACATAATGTTGGAGGTTCTACATTTTGAATTTGTATGATTTTATACTTTTAAGCAAAAATCTATCCAAAAGAACCAAGAATCGAAGACCCCATTGCCTTCAACAGCATGTACAGAACATGCTATGCAAAGTGCAGTTACTAAAATTATGAACGTGCTCTAAGTAAAAAAATCTAATAGATAGTACTGATATCAACTTTTATTTAAAAAGTACATTAAAATAGCAAAAATCAAAATCTTATACAAAGAAGGAAAACTTTCACTAATAGAAAAAGAAAAAACATACATTTTGATATACATTTTTTTCTAATTCAAAATCCTTGTGTAAGCTGAATAAATTGTGCATTTTTAATTACAGTATGTGCGCACATATAAGTTGACTCCCTAACTTATGTTGTTAATAACAAAAAAAATCTAAACCCATGTAAAAATCATCCCCTCTCCAAAAAACAAAAAATTAAGTTTTTTTTTTTGGTGCAAGAAAAATTATTTATGCAAACAATAAACAGAATTTCTGCAAAACAAGTGTTGCCATTGAAAAAGAAAAGCTTATGTAAAAAGCCATTGGCTGAAAAGTACTGAATGCATGGTGCAACTTCTGATCAACTTCCGTGAATAGCGAAATAACTGGTGATCTGACAATCAAAGCTGAGGAACACTACAAAGTCACGTATTTTGAAGAATAAGCATGCCGGCAGTGAGAAGTAATGGCGCTCCAACGCAGTTTGCTGTTGATTTGGAAATGGTAAAAACAACAGTATGTCATGTTGATGTTATCTATTTTAAGCTTACTTTAATGTTAACTTTAATCAGTATTTTAATTCAACATGACAACAGTTTTTTATCATTAAAAATGCACTCTTGAAATAAATCACACACTTTTTTTTAGCCTCTGATGCTATTTCTTTCAGACAAGCTAAAAAATGTCGTGTCGTCAGCCCTGAATTTTCTACTCAACCGATTTTGATAATTATTTTTTTAAATGAAAGCTATTTATTTGTAGTTGTGCCCATTTTAGCTATTTTTTAATTTATTTCCATTTTTATATTTTATTTTTAATTTTAAATGCTTTTTACAATATTTCTTAAATATGGTGGCAACTCAGTTTAGCTTTTCTCTCGATAATAAAAATTTATTTTCCATTATCACTTTCCACGAGTCAGAAGCTTTATTTCATCAGTGAACATGTCCTTGCATTTAAAAGAAAAAAAGTTAATTGTTTTCGTAAAATTTAACCACAATAAAATGATTGCGTATAATCATGTACTAATTGAGGTAAAAAAATATATTTACTGAGAAATAATAATAATGTAAATAAAATAACAGAAAATAATTTATGATAAAAATTAATGTCTAAAGAAAAATTTCAAATGAGGAAAATGTCATTCAGCAACCAGACAAATGGGAATTACAATATTATTACGGATGCCTTTTTCATATTACTAATAACAGTAACTTTTAAAAAACATTTGAAGAGAAAATGACGTCACTATTTAAAACATCGCATTTTTACTCATAACGATATTACATTTCAACATTTCTTTTCATTATGGACACTGATATTGAGATTTTACTTTCAGATGACTTCAGTTAGTGAAAATAATGTCACAGTAAAAATGAAATTAGTTTTTTTTTTTTTTTTTTTTTTTTTTTTTTTTTTTTTATAAAACTATTTTTCTGTGAGTGCATATAAAATAAAATTTCTGGATTTCGCCGGCACTCAGATTACAATTTTAACTGAAGGTGTGCGAATATTTGCATGCAAAATTGTAACTGGCAAACTTGACATTAAGTTTGGAAATATATTTATTATATATAGATTCAATAATGTAATTACTTTTGCTTTTTCTAAAACCAAATCGATTGGGGCTTTTAAATATTTCATTTGTTGAATTCGATGGGATTCCACTTGTTTTATTGTTAAAATGCACTTCCTTTTTCTCAGCGTCTATAAAAAAACATTTAAACTAAAGAAAAAATATGTTTTTGATGAATCTAGTCAATGAAGAAGTAGCAAGTCAAATTTTATCTCTTTATTATTCCGCAATTCCAATGACTCAGAGAGAAATTGCTAATCAATTGGGTATTTTACACCGTTTTGTTTGCTATTATATTGATAAACACAAGAAAAATGAAGTTAGTTCATTGCATTCTCAACGGGTCGCCCTTCTAAAAGACCCTATCGATTTTTTTTTTTTTTTTTTTTTTTTCCTAATCGGAGCCGAAACTGAATTCTGTTAATGGCAGAATTTACATTCAACTTTTTTTTTTTTTTTTGCTGTTTTATGCAAGGGAGTAGCATAGATTATTTTTTTGACAAATAAACTGAAAATGATCTGAAATTCAGAATCGTCAAGGTTTGGAAGGTTATGGATTTTGCATTTTGAACTTTAGTTCTTTTTTTGTCTAAAATTTCTCGACTTATACACAAGTATATGCAGTACGCAAGATGAATATTTTGGTCAAAATATCAACTTAATTCACACAGTATGCAAAGTCCTACTGTCTGACCAAGATAAGAAAAACCCTGAGTAGGTTTCCTGCTTTCGAAGGCTCCGAAATGTGTAGGGAGGGACCTTCATCTATAGGACAAAAAAAGACTACTTATTCTCGTAATGATCGGTTGAATGGGAGAAAATGAAATGCCGGACTCCCCTAAAATAAAGTCGACTGACCAGTTACCTTGGCAACAGAACCTAACTGAGACCAGTTCTAGAGTCTTTCTTATAGGAGCCAGACAGTACACAATCCATATAATAATGTAAATCATAAAGAAAATTTACATATGTTGGGGAAAAAAACAGTAATACAACAAGAGAAGACAAGAATGTTTCTCATTAAGAAACAATTTTAATTTGACCTGCACTGGACATGAGAGTATGATCTGTATATATTATACAAACATTATGAGAGAGAATTTTTTTATATAAGTCATAGGCAAATTGCAAGAGCTTTTTGCTAAGAGCCCAGCTAATTGGTGAATTATCTTTCTTTCTTCAGTTGGCCTGATATATTTAAGGCTCATTGCAAAGAACCTGAACCATTTTAGGATAATTGGAAAATGATCATTTGATTCTCAATCAGTCTGATATTTTCCCACCTTATTGCAAAGAGCCTGTGGATAGTTAGGTTAATTGGAAACTGAGAAACTGAGCCTGAGAAACCATTTACTTCTCAGACAGTATGATTTATTCATTTAGATATGCATATATATTTTTTTTCAGATTTGTAATAAGCATATGCAATTTCAGGAGGTTTATTTATTGCAAAATGTCCAAAATAATGAATCCTTCCTTCACTTGACTAGATAATGCAAACAGGTTTTTTTGTATTAGTAATATTCTTATCACAATCATATAATAAACTGATACAAATTAAATTGTTGTTTCTAATAGGTTTGTGACTTTACTAACCATTTTTTTGTTTTCTGCCTTTCCCAATATTATTTTCACATACTTTTAACAAGCTTGGCATGTAACCCCAAGGGTACACATACCCCAGGTTGGGAACAACTGCTCTAAGTTAATTCTAAATCGGTGTTAAACCGGGATTTAAAAAAAGAAGAAAAAAGCCCACAAATTGTCTGGATGTCTAACAAGGAGAAGATACGAAGCTTGTGTCACGGAATTCGATGAACGTTTGTGTATCGATAGAGTATAGTTAGCATATAAATATATGACAGCCATAAAGCACAATACCCAGGGGGTCTCGAGAAAATAACCCTTGAAGTTCATGCTATAGTTGATAATCGGATAAATTTCCACCATCAGCAAGCACCTCCGTGGCTTGGTTGGTAGAGCGCTGGACTTGAGTTTTTTCCACCTGGGATCAAATCCCGCTCCAACCTTTTTTCGGAACATTTTTTTTCTTTGAACCACAATTGAAAAAATATGCATGACAATTGAAATTTACGAAAAATATAAATTAAATTGACTTTTTTGTGAGATATAAATGCATTTTTAACAGCGAAATTTTGCATGTTTAAATATTTTATGAAAAAAAAAAAAAAATTATTTGTTTATAGACCACAATTTTTATTTTATTTAAAATTGTTTACATTTATTTCTATGAATAATCTACTAATTATTACAGACAAATAAATTAAATTCGTGAAATAAATGCTTGAATAATAATGTTTTAATTTGTTTCATTATAGAAATATAATAAAACTGTATTATATAAACATATTAAACAAGAAAAAATTCTGAAAAAAATACTACATAGACGCTTATTCTAATTAAAAATCCAGAATCGAAGATTTAAAAAAAAAAAAAAATCATTTTACAATATAAAAATCATATTTCAAATAAACCTGGAAGTATTTCAAGTATTTGCACGGAAAGAAAATTAAAATAACATATTTGTTTACATATTTTAATTTATTTCTCTATTAAAATAGTAGCAAATCACAGAAAAAAAAACTAAATAATTTTAAATAACAACAAAAAATTTCAAGTCTATACATATATATAAAATAAATATGCTTACTTAAGAAAAAACCATGTGTACACATTTAAATATGCAAAATTTTGCAGTTAAAAATGTATTTATATCTCACAAAAAAGTTAATTTATATTTTTCGTAAATTTCAATTGTCATGCATATTTTTTCAATTGCAGTTCAAAGAAAATCAGTGTGAATTTTCGTTCCAAAAAAAGGTTGTAGCGGGATTTGATCCCAGGTGGAAAAAACTCAAGTCCAGCGCTCTACCGACCAAGCCACGGAGGCGCTTGCTGATGGTGGAAATTTATCAGATTGTAAACTATAGCATGAACTTTAAGGGTTATTTTCTCGAGATCCCCTGGGTATTGCGCTTTATGGCTGTCATACATTTATATACTAACTATACTCTATCGATACACAAACGTTCATCTAATTCGGTGACACAAGCCTCGTATCCTCTCCTTGTAAGATTATTCAAATCGTTGAATGTCTGAGATTATTCAAATCGCCTGAATGTCTGAGATTATTTAAATTGTTGAATGTCTGAGATTATTCAAATTGTCTGAATGTCTAGGATTATTTAAATCGTTGAATGTCTGAGATTATTCTTTCAGCAGTACATTATTCCTAAATAATGCTAGAAAATAAAAATAACATTTGTTTTCGCATTTCGATTTGTTAAATTTATTTAAAAGAAGAGCATTTTCTAAATGGAAAAATTGAAATACACAAAAGTAAAGGTAAAAAAAAAATATTTGTCTCAATCTCCATTAATACAGATTCTGCTAACTGCAATGAACATTAATATTAGATGATAATAAAAGGTTATTATAATTATTAAATAACATTCAATATATATACTTAATAAAATACATTAAAATCATTTTGGAGATGTAAAAATGTTATTATATGGTATGACAATAGATGTCAAGAATGGACTGGACATTGAATAAATTTGAATATTCCTACAAATAATATTTCAAAATGCTTATCTTAAGCACACAATTAAACAAGGATTTTCATTTTTACTTCAATAAACAAAATCTCAAAATATTTTATAAATTTTTATATATATATATAAATTTTTATATTAATAAAAATTTGATACAAATCTATAAGACCTAATATCAATTGAAAGCTCTTAGACATAAAATTTAATGCACAAGGTTTGCACACTAGGGTCGATTGTCTATGGCGAAAAAAAAAATACCATTCATCAAAATCTACCTATGCGGAAAAGATGTTCTATTGTACGGAGATTAAGGGAAAAATAATAAAAAAAATTAATTTTAAAATTTAATACTGCCACAAAAGGATTGAATTTTCGAAAAAATTTGAAAAAAGATTAAATTTTGGTTAGGTTATTTTCGTCAAAAACTAATTATTTTAATAATTTTTAAAAACCAACAATGCGGAAAAGATGTTATATCGTATGGAGGTTAAGTAAAAGACAATAATAAATAATAAATTTGAAATTTAATACTGCCACGAAAAAGTTGAAAGTTCGATAAAATATTGAAAAAATGGAAAAAGATCTAATTTTGGTTAGATTTATTTTTGACGCAAAATAATCATTTTAATATCAATCAAAGCCTACCTTTGCGTAAGAAATATTATATTGCATGGATATTAATTAAATAAATAAATAAACTAATTTAGATATTTAATACTGCTGTAAGTGATTTAAAGTTTCGAAAAACTGGCAGTTCCAGTGATTTCAGTTAGAATTTGTCTGCTTGTGTATTTTGTAGCTTAGTGTACCTTGAATATTACTGTACCATGGCGTTGTTAAAAAAATAAAAAACAAAACATAAAAATAAAGAGAGGGGAGATATATATATATATGAATTACACCCTATTTGGGTCTGGCTTTGATATGGCAGTAAATATGCTCCCTATTACAAAAAGTTATAAAATTTATATATTGGTATTTAAAAAATAACCGAAGAAAGGAATCGGTCAACATCTATTTATTTTTGCCAGTGAGAAAGAGTTGCTAATAAGTTACAAGTGACCTGTAAATGAGATTCAATCTCAATAATTTACCACAGCAGCATTTTAAGAAAAATTAAACTGTTTAACGACAAATATTGCGCTCTTCTTAATACTTGTAAAACAAAATAAGATATTGAACGCTACTACAGTCTTTTGGACCATTTCCGAAAATACTGCCTATTTTTTCAGTTCAATAGATTTGAATATGAATATGAATATTGAGAGTAAACTAAACCGACGTATTGAGAACAAATTCACTTTTCTGCATCATCAGCTAACACTGAAAAGCAAAAATGCTACCGAGCTAGGTGTCACATCACCTGTTGTGACGAAGATTGGCATCAGCCAGAATATTGGACAGTTTGGGCACTTCCGGCCAAGCAGGTACTGCCATCGTGTTTGGTGTACTTCAAGATGTGGGCATTATCTCACAAAACTATGAATAGATTGCTATTCACAGAAAAAAAAATCGGCATGACAAAACAAACCAAAGACCACTCCATCATTTTAGCCATTCTCTTTAGTCTTTTGTAAAAGATTATGATCATGGCCATTTTCTTTAAACTTTGATGAGTGTAAAGACAGACTACATCACTAGAAAACAACAGAAGAAAAATCATAATAGAAGCAGACTTGAGCTTGAAAAAAGAACTTGGTTTCGAATACATCGGCCACATATATGTAAAATCAGGGAGAGTACCAAACAATTTGAAAACACGACGTACATTTTTTTGTCATGTGTTAACAATAATATACATGTAACAAAGTTGGTTGCGATCAGTTGTGACGGAATATCTGTTAACATCGATGTTAAAGGATGTGTTATTCGAAATACGGAACTGATCTTAAAGCGTCCACTACAATTTTTTTTTGTGTTAGTTACACACCAATGAGGTTCCACTATGTCATCTTTTTCCAGCGTGGATGTAACCGCGCTGGGAACAAATGTTTCACTGGTGAAATAGAAAGATTATTCGCAGTATGTTAGAAGCTTTTTGTATTTTCATTTATGTCAGTATATGAATTCTAAAAGCGCCTGAGTGAAATCAAACGGTCTGCTGTAAACCTAATCATTAGATTAAAAAATATCTATATTTTCCATTTACTAGCTTTTTGACCTTTTGCTACAAATTACATAGATTTAATTAAATAGAAAAATGTGTTGAACCTTCACTAACTGACGGATTTAGTAACGACATGCATTCAGAAGCAATAGGTAAATTCAGCAATCACTCCAGTGGCAATAATATCTACTATCAATAATATCTATTCACGCAACACTCATTCTACAAAACTAATAATCAAAAGAATCACGGAAGTATTTCTGCTGCGTATGGACCATACATAAGAGACGGTTTTATAAAAATCGAATTGAATTACAAAATCTCATGTCGATTTTCAAAACCGAACGTCATTATCACCAATTGCAATGTTGACAATTTTTCTTGATTTAATACTAATGAAGCTGTTAAATAAGAAACTAAAATTTTTATCTTTTAATCAATTAAATATCCCATCATTGCAATAAATGTTAAAAATTCTAAAATTCATATTTTATTTTACAAAAAAAAAAAAAAAAAAAAAAAAAAAAAGATTTTTTACCGTAAAAACGTTTAAATACATAAATTTGAGTCACATTGCGGCAGATTTAAATTTTGAAATTATTTTTTTTAATTATTTTTCTCATACTCAGCATATAATATAACATCTTTTACGCATAGGTATGCTTGGGATAATTTTTTAAACTATTATTTTGAATCAAAAATCATCTAGCCAAAATTAGGTCTTTTTTTTTTTTTTTTTTTTTTTTTTTTTTTTTTTTTTTTTTGAAATTCAACCTCATTGTGGCAGTAGTAAAATTTAAAATTAATTTTTTTTATTATTTTTCCCTTAATCTCCATCCAAGAGAACATCTTTTCCACATAGGTAGGTTTTGACACTGTGAAAAAAAAATTTCGATCCACCCTATTGCACACTCCTTGGAATTTCCAAGGACTCTGGCACCACTATTAAAATTAAGAAAATTTACATTTAATTTTTAAACCACAACATTCGTAATCCTCACCTTCATTCACAGATTTTACGATAGTTTTCTGCAGAGAAAGACTTTGAAAATATTCTTAAAATTTAGTGGTAGAACTGTGCAAACCATGATAACAAAACAATGTTTTAAAAAAATCAGAGTATAATAATAATTTATATATCTAAATATCTTAGCTTTTATTTGTTAACTTCAGTGCAAATATATATAAATCTTACAGATCATTACAGCGCTATTTTTAGATATAAATTTTTACTGGAGTGTTATTAGTCACGTAATATTTTTTTACATTGAAATTTATTAAAGCTACTATAAAGTCAAACTATTTATGTCCTTTTACATTTTATTTAAAATTATTTAAGCATTATTTGAAGTGAATTAAAAGAAATAACACATTGCATAATTTTATTACATGCATATGAGTAAAAATCTTTTACCTTTAAAATTATTCTTATATTATTAAAGTTACGGAAATTCTCAAATGCTTTTATTTTTTAATGCAGTTATTTTTTTTATTAATGGTTCTTTAGGGGTCTACATTTCAGCTTAAAAATACTGTCTAATTATTTATTTACTTATTGCTTTATTTTAAGGAAATAATATCAAGACTAAAACATAATAACATTAAAATAAATTAATTAACAAAAATACAGTAAAAAATGGAGTTCTCACATGGTTTAAAGTTTAATACTGATTTGCAATTTTTTATCGCTACAAGATTTAAATTTAAAGAACAAGTCTTATTTCTTCCTCCCAAAAGATGTAATTCTCAGCTATTAATATACAGTAAAGCATCGTTTTTACGACGATCACTTATATGACGTTTACATTTATATGACATTTTAATGTGGTCCCAATTCGTTCCTATTCATTTTAATGTAAAAATATATCTTTTATACGACGCCCAAAATCGTTTATAACGTCGATTTTTCGATTTTGTATAGGTTTGTTTTTGTTCATTTTTCTTGTGTATTTTAAGAACAAGTGGAAGTTGGCAGCTATGGATGACACCAAAGAGCGTGTTTAAATGCACTCCATGTTATAAAAATGTGGGCTGCTGTTCGATTAGTCTGTAAAATCAGCTTATGTGAAACAGATTACACTGGGAGGGGTCATTCTTTTTGCGAGGATGGTCACCATTCCCGACCTGTTTTAAATTGCAAATAGACTATCCTTCTAACTGTTATCAGTATTAGTGACTTTTAGTTGGCCACATGGTGTTTTTATCTTTGACTTTAAACAGAAAGGAAATGATGTACTGCAAATGAGGAACCTTTCGATGAAACATAAATAAAGGTACACAAATCTAATTTGCTTACTAATTCCCCCCTCCCCGTTTTGATTAATTTACAAATTTATGCAAATCAACACATTAAACATTAAAATTAAGTGAAAACAACATTAATTCTAGTTTTAGAAGTAAAAATCGATTATACGTCGTTATCGTTTATACGACGTTTTTCGGTAGTCCCTTTGGCATCGTATAAACGATGCTCCACTGTACATATATTTCATTTCATTATTCATTTCAATTCATATATTTATATAAATCAAATTTTGCTGTACAAAAATTAAAGTAATCAATGAACAAATTGGAATAAAAACTTCAAAAAAAAAAAAAGCTTATTGGTGAGGCAATTTTTGAGAAAGCCATTTTGTTTTAAACAGTGTAAAAAATTCTGCTGAAATTATTCACATTTTTAAGAAATTTTATAATCTATAAGTGTTAGATTAAACACTTAAAAATTATAAAATTTCTTCAAAAAAATTAATTTTTTCAGATTATGTCAAATTGTTTAAGATTATTGTACAGATTTTCTAACAGATATATATATTGTATTCTAATGTAATTATTTTTTGTTTTGCTTGAATGGATAAATATACTTTACAGTCTTTTGGATATTGAATATTTCATGTAAAACGACTTAATAGCAAAGATAGAATTAAATAATAATAATAATTAAGTATAAAGTATAAACAAATTGCTAAAAAATGAGTTATTGACAAAATGGTAAAAAACATGGTAAAATTCAGTCGTGTCAAAAATTTATCAACACTGTTCTATAATGAACACAAATTCACATTGTTAGATTCCACAAGCATTTATAACTGTCACAAAACTATGTCCACTCCAAATAACTGAAAAGTTTCAAATTTTAAATCTATACATAAAATGAAATTTTCACCTGTAGAATTGCAATTATAATGACTAAGAAGATGACAGCTTTTTTCCACAAAGCCTGCATCATGATGAAGTCAGGCAGGTTATGTATATATCAAACACATTTTTATGAAAATATCTAAAATGTCTAGATCTTCTTTAGTCTAAAAAATTAAAACATAAAATAAATATTTAATTTAATAATGCATACACAATAATTTATACATTTTTACTTTATAAAATATATATAGTACCAATACATAGTAGGTCTAAAATCTATGATCTTAAATTGAATTTTTGAAGCAAAAATTTTCTTTACTATTTGATAAAAAAATGCTTGTATGAAGAAAAATACTACAAATTTTCTATATCATAGAGCTGTTCCCTGTCAACAAACTATTCCAACGACTGATAACATCAATATTAGCATAAGTAAATATATAGCTAACATAAGTTGTTGTGTTTGGGAGGAGGTGGGTCCTTTTTTTAAGTCAAATAAACTATAAAAATTTATGATGCTACTTTGTTATGTTATCCTCAGGGTTGGAAAAAAACATGTTTTTTATTAAAAAAAAACAAAAAACATGTTTTTTTTGTTTAAAACATGTTTTAAACGTTTAAAACGTTTTTTTCTCACACAGCACAATTTTGATTAAAGTGAACAAAAATTATTAAATATAAAGAATGGAAATAATTTCAAATGGCAGTAAGGAAGAAAAAAATTATATAACAAACATTAATTAGCAATTTTATTTTTATTCTAAACTAAAACATTTAATTGTTCAGTTCTTTAAAATTGGTAACAAATTTGTCAATACCCTTACAACAGCCTTATCAACACCCAAACGATTTCTGGTTTTGCTTTGCACAAAACCAAAAGTAGAGAAAACTCTTTCTAATCCAGCAGTAGAACATACAGCTGTGTGTAACTGTTTTATGATATTCATGGCATTATTTTTATCAATGTGTTTTTCAAGGCTTAACCTGTGTTATTTCCACTTTATTTGATTCTCCAATGTCAAATTTATGATTGGCAACTGCATCAAACATATAATCAGAGAATGCAACTGACAGCTTTATAATTTATAATTATTGGAATTAGTTCAGGACATAATTTGGCAGCAAGTTCATGCCTTTTTCAGTCTCATCAATTGCAAGTGATTCTCTTTAAAGCGTAATGAAATATGTAAAAAATATGTAATAAATGTGTAAAAAAATATGAAGTACGTAAAAAATTAGTTAAGAAATAAATATTTTTTAAACATGTTATTTTTTATTATTAAATTATTATTATTATTATTTTGAGAACATATTCAAACTGAAAATCAAAGTAGTTAGATTGGTTGGTAGGTAGCATACTTTTATAACTCTGAGGACAAATTTAAACAATTAGAATTTAAAACGAACTGAAAGTAGATAAGTTTTTTTTTTTTTTCATTTCAGTTTATTTTCATAAATGAATTATTAAAAAGGAAATACCATTAAAAGAAATTTAAATTAATGTTGAATTTTTTTTTATATATGAATATTTTAAACTGAATTCATTATAATTTTAATAAAGAAAGAAAAAAAAATCTTTTTTGACTACTAAACAAATATCTATAGAGTATTATAGCATTATCTATTGATGGGAGAAAGTATTATTTATAGTATATTAAGAAGGTATTTAGCCCAGATATTTTACTCAATATTATGTTCTCTGTGCACCAACTGCCGAATTTATTCACTAAAAAGGAGAAATAGATCTCTCAAAATGTACAAATAAATACTTAAAAAATGTTGTAAAAATAGATATTATTTATTTACCTTAGATCTTTTGGATGCCTTCGCATCCATTTTCAAAGGAGTATAAAAGAAGATAATTCATTAGAAATGGAAAACGTAAAAACAAAACAAAAACAGTCTGCGTGTACAAAGTCATAATGAATTCATCAAAACACCAAGGATATTGTACCAGAGTTTCGAATATTATAAGAAATGACATCATTACATACAGTATCATTGTTAAGCAAAATTTCGAGGGATTCACAGATAGTTGAAGAGTAATGATTTGATGTTGAAAAGATTATTTTAGCTTTGTAGAAATTTATCAAAATATTTTCTTTTCGTTGCATTCTAGATAAGGCTGTACTAGGCTTGTTGTATTGTATATCCCAAAAATGCTCTTTCAGTCTTACTTTTAATCTTCGAAAATTATATATTATAGAACTTTGATATTATATAAAAAATCATAATTGAAATATTTAAAAAAATAAATTATGTATTTCCAATTTTCGAGGAAATAAATTTACTTTAAATACTTAATTAAAATTAAATAACCAATTTATAATTTTAATAAAATTTGAATGTCTTTTAGTACATACAGCTAATTAGAAATTTTTAATACAATTTTATTTCATAAATTTTAATTTGTGACATTATTAGCAATATTCATGTTTTAAACATTGTTTTAAATGTAATGTTTTAAACGCGTTTTAAACAGCTGTTTTAAACGAAATGTTTTAAACATAACAACCCTGGTTATCCTGTAGACGAATTTCACCAAATTATATAAATTGTCATATTATTATATACCGAGATATAAAATTGACATAATTTTGTGTTAAATAATGAAAGAAAAAATAAATTAGCAAAACAATAACTAGTCAGATGTGACAATTCTTAAACTTTCTTCTATCTCATTACATGTTAATACTTCAAAAATTTCTAACGCAAATTCGAAATTAAATGATAATCTATACCCACCATGGGGATTTTAAAGATATGAAATTTCATGCATTAGCTTTTAAAATTGGATCATTTCGAAAAATGCATATCAAGAAAAATGCAGCACAATAGATCTAAAAGTTGGGAGGGAAATTTACACTAAAACATAATCAGCAATAATATTTATCAAGCAAGGTATACCGGAATCTAAAGTTTGATTAAAATTTTTGCATTAGTTCTTGAGATAGAGCTATTGCAATAATAAAGAAAAATTCAGCATAGCAGCGTCACCTGTTGGGCAATTGAAATAGAAACGTAAACGAACCAATTCATATCAAGGATTAACTAAATCTGAAGTTTGATGAAGATCCATGCATTATTTCTTGAGACAGAGTTATTGAGGAAATCGTGAAAAATGCTGCCAACCCCAGTGGCAGAACTATCTTCAAATGTCTGCAATGCTAATAATATTTTCAAAAATAGTCTGCAAGATGCAACGTATCACATAAATATATTCTTTGTACTATTGCAGTACTAATAAATTATTGCAACATACGTGTGTGAATGTCTAAACTATTTCCATCATTTACAAAATAATAATAATAATAGAACAGAAAAATCCACTTCTAGAAATATCTTTTTTTTTCCCCTATTAGGTGAAATCTGCATTTTTTTTTTTTTTTTTTGTAATCTTTTGACGAAATTTCTGTCTTTTCACAATCTTTTGACGAAATCAGCTGTTTTTTGATGAAATTTGGCATTCTTTCTGCGATTTTTTGACAAAATTTGGTGTTTTTTCAGGATTAGTTGATGAAATTTGCCATTTTTTTCACAATCTTGTAACAAAATCTGCTTTGCTTCGCGAACTTTTGGCGAAATTTGCCATGTTTTTGCAATGTTTTGACAAAATTAGCTGTTTTGAGAGATTTTTTTACTATATTTGTAGTTTTTTTGCAATTTTTTCACAAAATTTAGCAGTTTTTTGTGATTTGATAACAAAACTTTCCATTTTAAGAGATTTATCGACAAAATCTGCCATTTTTTGCAATCTTTTGACGAAATTAGTCGTTTTTTCAGAATTTTTTAACGAAATCTGCCTTTTTTTCGCGATCTTTTGATGAAATCTACTGTTTATTGTGGGATTCTTTGACAAAATTTGCCGTTTTTTTGCAATCTTTTGATGAAATCTGGCGTTTTTTGCAGGATTTTTTTGACGATATAGGACTTTTTTATGTTTTTTTGATGAAATTTGCCGTTTTTAGCAATGTTATGTTGAAATTATCGTATATATCTATCCACGATCCTTTGAAGAAAATCGGTATGTTTTTGGGATTTTTTGATGAAATTTGTTGTTTTTTTCGCAATTTTAAAAAGATATTTGCCGGGTTTTTTGTGATGCTTTGATGATATTTACGTTTCTTCTCGAGATGTTTGGACAAAATTCGGACTTATTCCGTAATATTTTGAAGAAATTACGCATCCCACGGGATGCACGAAAGCTATTTTTTGCGCCCCATCACCGATTTTTTTCGTAATTTACGTGTTATAGCACGTCCATAGCATTGCTGAGTCTGCAGGTGTCCTTAAAAGCCTAAGACGCTCGTCGCAGTGTCGCACACATTCTGCCACGGGGCTGCCAACTAGAGCCACCTGATGAATGATTTACACCAAAAAAAAAACACTAATTCATGTCTACGACTAAACAAAACTGAAGTTTGATGGCAATCCATACATTAGTTTGAGATAGAGCTGTTGTGGAAATCATAAAAAATGTTGCATAACAGGATCGTCTGTTGAAAGATTTACACCAAAACTAATCAGCATCAATTTATATCATTGACTACCTGAATATAAATATTTATTAAATTCTGTTGAGCATTAATTCTTGAGTTAGAGTGCCTATAAAATTTGTGTCACAGACAGTGTTACAAACAGACATTTTGTAAAAACATGTTTTTTTAGAATCTCTGACTTCTAAAATGTGTAAATCTATCCAAAACCAGAATTCAAAAGCTTTTACAAATATAATACTTTTTTGTAAAGATAGAAGAAAATAAAAATATAAATAAAACAGTGAATTAAAAGTCACTTGATGTTGTAACAAACATGTATAATGTGTTTGATGGCAAGCGAATGTGACATTTAGGACCAACCACTATTGGCCTTTAATCTTATAGTTTTTTGGTTGACAGGTTTTTTTTTTTTTTTTTTTTTTTTGTCTTGAGAATAAAATATAAGTTTTACAAGTATGTAAATGCATGTTCACAAATTTTATTTCAAGTACAATTTAATGCCCAGCATGTCACAGTGCAGTTTTACACATAAGTCAAAACTAATATGCTGTTATAAAAACTATGTCACATACATAAGCATTCACTATTCACTAAAGAACTTGCGTAAAATATGAATTCTTTTTGTTAAGCAGTTAAAACACTGATGAAAAGATATTTTCTGTGTGTGAAATTAGAGTGAAGATATTGTATTGAAAAATAAGAAATGAGATAGCTCACCATAACAGCAATATTTAATAAATTAAAATAAAATTGTATCTTTGGATCAGTTTCATTTCAAATAATTGTTCAATAGACTTATAATACAGTGAAAGCCTCTTGAATGACCACCTCTAAACAATGACAACCTCCAAATACTGGTCACATACTGATAAAACATATCCTTAACATTTTGAACCTCTAAATAAGGAATTCTGAACAATGACCACTCAAAAGTCTTGAGAAAATTAAATCAGCAGCTCCTATACAGTTTAAAATTTATTTGGAAAGCAAAATTTGAAGCAGATCAAACAAAATTTACTTAAGAGGAGAACAAAAAGTCACTTAATCCTTTTCCAAAAGCTGGGCATGGAAAATGAATTTAACGAATAAAAACAATAATAATGATGGGGAAAAATTTGGATAATATTCTTACAATGATAGGCATAACTAACACAAAGGTCAGTAAGTTTGTATGTATGGACAAAGATTCAGCAATTACTGTCACATTTGATTCATACAGCAAATGGAGGAACGTATAGATGAGCGGAAAACAAAAGTGATGTGGAAGGAAAAATGGAAAATATTATATATCATTTAAAATTTCCAGCATTAACATGTTATGCATAAGGCTGTAACTAAAAGGGTGCTATGGGCGGCTCGGCTCCCCCTAAAACATTTCAAGCTTGCCTTGGAAAAGATTTCAAGGTCACTAAATGAATTTAAGTACCAAAAATCTAAAAGAAATTCTGTTCAAAAACCTAATTTAGTTTTGAGGATCTTTCACAGTTTTGCAAAAATACTAAATTGTAACTAAAATAAGTGTTTCAACACTTGCTCATCCTATTTGCACATATGAAGCAAGCAATTATCTTTAATATTGCACTAGTTATTTAACTAGTACTTATTCAAATTTCAACTAATACTTACTCAAATTTTTCATCATCCTATTCTTTTTTTAGCATAAAATAAAGTTATTACAACAGTTTAATGAGAAACATAATAACTACAGTGTGAATATGCACATATTTTCTTTCTGAATCACAAAGAGAGCGAAAATATGACCCCAACCCCCCAATTTTTTGAGCCATCCCTACATTTTCTTTAGCCCTCCCCCCCCCCATCCCTGTATTATTCACTTCTAGATATGGCCCTGGTTATATATCATTATGCTAATAAGTTGCACCGCAAAACAACACATACTATAAAAATATTTGGAAAAAATATTTAACAGAAAAAAATATGCAAATTACTGATTTTTTTTTTTTTTAATGTATTTAAACATTAATTTAAGACTGTATTTATTTTTATTTAAATTTATGTAACTATGACTTTTTAAAAATGAAAACTCTGAAGGGCAGACATTTTTTATTGGTCCCATTGGTAACCGTTATTCAGAGGTTACACTGTACTTTAATGACCAATGTATCATAATTAAATGTCCACAACAAATGCTCAATATGGCCTTCTTTGTCTTTTTTGTTATTAATAATATGTTGTTGTAACATGGAATCATATTTTATAACCCCCCCCCCTTCCCCACGTAGCCACAGAAGTCCCTCCCAGAGAAAAGTGTCTGAATTCAACACCGTTTCTTCTCCAGTGACAATACTGATCTTACAAGTTGTATGGTGAGCAGCAAACAGAAGAAATGTGTACTAATTATGCAAGCTTTACACACAGTGCTGCTATTCCAATTATTTTTTGATTCCCTCACATAATATACATTTATTAAGCCATGTTTTATGCAATTACATAAGCAAAAAAAAAAAAAAAAATTATTAAGAAAATGGTTTTAGTAAAAAAAATCTCTAGCAATATAAAGATTATAGATGCAGATTCCCAAAATATGGAAAAAGAGGGATTCATAGGGCTTAATCCCTCCCTATTTAGATAAAAACAATTAAGTTTCAGAAGTTGTTAAAAAACTATTTTCTGTTTTATATGTTTGTACTTATTCATCGTTGACAAAAAATAAATTAAATAAAATAAATAATGTAATATTAATGAAAGTTATAGTAATCATGAAACCAATAAATCTACAGATTAGTGATCTCAAACATCAGTTCTACAGATTTATTTTGAAATTATTATATTTAGTTATTTAAATTATCCAACTCACAGTATCATTTCCTTCATATGTATTATATTAATTATCATAAGTGTTATATTAAGTAGTCACATGAAATTTAATTGTTAAAAAAAGTGAGACAAAACTATGCACTAATATTTCAAAACTTTTTTTATTTTTTATTATTACCACTTAAATCTCCCACCGTCTTAATAATTTGATGGTTGTAGTTGTCTGATATCACCGATAAACAAATTTTAACAAATTTTCTGTTTCTCTATATACGTAGGGTGTTTCTTATAGATTTCAAGCTGCTGAAAAAGAATATGTTTGTAAAAATTTTCTATCACCCTCCAATTTTGAGAAATTTTATTTATACATTTTGGAGTATGTAGGCAACGTATTGGCATTATAATTATATTACATTATTCTCTTCTATGTATCTGATTCACACAAACATTCCTTTTTCTTATTACAACGATAGAAGATACAGCAACAGAGTAGAAACAGATGTCCCCCTAAATAAATTTTATTTTAGCAATCTTGAACAGACAGCTCTAGCCACCCCCACAGTATCTAACTTTAACGCAAATCCATGACAGTTGAAACTTTCGGGGCGAGTGTATTACTATTTCTTTGTTAAGACTTTTTAATTAAATTTTTATTATAATTACCCTATTTTCCTCTACAATATGTAAAACATGTCTAGAGGATGCGCTAATGAACCAGATTCTTTTTGCTAAGTGTGCAGGGAGCTAACTTTGAAAAAGCATGGATGCGCTTTCGCACCGTTAATAAAGACTGCCTATCATATGTACTTTGGATATAAAGTAGGTGAACAAGATAAGAGATGGGTACCTCATTCTTGTTGTACATGATGTGCTACAAAACTCTGGACGTGGGTGAAAGGTACAAAAAAGTGTATGTCCTTTGCTATACCCATGATTATGGCGCTACTAATGTTTTACAAAAATTAAAAGATTCTCTGCAAGAAGTAAACATAAAATTAAGTACCCGAACTTAGATTCAGCAATGTGAGCAGCATTACATAATGATTTACAAATACCGAGACCTCCAGAATTTTACATATGACAATGCAGCAGTAGAAATGGAAATTGATGAAACTGAAACTTTCTATACATCTGATATGAACTATTCTCCTGGCATAAATGAAGAACCTCACCTAATTACTCAAAAAAAATTAAATGATTCTGTGCGAGACTTAAATTTATCAAAAAAACTCAGAATTACTTGGATCAAGATTGTGAGGTTGGAATCTCCTGAAAAACAATACAAAGATATCTATTTATCAAGAAATATTCAATTTTTTTTTTTTTTTTTTCAAGAAAAGAGGATTTATGATATTGTAATGATATAAGTGTCTTAATGTCTGGTTTAAATTGTCAATATAACTCGGAACAATGGCCTATAAGAAAGCAGCCACAGATAAGACATTTATCGTAACATAAAGTATGAAATTTCTTATTAATATCATTTCTTTTTAGAAAAATACTTCTATGTTTTTCTGAAACTTTATAAACAATGCATACTTTCAGTGTCTTAAGGGTAACCGTCAGTATTACCTTCTCATATACTGCTTATGATACATTCTAAAAATCACTATAACGCATTTGCTATTGCAGTGATTGATTTAAAATTTTTTTTGGTAAAAGATAAGACTCGTTTCTTGAAAGTGGTATAATTTTTTGGATAAAATATATCACCGCTTTTTTTTAAATTTAAATTAAAAATTTTGTCCATGTTTCCAATAGACACCAACAGGTGGAGATATGGGTTCTATTAGGTTTTCCGTGTGGATTAAAAAAGGATTGTTTTATCGTTTTTATGTATTTACTTTTTTATATATTATCATTACTTTTTTAATAAATTCAATAAGGGATATATTTTATACCTTATTATATAAAATATTGTTCAAAAAGTCCTTTTGTTTTTAAAAAAAGCTCTTTTATTTGGACAAGCCGTACAAGAAATGACGCAAAATGTTGCTTATTCCAGCAAACCCCATGACTGACTTTTTGCAAGAGAGAGGTAGAGATGGTCCCTTACTCTTCGCATCAAGGGGGAGACTACTCCCACCCTATTTCTCCCTCCCTCTAGCTGATAAGCGTAGAATGGTTTTCCTACAGTAAAGTGTTACAGTTTAGTCTAATTCTAGTAACTTGTGAGAGATAAGAAAAGTCGAGGTTTTCAGTATATTTATTTAGTCGTTTTTCAGTTCAATGGATCAAATTTTGTACGAAAAGTTAAACTTTTTAAAAGGATTAATAAGTTAATTAAACTTTGAATGATTCTTTTCGTATTTTGAATCAATGGATTGCATTGCAAAAATTGAATTGATTGCATTAATTGAATTATGAAATCAGCAAGGAAATGCGTGGAAAGTGATTTTTGACATTGGTTTAATTTTGCGCTGAAAATGCGGTATTCAACTAAACATTAATGTTTATTTAGGATGATAGCGGATTAAAAATAAAATTGGTGTGCACCCAATATAAAAAAAAAAAAAAAGAAAAGAAAAGAAAAAAGAAGACAAGAGACATTTGAGAATTAAGTTATGAAAATTAAGTATTTAAAAATAAAATACGGGTTATTTTAATATAAATTTTACCCTCTACATAGAAATATAATAATTTATTTCTAAACATTGAACTTAAAAAAAAATTAAAGCCTTTGCAAGTACAAATTTAAAAGAAAAAATACATTTTCTTGATTTTGATTATGTTATTATTATTATTATTGTTGTTGTTAATTTTTAGGCTTTGTAAACAACTTTATTAATTCTGTAGACAAATGTGAAATTCATTGTTCTACATTTTAGCAAAATGGTTATGCACGTTGACATTTGTGTCATAAAATTTCTCTTGGAAAAAAAAATGAAAATGATATTAGATATTAAATCATAAGATAATTGCAACACTTCTAGCATAAAAAATGATAAATTTTTACTTTTTAACTGTAAATGACTTTTTTAAACTAAATTTAAATTCAATAAGGGAAAATTATACTTGCTATAAGTTAATTTTATAATACAAAGTATATAAAATGAGAAAAATATATTGCTGCCTACTATTATTATTATTGTTAGTTTTTAGGCTTTGTTAACCTTTCTTAATTCTGTAGACAAATATAAAATTCATTCTCAAAAGAAAAACAACCTAACGTGAAAATTCCTTGCTCATTTTTAAACTTAAAAGCATGATACTTGCAGGGATGATTATTAAACTGCTGTGTAATCGGATTTTTTTTTCTTTTTTCATTTTTCTTTTTTTTTTTTTTTTTTTTTTTTCATTTTCCAATATATAAATTATATCTTGAGTTACACGAAATTTTTGTCTCAGGGCGGCAGTTTATTCCTCTCCGGCGCTGTTGCGTCTTGAAATTCAGTTCAAAACACTAACTTTGGCAGACTTTTCTGTCAAAGGGGAATTTATACCATAAAAATGCGGCTATCTTTAAAAAAAAAAAAAAAAAAAAAAAAAAAAAAAAAAAAAAAACGGCAGAAGAGTTTACTTTTTTACTTATTTATATTGATACTAACATGGGAAAATTTTTTTCTAATAAATTCTTGAGGAAAATTTTTGATAGCCAACCTCTCCCCTCCCCCCCCCCCCCCCAAAAAAAAAGTACCTTTCTTTCTTTCTTTTTTTTCTTAATATCTCGAAACTTGTTACCACAGCCTTGTTTAAAAGAATACTTTATATATTGGTAGTAGTAAATTATATGTTTCAGGACCAAAAACTTCCTTTGTTGCACCCATGCAAAACATGCATTTTGGCATCATCCCTGAATCCGTATATATAGAGATTTCATTTTCAAAGATTTTACGGTTGTTGTATGCAGTCCAGGGAAAATAAACATTTTACATCTCCAAAAATTGGGTAGAAGATTTCTTTTTCAATTGTTTATAATAATGTCAAGCTGGAAAAACCAAGTTTTCTAATAAAATTTCTCAAAGCTAAATTTTGTGTAAACAACAAAAGTTTTTTTTTTTTTTTTTTTTTTTTTTTTTTTTTTATATTTCAATACCCACTGTCGTGGCATATTATTTGGCAACAAAATTTCCCAAGGCTAAATTTTTGGTAAGCAACAAAAATTTTATTTTATTTATTTATTATTATTATTTTTAATATTTCGATGTGTACCCCTACTTTGCGCATCAGTCCCCTGGCGCATGTTAAATTCCAAAAATTTCTGATATTATCCATTGTTGATAACTGAATTGTCTTCTTCATATTTATTTATAATATAAAGATGGCAGTGACGAATGATATTTATCCATCAGCCATTTTTATTTAATGTTTGTTGCCATTCTTGTGTCGACAAACAGATTGCAAACACTCAATTTATCAGTCCCCTGGTAAGTAATAATTTATAAATAATTATTATTGATGTGTGCTTAATTTAACATCTTTTTATTGCTATATTTAATATTAAAACAGAATAATATGGTACTTGGTTCCAATAAGTAGATTTTTTGTTTTATAGTGAATACGTCAGTCCCCTGGCAGTTTTTCAGACGAAAAACTCCCAGGGAACTGACGTATACTCAAAAGACAATTAAACGCATTAATGAATGCTAGATCACATCATTTCTATAATAATTTTACATTTTTTTTTTTACAAATTCGCTTATGCATTAATTAATTACTGATCTATACTATTCAAATCTGTGCGCGTTCAGGGCTACGAAATTCGTCACACGGGTTGCTGGTAAGGGGTCCATGAACGATTGAGATAAAAAATGTGAATATTTTAAATAGATTTTTTTTATAGATATTTAACTAATTTTTTCCCTTTTCTATCTTTTAGAAAATGGCTGTTGTTTTTGGAGAGAAATAGATATATCTGTGACTTATCTGACGTACTTCTATTGCCACAATGACAAAAAAGTATTAAAAACTAAAAAACAAATTGAGATACAGATTTCAAAGAAATTGAATTTAAAAGTAAATTTTCTTCCTATACGACAGTGTAAGAAAGGAAAATGTGCGATGCTTAGAAGTTTACAATTTTCAGTACCGAAAACTGTACAACTGTCGCAATTTGTTCGCATGTTAAAACTAGTGGTTGGGGACCACCGTAATACTTGCCCATCATATATATGCATATATAATATATGAAAATAATACATTTGAAAACTATTTATAAAATGGATTGCAATTCCAAAACAAAATTTAAACGTGTATTTATATTTTTATTGTTCATAGTAATGCTGTATTAATGAGTTGCTGATGAATCTCTTTTGATAAATTATACAACACGCCTAACTACTCTAGTACTGAATTACGAAAAAGAAACATCCTTATAACTCCAAAAATAATAATTTTATCAACTAACAGTTTATTGCGTCGGATTAAGCATCTCATTACCAATTAAAATATATCTTTTCATTGAAATTTGAATGAAATACAGGGTCATGAAAAATCAAAGAATGTGGAAAACAGGATTACAGATATCTCGGCAACTAATAATTCGATTAACTTCGTTTTTTATGCAAAATTTGTGTTATTTTATTGCCTTTTACGGTCATCCCTTAAAATAAAAAATTTCGAAAATTTTTATATACCTTTCATCAGAACGAATTTTTCGAGAGTCCGAAAAAACAGTTCTGGGTAATCGAGGTTACTCATATTAAATAGGCTTTGTCCCATATTTACATATTAAGTACATACAAAATTCCAAGTCTCTATCTCAATTCGTTCGGGAGATAGAGCGTTTACAGGCAGATGGACAGACGGACGGCAAATTTTTTTTCTAAAAATATATTTTTCGAAATCTCCAGTGTCGAAAACGTGTAAATCCGTCAAAAAAATTTTTAGATTTTCAAAACGATTGCAAAACTTACCCTATACTACGTATGATGGGTAAGTAAATTAGTCGTTGGAAGCCACCGTAATACTTACCCATCATACATATGCATAATATAAAATATGAAAATAAAACATGTGTAACTTATTTATAAAATGCATTGCAGTTTCAAAATAAAATTTTAACGCATATTTAAATAGTTTTAATATGCATAGTAATGATTTATTAATGAAGTGCTGCTGAGCCGATTTCGACAAATTATATAAAACGCCAAAATACTCAAGTAATACCGGATTGCATAATAGAAACACCCTTATAACTCCAAAAATAATAATCATATTAACTAGCAAATTACTGCATCGGATGTAGCGGCTCATTTCCAATTAAAATATATCTTTGAATTCAAATTTGAATGAAATACAGGGTCATGAAAAATCGAAGAATGTGAAAAACAGGATTACACGTATCTCAGCAACTAATAATCCGATCGACTTCGTTCTTTATGCAAAATTTGTGTTATTTTATTGCCTTTTATATCCACTCCTTAAAATAAAAAATTTCGAAAATTTTTATGTACGTTTCATCAGAATGAATTTTTCAAGAATCCGAAAAAAATAATTTCGGATTATCGAGGTTACTGATATTAAATAGGCTTCGTCCCATTCTTACATACTAAGTACATACAAAATTTCAAGTCTCTATCTTAATTTTTTCGGGAGACAGAGCGGTTACAGACAGACAGACGGACGGCAAATTTTTTTTTCTAAAAATATGTTTTTCGGAATCTCCAGTATCAGAAACGTGTAAATCCGTCAATAATTTTTTTTCGATTTTCAAAACGATTGCAAGACTTACCCTATACTACGTATGATGGGTAAGTAAAAAGTAGTGAGAAGTTGGCTGTGGTATCACTAAAAAAATATAATGATAAAAAAACCTTATTTCTATTAGATGAAAATGATACAGATAAAATTTCGTTTCAGCAGGTATTGGAAAAATTACCTATACCTATTTCAAGTAGCAAACGTAATAGAATCACTTATACATTTAATAAAACTATTTGTTTGAGAAAAACATTTAACTGTTACTGTTTGCTTTGATTTTAAAGTTATGACTTGTTTAAAAAAGTTTTATTCAAAGCTTTAAAAATTTAATTGGTGTTATCAAAATAAGTGATAAAACATGTATTAGTTAAAGATGATTAATATAAAAAATATGTATTAAAAATGTTTTTATTAATCCTTTGGATAATTATTAATAGTTATTAATAAAAAGTTTGAATCAATCCCCTAGAATCTAATTTTTAAAAAAGATCCATTTTTTCAAAAATATTCAGATATTTGAGTGTTGCTCTGCAAATATAACAAAATTAACTTATTATTCATTGATATTATAAAAATAATTGAAATTTGAGGTAAAAATAGTGCATGTCAAATTCACCTCTAAAGTTACCAGATTCTTGTGGAATGACCCATATATTTTATTATTATCATTAGGATTTGATAATTGCAGTACAATTTTTTTTTTTTAATTATTGATTTTTCAAATACTGTGGTACTTCCGCATGAGGATGTTATATCATTCGCTGGAAAAATTCACGGGGAGGAGAGGGTCGTCCGACTAGGAGTTATTTTCTAAATTTTAATGAGTTTGGGAAACCTAAAGAATCAATCGCTTTAAACTTTATAACACATAGTAAGAATAAGGATAACGTTTTTTGAAAGAGATATTAAACGAAACCCCCAGTGCGATCTGATATCACATTCACCTACTTGTTTGACTTTCTTGAAAGGAATTCTACGCTAAAAAATTTAGCTAAATATATTAAAATTTATCCTCCGCGATTTTTGAATATTTAGTTATTTTAAATGGCATTTTCAATACGATTATTAGCGATTGTTATTTATTTTTTCTTTTGCGTTCTGCTGCAAGTTTTTGACATTCGTTACACAAGCTTTTTTTTTTTTTAATTTTAGCCTAATTATAGGAAATTTTGTTGTAAATTTTATAAAACTTTGTATCGATTTTCAGTGTAATACATTACGTTTATTTATCCGCAATTTTTGATTTTTTCGCGACTTTTAATGCAATTTTCAACATGAGTTTTTGACATTCGTAACAGGAATTTAGTTATTAACTTCAACTGTGAATTTATTTGTGAAAAAATTCCTTTTAGAATAGGTTAAAGCATTGTAATAAATTTTGTTTTTCTGCAACTTTTTAATCTTTAGCAACTTTTTTTTTTTTTTTTTTTAGTTTTGAAGCAATTTTTTAACGTTATTAAAAAAGAATCCTGTTATAATCTTTTAATCTAATGTACTAAAATTTGTCCTCGTTTCAGATAAATTTAATCGAAACTCGTTGAGCAAATTTCAAATTTTTGTAATTTTTTTTTTTTTTTTCTGTGGATGTTTTTTGACTTTAGAAAAGAAATTCTTTTTTAATCTTAAATAAATTTTACTGTCTGCAATTTTTGAAATTTTAACAATTCTTTATATACTATTTTTAGTGCCCACCCCCCCTTTTTATTTTCTTTCGCGATTCGCTGCGATTTTTTCGCATTAGTAAAAGAAATTCAGTTTCAACCTTCCAATCCAATATAGTACATTTTGTTCTCTTTTCTATAACGTTTAATAAGAACTTATGGATCGATTTTTTAAAAATATTTTGCTATTTTTCTTGCGATTTTGCGTTTTGTGCAATTTTTTTAGGTGCCCGGAAACGCAGCGCCCATCAGATTAGCTGTGATTAAATTATTTTAGTAAATGAAAATCTAATTGTTTTCTATATTGATTAGCGTGATATAGCAAACGATTTTCACAAAGAAAAAAAAAGAATCAAGGTGAATTTATTATTGAATTAAATATTTCATTGTTGATAGTTGTGTGTTTGAAAATAATATTTTTATTGTTTTAATTGTTAGTGTTTCATTTGAAATAATTAGGTAATTTTCTCTGTCTATCATCATTTTTCTATTTAATATCAATAATATATTGCGAAGTTTGCGCTAAATTTATTTATTTATTTATATTTTTTCATTTTATAATATTAATTTTGACATGATAATGTGTGATTTCGTCGAAGCTAAATCAAGAGAAATTACTCTCTTCTCTAAACTTTTGTCTTATTTTAGTAGCTGTTTTCTTATTAATATTATCAATATGCGATTTTGTGTTATGCAATTTTCAAAAGATAAATAACGTGTTATACTAAATAATTATTTTTCTTTTTCTGTTTTAAATTCATACACAAATATTATACGCAATGTGATTTATTTTAAATGTTTAACATATTTTGTCTCAGTAATATATATTTTTTTAAACACTCTTTACCTATTGTAACAATTTTTTTTCTAATATCCATAACGTGCTTGATTTTTCGAAATGAAAAACAAGGTAAAAGAGATTTTGAAGTATTACTGTTATTCTTTACATGAGACTTTCTGGCCTTTTTTTATATACTAGTATAATATTATTTATTAATTTAATTTCAAAGTAGCTGTTGTTATTTTTAATAATATGCAAAAATAAAATAAAATAAATAAAGCAGTTTAATTATTTTAAATTCGTTAAATATAAATATATTTTATAATGCATTTTATATGTATGTAAATAAATTATAGTTATTATACTAATTTACTTATTTTTAAAAAAGTTTCAGTAGTGGTAAAAAGAAAAAAAATAATATCATAGGGGCAGCAAAATAAAGCTCGCCTCAGGCGGCAAAATGTCTAGCGCCGGCCCTGCTTACATAAATAACAGAGATTACAATTGAATGGTATATACTATTTTTTTTTTTTTTTTTTTTTTTTTTCCGATTGCTGTATCATATACAGTAATTTTACATCATATTTAAATCTATATGTCCTCAAGCAATCCAATACATTAAAGAAATTAATATAGTTTAGAAAAAAAAAATTAAAGTAACTATAAAAAATATCATAATTAAGATCTATAACGATTAAAAAATGTGTTTTAAAATTATGTCTTTGTAGGTAAACAAAGGTAAATTTCAAAAGACTGCTTTCAGAACTATACAGTGACAATATGACTATTGCATTCGAATCTGCGATGCAGATCCTAAGAAAAAATAAACTCACTATAATCAGTTTGAACATGAAGATCCCTTCTTCGCACCAGATAAAGATCAGCCGAGCCCACCCCTTTTCTCCTGCACTACAAGGGAAATATAAGGGGTCATATATAAAAAATTTGTAGTTAACAAAAAAGTAGGATTACCAAAACATGAAAATTATCGCTCCACCCCCCGTCGAGAAGTGTGAAAGTCCGCGCCATCTATTGAGCATGAGCATCTTTTTTTTTAACTGAACGATAGCTTTAAATGTTAATTTTAAGCTTTATAAGTGTTTATTTAAAAGTTTGTCATTATTAAAATACCAAACGATAAATTTCATAAGATATATGTGTTGAATAAATATTACAAAATTGAGATTTTCAAGATTTTGAATTTTTTAAAAATCTGTGGGTGATGGAAACTTTTTAATGGCATATTCTTTCACAGCACCACCTAAAATATAACAGTCACCACATACTTAGTTAGAAACAGAAACCTTGTTTATCAGTGTATTTAGTATTTTAAACTATCTATCTAATTAAAATATCAGTTGTTAGATAACTACAATAATTGATGCAAACAGTAAATGATTATCACAATTATTTATTAATTATTGGTATTCTAATAGTTGAATTCATTTGAAAATAACTGTTTTGTTTCATTAGTGTGTTTTCATTAAATTCTGGTTTTAAATACAGTCATGAGACAATTATAGGGAAGAGTGGGGTAGAATGGGACAATAGGTTTTACTCTTTAGGTATAATTTTAAATATTTCATCAATCACACAGAATATGAAGCTATGGTAGCCCAATCTTCAATTGAAATAAAAAAATAAATAAAATAATCTGTATAAGCTTGCAATTATATAAAGGAAAAGATTATTTCAAGCATCAAAAGTAAATTTGCTTTGTGTACTTTTTATGCTTTCTGTATATCAATGATTTGCTTATGCATAGATGTAATAGTTTCCCTATTTATGGACAGGGCCGAAACTATGGAACAGGGTTCGTTGATTTAAATCAGCTTGATTTTAATCATGATTTTTATCAATTGATTTTTTTTTTAAATCATTGATTTAAATCAGTTTTTCTTTTAAATTGTTTTTTAATAAATTTAAGGTGTAAACAAACATAATAATGTGCTTTAATATTATTTAGTTTTATATAATATATATAATCAAACATCTTTGAGAAAGATAAAGTTTAAGCTTTGTAAAAAAGTAAAATGCAAAGTTTAGAAAAAAAAAATGCTTTCTAATTTTATTTAAATCAAATCATAAAATAATTTTGCAACAGTAAAGAAATCCAAGCAGAAATATATTCAATAGTTGAATATTTACTGATTACTATTACAAATACTATTTAGAAAAACTTCTGCAAGTCGAGGTAAAATAAAATTGTATGACTTTATGTGCTGTACTTTGGTGTGGCCTGTTATATATTAAGATTCGAGCAAAATCTGAATCAGTCATTTATTTATTTTAATTTAATATAATTGATCTCAGCCCTTTAGAATGGTAGAAGGTACTTTTGTTACAATTATCGAAAAGGTTGATACTAAAAAATTATCAACCAGGTTTTTACTGCAATAGATCTATCGGTTTCAGTAGAACAAATGTTTTCTGCCTTTTGGTTTGGTACTTTTAGAAATTAGAAATCAACAGATAAAACTGTTAAACCACTGCCATCGAAATACTCAAGGCCAGAGGACACAAATTATGATGTATTCAATAATAGACTGAATTCTCACTAGTGTTTGAATTCATGCTAGAAAATTTTGAATAACAATTTACTTTTATTTTATTTGTGGAATATCTATCATCTTATAAAATACTGAACTTACTGATTAACTTATGATTAATTACTTCTTAAACTTACTAATGAGAATTTGGAATCCCCAACAAAAAACCAGCCATATGAGGCAACACTGTAGCATTCCTTCTCTGGCTGAATTTTTATTTAGGGATTTCAAGTTCTCATTAGTAACTTTAAATAGTTATTGTTTTATAAAATGATAGATGTTCCACAAATAAAATAAAATTGCTTTTCAAAATTTTCCTGTGTAAATTCCAACACTACTGAGAAGTCAGTCGATTAGTGACGACATCTCAATTTGCGTCCTTTGGCCTTAAGTATTTTGATGGCAGCAATTAAACTCATTTTTCTAAGCCAGCACTTAAAAAAACAAAAGTTAAAAACTTAGTTTGCTTCCAATTTTGTTTAAAATTTTTATGTGCTGCAGATGTTTTTATTTCAATTAAAATACTGAAGGTTGAATTAATTTTTGACACCAGATTTGCAGTTTTTTATGCATTTTGTATAATCAAGATTTTTTTCATAGCCTAAAATTTTACCTTGAAATAATATGAATCACTTATGTAAATTGTGTAATATTATTAATAGATAATATTTATAACATGCATGTCTATGTATGTAAAATTTATATTATTTAAATTAAACAAGAAGTCATAAAATAATAATAATGTGCGGCATTAAAAAAAAAAAAAAAAAAAAAATCTGATTTAAACCAAATAAATCCGATTGTTTTGATTTTTATTTAAAAAATCAAAAAAATCATGAACCCTGCTATGGAGTAAAGCACAAGGGGCATGCGCCTTGGTTGCCAGAACAAAAAGACGCCAAATGAAGATTCTCTATGTTGATATTTCTCACGTCTATATTTAATAATATATTGTTAAAATCGTCCTGTCTGGATTATGCCGAAACATAAAAGAATTTAAGGATGATATAGCATAAGGATCCTGTATAAAGCTGAATTTTTTTTGCTTCTTATTGACTCTGTTTACAAGATTTTAATGAATCAATATTTCACAAAAGAGATTACGTAGTTCAATATTACATATTTTAATATTATATATTTTAAATTAAGTCAGCTATTAGAAAATTATCTTTGTAAACATTCTTTACTGAGAGGAAGGGGGACAAAATCCATGTTTATCCTGGGTGAAGAAAAAGGCTAGTTTCAGTTCTGTTATGGAACATAGCACTGTATAACATCTTTATTTTAAACTAAGTCTATAAGCAGCATTTTTGTTTATACAAGAAGTTTAACACAAAATAAGGAAGTTGGAAAAAATAAAACATGTTCAATTTCTTTTTTCTTTTTATATAAGATGAATGTAAAATTCTAAGCATGTAAATATTTTTAGAGGGTAATATATTAATTATAACACTGATAATACATTCATTTACTTCAAAATGTAAATAAATTGATTTGATGATTTTTTTTAATGTCATTTATGACTGACAATCCTGAATTTCCAGTCATGAAGATAACTGGAATTTTATACTGTAGCACATATATTATTAACCGACAATCTTTGTTTGATTGTATGTCTAGCTGACACTAAACTATTTGTGCCTTATAGCTTTGTTTTATTGCTATCCCATACTTCCCGGCCAGTGACGAGATATGGGATACAATTTGAAACTAACAAATTTAATTATAAAATAGCTTTTGCATGTTATGTTTCTACATTGTTCAGAGGAAGATTAAAAAGTGGTTCATTGCACTTTATAAATTTAAACTTTTGTTTTTGTGTCAAAGTTAATTTTCTTACTTTTGTAAGAAGTGTCTCATCCCCCACCCCCACCCTTCCCCTTTTTTTTTTTTTTTTTTTTTTTTTTAAATGGGATTTTATTATTGGAACATAGGTGTCCATTTCTGAGCTTTTGATATATTTCTGTTACAATTAAATTTTGATTCATATTGGGAAATGAGACTATAAGAATTGTTAAATATTGTTCATAGATTAATATAAAATTGAAAAAAAAAAAACTGGAATATAGTTATAACTATCAAAAAAAAAAAAAAATTATAAAAGAAATTTCTTAAGGGTGCCCATTATTGGCACATCTATCCTATTTCCTATATCACAAAAAGAAATAAAGTAGTATTCTAAATTATTGATTAATTAAAAAAAAGAAAAGAAAAGAAAGAAAATCAGTCAAATCATTTTCGAGATGAAATAATTAAAGAATAATAATTTTTCAGCGTGTTTAAATGGAATTTTGTTTTACATCGTACATCATTAGTTTTAGTCAATTCATGCTGCGTTATTTATTATTGAGGCATCATTTAAAAATGTTGCAAGAAATACATGAACTGAAAAGTTCGAAACAAACAAATAATTATGAGAACTATTCTAATTGGTCTTTAATTTAAATTTTAAAAGAAAATATTTACTATCTTTTTTTAATTCGTATCCGCGCAATGTTCAATAATCGTCATCTATGATATACATTAGAAAAATTATATATACGGAAAACAGTGGCAAATTTGCTGTAGGTGTAAAACACAAAAACAAACTAGTACTTTGCTTTTTTAATTAAATTAATAAAAAAAATAAAATAAACATGATTGTAAAAAAGCTTTAGATACTATGATATTTAATAAAATTAATCTTTTAAATATCTATGTAAATGATAATTGCAACCAGATATAAGGAATGCAAAAATATATTTTAAAATTAACATTTCAAACTCGTTTGTTAATATAAAATTACCCCAAAATCACAAGGATTTTCATCTTGACTTAGTTAAATTGTTTATTTAAAACCAGAAGCAAGCAGCAAGCTAGTTTCCTGAAGAAGCTAAACATTGCAGAAAGAAAAATCGAATTTTACATATCGATAAATTTATAATATTTTTTTTTACAATTCATAATTAATTTAATTTCCAAGTCAATTTTGAAAACAATGAAGAAAGATCTTAGTTGTATTTCAGTGTTAATTTTGAAATTTTTTTAAAAATATGTATATGGTTATTGTTTGCTTGTTTGATGGAAGCTGAACTAGTACATCTCAACTTCTCAAATAACATGTGGTTTTGATTGTTGTTGTTTGTTTGTAAACTGTGTGTTCTTGCAGGTTGATTCGAGTTTTAAATATGGTAATTTCATGGTGTTTAATTATTTTTTTAATTGTATTTTTGAAGGATTTTTTTATACTGTTACCCAGCAACTAAAACAATCCCGCATTTCATAATTCCTATTATTTCTAGTAAAAATAAGACTGAATAACATTTTATAGAGCCTATAACATAGAGATTTTTTCAAAAATCATTTTATTTTATTTTTTTATATTTAAAAAGAAGATCAATTTAAATATCGTTTTTCGTTACCACAGTTTTTTTTTTCTCATACATATCTATCACTAAAATTTAATTTGACTCAATCTTACATAATTATTATGGTCAATCTCTGTCCACTTAAAACTTAAGGGGTCCTGAGACATAGGAGCCGACTTTGGTCCCAAAGCTGGGTTTGCCACAAGGGCAGTTGCATGAGGGAGCAGGGATGTTGTAGAGGGTATAAGCAGGTACACATCGTATACCTTTTGGATTTTTTATTGAACACTGAGCTAAAGTTGGCTCTGTTTTGCTTTGTCTAGCTCGCTGTGTTTTTGCACTAAAAAAGAATCGCGATAGTAGATTTGAAACAGCTGTTTGTTCCCTTTTCATACTTTATTTGTGCATTTATAATCGTTGGTTTTCTATCCTTTAACAGCAATTTTTGCTAGTTGTCCAATTCACATTTTTCTATACTTTACTCAAAATGTATGTTAATAAGTATGGCAAACTAATCGCGTTTTTGTTTGTTTGTTTGTTTTTTCTTCGTGGTCTTTTGCCAAAATTAGGGATGGGACGAATAGTGGTTTGGCCGAATACCGAATATTCGGCCAAATTTTAGGCCGAATACCAACTTTTTTTCCAATAAAGAAAATAAATTTTGATTATATATAATTTAAAAATAGGAGCTCATTAATAATTATTACTCTTAAATGCATTTTTAAATTTGAAAAACTTATTTTAACGCAAAAAAATTATGAAATTGCATTATATTCTTTTATCCTAATGTACATCAAACTGATTTTCAGTAAGTCAGGATGGGAAGGTATTTCCATTAAAATATGAAGAATGTACTTCACTTTTACTATCAAATATTTATTACTCTTTTTTGCATCCAAAATCAATAATATTCTTAATCTCTCTCTCTCTCTCTCCAGAGCTCACAAGAAGATATTTTCTGAAATAACCTTTATGAAATAAATTTTGATCATTTAGAGTTTGTGTTCCTAATGATAAGCAAATTCGTAAGAACGAGACTGTTCTGAAATCTGTTGTTAAGCTTTAAATTACAAATTATGTTAAAGCAAAAGGTAATGCTTAAAGTAGAATGCATATGTTAACAAAATCTTTGACATTTGAATTGGCGCATAGAATATTCAACTTCAATATTCCACTTATTCAACAAGCATTAAAAGGATAAACAGAAATTGATAACAACATGAATGAAGGAAGATGTAAATTAAAAATATATACATAATATACTTACATATTTAAGTCAATAACTATGCAAATAATTATTTAAAAGTTAAAATCATAGAATAAAAAAATTATTTTGTTCAGTATTTAGAATTTATGTTTACTAAATATTTATAAAACTTATATATCTTCATAAAGCAAGTTGTATCATTTAAAGGTATCTAGTTTGACACCAGTTCTGTTTTCAGATGTACCGTTGTATTTGGAATAGTGATATTTGATATTTAATTTTGAAAACTAATCTTCGTTAATACACCTAGTGAATGAATTTTTCCATTTCTTACTTTATAGAAAATAAGTTATGAATTCCATAAGAGCCTTTTTTATAAGTGCATGGAATTTGCAGAGACATTAATAAATATTCAAGTGTTTTAGAATAAGGCAGTGTTTTCTAAAAGTGTTTTTATATCTTGAATTGTAATATATCATTCTTTACTGAAGACATTTCCCATACAATTAAATCTCCCAACTTGGGCAGCAATCTCTGAAACATCACTAACTTTTATAGGAAATACAGAAAAGCTGTATATTTTTTAGTATCTCAATAACTGTATATTTTGTAAGTGAGAATAAGGACTTCATGAATGAAGTAGCAAATTTGGATTAGAGAAAAAAAAATTGTAAGCAATGAAATTCTTTAAATCCTAAATTTATTTGGCAAGATATCTTTCAGTATTCGGCGAAATTTGAGCAATATTCTGCAAAAGATCTCTAAATATTTGGCCGAAGTATTCGGCAAAAGTACCGAATAGTGGCCGAATATTCGTCCCATCCCTAGCCAAAATTTGCATTTTTCTTGCGATTTTTCTTCAAAATTTGTATTTTTTTCACGGTTTTTCTCTGAAATTTGCATTTTTCTCGCTATTTTCTTCTGAAGTTTGCATTTTGCTCGCGATCTTTCTCTAAAATTTGCATTTTTTTGCGATTTTTTCTCCGAAATTTGCATTTTCTCATGCTCTCTCTTCAAAATTTGAAATTTTTTTCAAGATCTTTCTACGAAATCTGCAATTTTCTCGCAATCTTTTTACAAAATTTGCATTTTTCTCGCGATTTTTTGCTGAAATTTGTGCTTTTCTATGATTTTTTTTGCCGAAATTAGCGTTTTTTCCGCGGTACTTGGACAAAAATCCCATTTTCCCACAATTCTTTGATAGAATTTGTTTTTTTCCTGCTTTCTTTGATTGAAATGTGGGTTTCTTTTCTGTGATTATTTGCGTTTTTCCTGCTATTTTTTTTAATGAAATTCGCGTCTTTTTCCGTGATCTTTGGCCGCAATATTTTTCTCCGAAATTTGCATTTTTCTCGTGCTCTTTCTACGAAATTTGCAATTTTTTCGTAATCTTTCAACATGAATCTGCATTTTTCTCGCAATCTTTTTACGAAACTTGCATTTTTCGCACGATCTTTTGCTGAAATTTGTTTTTCCATGATTTTTTTGATAGATATTGTTTTTTCCCTGCTATCTTTGATTGAAATTTGAGTTTTTTTTTCCCATGATTATTTTCATTTTTCTTGCTTTTTTTTTTTTTTTTTTTTTTTTTTTTTTTTTATGAAATTCGTGTCTTTTTCTGTAATCTTTGGCCATAATTTGCGTTTTTTTTTTTTTTTTTTTTTTTTTTGCAATTTTTCTACAAAATTTGCATTTTTTTCACGATCTTTTGCTGAAATTTGTGTTTTCCCATGATTTTTTGCCAAAATTAGCGTTTTTTTCCGTGACACTTGGCCGAAATTTGCTTTTTTCCCACGATTCTTTGATAGAATTTGCTTTTTCTCTGCTATCTTTGAATATAATTCGAGTTTTTCTCGCTATTCTTTGTGTTTTCCCTGCTATTTTTTGTCGAAATTTGCATCTTTTCCAGATCTTTTGATAAAATTCACAATTACTCTCTTATTTTTTGCAGAAATTTAGGTTTTTCTCGCTATCTTCTGTCGAAATTCATGTTTTCCTCGTTTTTTGCAAAATTCATGTATGTTACACGATTCCTTGACAGAATTTGTTTTTTCCCTATTATCTTTGAATGAAATTAGTTTTTCCAGAATTATGTGTGTTTTCTCTGCTATTTTTGACAAAAATCCCGTCTTTTCCACGATCTCTTATAAAAATTATACATTTTCTGGAAACTTTTTGCAAAAATGCGAATTTTTCGACAGATTTAGCGTTTTTTCTGCGATTCTTTGAAATAATCTGCATTCTGCCTGCTATTATTTGCAAAATTCACATTTTCCTGTGATTTTTTACAAGCATCCACGTTTTTCTCTCGATTCTTTGACAGAATTTGTGTTCTGTGCTACTATTTTAAAACAAAATTTGCATTTTTTTTTTTTGTGATTCTTGAACTGAATGCTTGTTTTTTACGCTACTTTTTGACGAAATTTTCAAAGATCTTTTGACGAAGATTTTCAAGTTTTTTTCACAATCCTTTCACAAAATTGATGTTTTTTCACTATCCTTTGACGAAACTGGCATTTGTGCGCGATCTTTTCATGAAATTAGCATTTTTTTTTCCCAGTTATTCTTTGACACTGTTCATGTTTATTACTCAATGTTTTGACGAAATTTGAGTCTTTTCGCGATCTTGTCTCCAAATTTTCGAATTGATGACCATTTTTTTTTTAATTTCGAAACAAATTACTCCCAGGAGAATCGGCAAAAAATCAGGAAAATCACTGATCCATGGTAGAATCTCATGCCTGCATTTTGCAAGGTCTGCAGATATTTTTCAGGGTCTGCGCGGCAGACCCGGAAGTCGGCGCCACTGTCCTGAGACCCTATGAGTTGGAAAAGTATCGGTAAAATTAAGTTATGGCGATGCTTTAAAATTAAAAGAAAAATTGAAAGGGGTTTTTCACTCAAAAAAAGATTTATATACCTCTGAAAAAAAGAAGTAGTAGTACTATTTATAAGGTAAGCCCTATGGTCAGCATGCCTGTCTGCAATGTTGCAGGTCGTGAGTTCGACTCCAGACTGGGCTAGGTATACTCAAGCCTTGATGGTCTTGTGTTGGGCTGACCACCTGACTGGGACACATGCTGCTTAGCACCTCGAGACTCAGAGTCTAGTAAACAGAGTTGGGTGCTGTAGATTCCAATCCTCTTCCTCATGGATCCTAAAGTTGCAGATTTAGTTTTTATTTATAAGATAAAATATTTAAATTCACAATTATATAGTTATTAAAATATTATTCCATGAGAAAAAGTGGGGAAATACATAATTTTACTTGTCACTGTTGAATAAATTTTCAGGTAGTGTTTAAAAAAATTCAGGTTGTAGAGCATATGCCAAAACCTTTATTATACATTTTTTGCTGGTTAACTATATGCATATGCAATTTACAATGATGTATATATAGTATTAAGTTCTATCCTACATTAAACTTTTCTCTGTTGTATATATTTCAGAATTTTATATGTAAAAATATATACAGGGTGTCCGAAAAGTCTGGAAACAGCCGAATAATTCGAGAAATACATATGAGATTGAAAAACGTAAATATACGTGTTAAATATTTTTAAATAAGCTACTCAGTGATACCAATTTTGACCTTCGCAACCGACCCCCTGGGGGTCAGAGGGGATCCAACTTTGAAATCTTAAATTATAACCCCCATTTTTTATTGCAGATTCGGAATCTAAGGACAAAAATACGTAACTTTTGTATTTGATGTTTATTTCAAATCCTCGTTTATCACGGTGTATTCGAGCATATTAAATCGATACATATTTCGGCTTTTCCAACGGGATTTTCCCTAATCGAAACTGATTGGGCAGAATTTTTGACGCCAAAATTCCCCGTCTTTTGCAGAAATAGCGTTTCCTGAAAATCACCCATAGCGATTATTTCAATAGTGCTACACTGTTAAAAATCTGACCCATTTGCTGCAGTGTCACTCCACAGCTATTATAGAATATCTCTTTTGTGACCAATGAGAGTGCTCCATAACACAGTAACGTAATCGTTTTCTATAAAAGTGGTGGAGTGACGATGCAGCAAAAGTGTCAATTTTTTACAGTGTACTTTACTATGTTATGGAACATTCTCATTGGTCATGAAACAGATATTCTATAAAAGCTGTGGAGTGACGCTACAGCAAATGGGTCAAATTTTTAACTGTGTGTAGTACTATCGAAATAATCGGCACCGGTGATTTTCAGGAAACACTATTCTTGCAAAAGACGAGGAATTTGATGTCATAAATTCTCCCCAATTAGTTTCGATTAGGGAAAATCCCGTTGGAAAAGCCGAAAAATGTATCGATTTAATATGATCGAATACACCGTGATAAACGAGGATTCGAAATAAACACCAAATACAAAAGTTGCGTATTTTTGTCCGTAGAATCCGAATCTGCAATAAAAAATGGGGGTTGTTATAATTTAAGATTTCAAAGTTGGACCCTCTTTTGCGACCCTCTGAACCCCAGGGGGTCGGTTACGAAGGTCAAATTTGGTATCACTGAGTAGCTTATTTAAAAATATTTAACACGTATATTTACATTTTTCAATCTCATATGTATTTCTCGAGTTATTCGACCGTTTCCAGACTTTTCGGACACCCTGTATATGAAAAAAATATGTATGAAAATGCATTGTAGTTGTAATAGTTTTGCCATTACTCAGTCAATGAATAATGTAATTATTCATTAGTTTATAGAAAGACACAGGCCCGTAGCTAGACCATTCTTCCAGGTCGGGCAAATGTTTTTCCAGAAAGGGCAAAATTACTATTTTTTATTTTTATGACTTTTAAAAGTATATATTAAGTATTTAGTATAAGTTTATAGCTCTTCATAAAGTATGTGATATTCTTTCATTTTGCTGTTTATTAATAAACTAATTTTTGTAAATGTGTTTGAGATAATACAGTTCCATAAAAACGTTTGATGTTGTTGAGGATTGCTACATCTGCGTCACCAGCCTGTAGTCTTGTGGACCTCCCCTCCCCCCTCTCCTGTCTTCTGCTGAAAAATCTGCACACATGCATTTTTATGTTTCATTAAAAAAAAAACGAATAATTCATTATTCCAAGAAACTCACAATTAAATCTGTAAAAATAAAATCGCAAAAGGTATAAAAAATTCCATTTTAGACACGTTTTCATTGTATCAGGTATAACTGCAGTGTTGAATTTAGGCATTTTTTTCCGGAAAAGATTAATGATGCTCCAGGAGTGGTACAGTATTGAACATTTAGGGTGGGAATTGCATTTACACAACTTTAATAAGCACAAAATTACAAAGCTTCCGGGAGTGACATTTTAATATTTAGGGGAGAACTCTCCTCCCATATTACCCCCTGAATTCATTATTTATTGTATGGTATTCCTTTCAACGGGACATTAAAAGGGCTTTCATGTAATACAAAATTGTGTGATAGACAGGCTCTATTTACAGATTTTACAGTATTTATGGAATTTTACATGACTTAATATTTAATATAAAGAAGAAATTAAGTTGATAGTTACGTCATTTATTTACTAAGCGGGCAAGATCCCAACTAAAGATTAACACACTTTCATGATATTTTTATACATGCTTCAAAACTATGATATGTGTTTATAACTGATAACATTTTCAAACAGTTTGGATATTAGAAAAGAAATCCCAGTCGACTCTGACTGCAAGCACAGACAGATTTCGAAGTTCTAATTACACCAACTAAAATTAAATCAAGATTAGAGATAAACACAGCATAATAATATTATTTGGCTGCTTTTGACGAATCTTTAAGGTATCTGACCACGTTGAAAATGCGATTTTCGACCAAAATTGTCAAAACTTTTTTATTTTATTTTTATAAAGACCAACTTTTTACCTTTCCAAAACTGTGTGTTTGGAAAAATTTCGAGGTTTTGGTAGTTTTTTTTTAATAATTATAAGAAATGTAAATAATATGCTTCATGGACAATATTTCTTGAGGGGTTCGAGGCTAATTTGTTTATTATAGATGCACATTATTGTAAATTCTTGAAAAACATAAATCGACACTTTAATTGCATTTTTTGGAAAATGTAATTTTCAGTGAAAATTCCAAACGCAAAACATGATTTCTCAAAAAGTTATAGGAATATCACCATGAAATTTGAAATATATGTTATTTACACTATTGTGAAGGAATGAACTAAAGATTTAAATTTAGAATAAATATGTTTTGTTTTATGGATGTTTTTGTGGAATGACATCGATGAATTTTATGAAAATTAACATGTAAACAGGTACGATACTCTATAAGTTTTGAAATACTTAAAGCATCTCCTAGATTTTTTGTTCATTCCCTTCGCCAATGTCATAAATATGAAGTGTAAATAGGAAATTATGATACATACAGTAGAATTTCCTTTAGAGCGTTTTGCATTTTGGGTCAAATATCATTAAATTTTGCGATAAATTCCTCCATTTATCAAAATTTTATCAATGAATAAAATATTTTTTACTTTTTTTCGCATTTTCTAGTCATAACTTAGTAAAAACAAGTTTAAAAAGTAATTTAATCGCTTTTATGGAAAAAATTGCTCCGAACGTGGTCGGATACCTTAATTTCATTTTTCTGTAAGAGTTGATTTTATCAGAATCGTGTTAATACGGTATTTTTTTCTTCAAACCCAATTTTTTTCATTCCTTGTGAGCATTTTTTATATCATGTACTAGTAGAATTCATCGTATCAGAAACTTGTTACCACAAAAGTTATAGATAATAATAATAATATTTATGCAATAAATTCAAAACGTGTGGTGACTGTTTCATTAAATGAACTACACGCTGTATTTTAAATTCTGACGTGCTTTTCATTGCGGTGCGTGCACGTTGAATGATGCAACTGTATATACAACACCTCTAAGTATTGTCAAAAATTTTCACCACACCAATGATACTTTTTTTATTGACTTAAAAACAAAGGTGCTTTTTTTTTTTTTTTTTTTTTTTTTTTTTTTTTTTTTACCGGAGATGTGATTTTTTTTTTCTACAACCCCTCCCCTTATTTTATTATTATATTTATGTTTATTTATTTATTTATTTTTTTTGTGTGTGTAAAAGGTGGTTCCATAAAACACATATGTCAATACAAAAGTTGTAAATAGTACCAAGAAGATTCATAATAAATTTATGCGGGTTTTGATACCTTGTGAATTGACAAAGCTGATAATTTTTTTTATCCCTACTTTTAAACTTTCGAACAAAATTAAAAAGTGTTTATGACTTCGGTTGGTCTGTCCGTCTGTTTGCGCTCTAACTCATAAATATTCTGAGATAGTCTTGAAACTTTTTAGAAGTTATTGACGATTACCCCAGAACGAACCCTATTTCAAATGAAGACAAAAGTTTTCCATTGCATTACAATCAATGGAAAAGAATAATTTCAAATGAATTTTAAAGTTGTTATTTCCTTTAAAATCATAAAAAAATTGATATGCATTTACGAAGTACACTAAAACACATATTCTATAGAATATGTGGTGCAAAGAACAGTTATTCATTTACAGGGTTACGCAAAAGAATTCCATTATATAATGGTAGAGGGGGATTGTTTTCGACATATTTTAATTATATTAAGCTATATCATGTATAATGAAATTGATATACATCACTGAAGTTTGATATAAATTATTTTATGTATAATACAAAGTGCATAGTATTTATAGGGACAAAGAAAAGATTTCAAATAGTACAGTCACCGCAAAAAAAATCTTGACATTTGAGATTTTAGACGTTTTGTTGAATATCTAGAAATATACATGAGGAATTATTCTGAAACTTCATGTGTGTAAACAATATAGCACAGGTCATATATTTTCGTGAAATTTTTTTGCCGAAGTCCCATAGGGGACCGTCAAAAAATTGAAAAAGAATGAATATCTTTTGGATGACCCTGTCAAAACTAATGTAGCAAAAGCATTCCAACTGCAGATTATCATTAAGTGACTTATTGTAATTATGTGTGTTCATTTTTATGCGGATAGCATGTATACTCGTAGAGAAATTAAGGTTTTTATAAAAACAGTCCCAATTTTTTTCAAGATTTTTGCTTATTATTTGCAGAGTTCTTAATATAAAATAAAGTTTTTTCCTGAACATATGACAAACAATATTATAAATAATACCCTGCAACCAGAATTTAAAAATAATAATAATTGTATGAATAATGAACAGGTTTACTAAATAAATTTTCATTGCACATGCGTAAAAGTTATGCAAATTTTGATTGCATATTGTGTTAGCTAAAGGTATGGAGCAACTTTTGTAAAAGTCTCAGAATCGCAGCTTAAAAATGCTGAAAATTATCGCGGATGGAATCTGATGAAAATCTGTTATTTCCAAAAAGACGCAAAAAGATAAGGGGTTGTATCCAAATATAGTAGTGAGCGCAATAGTATGTACTACATAATATTGCGCGCACTACTATATTTGGATACAACCCCTTATCTTTTTGCGTCTTTTTGGAAATAACGGATTTTCATCCGATTCCATCCGCGATAATTTTCAGCATTTTTAAGCTGCGATTCTGAGACTTTTACAAAAGTTGCTCCATATCTTTAGCTAACACAATATGCAATCAAAATTTGCATAACTTTTACGCATGCGCAATGAAAATTTATTTAGTAAACCTGTTCATTATTCATACAATTATTATTATTTTTAAATTCTGGTTGCAGGGTATTATTTATAATATTGTTTGTCATATGTTCAGGAAAAAACTTTATTTTATATTAAGAACTCTGCAAATAATAAGCAAAAATCTTGAAAAAAATTGGGACTGTTTTTATAAAAACCTTAATTTCTCTACGAGTATACATGCTATCCGCATAAAAATGAACACACATAATTACAATAAGTCACTTAATGATAATCTGCAGTTGGAATGCTTTTGCTACATTAGTTTTGACAGGGTCATCCAAAAGATATTCATTCTTTTTCAATTTTTTGACGGTCCCCTATGGGACTTCGGCAAAAAAATTTCACGAAAATATATGACCTGTGCTATATTGTTTACACACATGAAGTTTCAGAATAATTCCTCATGTATATTTCTAGATATTCAACAAAACGTCTAAAATCTCAAATGTCAAGATTTTTTTTGCGGTGACTGTATATTCTATCCAAAGTACTGTTATTAGAAATGATGACAGGAAGTGAATTTTTAATTGTGATATGCACTTTTAATTTTAACTATATGAATGTATGTTATATGGTGTGTATAAATGCTACAGTTGATATACAGAACTACATAAAAGTATTCGTAAAGGTTACTGAGTATACGCATAAATTATTTAATAGTGGTTTTTAAAAGAGTTATGCATTAGTTTACTAATAAATGTTTGTAGAATATAGATAAAAGGATATACAGGACCAGACAAAGAAATGGATACATGACCGTGAATGAATGATAATTTTTGAAAATATGATTTCAGTAATTTCAAGTGTATTTTAGTTTGAATTAAATTATAGCTAAATACTGGCATGCACGTGTTATAAAGGTAATAAGTAAACTGCAGGACTGAACAAAAGTATTCAAGTATGTTTAGTTTACATCTATTAGTGTAAATTGCTGAAAGAGAAATTTCAACCTGTTAGGCATTTTCTTGCTAAACTAAATTTTCCCATTATGTAGTATCTATGTCAGCTTACTGTTCAAATACAAGGCTATTCAAAAGTATTGGAATAAATATTTTGTCTATAGACGGTAACAACTTATTTCCCTAAATAACGAAGTTTTGTTAAAGATTTCAGGAAATGTTGGAAAGTGTTTCATGATCTATGCTTAATGCATAATTTTTCTTACTTGTTTTGCTCTAAAAGTTGGTCTTAACAAAAAATTGCCAATATAAATGTTTTTGATAATCATAAGAAGATTTTTGATAAATTTATATTGATTTCATATCTTGTGAACTGACGAAGTTAGGATTTTTTTCTTTTTAAAACTATTTTTTTCTCCCCTTCAAACCATCTTTTAATGATATCAAAAATCTGTAATACATAAGCTTTCGGCTTCTTTCCTAGAATTAAAAATAATATTAAACGGATTCAACAGGCATCATAATTAAGATATTATTTTTTTCTGTTTTTGCAAGACCTTCTTTCATCTCTACCCCTTTTGTTCCATTTGGAAGAGATTTGAACAGAATTATGAAGTTATCGTGTCTATAAAAAAGTGATATATAGGAGATAGATAGATCAAATTTTCAGCTGGGGGGGGGGAAAGTTCTGGGGGCTACGGTCTGCGTATATCTGCGAAATTTTTCCATCATAGGGAGAATGTAATAAGTAGTATTTCTTACGAAATGTGCCTTAAAATATTTTTTCAAGCTTCTTTCCAATTAAATATCAATAGTTTTGTATATCAATTGTATTTATGACTTATAAAAATTTCAAAGAGTTGAGACAATTAGAACTATTTTCTTTTAAATATTAAATATCTGCACTGAAAAAAAAAAACTGTAAAGTTATTAAACTTTTTCATGGAAACTGAGATTCCAAGAACTTTTTTATAACTATAACAGCAAAAATTCATGTAAGAGAATCGGTTACATGAATTTTTGTTGTGACCATTAAGTGAAAAATTTTAGGAATCCCAGTCTTCTAGAAAAATTTAATAACTTTACACACACACACACATATATATATATATATATATATATATATATATTACAGTTTGATAAAATATTTAAAAAAAATATTCCATTCTTTTTAAAATTCTGAATTTGCCATTATTTATTGTTGTTGTTGAAATATGGAAAAAATATAAGATATTTTAAAGAGTGTACATTTCACTTTAAAATGTCGCATTCGGTATAAATATTGCGGGACCTCCGATACGAAGTTTGGTAGCAAATATTTTTGTTTTAAAATATCAATTTTTTAAAAATCGAATTAACGATATAAACTAAAATAAATTTAAGGTTAATATCATCACATCACTGGCGACGCCGGATTGGCCAACAAGTATCACAGCAATTAAAATCTATCGTGAAAATGTACGGCAATATAATGCACTATTATGGTATCTATTTTAATTCTCTATTCTCTAACACAATCACGAAAATATTTTTATGTTCATAATGTCATAAAACTGCAATTATTTTTATTCTGACCCCACGATAACAAATACCCCCCCCCCCTGCCTGTATAAATACAAAGGATACTGCAGGAAAAAATACAAAGTAAATAAGAAGCTAAGTGTTATGAATTTTTGAAACTAGGAAAGGTAATCTGAGACATTATCCTTTAAAGCTCAAGTTTCAATGCATTTGCATAAAAATGAAGAATGTTCTTCGAATCTAAACTACTTCAATAATATTGCCTGCGAATGTCATGCCTTTGCATTTAAAAATAAGTCCGCGAATGCATTAAAAATTTCGAAAAGTCAAGTAAACAAAAATATTTATAAACAACAGTAAAAAAATATTGTTTGTAAACTGTAACTATGAATAAAGTAAATTTAAAAATAAAAATGAATATTTCATTACCTGAAAATTTTAATTTTCATTTGGTACTTTTGATAGTTTTTCAATTTACATTTCCGCTTCATAACCATACATTAATTTCCCCTTTCTCACCTTATCTAGATATTGCAATTCTGTATGATAATGATGTTAAAAGTTTTTACAATTTGCAACAGTGTCAAATAAAAAGGGCAAAAAACATTTTCCAAAGTTGTTAAAAAGCCCTCAAGAGCAACATACTGAGCAATGACAAAACCATCTTATTGTAACAGATGATAGTTGCCTGTTTTGTAGAACCTGTTATGTCAAGCCAAAATAGGTAGAAAATTGCAACAGAAACTCCAAGCCTTTGCTTTTCTCCTTACCTGATTTTAATAAATTTTCTGTATGACAGATTTACAAGAAAGCGATTTTCACGGACATTAGGATCAGTTTAAGAAAAAGAGGATAATCTCTAAACCCTATTATTTTCTGAAATCCGCAGTTTGACTCTTTGGAGAGGCGGTATGGTAAATTTTTACAAAGCAACAAAACGGGAAATTTTCTACAGCTCCTGAAATAAAATGAAAAAAAAAAAATGTTTTTAACGAATTAATTTTTCATAACTGTCTGAATTGAGAAGTTTTAGGGATGAGTGTCTGTTTAGATTACTGTCTATTCTGAAAAAGTTATTAAAAAAAAAAGTTTAGAAATTAAATGCACCAGTCAGTTGTCGATCAAGTTGCCAGTCAGTTGTGCTAGGTCGGGCAAATATTCTCCCAGGTCAGGCATTGCCCGACCTGGCCCCCACCTGGCTACGGCCCTGGAATGATAGACATAAACTTATTTGTTTAAGTTAGTTGTGTAGTGATGAGTAGTAAGTATTTTATGAAATGTTTTGTGCATAATTTCTTATTGTTTTTTAGGGAAAGTGCAAACCCAAATTTGCTTCAACAAAAAAAGTTCTAAGCTTATCTGATGGCAGAATGTAAGTATATTTAATTTTGATTATTATTTGTATTATAATATAATACAAACATTATCTGTGTTTATTACATTAACATTTTTGATTATATGTAGGGCCCCCCCACACACACACACCAGTCTTGATGGGGTGTGGAGGAGGAAAAAACACTTCCTAATAATTATTATAATTAATAGTAATTAAAAAAAATAAAACTTGTCATTTATTTGGGGTTGATAAATCTCTCACTAAATGTATTTTTTTGTTTTTCTTAGCTGGTTGTCTCATATTAACCCCTTGAGGGGCAAGCAATAATGTCTCTGTAATAGTAAATTCTCACTGGAATAGTTGAAAAAAAATTTTTTTTAATGAGGAAACTCAATTTTTCAACATTTTGCCTCTAAAGTTAAAAATGTAAAATTTTGTTGAAAGTTTCTGGTGTGAATCTTGTTTAAATTAGAGGAAATAAAATATATCCCACTGCATCTCAAAGGATTAAAAATGACTTGAACAGAAATTTTCTTTTATTTAGTGTTATTCCACTTTCAATCCCATTAGGATACAAAATTCTTTACCCTTCAATTAGCCTAAATACAGATTTTCAAGACATTTCTTAAATTAGTTGTTGAGTTGTGATCAATTTATTGTATCTGGGAATGATTTTTAATATTTTCTCCAAATTAAAATTTGGTAGTACTTATATCAAATATTCATGAAAATAAAATTTTCTGTATTATGATAGATTGCTTTTACTGCAGAAAAATTATCTGTACATTTGTACAGAAGAAAAATGTAGGAAGTTCATACAAAATATCAACAGAATATTATTATTTTAAAAATATGAAAATAAACTAACATTAGAGAATAAAAATTTTGTATCAGGACTTGAATTTCAGGGCAGGATGACAGGATTCGTGCCTGAAATTTTAAATTCCCACCCAAAATAATATTGTGGGCGGGAGGTTCTCGCCCAATAAAAATGATGAATTTTCCAAAATATTTTGCATTTTGAAACTACGATCAACCCCCAAGACCTTTTGAGATTTTTGTGTAACTGAATGACATATTTTGCGAGTTTTTTACAGCGAAAAGTCATTGAAATTCACAATTTTTTTCTGCAACCGATCGACAAATTTCAGAATTTTTTCCCTGCAACCACGATTGACAAGTTTCGTGCTATTTTCTGCCATGAAAACAGAGTTATTCGTTTCGAATTTTCTAAAAAATTACCACATTCGATTCTAAAAGTTTGAAACATCGTTTATCAGCTCAGAAATTCGGATAGTCTCTGAATTTCTAGGCTGTTAACTGATTTTTCATAATATTTGAATCACGCTGATTCGCATATTTTCACAATCAATTTCATCAGTTGTTCACAGAAAATGAAAGCGCAGAAAATTTTATTACAGGACCGCAATAAAAACGGCAATATTGTCGAAGTATCACAAAAAAAAAAAAAAAGAGAGAGAGAGAGAGATTTTCTTTAGAAAATCGCAATAACACACAAATTTCATGAAATGATTCCGGAATAAATGCAAATTTTGTGAAATAATTGCAGAATAAATGCTAATTTCATGAAATCATTCCAGAATAAAAGCAAATTTCGTGAAATGATCGCCATATAAACCCGAATTTATCATAATGTCACTTAAAAAAGGGAATTTCATCAAAAGATCTTGAAATAAACATGAATTTCATTAAAAGATCGTATAAAAACGGCAATTTTGTTGAAGGAGCACGAAAAAAATTGAAATTTTGTCAAAGATCAAAACAACTGCTAATTTGTCAAATGGTCCTTCTGGAGTGATCCTGAGTAAAAAAAAAAAAAATTGAGATTTACAGCTAATTTTATGAAAGGTTACAGCAAAGTGTATGAATAATGGAGGGGGGGGGATTTACTTTAAACACTGTTTTTTTTTTTTTCTGCTGTCCTTTGACAAAATTTGTGGATTTTTCTTGATCTTTTGAAGAAATTATCGGATTTTTTAGATTTTTTGAAGAAATTCGCAGATTTTTCACAATTATTTGACAAAATTAACAAATTTTTCATGATCTTTTGCCGAAATTAGCAATTTTTTCATAACTTACGTATTCCCGTGGATTTTTTTTTTTTTTTTTTTGACAATATTTTCATTTTTTTCTGTGATTCTTGACTAAAATTTGCATTTTTTTTCCGTGCGTTTTTGCAGAAATTTGTGTTTTTCTTTCACTGTTGTTTAACAAAATTCGTTTTTTTTTTTTTTTTTTTTTTTTTTCACTATCTTCTGACAAAATTTGAGTTTCTTTTTTCACGATTATCTGATGAAATTCGCGTTTTCCCCCTGTATCTTTGAGGATATTCATAATTTTTCTGCGAATGATTTACAAAATTGATTTTTTAGGGTGACTATTTGTCAAAATATGTAGTATGTTTTTTGTCTAAATTTCCGGATTATTGACGATTTTTTTCTGAACTTTCAAACTTTAACTTTTTGAAAAATACAGAACAGAATCGCCCCTAGACTTCTTAATAAACATGAACTGTGTCACAAAATTATGAAAAATATACAAATTTCGGCAATGCATCGCAGAAAAAAAAATGTGAATTTCGTCAAAGAGTTGTTAATAAACGTTAATTTAGTCTAAGGGCTGCTGAAAAAAAAATACAAATTTCATCAAGAAAAAGATGTTAATTTTGTCAGGAAGTCACGGAAAAAAATGCAGCTGTCTCCTTGGAAAACAGAACACACTCAAACTTATCTATTTATAGTTAAAGTAACAATTTTCAATCAGAAATAATATAGAATGAACTAACTTTTGAAAAGTTATGTTGACCCGAACCTGACTTGCAGGAATCTGCACTCAACCTAAAATCAACCTGAACCAAAAACAGAGTTTACTAGACCTATAACAAAAAAATAATTAGCACAGGGAGGGAATTTACTCCCTGTAAAGACTACCAGGGTTGGCTTTCTGATGTCAAAAACTGGTTTTTGACATGACAGTGGTAAAAAACCGTGTTTTTACCGGTTTTTTACCACTGGAATTTCCATCAAAAACCTACCATCTTCAATTTTCCTCCAGTTTATAGTGTAAGTGTAGCATACAATGCATTTCTAAATTGATTTTTTCTTTTTGTTTTTGTTATTATTACTCACTATTGCATTTGTTATATTTATTTAAAAGAAGATCATTTTTTAAATCGGAATTTTTTTTAAATACCCAGTAAAAGGAAAAAACAATATTTCTCATACTAATCTCCTTCAATATAGATTCTACTAATTACAATGGACATTAATATAAAATGATAATAAAAGATTAATATAATTATTAAATAACATTCAATTTACATTTTTAATAAAATACATTAAAATGATTTTAGAGATGCAAGAATGCTGTTATATGGTATGACAATAGATATCAAGCATTGATTGGTCATTGAATAAATTTGAATATTCTTAGGTATCATATTTAAAATACATATTTTATGCATTTCATAAATGCAATAAAATGGTGTTTTTCACTTTCACTTCAATAAGCAGAATCTTAAAATTTTTAAATTAATAAAATTTTAAGCTGTAAGACCTGATTTCAAGTGAAAGCTCTTAGACTTAAAATTCAACACAACAAAACAATATTTAAGAAAAATCAGAATATAATAATTTATATATTTATGTATAATAGTTTTTATTTGTTAACTGTAAATTATATGAATTTTGTAGGCCATTCCAACACTTATATTTTTAGATGTAAATTTTTACCCGAATAATCATGAAATATTTTTTGAATCAAAGTTTATTAAAGCTTAGTCAAACTATTTTTATCCTGTATATATTTTATTTAAAATTATGTAGATATTATTTAAAGTAAATTGATTGAAAGAAATAACTTATAAATTATAAGATTTCTTCAGAAAATCCTATTATTTTTTTTTTTTTTTTTTTTTTTTTTTTTTTTTTTAGATTATACCAAATAGTTAAAGATTATTGTATAGCTCTTCTAACAGAAATATATGCATACTAGTATTCTAATGCAATTATTATTATTATTATTTGGATGGATAAACATACTTTAGAGTGTTTTTAATATTGAATATCTCATATAAAGCAATTTAATACTACAGATAAAATGAATATTAATAATAATTGTAACGTAAAAACAAATTTAAAAAATGGGTTTTTGACAGTTTTCGATATTTTTGACAAAGAGGATTTTGACATGACGGTAAAAACCATGGTAAAAATCGTCATGTGTCAAAAACTTGCCAACCCTTAGACTACATAAAAACTTGACTTACTTTCTTTTTTCACATTTTGCATAATTATTCTGAGTTGATAAAAATTGCTTCAGTAGTATTTTGTCATCTGCATTCGTACAATTCTTTAAATAGCACATAAAATAACTTTAGGATTTAAAGATTTCTTTTCTCCCTTCCAAACAGCTAAACTCTCCTCCTGTTATAAATGTTGGGAAGAAGACTCCCCTCCTCTGAAAAATTGAATTTCAAGCCCTGTGTATAGTTTTAAATTTCTATTCAATCAACAATTGAAATATGCAGTCTAAATAGGATTAGTGGATTTTAGTCAGGCCAAGTCATCTTGTTTGCATTTTAAAATTTTTATTTATTTATTTTTATTGGATAACTTCTATTGATCTCTACATCTTGCTTTTCTTACTTTCTCGATTTTGTTTACAGGTTTTTTTCCAGAGCATACTTTCAATTTCGAAACCAATTCCAAAAATAAAAGTTTCCTTGTTAAAAATATCTGTAAAGAAAATTGAAAAATTAAAAAATGTCATTTGTACAAATCAACCTCAGCTATCCAATGCTAGAAAAATTGTTTAAAAATACTGAAATGCAAACAAGATATTTTTAAAAAATTCTTATTTAGAATTAGGATTTAGTGAGTGAGTCTTTTCAGGTGACTGAAGTAGCTTCTTAATAGAGTTTTACCTTATTTTAATAGAAATTTTTACTTTAATACATTATTCCTGCAAAATTTCTATAATAAATAAGGTGAAAACTTCTATTGGTTTTATTGGTGTTAGTTTGTTCATGATGTAATCAGCCTATTTTTATACTCCTAATAGCTAATTGATTCTTTCCTCCACTTTTAAATTAGATATTTATTTTTCTAATTGGTAGTGTAATAGTATCCAGTACAGCTTTCTTTTTAACATTTTGCTTGCAAAAATTCTCTGATTCTACATTAAAAAACATTTTACATTGAAAATGCGACCTCTGCAGACCTCTTGATGACATGCTATAAGCTCTTGAGATACGCGGTATAACAATCACAGATATATATTATCCCCATTGATTTGTATTTGTAAAATTCACATGATGTTTATTTATTTTATTTTTACAGACTATACAAAATTAAATTATAAATGTTGAAGATTGTTTCTTCTTTTATACAGAAAAAAGAAAGATCGTGTAGTAAAAACCAAGAAAAAGAAGCAAGATGCACCAAAAGTTAAAGAAGTGTAAGTAATATGTTAACAACTTTTAAACCTACTGAGCTGAATGAATTAACTTCCAATAAGTAGATTCGGTACTACTTGGTTATCCCGTTGACTAAAAATCTACTGCCAAACTATAAGATTAAATGCCAATAATGGATGATCGTGAATATCCCATTCAATGATATTATTTATGATACACATATTTAAATCATCATTAAGTGTTTTTTATTTTGACTTTTTATTTGTATTTTTGTTAACATTCTACTAATTATTTGTTTTTTATTATTTAAAATAAAAATTATGTCAATATATATAATTTGGCTATAAGTTTGGAGATTTGTAAAATTTGACAAAATTTTTGGTTTTGGGATAATCAAGTAGTGTCGTAGATTCTTATTATTTAGAACTAAAACCCTTTGATTAAAAAAAAAATATCTTAAACTTTACTTCTGATTTCTTAATTGGGTCATATACTTTATCAGGACAGATTGTGATAAAATCAGTGTATCCCAAGTAACTGGAATGTATATTTTGTTCATATCATTCATTGTTTTTATCATATTTTTGATCTAATTTTATATTTTTAAAGTAATGAAGATTGAGTAATGAAAGAAAATTGTATTTTGGGACTATTTTGTTCTATTTTATAAAACAGTCCTTCATATGAATTGCTTTTTAATTATCACCTGTTTAAAATTTTCTTTTTAAAAACTAATTTGAAGTTGTTAACATTTTCTTCTAAAATTTAAATTATGCTCCTTTTAAATAACAGAGGTGACTGACCTTGACAAACTTTCCCCTCATCTTTGTCAGTTGATATGAAAATCACATTTAGTTCTACAATATGTTTTGCAGAAACATGGTCTTAGCTTGTCAAGGTCAAGGCTGCCTAAGTTATTTAAAAGGAATATAATAAGTCAGATATTACATACTTAAATTTACTTTGCATTCAATATATGGTGAATAGCACCTTGTTGTTATTTATTTATTATTTTATTTATTCATTTATTTTATTTTTATTTATTTATTTATTTATTTTTTGACAGAATATGTAAATAACTAACAGCATTTATGTACTTTCTTCTATGAATCGAGAACTTATATTTTGACGTCAAATTAGATAATATTTCTCATAAATCAAATGAAAGATTGTCTTTATCTCAAAGCTATGAAAAAAATTACTATTTTAGTTTATTTATTTTATTAAATAAGTATTAAATAATAATATAAAATGAAAAAAAATATATTTTTTTAAATATTGAATGTAAAAATTATTTCTATAGTTATGCAAATATATATATATATATATATATATATATATATATATAAAATCATTTGAAAAGCTTTAAAATTAAAGTAAGATATGAAAAATATAATGTTTTTGATTATATCAACAGTTAGTACAACATAAAAAGCAAACATTTTTGTGTAAGAATAACGTGGTAGTTTGCTAGTTATAAAACTTGAATATCTTCCTTAAATTTTTAGTAGCATATTTTGCTAAGATGAAGAAAATATTTCATTATTTAAATAATTGATGTTTTAATGTTTAATATGTGAACAGGATTGGTAGGTTTTTGCCAAAGTGGTGGCAAAAATAAGTTGTAAATTTATTTTTTTTTTTTCCCCACAAAAAGAAAATATATATATTTCATGAAAGAAAAGAAGAAACGTTATTAAAAAATCAATATTCTAAATTTATTTTTCCAATGCTTAAGTTAAATAAGAATAATTATGCATTTTATGAAATATAATGAAAGTAACTTTTTGTCCTTTTCTTGGAGTATAAGAGGGGGTAGAAAAAATTTTATTTCCCTAACAAGGCATAGCAGATAATTTTTTCAATATATAATTTTCAATTTAATTTAATTACTTTTTTAACTGTTTCAAACTAGTTTCATCAGACAAGTAATTATAAATGTGTACCAAAAACATATAAATATTTACATATGTTTATACCTCATTACATAAAACAAAAATAGCAAAGTTATATAAAATCATTTGTTAAATAAAAATATATTAATGGCTGATAAATCACTTTACTTAAAGAAAAAAAAAATATTTTGTCCTTAAATTTCTAAGTATTAGACTGAATCCATCCTATTTTATAAAAATTTACAATATGTAAAAATAAAGGGTGCATCGAGTAATTGGCCAAGTTTCCACTGTCCTGGCAAAAATGTGACCCTGATGTGAACAATCTATGCATAACAAATGCAGTAGAAAAGTCTAAAAATGCAGTTTAAGCATCTTGAAAATTATTTCACTATATATTTCTTTCTATCCAGTTTCTTTACAATATGTTATTTGTGGTTTCTAATGAATTTTAAAAAGTTAAATTTTTCGATATTTTGATAACTGGTTCTCATCTGTGTTTAACCATAGTTTGTATGCTTTTCTGAATTTAATTATTAGCAGTTTCCACTGTACTGTAATAATAGCAATTAAATGTTTTCCTCTTGTGAATAATGCTTTTTGATTTCATAAAACACCTTTCCCTTTCCTTTAGGCCTCAGTATTCTTCTGCTCTGTTTTTCAAATATAATACAGCACTTGGACCACCCTATCATATCATTGTTGATACAAATTTTGTTAATTTCTCTATAAAGAACAAGCTTGATGTGTTTACTTCAATGATGGATTGTTTGTATGGAAAATGTAAGTGCTTTTTTTTAAATGAATTTTAACTAACAAGGAAGGTCTCCATACGGGCATACTCCGAAAAATCTGAAAAAAATACAGAATGTTCTTCTCATGAGGATATATATGTTTCTAAAAAAAGATTTTGGTGGAAGCTCTGTACCTTGTCTGTAAAAAAATAATGAAAATTTCTTTATTTGGCAATTTATCATCCGTTGGCGATGAAAAGTAATTTCAAAAAATGCTTTTTATGTCAACATTTTAAAGGAAAAAAAATTTCATGTTCAACTTGTTTAGATAAATTAAATATCTTTGATTTTGTCAGTTTTAGTTTAAGTATAATTTCGTTATATCGATATTTATATGTATTTATATTCAAATACAACCATCAAAATTTGAGATTTTAAATGAAATTCAAATTTAAACTAATTAAAATTGTTTCAAGTTCAAAGTCCAGTTGAGCATTGTCAATTTGATTTTGTTGCTATGGAAACACCTCGCTTTTGTTTTTGAATATGCTTAAATGTATGAAAATAATTTTTCTGAATAAGAATTTTTTATATCTGAAAATAGTTTTTCCAGAGGTAAGTAAAATAATTACAGCAACAAATAATATACATATGCAATACAATATGTATGTAATATATTAAATTCTTTCATTGTTTATGTTTAAATTCATTAAATACCATTTACACACATTCTAAAAATCCAAAAGTTTTCAGTTGCATTAAAATCGTTTGCTTTTGGCAGGGAAAAGTGCTGCTCACCAAATCATGTGACCCTTTTGTCTTTTCACGCCAAAATGCAAAAGTATTTTATTTTTTTACAGGTTTTCTACTGTAATTCCGTCGTTAATAAAGACTGATCCTTTATTACACACATGAGCAGTTTAATTTGTATTTTTTTTTTTTTTTTTTTTTTTTTTTCAAAAAATTCTGAGTATGTCCAGTATAGAGACCTTCCTTGTAAGCTGTTGAATACTTTGTTTTGACTGACATGCACATTTCTTTGTTTATACCATTGTATAGCAATAATTACTATTTTGGGTATTTTTCTTATTGATTTGTTTATTTTTAAATCATTAAGAAAATTGAAAAATACCTTTTTTTTTCAACTTTATATTTTTATTTTTTAGAAATCCTAAACATGTGTTTTATTAAAGAAGATAAAAAATAAAAATGATATTTGTATAACTTGCTTGATACTGTGTTATATTTTGAAAACTTATTCATACATATTCATAATTTAAACAGTTATTAAAATTGTAAATGGAAAGAATGCATTTTATAATTCAGAAAAATTTGTTTATTAAAACAATAGTTGATGAAAAATACTACATAATATTTAATAATTACATAATATTAAATAAATGTTTTATTTTTAGAGTAATATCTTCATATTTGCTGGATTTTCAGCAATCTTTTCCTGAGGTAGAATCATTAATCATCTTCTTTATCTAGTTTTTAAAATATATATATATAAGTAAAAATTATTTTTTAAGCACTCAATATTGTGAAAAAACATTTATACTAACCCACTTAATTATGCTGGGCCATATGTTGGTTGTTGATCACTAACTCATTCTGCATCTTTATATGTTATGAGAGCAGGGCTGCCAGTTGGTCCCTATTTCCCTAAAAGGTCCCTATTTTTTAACTTGGTCCCTAAAAGTCCCTTTTTTAATCTATACTGTGTCTAAGTTAATTTTTTTCTTACATTTTACCAAAATTTATCAAGAAAATTTACTTTTTTAAAAAATTTTATATTGTAGATGATAGCACATAGCTGATCATAGTGGAAGAAATGAAAAAATTGTAGTGAAAAAACCCTGCAATTTTGGTCAAAGAGTCCTGAAAAAAAACCTGCAATTTTGTTAAACAAATCTCGAGAAAACGCCTTTATCAGCAAAATTTTGTGAGAAAAATGAGATTTTTATCAAAAGATTGCTAGAAAAACGCAATTTTTGCTTAAGATCGCGAGAAAAATGGGATTTTCGTCTAGGGATCGTGAATAAATGCTACTTTCATACAGAAATTTTTGCCAAGATTTTTGCCAAATGACTGTGAAAAACTGCAATTTTCGTCTTAATATGGAAAAGAAATGGGATTTTTATCAAAAGATTGCGAGAAAAACATGATTCTTGTCGAAAGATCGCTAGAAAAACACAGTTTTTGTCCAAAGATTGAAGATTGTGAGGTAAATGCAATTTTCGTCAAAAGATCGCCAGGAAAAGGAGATTTCGTCAAAAGATCGCGAGAAAAATGGGATTTTCGTTCGTGGTTGTTAGAACAATGGAATTGTCTCCATGAGTATTTCTTAAAATATATTCCATCTAGAAAAGCACAAAGGACACTAAATACAGTCAGCTCCAAAAAAATTGTTGAATATTTGAAGGTGAAAACAATGAAATGTCAGTTACTGTTTATTGTATCTAGTACCAAACTATTTACCCAGTTTACTGCATTTTTCCAAAGGGAAGATCCTCTGATCCACTTAGTGTATGATGAAATAAAATGCCTTATCATTAAAGTCGCAGTGCGTATTTGTAAACAGTCAGCCATTAAATCTTTCAAGAATGATGTCAGTCAAGATCCCTTTGAGAGTAAAAATTTAATCTCTCCAAGAGATTTGTTTTTAATGAAGAATTGCAAAAAGAGTTTTTGCAATTATCTGAAAAAGATAAAGGTTATGTTTTAAGTGATGTGCAACGTCATTATATAGCTTCTGGTAAATATCTTTACAATAAGGATATATTGCAAAATTAAAACTTGAAATATCTCAGTTGTTTAAACCCAGAATTCAAAAGTACTCCGAAAAGTTTTAAAAATATTGCTAAACTTACACAAAAATTGCCTATAAACATTGAAATTGATGCCCTCTTGGATGAATGGAAAATTTGCAAGCTCAGTCAAGAAGAATCTGAAGTAAATAGGATTGATTTTATTTTGGGCTACTTCTATTAATGCAAAAGAGGAAAAGGGAGGCTTAAAATATCCAAATCCCTCTTTATTTTGAAGAATAGCCTCAATTTGTATCATGGCAGTGCAGATGTAGAACGACGATTTTCGCTTTCACATCAAATTCTTTCCGAAGACCGGGCCTCTATGAAAGAACGGATGCTAAATGCTAGGCTAAACTTAGCAGATGCTTTAAGACATCATTATGAAAACCATGCAGCTCTAGTACCAGTAACTAATAAAATGATAAAAAAGGCTAATATTGCATATCAAAATTTTCAAAGTTACCTAGAAAATGAAAAGAGAGAAAAAGGAAAAAAAAGAAAAGTACAACTTGAAGTGGAAAAAGCTACGAGGAGAAGAAGAGGAAGAAATCAGAAAAAAAAGAAGCTGAAAAAGATAAAAGTACAATTGTAGTTCTTGACAAAATTTTGGAAGATTTAAACAAAAATGTGAATGAAGAAGTAACTGTATTGGACAGATTGATCGATGAAGGCAATGAAAGGTTAAAAATTGCTTTAGAAAAAGGAAATTTAACTGAAGCTAAAGTGGTTAAAATTTGATTGCAGCTGGTATAACAGCTAACAAGGAACTGAAAGTAAAAAAAGATAAAGCTGATAGCTTGTCTAGTGTTATAAATTAGAAAAAATAATTTAATTACAAATTTTATGAGTAACAAATCTAAAGAAGGTTAATTTAAGAAATTTGTAAATATTATATTTGATTAAATAAAAGTTTTTTAAAAAAATTGGCTTTTATTTGTTAAAAATTGTATTTGATTTGTATAAATATTATGTTTATTTTTCAGGTCCCTAAAAGGTCTCTATTTCAGACTTTTGGTCCCTAAAAAGTCCCTAATTTTTAATCATTAGGTCCCTAAGTCCCTACTATTTTGTACCAAAGTTGCTGGCAGCCCTGTGAGAGACTTATCCAAATTCTGGACACATAAAAATGTTTTGTACGTCATTCTCTTAGCACACTCCTATGGCTATGTATAATTTGCTGATAAGTAAAGATAATTTTAATTAAAATTGTCATGACCATTGTTCGTCTTTTGATGATTTTCTTGAATAAAATTAAGATTACTCCCTAAACAAATTTTTAGAAAAAAATGCTATTTGTATCACATTAATTTCATCAGATTTTTTTTTTTTTTTTTTTTTTTTTTTTTGACGTGACAACGTCTTGTAAATTGGTTTGCCGGGAGACACTTCAAGAAACTTCGTTACGTTACGTTACACTCCGCTCACGATACGCGCTCACTTTTCTCTTAACTTTTTCCGGTCACTTGTGGGACCATTTTCTGAACGTGAATGTGAATTCGCTGCAAGGAAGGGGCGGTGCTTAATAGGAATTTTAGATAGTATCAAACTAAGACGAAATACGTTATGTATTAGTTATTAGTATAAAGTACAAAGAAAATAAGTGTAGTTTATTTCGTAATTCGGTGGTATATTATGGAAAACTAATGATATGTGATTAGTGAAAGCCATTTTACTTTAGTTATATTCTGCTCATTGAAAAATTCTTTAATATGCTGTTTACAAAATTCAACATTTGACATCAATAAACATGAAGTAAAATGTGTTTAACAAACACAGTGTATTGCAAGTTATTGTATGTATATTTGTATATAAATACGTATGTATGTGTAAAGGTAAAAATAAAATTTTGTTAATATGAAATTCAGTGCGAGATTCTTTGTATAAATTAATGTTTTAAATATAATTCTTTGTATAAATAAATGTTTTAAATTGTTACTATTATTTCATCCTTCTTCCTACTATACGAATGAATATTCACATTAAAATTATTTTACAACTCAAAGTCGTTGTCACGTAAAACTTTCGCCCGTATACCGACTTTACAAGCAACCAATTTTTTTTTTTTTTTTTTTTTTTTTCTTTGAGAAATGAGCCAACATGGTTAAATTAGATTAAAATTTTTAAATAAAAAATTATTTACTTTTCAAGTAAAAAATATAATTCTGCATTCTGATGAAGAATTAGGCAAAGAAAGTTTATGTGCTTCTTCGTGTTCATGTCATTATACTATTGATTTAGTATATTTTATTAGACAGTATTATATTTGATTAAGATTATTTAAATACATCATTAAAAATGTTTCAGGTATACCATACATCACAGATTGTGTCCTTGGTGAATTAGAAAAATTAGGGAAAAAATTCCGTTTAGCTCTTAAGTAAGTTTTTTTATTTATAATTAAATTTACAAAATTTTAGATACTCTATGACATTATTATTATTGTATTTTCCTGTGTATGTGTCAACCTTTTAAACTACCAAAACAGAAATTTCAGGGGTTGATTTATGTAAAACATATAAAATCAGATATTTGACGACTGTGGTTTGTAGCTGCAGATAATTACAAAATAAGCATTTTTTTTTTTTTTTTTTTTTTTTTTTTTTGTACTATTATAAATTATAAAATTTATTGTTTTTTACATATTTTGCTCAATAATTGTAAATTATTGTTATAGAAATTAATTTCTTTTTAGAGATAACGCTGATAGTTTAAAATTAATTAATTGTTAGAGATAACATTAATAGTTGGCATAAAAGAAAATTTATAACTATGAATTAAACTAAACTGAGGAAATTATAATTATTGTATTTTCCAAAGAATCTTTATTGCTATGCATATATACATACTTTAGCTTTTGCAAATTAGTCATCTGGAAAAAATAAATGTTTATATCACTGTTAAAAAAATTCCAACTCTTCTGTATTTATAGAATAATTGTGTACATCAAAATGAGCTCAAATTCCTCAAGGGGGCTCTTCACTAATGTAAAATCAATGGATAAGTTGTTTTTTAATTTCTCGTTTAAATTTGAATCTTTTATTTATTTATTTATTTGCATAGGATAGCTCAGGTCAATTTTTAATATGGCTATTTTTTACTTTTTCAATTTTGGTTGCAGATTATTTTAATAAAGATATTTTTCCTTTCAGAACTGTTTTTGAAAGTGAAATTACGTCTTTTATTTTTAAAAAATCTGCAATTGAAATCAAAAAAGCACAAAATAACCCTATTAAAGATTAAGCTCAGCTATCCTATGAAAAAAAAAAAAAAAAAAAAAAATCATTTAGAAAGATTCAAATTTAAATGAGAAATTCAAAAACTATCTGCCCATTGATTTAACATTATGGAGCAGATGTGTTCAAGTAAATGAAGGGTCCCCTTAAGGTATCAGTTTCCTCATCATTTAAGAATGTCATTCTTTTTTAAAAGTTTTATCATTCTCCCATGTATAAATAATGAAAGTTTATTTTCTTTTGTGAATGAATTAAATAGTTGACTTATTCACCAAATATACTCAAAATTCATCATTTCTGGGTTTAAAAAGTATAGTTAACACTAGTGCACTAGAAAATACAGTATTTATGCTCAATTTTAACTTTGTATTTGTGACACATCATACTTTTAGAAATAATTTGTAGATTTATTAGAAATTACATGAATATTGTGTGAAGCTTTCAAAATGTTTTCATATTGTTATCTCATTTTTACTTTCATTTTTTATACAAAAGAGTTTCTTGTTCAATTCTTTTTTTATGTTTGCTACAGAGAAAAGAAAAGAAAGGTTAATAGATAAATTTTTACCAATGTATGTATAAAATAATGCACAGAAAGCTCTCCTGTATGTTCTAGTAGGAAATGGGGGGGGGGGGGGGAATATAGAAAATTATATACTTGCATGTTTTTTCTTTGGAATTTTGAAATGTTGGATTCAATTTTAAATATCTAAAATTAATTTAGTGTGTTGAAATATAATAAAAATATAAAGTATATTTTATATTATTTACTATATTACATTGAATAGTTCATTAAATAAATTTATTTTTCCTTCGCAGAGATAATTTTGTTTCCTCATTTATCTAGAATATATATTTATTAAATACACAGAAAATATATACTGTCACGTATCTTTTTATTATATGTTTAATGCTACAAAGCAGTACTATTGTAAATAAAAATAATAGCTATTAAAATCTATTGATGTAATTTATGTTTATACAGAAATGAACAATTTTTTAAAGCATTTGAAATTATGTAATAAAATAAAATAATCATTTTAGAAGAACAAATGAAATAATATTTCTTTATATAAAGAACATGATCTTCATTTAAGTTGTAGTGTTTGGATTACAGGAGTATTATACAGTTTTGTTGGGTAAATTTGGTGCACAGTTAAAAACTGAATAAAGTTTTTCAAAGAGAGTTAATTTTAATATAAAAAGCAAGTTAATCTGAGGAACTGTATTTCATGTGTTGTATTTACAGCTTTGTAAAATGTTGAATTTTTAAACATATTTAGCTTTCAAATTGAAAGCTTCAATTTGTTTTGCAGTTATTCTACAGATCTTTTCTTTATCTCTCTGAACATTTAAATCCATAATTAACTTCAATGGCACACCTGAGCTTGCATTTAAGCTTCTGAGATTATTTGAGCCATGTTGCTAAAACACGCACAAAGGGAATATTTTATATTTATATATAATTCAGAATCAGTATGAATAAATATTTTATCACAATGAAAATAATTTCCTATAATTTGTAACAGAAAGATAAAAAATAAATATTTTGGATTTTTTTTTTTTTTTTTTTTTCCTCTAAATTATGCTTTAACATTTAGTCAGATGCTTAATATTGACTTTTTTTTCTAACTACATTTTTTTAAAAGATTGAATTACAATAAAACCCCAATAATTCGGATTAATTGGGACCGAACCCAATCCGGATTATCAAAAATCCAGATTATCCAGAAAATTAGAAAGAAATGAAATAAAATAAAACATACTTACAGAAAATCACCATTATGTTAAACTTATTGAATATTTACAGGCAGTAAAAATGTTTACTTTGCTCAATTCTTCCGAAAAGATTTCAGAAAAAGTTTTTTTTTATTCAGAATACAATGAGGAAACAAGTTAATGTTACGGAAATTGGCCAATCGCTTCTGAAACTTGAAAAAAAAAAAAAGGATTAAACCGATCCAGATATTTAGATTAACGGGGTTCTACTGTATTCAATAAACATAATCCTCACACATTATTATTTTCCCAGTCATACATATAAACATATTTAACCCTTTTAAGGATTAATGTATCATATGCAAGCTATATATGATGCATATGTTTACTCAATATTTGTTGGATTTCAGATTTATTTAATGTAAAACATAGTATTTCAACATTGTATTTATCTCCCAACAGCCTAGAGTCAGTAAATTCAGAGTCCTGTTTAGTAGAAATTAATCTCCCCCCTTCTCCCCCCCCCCCCCCCCACACACACGCACATATGCACAGCAAAAAAAAAAAAAAAAAAAAAAAAAAAAAAAAAAAAAAAAAAAAAAATCTGAAGTACTAACTTTATTTGTAGCTGTAAGCATATTTTCACAATTTTCTTGTGTTTCTGTTAAAAATATTTGAACAGGGAAGTAAACTGAATAATTTGGAATGTTGCTAGAAAGTTATTTTTCTTTGTAAAATTTTACTAATTTAATAGAATTTTACTAATTTTATCATTTAATAATTTAATAGAACTTTCCAAAGTGAACTGCATAGTTTGGATTGTTACTAGAGTAGTACTTTTGTTAATTTTTAGAAGTTTACAAATTTTATTAAAATTATTTTGCAATGTACCAATTGAAAACTACAGTTCTAAAGTAATAATGCATTAGAACTATGTTTTCTAATAATATATTATTTGTATATCAGAAAATTCTAATACTAAATGATATTTCTTGCTTTTCTAGAATAGTTAAAGATCCCAGATTTGTTAGGCTTGCCTGTATGCATAAAGGAACCTATGCTGATGACTGTATTGTTGAAAGAGTATCTCAAGTTAGTATTTTATTTTTCATTTTCTACATGTGCAGAAATTTGATTTCTATCTGACAGGGTTCATACTCATCAGGGGAATATGGGAAACCTGGGAAAATCAGGGGATGAATTTTAGGTTGTAAAAATCAGGGAAATCTCAGGGGATAATACAAAAAATTTCCCAAACCTGGGAAAACCTGCCAAAATGAGTCTATTCTGGGAAATCGGGGGCAATTGTTACTGTTCTCGTGCTTTATTATCATATGTAATATCAAAATGTCGTTAATTGTTGATATGGAAAAATTGTATATCCCAGAAAATACATCAGGGGATTCTCAGGGGATTTTTTCTTGGAAAATGAGTATGAACCCTGTCTGATGTCTTATTTGTTTTCTAAATAATTAAAATTCTTTTGGAAAGAGAGCAATAAAGGTGAAAAAAAAGTACTCGCCAGTTGCAGATTAAATATGAAAAACTGGTGGTTTAAAATATGAAAAGAACTGGGCAAATGCAGGATTTCCCAAAAGAGATTTCATTAAAGAATTAAAATACATTTTGTCCAAAGAATCTTTTAAAAAAAAAACGTGAATTTTGTGAAAACATTGAAATAAAAAACACCACTAACTTTGTCAAAAAATTACAGGGGGAGAGGGCTAATTTTATCAAAAAAAATCATAAATAAGGGGAAATTTTGTCAAAAAAATCACAGAAAAAATGCAAATTTTGTGAAAATATCATGAAAAGAATGACATTTTTTAAAAAGATTGTGGAAGAAATGTAAATATTGCCAATAAATCACAAACAAAGCATGAATTTTGTCAAACAGCTGCAGAAAAACACATACTTAACACCAGAAGGACTGTCTACTGTAAACTTTCAGAAAATATGCAATGAATTTCAGATTTTTTTTTTTTTTTTTTTTTTTTTTTTTTTTTTTTTAAATGTTGAATCACACCTGCCTGCCAGTAAATAAAAAAATTAGTAAAGCCTGAAGTTTATTTATTTTTTAAATATAAAATTAAAGATTTGAAACTGCAACTCAAGGAAAATTTAATTTTGGTCTTCATCAATGTTGTAAAGATGTTGGATTCTCTGCTTCTCTGAACCTTTGCACAGTTTTGCAGGATTCCTTAGGTGATTCAGTTTGTTTATATATCATTTTTGGGGACTTTAACATTTGTTAGTTTAACTTGCAGGTTATACATCATTCTAAAATTTAGTTAATTACAAAGCAAATACATATTGCTTAAAGAAAATTTTTTATAATTTATATTGTAATATCTCAAAACAAGCTTATGTTTATACCGATTATTTATATAAAGTTCTTTTACCTGTGGTATATTCCGTTGAGCTGTCTACATGACATACCCGATATTATTACCAACATCTGGTATCTAAATACCTTACCAATAAGGTTACCTAAGCGAAATATTCTCGCCGGTTGTCAACCCAAGTAGCTTAAATAGTAGAACATTGGCCCTTTAAGCGAAAAATCTAGATTTGATTCCTGTTTTGGGCATTTTTTCGCTCAGTTAGAAATATTCAATTTGTGTGATAACTTTACTAATGGGTGGATTTCACATGAACTGCCAGTTTGATGTCCTGATGTTTAAATCTAAATTTCATATTAATAAATTTATTTTTTGATATTCTAAAATCAGTTAGTAGCACATCTTTTTATGCTTAATTCAATGCATTCATTAGATTATTTCAGAGTTGTGAAATAGTGATTTTTTTTTTTTTTTTTTTTTTTTTTGTACTTTAGTTAGCAAGTAATGGGAATTTACCTGTCCTGAATAAAAAACTCACAAAATTTCAATCCTTTTTTATGCTTCCAAATATTTTAAAATTTTTATATATGGATTAAAAGTAAAATATCCTGTGTTGATTAAACAAATAGATAATTTATATATTTAAAATTAGTATTTAAGAGTTAAAAATTTAAATGTATTTTGTGTCCGCATATGCAGAACATTAGTGTTACTTTAGGAAAATTTATATTATTTGTTTTCAAAGTATTTGTATATTGCAGTTGGCAACGGTAGAGAGAAAACGATGTCGTTTCTTCTTTACAGTGCGCTTATTTAGAACGCGATAATTTTGTTCTATAATTGCTATTTATCACAATGTTCATTTCAACATGGTAAGTATTTTTATTTTCTTACAGGAGTGTTACCCATTTATTTATTATTATTTTTTAACGTATAAAAATGTTAAGTTAGGGAATGCTGTATTTTCTGTTCAGGAATCAATAGGCCCAACTAAAATTTCAATAAAACAGTTAGAATTTATTTTAGTGAAGAATTCCTTAATAAATGTCATGAGTGTTACCGTACATGAGTGTTACCTTACATGAGTGTTACTTGGAAAAAGTAACACTGATGAGAAAAGAAGTTAAGTAATTAATTCTAAAACTATAAATCATGTCTAAGATTTAAGTTATGATTATAATAGATTCATGATTCAGGGATATATTTTGTCATATTATATATATTTATAATTAACAGGATTTTCATGTCTGCACACGTGTTTTGTAAGTGCTATTTAAGATTCAAATTTTAATTCTTAATAAATAATTTTCAAAGGACTATCTGTTTTACACAAATCATAGTTTAAACTTTTAAAAATCTTTTTTTTATATACATATTGTTACAAAAAAGCTGTTTGCTGCAAGATGAGTCTTATCGCTTGTCATGAGTGTTACCTCTTTTCATGAACGTTACTGTAACTAAGAATCAGAATTTTATTAATGCATTTGTTACTTCACTTAAATTAATTGTTTTGTCTATTAGAACTTTCTAATTCTTTATTATAACTGCAATGAAAATAATTAATTTTTAATTAAATTTGTTTTTAATCAGAAGTTATACCCTTTATTTAAGAAGCAAAGTAACACTCATGGCATAAACAACCATTAAAATGCTTTAAATTTATGAAATAAATAAATACTAATGCATTTTTGATTTATTAATACATATTTCAGAACCTTAAGCAATTTTTTAATTAATTATTGATACAAAAAAAAAATCAGAATGTTTTATAGAGGTCACATTTATGAGAAAAATAGTGACTGGGCAAGACATTTCTTGAAATTTCTGAAATATAAATAAAAAAACTCCCAAATAATCTACTGCTTAGAATGTTGTAAACTATAAGAAACTCATACCTGAGTAAATTTTTATATTTAAACCAAATTATTTTTTCAAATTTTGTTTCACCTAATACGGCAATACATTTGAAAACGACCCTAATCAGTTTGAGTGTGTTGAAATAATAGTTTTATTCTTATTGGACAAAATAAATAGAATCTGATGCTAAAAATGTGTAACTGCAAAATGTTTATCATAAAAAAAGAAAAAGAAAGAAATCTTATCTGAGGCTTCCAGCGATCATTAGCTGTGGAGTAACTTTCTTGTTCAGCAATTTGCAAAAAAAAAAAAAAAAAAAAAAAAAAAAAGGTCATAAATATTAGTAGTTTATATTTCAAAAAAGAGTGTGTTATATATATATATATATATATATATATATATATATAAAGGAGATGAAGAGGTTTGGGATTTTCACATTGCAAATTCCATTTTACATACCAGTTCCTTCCTTCCCCCCCCCCCACAAAATAAATAAATAAACAATAATAAATAGGTATCAGCTCTAGTGATGTTGTCACCACTGTGTATGATATTCTTCACTTATAATTAAAAAATGAAGCAAAATAAATAAATAAAGGTAGAAGAATTATCGCTAAAGATTAAAAAATTATAACACTAACTATTTGATTACTTCATTATAATAATTATGTAAATACAGCTGTAATTTTATATCACTGTAGATTTTTTTTTCCATGTCTTGTTAATTTTTTATCAGTATATATTTTTTTTAATCGACTGTTAAATCGCACCTTAAATCTTTTTACAGCATAAATGTTATATTGTGGCAACTTGTGATAAAGATCTGAAAAGAAGGATTAGGAAAATTCCTGGTGTCCCAATTATGTACATAAATCAACACAGGTATGTTTTTTGCAGATTTTGTTTATCAATAATTCAGTTTTTTTTTTGTGTGTGTGTGTGTTATAATGTACATTATTGTCTATGTATGTGTTATTTCCTGAGACTTTAAAAATGCTCTTCTATTTATGATAGAATTTTGTTCTAATTACCTTATTATTAAAACATTGTATATCAAAATTAGTGAATACAAAACATGTTATATATAGGTAGTTGCCTACAGTTAGTTGTATGAAAAAGATTAAAATGTGCCTATAAAAGAATATTACTCTGTATTTAAAAGAATAATGTGTTGTAAAAGCTAATTTTAATATATTTTTGTTAATATATTTTGTATGCTAATGTATTTTTTAAAAATTCTTAAATAGAGCACATAAATTACCTACAATAATACAATACAATTACATTTCAACAGTTCCAAGTCAATTAAAAACTTGCCTTTAAGAATGTAATTATATTATTGTAATTTATGAATTTTTAAAATATATATATTATCGTACACTAATTAACCTTCATCATACGTTATTCACATTGAAATGTGTTTTAGTATTTATAGCAAATAAAACAATAGGCTCAAAAAAAAAAAAAAAAAAAAAAAAAGATTGATCTTAAACTGAGCTTGTTATTCCTTCCTCAATATAAATTCCTCTGTAGCATTTAATTCTTCTAATGGCTTGTTTTATTTGTTGCCCAATTCTTGAAAAAATGTTCACAGTTGTAATTATTCGTTACTTAAGGAAATATTGATCAAGGAAAATAATTTTATTTTGCTGTGAAATTTTTTATCTTTTCTGTACATTACTTTTTACCATTAATGACATCATTGCCAATGGTGTAGTCATTTAAAAAAAAAAAAAAAAAAAAAAAAAAAAAAAAAAAAAAAAAAAGGATGTATGCTTTAAGCAGAGAGTCTACACTCAAGATAGATGGTATACCCTATAGCACATATACAATAGCAGAGAAACAGGGGGTATACAGTGTTGCTAAAAAAATCCAGAAGGTATACGACATATACCAGGGTGGCGAGTGGTTAGATAAAAACACAGTCAATATAGATGATAAATACCAGTATTTCGTCAAAGAAAAATTCAGTTTATATAATCTCTTTATATTATTTGACGTATTTTCTGTAAGAAATCACTGGTAGTTTTTTCTTTTCTTGACTGTGTCCCGGTTTTCCCTGACCACTCGCCATCCTGTATACCCTCCACTATATCTCTGATCATTGTATTGTTGAATGCAAATTTTTCCTTTTTTTCTACAGATTTCTGTTTTGTCAGTTCACAGTATATCCAAAGATCAGAAAAAATGCTTTTTTTATTGTAGTTGAACAACTACTGTGTTGAAAATTTAATTAACTACAAATACAGTCACTTGTTATAAAACTTAGTGTCAATAACCTACTTTTCAAAAGTAGGTACTATTTTTCTACTTTCATATTTTATTAAAGGATTCAATTTACACTTGAAAGTAAGGACACAGATTAAAATACAGTAACAAGAAATAATACAGTCTCTTCTTATTATATTGTACCTGCCAGAATACAATTAAATAGCTGGAATATAACTGTGAGCTGGAATATAACTTTGATACATTAAAAAAAAAAAAAAATAGCAAAATTATGAAAGAAACTATACAATTAATATTTAATTACAGTTATTAAAAAAAAAAAAAATCTGGGGTGACCCTATTTGATTTTTGGAGCAGTTTATAATACAGTGGGTGGGTTCAAATCGATTTTAATATAACAATAAACAAAAACTGAGATCCTAATTTTACATATTCAAAGTGAGGCCTAGGGGCATCAAAATTTAAATGAGGCATTTAAAATTGAAGTGAATCATGTCCTTTTTGGGTACTTTCAAGATATATCAAGATAGTTTCTTCTAGATTGTAATTTTTTTCTTTCACTAAAATTTGCTACTGCCATTTATCGGTAACCATTACAACTATAAATTTAATCCAAATATGTGATGAAAAGGTAAAAATTAAGTGGTTCAAGGAAATAATCATCCTAATTTAGCTCGAGTGGATTTGGTCCTATTCAGTTCTGAATGTTTTGATACATGGATTCATTTTTAAAATTTAAATATAGCTAAAATTGATATTTAGCTATAGCTAAAACTGACTCTGGGCACCTCAAAAAATGTATATAAAAATGTACCAGTATTTCCAGAATCGGTTTTCTTTTTCATGAATAGATATTGTACTTTAGTTGCACTATATGTGTATGGAAAGTGAAAATGTAATTGAACTACAACTTATTTTTTGGGAGATCTACTCCAACAAAGATATATTAAAATTTTGGATAAGGCAGGTTTTAAAATGTTTGAGGTTGTTTCTATCTAACAAGATAAGAAGATGCTCAAATGTTAGTATCACCAGCTGATTTAAAATTTTATTGATTGGTAAATTGCCAAGGCACAATATGACCTAAGAATAAACTAAATGCACTTTTTAAAAATGTGGGGGGGGGGGGGGGGTGGATTCACTTTAAAATCTTATAGAAATTGACACATTGATTTATGCAGTCACAGCTGTGCGATTCTTATGCAGTCAAATTCTGCATCGCCACCATACATAGGAGCAAAATCAGCCTTGTTGAAACTTTGTTTTTTGTAAACAGCAATTTGTGATTTTCTTAAATAGCAATTTCATATTTTGACATTGATTTGAGTCCATTCCAGAAATTTAATATTGATTAGAAACATTAAAATTAGTGATTTTAAATAGCTGCATGCAATCTATTAATGAAAAAATAGGCAAAATAAAATATTTTCTGTAATTTCTAAATTATTATCCTTGATATCTCAAGCTTTCTTATCTTGAAACCCTTTATATCGAAAAAATATAAAAAGAAAGAAATTTCTTCTGTATTTTCATCAAAATTCTTAAATATTTTCCATAGTTATATCAAAATAAATTTCCCAAAATCCTTAATATGATGAATTTTTTGCACAAAAATTAGTTTGACTTTTTACTTTTGGCTATAAAATCAGTTTGATCTGGATGCTGGTTTCACCTTCTAGGGCTCTCGGCATCATGGAAAGTCAGAGAAATACAAAGTAGCCATGGTAAGTTAGGGAAATTTCAAAATATATAGGAAAAGTTAGGAAATTTATAAGGATTTTTTAACTATCCATGGAGAAGTCTTGAGGAAAAATAAAAAATGATGCGAGATTAATCAAATAGTTTCTGGAAAAAATCATGAAAATTTTCAAACAAACACAAAAAAATACAGCAAATAAATTGAAGAATGATTGCAGAAACAATTTGCTAATTTTGACTAAACAAGGGATTGCAAAAATAAGTAGCAAATTTTGTTGTATGCTCATTTGGTCAGCGAATTTTTGCAGATTTGGTCAAGGGAAATAAAGGGAATTTTTTGAGATTTGGCCAGAGAAAGTCAGAAAATTTTCCAGTCATATTTTGCTGGGAACCCTGCATTCTTTTATCCCTTTGTTGATACAATGAACTTAAAGGGTAAGAGTGCAAAACTTTTGAAACCAAAATGCCACAATACCATTTTTTGAAATCTTTCTGGGGAAAGTGCATTGGTAATTCAGCTACTTGTGAGAAGTGGCTTTCAGAATTCGCTTCTCTTTTAAAGGGTTATAAAGCAGATGATGTGTTTAACACGGATGAAACTAGATTTTTCTATTACTGTTCTTCCTACAAAATGGTGGATTCAAAGATGAAGAAAGCTGATGTAGCAAACAGAATAAGCTTTGTGTAACTGTGCTTTTGGCAGCAAATCAACGTGGTGAAAAAAAGTTTATTTTTCTTATCATAGGACATTATAAAACGCTGAGGTGTTTTGCTAAAATTAAGTCATTACCAATACTGTACAGCCCAAATATAAAGGCTTGGATAACAAATGCAGTTTTTGCTGATTGCCATGTAGGAATCGGTAAAAAAATGGCTATAAATAAAATACACATTTTCATCTTCATAGACATTTGTAATGCCTGTGCTAATATTCCAACACTGAAAAAAAATAACAGCGTTAAATTTTTGCCATCAAACATGATTTTAAAGTTACAATCATTCGACCAGAGATTATTCAGTAGCTTCAAAGTTAGTTATTTAACCCAAATTGTGAAAAGACTTCTACATAATATCAGTCAAGGTAAACCTTGCACATCTATCAACATCTTACAGTCAATGCAAATGGTTAAAAGAAGAAATCGGCAAAAACAAGAAGAAATTGTTTCTTAAAAGAAGAATTTTTAGAGTATGTAACTTTTAATGAAACAGTGTAACTTGATTCCATTAAACAAGCAATTGAAAACAGAGAGTTGAATCTAGAACAGTGGGAACTTGAATGTAGGCAGTGAACTTGAAACATTTGACACTATGACAGATGAAGAAATAGCTTCCAGTAGTAATGCAGAAATTTCTTATGAAGAAATCGGAGACTTACAGGATCAACAAGAGTATGAAAATACCGCAGTGAAAGATGCCAAGAAAGCAGTTGACTTGCTGCAGAAGTTTCTTGAGTCAAACAGAATATTAGAACTGACGCATTTTTTACCACTCTAAGTTAGAGAAAACTGTGCAATTGCAAAAAGATTCTGCGAGATGGCAGACTTTAATTAAGGATTTTTCTTTCAAAACTATCAAATGCATTTCTGAATGAGGAATTGGATATTATTTAATCAAAACAAGTATATGTGTAACACAATGTTGAAATTATTGAAACTTTGAGAAGTGCAATTTGTTAATTATTAATAGATTATGTTTAGTTTTTGATGAATCTTATTTTTTACAGCAAAAGTAGTTTGTGAGATTCGATTTTTTAATTTTGTCAAAACCTTGATAACTCTAAACTTCTGTATCTTGAATTATTTTCTCTTCCACATAGATATAAGATATTAAAGTTACACTGTATTATTATTATTATTTAATACTATACTGATTTATCATTTATGTATTGTTCTATCTACATTTATTCTTTTTTCTTTTCTATTCTAGATATTCTATTGAAAGAATGCCTGATGCTTATGGAGCTCCAGCTTTATAGTGAAAAATAAATTTGTTACTTATTTTATGTTTTAGTTCTTATTTTTTAATTTCTACACATTTTTTAGATATATTTTTACAATTTATTCTCACATGATTTAATTTAACCTTTATTAGAATTACAGTAATTACATACATTACAATCTATATTCATATTCAGTCAGAGTCAGCAGTAAAATTGAATTTATATGATTAATTAAAGGTAGTAAATACAATATCCCCCCACCATTCTCTTTAAAAACTGCCTGATTATTTCTTTTTCCTTATGTTATGCAAATTGGTTTAGTTTTATTAATTTAGCTTCAATTTTTAAGTGAGTTATGAGAATTTATGTTGTTCTCTATACGTATATTAAAGAAAGCAACGAGTATATATACATATAATGTGTAGCCAGGCTTGCTGCAAATTATTAAAATGCAACTGTTTACATTCCAAGGCAGTATTAATGTATAGTTTTTTTTATAATATCTATATTATACAATCGAACCTCATTGACACAAAATTTTGCTTAACACAAAATAATTCTACGGTCTCATCTCATCAAGTAAGTCTGAAAATCATGTTAATTAATTCATTTAACATTTAACAGATTTTTTTCCTTGATCTTACTTAAGACGAAATATTTTTTTTTCTTCCCCATCACAATCAAAACATGATTCCTTATATGGAGTTTTGGATAGTTCAAACTTATATGTCAGGTTCTTGTATTACAAAAAAAAAAAAAAAAAAAAAAAAAAAAATCACGATTCAAAACGGACCTAGAGTGGAAAGTGTCGTATTAATAATGGTGAGCTTAGATAATGGAATTGTAAATGATCTAATTCGGCCATAAAGTTTTACATTGCGTTTTAAATCTATTTTGCAACAGCCCCTAAAGTTCTTTTAGGCAAACAGTTGAAACAAAAATAATAAAATGAAACGATCTTACTTTGTTGTGTTTAAAATAAAATGATGAGTAGACTTTTCAGTAACAATATCTTCTTTATTAAATCCATCATGAGAAGGAAGAAAGATCTTCACCTTATGGCCACCGAATTGCCGTAACGATTCCTCAACTTTTAAAAAGTTTATCTTGAATAGAATTTCACATAAGTGTAAGGAGCAGCACAAAATGTATTAAAATAATCCTACTTGAATTTGAACTTTAAATAAAAAGATTTTGTAATACTATTAAAATTCAAGGAGTCTGAAGAGGCGACGGCAGACTTTTTAACTTCTCCATTCATCCTAGGGACGGTGACCAGTGAACTGGGTCCAAAGCCATGCGCTCCCAAAAAAATTCACGTCATGACAGCAGTAACACCAAACTTATTCTAATTCAAATTAACAAAACTTTTAATATCTAGAAATTAACGGGGAGGACAAATGTAAACAAACGAAATATTTAAATCTATTGATCAAATTTAAAAAGTTGGCGAAACACCAAAAACAAATCAAAACCCTTAAAACAATATGAGCAATCTCTGATTTGCTGTGATCGAAAAACGTCATGGGTTGACCACCTCCAAAAAGAGCCACGATGATCAGAACTATTGGGCATGCGCTTCGCATCGGCGAGCAGCAAAGCGATGTATCGCATAAAAACAAACTTTACAGGCGCGCACCAGAGCCGACGCTTGTCGAAACAAAACCAATTGCGTCTGTGAACGTAATGAAAAATGTGAGATGCAAGATTTCATCTCACAATACCCCCCAACGTCAAATAAAATTTTGATGTGCCAGACAGATGTTAACAAATTTACATCAGGATGGGAAAATCAAAATTTTGATAGACAAAAATTAAAATGTTGCAAATAATTTTTCATAATGGTGACCAAAAGGGAAGAGAGAGAAAAGAGAAAGCATACATCATATATGTACATAGCATATTAAAAATTACAATGCCAGTATAAAAGTGTATACGATAAATACACATAAAAATGCCAAATTTCACAATTTATGGCAATTTCTTCCATTAAGATCTCATATAAATTTTCATCAAAATACTTAAGTACAAATGCTAAACAAAATCATTATTAGCATATAAAAAAATGAGATCACATCAAACATTTCAATTAGTACCAAAAAGAAAGTTGCATTTTACAAGCAACAAATGTCAAAATACCTTGAGTATTTGACTGCCTAGGACTTATAACTTATTTAGTATTATTAAACTAGAGTATTTACTGTCATTACTCTAAACATAAACTGTGATCACTCCAAATATAGACTGTCATTCCTGTAAATATAGACTGGTCAGTATTAAATATACCATAAGTTATTTTTTTTTAAATAATATATTCATTTTTATTTAGTAACAAACATGTAATGGACTTAACCAGCTGTATTTCACATGATACAAGCAATCAAATTGTGCACTAAATAACTACCGAAAATATAAAACAGATAGCTAAGCTAGTTGCAACTATATATATATATATATATATATGAAAGACATGTTTGAAAATTGTTTCACAATTGATTTATTTACTCTTACCAACCCTTCATTACCTAATGAAAACATCTGTTGTAAAAGTAATATCAACAAACACATTTAATATAAATATTTCTCAGAAAAATTTGCATTATTTACTCAGTAAACATTTTCAATATATATCATTCATTAAAACTTACACTATCACTTGATACAATCTTGAAATATGTGTAAAAACCATGGTTTTGTTGACAAAGTAGGTATTTGGGTTGGGTGGGGATCCCCAGAAAAATAAATAAATAAATAAATAAATAAATGCTTTCATACATACTGAAAGATTAAGTAATTATTTGACACTATCATGGGAAAATTGAAATTTTAAGTATACCATAATACACATAAAATCCTTTATATAAAATATTTCAAGCAAAAAAATAAATAAAAGTTATGTAGGAAATATATTATTTGTTGAAATCATCATAGGAATTATTAAACACCAGGCTTACAAAAATGACTAACAAATTCCAAGGTAATGAATTTTGTCATCAGATCTGTAAAAGTAAATATAAAGTATTAATTTAACATAAGTAAACACATAAAGTTAAAAGGAAGTATATCAAATGAATACTCTGTGTATTTTGATGCTGTTATACAAAATTTCAGAGAGCATAGATCTCCTTTGAAGACCATTGATACCTTGTGTAAAAGGGATAAATATATATATATTAAAGAATCGTATGACTGCAGAAGATAACATTAATGTTCTTGGGATCAAAATAGTTTTTAATTCCCTAAAACTATCATTGCAGTTTGCATGAAGAGTTCATCATTAGCTGCTTATAATCTAGTCAAAATACACACAGTCAATATCATGTAGGTAGTCTTTCCATTTACCTTAAAATCTTTTTAAGAAGGAAAAGTTGTGGACAATGTTGGAAGTTATGTGGTATTCTCTAATGATACACATAGAGGAATCAATTTTAAAAATTCGATAGACATCATATAGGAAATTGGTCAAGAAATATTGGGCGACAACACAACATCTTCGTACATCATTTACTTGAAGCTAATTCACTAGCTTTTAGGAACCATTTTTGAAAGCACTACGCATATGAATTACGGAGCACTAATGATGAGAACTGATGATGCATTTGAAGACACACTAGTTGTATATTAAAAGAAAAAAAAATTGAGACACATGTAAGGTAGTTGACACAATTGATGATAGCAATAAGCACTTCTTTGAATTTCTCAGTAAATTTTGAAGATTCACCATGGAACACTTCTTTATAAAAAGGCGCTGTTAAATAGTACTAAGAACTGTGCTTTTCTCATTTCTATAACTTTATGTGTAAAATAACTTGAATTTCAAATTTCTTCATAATAATAATTCTTTATAAAAAATTTTCATTGTATTTTTGTTTAAAAATTTGTTTTATTAATGTACTGTATCTTGGTAAAATAAATTTTCATTAGAGTAAGTATAAATAATTTCTGCCTTATTTACACACAGCTAAAATGTATGCGGTATATTAACACAATTATATCTGTTGTGATTTGACATTCCTGTCATTGCTCAAAAGTCGTTTGTGCAGTTTTCAGATTTTTTGCTTTTGGTCAATCTCATCCCTGAAGCAATTTGTTTTGAAAAAATAGTTTTAGTAGTAATGAACTTCTGTTAACAGAATCATTGGAAATATACCTTAAGTTACTCATAAATTTTACTTGCATGTTATCAGATTACAATCATTATATTTTATTGACAGTTTTCTGAAATTTTATTGGCCAACAAACTTGGTCTTTGAAGTCACTTCTATAAAACATTTCATGAGATTTCCTGTCACGATTTTATTGGCTGATGAATTTTTCCTTTGAATTCACCTCTCTTACAATGGCTGTTTCCTAGGATTTCCTATAATTTTATTAGCTAACTAGCTGATCTGCCCGGCATTGCACGGTTCCGAGATGATAATATTAAAGGAACATGAAATTTGTGATTTTATCTCTAACTTGAAATATGTAAATTACGTTGTCTGAAATACACGGCCACTGACTGTGTGAAAAATTGGTTTAAAAAAATAAACAAATAATATTTAGCGGTAAAAATGTTCAAAAGGACTGCAATGGGAAGCGGGAGAGGAACTACTCAAGTAATAATTAGAATTTTGAAAATCTCAATGTCGGATATATCAGGAAAGGCTTTGGGGTACTTTCAAGAAAGTTTTGAGCCTCGTAAGTGCCGTAGATTTTGCTAGCCATCGTACAAAAACATACATGGACGCAGACAGTGCGTTTAGTTATTTTATTAGTGTAGGTTCTGTGGATATTTAAAATAATTCCTATACAGCAAATTCATTAGTTTTATGGTTTTTGCCTTTTTTACGCGCAATTTAAAAATAGATAAGACCATGATGCGTACAAAAATCTGTAATATTGACAAAATTGCCAAAAAAACCGATGCTAAACGCACAAAAAATCGTTAAAAACCACATCGAAAATCGTACTGAAAATCGCAATGAAAAAAATCACTGAAATTGAAAATTCATATCAGACAAAATTTAGTTAATTAAGTTTGAAACAATTCTATTTTTATGATTCTCAAAAAAAAGCCTCAAAATGTGGAGAAATACTAAAAATTGCAATAAAAATTCGTTAAAAGTTCCAAAAATCGCCGCACGAATTTCGAATAAACTTTATTGAAAAGAGAAAAAAAAATTACTATATTGAGTGAAAAGAATGAAACCGTATTCCTTTCACTAATATGGAAAAATCGGCTCGAAACATAAAAAGATCGCCAAAAATCGTCTAAAAAATTAAATAAAAAAATTCTAATCAAAAATCGAGCTTTGAGGTGCAAAACTACATGTAAAGAGGGTATCTTCCCTCCAAATTTTGTAACTCTACATGCAGCGGTCTCTTCAGATTAAATTGTCAATTAAATTGACTATTGTGTATATTGCAATAATTAGGCTCAGAAACACGGCACCAATCTGTTGGGTCCTTTTTTTTTTTTGACTACTACAGATCATAAATTAATTAATAAAAAAAAATCATTCAGTAAAATTGTTTTTTTTATATAACCATTACTATGTAAACAATCATTTCTACACTCAATTTCTTAATTAGTTCAAATATTTCATCTACTTTACTAATGAGTTAGCTGAGATCCGGACTAGACTACCTTCTATATGAATTTTGTTGTAATTTAAGATAATCAAAACAAAAGGAGATTTCATAAGGATAAATACTATTAGATAACACAAGTTAAGTTAAGAAATTACAGAAATAAGAAAGATTACCAAGAAAAAATTTAAAACTAATTAAAAAAAAAATACATATTCATTAAGTTTCTATACATATTAATGATTTCCAGTAAGTAATAATGATAACACAACAATATTCTCAATCTGTCTAGATCTCAGATGTAGCATATAAGGATCTGTAGCAGTGAACCCAATATTTTGCCAATGTTGTTTTATGGGATGTCAAACTCGAATAGATAACTTTAAAGCTCAAGACCTTTGTTAAAATTTCAAAAGGTAGAAGAAAGACCCTGGAATCTCCCATCTATTTGTGGGGAGCAAAGAAAGAAAAAAATTTTTTACAAGCAATAAGATTTCTACAATATAAACACAAGCATCCCACGATACAACAATGACATTATGGCCAAAAAAGTATAGTGTTAGTACATCTATTTTAATTTCTCCATTTTTTTTTTTAAGATAAGTTAATTCATTCTAAATCATGTGAACTTCTCAACAGTTTTGCTTTAAAAATTTCTATTAATTAGCTAAATATCTTTACTCACAAGGGGACCACCAGACATGGTGCTCACAGATTTTGATGTTTTCAAAGTATGTTGTAGGGGTCATACCACTAATTATTCTGGTAAAAGAATTCCTTCAAATGGACCTTGGTTTTTGAGAAATTGGGGGTCAAAGTTCAACGTATGTTTCAAATACTTAATTGTACTACATCTGAATGTCGATTCGTGGCGTCGTGCCAAAGCATGTGTTTGTGATTCGAAAGGTTGTTGGTTCGAATCCATCCTCGGCTTCTATTTTCTTTCTTATACATATATATTTTTACATGTTAAAAATTTTAAGCAGAATTGGGAATTCTACAGCTTTGAACCTTTTGATATTTTCTGAAGAGGACAGTTTACTTTTTCAATATTTTATTATTACTATTATTTCAAAAAATATGGCTCAATTGGTGGACTGACTTCAGTTCAGGGTTCAACTAAAAGTACATTTTGCAACAAATAATTAAATAAAAATGCGTATTTAATTAAAATTTTGAAAAAGTATAAGAAAATTTTAATATTTTAAAATCTCCACAATTTTAAATAATAATATTTTTAGATTAATCAATCACTTTTCTTTCAAATGTGTATTGCACAATACTGTGCATGTATTTTTAGATAATGTAATGTAGTGCTGTGAAAATAACGGCAAAATGAATAACCGTATGGTAACGTTGATTTAGAATTCTCTACCCGTTAAAAAGTATTCGTTTCGCTAGTCGTTACTGTTCAGAAAATGGGTATTCGCAGCAGGGCCGGATCAAGCATTTCTGGGGCCCGGGGCTACGGGAAATTTTGGGCCCCCCCCCTCCTCTTCCCCAGATACTGAAAAATTTGCCCCCCCCCCCATACGACTTGTTTTTATCCCAAATTAAATATGCATTTTTTTAAATTATTTTATTTTATTTCATTGTTATTTTTAACAGTGCAATAATTATATTGTTTAAACACATACAGTTCAAACATATTTTATAAATTTTAAAAGAAAACAAATTAAAGATAGAAAGAAAACAAATTAAAGAAAAGAAATTTTTTATCAAAAATGGAAAGTGCTATTCTATTTCAAATCGCTTCAACAGTCAGGCTGTCAATTTTATGCCTTTTGGTCAATTTTATGCCCGTTTAAAATTTTGCCAGAAAATGCTTCAGAAAATTTCACTTCATTGAGCTGGGAATTTGAAACCACTTTAACCCCTTTGGCCCTGACGTCCTATTAATAGGACATATCTTTTATTGAGTATTATTTTGTCTTAAAGACTATTTTATTTAATTCCAGCACCTAATAATGATAGCATATACTGATACATTTACTACTATGACTTCATCTATGTTTCAGCATTTAAAAATATATATATATATATATTTATTAATTATTAGCAATTCATTCAGACCCCGATTATGACTAATTGGGGCCCTGGGCAAAAAAAATTAGGGGCCCCCTTTCAAATCATTATAACATTATTCAAATTAAACTGATGGTCACTTATATATGCATGTGTTTGATATTTTCGTAATAAGTCATAAATCGTAATTCATGTTTCGTAATATCGTGACATTTCATAAACATATTTTCGCACCTTGGATATAAATGGAAGAAAATTCTGAGCTCCATCAGTTCTAAATTAAATACCTTAATAAAAGTACTCTTTTTTTTTCTTAGTACAGAATAAAACTTTTATTAGAAATTTAGCTCTTTGTCAATTATTTTAAGATGAATTTAATAATTTCAATATATGAAACAGTTGGAATTGGAAAAATAATGTAAATATTTAATAATTTAATGTATGGATTTGGGGGCCCCTTAAGGTCCGGGGCCCATGGGCAAAGTCCTGATTTGCCCATGCGGTAATAAGGGCCTGAATTCATTGGCGTTTCTTTTAATTCAAACATATGTTTTACTCTTTAAATTTAAATTAGGTACTCCTTTTCCAAATTAGTAATTTATGATAGAAGGTAAAAAATACTACTCAATTTTTATGTTTATTTTATCCGGTAGTAATAGGACATTTTCCAAACGTCCTAAAAAAATTTTTCCTTAGTCTATTGTTATATGAAAAACACGCAAATTAACTACATTCATTAGGCTTCAATAAAGAACACATTCGTTAAATTTCAGTAAACCGCAACTTCCTTGATTTCAATGGATACTTTTAATTTTATTAGCGTAAAAGTATTTTTTTCCCAAAGTTGGAAAAAAAGTTCAGGGCGGAAGGGGTAAAATAAATTAATGACAGTGTTTTAAACAATGCAACTCATAAATATCGATTTTTAGTAAATTGTACAGAAGGAAATTTATATATACAATGTGTATTTTTTAAGCTATTTTAAAGCCATTAAATATACAGATAAAGGTTTTTCTTTACTTAAAAAAAAAAAAAAAAAAAAAAAAAAACATTTATTAAAAGATAATAAAAAAGTAAAGCAATTTCACATTTCCTAAAATCTTTTTGTAATAAAATAAGTACAAAACAAATAATTACAAAAAAAAATAATTTTTTGTAATATTAAAATAAGTATTTATGAAAAAAACTTACCACTAGATTCTTTGTTTTACATTGATTTTCGGCTGAGGAACAAGATAAGACGATTCGACAGGGCCGTAGCAAAGTGTTTTGCCCCCCCCCCCCCCCCAAAAAAAAAATTATAACTTTGGGCCCCCTCCCCTCTCCCACACTTTCAACTGAGTTTTTTGAAAAATATTTATATTGAAGTTTCTATATAAAGAGACAAAAGCTTTCGAATTGTGCGTAAAGACGTAAACCCCGCAACACTTTAACAGACTCGAGGACTGTGCCTTGTCAGTTTCAGAGCCCGCTTAAGGCCCCCGTCCTCGCCCGAGGAAATGCTCGCGAGCTAATGCTATTCCTATGGGGAAGCATTTTTCTAATAACTCTTTCGCATTTTGACATTTTTGAATAATTTTTTTTGCATTGGATAGCTGAGGTGCATGCCGAATGCGCACTTTTTTTACTTTTTCGATTTTGGTTGCAGATATATTTTTTAAAAAGCACTTTCAGTTTTGAAACCGGTTTTGAAAGTGAAACTAACTTTGTAAAAAATATCTGCAACCAAAATCGAAAAAGTAAAAAAGGTGCGCATTCGGCATGCACCTCAGCTATCTAATGCAAAAAAAATTATTCAAAAATGTCAAAATGCGAAAGAGTTATTAGAAAAATGCTTCCCCATAGGAATAGCATTAGCTCGCGAGCTTTTCTTCGAGCGAGGACAGGGGCCTTAAGGATTAGAAGTAGAGGAAGCCTGACTTCACAGGGCAGGGGGGGGTGGGCTATTATCCTATCATTTGTTTTTTCATTTATTAAATCCATTTTCTGTATGCTTAAATTATTCGAAATATTACCATGGAAATTTCGAGTAAATAAAGTTTTTACTACAGTCAAAGATCTATAATCCGCACACCCATAATTCACTGTTTCCTCATTGTTTTTTCATTTTTTTAAAAAAATTTCTAAAAAAACGTTTTTGGATCACTAATTTGTAAATTTTTTAACTGTTTATTTCATTGTTTACATTCGTAAAATAACGTGAATCATAGAAAACAGTGGATTATGGGTGTGCGGATTATAGATCTTTGACTGTATTAAATTAAAACTGACCATCTATATATTATACACATTAAAAAATATTTTATTAAACACATAATTATACATAACCAATTAATTTTGTAAAAGACAAATATGGAATTACAGTTGAGAATATTTGAACTTCAAAATATTTTTCATGTTTTACAAATTGCAACATAGTAAGAAAAAAATATTTCATAATAAAAAAAAAACTATATATGTTTTTACTCTGATTGAATTTATTGAATTAAAAATTAGGTTTGAAAAATAAATTTGGGGGGCCCTTTGTATTTTAGTGGGTAAGCATGGATGGGCTTTATGGGCCTGTGAGATTATTTAACATCGCGAGAAAAAAAAGAAAGAAAGAGTATAGGAAATTTTAAAATAGCACAATTTCTTATTGTGACATGAATTTAGAACACTAGATTTTCCAAGGAAATAAGAGTATAAATTAAATTAGAATTTACTTATTACTTGTTAACAAACGAAATAGTTTAACATATGAATGCAATGGAATCGGAGGTTGATGCAGGAATTTTTTCTTGGATCCCATTTTGTGAAAAATAAAGTTATTTTTATGAAATTTATTCCAGTTATTGAAATTCGCATCAAACATTTATTAGTAATAATTTATTTAAGTCTATATGCTAAATTTTTCATTTCTGGTGAACTTGTTTCCTTTGCAAAACACATATTTTAAAACCTAACACTATAAAATTAATTAGAGTATATTTTTATGGAATAGAATTTTGTGAATGGTGTGTTTTATTAAAAAGAATTTTGTGAAGGAACTCTAATGAAACGCTTAAATGAAAAACATGTAAATGAGAAATGTGTGTTATTAAAATATGCTCTATTAGTATACATATATTTTTCCAAGCTGTGTAAAATTTTCCAATACTTAAAATTTTTAATAATAGCAATATAAATTACATAAAGTAATAAATATGACTTACCAGATTAGTATAAGAGCTCTAGATATACACTTAATTTTATAAATACTATATTATGCGTATTACTAAATCAGAAAAAAAAATTATACAAAAAATCCACATCTGTGTTGTCTACAAACATGTACTTGTATGCATTAGCTGGCTGCTTAGTACTTGAATAGGCCAGTACCTAGTACCAAAGCGAGTATATATACTCCCTTCAAGGTCAAGGAATCTGGTTGCTAATTAAGCTGTTAACATTTTAAGATGATTCTCTAGATGTGATTTATGTCACCCACGTAGTGAAATCGGTGTGAAAAATGACCTATTTTCTAAGAACATAATATCCCAGTGTTTCAAAAGAAAACATACTTTTGTCGCTAAGGCTACGCGCAAATATCACTACTTTTCAGTTACACAAAAAGAGCAATAAATCTATCTTTGAAGATGATGCAGTTTCCGGCTATCGGTGGGAGGAGAACAAAAGGATGCTAGTTTTCGAACCTCTTTAAATGATTTTTGAGGTCCGAAGCCTATCTAATTGACAAAGGATGGGAAAATTTTTCTCTTCAGTCGTAAAGCTGTCAACTGATTTCGCGTGCGATTTCTCACTTGAAGTTCAAATTCAGCGCACTGAAAAAGCAATTTATACATCAAAGCGCCGACAAGAAAGATCAGAGAGAGCGACGCTTGACCACAAGAGTGCTATGAACCTGGTCCTTAAAGGTCAAAAGAGTCGCTAGGTCAAAAACCCATGGACAAAAAGAGAGGGGGGGAAAAACGAGTAAGAAAATAAGGATTTTCAGTTTCTGCGTTTTTGAAATCTAAACAAGATTTTTAATAAGAACAGGGCCCAGTTAAGGCTACGGGAAGCCCCGGAACAAACATCATTCTGGACACCCCCTCTTCTATCTATCTGTAGATTTTTTTTCTTTCCTTTTTTTTTAATATTGTAGAAGTGACAAGCACTAAAAATAAAAAATATATTGTACACAGGCATAAATTTTGTACATTATACGGCTCACATCTATATACAAGATATCCCAAAAAATTGGTCACAACTTTAATTAAAAATATTAATTTGATAATAGAAAAAATGATAGATTGATTGAAATAAGCATTTCTTTGCAAATTTTTACTTTGCTTACCTAAGGTTGACATTACAAGATGTCTAAAAAAGAAGGCTCAAAATTGGACATAATTAACGATTTTAAGTTATCATGTTACGAGGAAACATTAAAGGTGTATTCGAAAAAACGCTTTTCCATTTTCAACAGCTCGAAATTTTCCGATACAATTTTAGACGCATTTTTAAAAGTAGAAACATGAAACTTGCTGAGGGGATTTTTGAAGAGACGTATAAGGTGCCGTGTGATGTTTTTTACACTCAATTCACTAGAATTTGATTTATAAACAATTACCTTTTCTGTATGACTCTTTTTTTCGTTTCCAAATCTCCCACTTCGGAAAAATCGGTTAAAAATGCCGTTTTTTATTACTTTTTTTTGCAACATTTTCTCCATTTATCGAAGAATTGACAATCACGGCACCTTGTGTACTTTATGAATAAGACAATTTGCCAGTATGATGCATTCGAGAGCGAAAATGAATGTAAGAATAAATCGGAAATTAAGCAGCTTGAATCGAAATACACCCTTAATAAAAAATTTCTTTTAAAAGCTATAGGATACAATGTTGTTGTAATCAGGGCCTGGTTAAATCACGGGCATGTAGGGCATCGGACGCCGGGGCCCCCGATCGAGGGGGCCCCCAAGGACAAATATAATTTTTTTGTTAAGGCTAAATAATAAAAAATGGCCAAAAGTGACCAAAATATTTTCTTTCTTTCTTTATTTATTTTTAGGTTTATTGTTGCTCTTTTCTCATCTCTCCTTCCCCCCCCCTCCCCTGGATGTAACAGCTACATCAGAGTTGTATTTATATTTTAATGATTTACATTTAGCCTTATGTTTCTATAACAGAAGAAAAAAATGTATTCGATAATTTCTTAAAGTTATCTTTTTTGAGTTATTCTGCACACAAATGCGAATAGACAATTAGTATAAAGTTAGTTTTAGACACTTCAGTATAATTCAAGAGAAAATCCAAAAGGTTGAAAGGGGCCCCCCACAATCTAAGTCGGGCCCTGGTTGTAATAAAATTTTAATAATTTGTTTTCTGATGATATAGTTTATTTTCTGCGTACAGGGCCCGGACTTAGACAGTGGGGGGCTCTGGGGCAAACACTTTTAGGGGGGCCCCCTTCTATCTTAAAATTGTTCGTAAATTATACTCACGTGACTAAAACTGAAATTCATAACTATTGTATGTATGTGTACATAAATTTCGTACCAAAAAACACGAATTTATTCACATCTATATACATAAAAGCAGAAGAAAGACAACTTCAAGAAATTATAGATTATATGAATATGAGGATAAATGTGAGGCCTTAAGGAGGCATTGGGTACAGAAACAGAGTGGGTAGGAGAAGAGAGAACCTTAAAATCAGGGATGCCACTCAGAAAATAGCAAAAAAGAGGAAATTATACGTAAAGTAATATTTACGACATTTTTCACAACATTTATGCGTGAATTTTGTAAATTATATTGTTTATATTAAACTAAATAAAGAATTACAACTTTTTTGTTGTTATTGTTGTTGTAAACTTTTAATTTATAAGAATAAGTAAAAATCATTTTTCTTTACTTCACAGTGTTTTACATCAATTAAGGTAACCCAGCAACAAGTTCAGTGAGGAATTTTATGTATTGCATCATTTTAAACCAATTCAAGTAACCAAGCAATAGATTTGATGATTATTCCACGAGTGAATAGCAAAATTTTACATTGTTTTTTTATTTTATGGACGAAAATAGCTGTTTTATTTCATGATCGTTTGACGAAAATCATCGTTTTATTTCGCGATCGTTCGACAAAAATCGCCGTTTCACATCATGATCGTTTGACGACAATCATTGTTCCACATCGCGATCCTTTGACAAAAAACGGCGTTTCACATTGCGATCGTTTGACAAAAATCACTGTTTCGTTTCGCGATCGTTTGACGAAAATCGCCGTTTTATTTAGCGATCGTTTGACAAAAATCGCCGTTTCACATGATCGTTTGACAAAAATCGCCGTTTCACAAAAATCACCGTTTCGTTTCGCGATCGTCTGACGAAAATCGCCGTTTCACATCGCGATCCTTTGACAAAAATCGCCGTTTCACAGAAATCACCGTTTCGTTTTGCGATCATTTGACGAAAAATCGCCTTTTTATTTAGCGATCGTTTGACGAAAATCACCGTTTCACATTGCAATCGTTTCACGAAAATCACCGTCTCGTTTCGCGATCGTTTGATAAAAATTGCTGCTTTATATCGTGAGTGATGAAAATAGCCTTTTTTCGATCTTTTAACGAAAATCGCTGTTATATTTCGCGATCTTTTAACGAAAATCACTGTTATATTTCGCGATCGCTTGACGAAAAAGGCTGTTGTATTTCGCGATTGTTTGACGGAAAAGGGTGTTTTACTTCGCAATCGTTCGACGAAAATCGTTATTTTATTTCATGATTGCTTAACAAAAATCACGAATTCTTAAAAATTAAAAAAAGCGGAAATCCGCCTTTTGTCGGAAAAGTGGCATCCCTGTTAAAATTGAAAAAAAAAAAAAAGAATTTTGGTCACTTTTGACCATTTTTTATCATTTGACACTGCTTTAACGAAAAACTTATCTGTCCTTGGGGGGGCCCCCTTAAGCCGGGGGGCCCGGGGCAATTGCCCCTCATGCCCCTGCCTTAGTCTAGTCAGGCCCTGTCTGCGTATGTGGAGGGAGAAGCAGAGAGCAGAGAGGAAAAGGGGAACCACACTCCCATCGTAAGTGTTTGAAAACGTATGAATTTCGGTCACTTTTAGCACATTTTAAGCATTTGACACCTTTTAATGAAAATCCTGATTGTTGGGGGGGGGGGGGGAGCTTAAAAAAGAGGGACCTGGGGGAACTGTCTGGCATGTCCCTGAATAAGAAAAGAAGAATTTGAAAAAATAAAAACTTTTAAAAGAAGTATTTTCTTACATTTTCAAAACAAATAAACTTCGGTAAAAAGGTCGATAGAATCGATTAGGGGGCCCCCTGGCTTCGTCGGCCCCCCCAAATGGGGGTATGGGGGGCTGTCGCTACGGCCCTGCAATTCGATGTGGTCACTTACGAAAATAATGCTAAATATTTAAAGATACTTGTCGATGTCATTCGCAAGGTCGGAAGTGTCGACAGCAGGGGGTCCTAGTCCTCTCCTCGTTATCAGTTTCTTGGGAAAACTTTGGGATTAGGAAGTAGAAGTGAGAAATAGAATAAGGTGTTTTTCTTCTTTAAGTCTCAGAGAAGAGGGTAAAAACAACGTTAGCAACAGTTATAATGGACTTCCGAAGCTTCAATATTGCAAAGGGAAAGAGTGATATTGAAACACAACTTTTTTTCTCTCGTCATTTAATTGTAGTTTAATTATTTTAGAAATAATTTTTTCCCCGTTTTTTCTTTAAAAAATACAAAAAAATTTTTTTTAAACAAAACTTTGGTACAACTTAAGCCACTTTTGGGGGCCCCTGGCTTGTTGGGGCCCGGGGCTCCAGCCCCCATAGCCCCCCCCTTAATCCGGCCCTGATTCGCAGTCATCGAGCATACGGCATACATCGTATAGACTATAGAATAATCTTTGGAAGAATTCGTATTAATAAATAAACTAAAAAACTTTGTAAAATCACCATGCTGTTATTGTTGTAGCTCGAAACGCGTCCTGCTTAATTTTTCATTTTATGGTGATTTTACAAAGTTTTTTAGTTTATTTATCAATTTATCGCCAGTAATTATGGTGTTTTTCACTAGAATTCATATTAGTTAGTGCTGCCATCTATCCGTAAAAGTTACATTTATTGAAATTTTGAACTTTTAAAAATGCAAATAGAATATTAAAACCAGGGCCTTAACGAGAAGTCAATAATTAGGGTGTGTGTGTGTGGGGGGGGGGGGGCGGGTCAAGAAAATGTAGTGGGATGACTCATATATATTTCTCTCTCTCTCTCTGTGACGCAGAGAGATAAATTTCTGCATATTTACACTGTAGTTTAGTTACTATGTTTCTGATTAAACTGTTGTAATAACTTCATTTTATGCTAAGAAAAGAATAGGATTATGGAAAATTCGAGTGCATAACTAGTGCAGTATTAAACATAATGTTGGCTTTATATGTGTAAGTAAAATGAGCAAGTGTTGAAACACTTCGTTTAGTTACAATTTAGTATTTTTTCAAAACGATGAAAGGTCCTCAAAACTAAATTAGATTTTTCAATACAATTTCATTTGGGTTTTTGGAACATAAATTCATTTAGTGATCTTGGAATCTTTTCGGGGGGGGGGGCTCAAAATGTTTTAGGGGGGCTAAGGCGCCCGTAACACCTCCTTAGCTACGCCCTGATTAAAATGCAATACATAATTGTACACAGGGCTATAATTAAAAATGAGTAATGGGAGGGGGGGGGGCGCTCAAGAACATGTAGAGTGGAGCTCATATTTTCATATGCGTAGTTCAATAGCGGGTTTAAAGGTGAGGACACGGATTCATGACACCCCCCCCACACACACACACACGTGCTGTACAGCAGAAATATTCTAAAAATTACTTTAAAAAATAAACATAGCTTAAATCCTTATCCCCCCCCCCCCCTTGTTCAATAATGCAAATCTTTCTGATTCTGAAAAAGGTCTACTGAAATCAAAATTAGGTAACATGGGACACATTTGTGAAAGCAATTTTAATCTCGAGAAATTTGCAAGTGTACTTATTTGGAAACTATGAGATTGAAAAATGTTTTGAAAAATCTATCAAATGAAAAATGTCAAACAGTCTATGAAGTTCGGCATTTATACTAAATTTCCGTACGCGACTGCTAATTGCTTCCTCATGATGACATTTCTGTGTTTGTCAAGTCTTAAAAATTATCGTAAATTGATTAATAACATTTCTAAATCACTTTATGCATTTATAAGAATAAATTTAAAGGCATAAAGTGAAAAATATAGATAATATTTAAGAAAAAAAAAGTTTTAGGCTTAAATTAGTTTTGTTGTGTTATCAAAAGAAATATTAGTTTAAAAATTGCAGAAAAAAATAAATTTTCATGAAAAAATTCAAAAATGTAAATGCATATTAAAAAAATTTTTATATTAAGAAAATATAAAAGTTGTAGCAATTGCTCTAGAAATAAAAATACTTAAAATTTGTAACGTGTAAAAAATATAAATATAAGTAAAAAAGAAAAACCGAAGCCGAGGATGGATTCGAACCAACAACCTTTCGATTCACAAACACATGCTTTGGCACGACGCCACAAATCGACACTCAAATGTTGTACAATTAGGTATTTGAAACATACGTTGAACTTTGACCCCCAATTTCTCAAAAACCAAGGTCCATTTGAAGGAATCCTTTTACCAGAATAATTAGTGGTATGACCCCTACAACATACTTTGAAATCATCAAAATCTGTGAGCACCATGTCTGGTGGTCCCCTTGTCAGTTTAAGATAAAAGTGTATTAATTAATCAGTGCTTATATGATTTCCAGCCTGATAAGTTACTTTAAAATTCTGAATAAAAAAAAGAAATGGTTGAAAACTATTTTTACTTTTAAACATTCAAAGAAACTACTTTAATTTCATGGTATTACAAAATTTAGTATAGTTATTTTGACACTATTGAGATTAAAATTCAAACAAACTAATATCAAGGTAGGATAAATAAAAAAAAAAACTAAAGAACTATACTAAAGCATATCCTTTAAATACATTCTCCTTTATTTAATTTAACATAAAAAAAAAGCATCTGAATTCGCTAACACAAATTTTGTTGCAAACATATGGAAGTATTAATTCATAACAAGAATATTCAATAATAATAAAAGAATTTAAGAACAAATACAAAATACATTTCTTACCTACAGCTATTTCTACCATTCACCCATTTAGGGTATTTTCATATGTATTGTTCACGTGGTTCACAAATTTTCCTTGCACCAGAGCACTTTTTTTAAACTAATTTATGGCGTTTCTGTTGCCCAGATTAGACTTGGAGTAGTCTTTGAAAACAGTCTCTACGCTACCCTCCCTTCGTCTGAAACAGTACGCTGAGCTACAGTAACTTCATGAGGGCTTTGCGACATAATCGCCTATCATCCATCAGCGACACGAATCGTTAGGCTGAGATTTTTCGGCTCTTGGGTATCCACATTTTACCTTGAGAAGTATTTGAAACAACAAAAACAATCTTGGACGTTCACTGCCACATGCTAACAGTCATTTTCAGCCAAGGGGCATTTATTACGCTGCTCTTGATGAAGGCTTCCGTTAAGCACGTATCTCAATAAGCCTTAAGAGTGCGGGAGCTCGGGAAATCAACTGTACTTCTGGTATACTCAACTGCAACATCTAGGATATTTCAACTTAAAACGAGGGGCTCCGATCCCTTTTTTCTAGACCAATAGTTCGGAAGGGACATATTTCTTCAGCAAACTCTGTTATATTTTGCAAGCAACACTTCTGCGACTTCCACTTAGCGTATCTCTGGAAGTAGTGTCGACAAATCGTAGAATTCTTTTTTTTGGCCTCCCCTCTCCCAGATCAAAAACAAGGGAGGGGGGGGGGGACAGAACTTTTGCGCTTCTTCAACTAGATGCTCTCCGTTCGACTCTATCACCAGGACTGACTTTTATTTTCAAAAACCAATTGCACGTAAACCTCTAACATACGGGGGTACTTTTCTGGGAACACGGACGCATCCCCCACTTTCCCCAACCAAAAAGGTGAAAAAAAAGCATCTGAATTCGCTAACACAAATTTTGTTGCAAACATATGGAAGTATTAATTCATAACAAGAATATTCAATAATAATAAAAGAATTTAAGAACAAATACAAAATACATTTCTTACCTACAGCTATTTCTACCATTCACCCATTTAGGGTATTTTCATATGTATTGTTCACGTGGTTCACAAATTTTCCTTGCACCAGAGCACTTTTTTTAAACTAATTTATGGCGTTTCTGTTGCCCAGATTAGACTTGGAGTAGTCTTTGAAAACAGTCTCTACGCTACCCTCCCTTCGTCTGAAACAGTACGCTGAGCTACAGTAACTTCATGAGGGCTTTGCGACATAATCGCCTATCATCCATCAGCGACACGAATCGTTAGGCTGAGATTTTTCGGCTCTTGGGTATCCACATTTTACCTTGAGAAGTATTTGAAACAACAAAAACAATCTTGGACGTTCACTGCCACATGCTAACAGTCATTTTCAGCCAAGGGGCATTTATTACGCTGCTCTTGATGAAGGCTTCCGTTAAGCACGTATCTCAATAAGCCTTAAGAGTGCGGGAGCTCGGGAAATCAACTGTACTTCTGGTATACTCAACTGCAACATCTAGGATATTTCAACTTAAAACGAGGGGCTCCGATCCCTTTTTTCTAGACCAATGAGCTGATTCTGGCCTAAGCGGAATATAACTACACGGAATCAGTCGCTCCCGTAATCCATACCGATTTTTAATCCGTCGCGATTCTGGCCTGAAAGCGGAATTTCAAGCAACCTTTAACCCCTCCCTTTGAAGGTTAACCAGTTTCGACCAAGGACACACGTAGTTTGTTTATTTACAGGGGATCTAAACACGTGTGTTTGCAAGTAGCAAGCCCTTTAAAGAAAGACCGCAGTATTATTAAATACCTATAAGGGAATGATATAATACCGCTATAAACAGTATAAAAAAGTTTTAACAGGTAGGATGAGTTATAAGTAATTTTCGAAGTTTTAAGATACAATCATAAAATTTAATTGTTATTTAGAGAAAAAATTAAAAGATATTAAAAATAAAACACCTTGCAATAACAATTTTAGATTAGCTAAATTTTTAATATTCTAAAAAATATATTTTAATATGATTTTTTTTTCTCTTTTTAAAATATAAGCTTCAACATACAAAATATACGTCAGCGAAAAAATTTAAAACTTATTTCACTCATTTACAATTATAAAATTTTTATTAATATTAAAATTAAAATCAAGGAATTACTTAATTAAAAACTACTTGTAATTATTCTTTTAAACTAAAACAGTGGATTTTAATCTTCTCAAATATACATTTAAAATAATAATAATAATAATGTGAGTATACTTTATTAAAATAACAATTTTAATTCGAACTTTTTTTTCAAGTTTTATAATACAAGCTATAATAGTCCAATAACTGAAAAAGCATGCATCATCATATGTTGTACTTATAATTACAAAATTCTTATTGTTATTTAACGCTTTATCTACCGATATTATTTAAACAAAAACTATTTGTAACTATACTTTTCGATTTCAATAAATTTTAATTTTCTCAATAATATATTTTAGCATTTTTTTTCTTTTCTTAAATACAAGTTGTGCCAGTCAAATAATAATGGTTTTTCTATATTTAGAGTAAAATCAAGGTATTATTTAAAGAAAAACTATTTATAAGCACTCTTTTGATTTAGTGCAATCAGTTATAATCTTCTCAAAAATATATTTTAGCTGAAAGTTTTTTTTTTTTTTTTTTTTTTTTTTTTTTTTTTTAATACAAGCTTTAAAATATAATTTATAAAATACGAGCTATATCAGTCAAATATAATTGGAAAATTAGACTTGTTATAATTATTTTACATTTACAATTATATATTTTTTTACTGTTTCGATCAAAATAAAGGAATTTTTTAAGCACAAACCCTTTGTAATTACGCTTTTGTTTTACCCCACAGTGGCCGAGAAGTTCTGAGCACAAAACTTGTCGACGGGAGGTGCTAGGTTCGAACCCAATCGCGCCCGTCGGCCTAATCGCTCGGAATTTTTCGTGATTTTCCATGCGTAAATAGGGTTAGATCCCCTAAGAAAGACCCCCAGAGAAGGCACTCCTCCACTTAGGGCATATATTCCTCGTGAAAATCTCTGCCCCACCTAATTGATTTAATTTGTTTATTTTTTTTTATTATTTAATCTCTGAAATGATATTTGTTTTTATTAATGTTCTCAAAATATTTTTCTTTGAATAATAGTAAGGATACAAAATTAGACTTACAAGAGCGCTGAAAAAATGTATAGTTAAATTTCTCGCGAAAAAGAATTTCGTTCATATTTTGCCATCTGCCTTAATGTCTTGAATTGATAAAACACCTTTACTAAAGTGTATGCTTTTCTTAAAATTGTTTTATGCACTTTGAATAATTAGCAATTCCAATGTTATTTATAGTAAATACAATAAAAACATAGAAGACTATAATTTAATAAAATTATTTATAAAATATAATTCTAATAATTTGAAAATTTTGCTTAGAAGAACATAATTTAATTTTGAATTATCTTTAATCATTTGCCCCCCCCCCTTTCTTGTTCTTCCCACATGTCCACACTAAGAAAATAAAATTATATTCGTTATTTTACTAAAAAAATTTTGAGCTCACTCAATATTTTTGAAAAGTTGGCGCTGTTTTGATACTTCATTTTTACCTTACTACAAATATATCGCGAGATATTGTTAATTCTGTTAATAGATATAGCGCAATTACCCATACTTAACAAAAACTTTAAACTGATTTTATTCCCCTGTTCATATTTTTATAACTTGCTTGTTTGATAAACACTAATGCTTTTTTTTCTTATGTAGATAGCGTTTTTATTTTTATTTTATTTTTATTTTTTTTTTACTTCATGAGGTATTTAATATTTTTGTGTAAGCACTCTTTTTGATTTAGTGCAGTAAGTTAAATTCTTCTCAAAAATATATTTTAGCTATTTTTTTTTATAAATACAAGCTTTAAATTAAAATTTTTAAAATACGAGCTATATCAGACAAACATAATTTGAAAATTATGTTTGACTTTTTATTATTTTACATTCACAATTATATATATTTTATTGTTTAGAACAAAATAAAGGAGTTTTTTAAGTACACACCATTTGTAATTACACTTATGTATTCCCTGATCAGCTGCCGAGAGGTTATAAAAACGAAACTGGTAGACGGGAGGTGCTAGGCTCGAACCCAATCGCGCCCGTTGGCCTATCGTTCGGAATTTTTAGAACCTTGGTTTACCATGCGTAAATACGGCTTAGGCTCCCAAAGAAAGACTCCCACAGAGGGCACTCCTCCACTTAATGTCTATATTCTTCGTGAAAAAACACCGAAAACACAGGCGATAATGAATAAATAAAATAATGCACTTTGTAAAAATCATCATAAATAAAAAATAAAGGAGTTGCTTTATTTTTATTTATGGTGATTTTTACAAATTGTATTATTTTATCTATATTTCCCGTGTTGATAAATGGCCGTCATAAACACAATCAACTACCTACACTTTTGTATTACTCTGATAAGTTTTAATCTCAAAATATATATTATTATATTTTAGCATAAATGAATAAATATATATATTTAAATACACGTTTTAAAATACAAACAGTTTTAACTCAAATAATTAAAAAAATATGCTACAATCACAATATTGAAGCTAAAATTACTTCTACTGATGAACATAACAAAACTGAAAACAAAAATACTAATAATAGAATGCGAATATACATTTAATAAAAAATAAGTCTCTATCTTCACATAGAAGATCTGCTAATATAAACGCCGCCATCTTAAACCGACATAGATAGTGGGTTTCCGGCTGCCTATAGCAGTCGGAGGAATTACGAGAAAACAAGCCCGTCAAACCGGAGAGGATTCCGAGACGATAGGGGCAGAATTAGAAATTATCACTTCGTCGGAGGATTTCGAGAAAGTCGTCCGATCCGACAGGGGCAGAATTCGCTCACAATAGTTCGGAAGGGACATATTTCTTCAGCAAACTCTGTTATATTTTGCAAGCAACACTTCTGCGACTTCCACTTAGCGTATCTCTGGAAGTAATGTCGACAAATCGTAGAATTCTTTTTTTTGGCCTCCCCTCTCCCAGATCAAAAACAGGGGAGGGGGGGGGACAGAACTTTTGCGCTTCTTCAACTAGATGCTCTCCGTTCGACTCTATCACCAGGACTGACTTTTATTTTCAAAAACCAATTGCACGTAAACCTCTAACATACGGGGGTACTTTTCTGGGAACACGGACGCATCCCCCACTTTCCCCAACCAAAAAGGTGACTTCCCGTTGGTCAGCGCGCAAATACCATATCCAATGTCCATATAAGGAGATGTTTCTATATCTCAATCACGTGACTTACATGAGGTTTTTCACAGACAGGTGTTCTTCAGCTCCCGTTCCCATGAAATCTACAGCCGGGATTCCAAGTATTGCACACAAAAGGAGTAACAGGCACGGGGATATTTTTATGGACGAAAATGTATCATATTCTCTCTCTGAGATGACACTATACAATTTTTTATGGGTCATAAAAAAAAAGGAGTGTACTTTTAGCAATTTTACCCAGGGCTTAAGAAACTGTGTGTGTGGCCAATTATTATAGGGTACGCTATTTATTGTCTGACAACTCATAGCTTGGGAAGCACACACATCTTTAATCTTAACAAAAGGGCTTTTAGCAATTACTGCATTTCTCTGCCGAGCAGGGATTTTATGCGAGTCTTAAGGGGAGGGGGTGTGCTTTTCTTTCTAACATTCACCAACGCTTGCGAAGGCGTGGGAACGGAAAAAGGAATCACAGGAGTATTAAGGCCTGTGCTTATCTAGAAAAACAAGTTGGAAATTGCACGTGAACGTAGCAAATGAGGTGCGTTCGTACGATAACGAAGTTTAAAAATATTCAGATCTTGCTGATATAGTAGAGCGCACTTCGGATACAGTATAGTAATCGAAATCTTTGTGTTTCTGTAAACATGCAGAAAGTAATTTTAATTACACCTCAGAAACGTATATCTTATACATAAAATGTGAAATAGTTGAATATAATTAAAACACGCCTCAAACAATGTTTTCCCGTATAGCATTATGTAGTGGAATACTTTTGTGTGGCCCTGTAATTTAATAATACAAATTCTTTGCATCACAGATTGTACAGAATGCATATTTTAGTATATATTTCATACATTCATACCAATTCTATTATGTTCGAATTAGTGTAACATCATAAAAATGCATTTGAATATTTTTTCCCATTGACCGTAATGTAATGGAATACCTTTGATTGTCCCTGTAAATGATCTATGCATCCGACTTTCATAACGTTTGAAATGGCTCAATAAAATTACGTAATAATTATATGTTTTAAATTTCAAACGATTAAAATGCATTTGAAATTTTTTTCCCCATTGACCCTAATGTAACGGAATCCTTTTGATTGTCCCTGTAATTGATCTATGCATCCGATTTTCATAACATTTGAAATGACTCGACAAAATTACGCAATAATTACATGTTTTAAATTTCAAACGATTAAAATGCATTTGAAACTTTTTCCCCCATTGACCGTAATGTAACGGAATCCTTTTGATTGTCCCTGTAATTGATCTATCCATCCGATTTTCATAAAATTTGAAATAACTCGACAAAATTATGTTATAATTATGTATTTTAAATTTCAAACGATTCGGTTGGGCAGTTTTTGCGTTGTTATATGCGGACGGACAGACAGACAGACAGACGGACAGACAGACGGACAGACAGACAGACGGACGGACTGAGCGACAACAATAGGTGCTACGTATTTACACAATTACGAACGCACCTAAAAAAGGAAAGAGGTGTTTTGAATTTTGAATAATTAAAATTTTAAAGAGAAGCAGTAATCGAAAAAAAAACTGTAACATGACATTCATAGTTTAATATCGCATTCCTAAGAAATAAATAAGCTGTAAAAGATTCATTCGATCAAAAACGAAAAAAAAAAAAAAAAAAAAAAAAAAAAAAAAAACCATGGAGGTTCGCAAAGCAAGTTTTTCAAAAATAAACGGACAATATTTTTATGACATCATTGTTCATAATGACATGATAGATTTGTTTGTCTTATGACGTCATATTATGTAAAATTGCGGCGTTGTTTACAGTTTGCATTCACGTTTCTTTATTGTCATATTTACGAACTCAGAAACGAAATTGATGAAAAAAGCATGCTTTTTCATTATTAAATATTGAAATAATGAAGTATGAAATGCTACCATGATTGCAAACAATTCTTAATTTGTCTGGTCGGAATCTTCCGATTCGGATAATGATTGAAGAAGTAAATTAAATTAAGAATAAAAGTAACATGATGGAATGCTTAGAATACATTTAATGTAGTGTTGGGCGATAACGAGAAGTTTTTCTCGGTTTTCTCGATTGTATGAACATCTCGATAACTTTCGATTGTGTAAAATTTTTCTCGATGACTCCAGTTTGCAATTGCTTTTATACCATACAGGATTCAATTTTATCAAGAGTCGTCTACAGGTGAATGAGTCGGTGTTAATAAAGACACGATGGATTCACTCGCTAGTGAGACCCTCCTTTCATTGGTGTCTCTAATTTATACGCAATCTTCTAATATGAAATCTCGAACTGGGTCCTCATTGTATATGCCATCATGTACCAAACGCGGTGTGCACGCGCAGCAAAAACTTAAAAAAAAAAAAAAATAATTGTAATTTAAGAAATTACCCCAACCATTTGAAAAATGTTTCACTCGATACATTCATCTATCATTTTAAGCTAAATACCAGTTGTTTTATTGTGTATTATCCGTGCCACTGCTATAAATGACTTTATACATGCTGCAATTTGAAGGTACGGTTCGTTTAAGTTATATCACTCTATTGTCGCCAAGCATAAAAGTTGGCGACGAAAGAAACATTTCAAACTATTTAACATTGTTGGTGCAAAAGTAATCATTATTAAAATACAGCTTTGGCATATACTGTTATACTTGTAAGACTTTGGCATATATTGTTTGATTTTACAGAGCAGAATTTTGGTGATGGAGGTTTTAAACCAAAATCGATCGCAGCAGATGCATCTGTGAATGGGTCCATCAGACATCGAATCAAAAAAGTTTTTTCCCAGTTTTTCCCAAGCCGATTGCTTTTTAGTTTTCTTTTTAGGTGGTGGAAAATCGAGAGTAATAGCTATAACATTTTCCGGCTTGTTAGAATCACTATTGGCACTCAAATTTTCCTGGTTAGAACCGACCGATAGTAAAACGCCATGGCTAGTGGATTGGTCGCCCTGGCGACATGATGTTTTACAATTAATCGGTTCGGCATTAAATTGCTTCCTTTTTCGTGATCGCCTTTCAACACGTAATTGGTTTTCAGCGGCTCAATAATCTTTTGATTTTATCATTTTCTGCATTGAAAGACGTTTTTGCGCCAAACCAAATACAGTATTACTCAGTTATCCCGTCGACCAATTTCGCCAAATGATACGAATCGCCAAACTAATAAGCAACTTATACATGTTGACTGTGTTTAATATCATTGAATGCGATATTCACGTTCATTCATTTCTTTGGCTTCGGCTTTTTCCGTATCTGTTAATTTCCGTCTACCCATTTTTAAATTTGTTAGTTTTCTCCTTTATTACAATGATTTTAACCATTTTAATTTACTATTCAAATAAAAATTCTTCTAAAAGTAAAGAATTTAATTTAAATTCAAATAAAAACTCTTCTAAAAGTAAAGAAATTAATTTAAATTCAAAAGTGACCACATCATTCAAAAGTGGTAACATCATTCAAAAGTGGTAACATCATCGGGTCCATTCTCCCGAAAACAACAACCATTTTTCAAATGGTTAATAAATTAAGAATAAAAGTAACATGATGGAATGCTTAGAATACATTTAATGTAGTGTTGGGCGATAACGAGAAGTTTTTCTCGGTTTTCTCGATTGTATGAACATCTCGATAACTTTCGATTGTGTAAAATTTTTCTCGATGACTCCAGTTTGCAATTGCTTTTATACCATACAGGATTCAATTTTATCAAGAGTCGTCTACAGGTGAATGAGTCGGTGTTAATAAAGACACGATGGATTCACTCGCTAGTGAGACCCTCCTTTCATTGGTGTCTCTAATTTATACGCAATCTTCTAATATGAAATCTCGAACTGGGTCCTCATTGTATATGCCATCATGTACCAAACGCGGTGTGCACGCGCAGCAAAAACTTAAAAAAAAAAAAAAAAAAATAATTGTAATTTAAGAAATTACCCCAACCATTTGAAAAATGTTTCACTCGATACATTCATCTATCATTTTAAGCTAAATACCAGTTGTTTTATTGTGTATTATCCGTGCCACTGCTATAAATGACTTTATACATGCTGCAATTTGAAGGTACGGTTCGTTTAAGTTATATCACTCTATTGTCGCCAAGCATAAAAGTTGGCGACGAAAGAAACATTTCAAACTATTTAACATTGTTGGTGCAAAAGTAATCATTATTAAAATACAGCTTTGGCATATACTGTTATACTTGTAAGACTTTGGCATATATTGTTTGATTTTACAGAGCAGAATTTTGGTGATGGAGGTTTTAAACCAAAATCGATCGCAGCAGATGCATCTGTGAATGGGTCCATCAGACATCGAATCAAAAAAGTTTTTTCCCAGTTTTTCCCAAGCCGATTGCTTTTTAGTTTTCTTTTTAGGTGGTGGAAAATCGAGAGTAATAGCTATAACATTTTCCGGCTTGTTAGAATCACTATTGGCACTCAAATTTTCCTGGTTAGAACCGACCGATAGTAAAACGCCATGGCTAGTGGATTGGTCGCCCTGGCGACATGATGTTTTACAATTAATCGGTTCGGCATTAAATTGCTTCCTTTTTCGTGATCGCCTTTCAACACGTAATTGGTTTTCAGCGGCTCAATAATCTTTTGATTTTATCATTTTCTGCATTGAAAGACGTTTTTGCGCCAAACCAAATACAGTATTACTCAGTTATCCCGTCGACCAATTTCGCCAAATGATACGAATCGCCAAACTAATAAGCAACTTATACATGTTGACTGTGTTTAATATCATTGAATGCGATATTCACGTTCATTCATTTCTTTGGCTTCGGCTTTTTCCGTATCTGTTAATTTCCGTCTACCCATTTTTAAATTTGTTAGTTTTCTCCTTTATTACAATGATTTTAACCATTTTAATTTACTATTCAAATAAAAATTCTTCTAAAAGTAAAGAATTTAATTTAAATTCAAATAAAAACTCTTCTAAAAGTAAAGAAATTAATTTAAATTCAAAAGTGACCACATCATTCAAAAGTGGTAACATCATTCAAAAGTGGTAACATCATCGGGTCCATTCTCCCGAAAACAACAACCATTTTTCAAATGGTTAAAAAAAAAAAAAAAAAATCGCGAATTGAACGAACAATCGAAAACGTAATATCGAAACGAAAGTTAAATTTTGGAAACTGCCCCCTGTGATGAAATTATCATCGGCCCGGGTAATTTACCAAGAAAAAGTGTACACACAAAAAAACTCCGTACGTGAAACTTATAAATTTAAGCACATTTTATTGGTGAGAGAGTTGAGACAATATAAGCGCCCCCGCATAAGGGAGAGAAGATTCTGAGAGCTCGTGCGAGCTACATCTTGGCAGTTCAGTGAAGTGCCGACATACCGTCATATCGCTTATCGCCAATAAGGTGTAAGAAGTTTTTCATACAAAGACTTTGGCGATAGAAATTTGGTAGACCACGCTTTCAGCATACGCTAACGATTTTGTGGTTAGGAACCCAGAGATTTTCTCACACCCGCGAATATCTTTTAGGGTTATAGAAATATTTTAAGCCTGGGAAGTAGACAAGAGATAAGCAAGCCGTTACATACGTTGGACTATTGCTGACCAAAATTATGTTATCCAGATGGGCAATTGAACAGATAACAAGGCGCAGTCAGCAGAAACGAGAATAAAAAGTATTTCTAACTCTAGGCATTATTAATTGTGAGATTGAAAACAGGGTGGTGAAAAGCAGATGCAAGAAAAATGTAACGGATAAAAGATTATGCCGAACCAAGCCCAGAATTTACTTTATTTTGTTAATAAGTGCGGTATCTGTCGGACAGATGTTTTTCGAAGACACAACAGAGATTCGTGAGAAAGGAAATTCTATTATTGTTTTCTACAGAGAGCCCCAAAAGATAAAAAGTTTTAACTTCTAAAAATGGGAGTATGAAAACTAAAAATTAACTATTAAATGTAGCATTAATTTAAACTAATGGGTTCATTAATGAAAAGTCCTTCCGGCAATGCCGGGGGGAAGAGGTAGCTTTCATATACTTATTTATATATATCTATTTATTTTAAGGTAAGTTACATTGTTCAAAAATACTAAGCTCAAATTAGTGGAAATAATCTTATAAAATTAGTGATTTTATAAGATTGAATACTAGTTTTTGTCAAGACTGATTATTAATAGGAATTTTTAGAAATTAGTCATCTTTTATTCAACCTGGTTTTATTTTAAGCGATTTAGAGAGTCACCAAATTCCACGATATCATAAAGTGTATGTCATATTAAAGCAACATTGTGGATCGTTCAGATCAGACAGTTTCAAAATGTCAGTCATAAGCAAAATTCAAAGTGCTATAACTCAATAATTTTTTAAGATATAGACAAAATAAAAAGTGTTCTGGAATCGTTGTTTTAAGTTCTAACACGTAAAAGAAAAATATTATTCAACTTTTAATTTTTTCACATTTAATTTTAAATTAAAAAAAATTAAAATGGCCACCATTTTGAAACAAAAAGGTGGATGGTGCTGGCCAACGAACTCGGTCGAGACATTTGTATGTACTATGTACATACCAAGTTTCATTGAAATCGGTTCATAAATACGCGTGTTATCACGTGACAAAAATCAGATCGTTTCAAAATGTCAGCCATAAGAAAAATTCAAAGTGCTATAACTCAATCATTTTGTAAGATATAGACAAAATAAAAAGTGTTCCGGAATTGTTGTTTTAAGTTCTAACACGTAAAAGAAAAATATTTTTCGAATTTTGATTTTTTCGCATTTAATTTTAAATTTTAAATTTTTTTAAAATTTTAAAATGGCCACCATTTTGAAACAAAATGGCGGATGATGCTGGCCAACGAACTCGGTTGAGATATTTGTATTTACTATGTACATACCAAGTTTCATTGAAATCGGTTCATAAATACGCGTGTTATCACGTGAAAAAATCCGATCGTTTCAAAATGTCAGCCATAAGAAAAATTCAAAGTGCTATAACTCAATCATTTTGTAAAATATAGACAAAATAAAAAGTGTTCTGGAATCTTTAAGTTCTAACACGTAAAAGAAAAATATTTTTCAACTTTTAATTTTTTCGCATTTAATTTTAAATTTTTAAAAAAATTTAAAATGGCCACCATTTTGAAACAAAATGGTGGATGATGCTGGCCAACGAACTCGGTCGAGACATTTGTATGTACTATGTACATACCAAGTTTCACTGAAATCGGTTCATAAATACGCGTGTTATCACGTGACAAAATCAGATCGTTTCAAAATGTCAGCCATAAGAAAAATTCAAAGTGCTATAACTCAATCATTTTGTAAGATATAGACAAAATAAAAAATGTTCTGGAATCTTTGTTTTAAGTTCTAACACGTAAAAGAAAAATATTTTTTCAACTTTTAATTTTTTCGCATTTAATTTTAAATTAAAAAAAATTTTAAATGGCCACCATTTTGAAACAAAATGGTGGATGATGCTGGCCAACGAACTCATTCGAGACATTTGTATTTACTATGTACATACCAAGTTTCATTGAAATCGGATCATAAATACGCATGTTATCAAGTGACAAAAATCAGATCGTTTCAAAATGTCAGCCATAAGAAAAATTCAAAGTGCTATAACTCAATCATTTTTTAAGATATAGACAAAATAAAAAGTGTTCTGGTATCTTTGTTTTAAGTTCTAACACGTAAAAGAAAAACATTTTTCAACTTTTAATTTTTTCGCATTTAATTTTAAATGTTAATTTTTTTTTAATTTAAAATAGCCGCCATTTTGAAACAAAACGGCGGATGATGCTGACCAACGAACTCGGTCGAGACATTTGTATGTACTATGTACATACCAAGTTTCATTTAAATCGGTTCATAAATACGTTAGTTATCGCATGACAAAAATCAGATATATATATATATATATATATATGTTACAGGCCAAACCCGATTTTAGGCCAAACTAGATTGGCCTAGTCCAAACTAGTCTATCCTAATGCCCATCGGATAAACTAGTTTTTCCTAGGCCAAACTAGTCTATCCTAACACCCATCGGATAAACTAGTTTTTCCTAGGCCAAACTAGTCTATCCGAACGCCCATCGGATAAACTAGTTTTTCCTAGGACAAACTAGTCTATCCGAACGCCCATCGGATAAACTAGATTTTCCTAGGCCAAATTAGTTTGGCCGAACGGTCATTAGGGTGAACTAGTTTAGCCTGCTATTCATTGGTTTGAACTAGTTTATCCTAGGCCGAACTAGATTGTCCTAGGCCAATTCAATTTGGCGTGATTTTATTGAACTTAAAGACCGCCACGGCGCCAACTTTCTTATTTTGATCTAATTTAGCCTAGGCCAATGCAATTGGACGCGATTTTAGCTCACAGACTATCAAAACCTGAGAGCTAATGTGCTCGCAGATTCTGTGTGTGTGTATGTAACCATGTACGTACGTATGTATGTATGTACGTACATACTTATGTATGTACGTACTAATATAACGGACTAATGTGTAACTAATGTAACGCGAGCACTCTGGTGTTGGAATTTGGACGCGATTTAGTTCAAGCCAGCCGGCTTCGCCCGCTATCGAGCCCCTTCTTTTATATAAAATCTTGAAACGGACGTATGTTGAGGCGAACGAACTGTGAAGTGAAAAAAAACATGATGATAAATATTTAAGAAAAAGGATTTTGCATCGAAATACCACTATTTTCTAATAGTAATTTTTGTAAAAATGCTGGAACTGCTGGAAATTTTTGCTGGAACTTTTTGAAACTTTGTGATAGTTTATCTCATATGATATAATTTTATTAAAAAAAAAAAAAAAAAAAAAAAAAAAAAAAAGAGTTACATTTCGGCGTGAAAGAGGATGTGGTTGCGAGCAAAATCAGGAAATATAACGGAAATTCTATGTTTTAAAGCACCGCGACCTCAAGTAACACATCTACTAATAGGTTGTTTAACGGAGTTTCATTCAAATACAGTTTTGTTAATAACAGAGTACGCTCCCATGTGTTGGAATGAGGAACAAATATAACGTGGCCTAGTTAAAACTTGCTGGCTTCGCCCGCTATCGGACTGGCGTGGGCAGCGGGGATATGGTTTGAATTTCGTTCGCTTCGAGGTTCTTTCGAAAAGGAGGGTTACATTCGGTGGTGCGTGCTCAGCATGCTTTCTACGATTTAAATTTTATTCGCTTCGAAGTTCATTCGAAAAGGAACAGCGCATTCGGCAGTACGCTTGCAGCACACCTGCTATACGCTGTCGCAGTCTGTGGGGACGCGGCTGAAGAACTAATGCAAATGAATCAAATTTAATAAAAAATTATATTCAGGAAGTCTCTGATCTAAATTGATGCTGATTAGTTTTTGGTGTAAATCGTTCATCAGGTGGAGTACTGTTTAGCATTTTTTACGATTTACGCATGAGCTTTATCTTAATAGCTAATACAATCAATTTTCCATCAAATTTTAGATACAGTTCGTCCATGACATGAGTTGGTGTTGTTTATATTTTGAAGTAAATCACTCAACATGGCTATGATATGCTGCATTTTTCACAATAGCTGTATCTCAAGAACTAATAGACGGAATTTAGTAAAAATTTATATTCAGATAGTCCCTGATATAAATCGATACTGTTTCATGTAAATAGTTCAACATATGGCGCTTCTAAAGTGCGTTTTTACCGATTTGCATTAACACTATTTCAGTAACTAATTTACGGATTTTCATCAAACTTCCGAATCTGTAAATCCGTGATATGAACTAAATCTTTTACGTATTCGTATTAATTGCTCTATAGGTGGCACTGTTGTGCTCAATTTTCCTGATTCCTGAAATAGTTTTGTTGCAAGAATTAATGCACGAAATTTTAATCAAACTTTAGATTCAGTAAGTCCCTGATATAAATTAGTATTCTGTAGTTTTGGAGTAAATCTCTTGAAAGATAGCGCCGCTATACGGTATTATTCATGATTATTGCAACAGCTCTATCTCAGGATCTAATACATGGATTTTCATGAAACTCCAGATTCTGTTAGTCCTTGATATAAAAAAGTACAAAAGTACTTTTTAGTTTTTGGAGTAAATCGTGCATAACAGGTGGCGCTGCTATGTGGTATTATTCATGATTATTGCAATATCTCAAGAAGAAATGCATGGATTTTCATCAAACTTCAAATTCAGTTAGTCCCTGATATAAATTAATATTCTTTTGTTTTTAGAGTAAATGGCTCAATAAAAAGCGCTTTTATCCAGTTTTTTTTTTTTTTATGACTTCTGTGATAATTCAAATATCTGAAATAGTACTAATACACAGATTTTCATCAAATTTCAGCTTGAATTAGAACTTGAAAGACATTGTTACGGATTTTTCAAAAAGTTCCGGCAAGAATTTAACATTTTTAGAAAAATTGCTATTAGAAAATAGTGGTATTTCGATGCGGAATCCTTTTTCTTAAGTATTTATCATCATGTTTCTTTCTTTTCGATTCAACATTCGTAAATACCTAAATCGCGTTCTATTAGTTCCAAATTCCAACACCAGGGTGCTCGCATTAATTCCATATTCCATCACCAGGGAGTGTACCTTATTACTAACAAAACTGTATCTTAAGAAAACTCCGTTAAAGAATCTATCAGTAGATATGTTACTCGATGTCGCGGTGCTTCAAAACAAGAATTTGAGATTTTTGAAAAAATCACTATTCTTCAATAGTGGCATTAAATGCGAAATATATTTTTATAAATTTATATCATATGTCATAAACTATCTTAAAGTTTCAAATAGAATTTCCGTTATATTTCCTGATTTTGTTTCCCCCCCCCCCCCTCTTTCCCTTTCGTAATGGGACTTTTTATACAATTTTTTATCACATGTTATAAACTATCACAAAGTTTCAACAATTCCAACAAGAATTTAACATTTTTACAAAAATTACTAATTGAAAATAGTAGTATTTGACGCGGCATCTTTTTTCTTAAATATTTAACATCATGTTATATTATGTTTTAAAAAGTTTCACAAAATTGGTAATATTTAATTAGCAGCTAAAACTTAAAAACAAGTTGGAAATTGCACGTGAACGTAGCAAATGAGGTGCGTTCGTCCGATAACGAAGTTTTTAAAATATTCAGATCATGCTGATATAGTAGAGCGTACTTCGGATACAGTATAGTAGTCGAAATCTTTGTGTTTCTGTAAATATGCAGGAAGTATTTTTTATTACACCTCAGCAACGTATATCTTATTCATAAAATGTGAAATAGTTGAATATAATTAAAACACGCCCCAAACAATGTTTCCACGTATAGCATTATGTAGTGGAATATTTTTGTGTGGCCCTGTAATTTAATAATAAAAATTATTTGCCTCACTGATTGTACGGAATGCATATTTTAGTATATATTTCATAGATTCATGCCGATTCTATTATGTTCGAATGAGTGTAACATCATTAAAATGCATTCGAAACTTTTTACCCATTGACCGTAATGTAATGGAATACTTTTGATTGTCCCTGTAAATGATCTATGCATCTGACTTTCATGACATTTGAAATGACTCGACAAAATTACGTAATAATTATATGTTTTAAATTTCAAACGATTAAAATACATTTGAAACTTTTTTCCCCATTGACAATGTAACGGAATCCTTTTGATTGTCCCTGTAATTGATCTATGCATTCGATTTTCATAACATTTGAAAGGACTCGACAAAATTACGCAATAATTATATGTTTTAAATTTCAAACGATTAAAATGCATTTGAAACTTTTTTCCCCATTGACCGTAATGTAACGGAATCCTTTTGATTGTCTCTGTAACTGATCTATCCACCCGATTTTCATAAAATTTGAAATGACTCGACAAAATTACGTAATAATTATATGTTTTAAATTTCAAACGATTAAAATACATTTGAAACTTTTTTCCCCATTGACAATGTAACGGAATCCTTTTGATTGTCCCTGTAATTGATCTATGCATTCGATTTTCATAACATTTGAAAGGACTCGACAAAATTACGCAATAATTATATGTTTTAAATTTCAAACGATTAAAATGCATTTGAAACTTTTTTCCCCATTGACCGTAATGTAACGGAATCCTTTTGATTGTCCCTGTAACTGATCTATCCACCCGATTTTCATAAAATTTGAAATGACTCGACAAAATTATGTTATAATTATGTATTTTAAATTTCTAACGATTCGGTTGGGTAGTTTTTGCGTTGTTATATGCGGACGGACAGACGGACGGACAGACGGACGGACAGACGGACGGACTGAGCGACAACAATAGGTGCTACGTATTTACATAATTACGAACGCACCTAAAAAACGCTGAGCTTTTTTAAAAAAAATCTAGCGTCCCCTTACTCTACCTCCCCGCCGTATCCTAAATTTCAAGTGTGATGCTTTATTTAAGCTTTTTCTTATTTTTAAAAGGATTCGGATATTTACTTTTTTAATACGAACAATTTCGCGTGAAGTGATGTGTGTGAATACCAATATCTTTTACGAATTAAAAATCTTTTCATAAAACCAAAAGTTTCTATCCGATTGAAAAATAATCCGCTCTATCTTTATATTTAAACGCAGAACCCCCAAAATTAATCAGGTAAACGCCTTATCAGATGAAACCTACATCCAAAATTTGAAACAAATCGGTAAATTATCCCTGAAAAATCGAAAAATCTATTTACATAAATTAAGAGTGTTACTCCCCTCCCCATTCCTCCTTTCTTTATATGTAAACAATGAACACCCACAACTAATCATGGATGTACCTTATCAAACTGATATTGTACCTAAATTTTTAATAAAATCTGATACTTTTGCATGAAAACTGACTTAACGAAATTAAGGAGTGGAGGGGGGGGGGGGGGTGCGGTTTAGCTTTTTGTTCTCCTTCCCTTATTCTTATCCAATGAACCCCTGAAACTAATCAGGAAAGTTCGTTATCAGGATAAATCTATGTCCAAATTTTGAAGCAAATTGGATATTTCTATCAGGAGTTATCGCATTTCGTACATACGTACGTACATACGTACATACATACGTACATGGTTACATACACACACACAGAATCTGCGAGCACATTAGCTCTCATACTTTGATAGTCTGTGAGCTAAAATCGCGTCACACTACATTGGCCTAAGCTAAATTAGATCAAAACTAGAAAGTTGGCGCCGTGGCGATCTTTAGATTAAAAAAAAATCACGCCAAATTGAATTGGCCTAGTACAATCTAGTTCGGCCTAGGATAAACTAATTCAAACCAATGAATAGCAGGCTAAATTAGTTCATCCTAATGACCGTTCGGCCAAACTAGTTTGGCCTAGGAAAATCTAGTTTATCCGATGGGCGTTCGGATAGACTAGTTTGGCCTAGGAAAAACTAGTTTATCCGATGGGCGTTCGGATAGACTAGTTTGGCCTAGGAAAAACTAGTTTATCCGATGGGCGTTCGGATAGACTAGTTTAGCCTAGGAAAAACTAATTTATCCGATGGGCGTTAGGATAGACTAGTTTGGACTAGGCCAATCTAGTTTGGCCTAAAATCGGGTTTGGCCTGTAACATATATATATATATATATATATGACGATTTAAGGAGAAACTCGAATTATTTCCACTGATTAAAAAAAAAACACACAGTCATGGCAAGCGAGGGAAAAAACAAAATAAATAAATAAATGTAGAATATCCAATAATTAGTCATTGGCTGCTGTAAGTTCATTTATTTAATTCGTAATAATGAGGAAGGGAAAAGCTCCTTTTGCAAAAAATTCTATCATTTACTTCAGCGAGCCGTCCTCATCAAAGAAGCAACCCAAGAATATTTTTTCTCATCTCGAGACTTCCACCTTTTAAACTAAAAAGAAAATTCTGGAACATTCTGTAACCTCAAACCATCATTCTTTTATGTAAACAGACTTCTTGTCCAGCTACGAGACTATTTTCCACAAACGATAAATTTATTTTTTAAAAAAATATTATTTAACCAATTTATAATCGAATCGGGATTTCTTAGGCAGACGATTTTTATAAATGATTAATTTTAAGAGAAAAAGAAAAGAAATGAATTTATTAATATGCACACTATCAAGGTTGACGTAGGAAAAATAAATAAATAGATAAAATAAAATAATGATATTTTTTGAAAGGTATGGGTTTGGAATAAATTTAATAAGACTGTCTTAAAAAGGGTTGATAATAACATAGAAGAAATTAGTTTTATTTGGAATATTAAGAAATAAAGTTTAATTAAGAGTATTTTTAAATTAGAGCCATCTTTTTAAGTTACGCATACTGGAATAATGTTTTTTAAGGCAAATTAAGAATTTATATCGTCTGCATAAAGATTAACAAGATTTAGAAACAAGATTTTAATTTAATAATTTAAAGTAAGTACGGAACATTATTATAAGAAAATTAAGATAGTATAAAGGTTAGTTTTGGCAAAAAAATTTTAAATTTGTTATATTATCCCCCCTCCCCAAGACTTTGTATGAAATTGATAGTTAAATAAAACTACAAGTTCAGACAACAGAAATATAATAATTTAGAAAAGTTAAATTTTGGAATAAACTGTCAAACTCAGGAAGCCAAGAGATGGAAGAAAAGAAAATTAACGGAATATAAAAAATATTAGCGATTAAAAAAATAGTTAACAGAAAATTAAATTTCTCTGAAAGAGAAAATTAAATTTCTCTGAAAGAAATACAATAATATTACAATATCACTTACTATTTGTAAGTGCATAGGAGATAATACATACAATAACAGTAAATAAGTTATGAATGTTAATATGTAAGAGACATTAAAGATATAATAAAAACAATAAGAAATCTCTTTCATGGGAGTTTATAGAATTCCAGTGACTTAATTAATAGTAATTTCAGTTCAGAAATTAAATTCGTTAGTATAGTCCATGTAGTAAACATAGTCTTTAAAGGCTACAATAAACGTTCTTCTCAAACTTAGTTGACTACATAGTCATTCAAATCAAAAGTCTCTAATAGTTTTAAAAATGCAATTCTTCAATGTAGTTCACTAGTAAATTGTATATTTTTTGTAAATCTAGTTTTAATCTTTGGTTTTAATCTTTCGTTGGAATTACATCTTTCAATAATATATCAATTTTTCAATAATAAATAGCATCACTCTCTATATCAATAATAAATAATATAGAACAATTTAAATAACAACAATAATAAGTGATAGTATAATAAGACTCCATATCCTAATATTTCTCAATAAGAGTATAATTAATACTAAACTTCATTATAGAAATCATAATGATCCTTATATATATTATAAATGTGAAAGTGTGTCCGAAAATTGGAATGAACTTGGCTTCAAAACGGATGGATTAATGTCTTTGAATTTTTGTATATAGGTAAATTATTGGCCTGAAATGAACATAGGCTAATTTTTATTTATTTTATTCAAATATTTTTCTTAATAATTCAATATTTCACTATTTTTCATACAGAATAAATTGAAAATTTTTCCATAATATTTAATTATCTTTCTTTTTTCGTTGCCAAAAAATAAAAAAACCGGAATAATTATTTCCTTCTGTAATTAATTTTCAACTGAAAGATTTTCACGTGATAAAATAAAATGAAATAAATAAATGGACCCTATTCTGTTTTTCGGTTCGAGATTTAAAACCGCATTTTCACCAATTGTGACGTCAGAGGAATACTGTTTTTCTTCTTCTATCACGGAAACGATTATATAAAATTTCTTTTACACTTAGAAGACTTTACAAGAATATAACTTCATACTTTACAAGAATATAAATATTTTAGTAGTTTTTCCTGATATTAATCCATAATCAAAATGAACCTTCTTCTTTCTTTCGGTTCGAGATTATAAAATTCAACTTTTTACCAATTGTGACGTCAGAGGAATACTTTCCATTAAGAATTTTAAAAACATCAATGTAACGTCTTATATGAAACAAAGTATAAGTTTTCAAGTTTTTATTTTTAATAACACAATGTACTTTTGAGTAAGTGCTAAAAAGAAACGACTGTGACGTCACATATTGAAAATAAAATAAATATCTCTGATGTTGCAATGAAATGAGATTGAATTATGATATCAAAAGTTATTATTTAAAGAAAATTAAGTTTATCGTCTGAGCGTGGTTAATATTTAATTTTAAAATGAAATAAGTTTTTTTAAAGGTTAAATATTAAACGACTAGAAAATATTAATAATTTATACATATCGTAAATGACGTAATGATCAATGAAAAAACTTTTTATCATTTTTAGAAAGTAAGAAAAGCTCAACTAATCAAAAAAACAATATTTTTGTGTGTTAATTCTGAAAATTGTTCAATTCTGAAAATATAAATAAATATCACTTTAAAAATGCACTTTCGGGCTTAAAATCTAAAGATTTAATGTAATTGTGAGAAAATACATTTCTTCAGTCAATATCTCAATTTGGCATAATGTGCTCAAAGTGTACTGGAAAGAGGTTTGTAAATGGATATTAATTGCACATTTTTTTTAGCTCTTAAAAAGTAAAAATATGTTGTCACTTTTAAGAATGTTTTTTATAATAAATTTCTATAAATTTTTATGGTATGCAGAGCATATATGTACAAATTATACAAAAATGCCACCTAAAACACAGTTTTGAAATACATTTTTCCTAACACTGTTTTTTTTTTTTTTTTTTTTTTTTTTTTTCGTTTTACGGAAATTACCCGCTTTTTGACACTTTCTAACATGGTCTAAAAGTGTTTACGACTTCAACCTGTCTGTATACCGGATGCCGAGTGCCTGGGGTCTGCCGTCTGTCTGTCCGTTTTTCAACTTGGGTAAATATAGTGGAATTCATACGAAAATAACATACGTTATTGAGATTTACCATAGCATATGCGGCATTGAAAATGGACCAGGTAGCAATAATAGCTGAATCACAGGAGCACTCAAAAGGAAACTTTACATTATGGTCTAAGGCGAAAAAATCATTTGTGGTGTATTTTGATAATGTTATATAATTTTAAATGTAATGAAATTTACATGCATTTTTAAGGTTCAGAAAAACATGGTTACTATCGAATATGTTAAATGTAGTACTTATAGTGTGCGTACAGGGAGCTCAAAAGTATTTCAATATATTATGGTCTGTGAAGAAAAACCATTTGCAACGTATTTTAATAATGTTATTTTATTAAGGTTATTTTAAAAATATTGAAATTGATATCAGGTTCTGAAGTGCACTAAAATAGGATTTCTGTAGAAAATGGGCTGAAAAGATTTAACATTCACTTACAAGATTGCAGAAAAATGCTCGGTAATATAATAGTCTATGGAGAAAAAAAATATTCCCAGCTTATTTTAATTGCGCTGCGCTATTTCAAACATGATGAAATTAATATACTGAGATAATCAATACAATGATAAATGAAATTTACTACAATAAGCTTGCAGTTAAGTATCATTTGCATCACATTTATTGTTCATTTACAGAGACGCATAAAAGATTTTGGACCTGTGTCCAGATCTCAGATATTGTATCCAAAGTATGGTCTATTAAAGAAGGTTGCTGAAGAGCTTTTTCAATTATCGTACGTATTTGGAAAACTAATGCATCCTGAAGTTCAGCTACATTTGATATAATAAGAGATGTTTGTAGAATTTAAATAAATCATGTATCGGACTATACAATAAACTGGATTGGTCACCAGTGCAATAGCGATTCCCGAAAATATAAGTTCAATAATTTGAATCGGGTTTTTTGCTTGAATAATTTAAGCTAAATATGCGATCGTATACATAATTTGCACGTAATATACAGGACTGTAAAAAAGAATTCAAGTAAGTTTCTGTCTATAATTAGAAATTGCTAAAGGTGAATTTTAATATTCGTTATATTTTTTCTCACTAAGCAAAATTTTAACATTGTATTTAGAATATCTACAAACACATAGATCATATACACAGCTGCAGAAAAGAATGTCCCGGTGAAGTTATGCATTATGGAAATGTTGGATATTTTTTTTATTACCTAGGTTTAACACATGATTTTTCTTTCTTTATATGGAATTCTGAAATGCACTACAACATGATTTCTGTACAATTGGGGTGCGTTACAGTTGTTCTACAGTATAAGTGGTTACAATTTCATTTTCGTGATTGTTCATATTATCTAACACATTTTCCTTTTATTTGACTGAGTTCTTTAAATCCCCTATAAAAAAACTACTGCATAGCCTTCTATAAGATAAATGTTATATATATTTTAAATTATTGTTAATGAACCGTTTTGTTTAATTAAAGCGTTTATCTTTTTTTTTTTAATGCTACGTGAACGACGTCACGGATAACAGCTAGTAATAATAATAAAACAAGAGTATAATAAAAAAAAATATATCACTATTTGTTTATTATTGATAGGGAAAATATTGGTTGAGGATAAAAATAATTACATAGCAACTAAATAATTTTCTTATCTTCTAATAGCATAAGAGAGTATTTTTTGCTAGCCGAAAGTATAAATAAAAAAAATCATAATAATTCCAAAATCCAAATAAAATTAAATCTAACTATTTAGAAAATGGACTCTCAACCAGTATTTCCTTACAATAATTTTTCTCTGATACTCTTTTACAAAATTGTCAAATTTGGTTATAAGTTTTCAAATGCCAAATGTAGAATAATGTTTTATCTACACATGGTTTATAAACTTTAATAATAAAAACAAATAGGAATAAAAGTTGTCATTCTTAATTGAGAAATGGAAATAAAAATACTTTGCTTTTTTTGAAAAACTTTTAATATCTGTTGTTTTCACAATCACTGAAAATCACATATTAAGTTATAGGTTTGAGTAAAGTCATCAAATTTTATAACTGTTATAACATAAATATCTGCTGAATAAATAGAATAATACTAATGTCAATAAATGAGTAAATCTAGTTAGACTTAAATACACTTAAAATTAATTTATCAACATCAATTTGAAAGCCTTTACAATCAAAGTGTACACCTTATGCCTGCATAAGGAGCCCAATTTAATCCCAAAAACAAGTAATATTCTTGTTGCGCACCAAGAACATACCTGCTGATGTTGAAAATTATGGTGATAAAATATTTAAAGAATAAGAATTAAAATTTAATATATTGTCTTGACTTTAGTTTGATCTAGTGATTGTGATTGTATCTGAGGTTTTGTTTGTTTTTTGGGTTGCTCATGAAACAGTTTAAAATCTTCAGGTGAAAAATAGGGTCTTAATTTAGAAACATGCACAATAACGGAATTCTGTCCTGTCTCATAATTAAATTTATCTATTTCATAAGTTACATCAGAAAGTTTATTTATAATTTTGTATGGTCCAGAGTAAGTAGGTTCTAATTTTCGAGTGTTAGGGTATTTAAATTCTTCATAAATTACAGAGTCTTATATTTTTAATGGGCATTCGACCAAATTTCGATCATAGAGTCTTTTACTTTTAAGGTGAAATTCATGAGTTCGCGCTTTCGCAATTTTGAGGGCTTTGTCTACTGGAGGGTAATAGTTTTGTTTTAAAGGAGATTCATAAGGCAATTGACCATAAAATAAATAGGCAGGTGGGAATTTGGTGATAGAATGGGGCGTATTGTTGCATTCTTCGATGACTTGTTTTAATAATGAATAATCTAGGCCAAGGTATTTTAGACGAAGTGGAATTAACTTTACATTTAAGCCTGGTAACTATAGTCTGATTAACGCGCTCTACTTTTCCATTGGTCTGAGGATGATGTGCGGATGTAAAACGCTGTTGAACATGATGATTTCTAAGAAATTTCTTAAATCTTGGAGATCTGAAAAATTTATGCCTGTCACTAAGTATTTTTTGAGGTGCTTTAATATTGAAAATTTGTTTTAAACAGTTAGTGTATGTTTCAGTGGTAACATTTTTGGAGGGAAAAGCCCAAACAAACCTAGTTGCATGATCTATTATTATGTGTAAGAATTTTTTTGTTGAGTTGTAATAGTTAAATCCACCAACAGTAACAATAGAAAGACATTCAAAAGGTTGATCTGTTGCTGGCATAGCTTGTAATAAGCCGAATCTTTTCTGTTTTGGTTTTTTATTTTTCTGACAGGTGTCGCAATGTTTAACAAATTCTGTAATGTCTATTGTCATATTAAGCCAATAATAGTTGGGAGATATTAAATTAAGCATTTTTTGAATCCCTAAATGTCCAAAATTATCATGAGCAATATGGAGTAATTTTTTTCTTAATGACATTGGTACAACAATTTTTTTGAATCCCTTTTACTGAACTATAATAATTCCATTCTCTTTTTTATATTTTTTGTCACAAACATTGTCTTTGTCTTGCATCTCTATAATTTCTTTCCTATCTAGCAATAAACTAATATGTTGATCAAAATGACAAACAGGATTTCGTGACAACATGTCTGCTTCGACATTTGTTGAACCCTTTTCATATTTTATCTCATAATCAAACACACTAAGTTTGAGTGACCATCTAAAAAGCCTACCTCTTAAGTTTTTAACACTCTTTAACCATACTAGAGATGCGTGGTCCGTATGAATTGTAAACTTGACACCATGAAAGTAATGATAGAATTTGTCAAGAGTATCTATAATAGCTAAACATTCTAATTCAGTTATGAAATAATTTTGCTCATAACTCTTCAAAATTCTAGAATGATAAGCAATAGGATGTAAGAAATTATCTTTATCAGGTTGTTTTAGAACGGCACCTACTGCTATCTGAGAGGCATCTACAAACATATGTAAAGGTAATTTAGGATCATAAATTTTGAGGATGGGTTTTGCAATTAAAGAATTTTTTAATTTTTCAAAAGAGTCCTGGCACTCTGAGTTCCATTCCCATATTGTGTCTTTTTTAAGTAATCGATTTAGAGGATATCTAATTTCAGCATATTTATTTATGAATTTATGGTAAACATTAATGGAACCTAGAAATCGTTGTAACTCTTTCACATTGGAAGGAGGGTTTAAATTTTTGATGGTTTCAATATTGGCATTTGCTGGTGTTATAGTTCCATTAGTGATTTCATAACCTAAGAAATTGATTTTATTTTGGCCTAATTTACATTTAGAAAGTTTAAGTTTAATGTTTTCTTGTTTGCAAATGTCAAAAATTTGAGCTAAATGGTTTAAATGTTCTTCTAAAGAGGAAGAGAAAATTATAATATCATCAAAATAGTGGCACGCAAAGTCGATTTTATATTTATTAAGGATCCTTCGAATGGTTCTATTGAATATGGGAGGGCCCGTTTTTATGCCAAAAAGGACCACGAGCCACTCAAAAAGTCCAAAATTGGTTGCAAATGCTAATTTTTCTGTATCGGATGGATGTATTGGTATGTGCCAGTAGCCAGAGGCTAAATCCAAAGTTGAAAAATACTGAGCACTACTCATTTTATCTAAAATTCCATCGATACGGGGCAAGGGTTCTGCATCATTTTTAATTATTGCGTTTAATTTTCTATAGTCTATACATAATCGCGTTTTTTTACCTTCCTTTCTTTTCATAACTAGTGTAACAGGGGCAGAATAGGGGCTATTACTTTCCTTTATCAGTCCGGCTGCTAACAATGATTGAATTTGGTTTTTTATTTCTATTTCTTCTAGGGGAGATGTTCGGTAGGGCCTCAAAGATATAGGTAGGTCTGAGTTTAGTATAAGCGTTGTGGTTCAATATTAATCCTACCCACATCATATTTATGCTTTGCAAAAATATCACTATAAATATGAACTAATTCCCTTAAATTTACATCTTGAATTAAATTTATTTCCCCAGTTAAATCTGAATCCGAATTATCGCGAAAATTTTGAAGAGTCATGGAACCTCTATAATCAGGATGCACATTAATTTTGTGATCATATTCAACACAGTTTTCATTTTTCATAATATTTCCACAAGTAGATTGTAACTCTATATCATGATTACTTACATTCAGTGTTTCATTATCATAATTATCTATTGCTACAGTATTACCAGTATTTAATTTCATATTTGTTTTATATTCTGAGGTTACAATTTCATTAGATTGATCCCTGTTCTGTTGTACTTGGTCCATATTTACTGTACTGAAATGAAGGGATCTCTCATTATGTATGAGTATACTGTTAGTTATAATTTTCCTTTCCTGCTTTACAATACAATTTTTACATTCTATGGTTAATTTAAATTTAGAACATTCTTTTAACCCCAAAATAGCATAATCCAAATTTGTATTGCATACTAAAAAGTTAACATATTTTTTAATTTTACCCACTTTTAGAAGAACACTACATTTTTTATTTATATGTAAAAATCCTTTTGCTTGACCAATGGTAACTGAGGGTATAGTCTCAATTTTAGCATTAAGTTTTTTAACAAATTTAAATGGCAATATTGCAATAGTTAAGCCAGTATCTACAACACATGGCAAATTATAATTATTTGTACATCCATACACAATTAATTGCCAAACATTATGAGAATAATTTTGTGAGATATTTGGAAGAGTATCAGAGGATGGTACCTCATTCCTAAAAATACATTCTCTTTCCCAATGAAAAGCATTACTCACACCCCTATTTGTGCATATCCTACAAGGTTTTGAAGAATATGAATTTTGAATATAATTATTTTGACAAACTCTAGGTCTTTGAAACTGAGATTGCCTTTGGGGAATCCAATTCCTAGGTGTATTATTGGGCCTAACTGGCTGAATCCAGGGCCTAGTTGGTTGAAAATTTTGTCTAGCTAACGGTTGATTTATTACTTGGTTTGAAACTAGTGGGGTGGAAACTTCCACGAATTGTTTGACAACCCGGTACCATTCTGTGGTACTACTATGAGGATTTATAACAATATTGTTTTTGAATTCTGGTTTTAAACCATCAGTTAAACCTTGTAATAGTATATTTTCACTAAGATGTAATTTCCTACCAATTTCCACTTTTTTACGAAAATAAGTTTCTAAATTGTCTAAATTATCTAATTTCAGTTTGGAAAAATCAGAAAAACTCGGGAAGTCTAATTCAATGAGTCTTTCTATCAAAATGTTCTTAATTTGTTCATAATCCGTACAATTTAAGCAGTCATTGATATAAATTTTTTGCGCTTCCCCTTTCAAATATTGCGCAATAAAATTAAATTTCCATTCTAGATTTTTCTGTTCCCTATCACATGTTTTATCAAAATAAGTTATCCAAGACAAAATGTTCATTCCAGAACTCGGGTCAAATGGTACGAACTGAGGATCTTCCATCATTTTTTTATTCTTACTCATTAGAATAAATGAAGCACTTCTATTTTCTTTATTAAATCCTGATCGTAAAATCATTCGCAATAAATTTCAAAGTTAATGATTTCTATCAATTACATATTTTTTCAAAATTACTATATTTAGCTGCTAACTTTAACCAGAAATTTTATCTAATAAAACAGAAATTGTAAATATCATAGATATACCTTAAATTGGGATCAACTTTTAATTCTATTATTTTATAGATCATAAACAGATTCAAAAATTTTAATTATACGTAATTTCTTACTTAAAATCACAAAATTTACTGAAAAAATTAATCATATTTATCAGTCAAAATTCTAGCAACAGCCTTGCACAGTTCCATATTTCTTAATGAATTTAAATAAATTATAAGAATCCGGGAACCAAAGCTCACTGTAACCAGAAATTCTAACAAATAAAAGGAAAAACATAAATGTTAACTTAATTTTCAGCTCAAATGTTTAGTTGTAGGAACATTATCATGAAAATACTGTATTCTGAGAATAGTTCTTGATAACAAACAATATCAATAAAATAGAAAATGTATCTTTTAAAAAAATAACTTGAGCTTCTAAGTTCTTTTATACTTCACTATTATTACGAACTTATCTTTAAACGTGCTTAAAAATATCATAATAATCTTTAATAAGTAACAGTAATTGTCTTAAGAATATCATAGTCTTCAATTTAATCCTTTAAAACAAAAATGTTTCAATCTCCAACAAATAATAATGATAGTAATAATACTCATAAATAGATTAATAAATAACACTCAAAGAAAAACAAAACAATAAATAAATAAACCTCACAAATAGAGAATAAACAATCTACACAAATGCTTAAAAAAGATACAAATAATATTCAATTAATTTGAAATAACTCACTCTTAAGAAGAATTTCTCAAGATGATCCTAGGGGAGACAATAATAACGAAAATTATGAAAGTAAGTAGCAATCGGCGTTCAGTTGTCTCTAAACTTTTTTTTTTCTTTTCTTGTCATTACTACCAGTAATACTTAAAGTCAATGATCGCATATTTGGGCGGCAACAAGATGAATGTCAGTAATCGTGGTGCTTCTATTCCTTATTAAATCCAATTCGAAATCACCAGGTCTCAAAAATTTATCATTATGACCAAAAATATCAAGCTTCAGGAATTCACGAGAAGTCGATTTTCGGCGATTCACAAACCTATCATCATTTCGTTCCACAGCCGATTCCGTTAGCAAGCTGAAAATACCATATAGAATGTCCTTCAATCGAACTTAGGCGATAGCATGATTTTCTTCGTTCCATCGCAATTTTCTTTAAATATCCAAAAAAAGGCAGCACAGATAAATAATCCTGGCGGACTTATCAGTTAGTTGTGACGATTTAAGGAGAAACTCGAATTATTTCCACTGGTTAAAAAAAAAAAAAAAAAAAAAAAAAAACCACACAGTCATGGCAAGCGAGGGAAAAAACAAAATAAATAAATAAATGTAGAAGATCTAATAATTAGTCATTGGCTGCTGTAAGTTCATTTATTTAATTCGTAATAATGAGGAAGGGAAAAGCTCCTTTTGCAAAAAATTCCATCATTTACTTCAGCGAGCCGTCCTCATCAAAGAAGCAACCCAAGAATCTTTTTTCTCATCTCGAGACTTCCACCTTTTAAACTAAAAAGAAAGTTCTGGAACATTCTGTAACCTCAAACTATCATTCTTTTATGTAAACAGACTTCTTGTCCAGCTACGAGACTATTTTCCACAAACGATAAATTTATTTTTTTTTAAAAAATATTATTTAACCAATTTATAATCGAATCGGGATTTCTTAAGCAGACGATTTTTATAAATGATTAATTTTAAGAGAAAAAGAAAAGAAATGAATTTATTAATATGCACACTATCAAGGTTGACGTAGGAAAAATAAATAAATAGATAAAATAAAATAATGATATTTTTTGAAAGGTATGGGTTTGGAATAAATTTAATAAGACTGTCTTAAAAAGGGTTGATAAAAACAGAAGAAATTAGTTTTATTTGGAATATTAAGAAATAAAGTTTAATTAAGAGTATTTTTAATTTAGAGCCATCTTTTTAAGTTACGCATACTGGAATAATGTTTTTTAAAGCAAATTAAGAATTTATATCGTCTGCATAAAGATTAACAGATTAGATTTAGAAACAAGATTTTAATTTAATAATTTGAAGTAAGTACGGAACATTATTATAAGAAAATTAAGATAGTATAAAGGTTAGTTTTGGCGAAAAAATTTTAAATTTGTAATATATATATGTCAACATTTGAACGGAGTGTGGTTTTGGGGTCTGGGGGTCATGATCGGTGAAAATATATCAAAATTTTCCGGAAGTGCTTTCCTCCGGAAGTCTGCAATAGGTAGCTTTTTACTTTTTGTAATGAAAGCTACCTAAAAGGGAAGTTACAATAAATCTAAGAATTTATTAAGGAGGAATAATTACTGCATTTATGAAAGGAAAAGATATGTAGCGATAATTTTCGCTACACCCTCCCCCCCCAACGTAACGAAGTGGAGGGGGGGATATATAAGATCAGTGAGTGGTCGCATGCCAAACAACAACTTCCTGCTTTTCTAAATTCCATATAGAGTATAAATATTATTTACTGCAAGCTCCGTAAATATAAATAAATAAATAAATAAATAAATAAATATATATATATATATATATATATATATATATATATATATATATGTAATAAAATAAAAAAAAAATTTTGCGCCATTTTTTTTTATTCTCTCTTAGCTTCAATTCTAAATTTGTGGAACATATTTCAATCTTAGTTTCGTCTTGTAACAGCTAAAATTCTTTTTCTTACTTTAGTTATTAATAAATTATTTCTTGCTTCTCAAAAAGGCGGGAAGTATTTCGTAAGCTTTTTACTTTCTGGCATATTCCTGCGATTTTAATTTTATTTTTTATTTTTTAACATCGCGTGACAAGTGTTACTACGCGTTGCTAAAGGGCTTAGTGTTCCGAGAAAAAAATATAGTTCTTGCCAGTAGACCGCCTATTACGGCCAATTAGAATTGATCATTTTGTCCGTTAGAGGCTCGAGTCCATCCTGATTGGATTTTTAAAATGATTGACGCGGAGTAGGAGGGCGCTAGTTTTGTCGTGAAAATGATTTTTTCATTTGGCTTTTCAGGAGAGTAGAATGCACCTTTTCTTTAAACTATCAAGACGCGCGTTTTATTTCTCCGCTAGTGATAGATGTGTGGAACGGTGATCTGTGGAGTAACTTAAGTTCGTGCTCTAAATAATAAAGAACTAAAACACTGATTTTCTTGCATTGTTATTGGAGAAACTCCTACGAGAACAAATCCATGGCTTATCCACTTACCAGAACGACTGCTCATCCCACTATTGAATCTTAGTGAATAGTAGTATTCTACAACCAACATGGTATTCTATTAGTGATTATACACTATTATAGAACATCGTCGTCGTTTTATTACATTTTAGCCGGCAGGATGAAAAATGAACCGGCGTAAAACTTTTGAGAATAAGCTGCATGCTGTTCATACACTTACAGTTGTTCCTACATTTTTCCTGGTATTGTTTTCATCTTAACATTTAATACAGAAAAAAAAATAATAATAACTATGATATCTTCCATCTAAATGGTATGTCCAAGACTGAAGATGGATGGGATCAGCTGCTGTGTGTTAATACTAATATTGTCATTTTGTTTCCTGCAATAAGACTCAATGTGTGTTACTAACAGTCAGAGTTTTTGAGATGCTAGCTGCACGCATCTTTAACCTCATCTGCGTCTACTTCCACCCATGTTACGACGAGATGGCCTGCATGGAAAAACATCTTCATGTGCATAAATGATAAACCTTTCAGCTGAGAAAAGATCGTCTTATAAAGTTTTGTTTGTAATTATGTGTGGTATCTACATCTACAAATATTTTAAGTGTGAAATATACCTCGCATTCTAGTGAGAAACTTTTCAACTGTGAGATATGCAACCAAACTGTGAGATATGCAAAATAAAAATTACAAAAGATCACCTGCATGAAATCAATTCGACATCATTTTCTTTTATTTATTTATTTACTGTATTTTCTAGGTAAAAGTGCATAAATATTTTGATAAATTTTCATTTCATAATAAATGAACACCTGCTGTGTGGTTGCGAAACTACGGTATATTCCATCAGTAATACAAGATAATTGAAATTTACACCTGTGAGTCGTATCTACGAAGTTCTTTATTTTTGTTTAGTTTAATAAAAAATTAGGTATTTGAACAAGGCCACATCGAACATGTCTGTAAGTTATTATTTATTATTTTATTGTTTTATTGATTACGAAATTTAATGATAATTTCTTTGTTTAAATTCTTGACTTTTTTTTCTCTCTCTTTTATTACAAATATTAAAAAATAAATTTGTTCTTAATTTATAATTAGTTAAAATTTTCTGCTCATAGAAATTTTATTTAGTTTTAAAGGTGTTATTTTTTTTTTTTTTTTTAATCGAAAGATGGATACTCTGTTAAATACTCTGTTAAATACTATCAAATACTCTGTTGCAAAATTTATTTTCCATACGTAAAGAAAAGTATTTTTGTTTTTAAAATTATTTGCTATTTCCCATGTATGGAAACCCGATATTTATTATTTTATTACTTATTTATTTATTATTTATTTATTTTTATTATTATTATTTGAGGTATTTGAAGTATAGTAATTGAATTTTAATAATTGAAGTATAGCATTTAAATATTTTCCATATGAATTATCCTTCTTATATGCTATTAAGATCAGGATTAGTAAAAGAAGAAAAAATGTCAGAAAATAAACTTGATATTGTCCCTTTTGAATTTGGGTTGGGCATGGATATATTTAAATGGTTTAAACATTTTGATCGAGAATGTTCGGTAGAAAAGAAAGATAATGAGTGGAAACATCAAAATATTTCAAAATATTTAAAGGGGGAAGCGCTAAAAACTTATATCAATGATTGTTTGGATTGTGCTACTTATGAAGAAATTGTCGAGATTTTAAGTGAAAAATTCATTCAAGTTAGAGTTCCAAAATTTTCTGAATTTACTTCCTTAAAGTTAAATGATCTAAGTGATTTGGATTCTTATTTTAGAAAGAAAGTTGAGATTGGAAGGCAACTTCAGCTTGAGGAAAATTTAATTATACAGGGATTAATTGATGGCCTTCAGCCGGAGTATCAAAATTGTTTGATGGTTAACCCTCCTTCCAATACTCGTGAATGGTTTCGCATTGCTAAACAATTAGCAGCGATTCCAAATCATACCTCTAATAACAGCAATAGAAATTTTCAACAAACTAGACCTATGCACAATCCCAATCCTCAGCCCAGACATTGGACTCGACCTACTCTAAACAATCCATTCCAAAATTTTAATCCTAGGTTTTTCACTCCTAGAATGCCTACGACTCATTACCAGAATAACTACCCAAGTCGTCCGTGCAGAATATGTTTAAACAGAGGCATAGAAAATGCATATCATTGGGAAAGGAGTTGTATATTTAATACAAATTCCTTTCAAACTGAAACTCCTGCTCATATTCAACCACCCCCTACTAATAATATTTGACAATTATTTATCCCTGGATATGTGGGCAATAACAAAGTGTATTGTGTGGTGGATAGTGGATCAACTGTCTCAATTTTACCCCTCAAATTTGTTCGATATTTAAATGGTAATTTACATAATGTTACCCCTATTACTATTAGACAGGCACAAGGAACTCTCACAATTAATAAATCGTGTCGATTATGTATTAAATTTGGTAATATAAAGAGATATGTTAATTTTTTAGTAAGTAAACTTGATTTGGACTATGCTATTTTAGGTTTACCTGATTGTGCCAAATTTAAATTAAAAATTGATTGTGCAAAAAGCCAGGTGTTACAAGACAATATTTCGTTAAACCCATATGTCAACATATCCAGTGATAACTTAGAATTGCTTCATTTTGATATTATAAAAAATGATACTACTGTGCAACCCGATTATGGAAATACCATAACTCCTCAATCCTTGTCGTGAACTAATAATGATGATTATAATCTATTGGGGGATCTGAATGCTATTCAAAATAAAAATGTAAGGGAACTTTTAAGGGATTATTTAGATATTTTTGCAAAAAATAAATATGATGTAGGGAGAATTAATATTGAACCTCAGCGTATTTATCTCAAATCTGACCTACCAATATCTTTGAGGCCTTATCGTACATCCACTGCTGATGAAAAAGAAATATCTCAGCAAATCCAATCTTTATTAGCTGCTGGGTTAATTAAAGAAAGTTATAGCCCCTACTCTTCTCCAGTTACGTTAGTAAATAAACGAGATGAAGGTAAAAAAACCCGAATGTGTGTTGACTACCGAAAATTAAATTCTATCATGAAAAATGACGCTGAACCTTTACCCCGAATAGATGAAATTTTAGACAAATTAAGTGGTGCCCAATATTTCTCTACACTAGATTTAGCCTCAGGCTATTGGCACATACCTATTCACCCAGCCGATTCCGAAAAGTTAGCCTTTACTACTAATTGTGGGCTCTGGGAATGGAATGTTCTCCCCTTTGGTGTAAAGGTAGGCCCCCCAATTTTCAACAGGACAATTAGAAGAATTCTTACAAAATATAAAATAGACTTTGCTTGTTATTATTTTGATGATATAATTATTTTTTCTAAATCAATAGATGAACATATACAGCATCTCATCCAAATTTTTGATTTATGCCGAATAGAAAATATTAAATTAAAATTATCTAAATGTACTTTTGCTCAAAAACAAATCAATTTTCTAGGGTATGAAATCCAAAATGGAACTTTAACTCCAGCTAATACTAATATAGAAACGATTAAAAAATTAAAACCTCCTACTAACACTAAAGAATTACAAAGATTTCTTGGTTCTATAAATGTGTATCATAAATTTATTGACAAATATGCTGAAATTAGACACCCCCTAAATAAATTACTTAAGAAAGATACTATTTGGGAATGGAATACTGAATGTCAAAACTCTTTTCAAAAATTAAAAGATGCCCTCATTGCTAAACCAATTTTAAAGATTTATGACCCAAAATTACCCCTACACATGTTTGTTGACGCTTCTCAGGTAGCGGTAGGTGCAGTTCTTAAACAACCCGACCATAATAACTTTTTACATCCAATTGCTTATTTTTCTAGAGGATTGAGAAGTTATGAGAAAAATTATTTCATTACCGAACTAGAGTGTCTTGCTATCATTGATACTTTAGATAAATTTTATCATTACTTTCACGGTGTACAAATTACCATCCATACTGATCATGCATCTCTTGTTTGGTTAAAAAATGTCAAACATTTAAGAGGTCGATTATTTAGGTGGTCATTGAAGTTAAGTATGTTCGATTACAAAATAGAGTACTTAAAGGGATCTACAAATGTCGAAGCCGACATGTTGTCCCGAAACCCTATTTCTCATTTTTGTAAGCCCCTTACTTTTCTTCTTGACGTTAAAGAGATTATTGAGATGCAAGAAAAAGAAAATGTGTGTGGATCAAATTATATTAATGACAATGGACTGATTATAGTTAAAAGAAAAGGTTTTCGTAAAGTGGTAGTTCCCATGTCCCTAAGAAAAAAATTGCTTAATGTTGCTCATGAACAGTTTGGTCACCCTGGTGTTCAAAAAATGCAAAATTTAATTTCTCCTAACTATTATTGGCCAGATATGACCCAAGACATTACTAACTTTGTTAAATACTGTGATATTTGCCAGAAAAATAAAAAACCTAGACAGAAAAAATTTGGCTTATTACAAGCTATGCCCACTACAGATCAACCTTTTGACTGTCTGTCTGTTGATACTGTAGGAGGGTTCAATTATTATAATTCTACAAAAAAATATCTCCATATTATAATAGACCATGCCACAAGATATGTTTGGGCATTTCCTTCCAAAAGTGTCACTACAGAAACTTATACAAATTGTCTGAAACAAATTTTCAATATCAAAATCCCTCAACAATTATTCTGTTTTAGTAAGATTTCAAGTGTACAGTCCCCTCAAAAAATACTTAGTGACAGGAATGCCGCTTTTACTTCTTCAAGATTCAAAAAATTCCTGCGAAATCATAATATTAAACAACGTTTGACCACTGCCCATCATCCACAAACGAATGGGAAATGTGAAAGAGTAAATCAGACAATAGTAACTAGATTAAAATGTAAAGTAAACTCCACTACCTCTAAAATTCCCTGGACTAAGCTTTTAACTGAGGTAATTAATGAATATAATAATACACCCCATTCTATTACCAAATTTCCACCTGCGTACTTGCTTTTTGGCCAATTACCCTATGACTCCCCCTTACAACAAAATTATTATCCCCCTGTTCATGAAGCACTTAAAATTGCTAAAACAAGAACTGATGAATTTCATTTAAAAAATAAAAGATATTATGATAAAGATTATATCGAACCAAAATTTAAAATAGGAGATCTAGTTATCTATGAAGAATTTCAGTACCCTAATACTAGAAAGTTGTCACAAGTATTTAGTGGCCCTTATAAAATTCTTAACAAATTATCCGAAGTAAATTTTGAAATTGATAGGCAAAACCAGTTCAAAAGTTCAGAAATAGTACATGTATCTAAATTAAGGCCTTATTATTCCCCTGATAAATTTAAATTAAGTCATGAGCAACAACCCCCTAATCAACAACAACAAACTCAGGTAAAAACTGTAGCTTAAACTATATCTCTAGTTTATCATTTTATAATTTTTTCTCTTAAACAGTAAATTTCTCTTCATATTTTAATTCAGATAATATCCTGTAATTCTCACGGAATGGCAATGATATCTCTTGACTGCAGCGAGAGTGTCACTTGTCTGGAAATTTTTATATTTGTTTATTTATGCCGGCGTAGACGAACAAAGTGGAAATTTCTTATTCTGTACTGAATTACTCTACTTAGAATTTTTTTTTTTCTCTTTCAACTGAACCTATTTGTAATATTAAATTTAATCTATCAATTATTAAATTAATTATTTGCCAAGTAACAAAATTTTTATCACTTTATTTTAATATATATTTTTTTCTTTCTCTCTTTCTTTGCTTCTGCATTCCAGTCCAAGTACATGTCAATTATAATATAATTTTGTTTCTTTTTCTCTTTCCTACTTGCATCTTGCAATGTTTTATCACACCGAGAGAATATTTATTGCGTAATTATTTGACATGAATAGATCTTGTTTTTTATTTTTATCATTTATTAATATTTCTTTTTAAGAATCTTAGTAGTTTAAAGGTCACGTGCATTCTCAAACATGAACAAAATTTTTATTTATCTTTATTTTATTTTAATTTATCATATTATATTTTAATTTTTTTTTTGTACATATTCCTACTTAATCCTGTACTCGGATTACCAGATTAAGTAAATGATTTCATAGTTGATTGCATTTTTTATTTTATTCCACTTCTCTCTATATTTCATCCCAAAAATATGAGATGAGATAAACGAGATTAAGTATTTAAAGAATGTCTTTTGTGATATTTATTATTACTTATTAAGAGATTTACTTATACCCATTATGAGATTTACTTACACTTATGATATTTATTATTATTGATATTTTTCCTTATTATGTTTCTTAATTATATTGTTTATTATTTACATTGTTAAATTTTATTATTACTATATTATAAAATGTGTTATTAATTAAAAATACAATTATAAAAGTATTTTCACAAAGATTCCAAAATGGAACTGTTATGAATGTTCAAGGACTTACTCACACAAAAACTGAACTAATATTATAATGTTAGCTGATGAATTTGGACAGTTAAATGAATTAGACATCCTTAAAATGAGGTAATGAACTATGCCATTCCAAATATGACTTTAAGAAGATTTTTGAAATAAACTTTTAAAAATTGATTTCTAGATTTGACATTGTTAAAAAAGAATTTAACGTTATTGTTTTTCATTTTTATGTTTCATTTTTATGTTATTACTATGGGTAATTGCTTATATTTTCAAATTACTTTTTGATGTGTACTTTAAACAAGATTATATCTTGTATTTGTATTGAAGCCTATTTTATTGTATTTAAATTTGAAGTTATTCCACGCATCACCTTGGTGTTTTTAAATTTGAATTCTATATTTATATAAAAAAGAGAAATTAATTTAAATTTTTTTATTCAGTATATAATTATTATTACTTATATCAACAACTTCGTGAGCTAAGTCTGCATCATCTCCCTTTCTGTGAAATTGCAGGTCTCAGACCTACTTTTTCACCCGTCTTTCTGGGAGGGGGGATTTGTAATAAAATAAAAAAAAAAATTTGCGCCATTTTTTTTTATTCTCTCTTAGCTTCAATTCTAAATTTGTGGAACATATTTCAATCTTAGTTTCGTCTTGTAACAGCTAAAATTCTTTTTCTTACTTTAGTTATTAATAAATTATTTCTTGCTTCTCAAAAAGGCGGGAAGTATTTCGTAAGCTTTTTACTTTCTGGCATATTCCTGCGATTTTAATTTAATTTTTTATTTTTTAACATCGCGTGACAAGTGTTACTACGCGTTGCTAAAGGGCTTAGTGTTCCGAGAAAAAAATATAGTTCTTGCCAGTAGACCGCCTATTACGGCCAATTAGAATTGATCATTTTGTCCGTTAGAGGCTCGAGTCCATCCTGATTGGATTTTTAAAATGATTGACGCGGAGTAGGAGGGCGCTAGTTTTGTCGTGAAAATGATTTTTTCATTTGGCTTTTCAGGAGAGTAGAATGCACCTTTTCTTTAAACTATCAAGACGCGCGTTTTATTTCTCCGCTAGTGATAGATGTGTGGAACGGTGATCTGTGGAGTAACTTAAGTTCGTGCTCTAAATAATAAAGAACTAAAACACTGATTTTCTTGCATTGTTATTGGAGAAACTCCTACGAGAACAAATCCATGGCTTATCCACTTACCAGAACGACTGCTCATCCCACTATTGAATCTTAGTGAATAGTAGTATTCTACAACCAACATGGTATTCTATTAGTGATTATACACTATTATAGAACATCGTCGTCGTTATATTACATATATATATAAGTTTAATCTTTTATGTCATTTATGTTATAAGATAACATGAATTCTTGTAGCTTTTAGTGGATTATTTCACTTTGGGCCCATTTTGGCATAAATTAACCTATTTTTAATTTTTTTTTTTTTTTTTTTTTTTAAATACATTACTTTGATGCTGCACAGCGCATGAAATGATGTATTTCTTCAATTTGTTATTCTTGCTCCTTCTTTAATACTTTTAGGAAATATCTACCATTGTTATAACTTCGGATTTTACCATATTGGAATTTAGTTGATATGCAATTAAATATGGGAGCTTTATTTATAGGATATTATGTATATGTGTACTGCATAATTTATTTAATATGAGACTACTTTTGGATTTAAGTTTGGGATTTTTTCTTTTCGTGTGAATATTGTATATATAATTATTTATGTAATCAAGTTCTTTCAATTTATTATTATTGAAAATTATTTTTTTAATTTAATTACATTTATTTTATCATTATTAGTGATATAAATTAATTAGGGAATTAAATGATATATATATTATTTTTATTCAATATATTTTGCCAGTTTTCATTTTTTATTCAAATAGCCAAGATTTCAACTGTTATATATATTACTAGCTGACCCGCCCGGCGTTGCCCGGGTCCGTATTAATAGTATTAAACGAACTTGAAATTTGTATGATTTTATCATTAACTGGAAACATGCAGAAATGCATTGTCTGAAATACCTCGCAGCTGACTTTGTGAAAAATCGCTTTTAAAAACAATAACTAATATTAAGCTCTAAAAATACTCAAAATGAGCAATGAGAAACACGGGAGGGAACATGTATCCAACGTTCGCGTTAGTTTTGTGTTAAAGTGTTGATATTTACCCGTAAAAATCACTTTTAAATCACGGAACTAATTATTTTTTTCGCATAGAAATCCGAAGTGAAATATTTTGAATTTCAAACTAATTATATCACTCTTAAATCCGACTACACCGTGAATGAAATCGATACGCGGTGATAAAAGATTGGTATATAGTATTATAATTTCAGAGCCATTTAACAAAAGTAAGTGCATATTTTTAATCAAAGCATGCATAATGTTCACTCTGTGGACAAATTCCTAACCGTAAACTTTTGTACCATAACCATAATCTGTCTGTAACCTAACTGCGACTTCACAGTACCCTACCGTAACTTAAATATAACATAAATGTAACCTAGCCGTCACTTTGAAATATCAATATAGAAGCATCATTTAAGATTTTGCTTGAAAAGTTAACATTCTTTCGTTAATGTCTTAAAATCGTCTGCACTCTGAAATCTAGATTTTAGACTAATATTTGTTATTTAAGTTTTCGCGCATCATTTTAAAAGAATGTTTTCATAAATATATTTTATACATTGACATAGAGTTATTAATATGTTGTTAAATTATAAACATTTTTTCATCTACGTTATAAAATATTAAAAAGTTCTGAAAAAAAAAAAGAAAACTTTTAGTAATACAATTTTTAGTTCAAATCAAATGCTTTCAATATTTTATTTAATTTTATTTTGACATTTAATTGTTTCGAATTTATCAATTTCAATTATTTTAAAAGCAAACATTTAAAAAAAAATAATATAATAGAAAAAAGACCATTTTAAAAAATTACTATTTCTTCGTAAAATATGCTTCAGCTGTAATTCATTTCTTTCAATTCGTCTTATTAATACAAAATCCCTTCCACATGCTTTTGTTTGGGACATTAAAATTTGAGCGATAAATGGTTTAATATTGCAACCCTTTTTTCGGTTTACTTCACCACCACCTATCTTTTTTCTCCATGGTTTACAACCGCTGTGATAAAAAATCATCATTTAAACTGACAGTTTTACAGTCTATGAATTTTAAAGGTCTGTTCCAGCTTTTAAAATTATTTATGCAAAAATTTTATGCAACCAACCAACCATAACTAAATGAAAGGAAAAAAAGAAGAAAAAAGGCGATTTTTTATGAGAGTGATCTTTGGAATTTAATTAATTACTCAGTTAATAAATAGAATTTCGAAATTCTGAAGCTCAGGTGCATCAGGAGAGATATTGGGCTACTCTCATAAAAATTTTGAGCTTCGTACGTCCCATAGATTTTGCTAGCCATCGCAGACACACACACACACACACACACACACACACACACACGCAGACAGAGCGATTTGTTATTTTATTAGTATAGATGTCAATTTCTTTTTTTAGCTTAAATTTATATAGTATTATAAATTGTTCTTATTCTAATTTTTATGTAATATATTTTGTCCTATTGGATATAAATAATCTTTCTTATGATGACTAGTTACAAAACAAATTTAGCGACTGGCAATTTAGACTCTTCAAAATGTAAGATGTCTAATGCTCGGTACAAAGAAATAGATAGGGATTTTTTTGGATCGTCAAACAGTTACCTGTCATATTGTCCCTCGATTAAACTTAAATTTAAAAAGTGCTTATCTCCCAAATGCTTAACTTGCCCTCATGCAGATACACAACAAATTGATAATGATTCCAGTCCTAAAAACTATGTGACATTTTGTAAAGCATACAACGTAATATACTCAATTAATTACAACATCTGTAAGTTAGAATATAGGTCAAACATGTAATCCTTTGCATAGAAGAATCAATCAACATAGACAGGATATTTTTAAAAAAAAACTCTATTAATGAACATATACATTTCAGGCATCATAACTTTAAAAATATAACCATCAAAATCTTAAGTATGCATAAAAATCTAAATGATAGATTACTTTATGAATCAATTTATATTAAATCTCGTAATTCTTTATACCCTTATGGTCTAAATTCTAAATTATTTAATCGTACTAACATTGTCTTTACTAATACTAATAATTATGAACATTATAGTAGTACGTATGCAAAATTAAATCATTCTGCTAAAAAAAAAACTACACGTACAACAAGAGGTAAAAATAAGGCTAATAATCAATATATTTCTAGAAATGAGATCAAACAACAAATAATTAAGATGGAATCTGAATATAATAACTCGTATCAATGGATGGATATTAGGAAACACATTTTTTCAATAAAAAAGAAACATCTGAATTTATATTATAAAGTATTTCTATCTATTGATTTAACTTCACATTTTAGTGATATTTACTTTGATTTATTGTACTATAGAATTAATCTTCTTAATGTTAAAATTTCTAAAAATACATACAAAAAAACTAATAATACTCAACTCATAATTACTTTTACCAATAATGTACTTAATAAAATTAATCTACATAACATTATTAATGATAAAAATCATAATTTCCCTATAAACAATTTTTCTATACATAAATCCTTCAAATATAATGTTACACTTGGACGTAAGATATTTAACTACAATAAATTTTCGAAATTTTTAACCAATAATACTAATTATCCATGTTATTGTAATGTTCCCTATTATAGTAACTTCGTAAATAAAGATCATGGTCACATTATTACTGGGGATATTAATATCGTTGAAAATGATTCTTTACGCAATTTAATGGCTAATGGTACTAAATATCGTGTCCCTTCATGTACTAATATCAAATCAATCATAAAACAGTTTAATTTAGATTTAGATCTTTTTATTTATAAAATTTCGATAGACTACAATAAGCCTCTGGAATACTTCACTGAATGGAAACTTAATGTTTTAGATAAATTAAATATTGAACTTTATAGGAATATCGATATTTTTAGTTTAATTTTTAAACAATTAAATGATGAAATAAAAAACTTACAAAATAAATTTATTATAACATATGTCGATAAATCTCCTAACAACTATGCTTTCATATGTAAACATTATTACTCTACATTATTAAATCAAGCAATAAATTCTAGTTCAAATTTCATTAAAACAGATATTGATACTATTATTAAAAATAGACATATAGCTCAATATTATAAATTACTACAATTAAAAAATCATAATTATAACTATCCTTTCATTATGGTTATTCCAAAATTCCATAAAATTCCTATAAAGTTTCGTACTATAACTATTGGGTGTAATACTTATAACAATAATGCAGGTAAAGAATTATTAACAATACTTACAAAAATGCTAGATATTGCAAAAACTAATAATAAATTCTGTAGTATAAAAAATAGTTTACATCTTGTAAATAATATCAAAAATTTACAAAACATTAAGTACATCAAAACATATGACTTTAATGATTTACTTAATACAATTGATATTGCAGATATGTTCAGGATCATAAATTTATTATTCAAGGAATATAGGAGTTCTCTTAACATACAAGTATCTTTATCTTACTTCAAAACTTTAACCTATTTATTCTTTATCATAATTATATATTATTTAATAATACAATATTTAAACAAATAGTCGGTCTTCAACAAGGTGGGATTGTATCATCCATCTGTGCTGATCTCTACTTACATTATTATGAACGTAATAGTACTTCTATTGTTAATTGTTTTTTATACAGGTATCTTGATCATATAATAATTTTATATTCTAAAAAGTCATCTAACTATTCGCTACCAATCACATACCACAAAAATTTAAAATACAGTTACAATGATATGCGTAATAATAAAATTAACTTTCTTGATCTTAATATTACTCTTTCTGATAATAAAATTCTATTTGATATTTATGATAAACGTAATGACTTTCCTTTTAAATTAAACCTCTTTACTCATTATAATTCTTGCCTACATAAATCTGTCTATGTCAATATATTACTTAATTTTGCCCATAGAATTAAAAATATTTGTTCACATAAATTTAAAATGCATAATTTAAAAACTGTACAAGAAACTGCTATAAGATATGGTTATCCTTTACATTTGGTTAAAAAAATATTATCTGTATAAACATTTATTTAGTATAAACTGTCTATTTTCTCTTCAACCAATATTGCAACATTAACAAGCTAATTTCTGCAGCACCATATGATGTTATTGATAAGAATTCCAATAGACTTTAATATATAATAAGTTATTACATGATCTTAAAAATAATTAACACATTGTGTAAAAAAAATGTTTTAAAAAAAATTATAAAAAATGAAAATAATACAAAAAAATAAAAAATACAAAAAAAATTAAAAATATGAATAATAGGTTGGTTGGGTGGGTTAGATGTTAGATTACGGAGGTGGGCGGTGTTGTCTGGATAATACGCAATAGTTAATTATTATACATAAAAAAAATACTTCACACATAGTATTAAAGTTTGTTTACCTAAAAACTAATATGCATAACTTAAAAATGATCAAGTTATTGAGATAAGATATGGTTGTCTATTGTATTTGTCTTAAAGAAATTATTTGTAAAATATTAGAATAGAAATTATTTTTGAAAACTCTTAGCTATTAAATAATTTAGTTAATTTTGTTTCCTATAATAGAGGGCAGCACCATAAACATATAATTTAATTAATATATTAATCCTATAGATGGCAGCACTAAAGTTATTTTTCTGCTAGAAGTTGTAGTAATACACTCTAGTTAAATAATTAATATAGTAATATTAATAATTGATTAAAAATAAAAATATAATACTTCTAACAGTAGCTTTTATTTTTTTTTCTAAATATATTATGAATTATATTGTATAATATATGTTCTACTAATTTTTATAATTATTGTTACTGCTTTATTTTATTATCTATGTGATTTATACTATGACCATAACCTTGACTGTTAGTAAGTCACATGTAGTTTTTATCTGTTTGCACTACAATCTGGCTAGGATTTGGCTAATGGTAAATATTTTAGTATATATATCCCTTTTACTTTTTAAAGGAATATTATATTATTGTTATTTTGTCATAATGATTTTATTTTCTTCAATGAGTATCTTTCTACTAATTTGTCATATGAATAGCTTCCGGCCAGTCGGGTGTATTGTGAGACGAATTCTTAGCTTTTAGCACGTCTCATAACAGAAACTGGTTGGATGTTTTTGCTTTTTTGTTAAACTATACACCCCTGAAGAAGTAGTTTAATATAAAAGCCTTCTACTGTATTATTATCCATTTATCTTACATTATTTTGATAATCAGCCTTCTATTTCACTTCAAACTTCAACTGTTTTCAATTAGTTGATCGGAAAAATACTGGTTTCATTGGTTATTGTATGGTAATATATGAATTACTCTGGTTATATAATGTCTATTTGTCCATATATGTCTTAGTAATTTGGTAATCTGCCTTCTATTTCTCTTCAAACTTCAACTGTTTTTAATAATATGATTGTAAAAAGACTGGTTTCATTGGTCTATTTAATGGTATTGTCTGAATAACTTTGGATGTATTTATAAAGGTATATATATATATATATATATATATATATATATAGTAGCATTTTGGGAGTGCCGACAGAAGTGAAAACTTGAATAATTACTTGTGTATTTTTTTAATCGTCATGAAATATTTTATTGTGCAGGAAATACAAGGACCAAGTAACCGCGGTAAATTAACGCCTACACGCGAGAGGAAGCCAGAGTCCCAGCAGTGGTGAACAATATTTATATGATACAGATGTCATACACGCACCACATTGGCGCGATGCTTTTCAGATGACGATTTAGCGAAAACTTCGAAAAAGTTTGAGAAATTTAAATTTCAACCCATTATGGGTCCGTAACTTGACTCAAAATGACGGGGGAAACTTTTTTATGCTAAATTTGTTATGTATGAAGCACAAGGTTTCAATAAACATATTACATCAGAAAATGAAAAATGGCCCCCTTGTCCCCCCCCCTCCAAAAAAAACCACGGTGCTATGGGGAAAACCATAAAACTGCAAAAAGAGCGGCGAAGAAAAGTTAGCTATGCTATAATTTTTCTCCCCATTGTAGCTCTCATAGAAGCAAAGTTATAGCCTTTAAAAAATTGGAATGAAGTGAAGAAATGAGCAAAATTATGTTGGTGAATAACCAACAGGGGGGAAGGCAACAGCCCTGGTTGTGCCACATAGCTTAAACTTTTAAGTTAAAATTGGTAGAGAAAAAAAGTGAGCTATATTTTAAAGTGTATGTTGGGGGGGGGGTCAAGCTCCTCACCTTTAGAAGAGGCCCTCAAAGAGGGAACTTTAAAACAATGTGCCTAGGTTACGATAACAATGTGACTAGTTCAATGGTTTTTTTTCCCAATCCGAAAATTTTTTCCAGGACGTTTTCAAGACGTTTCTAAGGACGTTTTCAATTCAAAAATTCGATCTAAAATGATAAAAACGCAAAAGGCTTCAAAAACTGCCCCCCCCCCTCGCCGTGGGAACCAAATTCGGAAGGGGGGAGGTAAGAAAGCATCATACTATAAAAGAGTGATCCGAGATCTTCAAGATGATATACAATATGACGGGTTTAAAAAAGTGAAAATTATCCCCTCCCCCGCCTCCCGTCAGTCCACCCTTTCGCCCTCAATTTCCTGCAGCAAACATTTTAGTTTTTTTACATTTGTTAAATAATGTTTACCGAATGATTCGATGAAAAAAAAACACTTAAATTGATAAGTATTGTAGAAATCGCTACAGTTTTAAACATATGTTCTCAAGCCCCCTCTTTGAAATTTTTTTTAATAAATAATATTTATTGGTGGGTTCTAAGCATGGTAAGACTAAAATACGAGAAACTTTGAAAATTAGGTCTTCATTTCACAAGTTATTGTCATATTCTCATGCTTCTTTCTGTACCTCGTTTCACGATAAAACTTTCATTTCACAAAGCTCCGACGAAAAAACTCTGCTCGATAAACCTACTCATCTCCATTGTCAGCGAGAATGAAAATCATCGTTATCGAAAAACGCATTCATCAAAAACCACAAGCTTCTCGAAACGCCATTTTTTTTAAGGTTAAATTTCATCGATAAACCTATTTCCATCGGGATAAATTTTCATCGCAAAGAAAGTTTCTCGGACTGTCTGTCTCGGATGTCTGATTTAATCGGAATGAGATATGCTGAAATGAGAGGCATATGCGAAAGCTCTTGGAATGAAAGAATGGTTAAACCATTTTTTCATATTACGAATCTTTCTACCTTTGGAATTGAATTTTAAGGGGTGGGTGGAGGGGAGGGGGAGCGATGAGGGGGTGAATTTTTTAAATCGTAGCTATTTCGACAATAAATGTTATTTTTGGTGTGGTTTTTTTATTGAACCCTCCAGTAAATATTTTTTATTAAATATAAAGATTTTAAAGTGGGAGCTGCATCATTTTTAGGTGTATTTGGGAAAAATTAGTGAACCCACGGGTGACATGTAAATTTCAAACCTTTTTTTTTTAATCCGTCATGTTATATATGCATCATCGGAATGCTTTGGCACCTCCTTTCCATTTTATGAATCTTTCTCCTCCTGGAGTTGAATTTCAGAAAGGGGGGGGGGGGGGGAGAAAGCGATAAGAGGGTGAATTTTTTAAATCGTAGCTATTTCGACAATAAATATCGTTTTAGATGTGGAGTTTTTTTATGGAACTCTTCGGTAAATATAACTTATTAAATATAAAGATTTTAGAATGGGGGCTGCGTCATTTTTAGGTATATTCTGGGAAAAATGAGTGAACACACAGGTCACATGTAAATTTCAACCTCCTTTTTGGTTTCGACATGTTATATATATATATATATATATATTATCGGAATTTTTTCGCACCTCTCTTTCATTTTACGAATATTTCTCCTCCTGGAATTGAATTTCAGGAGAGGGAGGAAGAGCGATAAGAGGGTGATTTTTTTATTATTTTTTATTATTATTATTATTTTTTTTTTTAGCTATTTTGACAATGAATATCATTTTAGATGTGGTTTTCTGAGGAGCGCTCCGGTAAATATTTCATAAATTCAAAAGTTTAAAATGGGGACTGCGCGATTTCCGGGTGCATTCTTGGAAGAAAAAGTAACATTACGACCACGGGTGAAGAGTAAATTTCAAACTTTTTTTGGACCCGTCATGTGATATGTCATAGGAAAGGTTTCAGAATACTCTTTCATATTATGGGACTTTCTCTTCTTGCAATTTAATTTCAGGCCGGAGAGTGAATTTTTTTAATCGTAGCTACTTCGAGAATAACTATCATTTTAGAAGTGGTTTCTTGATGCAACCTTCTAGTAAAAATTGCTAATTATAATCATTTTAAAGTGGGGGATGCGTGATTTCCGGGTGTATTCTGTTAAGAAAAAGTAATCCTGCGGGTGAGGAGTAAATTCCAAACATTTTTTGGACCCTTCATGTGATTGATTATTGGAATGTTTTTCGAATTACTCTTTCATATTATGAACGTTTCTCCTCCTGGGGTCGAATTTCCGCAGGAAGGAGGGGAGCGATGAGGGGTGAATTTTTTTAATCGTAGCTATTTTAAGATTAAATTTAATTTTAAATGTGATTTTTTGATGGACCCCTTTAGTAAAAATATTTTATCAAATATAAACATTTTAAAGCGAGGCTGCGAGATTTCCGTCTGTATTCAGGGAAGAAAAAAAATAGTGGAGTAGTGAGGAGTAAATTTCAAGTTTTTTATGGACCCGTCATATGACGTATCATCGGAAGGTTTTCAAACCACTCTTTCTTATTATGAATCTTTCTTCTCCTTTTCTCAATCTGGCCTCCTTACAGAAGCGCTTTGCAAACTTTTTTGAAATCATTTCGTTTTTGTGAATTCAGATCTGATTTTTTTTTTTTTTTTTTTTTTTTTTTTTATGGAGACTTCCAATATATAATTTATAATGTATGAAAAATTCACAAACAGTGAGGACAGACTGTATTCCGGGTGTTGCAATAGTTGGAATTCTAAGGGGAGTGTTTTTATATATTTTGTTGATTTCTCTTTCGCGATATATCATTATAAAACTCTGTAATTACCATTTTATTTTATATACCTCCCGCGCTCATCCCCCCTCACTTTGCCCCCGCGGGAAGCTCTTTAACAAATTTAACCGACACCCACCATGCGATATATTGTTGGAAAGCCTAATGATCATTTACTCATATTATGCATTTTCATTGCTCCTGTACTACTTTGCTCCCCTGGTGGTCCGTTTAATGTATGTCAATAGAGAGTCTTCTAATAATGGGGGAATTGTAGATAGTATGTCAATTGATGTATAAAAATCAATAAATGTTAGTTCATGTTCTTTACACTAGGAGTGCTTTTGATTATTTTTTTCTTTGGCCATTTTGCTACTCGCGACTCTACTCGCGACTTTACAACTTTTTGCAACCAAGGAACGCCGTTACATGACTTTTCTACTATTGCGGCTCCATTATAACATCCTTTTGGTTTGTTGTTGTTTTTTAAATTCATTTGTTTTCAGTTACCATGTATTTACTAAATTAAGCTTTTTAAACATGCAATAACAAAGATTTTAATAATCGATTGTTAAACATCTCGATTGTAGATTCTCGAAATTAATCGATGACTTTATCGAATGTGCTTTTTTACGATTACGATTTTTATCGAATAGGAAATATTCGAGAATCGCCCATCACTAATTTAATGGAGACCAAACTGGTCGCCATAGGCGGCTAGTAGACAATAAAAGACAAAATAATGTGTAAAAATCTCAAATTTTGAAGTTTTGTAACTCAGTCAATTTTTGCAGTACAAAAGTCAAACTTTTCGTGTTATGATGAAGATCTGTTATGATATGTGTAAACTTTTACTGAATGTAACTATAGGCATTGGGGAATAGATTTATATATTTTTTTAATTGGTTTTTTACTTTTAACAATGCCACAGCATCAATATTTACCTCATTTGAAATATTTTTGCAATTGGAACTATAAATATTTCTATAACCAACAGTTAGAAATTAAAGGTCAAGGAACCGTTGTTATATTTATTTGACACTCGCATATCTATACAGGGTTCCCAGCATCATGGAAAATCAGGGAAATTTCAAAATATTTAGTAAAAGTCAGCGAATTTACAAATATTTTCTGAAAAGTCTTTAAAATATTAAAAATGGCACATAATTCATCAAATACTTTTAAGAAAAAATCGCAAAATTCATCAAACAATAAAAATAAATAAATAAATCGAGAAATCTGAAGACCAATCACAGAAAAAATCACTAATTTAGGCAGAGGATTGCAAAAGTAACTAGGAAGGTCTCCATACTGGGTATACTCAGAATTTTTTGAAAAAAATACTGATTAAACTACTCATGTATGTAATAAAGAAACAGTCAAATTTAGCGGCGGAATTACAGAAGAAACTCAGAAAAAAAAAAAAAAAAAAAAAAAAAATTGAGTATTTGGCGCGAAAAGACGAAAGCGTCACGTGATTTGGCGAGCAGAATTTTCCCTCGCCAAAAGCAAACGATATTAATGCATCTGAAAATTTCTTGTCAATTAAATTTTAGAATACGTGTAAATTGTTTTTAATGAATTTAAATTTGAACAGTGAAACAGTTTGACATATAGATGTATTTTATATTACATATTTCTGTTGTTTTTGCTGCAGTTATTTAATTTTATCACTTTAAAAAGAATTTATTATATAAAAAATATTTTCATATTGAAAAGTATTTTTCACATATTTAAGCGCATGACAAAATAAAAGCCAGATGAATAATGCTGCAGTAGTGTATTTCAATATCGGAGAAGCTTTTGTTCCCATAGCAACAAAATTGAATCGACAGAGCTCAATTAGATTGGAGTTTTAATTTTGAGATTGAGACAATTTTAATTAATTTTAATTTTGTTTTAATTCATAAAATTTCACATTTCATTTTCATTCTAACATTATGATAAAAATATAGTGAAAATAGACTAAAGCTGACAAGACTAACGTTATATAAATAAAATTTCTTTAACATTAATTATAAATAGAAGTTTTCTAATATGTCATTTTGTGTTCATTTTGTTTCAATTTCATGTTTATTGTCATTTTCCATCTTTGTGTTTATTTGTATTTTGCTTTTTCTGATGATGATGATTGAGTAAATTCAATCGAAACATGTAAAAATTATTAAGATCTTTTAATGTTTTTATTAGTATTTGACGTCCTTTATAGCAATTAAATATTTTAATGCATATTTTTGAAATGTTTTTTAAACATGTTCAAGATGAAACATTTTTACCTTAAAAAGAATTTGACATAAAAAAGTATTTATTGAAATTTTATTTTTTCGCCAATGATAAATCGCGAAATAAAAGAAATGTTCATTATTTTTTTTACGAACATTCTAACGGGGTTCCTCCAAAAAAATTTTTGCAGACATATATATCCACATGAAAAGAACATTCTGTAATTTTTTCAGAATTTTCTGAGTATGCCCGTATGGACACCTTCCCTGTAAGCAAATTTCACTTACAAGGAAGGTCTCCATTGGGAGCATACTCAGGATTTTTTGAAAAAAATACGAATTAAACTACTCATGTAGGTAATAAAGGATCAGTGAAAATTAGCTGCGGAATTACATTATTAGATATGTAAAAATATAAAATAGTTTGGAATAATTGGCGTGAAAAGCTGAAAGCGACGCGGGATTTGGCAAGCAGTGCATTTCCTCGCCAAAAGCAGACGATTTTAACGAATCTGAAAATTGATTTTAATTGACTTCACTGTTAAAAATCTGCAGCATTTACTGAAACGTCACTCCACTACTTTTATAGAATATCTCTCTTCTGACCAATGAGAATGCTCCATAGCACGGCGAATTGACCGTGTCATTGTTAAAAATCTGCTGCATTTTGTTGCAACGCACTCCACCGCTTGTATATAATATCTCTATTTCAACCAATGAGAAAGCTCCATTTCACGGCCAAGTAACCGTTTTCTATACAAGCAAGGGAGTGCGTTGCAACAAAATGCAGCAGATTTTAACAGTGTATTTTTCAATTTGGAACAATTTTTTAATCAATTTAAATTGTGTTTTAAATGATAAAATATATTAATTTCATTTTGTTATAAGTACATATAAACGTATATGACAAAATTACACTTAAAGTAAAGTAAAAATGCAAAACTAAAATTACTTAAACTAAACTTATTTAAATAAATTGAACATAGAAAGTTTTTTCTTTAAAAAGTATTCGAAGCGTAAAAGCGTATTTTTCAAAATTTCGTTTTTTCGCCAACCGGAGATAAACCGCCAAATAAACGAAATTTTTATTATTTTTTTACGGACGTTGTAAGAGGTTCCGCTGAAATTTTTTTTATAAACATACATAACTATATGAGAAGAACATTCTCTAATTTTTTCAGATTTTTCTGAGTATGCCCGTATGGAGACCTTCCTTGTTAGAGAATATTTTGAGATTTGGTTAGGGAATTTGCCAATCATGTTTTGCTGGGAACCATGGAAGAAAAAGATAGGTGGAGGTGAAGTAAGCCACAAAAAGGTTTGCAATATGAAACCATTTATCATTTAAATTTTAATGTCCGTAACAAAAGCACATGGAAGGGATTTTGTATTAATAAGACGAATTGAAAGAAATGAATTACAGCTGAAGCATATTTTAAGAAGAAATTGTGAATTTTTAAAATGGTCTTTGTTCTATTATATTGTTTATTAAAATAAATGTTCGTTTTTAAAATAATTGAAATTGGAAAATTAGAAATAATTAAATGTCAAAATAAAAGTAAATAAAATATTGAAAACATTTGATTTGAACTAAAAATTTTATTACTAAAAGTTTTCTTTCTTTTTTTTTTTTTTTTCAGTACTTTTTAATATTTTATAACGTAGATGAAGAATGTTTATGACTTAACAGAATATTAACAATTGCATGTCAATATATAAGATATATTGATGAAAACATTCTTTTAAAATCCTGCTTGAGAACTTAAATAACAAATATCAATCTAAAATCTAGATTTCAGAGTGCAGATGATTTTAAGACATTAACGAAAGAATGTTAACTTTTCAAGCAAAATGTTAAGTGACGCTTCTATATTGATATTTCAAAGACATATGATAAAAATAATCAAATAATTCTTGCTTGTGATTGATCTATTTGTTTCTTTTATGCATTCCAATCGTGTGTTACAGCCAATAATGGCACAAATTGTTATTATTTATTTATTTATTTATTTATTTATTTATTTATTTATTTATTTATTTTTGCGAAATTTTAATCATCTGTTCAATAACAGTTTAAACGGCAAAAAATAAAAACAAAGATATACGGGTTTAAATCAGTTTGAATTGATAGGCGTGTCAAAGCACGTGGTTTTGTTAGGACTTAATTGAACTTAATGTAGCGGATTTCAGGGTTACATTTTTGGCGTCACCCAAAGACATAATACTTCCACTCTATTAATTTCTCTTTACTCTATGGCTGGGAACCCTGCTATGACAAATTGGATTTTTAACAGAAATTGCTTCTTGGAGACAAGTGAAAAAAAATTTATAATTAAAAGGATTTTAATGTTTTTGATTAAAGGCTGTTTTTAGAAAAATTTCTATTTCTATTGGAATGCAGTTTTAGAAGTCTGACTTTTTATCTGTTTTATATAAAACTATTGCAATTAATTGAAATATCTGACCTGCCTATTCGAGCGAAGTATTCAAAAATTTTATGAAATTCATTTTATTAAACTCCTTATCGATAAGATTAATATAAAATTCAAAAGTTGTACATTATTGATTCTTTTACGCTTCTAAATTCCAGAAAGTGTAGTACTGATTTATCTCAATAGATAGCAGCACCTAACTTTTTCTAACCATTTTCTTACATCATCTTTCCTATCCTGTTGTGATGGGACACATACCTGTCCCTTTTAATTTCAACTTTATTTCTCAGATTTTCTTCCTGAAGTCCAATAATTGGGTTGAAGTACGAATATAGAAAATTCGGCAAACAGAGCGTTTGATAAGTGAATTCTTTTATAGAAACTAGCATACCCAGCCCGCTTCGCCGGGCTTAATTTGAAGGTTTATTTAATAATTTATGTGTATGGTACGCTTCCCGGACCATCGGCACTCCACGTGCGTCGGGTGAGCGTCAGAACAAACTTTCAGCATATACATATGGGTGGTTGTACTTGAATGCACAGACCTGCGCGTTTTTTTCTATCTTGCTTTTATACCTCTGGACCGAGTTGGCGCATTGCCAAGATTTGCTTCCTCTGGACCGAGTTGGCGCATTGCCAAGATTTGCTTTCCCCTGTGCCTCAATTAATTAATTAATTAATTATCCTCGGAATTCCTTTTATTTATAGAGATTGAACTTTTAAAAAATGCACCTCATGAAACTTAAAGTTTTGAACGCCAGCTCTATATCAGTGTTGAATTCAGGGAAGGGAGACATACCCCGCTCCCCGGAAAATTTGAGAATTTGTGCTTTCAGTGGTAACAAAGTGTAATCCCCCCCCCCCCCCCCAAGAGCCACAAAAGTATCTCCCGGTGAAAAATGTCTGAATTCAACATTGCTCTATGTGTTTTAAACCCTGGCGCAATGAGGGGTCAGCAGGGTATACATACTTTCTGGATTTTTTATAAGAAACACAATATATCCTCTGTTTTTCAAGAAGGTTGTGGTTGTTGTATATATACTCTAGGGTATAACCTCTGCCTTGAGCCTCTCTGTTGCATCTACGCTTGCATCACTTAGGGGGAAGATTAAAACTCTTCCCATAGCTAAAATAATACAGAAATTTCCGCGAATCAATAGCAGGCCCTGACTTTCGCATGGGCATGTTGGGTTCGAAATTTCTGAAGGGAAAAAAAAAAAAATCATAATTTTATTTAAATTTCTATTTAAAAAATCATAATTATAAAAAAAGAGTGATGCTTGAGATTTTAATATGATGAAATGACAAAAATGTATTTCAATATATGGTTAAATTTAAGTTAATTATAGAAAGAAAAAAAATATTTTTATTCCTCGAGTCGTTTTTTAATTTTCCAGAAAAGAGTTGTTTCACTGATTTTAAGTAATAAATTTCGTCATCCCATCCCAAATTATTACTCAACATCAGTCTTCACTTGTATCCCAAAGGAATGTTTATTTAAAATGCAGGAAAGTTAATTTTTTAACACGATTTAGTACTTTGTCATACGGTGAAATCGGTAAGTAGAATATAATTTATTTTTAAAAGGTTTTAATGTATAATTTGCAAGTTTTTATTTCCTCAACATAACATAAATTATTAAAGTAATTTTCTGCCTATTTTCCCAATTTAGGAAGAAGCTTATCTGAAAAAATCTTGATATTAAAAGTATGGACAGACTTGAGAATACAGATCTTAATCCAATTCAAAATTTTTGGCTTGTAATGAATGCTAAAACTGCTAAAAAGGAAAAAGTACCAAGATTAAATTAAAGGAAAGCATTATTATAATTTTGTACCATGTAATTGGACACTATTATACCCAGAAGTTGATTTTTTTTCCATGTCCGGGAAACCTTCAAAACATGCAGTTCACGGAGAATCTAAAAAGTATTAAAATGACTTTCTACTAATGAACACATCAACATTCATGTAAAAGGACATAGTTTTGTGAAATTTATCATTAGCCGCTGCATTTGGGGTTAAATATGTTGTACCATGTTATAATGGAATAGTGTATTTTTCATTTTCAGAAGTTATTCAGCACAATTATCCATTTCAAGAAACTAATTTTTATGGCAAATTAGTACTACAAGTTTAGTTTAATGTAATGACCTGAAACACAAACATAAAGCGTAATATTTGCTATTTGCACACTTTTCCATTTTTTCATTGGTGATGTAGTTTTTTTTTTTTTTTTGTCTGCCACTCTACGTACACACACACACACACATACATATGTATTATTATTATTTATATACAAAATATTTATTGTAATAAAAATTAATTCTATTTATTTTTAAGGAGTTTTTAATTTGTACTTTTAAACGAAAAGATTCTGATTAGATTAAAATTTATTTAAAAAAAAAAGTCACGAAATAGTTTTAAAAAATATATATATATAACTAAAAAAGGGGGGAAAACATTATACAACGTTCCACATTCATGAAAGTTTAGCTGCATCAATTTAAATGTTACAAATTTTGAAATAGTATATCCTTAGATAAAAGATTTTTAATCTTGGAAAAGGTGTGATAATCACAGATATAAAAAAAAAGCGTCGTCTTTTTATTTATTTATTTATTTTTCCTTGCTTGATGTGTGTAAAGATGGAATTTCAAAACCGATTTACCAATCACTTTACATTCTAAGCTAAAATTATATATAAATATCAACACATATGTGTTTTCAATGACAGTAAGCTTTTTTCATGTTTTTTTAACTTACTTATAAATTAAACTATTGATTTTAAGGAATTTTTCTGTAAGTGGGGCGTTAAGGATAAATTGCGACATAATTTTTATGGTTATAATAGTTTACGAGTTACAATACATTTAATTATACACTAAAACACCCTCGCTAAACTATGCCAAGTAGTTATGAAGCTTCAAGAATGAAATATTTTAATCACTAAGAAATAAATGTCTAATATATATTCTTTTAACATGCTTTGCTTTTTTTTTAATTTTTTCTAAAAATATCCTGAGAGTATCACCTAAGCCATTAAATTAAAAATATCAGGGAGAGGGTTTCTTCAATAAATTTGTGTCCCAGGATATTCTACAGGGTGATTAAAAAAATGTGGACAAATTGATATGACAAATCAGGCATACGACAAGGATAAAAAAAATCACATAGGAACATAAGGCGGCAAACAACTTATTGAGTCACAAACACAGGATATTTCATCCTAATTCAATTTGGGTTGACGGTAATAAATTTCAGAAAACTGAAGTATATTATAATAAAACATTTAACAGGCATTCTTACCTTTATTTTAAATCTGATAACACCCAAAAAAGTGGTAGAAGTTTGCATTATGCGTACCAGCAATATGCATTTGGCACCTCACATTTTGGACTCTGATAATGAGTTTATATATAAACTGATTAAAATCGATGATACCGTATACGGTACCATCGATTGCTTGAGCAATACGTTTTCCCGGATCTTTTCGTACGTTATCTATCACATTTCACACAAAATAAGGTACATATCGTTGCATCTTCACTACAATATTTTTATTTTCCTTGAAATTATTACTTTCAAACCGTGTGTAGCTAGAATGAAACACCCTGTATTTGTGACGAAATAAGTAGTTTGCGACCCTCTGTTCCTATGTGTGTTTTTTTTTTTTTTTTTTTTTTTTTTTTTTTTTTTTTTTTTTTAATCGTCGTGTTAAATCGTATTTTTTATCGTTATTGTTGTATGCTTGATTTGTCATATCATTTTTTCCACTTTTTTTTTTTTTTTTTATCATTCTGTATACTAAATCATTTAAAGCCAAAAAATTCAGAAAAAATATTACTTGTAGATCTGGTTAAAAACATAACATAGCATAAATCGGTTTGTAAGAGATTTTTAAAAAATAATCTCTTATCATTGCCTGTAAAACTAGTTTTTCGTTCTAAAGAATTTTGTTGTTGGGAAACGAGCAGTTGTTTAAGGAATTATAGTGCACGGATTTTAAAAAGTATTCGGAAATTCATGAAAATCCTGCTTCGAAATCCTTAAGTAATTCATAAGTATTAAGGGAAAATTTATTGGATTATGAGGGTGAATGCTTGATATCAACAATATAATTATAAAGTTAATTACATTTTTTTAAAAATCATATTTTGATATTTCGCACTTTATGAAGAATAAATAAAATAAAAATCACTAATATTCATTTATTCTGACAAAAATACCACAAATAAAAACTAGTCGTTGGGGGCCACCGTAATACTTACCCATCATATATATGAAAATAAAACTATTTGTGAAAACTATTTACACAATGCATTGCAATTCATAAACAAAATTTAAATATTGTGCAGAATATTGTGAATATAGAATGCTATATTAAAGAACTGCTGATTACCAATTTCGACAAATTATATAAATTGCCAAACTACTCAAGTAGTACCGAACTGCCTAAAAGAAACATCCTTATAACTCCAAAACTAATAATTCTATTAATAACAATTAACTGCGTCGGATTAAGCGTCTCATTTCCAATTAAAATATACCTCTGAATTGAAATTTGAATGAAATACAGGGTCATGAAAAATCGAAGAATGTGGAAAACAGGATTACAAATATCTCGGCAACTAATAATCCGATTGACTTTGTTCTATATGCAAAATGTGTGTTATTTTATTTCCTTTTACTTCCATGCCTTAGAACAAAAAAATTCGAAAATTTTTATATACCGCTAAGAAGGGATCTTCGAAAATTCCACCCCTAAAGGGGTTAAAAAGAAGAACAAACTTTTAGAAAATTCCTTAAAAATCGAATTTTGTAGTTATTTTTCAATTGATAACATATTTTAGTGTAATTTTTCATGCTGAATCGAATGGTACTAAGCAAATTATTTTAAACCAGGTAGTTTGTGAGATACTTAAAATTTTCCTAATTTGGCGATGTCTTTGGCGCAAAAACCTCAAATTTTTCAATCATTATCTATTTATATAAAAGAAAGTCTGGATTTCGTATTAATCACAGCACAAAAAAATTTACCGAACCAACAATCTTGAAAATTGGGGTAAAAATACTTCTGATAACGTCGAGTGCCGCTAAGAAGTGATTTTCAAAAATTTCACCCCTAAGGGGGTTAAAAAAAGAATGAACATTTAAAAAATTCCTTCAAAATCGGATTTTGTAGTCATTTTTCAACTGATAACATATTTTAGTTATGGGGATGTTTGAAATCAGATGTACCCAATCACAAAAGGTGGCTTTATTTTAAAGGTTCCGCTGAATGAATTTTTATGTGATTAAAAGTGTTAACACGTTGAACGTTACTTTATTCATCGGTGACTAACATTGAAATTTCCGTTTAGATGACTGACTTTTCACCGATGACAGACAGTCTAAAATATGATATAAAACTAAAAATTAATATGATATAAAACTAAAAATTAATATGATATGAAAATTTCGTTTGATTCAATGTTTCTCTAGAAAAACTGACCAGCGTAGCGGGCGAAGTCTGCTAGTTATGATATATGTGTGTAAATATCAAATGTAAGATGAGTTTAGTTATTGTTAAAACGAAATTAGAATTTTATTGTTTTGTATTTTACTTTTTTTATTATATAATTCAATGTGGTTTTTGTATGCACAGATAAAAGATTTTGTAAATCAATTTAAAAATACTTCCGATATTTCAGAACTTTAAAAATTAAGTTCACTGGTGTGTTTTCGAATGCATTGCAGCTTTTAAAAGATTTAGTACTTAAATATAATTTAGTATATTAATTTTAAGGCATTTTTTCGTTAACCCACCACAGGTTATAAATTTACAAATATTTTCTGAAGCTTAAATACATATACAGGAGTTTAAAAAACAGTGGATTTAATTATTCGCCAATAACAATTATAAATTAATAAATTGATTTTAAGGATTTTCTGTTAGTAGGACGAAGATGATAAATCGCTGCATAATTTTTATGGCTACAACAGTTTACGAGTTCCAACAACAATACAATTAATTGTACACTAAAACACCCTCGCTAAACTATTCCAAATGGTTGTAAAATTTCACTGAAAAAATACTTAAAAACGCTTTAAAAAAATCTAATATATATATATTTAATGCGCTTTTTTTTTTCTAAAAAATCCCAAGAATATTACTTGATTCATATAATTAATAATATCGGGGCGAGGATTTCTTCAATAAATTTGTGTCCCAGGGTATTCTATACTAAATCGTTAAAAGCCAAAAAAGTTCAGGTAAAATATTTTTTATAGATCTGGTTAAATACATAACATAGCATAAATCGGTTTGTAAGAGATTTAAAAAAATCTATCTCTTATCATTGCCTGTAAAACTAGTTTTTCCTTCTAAAGAATCTTGCTGTTGGGGAATGAGCAGTTGTTCAAGGAATTAAAGTGCACGGGGGTTTGAAAGGTACAGTCACTGAGCTCGACATATAACAGGAGGTCCGACTCTGCGGTCAGTCGTCTGCTAGCCGAATTACAACCCGGAGAAGCATAGTAGGCAAGAGCGAAAAACTAGTCCGCTTTTTCAATGTTAGACATAGGAGAAATCTCTTTATTATTATCCCAATTTATTCTTCACTAATTAAGTAAATTATAAAAACAATGAGAGTAAGTGATCTATAAGAACAGGAACTATCCGATTAGTACTTATTTAGCAGAAATATTTTTAATTAAATTGTTTATAAACCCCATCTTTCACATCCATTCGAAATCGTCAGATAATGTTGTTTTGAAATTGGCATTTATTATTATCCGAATATGTATTTTTATTTTATCATTTCTGAACGAAAGAATACTTTGTTTTTATCATTATGTTTATAGTTTTAAAGAACAATTTACAAATTAATTTCAACAAAATAAAGCTTAAAATTTTAATCAAGGGGTTTTAAGTAACACAAAAATTTCAGAAGTATTAAAACATAAGGTAATTTTTAATATAATAAATGTATTTATACATATGTTTTCATAGTTTCAATGCGCATTATTATCGCCGTAAAACAAAATCTAGAGGGAAGAGGAAGCAGTTATCCTAAAAACTATGAGACTGTTCCAAATATTCAATATCCCCCCCCCCCCCCGCGTAATATGTTAATATTTTAGCAATAATTTGTTGTCATTTTATGTAAAAGTATCTTCTTTTTAGATTTAAGTTTTTTTTTTTTTTTTTTTTTTTTTTTTTTTTTTTTTTTTTTAAGAATTATAGGTCAAGGCAGCTGTTAAAAGTAGCCTTTCGATGATAAATTAAAGTATACTCTCAACCATGAGGATAATACAAGAAATTAGTTTTGTGGTACTGAGAAAATCAAAAGACAGATTGCATTTTGAAGATGTATGTACTCTTCAATACTAATGGGGCAATTACCCCAGGACATTTTTTCAGGGGCTGCCATGATAATAATTAGGATTTTCATTAAAGGAAGTCAAATGCTTAAAATTTGCCAAAAGTTAGCAAAATTCGTACATTTTCAAACATTTAGGAAGGGAATATACCCCCCTCCCCCCTCCTTAACCGAAGTTTCCAGTACTCCCTCCACCCATACAAAAACAAAGTATATCATTAGAAAACTTATGTTTAAAAAACTATTACTACAAATATAAACATAATACCATTTTTTATAGATAAACGATAAATTTATGAACGTGAAAATATTAAATTAAAAAGTAAGCTGTACGATAATTATACACTATTTTTCAGAAAATTTTAAAATGCATCTAAAAAATTATAACAATAATTGTTACAATAAATGAATTTATAGAATTACGATGATACATTAAAATAATAATAATAATAATAATAACAATAATGGAATAATGTTTTACACCAACTATCTAACTAAATATTAATTTAAATATTTATGTATTTTTATTAAATATTTATCCAATATATATGTTAAAGCATTTTCTCAAAATATTTTCCAATAAGTATTTTAGTAATCTTTGTATTAAACACTAGACAAAAAATGATACTTGAAATTAAAATAAATCAAAACAAAAAATTATCATTCACAAAGTTTGCACATAGTCAAACCTCGTTAACAAAAACACGTTTAACGTGGATTACATTTAACATAAACTGTTTTTACAGTCCCCCACGAAAATGAATACAAATGTTTAATACTAATAACATGAATTACTGTTAAAATGAATAAAATTTCGATACCACTTGAGATTCACATTAACCAGGTTCGACTGTATCACACTTGTGGCTGGTTAACATGTGCATAGGAGTAAAAAAAAAAAAAAAAAAAAAAAAAAAAAAAAGCATTTTACCTGTGAAATTGCAAATTTCCCTCTTTTGTCCAACGGTTTTTACAGCCGTAAGCAGAACAACTGCTCACCATGATATATGGTTAATAATTATATCAAGAAAATTAAAAGAAATTAGAAAATAAATAAACTGCTCACATAGTAGGCAATGAGCGAAACAGCGCTTTCTGCCTAGTATACGAACCAAAACTCAGCTAAAAGTGCCGTCACTGTATTCATCCGCGCTGACCGCGGGAGCTAACGTTGGAAAATAGGAAGCCGGATCTCCTGTTATATGTCGAGCTCAGTGGGTACAGTAGAACAACGCTAATTCTGACCCTCCGAATAATTCGGATCGTTTCGGTCATTTTTTTCCCCAAGTTTGAGGAGCGATTAGCTAAATTACATTACATTAACTTATTTCATCGTCGTATTCTGAATAAGAAAAGAACTTTTTCAGAAATCTTTTTGGAAGAATACCTTAAGCTTTTTTATTTAGACTCTTGATGCTATATTTCAAAGAAACAACAATGTATCGCTAAGTTTGACAATTCCAATTTTCTATTTAAACCACTTAGAAATGCAAATAATAATAATAATAATAATAATAATAATAATAATAATAATAATAATAATAATAATAATAATAATAATAATAATAATAATAATAATAATAATAATAATCACAGCACAGCAGAAAATTGCATTTTTTTTATTACAAAGTAAACATTTTTAATGTCTGTAAATATTCAATAAGTTTAACATAAAGGTGATTTTCTGTAAGTATGTTTTATTTTATTTCATTTTTTCTAATTCTCCGGATTTTCGATAATCCGGATTGGGTCTGGCCCCAATTAAGCCGAGTTTTTGGGGTTTTACTGTATTTCGAAATTCATGAAAAGCCTGTTTCGAAATCCTTAAGTAAGTCATAAATCTTAAACAAAAATTCATTGGATTATGCGAGTGAATTTTTGATATCAACAATGCAAGTAAAAAGTTAATTACTGTTTTTCTTTTTTCTTTTTAGCCATTTTGATGTTTTGCACTTTTGAAGAATAAATAAAATAACAATCACCAATATTAATAGTGATTAGTTTCTTATCAAACAATGCTTTTACTCAAACAAAAGTACTACTAAACAAAATTTTATAATTTTGAGCATAACGTTTACCTAAATTTCATGCAATGCTTTTTTTTTCTCTTAATTATGGATTTACTTATTGACATTGACTTTTCCATTTTACTCGTTATTTAAATGGAAAAAAATACATTTAAATGTTTTTTCCTATTTATTCATATCTATTCTAAATGTAAGATGAGTTTAATTGTTATTAAAAGTAAATGAGAATTTTATTGTTTTGTATTTTATGCTTTTTTATCTAACTCAACCTGGGTTTTGTATGTACATTACGTAATCGATTTAAAACCGCTTCCTGACTTTTCAGAATTAAGAAAATTAGGCTCACAGAAGTGTTTCGGATGCAATATAGCATTTTTATAGATTTAGTATTTAAATATATTTTAATATATTAGTTTTAAAACTTTTTATTATTATTATTATTATTATTATTATTATTATTATTATTATTATTATTATTATTATTATTTATTTATTTATTTATTTATTTATTTATTTATTTGTTTGTTTATTTATTTATTTATTTATTTATTTTTCTAATCTGCCATAGGTGATAAATCGCCAAATATTCTCTGCAGAATTGAAAAAACAGTGGATTTAGATATTTATTAAAAAACGCTCCACAAAATATTCCAAATGGCTGTGAAAGTGCAACAATAGAAAAATTTTAAGACTAAATACATTGCAAAATTAAAAATGAAAAGTGAATATTAAGAAAAAATATGCATTTTCTTTATATTTATAATTTAATATTAATTAATTTACGATTAATGTTAAAAACTAATTTTGAAATCCTAAAATGATATGCCCCTATATATAAGCACTGAGCTCGACATATAACAGGAGATCCGGCTTCCTATTTTCCAACGTTAGCTCCCGCGGTCAGCGCGGATGAATACAGTGACGGCACTTTTAGCTGAGTTTTGGTTCGTATACTAGGCAGAAAGCGCTGTTTCGCTCATTGCCTACTATGTGAGCAGTTTATTTATTTTCTAATTTCTTTTAATTTTCTTGATATAATTATTAACCATATATCATGGTGAGCAGTTGTTCTGCTTACGGCTGTAAAAACCGTTGGACAAAAGAGGGAAATTTGCAATTTCACAGGTAAAATGCTTTTTTTTTTTTTTTTTTTTTTTTTTTTTTTACTCCTATGCACATGTTAACCAGCCACAAGTGTGATACAGTCGAACCTGGTTAATGTGAATCTCAAGTGGTATCGAAATTTTATTCATTTTAACAGTAATTCATGTTATTAGTATTAAACATTTGTATTCATTTTCGTGGGGGATTGTAAAAACAGTTTATGTTAAATGTAATCCACGTTAAACGTGTTTTTGTTAACGAGGTTTGACTATGTGCAAACTTTGTGAATGATAATTTTTTGTTTTGATTTATTTTAATTTCAAGTATCATTTTTTGTCTAGTGTTTAATACAAAGATTACTAAAATACTTATTGGAAAATATTTTGAGAAAATGCTTTAACATATATATTGGATAAATATTTAATAAAAATACATAAATATTTAAATTAATATTTAGTTAGATAGTTGGTGTAAAACATTATTCCATTATTGTTATTATTATTATTATTATTATTTTAATGTATCATCGTAATTCTATAAATTCATTTATTGTAACAATTATTGTTATAATTTTTTAGATGCATTTTAAAATTTTCTGAAAAATAGTGTATAATTATCGTACAGCTTACTTTTTAATTTAATATTTTCACGTTCATAAATTTATCGTTTATCTATAAAAAATGGTATTATGTTTATATTTGTAGTAATAGTTTTTTAAACATAAGTTTTCTAATGATATACTTTGTTTTTGTATGGGTGGAGGGAGTACTGGAAACTTCGGTTAAGGAGGGGGGAGGGGGGTATATTCCCTTCCTAAATGTTTGAAAATGTACGAATTTTGCTAACTTTTGGCAAATTTTAAGCATTTGACTTCCTTTAATGAAAATCCTAATTATTATCATGGCAGCCCCTGAAAAAATGTCCTGGGGTAATTGCCCCATTAGTATTGAAGAGTACATACATCTTCAAAATGCAATCTGTCTTTTGATTTTCTCAGTACCACAAAACTAATTTCTTGTATTATCCTCATGGTTGAGAGTATACTTTAATTTATCATCGAAAGGCTACTTTTAACAGCTGCCTTGACCTATAATTCTTAAAAAAAAAAAAAAAAAAAAAAAAAAAAAAAAAAAAAAAAAAAAACTTAAATCCAAAAAGAAGATACTTTTACATAAAATGACAACAAATTATTGCTAAAATATTAACATATTACGCGGGGGGGGGGGGATATTGAATATTTGGAACAGTCTCATAGTTTTTAGGATAACTGCTTCCTCTTCCCTCTAGATTTTGTTTTACGGCGATAATAATGCGCATTGAAACTATGAAAACATATGTATAAATACATTTATTATATTAAAAATTACCTTATGTTTTAATACTTCTGAAATTTTTGTGTTACTTAAAACCCCTTGATTAAAATTTTAAGCTTTATTTTGTTGCAATTAATTTGTAAATTATTCTTTAAAACTATAAACATAATGATAAAAACAAAGTATTCTTTCGTTCAGAAATGATAAAATAAAAATACATATTCGGATAATAATAAATGCCAATTTCAAAACAACATTATCTGACGATTTCGAATGGATGTGAAAGATGGGGTTTATAAACAATTTAATTAAAAATATTTCTGCTAAATAAGTACTAATCGGATAGTTCCTGTTCTTATAGATCACTTACTCTCATTGTTTTTATAATTTACTTAATTAGTGAAGAATAAATTGGGATAATAATAAAGAGATTTCTCCTATGTCTAACATTGAAAAAGCGGACTAGTTTTTCGCTCTTGCCTACTATGCTTCTCCGGGTTGTAATTCGGCTAGCAGACGACTGACCGCAGAGTCGGACCTCCTGTTATATGTCGAGCTCAGTGTATATAAGATACAAACTTTAATATATGGGATCAGCGCCCACTATAGGGCAGCCAAACTCCATCTTGTTGTCCAATAAAATACTACAGTGCTGTCATCTTTTGAGGTATTAGTAAAATAAATTGTCATAGAACAAAATGGAAAGTATTAAATGAATTTTATATTTATAACTGTCATTGGGTGATGTCTTAATGCTTATACTCTGTAGATAAATATGTTAAATTTAAAATATTTTATAAAACTAATGACATTATAAGAAATAGTATGTAACTGATTTATTAGATACTAATGATATGTAAAATTTGATATGAAAGAACCATTAATTAATTATTCACATAATTAAATGTACCAAACTATAAAATATCAATAATTAAATCCTTCTTACACCACATTCTAATTATTTAAATAAATATATAATGCAATGATAATAAGCTAAATAACCAATATCATAATGTTTAGATATTAAAAAAAAAGAGGAAACAAAATAATTTAAATATTGAATTGAATTTAATTTCATGAAACCCATACAAACTTAAACTTTAACTATAAGATGAAGAGAATAAATCAAAGAATAAAATGTTTAATTAATGCATGTATTTATAAATTTAGAATATAATATTATAGATGCTGTCCAAAGAATATAAGAAATTTGGCTAAAAGTTAGATTCAAGTTAAAATTTAACATTAATTATTAAATGATTATATTAATAGATTTAATAAATATAACTGTACAATTATTCATACATATGTCACAGAAACGTGTTTCCAGGAAAAAGCGATATTTTCATGTTTTTCGATCTTAATTATAAATTAATCATAATTTGAAGGCATTTTTCCCGATAGTAGGACGCAAATTTAAATGAACATCGTCAGGATACAAATATCCTGACGACGTTCACAGAAGCCAGCGAACGTCGCGTCGTACAATTGCACAACGTTTGCAGAAGCGAATGAAACGTTGATGAATTTTTAAGTACATTTTAAAAATATTATTTTATAAGTGTACCATTTAATAATCTGCATCTATTTTAGTACACATTTTTAGTTCAATTTATGGTCCAATTGTCCAATTCATAATTATTGTTATTGAGTCATTATTATTTATTTATTTATTTATTTATTTGTAGTTTTTAATACTTTTTTGCCATCGTGGCAACAGAAGTATTTCATTTCTAGGCATTAAGTATGGACCAATCAGAAAACGAATTAATTAAAAAAAACAGTAGTATTCCATTTTTGGACATTAAACATAGATCAATCAGAAAACGAATAAAATAAGTTAGATAAAGTTGCGGAATTCAACCAATGAAAACATTCAGATTACTTCAGAATTCCCAATTCTCTACGGAGGACAAAAATTATTTTCCAAATAGTTAAAAAGAGAAATATTTTTTCCAAATACGTTTTTTTTAAACTTTTCTTTAATTTTTAATTTTTTTTTTAATTCACGCTTTTTTAATGCTTTTCTTTATTTAAAAAAAAAAAAAAATCTAGAATAATAATCAGCCATACAATTAAAAATATCTCGGAATTTTTTCTTTGAAAATTTTGTTTCCCTGGGCATCCTATGATATAGATCATTAGAAGATAAAAAACTGAGAAAAAAAATATTTTAAACATATTCGGTAAAATGCATAACATACCACAAATCAGTTTGTAAGAGTTTAAGAGGACAGTAAATCTTTACTTAAGCAAAATTGTCTATAGCAAAATCGTCGCAAAAGATATCTATTTCTGTGGTATAATAGTACCAAAACAGTTTTTTCTTATTAAGATATCATTTATGAAGATTTTAAGAAGTAAATAATAAAGATAAGTATATTTATATACTTTAAATCTTTTTTTTTTTTTTTTCTCAAAACTAATTTTTCAGCGTTTTTAGATTTTTGAAATGCTCTTTGCGACGTAATTTTTGATTAATATTTATGAAATTAATAAGGAAGTATTCTGAAATTGTTTAGAAAGAAATTATGTAAGCTTTTTAAAATTCGTCTTGATTATGATAGTGAAATTTGTATTTTTATTTGTTAAAAGGTAAAATTTTGATGAAGATTGATATGGAATTTAGAAAAAGATCTGTCAAATACTAACTATTCAAGAGATTTTTAAAAAATCTTACACAAATTTATTTAATTATAGAGTTTTAAGTGATACAAATCTAAAAGCCAGAAAATATCTCAAAAATTAAAACACGAGGAACATTTTAAAATTTCGTTAAAAATTTTTTAAAAATTTAATAAGACTGGAATTTTTTTAAAGATGTTCTATATGCTTTTGGTAAAATATATATATGCACAAAATTTCATATTGCTATGACGAAAAAAAAAAAAATAATAATAATAATAAAATTAACTAAAATTAACGTCCACCGTCCTCTTAAAAAAAGGAAGTCTCTTATCATGCCTGTAAAACTAGTCTTTCCTTCTAAATAGTCTTCCTGCTGGGAAAGGAGCAGTTGTTCAAATGAGCAATACAGATTTACCGGGGGATTGAAAGTGCATGGGAGTTGAAAGAACATTCGGAAATTCATGAAAAATGTGCTTCGAAATCCTTAATACATAATTATTAAAGGAAAATTCATCAGAGTTTGATGACGAATGTGGGGTACTAACACTAATCAGAAAAGTTTATTTTGTTTACAATTTAATAAATATTTTTTACTTCTATAAAATCTATAATAATAAAGAGACAAGTTTGTGAGTGTGTCAACAATGTTCTGAAGTGACCGCACGTAGAGTTACAACATTTGGCGGGAAGGTACCTCTTCGTATGAAGTTTTGCACCTCGAAGCCCGATTTTTGGTTTTTTGATTAAATATTTTAGTCGATTTTTAATGTTCTTTTTATGTTTCGAGGCAATTTTTCAACATTAGTGAAAGGAATACGGTTTCATTCTTTTAAGCCAGTATAATAAATTTAGTTCACTTTCCAATAAGGCTTATTGTGAATTCGTGAAGCGATTTTTGAATTTTTAACCAATTTTAATGCGATTTTTAATATTTTTTCGCTTTTTACGGCTATTTTTTGATATTGATAAAAAGAAAATTGTTTCAAACTTTTAGCCTAATCTACTAAATTTTGTCTGCTACGATTTTTGAATTTCACGATTTTTAATGCGATTTTAGAAGTAATTTTTAACGATTCTTCGAGTTTTTGTGCTTTTAACTCTGATTTTTTTTTTTTCATTTTTGTCAATATTATAGGTTTTTTTATGCATAATTGTTATCACGGGCCTGGATAACGCCGTACGGGTCAGTAAATAAATAAATGCCAAAGACGGTAAGATACTAAATAAATTACTGTTTCCTAATCCACAATCAGATTTCAGTAAAATTTCATGCTTTTAAATCTTTCTGGTCAAGATGACTTCAGAAAGTACGTTTACTTTATTGCTTATTTAAATAATTTATTTCACTGTACATAAAGTGCAATTTTATATATATTCTGATAGAGTTGCAAAATGTTTCAGAATCTATTAGAAACGCGTTCTTTTTTTTTTTTTTTTTTTTTTTTTTTTTTTTTTTTTTTTCTTGTTTGAAACAAAACATTTTTGGTTGCATTTTTGTAAGTGCACTCGTAATTATTTAAATACGTAACACCTAACCGACGTTCAGTTCATCCGTTCGTCTGTCTGTCCGCATAGGGATAATTGGTGTAAGTCACTTAAATTCGGATTTTAATATCTCTGCGTGTTTTGAAGATATCGAGAAGGTTTTGTGTGTGTGTGTGTTTAGTTTAGAATTGATAAGGAAAGTCTTCCTAGCGATAAACTTAATCCTGTGAGACCTCCTTCCCCAGTGAATTTACAACTTATCTAATTAAATTTTGTATCTTTTTTACTTAAATTTTGTACCTTTTTTTAAAATTAAATTTTGCAATAAGAAGTAGCATATCGAGAGACAATATTTAAGGAAATAACTTATTGTTTCGATCTTTATGAATCGTGCTGTATATGTTATTGATGTTGATTATAGAATGCTCATTATCAAAAATGAAGAAAAGTTTACTATCAAATTTATTACTTTTGCATTTATTTTGCGTATTCATGAGCGCAAGGACGTTTTGCAATATTCAAAATAAAAGAACATGCGTTAAAATATCATGTCTATATTTCTGTTGTTTTAATGATGCTTTTATATCCCCATATTAAAACAACCACACTAGTATGAAAAATCTGGAGTTTGTTGTTATTCTTAATACATAATTCATGTTTCAACAACAATAGTCAATAAATACAGATTATTTATGTGTGTCGGGCCCAGAACATTTTGTCGGTGTTTCATGGAATGTCCCTGAAACGAGCAGATTACTTAGGTCTAGAATTTAAAATGCGGAGATTTATATTATTTGTTATTCTTATTATTTATGTACTATTGAAAACGGCCAATTTAAAAGATTGAGGGTTTAAAATGTGGAAATTTTTAAATCTATTAAAAAGCCGCTCCCTATCACGTATAGGACAGTTTTTCTACATATTATTACTGTTTTAGTAATGCTTTTGTATCCTCGAATTAAAAAAAGAAAAACTATGGTGAAATAAGGGATGTTTCTAGGGATGTTTTGTTAGTTTTAATGCATAGTTTATATTTTAACAACTTATGAGTTAATAAATATGGATGTTTATGCGAGTGTCAGGTGTGGGACACTTTGTCCATTTTTAATGCTATGGTCCTAATGTAAATGTGGTGACCAGAAACTTTGTCACAAAGTTTACTGTTCGTTTAGAGCACACACACAAAATGTTACATTATTGTCTGTAAAAAAAGGTCATTTTTGGTATATTTTTATGATATTATGGATGACTTCAAGAATTAATGAAATCGATATGCATCACGGTGAGGCACTAAAACAAGTTTTCTAAAAATGACATGTGAATAGCATTTATTATTAATTTACGCGATAAAGAAGTCGGTTTTAGGGCTGTCTGTGAGCGATAATTGTTGGAGTGCGTTTTTAAACTTAAATCACATTTTAGCGTGTTACATGAGTTATATGAATTATACAGATCGTGTATAAAATTGCATGAAAGAATTCGCCCATATTAGCCACATCACCATCAATCAAAAGCATTACTAAAAATTGAATTTCACAGCGTTATTTGTATTTTAAATTATTTATTTAGATATATCATTGCATTGTACGAAAAAAAAGAGCGATTTCGTAACAACAGACTGATAGTGTTTCAAAATCCATGCCTGATGCATAATTTTTCATTCTTGTTAAAATGCTTTTTTAAAAATTTATTTATATATTTCTTTTATATTAATATTTTTCTTAATATTTGGCAAGACTTTTGGAAAAAATCTCAGTTTAATTTATTTCATGTTGATACTTTACATTTTAAAAATTAAAATTAAAAATAAAAAAGGACTACAGAAACATCTTGCCCCGTCCTGCATTTTATACTGCGAGCGCTCATGATTGAGCATAAATCATAGAGGTATTTTTAATTAAAAAAGCACGTTAATTTAAATATTAGCTATATTTCTCACTGTGTATTCCTTTCCCTAATCATGCATTATAATTTTAAAATATTATAATTTAAATATTAGTTCTATTTCCCATTATACATCCTCGTTCAACTCCTGCGTCATTTAACAAAACCCGCTATCTATTGTTATTCGACAGCGCTCAATTGTCATAGAACGCGGGCAATCATTCTTAATTATAGCGAACCGTTCATTGTTTAGTCAGGGAACTATTAATTTCCGAAAACGCGCGCAAACAAATTAAAGGGGAACTCTTCAAAAAGGCCTAATTTCCGCAGCACAACATTGCTGGTGCTTCACTTTCGAAGTGAATAGAGGAGTCCGTTGCTTTCCGCCGATTTGTTCCTTTTCAAAACAAGACGTAAGACACGGCTTCTACGCATCTAATTTATCGGGTTAGTCGGTTGTAACAGACGGCAGGCTTCTTAGCAATACATTGTTTCATCCCCTTAATTATGCGCCTATTAGCCGCTTTACAGCATCACCGCGGAGACTGCAAAAAGTGTGGTGTTTGGGTTGCCACATTTGGCGAGATCATCAGCTGTGAAGTTGCATAGTATTCCAATGCTGTTGAATAGGAATGAATTTTTTTCCCCCCTCCGAGTGGGGAGTTAGAGTTTTAACGAATGGACGAAGCGTAATCTCAATTACGTGAGGTTTAAGTATCAAACGTTAATCTGTAAAGAAACTTAATGATTTATGCGATAATTATTTCCAATGTTCTGTAATGCGCAATCTTATTAACCGCTTCCCAGATTATCCCGAGATATCACTGGTTCGTAACTATTATAATTATTGTCCCGAGAAAACTCGGGTGTGGTATAATTTTTCACTACGATTTGTTTTACCATGTTTTTACTCGGCCTGAAGTTTAAAAAAAAGAAAATATTCTTATATTATATAATAAATTATATACAGGGTGTATCTAAACTCTTGGGCAAAACTTGGGGTGATAGTACACATCAAGACAAACAATTTTAAATAGGAAACCAAGGGTCCCAAACATTTTCCGAAGGGGATTACCGCCATTAAAGTTTAGGGTTCAAAATTTCAAATAATCATAAAAAACGAAAAATTGGTCAATTGATTTGCGGTTTTCACTAAAACTATTCTTTATGTCAGTATTGTCTTGAAAATAAATTATAAAGATAAATTTTTTTAAATGCGGATAGAGGGCGCTTTAAACTTTGGAGTAACGTACAACTATTTTTTACGGTTATTTTTTGCATCTCATTAAATTTTTTTAGATGCTTAGACATAAGCTTAAATTTTGAGCTGAAAATCTGAATCGTTGGAAGTGGTTAAGTAGCGCAAACTGAACTGTCTTTAATGGGAGTGGAGAGGTTCAAATTTCAAATTATTATAAAAAAAACAGAAGAATTGGTAGATTCGTTTGCGGTTTTCGCTGAAACTATTCTTTATGTAAGTATTTTCTTAAAAATAAATTTTGGAGGTAAATTTCAAAAAATTCCGTTGGAGGTTGCCTTAAAATGTAGAATAACCAACAACTATTTTTAACCGTTATTTTTTGTATATAATTAAATGCTTGCAAAAGCTTAGACTTAAATTTTGAACTCAAATTCTGAATCACTGGGAGGGTTTACGAAACGCAAACTGAACTGTGTTCAGGCGTTGAAGTGTTACCCTCCCCATCCCTCCAACACAGTTCAATTTTGCGCTAATTAATTGCTCACAACGATTCAGATTTTGAACTCAAAATTTAAGTCTAACCTTTTAAAAGCATTTATTTAGATACAAAAAATAACGGTTAAAAATAGTTGTTGGTTACTCTAAAGTTTAATGCGCCCTCTAACGGAATTTTTGGAAATTTATCTCTAAAATTTATTTTCAAGAAAATACTGACATAAAGAATAGTTTTAGCGAAAACCGCAAACGAATCGACCAATTATTTCCGTTTTTTATAATCATTTGAAATTTGAACCTCTCCACCTCCATTGATCACAGTTCAGTTTGCACTGCTTAACCACTCCCAACGATTCAGATTTTCATCTCAAAATTTACGTTTATGTCTAAGCGTCTGAAAAATTTTAATGAGATGCAAAAAATAAAGATAAAAAATTGTTGTACGTTACTCCAAAGTCTAAAGCGCCCTTTATCGGCCTTTTTTGAAAATTATCTTTATAATTTTTTTTCAAGACAATACTGACATAAAGAATAGTTTTAGGGAAAACCGCAAATCAATTGACCTATTTTTTCATTTTTTATAACCATTTGAAATTTGAACCTCCCCATCCTTATTGAACACAATTCAGTTTGCGGTATTTATATCAATTCAACCAATAATGTTTAGTGAGTTTAAAACTGATTTTCGTTCAACATTACCTTAGCTGTATGTATAAGGAGTTTGACTGCTTCTCCCCATTATATTGTCGAGAAAAAAATGACTTAATACAGCAATTTGCATGCATAATACTCCACCATAGTTTTCAGTGATAAATCATTGCACGGTCAATATGAGCTCGAACACATTTTCCATTACATAGATATAGAAACCAATATCATTTTGTTATAAAGTTACATTCAGCATAGGACTGTAATTTGAAATTTTTATTGAAAATGAAATCATTCGTTTGTCGTCTTTTTATGTATATTTTTATATACAGGGTGATGAAAGATCGAGGTGAAATTTCAGATATGGCTATTCAGACGTATGAGCTCGAGATTCCGTGAACGGCAACAAAATGGCGCTCACCGTTACTGTGATAGTTACAGAAACTCGAAATTTTCCAATGGCAACACCCATTTTTTTCCATCGCAAAATATTCAGCTCTTGCGAAAACCCTAAAGAGCGTTGGAACGGTATGGTTATTGCAATAAACGGACGCGTTATGCTCACACAAAATGAGCTCCACGAACGGCCCCCCCAAAAAAAACACGACCAAGGCGCACGAAGAAAATTTGAATGTGACAGAGACAAAATACCAATCACAAAACGTTGTTTTCCAGATAGTCAGAATTTTAATTCTTCAGTCGGAGTTCGCAGATGTCAACAAAATGACTTCGTTCGTGGTGAATTGGTAAACGTGGCCTATGCATTTCACAAGTTCTTCGTGATTTAGTAATGAAATTCTAAAAAATTGGCTGCACCCGTGATAATTCGCGATCCGGACGACCAACTGTTCCTGAGGATACTGTTATGGAAGTGCATCACATATTGACCAGATGACGCATGCAAACTACAAAAGGAGCATCTCGTGTATTTGATATACCGAAATCAATGGTCTTAAAGTTACTGCGCTCTGTAATCCGCATGTTTCCTTACCGATACCAGCACGCCCAGATGTTGGAAGTGAGAGACCATCAACAACATATAGACTTTGTTAATGAATTTCTTATCCAATATGATGGAGATAACGATCGGCCTCTTCGCATATTATGAACGGACGAGACACATTTCATCTTAACTGGTAACGTCAATGGCCTCCTCGATCCCCCGACCTCAATCCTATGGATTTCAGGTTCTGGAGATATCTAAAATCTAGGGTGTACATGTGCAATCCGCAAACTTTGCCAGATTTGGAAGATTCTATCAAACGTGAGATTGCAAACATCCCTCATGCGATGTAACGTTCGGCTGGACTGTCCACAGTCGCCACCATGCAATGTGTAATTGCCTGTGATGGCACCCATGTTAAAAATGTGTAATCAAAATAAAAGTTTTATTTTCTCTGATTAGTATTGTTATTAGAGATTAGTGTACTGACTCTGAGTCATATGCAAATTTTCTCCTTGCACCGAAATTGAGTTTTTTTTTATGGGGGGGGGGATTCGCAGAACAGTTTTTTGTGCGTGCATAACATGTCCGTTTCTTGCTATACACGTACGGTTCGAACGCTCTTTAGGGTTTTCGCATGCGCTGAGCATTTTGTGATGAAAAAAATAGGTGTTGCCGTTGGAAATTTTCGAGTTTTTGTAACTATAACCGTAACCGTGAGTGCTTTTTGTTGCCGTTCACAGAATCTCGAGCTCATTTACCTCTGAATAGCTATATCTGAAATTTCACCTGGATCGGTTGAGCGGAGTGGCCGCTAGAGCTCCATATATCGGCAAAGTTTTTTTTATGACCATCCTGTATATATTTTATATATTTAGCATCTTCAAATGGTTTTTGGCACATTTCTTTAAAATTAAAAAAGTTCCCTATAAATAGATTTATCGCCAACTTTTGGGGTTTACTCTTTTCTGGTTCCACTCACATTTCTATTATTAAGAAATATATATATGATTTATCAACGTCGAAATTGAATTTGTAAACAATTAACATGAAACAATGAAGCAAACTGTATGTTTTAAAGAGGAATTTTTTTTATTTTTAAAATATTTTTTAAGTTATGGAACAAAGTAGTTCTACTGTAGTTCTACCCTACTGTGGACTTCTTTGGTCAATTCACTTAGTTTCGTATAAAATGAATACATATACATTAATACATTTTTATTGAAACCCCCTTGCAATAGCATCTGCGAATGAATCAACACTGCAAACTTGATAAGCAATTTTTTTTAACATTTAAATACAATAAACCAATTCTTAATATTAAAGAAACGAGAAACAGCTTTCGTCAGATTATCTAAAAATCCATCCACAGTCTTGTGTAATACACATTTGAAAATCTAAAAAAAGTTCTTGGGCAAAAATATTAATATTTAAAGTAGTGAGGAATTTAAAATATTCCAATTTCTTACACTGTTTCAAATATTTAATTGAATATATATTTTATTTATTTTATTTTATTTTATTTATTTATTTATTTATTTATTTATTGCAAAATGTACTGTTAGTTGAAACTTGAAAATCAATCAGTTTTTTTAAAATAAGAAAAAAAAATATTAAAAAGTAAACTTTCCCTTAAGAAAATATCAAAAAGTTCAAAGCTGTAGAATTCCCAATTCTGCTTATTATTTGTAACGTGTAAAAAATAAGAAAATTATTTTTTTTTCTTTTTAAAGAGACAAAATATTTCGAGAAGGATTCAAACTCTCAACCAGTTGATCCGTAAGCGCATACGTTACTGCTGCCCCATGAATTCACATGCTAAAAGGTATGCTAAGGTTGTTGTTGTTGTATTTTGTGTCGGCCGATTATCGATTCATGCCACTTTCGCCGAATTCTCCTTCCTCTCTGAACCCTCTTACCTCATGCTGTTTCTTGATGGTTCCTACTAATGAATGGCGCGTGACTTCCTTTAAAAGACGAAAAGTTTTAAGCCGAAAAAAGGGGGACTGGTAAAAATTAAATGCATTTACGACCATCGTTATTTTTCAATGGCTATTTTATTTATTGCACACATCTATTATTTGCTTCCTGAGATTTAGATAATTTGAAAACATTAATACTTATTTTGGATTTGATTTATAAAAGATGATTATATAATAATTTATTAATTCAAAAAAACCAGAGTATATATATAATTAGCTCGGATAATTGCTGTGTTGCGCATAGGAAAGTCCATTATAAGTTTGCAATATTATTATCTAATAATTTCATATAATGATACAATGTCATAAAATATAAAGATATAATATAATGATTTATGACTAACATTAAATGTATATTGCTTTTGATTATATTCCTTTTAATTCATTTTTTCATGCGTTTAAATGATGCATATTGTATTATATACATATATATATTTGTGTGTGTGTGTCGGCGGGGGGGGGGGGGGGGCAATCTCGAAAATACTCTTTCGCGGAACATCTATTTTAGCCTAGTTTAAAAAACAATTTCGATTAATACTTTTTAAATAAATATTTTCTTACAACGAAATTAATATAAAAAAGTAATTCTGCATAAAAACCCATTCATCTAATTGAGGACAGATGGGAGGGGGGGGGGGTAATCGTCCCTTCCTAAAAATAGTTTCTGAAAGAATAATAAGTGAAATAAAAAGAATGTTGCCCAGTTAAACTGATGGCATTGAGCTCACAGGCTACGCATACTAATAGTATATTTAAGCCTTATATTCTCAAGGGTTAATTCCGTTCGAAAAACAAATTAAGGGGAGGGGGAAGCTCCCTCCATTTCCCCGTTTTATACTTAATCATTGAGCCCCTTAAACTAATGAGGGATATGATTTATCATATAAAAATTTTGAACAAATCTGATAATTCTGCAGGAAAAACCCATTTATATCAATTAAGGGGAGGGGCATGAGCTCTCCGTTCCCCCTCTCTATCCAATGGACACTTAATACTAATCACGAAAGTGCCTCATCAGAATGATCCTACATCTAAATTTTGAATGAAAACTGATAATTCTGCATGAAAAACCCATTTATATAAATTAAGGGGAGGGGTATTAGCCCCCGTTCCCCCTGTCATCCATTTCGAAGGAACTCCGGAAACTAATAAGGGAAGCGCCTTATCAGAATATACATATATCCAAAATTTTAAGTGAATCGGATATTTTTATCATGAGTTATCGCGTTACGCACATACGCACATACAGAACGGACGGGCACATAAGCTCCCAAACATTGATAGCCTGTGAGCTAAAAAACTATAAAATGTAGGGTGTGGTATAGCTGTATATACACTATATGTTCAATGATGATCGGTCAGCTGGGATTTTAAACGTTTTGTTAAATATTTAAGGAAATACTTGAGGAATTATCCTGAAACTTCACGTTTGCAAACAGAACGGTATATGTTATATATTTTAGCGGTCAAGAAATTGGAATATATACAGTTGAGTCTCTCTATAACGAAACTCCATACATCAAATTTCTCTATATAACGAATTTTTAGTAGGAACGGTCCCCTTTTCGCATGATTACATTAAAAACAGTCTCTATATAGCGAAATATCTATCTCCATATAACGAATTTTTTCATAAATTGGTCTTAATTTATTCAGTTTTAAAAAGCTTCGAAATCATATGGAATCAATTTTCCATCACCTATTTTTTATTTATCATCACAGCTGAGTTTTTTTACTTTCTTCTATCTTCAATAGAAGAAAGTATTGTAGTCGAAATTTTTTTCGACATCCGGTTTTTGACGGATTTACACGTTTTAGGGGTCAGAGATTCCAAAAAACATGTTTTGGCACAATGTCTGTCTGTCCGTGTGTCGGTCTGTATGTCGCCATTCTACCATCAAAAAGTGTATGAAGTTATGCATAGAATTGAACCAAATTTTTTGTGAGTGTTTTTGGCTGTGGCAAGCAGGTCCTCCTTCAATTTTGAAATATTCCGCCAGAAAGGGGCGCGGCAATCGCGATTTTTGTGCCATTTTCAATATTGTACCGATCAAAAGTATATGAAGTTATGTATCGAATTGAACCAAATTTTTTGTGTATCTGTATGGCTATGGCTAGTTGGTCCTCCCTGAATTTGAAAAAAATCCGTTGGAAGGGGGCGCTGCAATCGCGATTTTTGTGCCATTTTCAATATTGCACCGACCAAAAGTACATGAAGTTATGCATCGAATTGAAAGAAATTTTTTGTGTAAGTGTATGGCTATGGCTAGTTGGATCGCCCTGAATCTGAAAAAAAATCCGCCGGAAGGGGGCGCTGCAATATCGAATTTTATGCCATTTTCAATATTGCACCACATAAAAGTGTATGAAATTAGTTCTAGAACTGAACTAAATATTTTGTATATGATTATTTTTTGGTAAGGCAAGTAGGTCCTCCCTGAATTTGAAAAAAAAATCTGCCTATCATTCTATTGTCCATCGGCTCGTGCAGAGACGGAAATTCGTTTTTACTCCGATTAATTGATTGAAGCAGAAATTTAAGATGAAAATCAAAGTTGGTAGGGTATTGAATTAAAATTATTAAAGCATTAAAATGAGTAACTTTTTTTTAAATATTAAAATGCATGTATGAGATATAAGAAAGTTTTGGGATTGGCACATCCAACTAGTTTTATATTACTTCTCTCCTTGTCTTTAAATCCAACGAATTCATCCCACCTCCCAAACACCTTTCAACATCCTTCTCAAAACAGTGTAAATTGGATTGATACACATGTAAGAGAGGAATCAATGAGAGGCACATAAGAGAGACCTTCAAATGGAGGAAAATTTTAACTACAATTTTTCATTCCCTGCTAAAACTTGAGCTTTTTTTTTTTTTTTTTTTTTTTTTTTTTTTTTTTTTTTTTTTTTTTTTGAGAGCGTAACAATTTTAAAATTAGAGCAACAAAAAATTACGGATTTCTTCGTCTTAAAATCATGCAAGTCTTCCTTATTTGATTTCCATTAAGCTTTCAAATAAATGTCTGTTCTCTTTTTTGAAACAGCTTAAATAATTAAAGAATAAAATGTTAGGTTAATTTTTACTTTTAAACATTTCAAATTCTTAATTCAAAAGATCAAAAATAATATTTGTTAAAATTTCACACATTAAATACGATTTTTAACAGCATTCTCTATACATCGAATTTCTCTATATAACGACTTTTTTACTGGTACGGTGGATTTCGTTATATAGAGACTCGACTGTATATGTATATAAAGATATACATGTATGTATGTATATATGTATATATATATATAAGACTATTAATAGTAAACAATATTAACCATTTGAAATTAACTATTGAATTTAATATCTTATATCACACTGAATATGAAAGGAACAAAGAATAATATGAATACAAATGGAATTTGTAGAACCAAAGCAGAATCATCAGGTCCCAAATACTTTGGAATTACAAATGGAGTGTGTGGTTTCATCTTCGTATTTGCCATGAGAAAGCAAAACAATACGAATTTGGGACTACCAACCAGGCCCGTAGCTAAGGGGGCGCTATGTGCGGCTCAGCCCCCCCCTAAAATATTTTGAGCCCCCCCCCCTGGAAACAATTCCAAGGTCACTAAATAAATTTCTGTTCCGAAAAATTCAAATGAAACTTCGTTCAAAATTTAATTTATTTTTGAGACTCTTTCACAGTTTTGCAGAAATACTAAACTGTATCTAAAAAAAGTGTAAAATAATTCCTCATCTTATTTGTACACATGAAACCAACATGATGTTCATTTTTGCTCCAAGTTATACACGCAAAATTTTCACCATCCTGTACTTTTCTTAGCATAAAATGAAATTATTATTACAGTTTAATAAGAAACATAGTACAGTGAAATCTCTAAATAAGGGACCTCCGAATAAGGGACACCTCTATTTAAGGGACAAAACTTCCGGTCCCAGTCCCTTGGTATAGGACATGTAATGTACTTACCTCTGAATACGGGACACTCGATTTAAGGGACAGTTGAAAATGAGATGATCAAAGGGACTGGTTTTTACATTTCAGTTAATGAAATATGTCTGTGATGAAAATGAAAATACAGATTTTTGTGAATTTATCAAACAGACAGACAGTCATGTGGATACAGCGGCATACGACACAATTGACGATTATTTATTTACCCACAATTCTGATTTGACATCAGTGAGTTTTTCCCCATTGAAAGTAATGTTGGAAATTTTCAGGATGGTTCTGAAAGTGGAGAATAAAAGTAAAGTACGAAACATAGAACTTAATAGATGCCATTCGGCTGTTCTCAAATCCAAAAGGGCAACTTTTATGACATAAGTTTTCATTTATTTTTATTTGGAAATGCACGAAACTAGCAGGCGTTGTTGTTCAGAAATATGTAATCGAACTGTTTTTTTTTTCATTTTTTGAGGGCATATGCAATAGACTTTACAGAAAATATTGTCAAAGTGGGCGTTTTGAACCGAATTTCTACACGAAAGATGAATAACTACTCAGGAAGGGTGATAAACGTATTTGTCACATGACTAAAATCGCTTATAACTCAATAGGTAATTTATGTACCAAAAAAGTGAAAACTCAGTTCGATTACAAATCGATTCCACAGTCAGGCAGTCCAGTTTTATACCTTTCCGTTAAAAAATGAATTTGTAAATATGTCAAAAAGTTTCCCACTAGCTGAGCACAGCAGTTGAATACTTTTTTTGTAAATGCTCCTGATAACGAAGAACTAAAATTTATGAGTATAGTAAATGAACAATTGAAAGATTTGTAGTGAAAAATTGAAATTTGCAAAACAATTATTTTTGATTACTTCGAGATAATTTTTTTAAATGCTTTAATCCTTTAGCATCTACAGAATTTGTATATGAAATAAAAATCAATAATTCTACAAATAATTTAATGATTTAGTAATCAATTAAAAATTTTAATTTTTTAATTCCCTAAATTCCTTTTATCTCACTAATGTAATTCATACACTTTGGGTACATTTAAACTTCACCTTTAATGATTTGTTATTGTTATATCCTTCTGAACGATTAATCAAAAATAACAATCAAAACTCTGAATAAGGGACACCTCTATTTAAGGGACAAAAGTTACGGTCCCACACTTGTCCCTTATTCAGAGGTTACACTGTATCTACAATGTAAATATGAACTAATTTATCTTTTTGCGTCAGAGAGAGAGAGAAAAAAAATTATGAGCCCCCCCCCCCCCCCTACTGTTAACTTCTAGCTACGGCCCTGCTACCAACACACAAGAAACCAAAATTAATTAAAGAAATACCAAGTAATCTATAGTGGATAGGAGAAAATAAAACAGTGATGTGCTATAAAGTAGAATGAATCCCAAATGCACGACCTTAATCCTGATACTGCACGTGGTATATTAAAGCTTGAAGTATTCATATATCATATGACAGAAAAATGGAAATAATATAATAATAAAAACAAAAAACTATTTATCGTACACATCATAATATTAAATTAATAATTAATTAAAAACAGAATAATTTGATAACAGAAAAATTAAACCATACATCATAGTGTGCCCTATTAATATTTAAATCAATAAATTTATTTTGATTATGTTAGGCTGAATTCAATATCTTAATTAAGGATGATTAAAGATTAAAAAATAGCTTATTAAAAAAATGTACCCTATACATTTAGTAGTGATATAGTACACTCATTTATTAAAAGTGAAGTGCAATTTAATAATGTAAATGATTAACATTATTAATATAATAAATATAACTAAACAATAATCCATACATTGGTGTTATTTAAACTCCATAGAAACTTTGTACCAAATTTACAAATAAATTTCCCACTCTCAATTTTTTTTATTATTAAATTTATTAAATTAACCTTTACGTATTATCCAGACAACACCGCCTTCGTCCGTAATCAAACATCTACCTGCACAACAAACCTATTACATACATTTTTTATATATTTTTTACATTTTTTATTTTTTATTCTTATGTGTATATATATCTTTTGGATAACCTTGTAAAAACTAATGTAGCAAAAGCATCCAAACTGCAGAGCATGATTACAAGGTTTATTGGAAGTAAACTCTTTTCATTTTTATGAGGGTAGCATCATGTACACTTGTAGAGAAATTACGGTTTTTTATAAAACCAGCACCAAATTTCAGGGTATATGTTCAATAATGCTTTTTCATAATTTCTAAAAAGAACACATTTTTATAATAAAAACTCTGCAAATTATAAGCAAAAAGCTTGGCAAAATTTGAGACTGTTTCTATAAAAAAGAAAAAAAAAAACATTTCTTTATTAATATAATGCTATCCTCACAAAAATGAACACATTCATGTTTTTGCAGTTTGAAAGCTTTTGCTACGTTAGTTTCTGCAGTGTTATCGTAAAGGTATTCGTTCTTTTTCTGTTGTTGACGGTCCCTTATAGGAGGGTTAATAAAAAAAATCTTCGTGGAAATATATGACCTTTACTTGTCTGTTTACATACCTGGATTTTCAGACTAATTTCTTAAGTATTTTTTTCCATTAACAAAACGTCTAAAATCGCAAGTGACCGATCACCATTGGTCATATAGGGGGAACTGGGGTGCATTGATACAGTTTTTTTCTAAGATTTTTTTGGTGTCAAGAAAGTAGAAAATTCAAGTTTTTTTTCCATGAGGTGACAGCAAAACTTGTGTAGTATGTTATAAAAATGTACAATCATTGTTTTATGTAGTATTTTGCATGTAATTTTAAAAAAATCAAAAAAAGTCATTTGTATCAATGTGCCCCATCCCCGGGGCAGATTGATACGTTTAAGAAAAATGACGACAAAATGATACCAATGCATATTTTTCATAAAAAATGAGTTAGAAAACCATTTTATATTTATTTATAAAAATTCAAATCACCCACAATTTATTTTTAAGCAATATTAAAGCAATCAAAATTAAATATATTATGACTTGATGTTCTGTCTGTTTCTTGTTTGATTGTTGGCTGTGGTAACTTTGTCATATCTAGCATTTCAACCCCAGCATTATCTTCTTTCTTATGAAAGAAGATAATGCTGGTGAAAAAAGATGGTAGATGAAAGGTGGTAGATGAAAAAATTACCAGTTTTTCTGTTTATAAATAGGTTCATAAACAGAAAATGAAGAATAATTATATTAAAAATTCTGTGTATAATATAAGTATCATTTTCTGTTCTGCAGTTTGTTTCTCTTACTTAACATTTCTTATGTCGAAAATATTTTTTTCTCTGGAGAATCGATATAAATTCGAGATTTGCCAGAATGCCGTCCTTTTCTTTTATTAGTTCTACTAGCACTAGATGCTGGATAAGTTCCTACGTCTTCTGTTTTCAAAAATACTATAAAATGCTCTAATATAAAGAAATTAGAGCTATTTCACTTCAATAAAAACTAATATTAGAAATTTTTCGTGAAAAAAAGGTTGGATTAAGGAGTGTATGGTAAAAAAAATAATAAAAGATAATGAAAATATGAACTATTAAAGGATTTAGGCTGTATCAATGTGCCCCGTCATAAACTGTATCAATGCGCCCCATACAGCGATTTTGAATAAAATGAGTCTCAAATCCAACACTTCACAATATATCTAACAATAAATAATGAGGAACTGATAAAGAGTAGCACAGTACTTACCAGGGAGAATATTCATTTTGGTTGAAAATACTGGAACAGTTGTATAATAGCATTTCAATTGTACAACTCAAATTTACTTTTGAACAACAAAAACAATAAATCACCCGTCCCATTTCATCAAACTGCTGAATCATTCCAAGATTTTCTGTATGTAGTTGAATACACTAGCATCACCTTTTGGAGCTGTTGTGAAACTTCCTGTAATGACCCTGTGAGCGGTAGAGGGGGTGTATCAATGTGCCCCATGTATCAATGTACCCCAGTTCCCCCTATAGTGTACTGGAAAAATATGAATGTTTATAACATAAATGAATACAAGTTTAACAAAATTTCTGTCGTGGCGGCCTATAGGCACAGGTAGATTTCGAAGTTAAGTTGTCATTTCCCCAACAAAAAGTAAATAAGATTAGAGATAGACTCGGTCAACGTTCAACAACTTTATTTGACCGCTTTTGAAGAGTTTTTAACTAAATTTATCTGTAAGAACTGGTTTTATTGCAATCCACTTAAGGGAAATTCGGTTCAAAATGCACATTTTTACAGCATTTTTGAAGTATATCCTGCTTTTATGAAAAAAATTGACCATAACGGAACATTATATAGTTCCTAAGTAAGAGAAAGTACCAATTTAAAAAGTTTGAGAGCAAAACTAATTTAAAAATGAGTTAGAAAATAAGAAGTTTGTTATGAAGATATTTTCAATACTTCAATCACGATCGCTTTGGGAAATTCTTTTCAGAATGCCCACATTGAAAGCATATATATTTTTTAATATATTCTGTCTTTATGAAAAAATTAAACAAAACAGCACATTATATAGTTCCTAAATAAGAAAAACTGTCAATTGCATATGAATTTGCGAGCTAAAATGAATTCAAAATAAGTAAGAAGATTCGGAATTTGTTATTTGAATATATCCCCAATTCTTCAATCTCGATCGCTTCGAGAAGTTCTGTTCAAAAGGACAACTTTGACAGCACTTTTAAAAGTATATTCTGCCTTTATCAAAAAACTGACCAATACGGCGCATTATATAGTTCCTAAGTAAGAGAACCTGCCAGATGGATGCGTTTAACGGCAAAAATGATTTAAAAAATGAGTCAGAATATAAGCAATTTGGAATTGAGTACACTCTTGATACGATTTTTTCTTCAACTTCTACTTATGTTTCATTTGTTTTTGCTATAAGAATTGATCCTATCAAAAAATTGTCAATATAAAAAATGTAGATATTATTAAGAAGATATACAATAAATTTAATCGGATTTGATATCATAAAAATTGACAAATTTATGGATTTTTTTTCTCCTTCTTCTTCTCCCCCCCCCCCTTTTTACGAAAAGAGCCGCTCTTATCAAAAGCCCTTCAGTACAAAAGTACCTTATTCGTTTCTTCTTTTTTTAAAAAAAAAAGGGGGTAGGCTTTTTGTAAGAAAAAACATACATTCTCAAAATAACTTATTTCTTGGAATGCAAAAGGGATTAGTTACTAACTGTTATACTTTACTGTATATACATTTAATCCAGATCTGTTTTCCAAATAATCTTCCCAAAATATAAGCGAAATTTTATCTTGTATTATTTAGATTTAAAATTAAATATTTTTAAGTTATAAAGTAAATGTGAAACATGCATTCAATAGAATTTATTTTTGTTTCTACACTTTTCAATTTTATAATACCTGTCACAAAAAGAAGAAGGGGGGGGGGCGCCAAATTCAAACTTTGTCCCGGGTGCAGTTTTCTCTTCACACATTGCTGCTAAAAAGTACTACATTTTGCTGATTTTTATTATTTTACTTCATTTATTTATTCAAAGTTGAACGGGAATTTTTAAAAGTTTATAATGCTGTATTTCACTTTCATCATTGCAATATCTCACTCTCGATAACGGAGTGAGACAGTCACTCTCATCAGTGAAGTGACTCTCTCACTCTTGATTGTAGAGTGAGATAATTCACTCCTTTCTATATAGTGGAAAATTCCACTCTTTAAGGAGTGTATTTTTACAAAAGTCACTCTAAAAAGAGTAAAAATGCCTCTCACTCATCCATAGAGTGAGCTTTTCACTCCTTCCACTTTTAGATTGTGAATAGTAGACACTTCTTAATCTACACTCATGTAATATGTTCAAAAATTAAACAAAATCACAAGTTCCAGAAATTTCCACTTTTTTGTGCAATATTTTCACTATTAACTTTTTAATAGAAATTTATCTTTTTTTTTTTTTTTTTTTTTTTTTTTTTTTTTTTTTTTTTTTTCTAATAAAAATTCTAAAGCCCTTTCTCTTGATATTGTATTTCAAATAATGCAAGGCTCAGTTACTGTTTTTTTTTTTTTTTTTTTTTTTTTTTAATGCCATATATTTTTAAACCATTAAATTAGACGTTTTGAACCGCATTTCCCGACGGTATCCGATAAAACAGTCCAACGAAGGAAGAAAAAATCGTGATCATGTGATCAAAATCGTTTATAACTTGATAGGTAATTTAATTATCATAAAATGGAAAATTGAGATCGATTCCAAGTCCCTTCCATAGACAGGTCTTCCAATTTTATATCTTTTCGTTAAAAAGTGAATTTGTAAATTTGTCAAAACGCTTTGCGCTTGTCAACATTAAACGGCCAATTCAAACAAACTATAGGCTCACCAACCCGCGTTTAGACAACGCAAACTCTGAAAACACTATAATGTTTCTTGTTTTAAAAATATTATCTGGTTATAGAAGATTAAATGACATTATCACGAACGAGGACTACCTTCTGTAATAAGTTTTCTATATTGTTTTCGCTTGAATTCAGTATTTTTGGTTATTATGGCCTCATCCACCACTGTGGCGACAGCTGATGTCTGTTTTGGAGATTGACAAACAAGATAAATTACACATTTGAAAATCAGCTTGAATAAAATGGTTAGGTAAATAATGTCGGTGCCTCTCGGACATAGCGATATTATGGACAATATTCTTCCTTTGAGTTCGAGATCTGAAAAAATCCGTCTCGCTGTAAATAACATTCAAAATCACGGTACTGAAAAGCATTGTATTTTGAAATTTTAAGCTTATATTTCTTATTTTGATCGCGTTTTAAATACATTGAAGAACGTGTATAACTTATGCATGACTTATTTTCTTCATTTTATTATACTATCACACATATTCGGTATGTTATTAAAATGTAAATTGTTTATTTTAATTATTAAATATATATATGAATTTTTAAATATGTATTTATCGAGCAGTAATTGGTATAAAATAAACCAAACGAATTTTATGCATGGATTTACGACTATTTATGCTGCATCTAGTGAAGAAATTTATAAACAAAATTGCTATAGCCGCACTACATGGCTACTAGTTATGTGATTCGCAGTGTGACATCCCATTAATATCGTCCACAAGATAATCGTGATGTATAATGTAATTTTCACTATTAAATGGCATTGCTCGTACGGATCCTGGAACTTTATGATCAGAAAATTCTACTACACCAGTATTTTCTTATTGAAAATTTCTGATTAAACTAAGAGAAATTTCAGTGTTTGAACAAAATTTATTTTTCCATTGAAAAAAAAAAAAAAAAAAAAAAAAAAAAAAAAACTGGTATATCACCTGGAAAATAACGGTACCCGTACGAACCCTGAATGGGTTTTACGTGCGAAAATTTAATTACAATTTTTATTTTTCCACTTTTTAATATTTACTTATAAATATATTATTCCATTTAAAAGTACTTGGAAATATCAGTGTTAGAATTTTTTAAATACTAATTGATGTTTATTATTAAAAGATTTTCATGCATAATAAATTAATTATTTTAGGCATTTTTCATATGACAACATTTTTAATATTTTGGTGTTTTATATTAAATGTGGTGCACGCGTAATAATTTAATTATTTTAAGATATTCTTAATTTTTTAATATTCATGTCTAAATACAATTTATATGAATTAATTTTCCGTATTACCTGATTTTAACAATCGATCATTATAATATTATTTTAAAGTTTTATTTGTGTTTTTAATGGTCATGTGTAACTACATATTTTAACTTCAAACGAAATTTAATTCTTTGTGCTGTTTAACAAACTGGCATCAACATAAAAATTAATTTTTCTAAATATATATATATATATATTTCATTTTATTTATTTATTTAAATTTTTTTCATATTTCGGTTTGGTTTATTGATAAATTAATTGGTGAATATTATCTACTTTTAATGGTCTTACATATATATTAATTAAAATAATGAAAATTCGAAAATAATAATAATAATAAATAATAAAAAAATCAATCAGAAAATTAGTAAAATTAAAAAAATAATAAGCGCACTTTACACACCGTTTGCTTGAGATGCGTAAATAATATTAAATTTTTTTATATATATAGTTCTCCGATTTAAAAATTGTAAGTATGCGTGATAAAGACATTAATTTAGCAAAGACGATTGTTAATAATTTTGTTTTAATTATCTGAAAACTATACTAATTTCTAACTTGTATTTTAGACGAAGCATATAAAATACAAGCATTAAAATTAAAAACATTAGTACTTATATAAAATAACACATATTTAAACAATATTATTGTTATTTAGTAAAATCTAGATCCTAAAAAAAAACTTTTTTTTTTTTTTTTTAAGCACAAAGAAAATTGGTTTTACCCAAATAAGTAAACAGTACAGAAAATTTAAACATTTTATAATTGTTAAACTTGATGAAAATAATATAAAAATATAAGAAACAGAAAAAAGTAGCACATGTATTTTGTTACTCTTGAAGGTGTAATCTCTTCTTCGTATTTAATTATTATTATTATTACCATTTAATTTTGAATAAGTAAATTAATTATGCCTGAAAACTAAGAATTTTGAAAATAATTTCTACAAATAAGTAGTTTGACATAGATTTCATTCAATACAACATTTTTTATAGTTGAACTAATCATTGATTATAAGGTTAATGTATTTCTTTCTAGGAAAAGGGCACTGAAAGTGAATTAAGAAATAACTTCAGTAAACTTTTCACAAACTCAGGAACAATTAAGTTTTAAATTCCTCATATGATAAAGAAGTAAAATGCATTTTTTCTTTACATATAAACAGAGGTAACTTAATAATTAATATTTAATTTTACAAGGATTACATGTATTGGATTCAAGTGCTATATTTTAAGAGATTTCCTTTATCTAAATGTCTTTAAAAATTACTTAAAAATACTTATTTTTCGTTTACTAATAAATCCTTGTAATTGGTGCGGTTGGACTGGATTTTATTTTGTTTACCAGCTGATTTTTAAAGTCTATTTGAGGTTGTTTCATTGTTGTGAGAAAATTTTCCGATTTTAAGAATTTCATTATATTTTAATATAATTCTTGCCTTGAAGAATTTATATCGGACACAATGCAAATAAGTCTTATTTTTTATTTTTTTATCTTTGAGAAATAAATTACCATCATAAACAGCACAAACGTTTTTTCCTTAAAGAATTCCTAAATCACTCTTTCTACTGAAACACTGAACAGGTTTTGTCGAATCTTCCCTCTTAATGACCAAACGTGACTCTTTGTGATTTTGTTTGCATTCATGGGGATCAAGAACTGAGCGTTGGCAATATGCAACTCCAGTATGATCCCTTGTATTTTCCCCTCCTAATCGTTTTCGGGTTTAAAGTAACAAACTATTTAGGCATTTTTCTAACGGAAGCACTTAATTGATAGGATGACAGAATGATTGACATTCGGCGAAAGTGGAATACATGCCGATTATCTACGCTAGGGATATAGGCCCAGGGGGAGGGATGCCCTTCGTGGGGGTCTTTCTAAGGGAACCTAACCCGTATTTACGCAAGGTTCGAAGAAAACCACGAAAACTCCGAACGGTTAGGCCGACGGCCGCGATTGGGTTCGAACCCAGCACCTGCCGTCTACCAGTTGAGAGGTCAGACCCTCTCGGCCACTGGTGGGGCAGGTATGCTAAGGAATATTTGAAATGTACACTGAAGTTTAACCCCCAATTTCTCAAAAATTAAGGTCCATTTGAAGAAACCCTTTTACCAGGATAATTAGTAGTATGATTTCTACAACATACTTTGAAATCTTCAAAATCTGTCCACACCATATTTGGTGGTCCCCTTGTCAGTGCATTGAATTCAGAATGAATTGCGTGAAGAATTCGTGCAACTTAAGCCCAACCAAAATGTTATTATCCTTGCTATTTTTTGGTCCTTCATATATAATTTATAGGATTTATTTACTCCAGGTGATATATATATATATATATATATATATATAAACTAATAAATTAAAAAACTCATACCACAATTGAAAACGCGTATACTACAATTAAAAATGCACTTTCATCAATTAATGCTCATAGACAATATTGTAACTGGGTACTTTTTGTGCCCCTCTAAAAGAACGATAAATATTATGCAGTCCATGTTATATAGTAAGCATCTTGTATAGTTCACCTCAGTGGTGTATATCAATTTCAATATCTTTGTATAAGTATCTAATGTAATAGTAAATTATTAAAATAAATTGCAGCTGATTTCCCCAATTTATTTTTTAATTTAACGGAAATTTTTGAGTGCCCCTGTAAACAAATTATGAATGCTATACACTTCATTTTCAATACCGATTATGCCATGATAAATCGCAATTATATGTATCATGTGCATGATATTCCGGAAATATTTACTCGAATTGGTGCAAAACAAGAAGACGTCCGGGCAAGTCGAATTCATAAATATTTTTTCAACAATATTGGAAAGTGTTAAAAATTTAAACCATATTTATTAGTGGGTAGTTATAAAAATTAATTAATCAATCCTTCAAATTCTTTCTCCCTTCTTAAATTTGAGCTCCTCCCTTTTAATGCCTGGGTATTTCCATGAACACTTGTTATGTAAGTCACAGTAACTGTTAAGTTGTTGGTCACCGTTATTTTCGAAAGGTTTGCATGGCTTTATTCAATTAACGAAATATCTCTGATAAAATAAGTCACATTTTTCCGTTCTAAAATACTGGTATCCAAAATCGTAGTATGTGACTTACACAACATGTGTTCATGGAAATACCCACCTCAAACTTTAACATTTTTGTTAATTTATTTCATTCTTAGCTCACAGGCTATCAAAGCCTGAGATCTTATGAGCCCGCCCGTTCTGTATATATGTAACGCGATAACTCATGATAAAAATATCCGATTTACTTCAAATTTTGTATACTTTTTTATTCTGATAAGGCGCTTCCCTTATTAATTTTGGGAGTTCATTCGATAAGTATAAGAGGGGAACCGGTAGCTAACACCCCTCGTCTTAATTATAATAAATGGATTTTTTCATGCAGAATTATTTGATTTCATTCAAATTTTAGCCATAGGATCATTCTAATGAGCGCACCTCCATGATTACTTTTGGGAGTTCATTAGATAAGTCTAAGAGGGGGACGGGAAACAACCCCCAGGCCTTAATTTAGATAAATAGGCTTTTCATGCAGAATTATCAGATTTCATTCAAATTTTAGATGTATGATCATTCTGATGGGATGCCTCTGTGATTAGCATTGGATGTTCATTTATAAGTCTAAGAGATGGGAAGAGATAACCCCCTGCCCGCCTTCATTGGATAAATATAAATTTGAGGAAATGGGGGATATACCCCCTTTAATTTAAGTTAGTAGGTTTTCCACGTATAATTTACCAAATTGTTTCAAACTTTGGATATATGTTTATTCTGATAAGGCGCTTCCCTGATTTATTTTGGGAATTTAATGGATAACTATAAGGAGGGGGCTTCTTGAGGACTACCCCTCTTAATTTAGATTAAATGGTTTTTCTTGCAAAATTAATAGATTTGCTTTAATTTTTGGATGCAGGTTCATAGTGATAAGATGCTTCCATGATTAGTTTTTTATGTTATTTTGTTAAGTATAAAGAGGGGGTACTAGCAATTACCCTCCTTTAATGCACGATATTTTGTACTTTTATGACAAAACATTTGAAATCTATACATCGCACAGTGGGGCAGGAAGCCTCCAAAGTTGGCAAAAAATAAAATTTACTTTGAACAAAAAGAGCACATCACGGATTCTTTTGTAGAAGAAAAGTAGTAAAACTTTAAACTTTTACTTAAGCTAAATAGTAATTTATTAATTAATTTACAAACCTTTTTCAATATTTTTTGTAGAAAAATGAGTTAAAACAAGAATTTAAGATAGTTTTATACTAATTAGATATATATAAATCATCCATAATATCGCATTAAAAAATGTAAACATAATTAGTAATTTTAATTATTCTCAAGCAAATCTGATAATGAATATTAGTGACTCGTTTTGAAGGATTGGATCAACCTTTCTCAGGCAAAATGTACGTATTACTATAAAGACAGCAGAAGAAAAATTGTTTCTGTTGTTTTAGTGCATAACACACACTTTTTGTTTTCCTGTTTTTCAGATCTTAAACTCATACATGTCACGTACACTAACGAATATGTAGAACTAGAATTGTATAATAGGGTGGAGTGAAAAAGACCAAAAAAAATTTTTTTCGAAATTTTTTCTTTGGATAGGTCTAAAAAGTTGCCTTTTGGCGCATTGAATATAAGGTTAAAATTTCATTTAGTTTGGAATTCATCTTTAGTCCCCTACCAACTCTTAAAAATATGCTCTTTATATGTGAAAATCAAGATTTCACTATGTAGTGTAAATGACCAAAAGAATTTTTTTTCTGGAAATTTTTCTTTGGATAGGTCTAAAATATTGCTTTTTGGGCGCACTGAATATATGGTTTAAATTTCATTTCATTTAGTATTCATTTTAGTTCTATACTAGATCTTAAAGATTATGCTCTTTTTATGTGAAAATCAAGATTTCACAATGTAAAGTAAATTAATCAACTTTTTGTTTTTTAAACTATTTCAATTTCTGATTTCAGTAAAATAACCCACAAAAATGACTTCTTAAAGTATTACTTGTTAACGACCAAAGTATCGTTGCATTTTAACTCTTTGAATCGCGAATAAAAACCTAAAATGTCAATCGTATTGTCGCAGAGAAGAGAAAACACAATAATGAGACATGCATTTCACTTTTATTTTTCAATGTATTTCTCTAAATATAAAGGAAATTGTAGTTTTCTGAATATAGAGTAATGAAATGAAAAGAATATATACGATACATTGCAAAACGATCTTTCATTTCACTCTAATTTATATTGATCTTTGTTATCAAAATCATGTATTAACTTTCGGGATTTGATTTTTGCTCAAATATATCTGGTTCTTGCTTCTACTACTACAGCCGCTAATGGCGCTTCCACAGCTAAGTTTACGCACCTTTCGAATACTTGAATCTAACAGGGAAATTTTTCAATTGACAAGATGGGACTTTCGATTTCTTTCTGAGAATTTTCAGTTTTTTTTCTTGGTACTCTTTTAAGAATGTAGGGTGATTTCACATTCTTTCCAGTTAATAATGTTTATATAGTTTGTAACACTGAATTTCAATATTGGAATATAAAACTGTCTTACTGTAGAACATATAATGTCCTTCATCTTCAATATTCTTCGGAATCCAAAGTCTCCAACATGATTTTTTGTTATCAGTTATCGCTCCTAATTTTCGTAAATTTTCATATCAATAACACAAGTATACGTTTTGTTGAATAACGGGATTGAAAATTTTCTTTAAATATTCCCTCAAATAACAAAACAACTTAATTGTTCATAAAAAAAAAAAACATTTTGAGCTCTATATTTGCAAGAGGAATCTTTCTTGAAGTGAAACAACATAGACGAATGTACTTTCATTACAAATTCAGCCATAATCTTTAGATTTTCGGATGAATTCTGGTTTCCAATCTGCAAACCAAGTAATCAATTGTAGTTGTCAATCATTTAGAGTGCGACATTCTTGCTGGATGACGATTTACCAGATTTGAGGAGCATTAACCAGATGCAAATGTTTGACACATGTCATAAAAATAATTTTGGTCTACACTTAACTCTCCAGAGTTCATTTCTCTGTCATAGGAGCAGATATTTTTAAATTTCCATAGCTGTCTATTGTTCACATTGATTCAACGACTTTCCAATTAGAACAGGGAAAGCTCGTGAGCCTTTATTTTGTTTATCAAGTTCAATGACTTAGTGGCAATTCGTTTGCAGAGAACTGACATATTAACCACTACAACGGACGACTAAATCTTATAAATAAGCTGAACAACTTTGTAAAATCACCATAAAAAGAAAAGAAAATTAAACAGGACGCGTTTCGAGCTTCAAAAATACTGCTCGTCATCAGCTAATCCTTATTATCCAGGATTAGCTGATGACGAGCAGTATTTTTGCAGCTCGAAACGCGTCCTGTTTAATTTTCTTTTCTTTTTTGGTGATTTTATAAAGTTTTTTAGCTTATTTATACATTTATCGCCAGTGATTTCGGGGTTTCTCAATAAGCCTAAATCTTAGTTCGAAAAATCTATTAGCATGATTTTTTATCTTACTGTTTACAGTTGTTCTGTCACAACCTATTGTCATAAATTTATGAAGGTTTAAATGTTTTTCAGTGCAATATTTCAATACGTTCTGCAATGATCTTTCCTGGTCCAAAAGATGGTGTAATGTGTCTCAAATACAATTCATTTGACTCTTAAAATCAGAGATTAAGTTTTTCACCAGTAGTTCTTCCATATATCTCCAATTTTCTATAATTTCCTTTGATTTTGGGGAATTGAATAAACTTCTGATATTCAGAAAAATTGTTGTTTATCATTTGATCAATACGTCTTTGTTAAACTATTAATAATTGATGCCTTCGATGTTTTCTCTTAGGATATTTTTTACCTCTGATTTTGGCGAAACTTTACAATTGCTGCTGTGTTTTATTTATTGTTTTGTAGAACAATAATATTTTAAGCATTCTGCTACTGTTGACAAAACAGTTTTATTTAGTTTTGAAGAATCACCAACTTCTAGTAATGGTAAACTTCGATTTGCTTACATACGTACTCATTTTGACTGTAAAAATGACAACAAACAATTTTTAAAACTCAATAAACCATTTCAAATATTTAAAAATAAAGACTTACAGTTTAAAAATGATGAAAAGAATTACACTAAACATTTTAAATATAAAAATATCAAATGAGATTACCGAAAAATCCTGTTTATGGTAAAAATTTATTGTAAAAATCAATGAAAATATAAATGTCCTGGTAGGGGACTCAAGACGTTTTTCAAAATTCATGAAATTTTGCACGTGTATTGGAGGTACTAAAAGGCAACTTTTGGCTGCTATCCAAAATCAAAATTCAAACTTTCGATTTTTCACTCCACCCTATTGTATAACCGTTTTACTCTTGATATTTTTGATCGTCCAGAAAAAATTCAGACGGAATATGAAGATGGGCACGTTTGCTTTTCATTGGCGCTTCTGTTTGTTTTTCAAATCGAGGAAATGAAAGCGATTTGCCAAGCCACTCTTTGTTAATTCTAAAGCATTTCCCTTGTTTCGCCAGGCTTTTGCTCATCGGAATTTTTATTAAATTTTAAAACATTTAATCTTCTTTTCGTTTAAACTACTTGTTCGTAGTTTCTCCGATTATGGAGCTCTTATACCATAAAATCACATTACTTTTCAAAAGTTTTTTGTTAAAACGTTCCATGATAGTCAGTTTCATTTAAATACATTGTTTTGTGATGAACAATGCATTAAAATTCGTATTTAACAAAGAAAATATTTATAATCATGTTTGGCACACCCGTACACTAACAAAAATTTAAGGATGATTAGCTATAAAAATGACCATACAATTAAAAAAGTGGCAAAAAGGAGCACGATTTTCTGGCATATTTGTCCTTTTAAAACTCATACTTAGTAGAAAAAATTATAATTAACACTTAACTCGCCTTAACTCATAACTAAAACCTACAATGTTTGTAGACAGAGTTAATTTTTTTTATAAATTTCGCCACTATATATTCTAAGCGTCTGTATATCTATAAAAATCGTATTAAAACAAATTGAAAGTTAATGAATTATTGTTACATACTTGTAGTTAAAGGTTCAATGGTGAAAAAAAATTATTTTTTAATTATTATAACGAAATTAACAAACGAATGTTGAAACAAAATTATTGATTTTTTTTTTCACTTATTATCAAAGCACAATATGCAGTTTAACTTCTTTCTCTAGTGACGATCAAAATAACTTTGCGCAAATTTTAATACTAGGAAGGTGTGTACTGACATCTGCTCTATTAAAGTGACGTATGTCGGTAGTTCAAAATAAAATTTCATTTTTTCGATTTTTTGCCAGTTTTGAAGGCTTTTTGCCCCACTGTGCATCGGTTAAATATTGGAAAAACTAATAAAAAAATATTTCAAATTTTCAGCTAAAATTTTATATTTTATGGCATGTACTCTCTATGCACAATTGAGGATTTTAAACATTGTATTTCTGTATTTTAGAATTAAGCGGGCTTAAATTAATTAACTAATTTAACTGCTTAATTCTCTGGAACTTTCTTTATATTAATATTTTAAATGTTCAGTAAAAATAAGGGAAGTAAATTTTGCCTTAATAGCTTGATAGATTTTTATTTTCTGAAGAACAAATTCTAATTTTATTGTCAGATTCAGTCATCTATCATGGACAAACTGTTATTCCATTATTTGGACTGTTCTTATCAATTTCAGTGATTATATTGGCCAAATTCATGGCATATAAATAAGATTTGTAGGTTTATTAGGTATGTGCCAGATATTACACATGGTGCGATGAAAGATTAAATTCCCGAAGCTGAATTTTTTCATCACCTCTTCCCAGAAAAAGATAGATTTTTCCAGATGTATAAAAAAAATTTTCTTCTTTTCTACAGTTATTCTACAGTCACAGAAAAAAAATCTTGACATTTGCGATTTCAGACGTTTTGTTAAATATCTAGAAATATACATAAAGAATGACTCTGAAACTCCAGATATATAAACAAAATAGTACAGGTCATATGTTTTCGAAAAGAATTTTTTTCTAAAATACAATAGGGGACCGTAAACAAAGAGAAAAAGAACGAATATCTTTTGAAAATCCCTGTCAAAATTGATTTAACAAAAGCGTTTAAGCTGCATATTATGATTAAGTGGATTATGGTAATAAACTGTGTTCATTTTTATGCGGATAGCATGTATACTAGTAGAGAAATTAAGGTTTTTATAAAAACGGTCCCGAATTTTGCCAAGTTTTTTGCTTATAATTTGCAGAATTCTTAATAAAAATCAATGTTCTTTTCAGAAAATATGAGAAACGACATTGTACATAATACTCTGTAATCAAAATTTTAAAATATTAATAATTGTATGAAAACTGAGCAGGTTTTCTAAATAAATTTTCACTGCGCATGTGTCAACTCTATAAAAAATTCATTTGCATTTTGTGTTAGCTAAATGTATGGAGCAACTTTTGTTAAAGTTTCAAAATCATAGCTTGAAAATTCTGAAAATTATCGTCAAAAGAATAAGATAAAATTCCAATATTTCTAAAATGAAACAAAAAAAAATGAGGGGTTGTATCCATATTTTATTAATTAGTGTCTACACAATATTGCACGTAATACTACTATATTTGGATACAGCTCCTCATCTTTTTGCTTCATTTTGGGAATAACGGATTTTGATCTTATTCTATAGACGATAATTTTCAGAATTTTCAAGGTATGATTTTGAAACTTTAACAAAAGTTGCTCTATACATTTGGCTAACACAATATGGAAATGAAATTTTTATATGAGTTGATGCATGCGCAGTGAAAATTTTAGTAAATCTCCTAAGTTTTCATACAATTATTAATATTTTTTAATTTTGATTGCAGATCATTATGTACAATATCGTTTCTCATATTTTCTGTAAAGAATCTTTGTTTTTTAGTAAGAACTCTGCAAATTATAAGCAAAAAAATTGGCGAAATTCGGGACCATTTTTATAAAAACCTTAATTTCTCCACGAATATACATGCTATCCGCATAAAAATGAACACAGTTTATTGCGATAATCCATTAATCATAATGCAGTTTGAACGCTTTTGCTACATTAGTTTTAACAGGGTTGTTCAAAAGATATTCGTTCTTTTTCAATTTGTTGACGGTCCCCTATTGAATTTTGGGAAAAAATCTTTTCGAAAATATATGACCTGTACTATTTTGTTTGTACATCTGGAGATTCAGAGCCATACCTCATGTATATTTCTTGATATTTGACAAAACGTCTGAAATCGCAAATGTCAAGATTTTTTTTGCTGTGACTGTATTTTATTCTCCCTCATTTATTACAGTATTAGTAGTTAGCTTTTTTTTTTTCTTTTTCATGCGCGCATGTTAGAAATGCATTGCTCCACGCTTAATGCTTTACTCCATAGCTATAGAGTTTTAATTTTGATTTTTAACGCTTTGAAATTTAGTTGAAAAATGCATATGAATTTGGTTTGTCTGTCTGTCACCTGGGTCATTCCACATGAATTCAACCAATGGGTGTTGCATCATAGTCACAGATTTTTTTTTAATTTTTATCATAGACAGACATAGTAGTAAAACCCTCAAATCTGAAATTTAAAAGTAATTTTCACAATATTGGCTGAGATATAGCCATTTGAAAATTGACAATTTTTACGAAATGGCGGCCATCTTGGAATTGTATCTGTGTCTAAATATGGCCTTAACTTGACAACTAATGGCTCAAATTTTATATACCTGGTACCAATTTGAAGCTATTTGTACAAAGAATGAATATTTCCCATCAAAACAATGATAAATTTTCATTTCTTTAATTTTATTATGTGCAAAGTGAAAATTTCACCCCAAATAAGGGCAGATTGTAATGGCTCATAAAAAAAATGAATCATCAAGAATTTTTCTGAAACTTGGTAAAAACATTGCTCTATCTGTGTGCTTTAAATATAAAAAAATTGGAAAGGTAAAATTTGTTGTTTTAAAATAAATGGTTTTCTTACACATAAGGTGTCATTAACCAAATAATGATCATTTAGAATCTGAAAGCATTTCTGATTCAAAAAATACTGGTTAAAATAAAATTTTCTAACAACTAAATTAATGTAAAAGTATATTCAAAACCTCATTTGTACTAATTTTGTAGGAATCTGCCCCCCCCCCCCCCCCCCCAAAAAAAAAAAAAAAAAAAAAAAAAAAAAAAAAAAAAAAAAAATTAGACAATTGAAAAAAATTTACACTGAAAAAGATAAGAAAATAATTAAGGAACATAATATATAATTATAAAATACCTATAAATGCAATGCATATATATATGATAATTTACTTCACATATAGGGGCGAGTGGGGTGGAATGGGACAGTAGATTTTTCTCTTTATGTATCATTCTAAATGTTTCATCAATCACACATTAGGTGAAGTAATGGTACCCCAATCTTCAGTTGAAAAAAGTAGCTGATTTACATAAGCTTGCAATTACATAAAGAAAAAGATTATTTCAAAAATCAAAAGTAAATTTAGTTCATATACTTTTTACGCTTTCTGTATAATGATTTGATTATGCATAGATGTAACAGTTTCTATATATATGGAACATTATACTGTAAAATTTGTTGTTTTAAAATAAATGGTTTTCTACACATAAGGCGTCATTGACCAAATAAGGATTATTTTAAAATCTGTAAGTATTCTTAATTTAAGAAATATTGGTTAAAATGAAATTTTCTAGCATCTAAATTAAAGTATCGTGTGTATATTATATAATTCAATAAAGAAATATCAATTTGCAGTTATTTACACTAAATATTCATTTTTACAGTACTTTTTATTTCATTTCATTCAAAATATGATAATATAATTCTTAAAACATATTTACGTAAATATTTTAAATACCTTACTATGGAATACATGAAGAAAAAAAAGGCACATAATATTTTCTCCAGAAATGTTGGAGAAATACTAGCTGTAAATTACAGAGTTGAATTATTCAATTGTGTAATTTAAATAAAATAAATGTATATAAATGAGTTAATTCAGTTGACATTTGTTATTTTTTTGTTCACACTGAGTTAAAATTTATATGAACAAAAATCTAGATACGATGAGACAAAAAAATAAATAATAACAATAATATAATACAAATCCAGGGCAAAACATTGAATATGATGAGAAATAAGCCAAAGTTTAAACTTACACATGGAACAAATCTAGACAATTAAAAACAAAATATTTACTTACATGCATATAACTTTATAATGTAATAGTTTTTTTCTTTAGATTATAGAAACATAATGAAATTTTTACATCATGTTTTGAATTCAAAATTTCAAATTTTGAATTCATGTTTTGATTCTAGAAGTAATCTTTTTTTTATATAATTGCAAGCTTATGTAAATTAGCTACTTTTTTCAACAGAAGATTGGGGTACCATTACTTCATCTAATATGTGATTGATGAAATATTTAGAATGATACATAAAGAGAAAAACCTACTGTCCCATTCCACCCCACTTGCCCCTATATGTGAAGTAAATCCCCATATGTATGCATTGCATTTATAGGTATTTTATAATTATACATTATATTCCTTAATTATTTTCTTATCTTTTTCAGTGTAAAATTTTTTCAACTGTCTAATTTTTTTTTTTTTTTTTTTTGGGGGGGGGGGGGCAGATTTCTACAAAATTAGTAAAAATGTGGTCTTGTATATACTTTTACATTAATTTAGTTGTTAGAAAATTTTATTTTAACCATTATTTTTTGAATCAGAAATGCTTACAGATTCTAAAATGATCATTATTTGGTTAATGACACCTTATGTGTAAAAAACCATTTATTTTAAAACAACAAATTTTACCTTTCCAATTTTTTTAATATTTAAAGCACACAGATAGAGCAATGCTTTTACCAAATTTCAGAAAAATTCTTGATGATTCATTTTTTTATGAGCCATTACAATCTGCCCTTTTTTGGGGTGAAATTTTCACTTTGCACATAATACAAAGTAAAGAAATGAAAATTTATCATTGTTTTGATGAGAAATATTCATTCTTTGTACAAATAGCTTCAAATTGGTACCAGGTATATAAAATTTGAGCCATTAGTTGTCAAGTTAAGGCCATATTTAGACACTGATACAATTCCAAGATGGCCGCCATTTCGCAAAAATGGTCAGTTTTCAAATAGCTATATCTCAGCCAATATTGTGAAAATTACTTTTAAATTTCAGATTTGAGGGTTTTACTACTATGTCTGTCTATGATAAAAATTAAAAAAAAAAATATGTGACTATGATGCAACAAGTTTTCTTTAAATTGGTTGATTTCACATGGAATGACCCACCTGCCCGTTCTGGAATTTGGGTCTAAGTTGGAAAACATTAAAAAGAGAAATCAAACATTTTGACTGTCCTTGCTCCCTACAAACGAACTGTAAGTGTATATGAACTATAAATAAATATAACGAGCCACTTCGTATTTACTACCGAATGTTGTATTCATAGAAATATTATTATATTTAGAATAAATTCTATATCTCATATACAAGTCTTCACAAAAGAATTCACGTATGCTACTCTTACTTATCAGCAGAAATTTCTGAAGGGGAATTTTCAACTGTAGTATGTATTTCCTAACTAAATATTTTTTTTGCACAAATGTAGTTTATAAATATAATGATTGTGAACTCATATACAGAGCTGCTAAAAAATTCTGATAATTTTCAATTGTCAATGGAAATTGGCGAAACTGGATTTTCAAATGTATTATCGGTTTCCAAATAGTTTAATTAGACATCGTATTTCAATTTATTAAACGATGGAGTTTTATTACAATATTCTAAATGGGTTGGAAAATGATTTATAATCTATGTCAGATGCATGATTTTTTTCTTTCTTGTTATTATTATTATTTTATGTGGTACGTCTGAGTTGCACAGTTTTCCTATGCGATATTCAAATTTTGCAATATTCTTCATAAATTGGTTAAAATTATTTATAAATAAGTTATGTGGAAAAGTTAAGAAATGAAAAAAAAAAATCGATTTATCCTTATAGCTAGCTCTGTTTAAATGCATCCCTGTTATCTGGGTTCTATTTTACTTTAAGTATAGATTTTCCAAAGTCTCAAATCTAATCCCTTTTGCCAAGATTTACTTGATTATGTCTTGTTTCTTTGTAAGTCTTCGTCAGGAGCTTTCATATTTAACATTGTATACATTGCTTTAATAAAACGAAATATTTTTTCATTTTCTACTTTAATGCAACCCTATCTCATGCATTATAAGATTTTATTATTATTATTATTATTATTATTATTATTATTATTATTATTATTATTATTATTATTATTATTATTCCATGATTTGGCACTTTTCAGCCAATCAAATTCCTAAAGAATATATTCAAAAATATTTGTGTTTTGAAGGATAGACATAAGTGTAAAAATGGACATGAAATTAAAAATTTAAGTATTTCTTAAATAACTGTTTTTATTTATTTATTTATTTATTTATTTATTTTAAGGAAAATAACAAAGATAAAGTGGTGAAATACTGTAATAGTAATGCACTGACTTATTACAAAATCTAAAATAATTAATTATTTTTAAGCACTGTGATCCTTTTTAGCTCACAGGCTATCATAGCCTGAGAGCTTATGTGCCCGCCCGTTCTGTATGTATGTTCGTACGTAACGCGATAACTCATGATAAAAATATCCAATCCACTTGAAATTTTGTATATAGGTATATCCTGGCAAGGCGCTTCCCTGATTAGTTTTTGGAGCTCATTCGATATGTATAAGAGGGGGAAAGGGGGGCTTATGCCCCTCCCCTAATAGAAATAAGTGGGTTTTTCATGCAGAATTAAGTTTTCGTTCAAAATTTAGATATAGGATCATTCTGATGAGGCAATTCCGTGACTGTTATCAGGTGTTCATTGAATAAGTATAAACGCGGGGAACGGGGGTTCTAATGCCCCTCCCCTTAATTTATATAAATGGGTTTTTCAAGCAGAATTGTCAGATTTCATTCAAATCTCTGAATAGTTTTGGAAGTTTAATGGTTAAGTATAAAAGAGGGGGATAGCTCCTCTTAAGTTATACAAATGCTAAATGGGTTTTTATTAAGAATTATCCGATTTGCTCTGAATTTTGGATATAGATTTTTTATATGATAAAGCATGTCCTTGATAGTTTAGGAGGTTCAATGATTAAGTATAAAAAAGGAGAAAGGGGAGTGCTGTTTCCCCTTAATTTCTTTTTCAAACGGAATTAACCCTTGAAAATATAAGGCTGTAATGTACAATTAGTATGCGTAGCCTGTGAGCTCAATGCCATCAGTTTAACTGGGCAGTATTCTTTGTTTTTTTTATTGCTTATATTGGTTAATTACGAAAGTTAAGCTTAGCACTAGAACCACTTTTAACAGCACTCCACGCCGCTCGACTACTTGTAGTAGATAAATTCCAAGCAGGAAGCCATGCAAATGGATAGGCCATGTTAAGGCCTTGGGTCAAAGCACCTCAAATTTAAGAGAAAGGAGGGCTGAACGTTTAGCTCAATTTTTAAAAACTAAAATGGAATTTTTTACTTTATAGAGTTTCATGTACTAACAAGACAATGCTGTAGTTCTTCATTATATCGCTCTCCTCGTTTGCATTGCACATTCGGACATGCCCCTCTCACATGTCTTCCAAAAATAGTGAGTTCTATTTTAACTATACTTTTTAAAGAATTAGTAACATTTTCTTGTTTGTTGTAATCTTTTTTAATTTTTTAACTGCCCTTTGTTATATCTCGCCTTGTTAGTGCTTCCCGGTATATGTGATGTAATGCGGGACTACTATACTAAATCATAAATATCAGAGGTCATAGCAACATATATTTCTTATATGTTGCTCAAACGCAGAAAAAATGCGAGACATTTTCAAAATTTCATTTTGTGTTTTATTGCACTAATATGTCTGTCTGTCATATGTGCGTCTTGTTGCACAAAAAGTTTCATAAGTGTAGTTATACGGAAAATCATTTTATAACGCTATATTTCCATTTGTGGCAACAGAAGAGATAGATTGTGTGGCGAGGTAAAATTTCCAAATTCTTCAAACCCCATCCCACGTCTTCATTTTTAAGGATGCTAGTTATTCAGCAGCCGAATTCTCCTTGGTCTATGGGTGTTTGATGAAATTTTACATTCAGAATATCTCCTCGAGAAATTAATATTTTTAACTTTTTCTTTCAGTGTTCTCTTCTTAAAATATGTCTCCTTTTTTTTGTATTTTCAAAATATTTCTAAAATCTATGCATGATTTTATATGAAGCGTTAAAATTTTACTTCCAATTCGTCATTTTCTAAAATATAAAATATTAAATTGAGCATAAAGAAAAAAGTGATATCCTTTTAAAAAAGAACACTGAAAAAAAAGTTTAAAAATATTTATTCCCTTTGAAGATATTTTGAATACAAGAATGCATCAAACACCCATGACTTGACATTACCGTGGTGAATTTGGTCACTGAGTGACTAGCATCCTTAAAGGTTTTATGCTATATACGTTTTTATTCCTGCATAAAAAGCTAAGTACTCTGTAAGGGTCAATCCATTTCAAGTGGTCCAGCACTGGTCGCTCGACTATTTTTAAAAAATCTGAAATTTTTTGTACAACAACCCTAACATGATGGAAGTTCAAAATGACCGTTATTTTAATTCTACTATTTTTTGTTTGTGCATGGCGGCCATCTTTCTTTCATCGTGTGCAGCGATTTTCTCAGATACTAGGATACACAAAATTGTAAATATCTCGTCTTCTATTTTCCCAATTGAAATGGGGTTTGCAGCATTTTGTTCAGAATAAAATAGGCTAAATATACAGTGGAAGAAAAGTTTTGAAAAATAAATTTTTACAAGTGAAATTTTAGCACAAAGTTTACGATTTTTTCCAAAATCTATCCGTTTGCAAGAGGAAAATTTTCATGCAAGGGAAACTGTCAACCTTACACAATTTTTTCTACAAATAAGTCAAACGTGCGTGTACTCATACACCAAGTCCCAGATCTGGGAGTTAATTTCTCTTTGCGAAAAAAATTCCGAAATTCGTCAAAAATTTCAAAAATCGCACTTTTTAGGCTTTGATATCTCTGGTGGGGCACGAGATAAAAATCTGAAATTTTGGCCTATGATTGTATCGTGTAGTAGCGTTATGTACAAAAAAATTCAAGAAGGAGATTTGACTACAAGCTGAGATATGACATGGAAAATATGTGAAAACAATACTGCCAAACTATTGTAAACCTACTATGTAATTGTTCAACAAGACTGTCAACCTTGCACAATTTTTTCTACAAATAGGTCAAAAGTGCGTGTACTCATACACCAAGTTCCAGATCTGGGAAATGATTTCTCTTTGCGAAAAAAATTCTGAAATTCGTCAAAATTTTCAAAAATCGCACTTTTTAGGCTTTGATATCTCTGGTGGAGCACGAGAGAAAAATCTGAAATTCTGGCCTTTGATAGTATTGTGTAGTAGTGTTATGTACAAAAAATTTCAAGAAGGAGATTTGACTACAAGCTGAGATATGACATGGACAATATGTGAAAACAATACTGCCAAACTATTAACCTACTATGTAATTGTTCATACCTCCAAAATTTTAAATTAATTATTTATGGTACAAAGTTAAATGTTAATTACAAATATCTTTTTCAAATGTTTCTGTGTGATTTAAACAATTCAGAATGTATGCTAAGCCAATACACTATTTGTCCAGATGAGCAAATCTACTAGAAATGCTATTGCAACAATTTTACTCGGAACACATTTCAGGAAAAGTAAATTACAGACAATGGATTGCAACTGATCGAGTTGACATGGCTTCAATTATTAAACCTAAAGAATTTCATTCAAGTTAACAAGGGATGACAAGACTTGGGTGGCTTGGCTTCAAATAAAATTTTTAGAAAGAACAGCCTGATAGACTGACAACAGTAACTGGTCGAACTCATAACATCTCTCGTAAATATTGTTAAGCTCTTTGTTGAGCATACATAGTATTTTGTAAATTAAATGTTTATTGTTTAACTGTTTTCAACAAACGATATTTTCTGTGTAAATATTGTAATAAAAGAGACTAATCTCATTTCTCCTAATGTACTCATAATAGCATTTCTTAAAATTTTTTTAAATCACCGTATCTCAGTTTGTAGTCAAATCTCCTTCTTGAAAATTTTTGTACATAACACTACTACAGAATACTATCAAAGGCCAGAATTTCAGATTTTTATCTCGTGCTCCACTAGAGATATCAAACCCTAAAAAGTGCGAGTTTTGAAATTTTCGACGAATTTCGGAATTTTTTTCGCAAAGAGAAATTAACTCCCAGATCTGGGACTTGATGTATGAGTACACACACTTCTGACCTATTTGTAGAAAAAATTGTGCAAGGTTGCAGTCTTGTTGAACAATTACATAGTAGGTTTACAATAGTTTGACAGTATTGTTTTCACATATTTTCCATGTCATATCTCAGCTTGTAGTCAAATCTCCTTCTTGAAATTTTTTTGTACATAACGCTACTACACAATACAATCATAGGCCGAAATTTCAGATTTTTATCTTGTGCCCCACCAGACATATCAAAGCCTAAAAAGTGCGATTTTTGAAATTTTTGACGAATTTCGGAATTTTTTTCGCAAAGAGAAATTAACTCCCAGATCTGGGACTTGATGTATGAGTACACGTACTTTTGACCTATTTGTAGAAAAAATTGTGTAAGGTTGACAGTTTCCCTTGCATGAAAATTTTCCTCTTGCAAACGGATAGATTTTGGAAAAAATCGCACATTTTGTGCTAAAATTTCACCTGTAAAAATTTATTTTTCAAAATTTTTCCATCACTGTATATTTAGCCTATTTTATTCTGAACAAAATGCTGCAAACCCCATTTCAATTGGGAAAATAGAAGACGAGATATTTACAATTTTGTGTATCCTAGTATCTGAGAAAATCGCTGCACACGATGAAACAAAGATGGCCGCCATGCACAAACAAAAAATAGTAAAATTAAAAGAACGGTCACTTTGAACTTCCGTCATGTTAGGGTTGTTGTACAAAAAATTTCAGATTTTTAAAAAATGGTCGAGCGACCAAAAAAATATTTTCTGGACCACTTGAAATAGATTGACCCGTAATTTCATATTGCAGTAAAATCATGCAATTTTTTTTTTTACATCTCCTGTGAAATTTACCTTTCCTGAGGTGCGTCCCTTCTCTTGAGAGTGAGTGATATTTGCTACTAATTTTTTAAACAATAATCTTCGAGACAGATTTCGTTTACATTTGCAAAAAGAATTTATCGCGAAGAATATAGTTTGCAAATGGTGGTAGTGAATGTACAGCGACCCCTATGAATATAGCCGTGCCTTTCTCTTCAAAACGAATAAAAAGTGTGATTAAATGTTCACTTAAAATGGTACACATAATCCATTTATTCTAATAATTTTATTAGTACTACGAATGTATCTTGTCACTGCGTACTTATACTAATAAATCTGGCTTACAGCTATTTTTAAAAAGAAACACTCTTCGAACCTTTTTCTAATAGAATATTCAAAGAGAAATGAGGAGCCCAGAAGCCAAGGGGTACAAGTGACAAAATTTGGATTTCGAGTAAATTGAGTTCAAAGTTAAACATCAATTGTAATTCAACAAATTGAGCTATGAAACGTTTGCTTACTTCTTAGTGATCTTTGAACTCTTATTTCAATAACTGTGTAAAAAAAGTGGAATACAACTTTTCTTTTTATTTATAACTAAGCAATGTTTATCGTCATTCGGCATTTGTACCCCTTGGCTTCAAAGCAGAAATGAAAAGTGCTTGGAAACTAAAAGGTAGAAGTGCCGAATGAGCACAAGAAATGAAAAATTATGAAATAAAAAATTGTATTTATGAAAAAATTAAGAACAATATTTATACAAATAAAAGAAAGGACAAAATCTTGTTTTAATATAAATTTTAAAGAAGGAAAAATTTTGAAATAAGAAATGAATTTACGAAAAAAAAAATGAATGAAAAAAAAAATTTTGTTCTAATGTAAGTTTTAAAATTTTATTTTAAATTCTGAAACATTGAAATTTTATATTTTTTAACACTTTCCAACAAAGTTGAAAAGTGAATATGATTTTAATTTGTCTGTCCGTGCCCTAACTCTCGTAAATATATTCGGATTGCCCTTAAATTTTTTTGAATTATTCATGGTTACCTCAACACAAACCTATTGCAAATGAAGTTTCTAACACGATTAGTTTATTTACAGGGACAATCAAAAGTTTTCCATTACATTACAGTTTATGGGAAAAATCATTTTAAATGAATTTGAAAGATGTTACACCTTGTCACATATTAAAACTTATATGCATTTACGAATTGGACTAAAAGAAACATTCTATAAAATCTGAGGTGAAAAGAATAGTTATTATTTATTTACAGGACCATACAAAAGATTTACATTACCTAATGATAAAGAGAGAATTGTTTGCGACTCATTTTCATTATATTACAATTTTCATGTATAATAAAATTCATATATATCGCTGAGGCTTAATGTAAGTTATTTTGCGCATAATACGAAGTACACAGTATTTACAGGGACACAAAAAAGATTTTAAATAGTATATTCTATCCGAAGTACTGTATATATTATCAATGATGATTGATGGATGGACGAAATGCCATTTTAATTATGAATTGCACTTTTAACTTTCACTAAATTTATACATGTTATATGACATGTATAAATGCTATAGTTCATATACAGGGTTACACAAAAATACTCGTAAATGTTACAAAATATGAGCGTACTTTACTTAAAGATTCCTTTTAAATAAGTCATGTATTTCTATGCTGAACTGCATTCACTTTATCAAGAAATGTTTGTAAAATATAGATAAAATGATATATAGGATCACACACAAAATTTTATACATGGTCATCGATGGATGATAATTTCTGAAAATGCGATTTCAGAAGTCTTAATTGTGTTTTAGTTTGAAGTAAATTTCAGCTAAATACTGGCGTATAATAAAGGTTCAAGATAAATTACAGAATAAACAAAAGTATACAAGTATGCTTCCATCTATTAGTATAAATTGCTGAAAGAGAAATTTCAAACTATTATGTGTTTTCTTGCTAAACTAATTTTTCCCGTTATACAGTATATATCGACCGACCAATAAAACATAGGGCTGCTCAAAACTATCAGAATACATATTTGGAAATGGATAGTAATGCTTTATTACCCTAAATAGCAAAACTTTTTAAAGATTTCAGGGAGTGTTGGAAAGTGTTTCATAATCCATGCTTAACGCATGATTTTTTTTTACTTGATAACAGTTAAAATGCATTTACTTAATGCATAAAAAAGCAAATTGCTTTGTATGTCGTTGGTCGCGCTTCTGCTATATAGACGTCAACGGACACAACTGTACTTATACCCCTTGGCCTCCACACGTTTAACAGTTTTGGGAAAGAGGTCAAGTAACTGACCCTTATAACTCAGTACGTAATGAAAAATCCCTCTTAACTCTTTACCTACAAGTAAATAGACATATTTCTAGATAGCCTGTGCACTTAACTCATTTTTTATTCAATTTTGTCACTTATACCCCTTGGCTTCTGGGCTCCTCAAATATATTTTTATATTGTGCACACGGAGAAATTGCTTCGTCTCGTTTCATCAAGTACTCATGGGGGTTCTGTATCCAGTTTTCGGTCAAGGCCTTCAAAGATCATAATCAAGCTCATGTTTTACCTTAAATGGTCCTTATTATTTTTTTGACTTTACATTGAAAAGGAGGCATGTTTATGAAGCTTTGAAACACCTATGTTAGGTTTTCCTACCTGTCGTTGTTTTTCTTCTGCATATCATAAATTCATAGTAGAGTTCTGCATCTGTCGGTTACAATACAACACGAACTCAAAATTCCTGTTTAAAGCTAGCCCAGAACCCGACCAGAACCGAACGAAAAAATTCTTCAACCCGAAACCAAAGTGAAATTAAGTTATTGCCTATTTTAATACAATTATGAAAAAAATAGTCTACAATTACATCTCAAATAGCCATTTCATATTTTTGTGTAAAAATTAACACACATACATTGATTAATATTCATATATATATACATATATATATATATAATATTCAGAACTGTCTTTTGAAAATTCGGATCAACCCGAGCCTGATCCGAAATAGTAAAAATTTTGCCCGAAACCGATTCAAATTTAAAACATTTAAAGTCAATCTGACTCAAAACGAACAAAATTAGTTTCAACTGAGTCCGACGCGATTCGCAGAAAATGGAGCTACTCGACCCAATGTAGGATTCTAATTGATACACCGTGGTTTGGGAACTATTTTTATAAAAATAATTTGTTATGCAAGTTTTGCAGAGGAAATGTTTTTTCGCCAAAAGCTATGCCAAATGCTGTCTGTCACCGATATTTCGTTCTGTGTGAAGCCGGGCAAGTGCCATGACCTGAGCTTGCTGCCTCAATGCGGCTAATGCCCGTTGCTGATCGTATTAGAGAGAGACTGCACTTGTCCGGCTTGCATCGACGAAGAATCAGTTATTGCCATGTTTCTCCCCTTTCCCTTTTGTATTTAGCCCATACATATTATTGGGAGAAATCTCTTATTCTCTCTCTTTTACGGCTGAACTTCGTGGCATCCGAATTTGTACTCTCAATTGAAAATGGTTACAGGTCGCTATGTATTCATTCTTAACATTTGCATTCGGGAGAAACCTTATCACATCATTTCGAAAACGACACTACGTTTTGAATATTTTGCCTCGTTTTGACAATATTGTCGTCATTTGAATATGTTCACAAAAGATGTCTTTATGGATAAGAGAATAGAGGCAATATTTGGGGGCAGAAACCGATGAAATGTTTCGGGATTGCAATTAGTAATGAAGTTGATGGTAATTAGGAATGAAAATTTCGTTTCTGTAAATTAAATTATATAGTTTAAAATACATGGGGGGGGGGGGATATCTGTTCAGTAAATTTTGCTCGAACAAATTCTCAAATCTTTGTATCCATGTACATTGGTAAGAAATGCCTGTGGAGGGGGGGGGAGGTATAACGGAAAATGGCCCCTAAGGAAGAAAATAGACATTTTTTAATTTACTAAAGTAAATTTTCGTCTTCGCTTATGAATAAAAACAGTAAAATTTAATATCTCGTGTAACTTTATTATCATGTAACTTTAAATGATTAAACCCTAAGAGAACATGAACTAAAGACTCTCCCGCAGGAAAATGGGAAGGTCGGCATCTTTGGATTTCCTTGGAAAAGGCTATTTAATTCTAATATAGATTAATCTATAACACGATTATTGAATTATAACAGATGTAAATTTTCAAAGTGGGGGGGAGGGGAGTCCAGGCCAGGATTCGAATCAGGGATGCATTGGCTGAAGCTCCAGCGCTAGTTCAACTAAGCCATCCCGGATGAATACTGGAGCACTAATTCACCCAACCAACCTTATTAATCAAATAATCTGGTCTGATGCTTTGAATCACCTCAACAGAATAAATTTATTTTGTTTACAAAAGACAAAAAAGAAAATAACATGTTTTATAGGGTTTAGTGACGCAATATTACATTAAGGTTATGCTGCCCCAAAATAATATTTTAAACGGAAAATGACGCAGTGCTTTCGAATGCATTGATTTTCTCTTATAAGTGGTTGCATTTCTACATTTTTTTCATTCTGCTGATACTGAGTATAAGACACCACGAGAAAGGCTTAAATAAATGAATATGAAGTAATATTTAAAAGAAAACGATCATTTACTTAGATAAAACTAATTTTTTAACACAAATGCGTCTAACAAACATAAATTATAGAAATTTTTAATTTCAGATATTGAGATTAGAATCCCAGTCAAGCGTGCGACTGTTCACATGCTAAGATATCGCGCAAAAACATACTTTCAAGCTTGGAGTTAAAAGGATTTTAAAGCAAAATTCAGATTTAATGGGTAGGGGGATTCTATGATCCTGTCAAAGTAAAATAAATTTTTTTTTTATTTTATTTCATTTTTTATTCTGAAATATCAAGCATAAGAGTCTCAGTTGAAAGCTTCATCATAATTTATTATCTTTATTGTATTTAACTGATTATCTGTACGATTAAAGTTTAATTTGTCAATAATTTAGACAACTGAGTTTTACAGAAATTGTATTTTAGTAACTTTAGGTTATAATAATATTTGTTTGAGAGTTAAATTAACCAATATAATATACATTCTTTAATGTAAATAATTCTGTATAAGTTTATTATGAAATCAATCGCTGTCTATTCTCAAGAATTTTCTTTTGTTGAAGTTCGACGGATTCTTCTTCGTATTAATAATAGCCAAGATTTTATCTTATCATTGCCATTTGTGTTTCCTTAATTCCGCTTTTTTTTTCAAAAGTTATATACTTTTTATAAATAAAATTTTATACTAATATTATGGAGAAAAAAAGTTTGTTTGTTTGTATGAAGTAATCTCCGAAACTGCAGAACTGATTCCAAAAATAATGATGTCAAGATGACGATGAGATTTTTCCAGAACAACATAGGCTACATTTTATGTATGTACAACTGCCGTTTCAATAATTGGCTATCAAAGGTTAAGGGTGTATTCGGAAAAACGCTTTTTCACCTTCAACAGCTCAAAATTTTCTGATTCAATTTCATACACATTTTTAAAAGTAGAAATATAAAACTTGCTGAGGGATTTTTTAGGAAGAGACGTATAAGGTGCCTTGTGATGTCATTTTACGCTCAATTCATTATAATTTGATTTATAAATAATTACCTTCTCAGTAAGACCCTTTTTTTCGTTCCCAGATCTCCCGCTTCGGAAAAATCTGTTCAAAATATTGTGTTTGATTGCTTTTTTTGCATAATTTTCTACATTTATCAAAGAATCGACAATCACGGCACCTTGTGTACTCTCTAAATAAGACAATTTGCCAGTTTGTTGCATTTGAGAGCAAAAATGAATTTAAAAATAAATCGGAAAAGAAGCAGTTTGAATCGAAATACACCCTTAATAATCCCTTTGCAGAAGTTGTCGATATAATTATCCTATCCTTCATATATAAGAAGCATGACAGTTAAAATAGAGCAATATTAACGAGATTTATTATTTACAGATTTTTACCGATAAACCCATCACTCAAACTTTACTGTTTATTTATTTCTTTGCACACATGCTGCATGAAAGGAAAAACAACATCTACAGGCAAGGGTGTCTGCTTATATGAATTACGACAACTTTTAACCGCGATAATATTTGCCGCCCTTCTTACACATCTAGAAGAAAAGAAACAATTTTCCATATTATCATTTCATCTAATTCACATACAGGGGCCTCTCTAGGGGGGCAGGGGGATCCCTCCCCCAAAAAAAGTTTGCACATGCTGTTACATTTGGCAAATTTACAAACTTAACTGCAAATTAGTTCAAAACTTTAATAAAAAACTTTAACATTCCTTCTATTTCTGATTGATATGACGAAAGTTACCAATATAATTAGAGATATTATTAAGATTTTTACAAATAAAAACTACGTTAAATTTTGTAATTGTGATAACTTGGTAGAATTATAAAATAAGTTAGCAAACGCCGAGAACTATTTATGTTTTCTTTTCATTGAGTAGGCAAATATTGAATTTTGACTTGGAAATTTAAGGCTGTCTCCCCCACCAATAAAAAGTCTTCGCGAGGGATCTGTTCACATAGGATAAAATTGAATAATTTAGAATTATTAAATTGGAATTCATGTTAAACACTTCTGCTAATGTTTTATTTTTATTTTGAATATAATGTAAGGACTCTTAAAAGAGTCCAGTACACTAAAATCTTCGAATTTTCTGAAATAATTTTATTGCACTAAAACTTTCTCCTTTTTTGGAGGGGGGGGGGGCTTAAAATAATGTTTAAATTGTGTTTCTATCTTAATTGGAACAGGAAAAATTAATTTTTCGTTTTGGTTTGTTTTCAAAACCTAGATTTCAAGCAGTGGTTGTCATAATAACGACTTATTATAAAAATACGTGTTATTATTATTATTATTATTATTATTATTATTATTATTATTATTATTATTATTATTATTATTATTATTATTATTATCATTATTATTTCTAAAGATAAATGGTTCAAACTTAGAACATGATTTTTTTTTTTCAATTGTTTTATTGTAATTTTGATTCGGTGAATTCGAAAAGGAAATATTTACTTTTGAAATTTATCATTTTTTAAAGTTACATCATTTTTTAAAAAAAGATTTTTAGTTTAAATATTATTAATTATTATTTAAATTAATGTTTCTTAAAACTTTGAATTAAAATTAAAGCTCATATATTTCAGTTTATTTAAATGCAAAAAAAAAATTAAATTCTGTAAGTAATATTTTAAGTTATAAGGGTTTTAAATTATCTCACTTTTCTAATAAATTTTAAATTAAAATATTAATTCTGAGAATTTTTATCATGCGATTTTGTTTGCAATTAATAGGATTAGCCATCACAAAAAAATTTAAAAATTTTAACTGACTAAATAAAAATTATTTTAAAATGTGTCCTGGACCCCCTTAAATGAAATGGATTCAATTGCATTTGTTTAGTTTATAGGACGATCTACAACTTTATATATGATTTTTCCGTATTTCATACTGTTTTGGAGATAGAAGCGTAAAGAATGTTTCTTGAGACGAAGACATTCGTTAGTTAATATTAAATCTATGGAGTGATTCTTTGCCAATATCACGTTTGCAATTGAACATTATTTTTATTTATTTATTTATTTATTTATTTTTATTTATTTTTATTTATTTTTTTTTTTTTTTACCGCTGATATCGATTTTTACAGTCAACCATTTTTTTTTTCTTATTTCGACTTTGCTTGTTGTTTTTTAATGAAATTTTCACTTTCGGAACCGGTTTCGAAAGCAAAAGTAACTTTATAAAAAATATCTGCAGTCAATTCAAAAACGTAAAAAAGGGCGACTGTAGGGATAGACCTCAACTGTCCAATGCAATAAATAGATAAATAAATAAATAAAATACATAAAATAAATAATTAAAATAAAATAAAATAAAATCTTGAAGTGCAAACGAGATATTGGCAAAGAATCTCTCCAAGGTTTATAAATAGCTCACGAATGTTTTCGCTTGTTAGGACAGGAACCATAAATCACCATTTTGTCGCAGGAGAAGGTGCCAGGAATCTTCATGTAGCGCTTCTTCTTTTTAATATATCTTGAAATCGAATTCATGGATTTAATTGTGTGGGTTTATCAATTATTTGAAGTGATATGGAATCCATGAATTGCCCTTTACATAATTTTATTGATTAATCTAAAATTTTCCCCAAGAAAAAGAAAAAAAAAAAAAGTACAATTATAGTTTGAACCTCCATGTTTTTCCCAACTATTTTTTTTTTTTTTTTTTTTTTTTTTTTTTTTTACATTACGAGAATACGTTATATAGGTGCGAAAAGCATACATACATAAGTACAGTATACTAAAACGACCGCCTCAGGACACCGTATGATATTCTATACAGCAATGGTTTAAAATGTTATGCCTCGCCGTATTTCGCAATACAGTCGGTCCCACTTAATCGGGTAACGGATAATGGCACCCGCTTATTTGCATGGAATATCGTGGAACAGAAACAGTCCCTATAAGGTTAATGTTAAAAATACTCGTTTTATCGCATAAGAATCTCGGTTAATTGCATAAAATATCCCTAATCCAGTAATCCGAATTTTTTAAATTCTGTGAATGCGATGAATAAAAAAAAAAAAACTAAGTACAGAAATATTTACTTTTGTAATAAAGATTTTTTATCTATAAAATCGAAGAGTAGAAATCGTTGCGAAAGAATAGACTTTATTAACTTAATTCTTCGAAGCATATGTGAATGTTGATTTTGAAAAGGCGTGATTCTCTTTAAGAAAAGATGGCAGTGAAATTTCTTTGAAAATCTTGGAATTAGGAGAAATAAAATAGGGAGGCCAAGAGAATAAAAGAACCAATATTTATCACCGGAAATGCAGTGTCCGAAGTGGAAAATAGCAAACTTTGAAATGGCAAAAAGGATTTTTTTTTTTTTTTTTTTTTTTTTTTTTTTTTTTTTTTTTTACATTTTTAATGGTACTGTTTTGAAAGCAAAATTTTTTTATTTTACTTTCTTTTTAATTTTCACTCAGATCACATAAATTATAATGAGAAATTAAACCATGTGCAGTGAATAGTATTATAATACATTAAAGTTTGGTAAATATATCGCTATGTATAGAGTAATAATAAATTCTTGCGATTAAAATAATTGTTACGGTAATAATTTTTCAAATTATTGTGTAAACTGTTATTGTTCATTAATATTTATCACATCTGTAGCAAAGACCTTAGAGGGCTGTTTGCACTGTTTCACTGACAGCTATCGATTTACGTTACGCCTACGGAGCCTTCACAGCTTTTCCTCTAAAATCTTTGTCTGTAGTATAGAATCAAATGATAACCTGTACTAATAATGTTAATTGCTGCTCTCGCTTAAATGCATGACCCACTTAATTGCATACAATTCAGTATAGGACCAAATATATGCAACTAAGCGGGTCCGATTGTATAAGTTAATGCCATTTTATTCCCATCGATAGTCAAATAGAAGAGATATTGTTACCTTTTTTATCTGAAAAGATTTTTCAAAGTGACAATATACTTAAATCTTAAAATGCTATTAGTTACAGCTTTTATATATTTATTTGGGGTTCAGTACTTTAAAAGTAAAAATGGAACCATTATTAAATCACTCCTGTGTTTGTCTGTCACAGTCATTTTATTCGTAAACTATGGAACGTAGAAAATTCAAACTGAAAGTTCAAACTGGGAGTAAAGAAGACTATTGACCCACATATATGCAGATTATTGAACATTCACAAATATATTTAGGGAAAATGTAGAGAGGCTTATTAAGTTACTTAAAAAACTTTTCTTTGTATATCGTGTGAAAGCTTTCGTAACGCTAAACTCAAAAATACATATTATTTTAAGTTTTAGATATTATTTTTAGCGATATCACCGAAAATATAATTCAAAAATTGCCCCCCCCCCTCATTTAATTCCGAATTTACTAAAATTAAAATTCTGAAAACATTAGAGGTAGTATATATCAATTTAAGCCTTTCGGGAAAACTACAGCGATTACTCCAGATCGCATAGTTTTTGAGAAAGCGTTTTTTACCGTTACACACAAATTTTGATTTGTGGGCATTCAATAAAGGTATTGAGGAGCGTTTGAGGCACCTATTGCAGAAGAAGCATAAAAGCATTGTTGATAATGATTTTCGAAAAAAAAAATCGTCGGTAATTATCCAAGATATTAACTCTTAAAGAAATGGATAGTTTGGACATACATAATGATAGAGATGGCTTACTCTATGTATCACCGGTTTTTAAAGCCTAGCTATAAATTTTTAAAGATATATTTGTTTAATGTAATATCTAGTAGCAGTAAAAAAGCAATAAACGTTAAATTGTTGAAAAAAAGACTAATTTAATTAGAATGAATCGCATAGATACTATAAGTTTCGCATCAAGTTTGCATTGAGTTGGTCTCTGAATATGCCTCTTATTTCTATAAAAATTAATCAAAACTTATCTGGGAAAATACGACACGGACCAAGGAAACGTTGCTACTTTGTGATCTTCTTTAGAAGCGCACTTAGCACAGGCCAAGTTTAAACTTTGAACAAGGGTTTTGTTTTAGCTGTACTGTAAAAAGAAAAGATTATCAATATGCTGAATTAAGTTTTATGAAATGAAAAATGAAGTTCGAATATGCACTACTTTTATTTTTAGTATTGAAATAAAGTCATTATAAATAGATAGATAGCTATAAGATTAAAAAAATAGAAGAGTATTGCAGAGTAACAATGTTTAATATTATTTAGGCTTCATATCTTTTTAAACTTTTACGTTATTCCTATTCATATTTTTCTAATATAGAGCTATAACCAACCCTACGTTCTATAGTTTTTTACGAAGTCTTATTATTCTTTTACCAACGATTTTTTAAAAATAATACAGTTAACTCCTTTGTGATGGGAACACTTTGCTTACATTTTAATCTTTTACCAATAGATTTTCAAAACTGAAATTTTTCTATAGTTGAATTGCAAAAATGCTCCGATTAAATAAGGTAAATTTTACAATAAAAAATGGCTTGCGGGGAATAATAAAGGATTCCGAGAATATTAAAGTATGTGATTATCCTCAAATCGCCGTTTTTGCAAATTTTTTTGATTTCTTTTTTATTATCTTAAAATTCAATTATTTAGGATTCCAAAAATGCTTTACTTTTCGATCAACGATAATAAAGAGCGAAATTATAACTCAAAATATAAACAGGAAATGAACTTTTTGAAACCGGAAGTGGCTGTTTAAAGAACCAAAAATGGTGAACCAACATATAACGTATACACAAAATATAACTACCTAGAAATATGATGGATAAACTTCAATAAATAGTAACAATAGTAAATAATAAATAGTAATAAACTTCGATAAATAGTAAACTTCACATATATATTTTTGATGCTCTATCAAAATCTTAATATCTGGTTTCTGGAAAACTGCATTTTACATCATGTACTTTTAAGAGAACCATCATTTCTTAACTCTTTGAAGGAGGGGGGATATATTATATCCCGACTCAATTTAATCCAGATTCGCACCACAAAAGTTTTATTAAAATTTATTTTTTTCAACTTTATTGGATAAAAGGGGAAAAATATCCTTTCGCTTTTTTTTTTTTTTAATAATCTTTTTTTTTAATTTCCGCTGAAAGTTCTTCATTACAGAAACACAATTGTTTTATCCTCAAAGGGTTAAAAAAAATTTAAAGATATTTTAATAATATTTTGTGACAAGATTTTGCTATTCTATAGCTATATTATGAAGCAAATTTAGCTTGTAAGTTTGCATATTGTATTAATTTAAGAATCATATTTATTAAAAAACTAGCGGGCCGCCCTCGCTTTGCTTCGTGTAGAGCAAGTCGCCCAGTCCCGTGTCACTACTGACACTGCAAATTGTTACTAGCACTTCATCCCATTAACTTCAACTACTAAAAGCATTATCTTCCTTTTAGGTAAGTCGGAAAAAAAGTAGCCTATATGTTAATCTAAGGTGTCAGATACCTGTATACAAAATTTCATAAAGATTGTGGTGGTTACTCGATAACCCCCCCATATGTTTAGTTTAATTCATTTTTTTTTAGCCATTTTATTTCTTATTACCTCCTTTTTATTAATGTTCTCAATTTAAATTTTATTTCGATTTCGTTTCTTTTCTTTTCGTCGCCTGTAATGTTTTCTTTCTTACTTAGCTTTCGAATGTTCCAAGCCGGTAAAATCCTGTTCGAAGTCATTCCTTCCGGTTTGGAGATCCTTCGAGAACATTCTGGCTTGTTCTATGGGTGGAACTTCCGTTTATTCGGACACCCCCCTTAACCTATCAAATTAGTTTCCGCAGGTGACGTATTTTAAGCCATTGAGTGCATGGCCACCTGCTTTGGCCTCCCTTCTTTACGTGTTTATCAATTCTGTTCGTATTAAATTCATATTTCTCCATACTTTGTTTCGTAACTTGGCTTATTTTGTCATCGCCCCCCTCTTTCGCTCGCTGCCAAATTGGCGTATTTCGGGATTCCAGTAACCCTGCCTCTTTTTCCCTCCTGGCTCTCGGCCTCCTGCGTCAGTCGCACTGTTAGACTCCTGCCGAAATGGATGCGGCTGGTTGATCAGAGATTTTAGTGGAATTCCGGGGCAAAGGGTGCTTCCCCGATACCGTTAGATGGAACAGGTGTTGATTCTTAAAAATGTCCACCCCAGGATTATTCGAAATTGATTTTTTAAGGCTGCGAGTAGCAAGGCATCAATCTTAAGCATCCAGAAAATGATTCTGTGTATTACTTCTTCCTGGTTACAGATGTTACGTAAAGTTATATCATCATTTGTCTCCATGTAGATATTCAGGCCAGGATTATTTAGGAGTTGATTTTTAACGCGGCGAGAAGCAAAGCTACCTCCAAAAGCATCCAGAAAAATGATCTTGTGTGTTACCTCTTCCAGGGTATAGATGCTGAGTAAAGTTATAGCATCATTTGTCTCCATATCTTGTTCGTCAAATATCTCATCAAAATCTTTAACCAAATTCGTTCCTCATTCTTCAATATTACTTTGTGTTTTTCTTACCCCTCTGAAGGATACAAGCGGAGGTGGTCATTCTCATCCACGATATGAGTTTTTTCATTCGTAAAGTAATTATTTCATTATATCATTATTTGGCCCAACATTATATATATAAATTTTGAAATATCACGGGGCGTTCCAAAGGAAAATATTGTACATCTCTATGTATACTACAGAAACGCTCCAAGCCCATTGTTTTACGTCATCATTACGTCATAAATGCTTAATACTTCAATATAATTAACTATTTCAATTCTCCTAAGTCCCCTATAGGGGGTACATGGTTCAAACTGATTATATGGCAAGAAGATGATGTCAATATGGATAATACCAAGTTTGGTACATTTTGGTACACTCATTCAAAAGTTATTAGCATGGGTCTCTTGATGGGGCATTTACTGATTCTGCTAAGATAGGCCCCCCCAGCCCTCCCATAACAGATACACACTTCATAAATTTTATACAGTAAGGCTATAGTACATATATTATGTATACCAAGTTTGGTACAATTCCATAAATTAGTTTTTAAGTTATAAATTTTTTTTCTACAGTTGGGGCATTGGGGCAAGTCGCGTAGAAGGTAATACTACAGAAACGCTCCAAGCCCATTGTTTTACGTCATCATTACGTCATAAATGCTTAATACTTCAATATAATTAACTATTTCAATTCTCCTAAGTCCCCTATAGGGGGTACATGGTTCAAACTGATTATATGGCAAGCAGATGATGTCAATATGGATAATACCAAGTTTGGTACATTTTGGTACACTCATTCAAAAGTTATTAGCATGGGTCTCTTGATGGGGCATTTACTGATTCTGCTAAGATAGGCCCCCCCAGCCCTCCCATAACAGATACACACTTCATAAATTTTATACAGTAAGGCTATAGTACATATATTATGCATACCAAGTTTGGTACAATTCCATAAATTAGTTTTTAAGTTATAAATTTTTTTTCTACAGTTGGGGCATTGGGGCAAGTCGCGTAGAAGGTAATACTACAGAAACGCTCCAAGCCCATTGTTTTACGTCATCATTACGTCATAAATGCTTAATACTTCAATATAATTAACTATTTCAATTCTCCTAAGTCCCCTATAGGGGGTACATGGTTCAAACTGATTATATGGCAAGCAGATCTTAGCAGAATCAGTAAATGCCCCATCAAGAGACCCATGCTAATAACTTTTGAATGAGTGTACCAAAATGTACCAAACTTGGTATTATCCATATTGACATCATCTGCTTGCCATATAATCAGTTTGAACCATGTACCCCCTATAGGGGACTTAGGAGAATTGAAATAGTTAATTATATTGAAGTATTAAGCATTTATGACGTAATGATGACGTAAAACAATGGGCTTGGAGCGTTTCTGTAGTATTACCTTCTACGCGACTTGCCCCAATGCCCCAACTGTAGAAAAAAAATTTATAACTTAAAAACTAATTTATGGAATTGTACCAAACTTGGTATACATAATATATGTACTATAGCCTTACTGTATAAAATTTATGAAGTGTGTTTCTGTTATGGGAGGGCTGGGGGGGCCTATCTTAGCAGAATCAGTAAATGCCCCATCAAGCTCTAAGATCATTCTGCTAAGATCATCATACCCACTTTGAGATTAATGATGATATACAAGAAAATCATGTCATATGCAGTTCGTTTAACAACTCTTATGTTCTTCCATGCATCCTAATAAACGTTCAACATAATGAAATCTCCACATTAATAGATACTGGTTCAAGTTTGTCTCTCTTGGATGAAGAATGCTTTAATAGCATTAAATCCAGGCTTCACTACAAATTTTTATCCAGGAATGTATCGGTGTCTACCATAAATTCTAAAGTCTTCTTCAAAGGATGCATAGAAATAGCATTTAAAATTGATAAATTATTCTTTCATCATGTCTTTTACTTTACAAAGATACAAAATGTTCATTTTCAAGCCATACTTGGATTTGAGTTTATCAACAAACATTCTATTACCATATCACCAAGTTTTAAGTCTATCCTAATTAAGGACAAACACATTCCTTTTCAAAGTTATAATGAATCTCCTACTTGCTATTTTATGAATTCTGAATATAATTATGTGAATTCAATTGCACCATATTCTCTAGATGCACACAAGATGTCTTGTTATGAAGATTCTATGTCAAATAATCTAAGTAATGGTATTTATTCTAATAATATATGTGCAAATTATGATGACACAAATTTACAATTAGTCAACAATTATACAACCTATCCTTATAATTATAATGTTCAAAATAATGGTTTGTTTACAAATAATATGGCTCATTCTGCTATGAATTTTCATAATCCTTATATTGATGGTAATTTTACTTATTATTTTCCAACTGATTATGTTAATGTGGTAAACTATGTATCTAATGATAATAATATTCCTGGCAAGAATTTCTCATCTCAGAATACTAATGATGGTAGCTATGTTGGTGAAAAGCAAACTCATTTAAATTATGGTAATAAAGTCTTGGTGAATTCCAACATGGTACAATTACTTAATAGAGAATTAATACCTCCTAATTCGTTTGTTTATTTACATGTTAAGTATCTCAATCCTCCATCTGAATATTTTGTTTTCAAACCCAATTTAAAAAATAAAGGTCTTGTGTTACATGAATCATTGCACTCAAATTCTTCAATTCAAAATGATTTATTTTTGGTTGTATGTCAGAATATATCAAAGCTGGATATTCATTTAAATAAAAATTCAATTATTGGCGAATGTATCAATGTAGATGAGAAAGATATTGAGGAATACTCTTTTGATTTGGATTTTGAGAACGATTATTGTAATTTAATTTTACCATCTGAAGAGATTAAAAGAAAACGAATTCAAGAACTGTCTCCAAATGACTTTGATCTTAAACATTTACCTCCTCATGAAAAGGAATCTTTGACCAAATTATTATGTAGTAAAGCTCTTGCTTTTTCAAAATCTCTTGACACTTTAGGTCATACTGACCTGGTCAATCCTCAATTTACAATGCTAAATTCTCATCCAGTAAAAACATTACCTTTTCCCGTGCCACAAGCACTCGAGCAAGAAGCGCTTGACCAGATTAATCAAATGTTGAACGCCGGCATTATTGAGAGATCAAATTCATCTTGGGCATGTCCCATGCTTCTTGTTAAAAAGAAGAGAACTGATATGTCTAAGCCTCAAAAGTATCGTTTGGCTCTTGATTTAAGATTGTTAAATTCGATTATAATCCCATCATCATATCCTCTTCCTAGAATTCAAAATCTATTGGTACAGTTGTCAAAATTTAAATATTATACCACTCTTGACTTACCCTCTGCATATTGGCAGATTGCTGTACCTAAAGATATGCAAGATAAGCTTAGTTTTACTACTCCATGGGGAATTTTTACCTATTTACGTCTAGTATTTGGCCTGAAGACGGCCGCCAGCACTTTCCAACAATTAATCGACTCTGTTATTCAATTATCTCAAATTGATTCCTGTTATGCATATCAAGACGATATTGTAGTGGGTGCTAATTCATTTGAAGAAATGTCCATGAAGCTCACAAAGCTATTAGACACTCTCATTGCTAATAACATTACTCTGTCTCCTGAAAAATGTGCATTCATGCAAACAAGCATTAACTTTTTAGGATTCCAACTCACAGATCATAAAATTCTTCCTATTACAAGTAACATTTTAAAAATTACTTCCTTCCCAAAGCCTAAAACCAAGAGGCAAACAAAGAGTTTTATCGGTTTGTGTTCATTTTATAGATCAATTATACCTAATTTTTCTAAATTGATTACTCCTCTCATCGAAGTCACCAAGCCTAAAAATAAGTTTTCTTGGAAATCTGAACAAGAAAATGCATTTAAAAAATTACAAGACATTTTCTTCCATAAACCTATGCTCAATCTCCCAAACTGGAATGAAACGTTCTATGTTAATACAGATGCATCAAAGACAGCAATTTCAGCTGTTCTTATGCAAAAATTTGATGGTGAACTAAAACCTATCTCCTATTATTCCAAAACTCTATCTCAATCAGAAAGACACTACCCTGCCATCAAACTGGAACTTTATGCCATTTACAAAGGCATAACTGCTTTTAAATACTATATTTTTGGTCGACCCTTTATTCTATTGTCTGATGCAAAGCCACTTAATAATTATAAAAAAGCTACATCACCTGCTGATATTACTACTCGTTGGATGTTAGAACTGTCAGAATACTCGTACACATTCCAGCATGTACCAGGCAAAGAGAATGTGTTAGCAGATTTTCTGAGTAGAACACCTCACATTCCTACTGAAGATCTCAATAATAATCCAGATCTTATTTCTTCGCAAGAACCTCTACCTATTGTTGATAATCAAAACGATTTACATAATGACATTCCTCACTTTCCATGTGGTTTAATTGACAAAATTCACCACACATGTCATCTTCAAAGTGACTCTTCACCTCCAAATAATGATAATAATCAAGATCCATTATTAGAAATTCTTGATCACACCATCTTCTCTGAACAACAAAAAGACCCAAAAATTAAGCAAATTTATGAAGATCTTAAAAATAATAAGAAATCTAAAAGTTTAAATGGCTACTATATTAATCCAAGTAATGAGTTACTTTGCTACAATGGTCATTTTTCTTCTGAAGATATTGAGCTACACAAAGCTGTTTTACCTTTGTCACTTAGAGCAAAAGCCTTAAGAATTGCTCATATTACTCATACTGGAATTCATAAAACCATTGTTAATTTAAAGAAAAGATTTACCTGGAAAACCCTTGTTTCAGATACCATTAATTATGTCAACTCTTGTGAAATTTGTTTAGTAAACAAAAATCATAAAAAAAATACTGCTCCATACCTACCTGCGCCACTTCCAACTGCTCCCAATCAGAAAGTCTCTATGGATTTACTCGGCCCATTGAGGAATCGTCAATATGTGATGACAGTCATAGATCACTTTTCTCGTCATTTAGAATTATATGCCTTGAATAATATCAGCGCTGAGTCTGTTACAAAAGCTTTATTACATTACATTTCCACTCATGGTAAGCCTGAATTAACGCTCACTGATCATGGCTCTCAATTTACTAGTGACATGTTTTCTTTCTTTAATAAAAAGCTTGGCATTAAATTAGAACACAGTTCTGTAGCCCATCCCCAGGCCAACGGATTAAGTGAACGAGTCAATTCTCAAATAAAATCGTCTGTGAATACAATGGCTTCACAAGGATGTGATATACCAACTGCTCTAAAAATTCACCAATCCATATATAATGCTACACCTCATCCAGCCACAAAATTCACTCCAAATCTTCTTCATTTTGGAAGAGAAATAAACGACATTTATTCCAATTATAAAACTCAAGTTTCATGGAAAATTCTCAATACTGCATATGAAATTAATAAATTGATGGATGTTATTGAAAAAATATACTATCAAGCTTACAAGAATAACGAATCGTCTAGACAAAAGGTGTACCAAAAATCCAGAGAAAAATTAAAGTTTTCCAACATCAATGTTAATGACATTGTTTACGCAAAATTTCCCACTGTGTTTAACAAAAAAATACAAGGCCCATACCTGGTGAAGAAAATAATTTCTCCTGTGCTTATTCAAATTCAAGATTCTAATAATAGTCACGCTTCACCCATATTGATTCACACTAACAGAATCTTGAAGCTTCAAAAGAAAAATGAAGCATTGCAATATCCTTCAGTTTCTTCTAAAAGTGTATCACATGATCAAGCTCCTGTTGATAATGCATCTTCTACTCCTGTGAGACAACACTCTCCTACTCAAGTTTCAAATCATGATGTTGCTTGTAACACATCTCCTCCAATTCTTTCTTCTTCTAAGTGTCAACAAACATCTTCTTGTTCAAGTAAATCAGTACTGTCACAAGCTCCTCCTGATAGCACTCATACTGGTGTTAAAAACAAGTCTACTCAATATAAAAATTATGATCTTCGCCCTCGCAATCATAAACTGTATAAGAAATAAACTAACCTTCTTTTTCCTTTTTCAGGATGACTATTGCTTTGTAGTATAATCAGTCGATGCTAGCCAGACTGATATTTCAGTAAGAAGAGTCACTATGTATTTTTTTTTCTTTTCTCCAAGCTGCAGGCAGCTGTTATTATTTTTTTCTTCATTATGTAAGTCTTCTTCTCCCTGATACAATACAACAGTCATCCTCATGATGTATGTATGGTTTTCAATAGTTTATTATTTTCTGCATTTAACTCTAAGTCATAATTATTACAATAAATATATATATATAATCTCATGTATGCCATACTTTTAAATCTTATAAAGTCTTTAATTACAATAGTTGGTGCTGAAATTGAGAAAGAATTTGTCCTGTTATATTCTTGTTATAATATTATGTCATTATTTAAAGTGATTTTTGACAAATGTTTCATTCTAATAAGAAAGGTGAAATTTGTAATTAATATAGGGTAAACATAAATTGGAGTACTCCTCAAATTATTCTCTCTATTGTGACTTCTCTTTACAATGCATGCATGCTTTAACATTTAACCTCTTTTGATAAAAAAAAAAAAGAAAAGAAAGTGCATGATAAACTTATACATACTAATATTTCTTCTCTTCTTGGTGAAATATAGAAAGTGAATGACTCACCATAAGTAGTATATAATATTTTTTTGTATACTTTTGAGTGTTTATACTTTGGATCCAAAGATGTTGAATGAGTCATTATGTATATTTATATAAAGCAAATACTTGATATATGACAAATGCAAAAGTGATCACTTACTTAAGTTTAAAAAAAAAAATGTTTGAAAATTACAAGTAAATATGTTCAAGATATCTTCTATATATAAAATTTTTGACATAATTGATTTTTCTTTTGTTTGAAAATTGACATTATCAAGTCATATACAAGATTCTCATATTCATATAAGTTCCTTTCTTTTTCAGAATATTAAACATCTTATGTTTTATGTTTATTTTGAATGAAGTATAGTATTAAAAGTATTTATGCAATTATTGTCAATCTATATTGAAAGTGTTCAAGAATATTCCTTTATGAGAGTGTAAAGATTCTCTCTGTGAAAATTGTTATATTCATTTTGAAGATGTTTTTATTGAAATATAACATTATACTTTTGCTACCAATCTAACATATGCCATTCTTTTGCAACTTATTATTTTATTTTCTGTAAAAATGTGTTATTGAATAATGCTAAGGTTATTCATTTAAGATTTATTGAAAGTTTAAAAGGCTATGTGGTGATATAAGTAAATTTTTTTTCATGAGAGCCTAACTAATCTCTCTGCGCCATATAAATATTTTTTATTATTGTTCAATTTTCAACTTACAAATCCACTCAATTTTTCATGTGTTATTTGAAACCACATATTTTATATAGTTATAGTATGATTCATATACAGTTATAGTATGTTTCATTTTGTTGACAGTTAAGAATATAATATACATATTATTGTATAATCAAATATTTTGACATATGCTAAAGCATTCTACTATTATAAGTAGGGATGCAACGGATATCCGGCCAATATCCGATATCCGGCATATCCGGCTGATTTTTCAATATCCGAAATATCGTCGGATATCCGGATCACAATCACCGGATATCCGACTTCTCTGTCGGATATCCGGAGAATGCAGCAAAGCAAATATAGATGAATAACAGTAATCCTTTGATCCCAAATAATACTGAAAAACTTTTGTTTATAATGCAAAAGATGAAATAATAAGTTCTCTATCAATATGAGTAAAAGATAATTCTCAAAAGCTTAAAAAATTGCCAGCTTTCCTTACTATTTATATTAAAATTCTGTAATAAATTCAAGATTTTACATTTATATCTTTTAGAAAATTGTATCTTTACTTTCGGATTGTAAAACAAAATTTGAAGTCAAAATAGCAAATAAAGCCTTTTTGTAAAAGTGTATAAAGATAGAAAACCAACATTTAGAAATGCTCAAATAATGAAAGAAAAGGTTGCAAACAGCTGTTTCGAATCTATTGTCGAGATTCTTCATCAGTACAAGACTCAGCATGTAGAAAAAGCTAAGCTGAGCAAAGCGACAGAGAAGCGCAGGCTTATATACCATCTAGCAGCCTTCACCTGCTACGCTGGTCAGTGTTTTTTAAAGAAACTTTGAATCAAACGAAATTTTTATATCATAGTAATTTTTAGTTTTATATCATACTTTAGACTGTCTGTCATCGGTGAAAAGTCCATCATCTAAACGGAAAGTTCAATGTTAGTCACCAATGAATGACGTAGCGCTCAACATGTTAACAGTTTTAATCACATAAAAATTCATTCAGCAGAGCCTTTAAAATAAAGCCAACCTTTTGTAATTGGGTTCATCTGATTTAAAACATCTCTCCATAAGTATTCAATTAAGCAAGGTAGAATGCTATATTTCATTTGCTACAAAATTTCAGAAAAATTATCCAAGTAACAATGTAAGTTCCATTAAAATCTATCTAGTATTTTCTACTAGATAGATTTTAATGGAACTTACATTGTTACTTGGATAATTTTTCTGAAATTTAAGAAAAAATTAAGTTATAAGCGGCCGGAAGAAATTTCACTTTGCGTTTTATATATATTGATATAATTAAATATATCTTACATAATCATGTTAACCTGATTATAGAACTCTCTTTCAAAATTGTAGGTACAACAGATTTTTTTGTACAATGATTAATACAAAATTCAGACTTCCTTTTATATAGATAAATTGAAAATTTCAAGTTTTTGCGCAGAAGGCATCGCCAAATTAGGAAAATGCAAAGTATTTCACGAACTACTGGATTTAAAAGATTTTGCTTGGTACCATTCGATTCAGCATAAAAAAATACACTAAAATATGTTATCAGTTGAAAAATAACTACAAAAGCCGATTTTTAAGGATTTTTTTTAATTCGTTCTTTTTTTCACCTCCCTTGGGGGTGGAATTCTCGAAAATTTCTTCTTAGCGGCACTCAGTATTATGAAAAGTGTTTTTATCCCAATTTTCAAGATTTTTGGTTCGGCAGATTTTTTTGTGCTGTGAATAATACGAAATCCAGACTTTCTTTTATATATATAGATAAGGATTGAAAATGTCAGGTTTTTGCGCCAAAGACATCGCCAAATTAGAAAAATGTGAAGTATCTCACGAACTACTGGATTTAAAAGATTTTGCTTGGTACCATTCGATTCAGCATGAAAAAATACTCTAAAATATGTTATCAATTGAAAAATAACTGCTAAAGCCGATTTTTAAGGAATTTTTTTTTAACTCGTTCTTTTTTTCACCCCCCCTTAGGGGTGGAATTTTTAAAAATCTCTTCTTAGTGGCACTCAGTATTATGGGAAGTATTTTTATCCCAATTTTCAAGATTTTTGGTTCGATAGATTTTTTTGTTCTGTGATTAATACGAAATCCAGACTTTCTTTTATATATATAGATTAGAGAAGCGAATGATAGTAGATTCTAAATGGCTTTTTGCTACCTTACATGCATTATTTATGCATTTCTAAATATTGGTTTCTGTCTTTAGTCTTTATAAAATTTGAAATTGTTTAATAAACTATGATTTTATTAATTTTCTTTCTTTCACTTAGTTTAAATAATGGGTTAATTGGTTTATAAGTTAAACAACCAAACAAACATTTTTTTACTTTCTTCTATCCTTGATAGTAGAAAGTCATGTAATCATTTTTTTTCGACAAATTTATATGTTTTAGGGATCCAATATCCCTAAAAACATGTTTATTCAAAACCTGTCTGTCCCAGTGTCACCATCATATCATCAAAAATTGTATGAAGTTATACATAGAATGAACCAAACATTTTGTACATGTTTTTGGCTGTAGTTTTAGACATAGGATCATTCTGATGAGGACACCTCCACGATTAGTTTTGCGAGTTCATTGGATAAGTCTAAGAGGGGAAGGGATAGGAGGTAACTCCCCCATCTTGAATTTAGTTTAATGGGTTTTTCACATAAAATTTACCGATTTGCTTCAAAATTTGGATATAGGTTCATTTGGATAACGCACTTCCCTGATTTGTTTTGAGAGTTCATTGGATAAGTATAAATGGGGGATCGGTGGGACTACCCCTCTTAATTTAGGTAAATGATTTTTCTTGCAGAATTAACCAATTTGTTTTAATATTTGGATACAGGTTTATAGTGATAAGATGCTTCCCTAATTAGCTGTGGGGTCCTTTTGTTAAGCATAAAAGGGATACCGGAGATTACCTCAAACCCCCTTAAATTTGATATATAAGTTTTTATGCAGAAATATCCTATTTGCTTTAAATTTTGGATGTACATTCTTTTTGATAAGGCGAAACTCTGAGTAGTTTTGGAAGTTTAATGTTTAAGTATAAAGAATGGGGATAACTCTTCTTAAATTATATAAATGGGTTTTTATGAAGAATTATTCAATTTGCTATGAATTTTGGATATAGGTTTTTTTATGTGATAAAGCATATCCTTGGTTAGTTTAGGGGATTCAATGATTAAGTATAAAAAGGGGAAATGGGGGGGGGAGCTATTTCCTCCCTTAATTTTTTTTTGGAATGTTTTTGAATTGGCAGTTCATGCAGCAATGGGAATTTTGCATCTTGCTAAAACTGGCTATTCGCAAACAGCTGATGTATAGCGAAATAACAAAAAAATATTAATTTTAATAAATAACATGATCGAGATTAACTCATTCTTAATCTAATTGACTGCAGCAAAAATTCTAGATAATCAAAGTTGGTATGATATTGAACTAACAATATTGATGTAGTATTAATATTTGTAAATATTTTTTGAAAATTGAGATCTATGAAATAGAAGAGAGTCTTAGGATTGGTGCATCCAACTAGTTATTTTTGTGACCTCATTATAAATATTTAAAATTAAAAGTAATTTTTTCTTTTCATAAATTTCAAAGTGAGTTACCTTAAAATAAAATTAAATATAGCTTAAGGTAAGACATTTTTGAATAATTAAAACATGAAAAAAAAATCATCAATTAAACCTGTATTTGGATATAACTCTTCAACCATTGGTATATTAGTAAGACTTTTATGTTTACATTATAAAAGGATGCTATGTATTTCTTTGTGAAAATTCTTTACAATTATAGACATATTAATAAACATGTAAAATTTGTTCTAAAAATTATCAGCCATTTCATTGTACATATTATAAGCAATTTTCAGCGGTTCAATGACAAATAAGCAGAGTATTTAAATATTAGAATTGCATTTTTTATTCAATATTATTATTATACACATATAGGGTTTGAATTTCGGGACAGGATGGCAGGATTCATGCACTAAAGAATCTTGTGTCATTCCTGTTTCCCAAAAAAATCATTTTTTGAAATTTTTTTCTTTGTGAAGTGAGGGTCAAGTCTCAGGACCGACTGACTATTTTCTTGATATTTTCCTCTATCGATTGACAAATCTCACAGTTTGCTCTTACGACAATTATACAAAATTCATGATTGTTTTTCTGCGTTTGACTGAAATGTTTTGTAATTTTTCTCACAAAATTTCCCGTTTGCTGGTCTTACAAAATTTTACAACTTTTTCTTTCTGGAGACCAACAGGCAAAATTCATAATTTATTTCTCTCAACTAATTGACAAATTTAGCTATTTTATTCTGCGACTGATTGGCAAATTTCCCTTTTTGTTTTTGTGACATTCTGATGAAATTAACAATTATTTTCCTGTGTCCAGCTGAAAAATTTGTGTTTTGTCCTTTGTTATTGGCTGACGAATTTCATGATATTTCCTTGTGACAGCTTAACAAATTTTACGATATTTTATTGTAATTGATTGACGAATTTCGATATATTTTCCCACTACCCAAGTTCTCTCAAAGTTCAAATTTTTTCAGGCAGGTCGACAATTTTTTAAAATTTATTTTTCTCATGATGGACGAAATCAGCTACATTTTTTCTATGACAAGTTTATATATTTTGCGAATTTTTTTCCTGTGCCAAAACAGGAAATAACTAATAGGGCAGTAATGGTCACTAGAGTCTGAGCTCTATCACATGAGTCTGGAATTAGCTCTGAACAAAATGAGATTAAATCCTGTGTTGCACATTTGAAAAAAATAATAAATAAATAAATAAATAAACATTTTTTGTTTACAATCAGTGGATCAACATTAGATTTTTTCATTTTTCAAAGTCATCGCACATTTTGTCATCAATGGGCTCAATAATCATACCTCCTTTTTTTTAATTAAAAGACGATCTTTCATACAACGTTTCTGTTTTCCTGTTTCTGTATTTTTTTCCATATCTGATAATTTGCACCTTCCCATTTTGTAACTTTTCTACTCTCTTCTTTATTAACATTGACATTTTGATTTCCTATTCAAATAAAAATTCTTCTAAATTTAAAGAATTTCGTAAAATAAATAAATAAAATGTGGACATCCATTGCCCAAAGCAAGATGTTTGTTTCCCATTGAGTTATTGAAAATCAGTAAAAACATTTTTATGATGTTCAAAACATGATTTATATAATAAGTCATATATTATGTATATCATGGATTAAACGTTAATATTCCTGGACGAATCATAAACAAAATAAAATGCAGACATCACAAGGCCCATTCTCAACCGAAAACAACAGCCATTTTCCAAATGATTTAAAAAAAAAAAAAAAAAAAAAAAAAAAAAAGATGATCTTTAAGGAAACACATTTAGAAACAATAAATATTTGATGTGCATAGTTCACAGAAATTAGGACATGACTTTTTTAAATAATCCATTTCTTATGTAATAGAAGAAACCTATTGACTATGTCCTTTTCAGAATTTCATATGGGTTTAAATTCTAATAAATAGTAGAACATAATTCAATTAGCTAAAATGTCAGGGATTACACATTACAGTATTGACGATAATTCCACTAAGTGATATACAATCACCGAAGGATATTGACAATACAATCACCTACATGCATTATTCTTGAAAGTAAATTAAAAATGAATGCCAATCAGATTAAGAAAATTAAGAAAAAGAATTAAGAAAAAATAATAAGATGAAAAAAGCATAACCAAGTATTTTCGATAATTTAATGTGTTAGAAAAGTTGCTCTGTTTTGTTTGTCAAAAGTGTAACCTATAAAAGATTCTAAGCCACACAAAAGCAAATAAACATGAATTGAAAAATTCATTTAGCAACTCAGTTATTAATTGCCCATAACATTGAGTGAAAATTGAAAAATGATATAATATATATAAGGTTTGATTATTTTCCTTTGTTTTAATTAAAATAAACATTTTGGATAATTATCTTGAGTTGTTGATTTAATTTATTTCAGTGGAATTTTGTCCTGTCGGTATAATTTGTAAATATTTAAGTGGCATGTAAAAAATAATAGGGTTTAAAAAATATTCCCCCCCCCCTCTCATATAGTTTAACTCCCCTGCATTTACAAATGTTATGAGGGAAACTCTCTCCTCCTGGGAAAACCTGAATTTCAAGCTCTGATAGTCAAAGATATATAGTTTCTGTAAAATATATTGCAATTTGTTTAAAATGTTGTAATGGTGTGTGAAACATGTTTGCAATTTATTATATGAGATGGCATTGTATAAAGAAATAAACGAGCATTCACCATAACTAAAAACATATTTAGTACCGGATATCCGATCGGATATCCGGCCGGATATCCGAATCCGGCAGGCAAATCGGATATCGGATATCCGATATCCGATATCCGGCAAAATCAATATCCGTTGCATCCCTAATTATAAGTGCATTTTGCACAGCCTAACAAGAGACTCGTCAAACTTAAGGACTGTTGTTTTGCACATAGACATAGACTTTAAATTTTTTTTATATATGATAGATACTTCTGGAAGAAAATTTTGTATACCTTCCATGTTAACATATAAGGATTACTATTATAACAATAAGTATTTTTTTTTTATTATTATTTGAACAGCATGTAAAACAGTTATTTATATCCCTATAACTATTTCTGATACATTTATTTTGTGTAATTATTTGGTATATTTGTACATATGTCAGAAAATATTGTCTCGATGAAAAAATTGTTCATTTTTTTGTCATCTCACCAATATTTTCTTTTGGGGGACCCTGGGTAATATGTGGTGGTTACTCGATAACCCCCCCATATGTTTAGTTTAATTCATTTTTTTTTTAGCCATTTTATTTCTTATTACCTCCTTTTTATTAATGTTCTCAATTTAAATTTTATTTCGATTTCGTTTCTTTTCTTTTCGTCGCCTGTAATGTTTTCTTTCTTACTTAGCTTTCGAATGTTCCAAGCCGGTAAAATCCTGTTCGAAGTCATTCCTTCCGGTTTGGAGATCCTTCGAGAACATTCTGGCTTGTTCTATGGGTGAAACTTCCGTTTATTCGGACACCCCCCTTAACCTATCAAATTAGTTTCCGCAGGTGACGTATTTTAAGCCATTGAGTGCATGGCCACCTGCTTTGGCCTCCCTTCTTTACGTGTTTATCAATTCTGTTCGTATTAAATTCATATTTCTCCATACTTTGTTTCGTAACTTGGCTTATTTTGTCATCGCCCCCCTCTTTCGCTCGCTGCCAAATTGGCGTATTTCGGGATTCCAGTAACCCTGCCTCTTTTTCCCTCCTGGCTCTCGGCCTCCTGCGTCAGTCGCACTGTTAGACTCCTGCCGAAATGGATGCGGCTGGTTGATCAGAGATTTTAGTGGAATTCCGGGGCAAAGGGTGCTTCCCCGATACCGTTAGATGGAACAGGTGTTGATTCTTAAAAATGTCCACCCCAGGATTATTCGAAATTGATTTTTTAAGGCTGCGAGTAGCAAGGCATCAATCTTAAGCATCCAGAAAATGATTCTGTGTATTACTTCTTCCTGGTTACAGATGTTACGTAAAGTTATATCATCATTTGTCTCCATGTAGATATTCAGGCCAGGATTATTTAGGAGTTGATTTTTAACGCGGCGAGAAGCAAAGCTACCTCCAAAAGCATCCAGAAAAATGATCTTGTGTGTTACCTCTTCCAGGGTATAGATGCTGAGTAAAGTTATAGCATCATTTGTCTCCATATCTTGTTCGTCAAATATCTCATCAAAATCTTTAACCAAATTCGTTCCTCATTCTTCAATATTACTTTGTGTTTTTCTTACCCCTCTGAAGGAAACAAGCGGAGGTGGTCATTCTCATCCACGATATGAGTTTTTTCATTCGTAAAGTAATTATTTCATTATATCATTATTTGGCCCAACATTATATATATAAATTTTGAAATATCACGGGGCGTTCCAAAGGAAAATATTGTACATCTCTATGTAAAATTTTCGTCTGATATAAATATATTTAAAAGTACATATCTTTGATTGATGTTTAAAAAAAAAATAATAATATTATCTTTTTTTTCATATCATGAGAATTTTTCTAATTCATACTGTCAAGACATATAAAATGTGTTATGAAAGAGAATTTTGTTTTTAGAAGATATCAATTTTATAATTATCATCTGTTGTGAAATTGTTACTACAGAGTACATGATTAATATGTACGAGTGCAAAAAAATACATATCTGTGAAGAAATATTTATAGTCGTAAAAAAAATAAATAAGTTTTCATGAAATAAAAATATTCATCTTCAAAAATCTGTCTACATTTTAATTCCTGTGTATGAGTCTGGATTAATTGTTCTTCAAAAGCCAAGGACTTCACAGGTAACTTTTACTTTTTCAATTTTATATTTTTTATAATTTTCTGCTTGATTTTTATCATCATCGATAAAGATTTCTCTATTATTTTAAATGAAGCAATGATGGTCATTTTTGGGGTCGTTTTGCCGGCCTCCATTCTTCGCAATGTATTAGTCACTTTCACGATCACTTTGGCCTAATTGTGGGTAGAAACAAATAAACAAGTGTTTCTCCTCCCATCTCTTCTTCTCACCCACTAAAGTAAACACAACAAAGTTAGATCCAGCCGTTCTTGAGTTATAAATGGTGTAACTAACACGACTTTGTTTCATGGATATAGATTATAGCAGCCCGGAGATTAAAGAAAAATTTCAAGTTATAAATTTTTACACACACAATCATACTCTCTTCTTTGTGCGTGGGGTTACTAAAAAAGTGTAAAATTATAAAAGAAAATTCGGATATTAGTATTATTTTTTTATTTGTAATAATGTTTGTAAAAAGTTTTACACCTACAAAACAAAAGCCATTAAATTTATTGTGTCAGAGCTTCCCTGTAAACGATATTAGATGTTGTTTTACTTTGTGGCAGCAAAATAAATTGATTTTCAGGAGCTCCGACCGCGATAGACCAACATACAGTTGGCCATGAGTAAAACATTATTTTCGTAGGTCGATCCCTACTAATTCGTAGGTTTGACCTTGGGACTTATTAATAGTTAACGCGAAAGATGTTTTTACAGGAAACTGAAGCCGTTTAAATGGGATTGGTAGATCAGTTGGGATCATTGGTATCCTCGGTATATGAGCTAGTTGACCAGCTGCTGGGCCGGTGATAATGGTTGCCACAATTAAATTGTCCTTCAATTCCTTTATGAGTAGCCTCGTCCCATTGCACATGTTCGGAGGGCTTAAATTTCTCAAAAGCATGATTGGAATTCCAATTTTTAACATCAATTCATGTGGGGGCAGTCCAGAAGGGTTTAATGAATTTAAAAATTCCTGTGGATAATGGACTGCGTCTTCGATATTAGTCACGGTGTCGATTGATTTGAAATTTTTTACTTGGCCGGGAACTTTTTGAATAATCAGATTGTTTATTTCGTTGACACTATCATTCCTAGGTGATACTATTGCCCTAAAACACAACCAATGAAAGTCTTTTTCATGTAAATTCTCGATGTCAGGGTATACTGCATCTATTAAAATTTCTAAACTATGGACTATTTGGCCTAGAGACTCATCCAGAAGGATGTTACAATTTCTGCTTAAATTTGGAATGGGGAAAATTCCTTCCCCAAGTTTAAGAAGTTGCTGTGGAAAATCACTATCTGTCATTCCATGAAGATGAGCTCTCATATTTGTCCGTAATTTTATATTTTCAATCGAAGTCCATAAGGGCGACGATTATAAGCATGCTTTGATGCTCACGTACCTCTGTTAATAACAGGAAGAGTCTGTCGGAAATCTCCAGAAAATACAAAAGTAATCCTGCCCATGAGAGCAGAGGAATTTCTAAGATCTTTTAAAGTTCTGTCCACGGCCTCTATATGTGCTCTGTGGCTCATGGTGCATTCATCCCACATAATCAATGAGGCTTCTTGTAATAATTTACCAAGAGGCCCATTTCTGCTAATAAAACATATAGATTGTTGCTCAAGATTTACGGTTAGCGGAAGTTTAAAAGTTGAATGAGCAGTTTTTCCATCCTTTAGAAGGGTTGCAGCGATTCCTGACGAAGCAACTGCTATCGCTATCTTCCCAGATTGTCTTATCTTAGCAAGTATTAAATTTGCAAGAAAAGTCTTTCCAGTACCACCTGGCGCATCCAAAAAAAAAAAATTTGTTTTTGTTGTTATTCACGCTATCGACTATAATGTCAAAAGCATATCTTTGATCTGGAACTAATTTTGGCAGATTTTCATTAACAAAAGCGGTCAAATTATTTGTGTTATAGTGCTGTACCATTGTATTTGTCACATTATTTTCTGAACGAACTGAAGACGGCAATCCAAAATCACTTAGGTTTTTATCATTTAGTTGTAAAAGTTTATTTTCAATTTGTATTAAACCTTCATTATAAATGTCATCACTGTATGGTAAGGCGAAGTCTTGATTTTGCAGTCGGAGTCTATGTCTAATATCTTGACATAATTCGTCTTTGAAATGGTCCCATAATTTTAATGGTTCCGACGACTGACAAAATAAAAGTATGACCACAAACAACTCTCTCAGTTGTACTGGACATTGCGAAAGCGATGCTTCTCTCAGTGTGTTTTCCCAATGGTCATCGTTTTCTAGCAAACCGCTGTCACGGCAAGCTGCTTGATAGGTCTCTTTGAGAACTCCGTCAACGGTTTTTAAATACTCGAATGAGGTTGGACCGCGTACGTGATGTAGCAACATCCTAAGATAAAAACACTCTGATTGAGAAGGATGTACACCGTAAACTCTTCCTAAAGCAACATCTTTTTTTATACCCGGGTGGCCAATTATGTCCTCACAACGCCGCCTTCTTGTGAATTTGTTGTTGGCCCATGTGTAGTATTGCGGAACTTCGTGGTATAGAAGTGTCTTTGCGAATTCATCTTCATTACAGAGCTCAAAGAAAGCCATCAAAGTTGTTTTACGTGGATTTTGGGCCACTTGTTCAGCCGTTTCTGCGGTGAAATACACCCTTTGGCCGTTTTCTAAGTGGACAGCTAACTGCAGGACTGTAGGATGTCGCTCGTGGATCGGAAATTCGAATATTCGCCAGGCGGCTTCGGATGTACTTATGTAACGGCCATTCACATAGTTTTCCACTTCATCGTTTGGTTTCTGACGGTAAAAGTAGCTTGGTCAGATCCCTTATTTATATATTTACAAATGTATTTGATGGCTTGAACTGAGTGGCAGTACTCTACATTTATGTGAGCGTTAAATGTCCTACATAATAGTGGAGAATAAGGTACAATCCATCTATTATCAATATTGAACCTACTTCCTCTAATATTTAGTGTAGCACTCTGTCCTCCATTTTCGATGTCACGGCGACGATAAACTGGATAACCGTCTTTTCCAGTTTGGGTATCGTTGACGAAACGTCGAGGGTGCTTTTTTGTACAAATACCATTTTTCATACATGGTGCTGTTAAGTTATGGTCTCCGCATGGTCCGTGGACCATATTTTTAGTTACGATATTGTGCAACATCGGATCGTTTTGTTGATTGGGCAACTATGACACTGTCAATTTCGTCTGGCTGGATTTTTCTTTCCAGCCAAAACAGCAAATGACAGTGTGGTAAACCACGTTTCTGCCACTCCACACTTACCATATAACATTTTACTTTGCTGAATATTTCATCTTTCGTGAATAATTTTATGAATTTCTTCATCTTTAAGTGAAATACTCTTGAAATTATGTCATGGCGATTGAAAGGCCGCTGACCAGATAATAGTTCTAGTTTAATTTCAGGCCATTCGGAGTTACACGTAAAAGTGACAAATAAGTCTGGCCTCCCATAGTTTCGGACATAAGTCATGGCATCTTGCGTTTTTTCATGCAGATAACGTGCAGAACCCGTGAATGATTATGGCAAGATTACGCGTTGGCCTATATTTGATGGGTCTACATTTGCATCTTGATTTAAAGCGTCTCTGAGATGAATGTATTCATCAGCCCTCAGTCTCTGTTGATTACGACATATATAATTTAATCTTTCTGATATCATTTTTGCCATCATGTCGACAATATATTGACTAAATAATTCCCTATAATAATGTAATGAATTAAAACAGTTAGCTCTAACCATCAACCTAAATGCATAAAATTGCATGCACGTTACAGTTTTGTTACGCGCTGTACCTTGCTGAGGAATTGTCAAATAATAACCGTCTTCTCCCATTATAAACATTAAGGGATACAGTAGAGGATCATACGATCGGTGCAACTCAGAAATTCTTTTAAGTTGTCCGTCTCTACCGTGCAGCACTATATCTCTTGGGCCTTTTTCTTCGTCAACCAAAAGAACGGCTACCTCGTTTACAGCTGGAGCATTATACCTATCCGGGTGTCCCGTCTGCGGTGGGCGGTCGGAGCGAATAATTAACTTTAAATTATCTGAAGAGTTACTTTCTAAGTTTTGTTTAAAACTTCGTATGTATATATTGTGGCTATTCAGTGCGGTCTGTAATTCGTTGATTAAATCAATTTTTAGCGTTGGAGCTATGTTTGACCGCAACGATAGCTGATCTGCATCAGAAATAAAATATATTTGCAAAAATTGCGGACTTTGGCTTGATGGTGGTAAAAGGCTACCTCTAACATGATAAACTTGTCCCTCTATTTTAAATGTTGGCATAAAATTTTCTTCTCTAATTTCTTTCGCGCCAAACGACGTCTTTTGAAAAAGACTATTGTACCTACGTATGTTGTTTAAAAAATGTACAGAAAGTGAATGATTATTTGTCAAAAGATCTTTTATTGGCTGTGGTGGCTCTTGCAAATTCGGGAGACAAACTTTTCCAGAAGCACAGCACATACCATTATGTTCATCGACCCATTTTTTGGCAGAACACTTAGAGCAGATCTTATTCATGGCTCCGATTTGTACGGAAGACTGTTGAGCATAATCAATCTGTGGATCGTATCTGAAAGCCGATCTGTTACTATGAGCTAAAACTCGATTACGAACTCTAGTCGTTGACGTCTGTTGTCTTTCTCTCTGATCTCGAAGGCATTGGGAACGCTCAGAGCTCGATTCCCTAGTGCGAGCTTGTACATTTCTAATATTTTGCTCTTCGAGCCGCTGCAAACGCTCCGTACTCGACTCTCTTGTGCGTATTTGGGAGGTTCATAAATTTTGTTCAGCAAGCCGTTGCGATCGTTCAATACTCGACTCTCTTGCGCGTATTTGGGAGGTTCTTAAATTTTGTTCAGCAAGCCGTTGCGATCGTTCAATACTCGACTCTCTTGCGCGCACTTGAGTAGTCCTCAAATTTTGTTCGGCAAGCCGCTGCGAACGCTCGATACTGGACTCTCTGGCACGCGATTGCGACGCGTATTCTCTCTGACTTGCAAGACGATTTTGAGTTTCTGATGAAGATTCTTCATCGCAGCGTCTTTTTGATGCCCTTGCCTGGGAACTATTTCTAGAAAGTTGAGATCTTGATCTTTTAGGCATTTTAAAATGAAAAATAAATAAATAAATAACTCTCTTAAATAATTTTCTTGGCTGTTGAACCTTTATAAAAATGTAATATTAATATTATAAAAACTACCGAGTCTCTAAGGTGTTTCGTTTTCCATTTCGCTTTTGTTTACTTCGCCACCTCGAATTTTGTACTGTGCTGAGCTGTTTCTTGTTTCGGAGGGAGTTTGTGTTTTTTTCTGAATTGGAGATTTGTTTTTGTGGAGTCGTCTTCAGTTGTGGAGTGTATTTTTGCGTTTATTGGCACATTTTGTTTGGATAGCGCTCTTTCCTCTTCCGATTCGTTTCCTGAGTCGTATGGTGTATTATCGCGTCAGTCTTGATTATAAAGTAATTTATTCTGAAAAGGATTAATACCAAGGTAAAAATAAAGGGCTTTTACTGAGACGGCATTTTAATTATTTTTTTAAATAAAAAAACACGGCACAGATGTCATATACGCACCACATTAACACGTGCTTTTTTCCACCGCCAATTTGGCGAAAATTTTACTTTTGGATATAAGTTACAAATTGCATGCAATAACGGGACATGATTTTTATTGCAATTTTATTTTTATTTTATTAATAAAATATTATTAATTTATTAATAAAATATTATTAATTTTATTTTATTTTTGTTATATAAAAATAAAATAACGCGAAAATTGAAAGAGATTCTAGTATTTTAAAAAAAGGAAATAAAATAAATAAATGATAGCTTGATATAACTAATTATTGATATAGTATATAATAAAAATATTTTAAAAAAGAATTAAAATAAAATATAACAGTAAATAAACATGAATTTAATAAAAAGCGAAACAATAAAAAAACTGTTATAAATAATAAACTTAATAAGTAACAAAACAGTAAATACAATTTTCACAATAAATCGTAAATATTAATACTTATAGCCATATTGAATGCATGCATTTATTTAATCAGCCCATTTCACAGAAATCTTTTAACTTTTTTCATTTTATTCCCCTAACAACTGTTATAAACTTATTAAACGGATCTTTCTCCTTGACATACATGTGCAATGCCAAATTGGCGGGGGGGGGGGGGGGAAGCATGTGCCAATGTAGTGCGTATATGACATCTGTGCCAAAAACACTTATTGTGACGTAACTATAACAGTTAGACATATGCTGTCGCGACATTTTTTTTAGATAATTATACGTTCTGCAAAGTCGTAGTACATTATTTTGCTTTATAATCAATAGTATTCGCAGCGCACGCGATGTAAGGATTTTTGGTACTTCTAGGTTATCCCATCGGCCAAAAAAATATCGCCAAACTATAAGATTAAATGCCAATAATGGATAATCGTGAATGTCACATTCAATGACATTGAATACGATTCACGTGTTTAAAATGTCATTAAGTGATATTAATTTCTTTTTTTATTTGAATTTTTATTAATATTCCACTAATTATTTGTTTTTTCGTTATTTAAAATAAAAATTATGTCAATATGTAAAATTTGGCTGTTAGTTTGGCGATATGTATAATTTGGCAAAATTGGTCGGCGGTATAATAGAGAAGTACCGGATTTTTTAAGGTCATTTTTCTACACCTTGGGTTACATTATTGGCATTTTAGTAAGGATCCCCCCCTTTTTTTAAAAATATAATATAGCCTATGTTTACCGGAAATAGTATAGCTTTCCAACGGTGAAAGAATTTTTCAAATCCGTCTGGTAGTTTCGGAGCCCATTCAATTCAAACAAACAAACAATCAAATCTTTCGTCTTTATAATATTGGGTATAGATGTGACGTCATTATTTATTTTATTAGTTACATATATCCATGCATCTTGTTCCTTTAACAAATATTTAAAAATTCCTATGTTATTTAAATTATGACATCATATTTTTCCAAATCAAATATTTTAATAATAATTTAATTCTTTCTCTTTCACTTTACTTCTAATTATGTCGCCATTTTTCGCAGAGAACCTCTTATTAACGTAACCGATATTTGTGCGTCTTATATAATAAAATAGTTTTTTTTTTCAAGTATAACGACATATTTATTTTCCTTTGAATTATTTTTATTTTAATTTTTCACGTGGATACTGTTCAATTGAAAATTAATTGCCGAGGAGATATTATTATCCCAGATTTTGATTTTATTGGCAACGTGAAAGAAAAATGGTTATTTTTTATCGGAAAAATTTTAATTGATTCTGTATGAAAAATAATGAAATTTTGAACTATTAAGGAAAATATTTGAATAAATCAATTAAAAATTAGCATATGTTCACCGGAAATTGTGTAGCTTTCCAACGGTGAAAGAATTTTTCAAATCCGTCAAGTAGTTTCGGAGCCTATTCAATTCAAACAAACAAACAATCAAATCTTTCCTCTTTATAATATTAGTATAGACATACATTTAAAAAAATAATGTTTTGTATGAAAACTTATATATGTTTTGGTAAAGTTAAGAGATGCTGCAACTATTTTGCTTCATAACACAGGTAAGTGGTGTGCTAAAAGTGGAATATATTGAATAGATTTCGTTATAGAAATTTTGGCATAAACGCAATTTTTTACTGAAATTTGAGTAAATATTGCCTAAATTTGAAAGTTTAATTAAAATTCCATTATAAATACACATGAGTTCATAGTTTTATTCCCTGTTTCAAATAAAAACACACGTGTTTGATAAAATTTCCACCTTTTTCGAAAAAAAAAATTGACTCGAGGATAGGTACCTACCTTAAGTGGCACGTATATCAGTACGCCAAGGGGTTAATAATTCATATATTTATTATACGGAACCCTCAAAGCACGAGTAATACTCACTCTTCACCGTTTATTTATTATTTATTTATTTACTTTTTACCGATAAACCTTTCACTCAAACTTATCCTACTTTACGGTTTATTTCTCTGTACACATATTCTATAAAAGGAAAAGCAACATCTACAGGCAAGGGTATCGCTTATAGGAGGTTCGACAACTTTTTACCGAGATTACTATTTGCAGTCTTTTTTAGATATTTTGTAGAAAAGGAAAAAAAAATAAATAAATTGTAATTTAACAAATTACAACAACTATTTGGAAAATTATATTTTCAAAGACTAAAATTTTATACTTATAAATAAATTCTATATTTAAATTAATAATAATAATAATAGTAAACATCTTATGGTGATCAAAACGTGATTTACGTAATAACAGAATCTTATATTACGTACGTCATGGATTAAAAATTAATATTCCTGTACCAAGCATATACAAATAGTTTTACAATTTTCGGTACTGCAAATTTTTAAACTTCTAAACATCACACATTTTCAGTTTTTACACCGTTTTATAGAGAAAAAAATGTACTTTTAAATGCAATTTGTTTGAAAGCTGTATCTCAATTTTTTAAATTATTATTATTATTATTAGTTTGTAGTAGTTTTTTATTTTTTTTTTAATTTATTTATTTTTATTTTTATCTATTTATTTATTTATTTTTATTTTTTATTTATTTATTTATTTATTTATTTTTGCTGTTGTGGCAACAAGTATTTCATTTCTGGACACAATAAAAAGATTCAGTTATACTTCAGATTTCCCAATTCTCTAACGAAGACAGTAACTATTTTCCAAATAGTTAATAGATGGTCTATCCAATTTTCACATAAAGAAATTTCAATAATTTGGAGTTATAAGCAAGAAAGCGCACGTTTATTTAAATACTCTTATTACGATTTTTTTTCTTTTAACACTATTTTATTTGATTCAACCTTATTTTTATATCTGTAAAGAGGGAAGCTTGTAATTAAGCAGTATGGACACTATACGTATGTATGGATGGGAAGTATGGCACTTTCATTTTCGAAACCGGTTTTGAAAGTGAAACTAACTTTATGAAAAATATCTGCAACTAAAACCGAAAAAAATGGAAGCGATCTCGAAAAGGACCTTTACTATCCAATACAAAATAAATAAATAAATAAATAAATAAAATTAAGTAAAAATAAATGAATAAAAGTGTCGAAATGCAAATGAGTTATTAGAAAATAACCTTCACATAGGAATAGCATTAGCTCGCTATTGTCTTCGCTCGCAGGGACAGGGGCCTTAAAACACCCTCTGCAATCAGCACGGGTGCATAATGAGAAAAGAAGGATCCTGCCACAACACATTTAACTACTGATTTCGAGTATCTTATCTTGTCTGCAATTGTAAAATGCAAATTAACACAAATCGCTGCCGATCACGCGCCAGCGCGTTATATGGCGCCAACGTTAAGGGACCACTAACGCGCCAGCGCGTGATGTGGGATGATGTCCAATAGCCAGTCACGCGCTGGCGCGGAGAAACCTTTCACTGATTCTTTGTTATAAAAAGTAAATCGGCTTCTGGGAAAAACCCACTTCTACAGTGCAGCATTAACCATCATCACATCTTCAAGTAAGCGGCAGCGAGCGTGTTAAAAAACTCTCTGGATATGTGTTTCAAAATATCCTCATGCAAGACCATTTTTTAATGTATCAACATTAAAACAATGCAGAAATTTAACAATTAAGAGTTATTAGGCCCTAAAAAATTAGTTTCTACCAGCATTCATCAAAAGGAAAATTGTAAAAGTTCTTCTTCTTCTTATTATTATTATTGTTATTATTGTTATTATTATTGACAGGACGTTTCTGCTTCCCCCTCTTTTCAATTTCCCGCTTAATATAAATTGAAAAAAGAATGTAAATAGGAAAATTGGATTAAAAATTGTCATCCATGAAGAGGGGAGAAGTAGGGTATCTCTTAGTGTTTAATTATTTTGAAGTCTCTGGGGAAGAAAAAATGTTACTACAATCGAGCCTCATTAACCGAACATTTAAGGGAAAACATTTTCTTGTTCGTTTTAAAAGTAGTTGGTGTTATCCGAATTTAAATCATTATATACAGCTGGGCAAGACAACTGGAAATAGTTCGTGATAAAAGTAATTCGCGATAAGCATGTTTGCTCTAATGAAGTTTGATTGTATTTTTTAAGTCATCAGGATAAAGAAAATTCATTTAATTAAATTTCAAAATCCAGGTGTGGACTATGGTTTTCTTTTACTCCCCCACCCCCCTTTACACACCTTCGCATTTATGGAGCTTATGATTTATGCACTAAATGATTTGTCTGGGAGCAGCCTGTATTGACAACTGCATCAGTAACTCGCTCCTCTTACTGTCAGTGTATTAAATCGCCACCTGCTGTCGGCTTTGCTGCATAATGAGAAAAGAACTGTCCTGCCACCACGCGCAATCACACTTTTAAACCTCTAATTTCGGAGCCGGGGCCCCTTTTTCAGCCCACGATAATAGAGTGCGAATTTAAAGAGAGAGCCCTCTGGATGTGTGTTGTAGCGGGAGAGAGAGATTTTTAATCCGGAAGCGACAAACGGCCTGGGTGGGCCCCTGCGCCAGATTAAGTGGCAATCGAGGGACCCACGTAATCTCTGCTTACACATGCACATGACACAAATCAGCTTAAAGCCGCGAACACCCCCAGAGGGGTCTCTATACCGTTGATTTGGCAAAGGGGCGGGTTAAACAGATTGAAAAGGTTTTCGGATATGTAATACATAAGCGTTCCGGAAAAGAATTTTCTCGAGGAATGAAATTTACCTCACGGTAGTCTATTTATTTATTATGTGAATGAAATGAAATGCTTTACATTTCCGTATTGAAAACTGTAAAGCATACATCCATTGAGCTGCGTTTGCATACGACTAATTAAAACATTACGCATATGTTTTACGTAAAATATTACACATAATTAAAAAATCACTTTATTACTGTTTCTACATAATACTGAGAAATAAAGTAATCATACGAGTTGAAATTATCTCTCTGAATTTAAACTATTCCTAATATTTCAGTTGGCACCTTAAGCTAGAGGTCCTTGGTTCAACTCCTGCACTGGAAACTTTCCCTTTCAGTTTGAAAATTTTAACTCGTATAATTAAAATGCTTCAAGAACAATAAAACAATTATTATTATAGCATTGAAAAGTTTCAAAAATAAAGGGAATACATGCCACAAAGAATCTATAATTCACAAAAAAAAAACAAAGATGATATGATTAACAGCATTATTTTATGAAATAATTTCATTTCTTTCTAGATCTCTGTCAATTCATATGAATTATTCTTTTGCTTCGATATTGTTTCTTCTTTGAAACTGGGTGCATAAAAAAAAAAGAGACTGTGCAATATAACAGGGATGAGAGCGTTCCGACCCAAATGACCGATTGCAACCACTAAATTTTGATGGTTTTTCTCATCGTATTTAGTGATAAAATTTCTAAGATTTAATAAAGCAAAGAATATTATTAAAATTCAGTGGTATAAATCAAGCATTTAGGTCGGAGCACTCTCATCCCTGAATATAAGTAGTTATTAAGTTATGATTTTATCATTACATCATAAAAAAATCCAATGTATCAACGCATTTTGCTAATTTGCGGACGCATTTTCACTAATATCAAATATTACCTCTCTGATCACTTTTAATGGGCTTATTAAAAGTGATCTACGCTCTAGAAAAGTACCTCTTCAAGTAAAAGAGGTATACGCTCTTTTACTTGAAGATTATTCATTCTTTTACATAGTTTATATGGTGCATTTCTCAACCAGCGTATACTGTGATGAAGAGATTTTTTCGCAGACATTGACCATACGATGTTTATAAATATAAATTTACGTATCAATAACACATAATGTATTTATCCTTATAATCTGTTTTTCACGTAAAACCAATTAATATTATCGAAAGTATCAACAACAACAACAAAATAAAATCAACCAAAATCTTCTTTTTTAGTATCATTTAAATATTAAAAGATTTTTAATGTTTCGTTTTTAACCCCTTTAAGCGACACGTATATGTGCCTCAAAAAGGGCTTAAGAATCCTTGTTTATCCACACCAATGAAAATTTACTGTGAAATTCGACTTATTTAATCGGAGCATTTTCTCGATTTAATAAGGCACAAATTTCTGTTTTTAAAAGCTGGTGAAAAAACATTAAAAATTTCGTAAAAGGCTCCCATTGTGAAGGGGTTGAAAAGTAAAAACGTAACCATTATGAGATCACTTGTGTTTCTGTCTGTCAATCTGCCATAGTCTTTTTTTTTTTTTTTTTTTTTCTTTTAAGTATGGAATTTGGAAAGTACAAATTTAACAGAGTTATGAAAGCAATTGACCCTCATATTTATATATTAGTCATTCACAAAGATTTTTAGGGAAAAGTTTTGAGGAAGAACTAATCAAATTACTTCTTTTTTTCCAGATTTTATAACACCAAACACAAAAATGCATTTGGTATAATTTTAGGTATTTCAATTTGCAGAGAAAACATTGAAAATGTACTGCAAAAATGTGCCTCCCCCTCCCCTCAGCCTCGCAGAAAAAAAAAATTAAAAATAAATAAATAAAAAAACACTCTTGCTTTATTCCGAATCTACTGAAACAAAAATAATGGAAAAATTAGGGATATTAGTAGTTTTTATAAACCTTGCTGGAAAACTACAGCCATTACCTTAGGCGTATAATTCTTGAGGTTGCAGTCTTGTTGCTCGTATAGGACCTTTGGAACCTAATCCATTGTCTGGTCAGCCAAGCGGTGCTAGAAAGAACAGAAAATATAGAATTTTTTAACTTTCTCGTGAGAATTTCAAAAATACAAATACATTCTATGGCCATGCGTAAAAACTGAAGAGAGAAATTTGAAAACTGGCTTATAACGGGACTTAACACTAGAATTACGAAAAAAATTACTTAAGTTTTATAAAAAATAGTTAACATCGGAATTTTTATTTAAAACAGTTTAAATAGGATGAGCAAAACGAATCTTCTACTAGTCTACACAAATTACATTTTGTCGTATACTTTACAAAAACAACTATTCAGTATTTTAACTTGAAATTAAACATAAAAATAAATTATGATCTATGGATTTGCACAATATTATTTGTTTTACCGAATAACCTTAAAAAAATTATTTTAATTAATTCATTTTACATGTTTTTCCAGTACGGACGCATTTTTGCGAATAAAAAATGAAACACGTATATTTTCTAAAGAAAAAAAAATTATGGAGTTAGTAATTATAAATAGAATCATGATTAATTAAATAAATAAAACATATTTTCATTATTCCGCCAAAATATCCGAGAAATTGTTTTATAAATTTAATTAAGGAAAGAAATATTTTTGGATTTGATAAAATAAAATATAATCTGTTAAATCTGACTTTTTTTTATTATAAAAAATGGCAACGAAAGAATTGTAAACAAATATAATAGTTTAATTATTTATATAAAGATGCAATATAGAGATCGTTTTTACTTAGTAAAGGTGCAAAAATATTGTTACTTTCAAATATTTATCTTATGAAACAATGCTTCACCAATCCAAACAAAGCATGGTTTTCGCTAGTTTAACCTTGTGTTACTTTGTATCCTTAAAGAAAAAAAAAATCTGATTTGAATTTATGTAAATTCATTTGATAACGGTCGAAATGACCGCTCAGCGTAATTCTAGTATTTTTAATACCAGTTGCATGTAAAATTAATTTACAATATTTACCGTGACACCTCTTAATTCTGTAGAAGTAATTCAACTTTCTGATATCAAAAATATAAGCTGCGCATTTTCAATCAGTCAAGTCCGGAATTAGATGTGAAATTTTGAGCTTACTCTCTTCGCCTCCGGTCTTTGGCCATACTCATATGCAGGGGGCGACCGCCCTCCCCCCTCTTTCCCTACTAATAAGAAAGGATATAGAAAACTCAGCCGTTCCACCCTCACGATTGAATTTTAATCACTCCCCCAGACGTCCAGAAAAGCTGATTCCTTCCTTTTTAAACGGCTTTGTGATTTAGACGATTGATCCAGACATTTTCCGTGATCGGATTATTTTTCGCAGGGACCCCGAAAAGAACCCGACACTATTTACACAGATGGTGATGTTTATGAGTTTTCTAAGGCTGATTCGACGTTTTTCAAAAACAGGGCGAGATGGGTTAATCGCTTTGGATATTATTATTAAGAGATGCTGTTAATATGCTTTTCCGGAAAAAGAACGCTCAGAGAGGTGGAGGGAGCGAGGAAGAGGGATTTTGATTTTCACTAAGCTGAAAATCAATGTTCTTAGAAAAGCCTTCAAAATATTTGTGCCACGGGAGAGAAATATTTAGAAATAGGAAATTGGGGGCATAAAAGAATTTAATTCAATTTCATTTTTCATCTCAAGTATATAGTTAAGCTGCTTATTCTTTATCTGTCTATCATTTTACGAGCAAAAATAAATGACAGAGTATTTTATAATCGGTTATTTTATGCCAAAGATATTTCCTTAACCTTTTCGGGACTGATTTTTTTTTTCAACTTTTAGAAAAAAAATACTTTTACGTTAATAACATTAACACTAGCTATCCAAATTGATGAATTAGTGTTTAACGAATATTTCATTGTCTGTAAGATAATGAACGTAGTTGTTTTACACACTATTTATTTAATATTCATGTGACAATAGGACAAGAAAGAACTTTTGGAGATGTTTAGAAAATATTGAATTACAATGGGATTTAACTTATATTACAACTTTCTAATATTTTTTGCGTTTTATGACACATGATTCATTGAGGAAAGTAACTTTTATTTTAAATTTAATGAGTGAAATATATGTTTAAAATAAAAAGAATCGCAAACGACACAAAGATAATTAAGCAATTAATAATAATAATTATTATTACTAAATGCCTAAACAATAATGAAGTCATATAATAAATGCATAGACATATACCAAAACATTATTACAGGTAAAGAGTAACAAAAGTATTTCTTAAAACAAAATAATACTTCATTGACAGACATGTCGTCACCTGAGAATAAGATGGTTCTATCAGGCCAAAAACCAATTTCGAGTTAGAAGACTTTGAATATTAGCATGCTGCGTATGTGCAGCTATTAAAGTTTGCAAAAAACTTTTGGCACTAATATGTTCATATGTAGGTATAGACAGTAATTCTACAAAATCAGTTTTTAAATAACATTTTCATGGATTTTTTTACATTTAAAAAAATTGATAGAACCATATCATCTTCAAACGTCGTGTTATCCTTAGAAATATGGTTCTATCATGAAAAAAAAATCATATTTTTCTTAATTTTTGTAATTTTTTATTGTTTTACAAAAGTGAAATTTTGTTGATTATTTCGAATAAACTTCAGTGGGTAGTAAAATATTTATTACTATCTATATTGTAGCACAATAACAGCAAACCGCAGTTTCCACTTATTCATACTAATTAACTCATCTTCACAAAACTAATGAATATACAGTAGACTCCCTCAAATCCGCACAGCTTGGGACCAGAGGTTGTGCGAATTTTAGAATTTTGCAGATTTCTGGTCATTGCTTTGTTTACATTTTTAAACAGCAATTTGAGTGCAATTAATAGTGCAATCGGAACTATAATGAATGCTTACAATATAATAAAATATTAAAATAAGTAATAAACTAAAATAATAAAAATTTAGATAATTTTTAAAATTATTAAAGTACTAATAGCAAAGGTCAAGTTAATAATTAATAGTGTATGATTAAATATTCATTATAAAGATTAAATGTGTTTTATTCAAAATTATTCAACAAAACTTGCCTTATAAAAGTGCATTACTAATTCACATCAAAATCATAAAATAAGGTTTTTTTTTTCAAGTTTAGCCAGGCTTAATAACCAAAAAATTTTGATTAATGCATAAATATATTTGGTAAGAAGATTGTGATTACCAGTGATATAAGAAATATCTTGAATTTTTTTCAAAAAAATTTATTCATCCTTCATGAAAAAACATGAATAGAATATTATTTAAAAAATTACAAATTAAAAATATATGGATTTAATACAAAACTAAAAAAATCAAATTTTGTCCCAATATCCAAACTGAAATTTTCATTGTTTACATCCATAAAATATGTGCGGATTTTAGAGAGTTGCGGATTTCTGGTTTGCGGATTTGAGGGAGTCTACTGTACATAAGTTAAATATATTATTTAACTGGACAGAAAATAGCTTAAATACTTATTCTTATTAAAAAGGAACCCAACTTTTTTTTTTTTTTTTTTTTTTTTTTTTTTTTTTTTTTTTTTTTAGCGTGCTACTTTAGTGGGGGAGTATAAAAATTAATACAAAAAAATGTGATTATATTGATAAATGAAATTGAAATGAATTATAAATGAAGTTTTTTGTATTACAATCAGGTATAATCTTGATCAAAAGAAAAGAATTTATATCTCTCAGGAAAAAACTTTATTTTTCTTTTTAAAACAACAAAATAAATTTTATACTCTTCTGTTGCCGAAATTTTGGCATGCTTCATAAACCATGCTTTATTTTATGTTACTGTTAAGCTAATTTCTCTTTAAAATATTTTGAAAATAGAACCTTTCATCTCTCGGAAACTACTTTAGCATCCTCTGCAGGTCTTTTATTTTATCTTTGTAATGCAATCCTTCTTTCTCTGTGCTACTTTAGGATTTGGTAAAGTCCTTTGTGGAAATTATATTGATACTATGATACTCCTCGTCGTTTGGAGGGGCTCCTTTGCAAAATCACCTCTGTGAAATTCTGGTCACAAGAATTGAAGAAGTTGAAGTAGAAGAAAAAGAAGAAATTGAGAGAGTTGAAGAAATTGAAGAAGTTGCTTGTCTTAAACTCAATATTATAAAGAAGTTGTGTGAATCATAATTGTATCACCTTGGTCTATAGAACGAGATTATAGGCAATTTTTTCCCTACACGAGTGGAAATCTCAGAACTAATCTGATTTCATTCTCAGGGTTGTAAATGAATTGCTGCGATTTACTCTCAAATATAAATTAAAGTAGCGAAAAATATTCTGCTACATTCATTGCTCTTTCTATTTTGCTCTGAATATTACCCATTTCTTGCACACATGAATGTCCAGGTGTACAGTATCTTAGAGTAATGTCCATAATATGTGGATGAGATTGTATAAGTATTGCGATTGCATAAGTTATCATTTGATTTCTATTCTGAGGAACACAACTGTCACACTAAAAAAATTAAACTATCAGAATGTGGAAAGTCTGACAGTATCTTCGAACAGTCATTGATACAGCTGATTCTATGTCATTCCCATCTATTCTTGACATGTCGTCTGTCCATAAGCAACAATATGCTTTCTTTTCTTTTTCCATGTTCCACGTGCTGTCATGTTATACAAGTTAATTTTCTTTATAGAAAAAGTTGCTGACATCACTTTTGGAACATGTTATGAATTTTCTAATAAGGTACCCTGGGGTAATAACGCCAGGCGGGGTAATAACGCCAAGTGCTTATATTTTGCATAATTATGAAATAATCAGGTAAATGACACCCATGTGCTCTGCGCAGAAGGGTTTTGAGTCATATAAATCGCAAAAAACAGCTTCTAGTTAATTTATTTCATTTTTAGGTCTTATTGTTTTTACAAACAACTAAAATTAACGCTTGATCTAAAATTTGCGAGATACGTTTTGTGATGTGAAGACTATCTTTTTATCCGGAAATACTTTGTTAATTACATAAATTTGTAGTGTATTTCATGTACTTTTAAAATGTTGTTGAAGATTTTGGATATCTCCTCGAGATAATTTGTAATTTAAAATGTACTGCGCAATAACTATACCGGGGTAATAACGCCAATCCTTGACATTAATACCCCGGTTGATTCCCTACAGTGGCCGAGCTACATCCTAAATACTGATTCAAATAAACACAGTTAAAACTGTGCAATGTTTCTCTTATTTATATTTAAGCGGTCCTTTTTAAGCAAAAAGAAGCTCACGGTCTGATATTCTTTTGCCTCATCCCCCCCTCCCACACCACACCTTTATTTTTCTTAAACTTTCACAAAAAATGAACATTTTCAATAGCTTAGAATGCAATTTGTCAATTTCTAAGTTTGTAGAGTTTGTATTTTTAGAATTGGGCTATCTACATGCAATTATTTCATCTTATTTTATAGTTTTGCTTTCATGGCGTTATTACCCATATAGGTGGGTAATAACGCCAAATAGCATTGGTCAAGAAAAAACGCCATTACATTTTATGAATACATATCTGTTAAATTATTTTATTTTATATAGATAGTCAATGAGTTGCTGTATCAGATCCTGTATTTGTTTGAAAAATACAATCTAAAACTAAGCCGTGAAAATTGGTAAAACCTTAACGTGGCGTTATTACCCCCAGGGTACCTTACAAAGCAAATGACCGATTTATCAGGAGAATTTCTGTTCTCATTTCTGAGAGTTCTGGGAGATTTAATCTCTTTTTTGTGCAGATCATATTTAAATTGCATGTCATTATTAATTTCTCCCTGGGTTTCAGCATGTTTATATTCCTCATAGTGATCACACCTATCTTTCTTTGGTTTATTGAATTCTATGTTTGACTGCGTATTAAATATTTGCCTATAACATGAAAGTTTCACTGGGCTCCACATTGCTTTCTCTGCATTTCAGAAAGTATAAATCATATATTTTTTGTAAGTTAAGTCCTGATTCTAAGTATGTTTTTTTTTAGTGCTTGCTCTGTTGTAGTGTGATTCAATAATGGAAAACTTTCGATATGAGCTTTTATTTTATTCTTGATATCATTTGAGATTATTCTGCTTGAAAATTTACCTCAGCTATTTTGTTCGCAGCTGGAGACAAGGTATTGCCAGTAGGATGTACATAAATACATAAATGCACTTACGAAAATGCCCTTATGAACTTACGAAAAACCCATAGTCCTGATATCAATTGGATTTGTAGAATTACTTTTACTGATTTTTTTAAACTGTTTTATCATCAAGAATATCAGAGCTGGTGCTTCATATAAACTGTCATCCATTCTTCCCACAGGATTTTCTAAATCTAAATGAATTAGGATTAGTCCTTCATTCTTGCTTGGAACAGGTCCATTAATAAAATTAAACATAACTCGTTTTGCATATCGACGTATAAAAAAATGTATTTAAAAGGATTCTAACTGATAAAAATGTCCTCTATATTTTACCGAAAAACGATTTAATTAACGAAATAATACATTCTTTCACAAAAGAGAGAAAAGATTGTCAGTTTTTATTATATATTGTAAAATAATATAATAATGTATTATCTTATATTCTGTCTGCGATTACTTTGCACATAGAACTCTGTTATTCTAACTAGTTTCGACAATTTCTGATGGAACTATATTATTCTCCTTTGCAAGCAGATGTAAATTATATATTTCAAAATTTTAATGCAGAAATGTATTCATTGATGCAAATAGAACATTCCTATGCCAAAAAGTCAATTTTTTTCAAATTGTCAGTTAGAACCTTATTATTCTCAGGTAACGATGTACTATTAAGAGTACACCAGACCCGAACGACTGGCTAAAATCACTATTTTTGTTCACTTAATTAAATCACACTTAATTTTCGTTTGACTAAAATCACTATTTATGATTTTCCCTACATTTAAATACACATGTGTTTAATGCAGAATCCTACCGAAACTTCGGGATCTTGGCGAAAAATAAAATAAAATAAAATAAAATTATAATAAACAATGTTACTCCAGATATAGAATATTGTGCATTTATTTATTAAGAAAAAAAATCTGGTACCTTGCGATTTTGTATATTAGGAGCAATTTAATTGCATTAGAATTCTTTTATTGTTGCTTTTTAAAATTGCTCTACATACTCAAAATGACTCGAAAAATTCGAATCCTTCCAATCTCGTTAAACCGTAAGTTATTTACTGAATTTGAAACTAATTTGAATTATTATCATTAAAAATAAATTTACAGAGTCTTGTGTATTTTTAACGGTGTTAATTTACAGAATTTATTGTAAATTTACCGAATAATTTCTCTGTTATTAAACAGAATAGCTGTTTTTCTAATCTCTGTAATTTTACATAACACTTAAGGTAATGGATTACACGTAGATTTTCTGTAATTTCACAGAAAATTTTTAAACGGTGTATTACTGTGAAGGACTTGCATCCGTAATAGTTAAAATACTTGGGTAAATGTAATAGCAAAGCGCACAGAAAATTCCGTTTAATATATATTTTTAAAACACTTTATCCTTCAATTAACAAATCAAAATTGTTATCATTATTAAATCTTTACATAAATGGCAGCACCATTACATTTATTTTTTAAATAATTAGAAAAATATTTTAAAGACAAATTTAAGATATTCAAGAAAATCTATTTAAATAGAATTTTAAAAAAAAAATCCAAATATTTTTAAATTCAACAATTTCAAAAATTTAGAGCAAATATAAGGGAAATATAATTTTTTTAAAGGCAAAAAATTGTTTAAAACATATTTCAAGTGCTCAGATCATTCAGAAAAAATCCATACTAATTATTTGACTTTCCAAACACTCACTAAATAATGCTTAAAATAAATAAATAAATAAATAAATAAATAAATAAATAAATAAAAGACACAAGAAAAGAAAGGAAAAAAGTATTAACAAGTATTAAAATTTCGAAAACAAAAACTTTCAACTTCTGACTAGTTCTTCTAATGATATGATGAAAAAAAATTGCCCTATTATTTTAAAATATCGCCACTATATGGCAGCAATAAATAAAAATATTGTCTCTAGATTAAAATTCCAGATTCTCCCTGTCTGAAAAAAAGAAATGATATTTTAAAAATCCTCATTGCGCAAGAAATAAATAAATGAGTAAAACTTTAAATTGGCTAAAAAATGGAAGTTTCCGTTAATTAAACCCCCCCCCCCCTCTTAAAAAAAAAAAAAAAAAAAAAAAAAAAGTATAGTAATAATAAAAATTTTAAAGTTCTGTCTGAGAGATTCAAACCCACAATCTTCTGCGTGAATGGCATTTGTGTTATTTGTAATGGCCGATTACCTTCACCAGGGATATAGGGCCCTAGGGGAAGCTTCTGCGTGGGAGACGAATGCTTTATCACTACAATATGAATACTGAGCGAAATTTGTCTATAATAAGGTTATGTTTTAAAATCGAAATAGAATAAGCTCATTTAATTAAAATACTATCAAACTTTTTCAAAATTTTATGATTTTCGGCATGACAGCGGTCATTCAGTTCTGTGAAAATAAATAAATAAATAATTATTATTATTATTCAAATTAAAATCAAAGTCTTTAACATAAATAATTTACGAGTACGAGGCTGTGACGGTCAAACGTACAGAGACATTGTCACCTAGAGTAGAGGTTTCATTTATATACATTGCATGAATATTTTAATTTTAAAAATGCATTTTCAAATTTAAAAACATTTAAAAAGCATTTCTTAAAAACAAACGCGTTAAAATATTTTTATGTTTTTGTAAAAATTTTAGTTTTAGATAAATTTAGCTTATTGTTTTTAACAAAGATTTTTACAAACGTAAAAAGTTTTATTGATTGAAAAACTTTTCTCAAGATTATCATTTATCTTACTTCATTTTTTGTCTTTTTATTAATTTCTTCCTAAAATAGATTTTAATTATAAAATTGTATTTATAAGTAAAAGAATATATTAAATAGATTGTGATTTAAAAGTATTATTTGTGTTATTTAAATTAAATTTAATGTCTCAATGTTACTTTAAAGAGTACAGAAAAAATCCGCATGATATATGTGTCTGTAACAGACAGTACAACAGTCTATAGTACAATAAATCAATTTCATGTTTTATAATTAGATAATATTTAAACATCTCTTCAAAAATGAAACTGAATCTTTCAAGCAAAATAAAATCCAGAAGCAGAAAGGAAAAAAATAAATAAAAATAAAAACCTGTTTTTCAAAGCGCTGAAAAATTTATTTTAAAATAAACAAGCCCCCCCCCCCCCTCGCGTGCGTTATTTATAACAATTAAAAAATAACATTTCTTGAAGATTTTGCTGCCTTCTCAACAAAAGAGAAAAGAAAGAAAGAAAGAAAATAATTCTATTTTCCCCTTCGAAAAATTTATTTTAAAATTAATAATCTAATTATTTCTTTACTTTTCTAATGCATTATTTATAATAATTAAACCATTAAACTATTGCCGGGTGTCCCAAAAATGACTGATGAATTTTAAAATTCAGTAACTTGCAAACGGTGACAGCTATTTAAAAAATTTTTGCAGGAGGGTTATGTATAATGTCAGGAGTTTTTTAACCGTAATTTTTTATTTTAGTTCGCATCTCAAACAATAGGTGGCGCTGACGACGATTGAAGGCCAGGTGATCAGTGCTGAGTGAAGTGTCGACCTGGCCTTCAATCGCCGTCAGCGCCACCTATTGTTTGAGATGCGAACTAAAATAAAAAATTACGGTAAAAAACTCCTGACATTATACATAACCCTCCTGCAAAAATTTTTTAAATAGCTGTCACCGTTTGCAAGTTATTGAATTTTAAAATCCATCAGTCATTTTTGGGATACCCGGTAATTATTTATAATAGTTTAACTGAATATATTTTTTAAAAAAATGAAGAGGAAGAAAGGAAAAAATCAAAATATGTATTTCCGATCACTAAGAAAATTTTAAAACGAACAAGCTTTTTTTTAACATGCGTTATTTATCATAACTTAAGAATAATTACTTCTTTAAAAGTTTATGTGCTTTTTCAACCAAAGAGAAAAAAAAAGAAAGAAAGAAAGAAAAAGAAAAGAAAGAAAGGAAAAGAAAAAAAGAAAAAAAGAAAAGAAAGAAAGAAAAGAATCTTAATTTTCTCCTAAAACTCGATTTAAAAATGAGCAATTTAGCTCTTTCATTCTTTTCTTTTTTTTACGATGCGTTACTTATAATAATTATAAACATTTATTCATAATATTTACACATATTTTGAAAAAATTTGCTGCATTTTCTATTAAAAAATAAATCAAGAAAGAGAAAGAAAGAAAAGAAAATTCTGTATATAGGATTACCAAACATTTGATTCTGAAGGAATATTCTTGTTAAAAATATTTTTATTTAAAAGATATTTTAGAAATTAGTATTATTTGTCACGATACCAAGAAAATTTAGCAAGTGTAAAAGTGATGATAAATGTGTTTCATGTTATTATTATTATTATTTTTTTTTTTTAGTTATAAAATTTAATTTATATTTATTGATGTACAATCATAGATTAATATTGATGCAGTAATTTATAGATGTACAATCAAGCTCACAATCCTATTATTAGATCCTTTTAATGCTTACTAGTTTAGATAGAAAAACAGAGCAATATTAAACTTTACTTTATCAATGTGATATATAGATATTCTACGCCTATAGATGCTGACGTCACAAGCCAGCCAGAAAACTTTGTAGTCTAGGTGACAATGACAGAGAAGCGAGACTATAATTATTTTGTGAGATGAACAAAGCCGGAAAAACAATGAATTTTCTACAGAAATCTTCATTCACACACACATACACACAGAGATAAGTCATGGTTCCCACGACCTTCTCTTGAATCTGCACTTGTTGTTCCCCTAGATTCTTATTACAATAAAAATAGATTGATTGCTATGAAATTCGGGGATGTTGTTAAAGTTAATTTGATTTATATGTCATTAATACGATTCTACATTGAAAACAAGTTGGAAATTTTACATCAAGCTAAGCAAATGAGGTGTGTTCGAACTATAAGGAAATTTAAAAATATTCAGATTTTGGTGTAAGAGTATACAGTACTTTAGATATAGTAGAGTAGTAGAGCATTCCTGTATGTACTATCTGCTTTCTGTTATACAGGAAGTAACTTGTAGTAAACTTCAGCAACGTATATCAATTTTATAAAATATGAAATAGTTTAATGTTATTAAAACATGCCCCAAACAATATTTCTCTCTATACCATTATGTGACGGAATACTTTTATGTAGCTTTGTAAATTAATAACAAATATTCTTTGCACCACAGATTGTACAGAATGTCCATCTTAGCATGTATTTCATAGATGCATATCAATTTCATCATGTTCGAAAGAGTGTAACGCCATTAAAATGCACTTGAAACTATTTTTCCCATTGGCCATAATGTTACGGAATACTTTTGAATGTCCCTGTAATTAAATTATGCATCCATTTTTTATAAAATTTTTAAAAACTCTACAAATTTATGTAACAATTATATATTTTAAATTTCAAATGATTTAGTCGGGTAGTTTTTGCTCTGTTATATACGGAAGACGGACGGACTGAACGACGACTATAGGTTCTGTTCTATGCATTTACATAATTACGAACGTACCTAAAAAGGGGATTTTCTTCTTCTCTTTTTTACAATAAAGGTTATTAAATAATTAATTTAGTAATCAAATCAGTATAATTTAACGAAGTAATATGCACAATGTTAGTTCAATAATTTTCTTGAAAGATATTGTTTACCTTTCTTATTTAGTATAATAAAGTAGCAAAGAGTAGTACGTATTCGGTACTCATCCAGCAGTAATTCCCTCCAAATCGCCTTTCCACCTAAACTCCTCTTTTTAATAAATGCCAGCTCCTAAATCCAGGTGAGGTAAAAGACTTCCGATCTTTCACCACTTTTGTAACGAGATGAACGGGAGCGTCCACGTAGGTCTATCTCGGCCACAAAGGAATCGTTTTGTAAGCATATAAGCTCCCAGATTAGCCACCATTCAGAGGAGACATAAAAAGACGATCATGCGTTGTTGACTTTTTGTTTTACAAGGCCCTCCCTGAAACCATCTGGTATCGGTAGCCTTTAAATCCGAAGTCTCCCCTCTTAATCCAAAGACCTCCCTGGAGCTGGAAGCGTATTACCATCACAAAACTTGTTTTCGGCATCGCTGATCTCGTTTTGTAGCCATCAAAATGAACAATTCTATTCTGAACTTGCTCTTTTTTTGCATCAACTTTTATCCAGAAATGTTAAAAAAGGCGGGGGGGGGGGGAGCCCATTGCGATTTAAGGTTCATTGGTTTATAATTTCTTCATCACATACCGCAGTAGCTTGGATTTTTTTTTTTTTTTTTTAGGGTATCATCCAGTACAGGGCTCGAAATGGAAAATTTCACGAACCGGAACGCTATTTCAAAATTACAATGGAAAATTTCACGAACCGGAACGCTATTTTTCAAAAAAAATTGTGATAATTTTTTTTTTCAAAGTATAGCTAAATTTATTTTTAACTTGACAAAATCAATTTTTAAAGGTTACATTAAACAGAATATGCTATATACATGTAAAATAATATGTTTGCGATACAAAAAACGCCGATTTTTTTTCCCTTTTGCCGGAAAACAGCATGCGGAATGTAAACGGTCCGTGTCTTCAGTAAGGCCAAAATTTCGCCTGCTTCCATCTCCATTATATCAAAAAATTAATTTTTAAAAGTCTGTATGTGGAGACTCACCTTTATTCAGCGATTTAAGTTTAAAAAGGTTGGTTTTTTTACTTTGCCGGTAACAACATACGGCATGTAAACAATTCCATCTCCGTTATAACAAAAGATTAAAATAAAAAAGTTTAAATATGTGTGTGGACTATCATATTTATTTAGTAACTAAAGTTTAAGATTAGATTTAAGTTCATTGAAAGGAACAGAAGTGCTGAATATAAACAAAAAGATAAAAGATTAAATTATATTTCACACGCAATGGTAAACGGAAAAAAAGTGACCGGAAAAAAAGTTATCGGAAAAAAAGTGACCTAAACTACAAAAGCGGAAAAAAAGTGACACGGAAAAAAAGTGACAAGGAAAAAAAGTGACACGGAAAAAAAGGGACACGGAAAAAAAGTGACAAGGATTGATTTTGGGGATTCATTGGTTAAGTTTGAAAAGGGGACCAGGGGCCTCGCTAAGGGGGGGGGGACAGGGGGGGAGCCTCCCCCCCCCAAACATTTCCAAATGTTGCTACACTTGGCAAATTTAATTAAAATTTTAATAAAAACTGTAATATATTTCCTATTTTTGATAAAATTTGCAAAAGTTACAACTATAATTGGGAATATTATAAAACTTTTTACAAATAAGAATTGTATTACATTTTCAAAGTGTGGTAACTTGGAAAAATTATAAAATGAGTTGGCAAATATGAAAATTTTACTTGGCAATTTAGGGTCTTCTCCCCCACCAATAAAATGTCTTAGCGATGGCCCTGAGGGGGATGGGGGGGGAGGCTCATAATTTAGGTAAATGGGTTTTTCATGCTGAATTAACTGTTTTGGTTCAATTTTTGGATATACGTTCATACTGAAAAGACGCTTGCCTGATTAGTTTTGGGAAGGGACGATTACCCCCCCCCCCTCCCCATCCGTCCTCAATTAGATGAATGGGTTTTTATGCAGAATTATCCAACTTGTGTCAAATTTACATATAGGTTCTTTTCGATAAGGCTTATATATAGTATAAAGTGCCTGAAGAGTTTTAGGAGTTTAATGGTTAAGTATAGAGGGGGAACGGGGGATAACCTTTCTTAAATTAATGGCTTTTTACGGATAATTATCCGATTTGCTTTGAATTTTGGACATGGGTTAATTATGATAAGACGTATTTCTGATTATTTATGGGGTTCTTTTGCTAATTAAAAAGGGGGCGGGTGATTACTACCCCCGGCCTTAAATTAGATTTAAAAAAAATATATGCACACTTATCCGATTTATTTCAAATTTTGGATGTAGGATCTTTCTCATAAAGTAAATTCCTGAATAGTTTTAAGGGTTTAATGGCTATGTATAGAGGGAGAACGGGGGATAAACCCCCTTAAGGGTGTATTCAAAAAAACGCTTTTCCACCTTCAACAGCTCGAAATTTTCCGATACAATTTCAGACACATTTTCAAAAGTAGAAACATGAAACTTGCTGACGATATTTTTGAAGAGATGTACAAGGTGCCATGTGCTGTATTTTTACGCTCAATTCATTAGAATTTGATTTATAAACAATTATCTTCTCAGTATGACCCTTTTTTTTTCGTTCACAGATCTCCCGCCAGGGGAAAATCTGTTCAAAATGCCATTTTTGATTGCTTTTTTCGCAATATTTTCTGCATTTATCAAAGAATTGACAATTACGGCACCTTGTGTACTTTCTAAATAAGACAATTTGCCAGTTTGATGCATATGAGAGTAAATATGAAGTTAAAAATAAATCGGAAAATAGGCAGTTTGAATCGAAATACACCCTTAAATTAAATAAATGGCTTTTTGCGCAGAATTATCCGATTTGCTTCAAATTTTCGATGTATTTTCATTATAAGAAGGCGTATCTCTGATTAATTATGGGGTTCTTTTGCTAATTAAATAAGGGAAAGCGGGCGATTAATCTCCCCACTCTTTAAATAAGATTTTTTTTCCACAATTATCCAACGTATTTCAACTTTTGGATATAGGTTTTACCTGATAAAGTGAATCCCTGAATAGTTTTAAGGGTTTAATGGCTAAGTATAGAGGGATGAACGGGGGATAACCCACAAATAATCAGGAGTTCGCCTTATCATAATGAACGCACATTCAAAGTTTGAATCAAATAAGATAATTCTGCGTAAAAAGCCATTTATTAATTTAAGGGGGGTTATCCTCCGTTCCCCCACTGTATATGTCGGACGTTCCTCTCAGCCCGCACAACTTTGAAGAAAGTCCGTGGTAGTTATAGCTGCCACCACCGATATTACTAGGTGATATCGGTCACCCACTGTGAGGATTGTGTAAATGAACACTGACGCTGTCAATTAACTGAATTAACAGTTTATTTAGAATATATGTACACACTAAATACGCTATTTACCATTATATACAATTACAACTCGGATATAGGTGATCCGGTTCAACATTAAATTAAATACAGTAAAATTTGGCTGTGTACTATTCGAATTACACCTTCCACCTCACACTCAATGCACGTTAGATTAACTTTATCGGAGATCACTTTCGAATCTCCCAACACATGGATACTCGGCCTGCACTTCTCGGCCCAGAGCACTAAACACCAGGACGTCTGTGTCCCTTGCTCTCCAGATACGCACTGCCTCCGCTCTACAACGCAGAGCACACCCTATCAGGACCTCTGTCCAACACTACTCTCTAGGTATGAACCCAGATACGAACTGAACTAATCTGAGATAAACTTGCTCTTCTCAAATCACGGTGTTTCCCCAATGTCAACCCCCTTTGGGGCTTATCCATTGGACACATTCCACATTCCTTTCTTGATTAGTGACATGTTGCTTGTCAGCTCATCATCCACATACCTCACTGACGGATGAACACGCCTCTCCGCAATCTCCTCTTTCTCACTCACCACCTGTAGAGGATTACCTGTCAATTCTCCCTTCAACAAAGAAAGAATGTCACCTTGAAAATTCTAATACACAGCCGGTATAATATAAAAGAGATTAAGATAGAGAAATAACGGAAATTCCAATCTTTAGCAGAGGTGGTCTCAGAACCTGACAGTATACTTAGCCATTAAACCCTTGAAATTATTCTGGGACTAACTTTATGAGAAAAAACATATATCCAAAATATGAAATATATCGGATAAGTGAACATAAAAAACAATTTATATAATTTAAGGGGATCGGAAAATCACCCGCCTTAATTTTTAATTAGAAAAATAACCCCATATGTAATCAGGGATACGCCTTATCATAATGAATCTATAATCCAAAATTGTAGCAAATCCTATAATTCTGCGTAAAAAGTAATTTAATTTAAGGTAGGTTATATTCTATTCCCCTTCAATACTTAGATATCAAATTCATAAAACTATTCAGGGATCCACCTTATCAGTAAGAACCTATATTTAAAATTCGAAATACATGGGGTAATTCTGCATAAAAACTATTTATCTAGCTTAAGGGGGAGATAATTGCTCGCCCCCCACCCTTTATAATAAGCAGGAGAACCCCATAACTAATCAGAGATACGTCTTATCATAATGAATCTATGTCCAAAATTCTAAGCAAATCGGATAATTATGCGTAAAAAGTTATTAATTTAATTTAAGAAAGGTTATCCCCCGTTCTCCCTCTATATATAACCATTAAAACTCTTCATGCATTATATGCTATATATAAGCCTTATCGAAAAGTACCTATATTCACAGGGCCCGACTTAGACAGTGGGGGGCCCTGGGGCAAACATTATTAGAGTGCCCCCCTTCTATCTTAAAAATGTTTGTGAATTATACTCAAGTGACTAAAATTAAAATTCAAACCTATTGTATGTATGCATAAATTTTGTACCAAGTACTGATTTCAGTATTTATATTTCACATCTTTATACATAATAACAAATGATAAATAATTTTAACTATTAATTTTCTTATGATGTAACTATTACTTTAAGTGAACGTGGGGCAGGGAAGCAAAGGGGGTAGGAGAAGAAAGACCCCTTAAAATTGAAAAAAAAGAATTTTGGTAATATTTTGCTATTTTATATCATTTGGCCCTCTTTTAACAATAAACTTTTCTCTCCTTGGGGCCCCCCCTCAAACCGGGGGCCCGGGGCAATTGCCCCGCATGCCCCTGCCTTAGTCAGGCCCTGTATATTCAAATTTGACACACGTTTGATAATTCTGCATAAAAACCCATTCATCTAACTGAGGACGGAAGGGGGGGGGGTCAAACGTCCCTTCCCAAAACTAATCAGGCAAGCGTCTTTTCAGTATGAACGTATATCCAAAAATTGAACCAAAACAGTTAATTCAGCATGAAAAACCCATTTACCTAAATTATGAGCCTCCCCCCCATCCCCCTTTCAAACTTAACCAATGAATCCCCAAAATCAATAATAATTCCCCAAAATCAATCCTTGTCACTTTTTTTCCGTGTCCCTTTTTTTCCATGTCACTTTTTTTCCTTGTCACTTTTTTTCCGTGTCACTTTTTTTCCGCTTTTGTAATTTAGGTCACTTTTTTTCCGATAACTTTTTTTCCGGTCACTTTTTTTCCTAGATTCACACGCAATATATAGTGCAATTTCTGCACATGTTTTATCAGAGTGCAAAATATTTCCCATTGATATTCCATTTAATCTCTGCAAATCAAAGTCAACTGGAAGATCGACAAATGGTCTTTGTTGTTTCACAATTTTATACACAGTCCTAAAAAGCTTTTCTCTATTCGAAAATTGCGGTTTGTTCATATTTTCAATGTGGTTATCAATTTCTTTTTTAGCTGATTTTTCCAAAATTTCTGCATCTTTTTTATGTGCATCAATGTTTTTGTGTTCGTATATCTTTTTTTTCAAACTGGATTGTACGGAGCCTGCCTGTTCTATCACTTGGCGTGATAGAACAATTTTGCCATACTTACGAAATTCTTAAATTTCTATCACTAAGTACTCCTAAATCTTTTACTTTTCTGCAGATTAAACAACCTAATCCACCATTGTCTACAATTAACCAAGTATTATTATCTTTCAATCGTTTTAGTTTTTCTTCTCTCAAAAAGTCAGGCAATTTAACGTTTTCACTTGGTACATTTTCTTCTAGATTCAATTTCTGCTTTTTGGCTGGTGGAGTACTTCATCTGTTTTGCAATCATTTTTGCTACTTGTTCCAGAGTTTCCCCCAGGTTTTAAAATTGGCAAGGCGCTGTTGTTCTGAAAAGAGCAGTTTTTACATTTTTCAGGGCACTTTTATAGAGTTAAACCTAGAATCTAGCGGTTCAAATATCGTGAAAAAGCAGAAAATGCGTCAAAAAATCGAGAAAAAAAAAAAATTCGCCAAAAAATTGAACAAAAAGAAAAAAATGATAAATTTTGCTAAAAGATCGCGAAAAAACGGTCGATTTTGTTAAAAGATCGCAAAAAGCAGCAGATGTTGTAAAAAGCTCGCACAAAACTGACAAATTCTCTAAAAAACGACAAATTTCGTGAAATCGCAAAAAAGACAATTATTGTTAAAAGTTCGCGGAAAAACGGCAATTTTTGTTAAAAGATTGCGAAAAAACGGCCGATTTTGTTAAAAGATTGTTAAAGGGCGAGCCTGATTTATTGAAAAAGATATAAAAAAAAGAATACTTTTGTTGAATACAGGGTTCTGTTTGTTTCATAAACGGGTGCTTTCAGGATTCACATTTAGAAAGTTTTGGACAATCAAAAGATGATTGTGAACAGGGGGGAAGGGAGAGAGAAGGAGGAGGTCGCCTCGGGCAGGGAAATTTAGGGGGGGCAAATTCATACCACAAACGACATTTTTGAGCTGTCACAAGAAAAAGTTGGGAGAGGTGAGACGCCTCAAATTCTAATTATGCCCCGGGTGCAATTTTCTCTTCACACGCCTTGATTGTAAAGCTGTAAAAATCCGCTTTTTGAGCATTAAAAACACAATTTTGAAGCAGGAAAATTAGTTTTTAGAACAGAAAAATTCACTTCTGGCATTAAAATTTTTTTTTGTGTGTGTCTCTTTGACGAAATTTGCATTTTTCGCCACCTTTTGACGAAATCTGCCGTCTTTTCGGGATATTTTGACAAATTTTGCGTTTTTTTCGCGAATTTTTGGCAAAATTAGCCGTTTTTCGCAAATATTTTGACAGAATTTTCCATTTAATTGCGATTTTCCAGAAATCTTTTGATAAAACCTGCCGTTTTATTGCGATTTTTGGACGAAATTAACGATTTTTTCACGAATTTTACCGGAAATTAGTCGTTATTTCGCGATTTTTTAAGTGAAATTTGACTTTTTTTCGCAACTTTTTGACGAAATTACACGTTCTGTGGGACGCGTAAGAGCCATTTTTTGGACGATATTTAGCATAATTTCACGAACCGGAACGATATTTAGCACAATTTCACGAACCGGAACGATATTTTACATAATTTCACGAACCGGAACATCGTTCCGGTTTGCTCCGGTACATTTCGAGCCCTGATCCAGTATACTTTCAACAAAGTAGAAATGTGCCACAGATTTTCATCCGATTATTTCCGTTTCTCCAAAAGTTCAAAATATTTCTTTTGTCGCTCTTTTCTATCCTTTATAGGGAAAAGAGGTTCGATTAGTCACTGGCCATATCTACCTTTTTTTAAAGAGATGTGTTAAACTTACAAATTTTACGTCACATACCGCATAATGAGGTTTCAAGGCTCTTAAATTTTTAATTTTTTGATGTGGTAATTTTTATCCTCCTAAGTCCTGATGCCACCTGGAGGCGACATAAAAAAAACACCCTTTAAATTAATATCAATGTTTCTCGAATTGTTAAAATTACATCTAGACTTTTTTTAATAGATGTGCGCATCTTAGAAACATCGATATATACACTGAGAAACATTTGAGGAAACGTTACTCCGTAAAATTGGTGGCAGCATTGCTGCCCCCAATTTTATGGAGTATTTTAACCGTTAAAACCGCTGTAACATTGTCATGTTACACCAGTAATATATGTTTAGATTACACCATTGCATATGTGAAAACAATTACTCCATGAAACTGGAGGCAGCATTTGCCACCATTTTTACACCAATTGTATGGAGTAACGTTTCCACAAATGTTTTACAGTGTAGACTGATGCATCTTTGGAGATGATTTATAATAATTTTAAACTGGATTTTGTAGTAGCCAATGAAATTAAAAAACCAAATATTCAAAATAATGTGAAAAAAATGCGTAAAACATTCATAATTGCATACTCAAAAAAAAAAAAAAAAAAAAAAAAAAGCTCTATCAAAGTAAGTTTTTTATTTACCATCTTGGATTTTGATTTAAAAAACGCAACTGAAATAAGTAATGATGTTTGGGAATATAGCTTGTGTAACCCGTGGCCTAATAGACCAGCACTAAGCTGAAAGAGGACAGACCCCTGGGTCGAATCTCATGTCGCGTAAGTGTTGTTTCATCACTGTTTTTTGATTTAAACTAATCGTTGGGGGCCACCGTAATACTTACCCATCATGGATAGGCATATGAAAATAAAACATGCGAAAACTATTTATACAATGCATTGCAATTCCAAAACAAAATTTAAATATTGTTAATATGTATAGTAATGCTCTATTAATGAATTGCTGATGTACCAATTTCGACAAATTATATAAAACGCCAAACTACTAAAGTAATACCGAACTGCAAAAAAGAAACATCCTTATAACTCCAAAAATAATAATAATATAAACTAACAGCTGCGTTGGATTAAGCGTCTCATTTTCAATTAAAATATACCTTTGAATTGAAATTTGAATGAAATACAGGGTCATGAAAAATCGAAGAATGTGGAAAACCGGATTACAAATACCTAGGCAACTAATAATCCGATCGACTTCGTTCTATATGCAAAATGTGTGTTATTTTATTGCCTTTTACGTCCATTCCTTAAAACAAAAACATTCGCAATTTTTTTTATACCTTTCATCAGAACGAATTTTTCGAGAGTCCGAAAGAAAAGTTCCCGATAATCGAGGTTGCTGATATTAAATAGGCTTCGTCCCTTTCTTACATACTAACTACATACAAAATTTCAAGTCTCTATCTCAATTTGTTCGGGAGATAAAGCGTTTACAGACAGACAGACTGACAGACAGACGGACGGACGGACGGCAAATTTTTTTTTCTAAAAATATGTTTTTCGGATCTCCAATATCTAAAACGTGTAAATCCGTCAAAAAGAATTTTTCGATTTTCAAAACGATTCCAAGACTTACCCTATACTACGTATGATGGGTAAGTAATAGAAATGCACGCTGACCATGATGTAAACCTGTCGTGACGAGTGAAATTCATAAAAATGCAAATTTGTCTTAAGCATCCTATACATATTAATTCTTCACCTTGCTATTTTTTTAATATATGAAAGGAAAGAATATACGTTTATATATTTTTTATACCTCGAAAGATTATGTTTTAAAATTATATACGTTTTAACCCTTTGAGAGGCAAGCAATTGCGTTTGTTTAATTCTGAACTGCCCGGAAATTTGGAAAAAAAATTATTTCAAAATACGCAAGAGCAATTTTATGACTTAATTTCACCAGAGTTAGAAAAGTAAAATTTTATAAATTTTTTCCGATGCAAATCTTTATTAATCGCCATAATTACTTTAACTGCCATATCATCTGAGATAGAGATGCGATTATACTGTGTGTATGTCTAAGTTCTAGAGAAAGTTGTTCTGTTTACTATGCAATTTACAAAATGTCAATACATTATTTTATTTTTGAGTTATCACATTTTGCGGATATGTCAATTTTTGACATAATTTTGAATATTTTTCTCTTAAAAAGATATTTCTGGTTACTTGCTAAAAGTTTTACATTTTTTTTTCAAATTTTTAAAGTAATTTTCATTATAAAAAATGAATAACTAGAGAAAATTTCAAAAATTTCAAAAAATCCCTTCCGAAGGTGTGCGAATACCTTAAGGGTGTATTCGAAAAAATACTTTTCCACTTTCAACAGCTCGAAATTTTCCGATACAATTTCAGACACAATTTTAAAAGTAGAGACATGAAACTTGCTGAGGGGATTTTTGAAGTGACGTATAAGGTGCCGTGTGATGTCTTTTTACGCTCAATTCATTAGAATTTTATTTATAAACAATTATCCTCTCAGTATGACCCTTTTTTTCGCCCCCAGATCTCCCGCTTCTGAAAAATCCGTTCAAATCGGCAAATTTGGCAGCCTTTTTTGCAATATTTTCTACATTTATCAAAGAATCGACCATTACGACACCTTGAGTACTTTCTAAATAATACAATTTGCCTATTTCATGCATTTGAAGGCAAAAATTAACTTAAAGATAAATCGAAAAATAAGCAGTTTGAATCGAAATACACCCTTAACCCTTTCGGGTCTGGTGTACTATTAACAGTACATGTATTTTAATAGAGTATTATTTTATTTTAAGAAATTCTTCTGCTACTATTTACATGTAGTAATGTTAGTATATGTCTATCCATTTACTATGTGACTTCATTTGTGTTTAGGCGTTTAGTAATTATTATTATTTGCTTAATTCTCTTTGCGCCCTTTGCGACCCTTTTATTTTAAATATCTATATTATAAAGGCCAAACGTATCTGTGCGTAACGCATACGTCATTTTTCGAATGGCAACATTTTCTGATGAAATTTCACTTTTGCAATTTTCATTACTGCAAATTTTTTAACTCCTAGGCATCGCACATTTTCAATCTTTACACCGTTGTGTAGGGGAAAATGTGTACTTTTAAATGCAATTTGTCTGAAAACTGTATCTTAATTTATTTTTGAGATATTAATTTTTTTGTAGATTTTAATTTAATTTTTCTGGAGGTGGCAACTTGATCTTGAGTACTGCATTTCTGTGCAAAGTAAAAGAAAAATAGCCATAAAGCAAAAAGAAGAAATAGAGAGGACTTATGGTAGCTGGGAGTGATAGAAAAAATGTAACCCTGAAATCTGTTCCCTAACACAACCGCGTGTTTTCGCAAAAAAGAAGGAAACTATCAATGACTGTGGAAACTTTTAGTACTATAGTTTTTAGTTTATAATAAAATAAAATGCTACTTTAGAATGCTTAAATTTAAGCAGATCATTTTTATTTAGAGAAAAAATGCACGGCTGATGTCAAAGGATTTATTACCTATTCAATGTGATTCTTTTTTCCCCACTGGTTTGAATTTTTTTCGCCGAGTTAGACAAGAAAAGAAAGGCGATCTTGGCAATAATTCCAGGTTTAAAGTAATGTCCGATTCCCCAAGTTTTTGTCCAGTTGTATAAGACATTCTATTGTAATTATGTTAAAATAACGCTATTCGCTTAATGTAATTTTTTTTATAAATTTCAGTTAAACGTGCTAGAGCAGACGATTTTTTTAGTTCTTTTTTGTTGCCTGTCATTTTACCAGAAGAAAAATGCAAAACAAAATTATTTAATTTTTCTTTCTTTTTGGAATATTTATACTTTTAAGGTTTTTAATTTTTTACTTTATTTTTAGAACCATTTTTATTTTCCAAATATATTTTCAGAAAGAAAAAAAAAAGCACATTTTTCACATAGAAAATTGATTTGAAATAGAAAAAGAATGATGTAAATGACGAAATGAGATTTCATAACTCGCCAATATCCAATATTTAAAATGTAATTGAAAATTTGGTTTGGCATGATTTGTAAAAATCAGGGTTTGCGTATTTCACGGAAAATGCGGCGCATTTTTTGTACGTTGAAGTGACGGAGTGCAATGTTTGTGTATTTTAATGTTTATCCTTTTAATTTGTATTTTGCATTTTAATTTATAAAACGAATTTTAAATTTGTCATAGAATTAACTTTGAAGCAAACTTTTTTGAAAAAATGTACGTGCAGTCATTTCTTTACTATTAACACTTTAGTATGCGCGTAAGATTTTTTGGTACTACTTGATTATCCTGTCGACCAAAAACTACCGCCAAATTATAAGATTAAATGCCAATAATGGATGATTATGAATGTCATATTCAATGATATTAAACACTATACACATGTTTAAAATGTCATCAAGTGGTTTTTAATACCACTTTTTATTTGTATTTTTATTCATGTTTTACTAATTTATTTGTTTTTCCGTTATCTATACTAATAAAAGAACAAATCGCTCTGTCTGTCTGTGTGTGTGTCTGTGATAGCTAGCAAAATCTATGGGACGTACGAGGCTCAAAATTTTTATGAGAGTAGCCCAATATCTCTCCTGATGCACCTGAAGTTCAGAATTTTAATATTTTGATTAATTTCAGATATATTAATTACGAAGTGGAACTCACTTTCTTCAAAAAGTCATTCTTTTAATGTTCGGGGAAAGAAATCATTTGCACATGCGCACAAACCCTTTTACGCACCTAAACCAAAGAAGAAGCATCTATCGGCATTTATTTCTGTTTTTGGATCATTTTGTTTAAATCCAAATCAACCGAACTGCTCGGCGAGTTAAACTTAATTGACATATTTCGAAAGATCATACTTTTAGCTCTCAAATGCTATAATCAATTCCAAATAATGTTGCAGTTAACGATTTAAAAAGGAATATTCAAAAAGAGTCGTTTTTTCCAAAAACCATTTTTCTCCCTTTTGTCAATGCTCTTCCAGGATGTAATTTTTAAAATGTAAGCAAACAAAATAAAAGTTATTAAAGTTAAAACTTTCTTCTAACCGATACTGCAATTGGTTTTAAAATATTTGGATTTTAACCCTTTCAAATACACTGGCAAAAGAAGGTCATTTTGCGACTCGCAGAGAGGATATTTTTTCCATGCTAAAATTATTTTAACGTACACATTTCAACTCAATCTTTTAAATTCTTCTCAATAGAACAAATTTATACTCCCTATAGAAAATTCGAAACGTTGGACCGATAGAAATATTTTTTTACAAAATAGAATGTGCGAAAAATATGATAAAATCAATAAAAACAGATCGTTTTCATGGCGTTTTTGCCTTAGCAAAGCGCAATCCTATAGGTACCAGCAAACAAAAAACATATTCTTAAAGCTTAAAGATATTCTTATAATCTATGATGCAATCGGTTTTTAAAATACAAGATTTAACCCTTTCAAATACAGCGGCAAAAGGAGGTCACTTTACAACTCACAAATAGAATATTTTTTCTACGCTAAAAGTACCTAAGCGTACATATTTCAGCACAATCTTTCAGAAGCATCTCAATAGACCAAATTTACACCCTCTTAAAAAAGTTTAAAGCATACGGACGAGTAGAAATATTTTTTACAAAATAAAAAGTGCGAAAATTTTGACGAAATCAATAAAAACGAGATCATTTCATTATTCGTTTAGGTTTTGCCTTTGCATGGCGCAATTGTATATGTCCTGAAAAACCGAAAATATCTACATTATAAAGGCCAAACGTATCTGTGCGTAACGCATACGTCATTTTGCGCATGGCAACACTTTCAAATTTTAAATGAATTTCGGTATTGCAATTTTTGCTACTAAAAGTTTTTAAACTTCTTAATGTCGCATATTTTCAATTTTTACACCATCGTGTAGGAAAGAAAATGTACTTTTAAATGAAATTTGTATGAAAGCTGTATCTTAGTTTGTTTTTGAAATATTAATTTTTTTGTAGCTTTTAATACCTCTTTACTAATCGTGGCAACAGGAGTACTCCATTTCTATTTAAAGCAAAGGGAAAAAGGGAAAAAAATGAGTGCTGTATCTTTATGTTGCCATTTTTCATTAAAAGGGAAAAAATAGAAATTTAAATATTTTCTGTTATAAAATCCGGTGAATTTTGACTTCATTTACAAAATTTTATTTACACGTAGAAGAATATCAACAGTTTAATATCTATTTCAGCTAATAACTTGAGACTTAAAGTTTTGAATCAAAATTATCAAATTAAAATGCCAATTTTTTTTAAACGTGAATACAGATGTGAAATGTACATTTGTAAATTTTGATATGGTGAAAATGATGTCGGGTTTAGATTTCACGAGGAAAAAAATTCTATGATTGAGTCAAAGTTGAATAAATTTTGCTTTTTATCACTTTGGAATACTAGCATAAGAACCTTAATTGATAACTTTATCATAATGACATATTTTTATTATTTTTTATTGCTTACATATATGATTAAAGTTTAATTTTAACAATTTCTACAACTGCGTTACATAGAAATAGTATTTTGTTAATCTGGCGATAAATATCGTTTGTTTAAGGGACCGCTTCACTCAAATGAAAAGACCCGTTCGCTAATGCTTATCCTATGGAAGAAATTTATAAAGATATCTCGGTTGTGTTTTAATATTTTAAATGATTCTTTTTGCATTGGATAGCTAAGATTTGTCACGTGAGCATACATTATACTTTTCTACTGTCACGTAACAGTTTATGTACTACTACTTTAACTTAGTTCTTGTCTCGAGTGTTCTAATGAATTTATTGGTTTAATTATGGTCGACTTGTTATTTGGTCTCTCTTATTATTTTAACATCTAGAGTTAATAAGATACTACAACCAAATAACAAGTCGACCATAACTAAACCAGTAAATTTATTAGAACACTCGAGACAAGAACTAAGTTAAAGTAGTAGTATACATAAACTGTTACGTGACAGTAGAAATGTATAATGTATGCTCACGTGACATCTCCCTTTAAATTAAAAAATATTCTTAAAAATACGCCAAAGTTGGTTTATTTTGATGTTAATAAATCTACAGTTGTCTCAGTCGATGCCAGCTCACATGCAGTTGGTGCTGTGCTTCTTCAAAATGGTAGACCAACTGCGTAGACCAAAAGCATTAACAGATTCACAACGACGATATCCTCAAATTGAAAAGGAATGCTTTGCTATTCGTTTTGGGTGTAAAAAGTTCCACGATTATATTTATGGTAAACCTGTTACAATTGAAACTGATCATAAGCCGCTAGAAGCTATTGCAAAGAAATCCTTACAAGCAGCTCCTGCACGTCTTCAAAGAATACTTTTTGATGTTCTTCAGTATTCTCCCAAAATAGTATAAAAAAAGGGTAAAGATATACTGATTCCAGATGCTTTAAGTCGTGATTGCAATATTGATCTTGTAGAAGATGAAGAAATAGAAGCTTTTGAAGTTTTATGTGATTTTCCTCTTCCGTTGTTGACTTTTTCTGAATTATTGAATGCTGTAAATGAAGATTCTGAATTGCAAGAGTTAAAACGTTTAATTCTTGATGGTTGGCCGTCTAATATTAACTCAGTTTCTCCAGAACTTCGGAAATACTGGAACTTTAGAGAAGAATTAGCAGTTTATGAAAATTTGTTAGTCAAATCAGAACGCTTAGTTGTTCCATCTGCATTAAAGTCAAAGTATTTAAATTTAATCCATCAGGACACTTAGGAATTAATTTGTCTTTACATTGTGCTCGATAAATTATATTTTGGCAGTAGAAATGTATAATGTATACTCACGTGATAAGATTGATCTGAATGCAGGCCGTTTTTTTTACTTTTTTGATTTTGTTTACCTTACGAGAACGCTTTCATTTTCAGAACGGTTTGGAAAGCGAAATCACCCTCATAAAAAATATCGGTACTACTCTGTTATAGAGGTCTGCACGGGCCGGCCCGCGGGCCGGGCTCGGGCCGATTTCCAATAATGGCATTCGGGCCGGGCCGGGCTCGGGCCTTACTTCTGAACACTCGGGCCGGGCCGGGCCTTACTTCTGAACACTCGGGCCGGGCCTAGTCACTAATCCTTTCGGGTCGGGCCGGGCCGGGCCGGGCCTAGTCACTAATCTTTTCGGGCCGGGCTGGGCTCGGGCCTTAATTATTTTGCTGGAGTATCGGGCCGGGCCTAACTTTTTTTTCCGTACGAAGCCGAGACTGATTCCATTCTTCCTAGTTTTCATGGACCAAAATAATCAGTTCCTATAGAATCTTCCTATATGAAAATCCTTTTCTCGACTTTTCATAAATCAGTAATATTTGGCTTTGTCCAAATATTTCTGCAAAAAAAGCATATACTTTTAAGCCGTCATTATTCGACAATTAAACATTAGAATTCATTCCTTTTAAAGAATTATGATTACTAGGTGTTTAAAAATAGAATTAAACACACACACACACAAAAAAAAAAAAAAAAAAAAAAAAAAAAAAAAAAAAACATGATTATGACGAAATTTTTTTTTTTTAAACTGAAAACTGCAAGTTTCTTTTAAAATGTTCATCCATGCAAAATGAATACAACAATACGGGAGAAAAAAATATATTAAACATTTACATCTGTTAAGAAGGGAATGCATTTTTTCTTCGTTCCAAAGCGATTTCGTCTTTGGAAATTTTACCATATACCGCTTTTTCGATTTTTTGTCTCCATTACAGGGAATATGGATTAATAATATTAGTGATAACTGAAACATTTACATACAACAAACAAAGATTCATTTAAAAGCATAAATATCGCAGCCTACGGCACTTCTGCATAAATGGAGATTATAAACATAGAAAAAAAAAAGACTAATATAATTTTTTTTTGGTCAGAACTCTTCCATAAGATTAAAGATCAATGTTCTGTAGAAATTCACTCGAGCCGGGCCGGGTTCGGGCCGAATTTTAAACTTTTTTCCGGACCGGGCCGAGCTCGGGCCGAAATTTTAACTTTCGGGCCGGGCCGGGTCGGGCCATTATTTTTTTCGTTCGGGCCGGGCCGGGCTCGGGCCGAAATTTTAACTTTCGGGCCGGGCCGGGACGGGCCAATATTTCTTTCGTTCGGGCCGGGTCCGGGCCTGGAAATTTCGGCCCGTGCAGACCTCTACGTCTGTTATCCCGTCGACCAAAATTATATCGCCAAATTATAAGATTAAATGCCAAGAATGGATGATTGTGAATTCCCATTCAATGACATTAAATATGATACACGTGTTTAAAACGTCATTAAGCGATTTTTATTTCGACATTTTATTTGTATTTTTATTAATATTCTAATAATAATTTATTTTTTCGCTATTGAAAATAAAAATTATGTCAACATGTATAATTTGGCTATTAGTTTGGCGATTTGTATAATTTGGCGAAATTGGTCGACGGGATAACCTAGTAGTACCACGGGACAACAAAGTAGTATTTGCATTTTTTACCATAACTAATTTTGTAGGTTTATTATAAGTTAATGAAACAGTTCCTTCTTAAACATTTTCTTTCGTCAAAATTTGACGGGTTCTATCTTGTATATTTTAAATTTTAAATTAAAGTTACTTTCCTGAAAGAGTCATGTGTAATAACGTATAAAAAGTATTAGAAAATTGTAATATAAATTAAATCTTGGCGTAATACAATATTTTCTAAACACCTCCAAAAATTCTTCCCCAGTCTATTTCATATGAATATTAATTGAATAAAACGTAAAACAACAACATTCGTTATCTTTCAGCCAATGAAATGTTCGTTAAACACTAATTAATCTATGTGGGCAACTAGTCTTAAAATTATTAACGTAGAAGTATTTTTTCCTAAAAATGGAAAAAAAAAAATCGGAACCGAAAGGGTTAAAATAATTAAAATTCTCCTTTCTGAAGAAAAAAAAAATAACGTTTATTAATAAGCGCTATACCGCCGTGACTGAAGTTTAAACAAACTCTTTTCCGTCGACAAAAACAAGTAACGCATTTATTCCTACTACTTATTTAATGCACTCATGCGAATCGCTAAGTCCAGCTTTAATATTTTGATGTTGTTTCGTACTTGTAAGATTTACCGATTTGAAGCTCTAATACTTCTTTGTTCTTGTTCTATTTTTATTAATTAGAAATCAAACCCTCCTGGACTCTTCTGCCCGAACGAAATTGATCCGGAGGATTATCACAGCAGGTTTGACCTCGATCTGTTGGACACCTTCCTTCGCTTGGAAGATGTCCAACAAATGCCCATAAGATGTCCCTGGTGTGACTCTTTTTGCCTTACTCGACGACTTTCTTTTACTATTTTTGTCATTAAGTTTTGCACTCGACAATTTTTTTCAGTGAGTCCTGTTTGAGTAATCATTTTTATGATTTCTACTTGTACTTTATCTGGAAAATTGCTGTTGCTTGTATATTTTTTTTATTTGGGCGATAATTAGGAAGTTTTTGTGTCCGTTCAAGGAAATGAGTTGGACGGAAGGGATAAAAAAAATAGGGAAAATGGTCAAATCCGATGCTTTGTCTCGTGTGATCTTATATGAAGATTTAGAACGAACACTTTTTGAACTTCAAGCGTAATTAAATTGATCTCATGTAATATTTTAGTGATGAGTATGCGTTTTAATTCCGTACAACATTGGGAATATGTTATTTGTTCCCAAACTTTTCTGTAACTTCAAAGTTCCAAATTTTAAAGCGACTCACCAAACATTAGGTATGTATAGACTCTTTGTGTAAGCTAAAAAATTAACTTCGGCACAAAACATACACACTAGAACAAATACATAGTATAGCAACACAGGTTGGTCTTAGCCTTCTCTGCCGAAGCTTTTATGGCGACATATTGGATTCCATATATTGGATTTGTATATTTTTTTTATTTGTGCGATAATTAGGAAGTTTTGTGACCATTCAAGAAATAAGTTAGTCAAAAAGTAAAAAAAAAAAAAAAAAAAAAAAAGCAGAAGAAGAAGAAGAAGGTATATGTGGTCAAATCTGATTTTTTGTCTCGTGTAATCTCATATGAAGATTTAGAACGTGCACTTTTTGAATTTCTAGCGTAATTAAATTGATCTCATGTAATGTTTTAGTGATCAGTATGCGTTTTAATTCTGTACAACATTTGGAATATGTTATTTGCTCCCAAACTTTTCTGTAACCTTAAAATTTGAATTCAAATTCTAAAACAACTCATCAAGCATTATAGGTATATATGGACCTTGTGTAAGCTAAAAAAAAATGAACTTTGGCAAAAAACACACACATTAGAATAATAATGGGTAGTACAGCAACACAGGAGTTGGTCTATACCATCTTCTCTGCTGAAATTTTTCTGGCAACATATTAGATTCCCCCCCCCCCCCCCATATGCAGTCCCATTAATTAGTATGCTGTGGCCTTTATAGAGCTTTCTCCATACCATTTTTATATTAATAATTGCATTATCTATTATGAATATAAAGTGTATAGTGCATTCGTTTGAATATAATACGGAGCTACAATGATTATAGAATTCAAAGAAGCACAGAATAACAACGCCCTCTATTGGATATTAAATTAGCCCATACATTTTTTATCATTGAACTCAAATATAAAATTTAGCCTATTTCTACACAATAAAAAGTGAAACAGAATTAACAATGTTCATTGCAAGAAATGTAGAGCTAATATTCCATAATCGGGTCCACAATTAAAGTTGAATTCAAAGATGGGCACTTTTGAAAACAATCTCTTTAAAGAGGGAGCAAGAATTATAATAGAGTTGCCTTAAGTTGTCCCAAAAATTTCTTTCTTTCTTTCTTTTTTTCAAAAAATAAATTATGGAAATTTTAAGGAAAGTAATATTTTATTGAAGAACGCTTGTTCCAATCTGCTGACGAATCTTCTTCTATTTTCTTGGCAGTCTAAATAATACCTTCTTTCCGAAGCTTTTTTGATTTGCAGGCAAAATACTTACCGAGGGGATTTCTTATGTCATTCATAGAGCTCTTTTTTTTTTTGTGAGCAGAATTTTTGAGAAAAAGAAACAAATAGTATACGGACGGAGCAATATCTGGAGAGTAAGGAGGATGTGTCAAAATTTTTCAATCGAATACAAGGAGTTAGTTTCGAACAACCAAAGCTATACATGTGGAATGAAATCGTCTTAATAGTATCCTCGTTTGTTTGCTATGTCTGGATGTTTCATGACTATTGTTACTTTCAGTTCGTCTAGTTTCCAGTAGTAATTTTCGCAAATGATGGTCTGGGTTAAGTTTAAGTCCCTCGTAGTACAGTCCTCCCCACTTAATCGGGTAACGGATAATCGAATACCCCGCTTATTCGAATAAAATCCTCCGGAACCGAATTTAACCCCATTGGGCTAATGTTATTTTACCCCGTTTAATCGAATACTTTTCACGAAATGTCCTCGCTTAATCGAATAACAAATGAGTGAGACAATTTAAAAAATGTGTGTGAAAAACACGTTTCAATTAGAATTTCCTCCATAATTTTTGTCATTTTCGGTTGTTACACAGAAAACAAACTTCCAGAACTCCCAGCATGGATTTCGCCTGGTAGGTGCATAATGGACTGGTCAAGTGAGTTCCCTTTCTTGTTTGTTTTTTCGAATTAATTTCAAAAATGGTGAAGTAAATTGGACAATAATTTTGATCGACATCATATTTTGTTTACTTTCGTTTGTCAAAGGACTTTTTTTTCACTTTTTCGATTTTTTTGCCGTTATTTTTAATGGAGACATTTTCATTTTCAAAACCAGTTCCGAAACTGAAATCAACCCCATTAAAAATATCAGGAATAAAAACGAATGTTAAAAACGACGAAGCCCTTTGTACAGATCGATCTCAGCTATCCATTGCAAAAAAGATCATTTAAAAATATTGAAATGCGGTAGAGATATCTTTATAAATTTCTTCTATAGAATTAGCATTAGCGAGGAAATCTTTTCACGTGATTGAAATAGCCCTTTAATAATAATATGTTGTCACTTAGAGGCTCAAGATGGTGATTGCGATACCATTCGAAAGAAAATCTCGTCCATCTTTTACTCTAAAATTTCCCATAAACCACTTTCATCTACTTTTTTAAACCTGTATAAATTACGTAAAATAAATTCTAATAAAAAAATTTGGACCCAATTCACACGATCTGCATTTAGTGTTATGTAAACAAAATGCTTGTGTTTACTGTCATTGAACTATTGCGTATTTACTTGTCATTTTGTTTTTATTTTGGTTTGTATTATTCCATTAAAGTTTTTAACGATTTTCTTACTCTGATAATTAAATATACTATATTTAATAATTTTGTCATTTTATTGCACATTAAATATTACATTTATATGCCTCCCCGTTTAATCAAATACCCCGCTTATTCGAATATTTTTTCTGGAACCGTTAATATTCCTTTATGCGGGGCTGACTGTAGTTCCAATTTTGCCAAATAGAGATCAAAACTTCCTTCTGTAAGAGTCCGGTTTTAGCGACAGAAATGCAACTATTTTGGAACCGAATCAAAAAATGTTTGAAAAGAAAGCATTGTAAGACTCCTGGACATGTAAAAGAAGGTTCGCAGAGCAGAATAACAATAGATATTCTTCAATAAAAGCTCGCCACTTTCGAATTTTGCATCGGTTATTTTTGGTCAAAAAACGAAAGAAACTTTTGGACAACCTAATATTTTTTATAGAAAAAAAACATTGTTTTAAAGAAAAATAGTTTTTTCTGCTTAAAAAAAAAAAAGTGTATTTCGTAATTTTTACAGAAAAAATCTGTATTTTTAAAAGAAAAACTGTTTTAATGAACAATAAGGAATTTTTCCTATAAATTAAACAGTTTTCCGCTGGCGCCAAAATTGGCAGTTTTTTCCTGTCAATTTGGGGAATTATTATTATTATTAATATTTTTTTTTTTTTTTTTTTTTTTTTTTTTTTTTGTAGTGGTGGTTATTTTAATTACACGAAGACATTCTGAGGTTAATGTTGAACCCCAGCGTTCTCTTAAAATATCCCGTTTGCTTTTTAATATTTTCATTTACTTATTTATTATCTTTTGCAGTGGATAGCTGGGGTCGATCTCTACAAAAATCTGCGTTTTATTTTTACGATTTCGGTTGAAAGATTTGCCTTATGAGGATTTTCGAACAGATTTCGAAAATAAAAATGCTTTCATTAAAAAAAAGAAAGAAAAAGAGTACAATTAAAATTAGAAGAGAAACGCGCCTTTGTAGAGATCGCTCTCAGCTGTCCAATACAAAATAAAAATATAGCTAATGACAAATTAAATGAAATAAAAATATTAAAATACAAAGGATATATTTTAAAAGAACACTCCCATTAGTTTGATATTAACTTACAAATGTTTTCGCGTTACTGAACTAGCATCTTAATAATATTGAAATATACTCGCTAAATTATATCAATCGATTGTGGAACCACAAACAAATCTTTCGACGAGCACAGAATTACAACTCTCCCTATTGAGTGATCAATGTCGAAATTGAATCAGCATATATTTGTGCCAAGGTCTAACATAATATACGCAGGTTGATTATTATTATTTTTTTTTTTTTTTTTTTTTTTTTGCGTTAATTCTTTAGATACAGCTATCGTATAAATCCTGAAAAACGCAGATTAACAACCCTATTTATTAATCTATATATACATAGCGCCCAAAGTTATTCATTATCTTTTTATATCAAGGTTTAACAGAAAATATTGTTGGGGTAAGTTCTGTGTATTACTTCTTCAGATATATCTATTACTTAAATAGTTAAAAATTCATCTTAGTACTGTTACCTGTTGGGTGTTATAATACCTAAACCTGTTAGCACCATTTTATGTCAAGATCTAACTGAATTTAAATTTTGGTTGGTTTCTATTCATCAGTTTCTTAGCTAGAGCAGCAACATAATTTGTATGACACACCAAACCATAGACCTGACCATAGATAGACCAAAATCCAAAATTATAAAAACGTGTTCAGGCAAATACATAAAAAAGCAGAAACTCGGAAATTTCACGATAACAATATTTTTTTTCTATGTACGCTGGTGGGCAAAAATGAAGGGCGAAATGAAGAAATTAACATAGCAGTAGTACGAAAGAGCAGGACGGATTTGTATAATTTTTTGAAAAAATGTGTTTTTTTTTTTTTCGACATTCTTACATCTCTAAGTTATTATGATTCAATTTGCAGAACATCTGTACAACGTTAAAAAACGTCCGCGTCCTCATTGTTTTCCCACCAGTGTATATAGATTAAAATTAGAAATCAAGAAAGCAGTATGCTAAAATGGACAAATCACAAACATAACCGATCATACTTTGCTTTAAAATTAGCCTTTTTCATCATTAAACTCAATTGTGTTTCACAAACAACAGCACTTGTTAGCAATTCTCTTGATGATCCTATAGTATATGGATGTCTAGATTTTCCGTATAATTTCGCTAATTTCGTCCGCAGTGCGTCCGTTTCTTGAAATTTTTAGATGAGTTTTTGCGATCAAAATGGTTTCCAAAGTGGTTATCAAGAAGATCGCCAAACTGATCTACTATCGGTGGCAGTTACTAATTCGCAAAGTCGAAGAAGGCTTTGAAAATTTTTAATAGTGCTAGTTCACAACTTGTCTTTCCCCCTCTAGTTTAGTAATATAAAAATATATAGACAGACGCAAAGAATAAGTCCCCTCTCTTCTATCATAAAACTTTTGATCACAAAGTTAAAAAAAAAAGAAGTAATTTTATGGACTATCTGAGCCGTCGGCGTTGCCCGAGTTCGTGATAATAATATTAAATGAACCTAAAATTTGTATGATTTTGTCTCTAACTCGAACTTATTTGAAATACATTGTCTGAAATACATGAACGCTGACTGTGTGAAAAATAGATTTAAAAAAAGAACTAATATTTAGCGCTTAAAATACTTAAAATGACTGCAATGAGAAACATAAGGAAGGGAATATTTGTCCAACGATTGAGTGATTTCCGTGTTAAAATGCTGATATTTATCCATAAAAGTCATTGTTAAATGTTAAGTCATGTAAGTTATTTCTTTTTTTCACATCGAAATCCTAAGTGAAATATTTTGATTTTCAAATTAATTAAATCACTCTTAAATCCGACTATCATGAATGAAATCGATACTCGATGATTAACTAAAAGGTTAGTACACTGTTAAAAATCTGCTGCATTTTGCTGCAACGCCCTCCACCACTTGTATATAATATCTCTATTCCAACCAATGAAAAAGCGCCATTTCACGGCCAAGTAACCGTTTTCTATACAAGCAGGGGAGTGCGTTGCAGCAAAATGCAGCAGATTTTTAACAGTGTATATAGTATTATAATTTCAGAGCCATTGTACAAAATTAAATATATATTTTTAATCAAAATATGCATAATGTTCACCCTGTGGATAAAAACCTAACCGTAACATAATTCTAATGTAAACTTAACCTGTCTGTAACCTACTGCAACTGAACCGTAACCTAACAGTAACTTAAATATAACATAAATATAACCCAACCGTCACCTTATCGTAACCTATCCGTAATCTAACCGTAACCTAACTGCAACATAACTTTAACCTAACTGTAACTTAATCATAACCAAACTGTAACCTAAGCAGAATTTAAATATAACCTAAGACTAACCATAACGTAATTGTAGCCTAATTGTAACCTAAATGCAACTTAACTGTTATCTAACCGTAAACAAATTCTAACTTAACACTATCGATAAAGCGAATTTTTTTCCCCAAGCACCTTCGTCGTTCCAAGCCCAAGCTCGCACTCTGATTGGTTGTTGCTCTCGGCACTGTTTTCACGTAACTTGGCGATAATCATACTTGGCGTAGCGATAGATGCTTCCGTCGAGTTTGATTTCCCTCCGAGCCGAGTACAAAGTAAACCGAGTACAAAGTAAAAAGTTGTGTGTAAAAACTTTTAAAGAGTACAGCTTTCAGTAAGACACGTACCATCCAATCCAATGCTGCAAGAGAAAAGTTACTTTGTACTCGGTTCGGGAGGAAATCAAACTCCTCGACGGAAGCATCTATCGCTACGCCAAGTATGATTTCGCCAAGTTACATGAAAACAGTGCCGAGAGCAACAACCAATCAGAGTGCGAGCTTGGGCTTGAAACAACAAAGGTGCTTGGGGAAAAAATTACGCATCGATAAACTAACTCTCTTAACCGTGCATGTGCTACAAAGTACTTTACTTCCACTTTCCACCGTCATGGGTCGCAATATGTTTTATACGAACACCTGACACGGATCCCCGTCACCTGCAGTCGGATATAGCAGACGTGCTACGCACGCTTTGCTGAATGTTTCAATTTCACTTTCCATCACTAGGATGAGCACTCTTTCGTAAATAACCCTAAATCAGAACAATACTCTGATTTTCAATCTATCTGTAAATATATTACCCGACGGAGTGGGGATACAAATAGCAATTTAAGAAATTTCCTGAAATTTCTTTGGTAACCACCACTCATTTAAGAGCTCAATTTTGATCTATAAGAACATCCTTCATGGCTCGCTGCTGTATGCCTCATTAAATAGAAGGCAACCTGCGCATGCTCTGTAAAATATGTTAGTTCCTCTTTTCACCCCCAGGAGCGCACTTATTTCTTAATAAACCTATATAAAATGGAAACTCCTTTATCAAACCTATTCTTAGATATATTAATCGTGAAGGTGGGAAAATAAAATACGAATTTAAGAAATTTAGTGAAATTATTGTTCGGAGATAACTACTACTTATAAATTAAGAGCGAAATATGCTCTGACACAGATTCCCACTTTCTGCTGCCCCGTATAACAGGCTTGCATTAAATTCGGAACAATTGCCTGTATTTAAAAAGCAATAAAAAATACGTTTAAAAATGTCTCTAAAAAACACGTCTGAAATAATATATTTATATATATATATATATATATATATATATATATATATATATATATATATATATATATATATATATATATATATATATATATATATATCATTAATAGTATTAAAAATGAGAATTTAAAATCTGTTTTAAACGTTGCTTCTTACTACAGCAACAGAAATCACTCGAATGCAAGGAATTACCTTTGCCAGTTTCTAATTTCTAATAGTAAAATAACCAGTAAGAACTGTTCTGATCTTTTACTTAACATTTAAAAATTATATGTCTTGCTATTTAAATAGATCAGTTTCAACTACGCGCTTTTAATTTTATACAAACTAACCGAAATCGCCGATATTTTAGCAGATATTATCGCTCAACCAATCAAAGTAAAGAAAAAACAGAAAGCGGATGAGCGAACAACATGCATGATAGGTTGTCAAGTTGGTTCCTAGGTTGTGACATTATTTGAAACTACACCGTTAAAAAATTGAAACTTTTGCTCCATAATCACTCCACCGCTTTTATAGAATATCTCTATTTTAACCAGTCAGAATGCTATATAATACAGCGAAGTAATCGTTTTCTATAAAAGCAGTGGAGCGATGATGCAACAAAAGTTTAAAATTTTTAACAGTGTAATCTATTCTCTCAAATGCTCACTATTGCTAAATACGTTTTCAAAGCAAGTTTTTCAACTCCATGATAAAATTTAATGTTTAGTTGAAAAAACAATAACATTTGAAACATAAGCACTCAAATTGGTTTATTTAATTCTGTCCTAGATTTTTAAATTATTTCTGAGAAAGTTTTATACAACCAATCAATCGAAAGCAAGCGGAAAGAAAGAAAAGTATATTTTTTATACCCGAAACTTGATGAACCAACCAATTGATAGTAAGCGGAGGGAAAAGGCGGAAAAAATGCGTATTTTTGATGAGAGTGAGTTCCGAATTTTAATTAATTACTCACTTAATAATTTGAATTTTGAGATCCTGAATATCAGGTACATCAGGAGAGACTTTGGGCTACTCTCAGAAAAATTTGAGCCTAGTACGGGCCATAGATTTCGCTAGCCATTGTAGACAAATGCACACACACATGTAACAGAAAAAACAGCTTACATATGCTGCATTCAATAATTTAAATATCAATAATTTGAGTCTTAAATATTGGGTATGTATACAAAAACTGCGAACATACGAAAAAGGATATATAGCTATAATATTAATTTAAGAATTTTTGATTTATATAGAATTTATTTACGTGTTAGGCAAACATTCAATTAAACTCAAAAACGCATTACCATAGCTAAAAAAGCACTTCCACAAATTAATGCTCATAGATAGTATTGTAATCGATATATTTTATGTGCTTTTGTAAATGACCTATATTTTTTATACTCATCATATTCTGCAGAAACAATCTTAACTTCAGCCGTGTGAATGACTTTCATCATGTCTGGAATTGGGTAACACAATTATAAAATATGCTTACAAACAGTTTTTTCCGGTAGCTGCTCATTTTTCGTAGGCCATTATATAACTGATTTTTTATGTGATCCTGTAGATTAATGTTTTGAATTCCAAACTAAACAAATACTATAGACAGGGACATACAAAATATTTCGGATACTATACTGTATACAAAGATCTATATACTGTTGCACCAATATCTGAGTATTTTTTTTAAAATTCGTTATAGTAAGAATGCACCTCATTTGATATGCTTGACGTATATTTCCGATTTGTTGATATCGTCTGCCATTACTTTCGACATCAGCAAATGTGACCGTTTTTATTAATGAAGCTGCAACAAGACGGGACTCAACAATTTTGCCTCTTTCAAAATCTGTGAAGACAGCCATAATGAAGTTTTAACGCCCTAGTGTACTTCGCATCTGAACGCCATCACCAGCTCTAACTGATGTGTGTATACATTCTCGCCCACAAGATGACATGCTTCAACACTAGAAGGAAGGAGTACTACATACGACAGGTATTAATATTATTTTGTGCAACCGCTGTAGAAGTAAAGGGGGGGTTACTTTTGGTACTTTACCAACACCCCCTATAGTCAAAGCCTCCGCACCGAATCAAGATGGCCGATCACAAAGTCCTACTTTCCACAACCATAATGTGAATTTACGCAAGCCCACACTTTAAAGTTGCAATTCCCGTTACTTTTAAAATTCATAACACCAGTTTTTATTTTCTCATTTAATTAAAAATTCAAATAAAAGCGGATTTTTCTCTAAGATGTATTTTTAAAAATAATAATCAAGTAAATAATTATCATTCAAATAAATAAATACTGTAATTTAAATACTAAAAATATTAATATTTATTTCCATTAGATTTCCATTTATTCCCTTTGAACCACATTATTTTTATTGTCGTAAATTGTTTATCTTTTTTTTTTTTTCCATTTAAACCACATTTTTGTTTGATTTGCGTTTTTTAAATGAAAAAAAATCTGTCTTTTTATATTTTTTACGCAATCATTTACAATATAAAGGTTTGTCAATAGAGTTAAAAAAAATTTACGGATTTTTAAAAAAGCACTTTTGGAAAATAAAAAATGTTAAGAGGGTTGCTTATTGTTTAAAAAATCTACTAAAAAGGATCTTAAAATATAAATCTTTTTGGATTTCTAAATAGAAATGACTTAATTTAGAAATAGAATATTTCCTTTGCCTTATCAGTGTCACAGTATTTTAAAAGAATAAGCATAAAAATAAATAGTTAAATGGTCTTACATATGTTAAAGGGGAAATCTTAAGTTTAATTATAACTTTATATCAATTTTTCTATAAAATATACTAAAATTTGTAATTTAAATTAGCTTTATAACATAGAAGCTAATTTCTTTTATGACTGGAATTTGATGACTTGACTTAAAAACAAAAGTATTGGGGGGAAAATGTACAAAAATAATATGTTGTGTGAGATTTTCCCCCCTTCAAATACTATCCTTCTTTAACACCCCCCACACACACTCCCATGTAATTTATTTACTTTTTTTTATTATTAATAATAATTGAGGATTATTTTAAAGACAGGATGGATATTATCTCTTTATAATCATTATCTCCTCCCCCCGCACAGAGACATATGCAAAAATTTTCTTTTAATAATCATTCAACAACCAATTATAAATAATTAATAATAAGACATTGTTGCACATAAATTGCTGTACAAAAACATTCCCAAAACCTTTCTTTTTTCATTGGAAGGGGGGGGGGGCTTAATTTTATAAATCTAAATTAAATATCATCCGGTCCATTGGGATGGGGAAGATCCAACAACTCACCAATCTATAAATTTTAAAATTACTATTATTATTAAAGAAAAATCTGTTCCTTATCAATATATATATTACTTTTCAAATTACAATTGTTATTTTAAATTATTATTATTAAAGAAAATAGCGATTCCTTATCAATTTATAAATTATTATTATAGATTATTATTATTATTTTAAAAAAAAACTTTTTTCTGTCAATCTAAAAAATATTTTTAATTTATTGTTATTATTTAAGAAAAAATCTGTATCTTATCAATATATATTATTTTTAAATTACAATTATTATTATAAATTAAAGAAAATATTATGAAGGAAAATAGCGATTCCTTATATGTTTATAAGTTACTTTTAAATTACTATTATTATAGATTATTATTGTTAAAAAAAAATCTGTTTATTTATTTATTTTTTATTTTTTATCAGTCTAAAAAGTATTTTAAAATTATTGTTATTAAAGAAAAGAATCTTTTTTGTCAATCTAAAAAATATTTTAAAATTATTATTAACGAAAAAAAATCTGTTCCTTATCAATCTATAAATTTTTTTGAATTATTATTTTTATTACCAAAGAAAAAATATATTCCTCATCAATCTGCAAATTATTTTTTAATTATTATTATTAGAGAAAAAAAATTTCCTTATAAATGTATAAACTACTTATAATTTACTATAATTATTAAAAATTATTATTATAAAAGAAAAATAATATTTGCCCATAAAAATAACTTTAAAATTAAGAGTATAAATAGATAAAAAAATTGTCAAAACATCAAATTCATTATAAGAGCTGATATGCTAATTATGTACTAATGAACGCTGCAATAACAATAAATAAACTGTTTGAATATTTATGAATTAATTTAAACACTACATCCAGATTACTGATAGTAAATGATTTAAAATTAGTAAAGAGTAAAATTATATAATTTAATAAGTATATTCGGATGCAAACTAATAAACTGTGTAACAGGGTGACTGCCTTCCCTAAATTATAGTATCTACAGGTGGCGCTATTGCCACCTTCGGCAAAATATCTTGAGATATTTTGCCTTCCTTTCAAAAAAGACATGAAATGAAGTGAAGTAATTGAGTTTTCAGTTAAGATGTAAGATTGGGATGTGTGTTCGCTATACATCTCTCTTAGAGATGTTCTTTGTGCTAAGTAATTTTTATGAATATTCAATTGATTGAGTTGCGCTCGTCTTGCGATTTGTATATAATGTGATATGTGTAGTGTCGTCTACAATAAAATGTGACTGTAACATCTCTGTTCTATATTTTAAGTACCGAATAACATCCCACAACTGGAGTTTAGATATAAATAAATAAATAATATTGGTTAAAGGACGGGGATTTTTTATAAACATATTATTCATAAATAATAACAAAGTCCTGTGAGGAAATACTGAAGGTTAAAATAAACTGGATAAAAAAAACCAAATGAGAAGCAAAAATATCATATTATTATTATCATTTAAAACAAAATACTAATTCAAAGTATAGGTAAATGATTCAAAGCTACTGTTGTAATACACGTGTGAATTGAAAATTAAATTGATAATCATTAATCTTACAAATATACGTAAGACAAAAATTATATTTAAAGCCTTGCTATTAAAACAATGACATAAGTAAACAAAAATAACACTTACTTTTAGTCTTTAAAATATCCAAATTACTTTATTAAAGCACTACAAATCACACAACAGAAAATGGCGATATGCGAACACGAGGCAGAAACATGCAGAGCTGGTACAGGGGAAATCACTCCCTTTGGTCTTCGGACTAAAGGGTCGGCCATATTGGCATTTTTGGAATTCGCTGTGAGGGCCTTGACTATAGGGTAGGGTGGAGCGAAAAAAAATTTTTTTTGAAAATCAAAAACGGGTAGGTGCCAAAAGTTGCCTTTATATTAGTACATCAACTGCGTGAAATTTTACCGCTGAAAAAAAATGGCTTGAGTCTGCGCTTTTGCTCCAAAAATCGAAATTTTCGGCAAAATTTGTCATTTTTTGACATTTTTTCAAAAAAATTAAAAAATTTCTACAGAGCTGGTTAGTATTTAAAAGTGTTGCTCAGACCTTTATATTTATCTGCTTAACTTATTTAAACTATAAAACAATATGTATATTCCCTATAGCTGGAGCAAAACAGACAAATTTAAGTAAAAAAGCAGCATCACCACTCTATTGGGTCATATAACGAATTGTTGTTTTTAATACAGCTCTTGTTTTCAAAACTACCTTGGACATGCGTCGTGGAGGTGGCTATATTTCCTATACCATCCGGCCCAACTATTCGATCATCTTAGTACAGTGTTTTATTTATACATTGATTTGTGATTTTCTTTATAAAAATTTGGCATGTTGTCGATGCTTCCACCTTGTTCATCAGTTCTTTGCATCCACATGCTGCTGTAACTATCTTCATGTGTATTTTTACAGTTTATACAAAAAAAATGAGAAGCAGAGTAATGCACGGGAATATTATTAAAGGGATCTATTCGGCCATCTATTATATTTATCAAACATACATTCAGTTGATGAATAATGTTTGGAAGTTCTGTTACCACAACATTTTTTCAGCCAATTGTATTTTTTTTACGTAATGATTTGCTTCAAAGATGATTTCAGATATTTGAATTATAAGTATGCCATCATTTATTCTACTTTTGCATTTTTTATATGTTGAGAAGCGAGCTGTTTAATGTGATGGTCATCGACAGCGAGAATTGCAATGAAAATTTGTTCTCCATGTGTAAAGCAACCGCTGTTGTAAATAACTTTTTTTTGCATTAGTTTTATGCCGTTTTCTAAGTGTTTTCGTATCCAGTTAATTTCCTATTAACTTTTAGATCCCCTTTTTATGAGTGGACAACATTTGATGGTGAAATGTCCTGGGCATAAACTTATAATGCATTGTGCTTTATGAGGGAATGGACGGATATCGACTATAAGTGCTCATTTAAAATTAGGAGAATTTTATTTGTCACTGTGAACCATTTTGCATGGGGTAAGCTTAGAATTGTCTATATGATATTGAATCATTCGCTGCTTCAACTCCAGTGAATTTCCTGTGCGTCAATTATTAGAGAAGTCGATATAAAACGTTCTAAGCTACATGGATTCACTGGATCAATAAGGAAAATCTTTGTCTACGTAATATTCACTTCCTATTGCAATTTTTTTTTTTTATAAAATAGAGAAATTTTCTCAAATTGAGAAAAAGATACTCAGAACAGACTAGAAATTTCTGTCGGAGATTGCAAAGCTAATTCATAAGGAAAGCTATTTCTCAAAGAATGGGGAATAGAAATTTAGAAAACATCTCACAGAAAAGACAGCTCATAAAGTTAATAAAATTTTCCGCTTTATATAAGCACAGATTGGCAATCAGCGTCTATATGTTCACTCACCAAATCTATAATCCAAGTTTATACCGCGGGATGTTTTATACCAAATGTACTACACACCTAAATAATAGATCTAAAATCTTATTAGAAATTGCTAGACTACGGAACAACACAGGAAACGACATAAAGCATACTAAAACTTCTTTAGAAATATTGTTGTTTTACACGCAAATTTAGTTTGCAATCCTCTGTGACGATCGTCATAATATTAAACAGCTAACTTCTCAGCATATATTCAATGTAATAGGTTCAATAAATGATGGCATACTAGAAACTGAATTCATACAATCAATTTTTAGGCAAATCATTGCATATAAAATGTAATTGATTGAAAGAATGCTGTGATAACAGAACTTCTAATCATAATGTACTAATTGCATGAAATTTTAATGAAGATAATAGACTGCTGACTAGGTTCAATTAAGAACATACCCAATACATTACTCAGCTTCTCTTCTGTTATACATGGTATAAAAATATATGTGCAGCAGGTCACACCAGCATGATTCAAATCATCCAAAGTCTATGAATACAAAGAAGAGATAAACTAGTTTGATATATAGAAAACTTATACTCGTCTTCGGGGAAAAAATAACAATTCAATACATAAATAAAACACTGGGCCTAGATGATTGGGTGGTTGAGACGGGTGGGATAATGCAACCACCTCTATGAGTTATATACACAGTAGTTTTGAAAGCAGCTAGGTAAAGAATTCATTCAAAGAACATTTCGTTGTATGCTCCAATAGAGAGGTTAACGCTGATTTTTCACAAAAAGTTGTCAGAATTGCTCCAATTATACAGACTACAGATATTGTTTTATAGTTTAAATATGTTAAGCAGATAAATATAAAGGTCTAAGCAACACTTTTAAATACTAACCATCTCTGTAGGAATTTTTTAATTTTTTTGAAAAAATGTCAAAAAATGACAAATTTTACCCAAAATTTCGATTTTTGGAGCAAAAGCGCAGACTCAAGCCATTTTTTTTCAGCGGTAAAATTTCACGCAGTTAATGTACTAGTATAAAGGCAACTTTTGGCACCTACCCGTTTTTGATTTTCAAAAAAAATTTTTTTTCGCTCCACCCTACTATAGGGGGTGTTAACTTTACGGTACTCCTTCGATTAATGCACAAAGCACGAAATGGGTGTCTTTACCCTTTTTCTCAGGAAAATGACGTTGAATTTTCAAAATTAAAATTTGTAGAAAGTTCCTAAAAATGAAATAACATAAAAAAAAAAAAATTTCTAAAAAGCTTTTAAAAATTAGAGTTTTCTAAACAGCTTTTGATAGATATATTCCCAGACAGCAATCTATGTATTCAAAACAACAAGAAAAAAAGTGTGCAATTGAAACGTTTTCGCTTAAATAAATTAAAATGTATGTGAGTTTATTGAGTATCAGATTGTGATCAATAATTAGAGATGGATTGAATATTCAGTTTCTTTTTTTCTTTTCGGCAAAAAATCTAAGTTTCGACGAAATTCCGTTTACTGTGAAAATGCTGTCCAAATTTTGTTAGGGATTAAAACGCAGCCAAAACTATCTGTGTTCCAAAAATCTCGTTTTATTCCTTCGGAAATTTTCATTATTATTGACTTGAACTGTATCGGCACAAATAAAATACGCTTTTTTTATTGCTATCCTTTTCATGGTTTACAATTAGGAGGCAAATGATCTCTCCACTGCCTTTCAAAATTGCACTCCTGTTTGCAAAGAGCCGCACGTACACTGTTAAAAATTTGAAACTTTTGCTGCATCGTCACTCCACCACTTTTATAGAATATCTTTATTTTGACCAGTGATAATTCTCCATAATATAGTGAAGTAATAGTTTTCTATAAAAGCGGTGGTATGCAAAAATTTCGAATTTTTAATAGTGTATGTATTCGCATAAAAGGAATGATATAGAATTTATTAAAATTAATAATATTGATTATATTAATTATCTTTTAATCATTTTATGAGTCAATCATAGCTTAATGAAATATTCATTAAAACAGCAAATAAAGCCTTTGTGCAAAAATGTTTAAAGATAGAAAAACAACGATTTTAAATGCACAAATAATGTATGAAAAAGTAGCAAAACTATCTTTTCATACATTATTTGTGCATTTATAATCATTGGTTTTCTATCTTTAAAATATTCATTATTAAATTTTTTCTCCATTTTTTAAAAACCTCATTACCAATTAATTACTGATAAATGCCTATTATTATTGGCTGTCATGAAATAATAAAACAGAAAAATATTATTTTTATGCTTTATTGTTATTTTAAACTTATACACACACATATATAGATACAATTAATAAATAATTATACATATTTATGTAGGTATTAAATACTTTAAAATTTTTTAGACAAGTTCGTTTTCGTTACCAATCGAAACACGGGAGATTACCGAAATTCGGTTTTGATTGAATCTATCAATGTGTTTTAAATCACATTATGTATTTTTTATTAGTATTATTATTAAACTAATGATAAGTAAGTCAATATAAATAACCTAAAAAATTTTAATAATACAAAGTTAAAATTAAAATTGACATTCCATTATTTTTTTACGTATCAAATATAACTTATATGTTTATGTTAATGGCAGTTAATGAAAATGAGATATACACTTTTCTTAAAATTTCAAATCAGGCTGCAACATTTGTTTTCTAACAGTAAAACACCGAAAACAATATCTCACAGAACATTATTACTTTGTCTATCTCTGCCCACTCAGTTTCTGTAAAAGTTGGCAGTAGAACAGTGGCAGTTTTTCGCATTCAATCCATGTTCCGGTTAATGCGGATATACTGCCGGATCAAATAACCGCAGTAATCTATGTGTAAACTTGTATATTAATATATTTTCAGATGATTTTACATATTAGTATAATTTAAAAATATTAAGATATTTTTATAAGAATATTAAATAAATTCAATGGCTGTATCTTTCGAATTTAAAATATTTCAATCTCTGTCTTAAATCGAGGAATATTACAAAATAAAGCATGCATTTTCGCTACTTCTAATTGTTTGCTATTTTCACTTTCTTTAATTACTTTTTTATTTCTATTATTTTTTTATATGTTACTTTTGAAATTTATTTATTTTGTCTTTTAACAACTCTCTTTCTCTCTCTCTCTCCCTCTTTTTAACCATTTGAAAAATGGTTGTTGTTTTCGGGAGAATGGACCCGATGATGTTACCACTTTTGAATGATGTTACCACTTTTGAATGATGTTACCACTTTTGAATTTAAATTAAATTCTTTATTTTTAGAAGAATTTTTATTTGAATTTAAATTAAATTCTTTACTTTTAGAAGAATTTTTATTTGAATAGTAAATTAAAATGGTTAAAATCATTGTAATAAAGGAGAAAACTAACAAATTTAAAAATGGGTAGACGGAAATTAACAGATACGGAAAAAGCCGAAGCCAAAGAAATGAATGAACGTGAATATCGCATTCAATGATATTAAACACAGTCAACATGTATAAGTTGCTTATTAGTTTGGCGATTCGTATCATTTGGCGAAATTGGTCGACGGGATAACTGAGTAATACTGTATTTGGTTTGGCGCAAAAACGTCTTTCAATGCAGAAAATGATAAAATCAAAAGATTATTGAGCCGCTGAAAACCAATTACGTGTTGAAAGGCGATCACGAAAAAGGAAGCAATTTAATGCCGAACCGATTAATTGTAAAACATCATGTCGCCAGGGCGACCAATCCACTAGCCATGGCGTTTTACTATCGGTCGGTTCTAACCAGGAAAATTTGAGTGCCAATAGTGATTCTAACAAGCCGGAAAATGTTATAGCTATTACTCTTGATTTTCCACCACCTAAAAAGAAAACTAAAAAGCAATCGGCTTGGGAAAAACTGGGAAAAAACTTTTTTGATTCGATGTCTGATGGACCCATTCACAGATGCATGTGCTGCGATCGATTTTGGTTTAAAACCTCCATCACCAAAATTCTGCTCTGTAAAATCAAACAATATATGCCAAAGTCTTACAAGTATAACAGTATATGCCAAAGCTGTATTTTAATAATGATTACTTTTGCACCAACAATGTTAAATAGTTTGAAATGTTTCTTTCGTCGCCAACTTTTATGCTTGGCGACAATAGAGTGATATAACTTAAACGAACCGTACCTTCAAATTGCAGCATGTATAAAGTCATTTATAGCAGTGGCACGGATAATACACAATAAAACAACTGGTATTTAGCTTAAAATGATAGATGAATGTATCGAGTGAAACATTTTTCAAATGGTTGGGGTAATTTCTTAAATTACAATTTTTATTTTTTATTTTTTTTTATTTTATTTTTTTTTTTTTTTGGAATGATTTTATTAATGCATGAGCTTTTCGGAATTCGCATTTAATAATTTTTGTGGAATGACTATAAATCTGTGTACGGAGATGCTAAATAATTCAATACAGGGGTAATTCCTACCATTAAAATGTTATTAGAACATTATTTAAAATGAGAAAAAGTAATCGTCAGGTTATTAAGTCTTCCTTCCTAAATTTAAATTAAAATGACATGTAAACAAAACTGTGCTTCGTATGAACGAAACACTCTTCTTTTAAAAATAAATAACAATTAAAAAGGATCACAATCAAACGATGTATAAATAAGGAACGTATAAACGTTTCTCTTACTTTAACTATAAATCAACTGCTACATTTCTAAGCCACATTTAAAATTTCCGTTTTTCTGTAAATCTTGATATGTGTAAAAAATAAATAAAAAATAAAAACTTTGGCCGTTGCTTCGTCTCAATTATACTGATGCTTTCTTAATTTCTGTGCATATTAATTACGATAATTTGTCTGCCACCCCTTTTTCGTGACTAGGCAGAGCAAATCCTTCCCAAAAGTACGAATTTAGATAACTTAATGGCATTATCAGATTCGAATGATATCTCGAATCAGCCTAAGTTTCTAAATCCGTGCCCATATGAGGTATCAAAGTTTTTAACCTCCCCTCAATACCCTGACAGAATTAGCTATACTAAATGGATCAGGCGTAATACCTTGCAATGTCCTATGGCTTCTTCGCTGCCGATCTTGTATGTGAACAAGATTAAAACATCGCTCGATGTAAGTAACGTGAGAGAGGGATGGAAAATTTTTCTGACACTTGATACGGAGTTCAATAGACTGCATGTTTTGGCAGTCGATCGGATTTGTTTTAGCGGTGGAAAAAAAGAATCTCAAAGAAAAAAAAAAATAGAATAAATGTTTCTTTCTTTTTTTCCCGTAAGAAAAAGTATGAAATATTGGATAACTGCCTAATCGAAAAATCTGACTACAACACAGTTTTGTGAACTCCACCCATTCAATAACAGCTAGTAGGAAAAATAACAGTTATTTTTTTATAACTGTTTATAGTTAATGTGAAATAGTAGCAGTTGTTAGATAACTGCTATTTTATAAAATGTTACTACGATGCGATTTTGTAAAGATTAGAATATGTATGACGACATCAGAAACCAAGGGGTACAAGAGACATAAATTCGATTTGGAGTAAAGCGAGTTTAAAGATAATTAGCGTTAAATTTGAACATCCATAATAATTGACTGAACTGAAATGGGAAACTGCCACTTGTTTCATTGTGAACTTTGAACTCTTATTTCTATAACAGTAAAATAAATAGAGTACAATTTTCTTTAAATTTATAATTAATCTATATTGATATTATTCGGCAAAAGTGGTTTATCTTTAGAATGTAGCACATAGTTAGAAAATCACTTATATTTTTGTACTTGAAAAGAAAAAAGCATATTTCCAGGTCGACTGTGCACTTAGTCATTTTTTTTTTTTTTTTTTTTCAGTTTTGTCACTTATAATCCGGGTTTCTGGGGTGCTCACATCTGCAAAGATAGACTTGAATATCCATAGTAGTTTTAAAATATAAAAGAAGAATTACAAAACACTGTACTCTTTCATTTTTAAGTAAATATAAAAATAAGATAGAAAATTTTAATTAACCCCTTTTTTTTTTTAAAGAAAAGAGGAACGAGAGAGAATCTGTATATTTGCTTTCAGTGAAATCTTTCTAGAACTTAGTTGTACAAAGTGAGTCAATATAATATAGCTGCAAAACCATAAGTGAAGTATTTGTAACAGCGTAATTTTAAAAGAATAGCTAAATCATCCTTTATTTTATTCTGTAAAAAAAAAAAAAAAAAAAAAAAAAAAAAAAAATTACAATAAATTAAGACAACATCACCATCTTACGCAAAAAGGTATTTTCCTCCACATTTCTGACAAACAATTATATATATGTGTGTGTTAGTGTTTACAGTTACTATACTAATAGTAGCTTATCGTGAATGTAAATCGATTGTATAATTAAACCACGGGGAGGGGCATGATTTTATAGCATCTTGAAAGTCTTAAGACAAAACTAGTTAGCTTCGATAGCTATTGAAGGGTCAAGAGGGAAATCGATGATAGCCAATTTTATAAAAGTTGAGCTATAATTGCCATTCGATACCTTGGAAGACTTGCTACCGTTTAATACCCTTGGATCGATGAAAATATGAGTATAGTTTTAAGAAAAATGACACATTAAAAATCGATCGATATACATTTGAAGATATAATATCTAAGTTTTTAATGTGAAACAACTACAAATAACTAATTTGAGATTATCACAATTTACCTTCTTGATTCTTCAATTATTTTCTTTTTTTCTTCGTCAGGTCAAATACAAGTGCAACTCTTCATAAGGCTTTTTCCATTTTTAATCATCTCATATGTGAACTTTCATACAGAGGCTGCAATGAAAAATGTCTCCAGAGAGCTGTGCATATTTTATTTTTATTCATGTTTTACACACATAATATTCAGATACACTGTTAAAAATTTTGCAATACGTTGAACCAATTTTGGTGCTTCAATAGCTGCAATCATAAGATGATGAAATCTTGATACAACACTTGGAGCCAAGGTTCAATCGAAAATCCAAATCTTGGAATAAGATTTTTATCATCTTATGTTTGCAATTACTGCAGCTACTGCAGTACTAAAAGTTGGTGCAACCTAATACAAAATTTTTAACTGTGTGCCAAATCAACTGTGTGATCAAATTATACAGGCGTATATCCTTGTTTACAAGGTGTGTACCTTATGTACCCTATGAGTATATAAAAAGTATTCTAAAGAACCATACTTTGACGACGTAAAGTTTTCGAATTTATTGCAAAATATAACTTAAGTCATCACATACTTTCTAGCAATATTCACGAACGGGGGTATGCCAGAGGTACTATGGGAAGCATGCTGATTTGCACTGTAAAAAAAAAATTCTAAAATAGAACAAAAGATGACCCAAATTGGGTTGTAAGATTTTTGGGTGCAGCAATGTTCCAAACTGAGAATGTCTCTTTGTGATCCAAAATGGGTTTAAAAAAATGCCCACTTTGGACCTATTGCAAGCCCAAATTGGAATCTGAAGCTTACCCAAAATGGGTAAAATTTTAACTCATCTTGGGCAACACAGCTTCAATTTGGGTATTGCAATAAACCCAAAATGGACACTTTTTTTACCCATTTTGGGTAACAGATACATTCCCAATTTGGAACATTGCTATACCCAAAAATCTTACAACCCAATTTGGGTCGCTGCTATACCCAAAAACCTTACAACCCAATTTGGGTCACTGCTATACCCAAAAATCTTACAACCCAATTTGGGTCACTGCTACACCCAAAAATCTTACAACCCAATTTGGGTCACTTTTTGTTCTGTTTTCTTTTTTTCTGATTTGGAACACTGCTGCATCCAAATATCTTACAAACCAATTTGGGTCAGTATTTTGGTCTATTTAAAAATAAATCCATAAAATATTAAAAATTATTATTGTTTTATAATAATTTTTTTTTCTTATAAAGGAAAATATTCTTTTCCACATGTCTAAGTAGAAAAAAGCCATACTATATATATTTTAATGTAAATGTGAAATATTTTTATGAAGATATTATATTCATAAAATACAACATAATTAACAAAAAGTTAAAATTTTTTAGAAAACCAAAATATTAGTTTTTAATCAATCTTTTTTATTTAGATAAAATTACATTATAAACTAAAATAACATAACTGAATTGTTAAAATTACCAATTAAAAAAAACTCATTTAAAATTATTTGAAAAAAAAAAAAAAAGACTTGTTCAACTGATTACTTTAAAATTTTTAATTATATAAGTAATTATATAGCAGCAAAAAGGAGATAAAAACAGAGTTATTTTGAAAATGAAAACTCGCTTTTTAAAACATGAACCAAGTTGTGTTATATTATTTGAGTACTTATACTAACGGAATTACATAATGCCACATTAAGACTGATTTCAAATCCAAAAGAGCTTTTTTCGACACTAATTAAACTTTGTTCAGAAACACAAGAAATTGCAGTTTCGCTGCAAGTAGTTTTGGATAGGTGCTGCATACCGCTTGCCCTTGGTTTACAAAATAGCATTCTCTAATACCTTATTAAAAAAATTAGCACCCTTCTTGCCTCTTAGTAAAAAGTGCCATTAAAAAATTTGTTTGCATAATAAAAATTAACTTAGTGTTGTCGAGAGGCTAAAAAAATCACAAGAATAAATTTAAAAATAAAAGAGAAGGTCTTTAAGAATCCAAAAGTGCCCTTTTATTTAAAATAATTTAACTAAAAAAAGTGACCTCTCATCAACAGAATGCCTGCTGTTTTTTTAACGCAGGAGAAACTCTGAAGTTGCATGTGTTCTTATTTAGAAATTATGTAAACAAAGCGCATTTTCTATTTTTTTTTTTTTTTTTTTTTTTTAGCAAAGACAATAAATAGGCAAACAAGACAAAGGCAATATTTCATAAAATATTGTAAAAGCAACGTTTTTGATCAAATTCATGCTATGGTGAACTGGGCAGACTTTTTGCCGGCAGAAAGTGGTTATAACCAATTTTAACCAGCAGATATTGGCATAAATTCTTTTCATGATATAATCTGATACTTTTTTAGTAGCATTGAATTGCTTATATACATTTTAATCAGGATAAATAAGAAACTAAATATTGTGAATAGCTTTAATAAAAAAAATACATTTGTATTAGAATTTGATGGTTTTTAATCTTTTATGAAGAATCAGTCATGTTATTTGCAGATAATTGAAATCATGAAAACGATATTAAGGACAAAGCACTTGTTAAAATTGTAAATAAATATCCTGATTTATAAAGAAGTTAAATTCTTGTTACAAATGTTAAAATCTATTGCTCTTGCTTAAAAAAAGAGCTGTTTTTCTGTGATTGCTTTTAAAATTTGCTTAACTTTATTTAATAATGGAAATATCATGGAAACTCACAAATGCAAGATTCAAATCTCATTTAATGCAGATTATGGAATGCTATTAGGATATTACTTTTCCCACAAAAATGAATTTGTTCTTTCAATGAAGTAAAATAATTGTACAAGAATTGTCCATTTTTGTGTTGCTGCAATTATTTACTTATATATTTTCACAAGAACCATTTCTCTTTATATGTAGTAGTAGATATTTTTTAAGTTATTGCAGTGTTATTTATTTAAAAATACTCTCAAAAGGGATGTTAAAATATCATAGAACTTTTTGTAACTAACTTTTTTTTTTTTTTTTTTACTTTTTAATAGAAATTCAATCACAAACAATAATATTAATACTATTATTTTTAACACAATCAAACTGATTGGTAAAGTTATCATACGAATTGAATATTTCCAGCTGAGCGAAAAATTCCCAGGCCGGGAATCGAACCCGGATAAGCCAAGTATCCGGGTTCGATTCCCGACCTGGGCAATTTTTCGCTCAGCTGGAAATATTCAATTCGTATAATCATATTAATAGTTAAACTTGTATAGCATCAGACTACCATTATGAAAATTTTTTTTTTTTTTTTGAAGTGACAGAAAATTATTATATAAACAAAAGACATTTATATGATCCTTTTGAAACTTTTCCCTACTTTGAATAATATTCATAATCTTTATTTTAATTTTTTGACTAAATTTTTATACATTAAATACATGTGTGAATTATAAATCATTGCAGGTTAAAGTTCTTACTAGTATTATTTCTTTGGCAGAAACTAGTTTCTGTCATATCGATTTTAACCACCCTGGTCTTGATGGTGAATGCATAAACCTGTATTAAATTATTCAAAGACACGAAAACAGACTGGGGCAGATAAAATAAACACATTTTTCAAAAAATTCAAAATTTACATTTATTTCTTCACAAAACTATTCTTTTAACAGACCACTTACAGCATTACATTCTGAAACTGGTGCTAATAGCATTTCACTTTTTAGAGCCAAAGTACTGATTAATAAGGCAGTTTTTGGAATGTGCCATGAACTATGTTAAAATTACAATATATGCTAGCAGTTACAAAATCACCATAATCAGACATTTTTCAAAAAACACTATGCCATCAAAAGTCTTTCTTTGCATCCTCAATAATTACAAGTAGTTGAAGCGAATATATTCTGGCGAGAACAGAGTTCACAGCATTATTATCCTGAAATAATAAAAGTAATAGTGACTTTTTAATTGTGCTAATTGCAAGACATAAAAAATATTCTAATAGAGAAATACAAAGAGCAAATAGATAACAGTTAAACGTTTTAAGAATTTGAATATTTACTTATAGTACATACAAGAAATTATGCACTTTTGGGATAAAAAAAACACAGCAATAGGTGATTAAGGGTGCTCTTCAGCAATTAGGTAAGTATTTTTAACACTAGATCTCTCTATAGTAATAACTTGAATGTTGAGTGGTAAAGAGAAGTGCCCAGCAAGCTTTTCTAAGTTATTTACTACTTGTGTTTGTTGTTCTTTCAATATTGTTCATATTCATGTACATTTTCTTTTTTGCAGTAAAAAGGATATGCATAACATATATAATATATTATACAAGAAGGCTGAAAATAAATAGAATACAGAATGAATTATAATTTTGATGTTTTTATCAATTTTATCGGTTGTGTGGACACCTCGATAACTTTTGATTGTGTAATTTTTTTCAAGACAACCCCAGTTGCTTCAGTTTGCAATGCTTTTTATACTATACCCGATTCGATTTTATAAAGTCATGTGAGGGTGAACTGGAATGAGCCGGCCATAACCTTTCCCAGCACAATAAATTTTAATTCCAATTCTGCAAACGGCAACAAGAATATTTTAATGAAATTTTGCTTTTGCAATGAAAGCTTAAACTAAAGATATTAACAGACATTTAAAAGCCATAAATATGGATATGTAATACTTAGGTACATGAAATATTTATGTTAAAATAATGTTTTCATATATATATTTTAATAAGACTTTAAAAAAATGAATTTTACCTCTAAATCTGATTAATTACATCAACATAGTAAAAAATATTATCACTGCATGTAATTATTAAACCACTTAGCGGAGAGATACAGTGATAACATGTAGCCAGTGGCGCAGACCCTGAAAAATTTCTGCAGACCTTGCAATATCTTGGCAGACCCTGAAAAATGCAGGTATGAGATTTTTCCATAATTTTGCGATTTTCCGTGGGTTTTTTTTTCGCTATTTTTGACATTTTTCGCGGCAGTGATTTGTTCCGAAATTTAAGAAAGACATCAATCCGAAAATTTGAAGATAAGATCACGGAAAAAACTCAATTTTGTCAAAAGATCGTGTAACAAACGTGAACAGTGTCAAAAAAAAAAAAAAAAAATATCGGGAAAAATTGCCACTTTCGTCAAAAGATCGCAGAAAAACACTAATTTCGTTAAAGGGTTGCGAAAAAACATCAATTTTGTGAAAGGATCGTAGAAAAAACACGAAAATCGTCAAAGAATCGAGAGATAAATGCGAATTTTTGCAAAAGGTCGCAGAAAAATACGAATTTTACAAATAGCGGGAAAAACGTGGGTTTTTTCATAGAATTGCAGAAAAAATGCATATTCTGTCAAAAAATCGCGAGAAAATTGCGAATTTTTAGCATAGTCTAAAAAAAATCGCGGTAAAGGCATGAATTTTGTCAAAAAATAGTGATAAAATCGCAAATAATTGCGAAAAAAACTTTAAATTCGTTTAAAGATAGCAGGGAAAAAGGAAAAGTGCGAAATTCGGTAAAAGATCGCGGGGGAAAATTGCGAATTTCTTCAATGAATTGCGAGGAAAAATGCAAATTTCCAAAAAATCACGAATTTTAGCAAAATAGAGTAAAAAACTCTAATTTTGCTCAAAGATAGCAGCGAAAAAGCAGAAATAAAATGAAAATATGATAAAACTTTAATAATTTCTTTTACTGTAATTTATACTTCAATCTTCGATGTAATTTATATTACAGTATTCTTTGACTTTTTAAAAAATTTCTTTTAAGATACTTTTATTTGATCTGATATTTATTCCTGAGATGATTGAGCAAACTTATTTTCACGTGTTATAAACTAAAATTTTTGTCTCGTACCCATTTTTCTGCAATTTATGTGTTAAACTAGGGATGCGCAACCTGTTGCCTGCGATGGGTTAACGTATCGCCTGCGAATTTCGTCAATTTACAACTAGAAAAAATTGCAATTTTTGTGAATATGTTGCAGGAAAGGAAAAAAATCATAAATTTCATCAATTTATCGGGCAAAATATAAAATTTCGTCACTTAAGAATCGCAAATTTCATTGATTGGCACGAAAAAATCGCGAAATTCATTGATCATGGGCAGGAAAAGCGAACTTTGCCGATATGGCTCAGGAAAATCGCAAGTTTCACTCATCAAATATGGAAAAATCGCGAAATAACAAATTTCCCCTATCGGGCACGGAAAATTCGCGAGTTTTGTGGATCATGCACGGAAAATTCGAGAATTTTGTCAGTTGGACGCAAAAAATCGCACATTTCGTTGATCGGGCAAGAAAAAATCTTCAATTGTTTATAATGCTCGAAAAAATTGCAAAAAAAAAAAAAAATGTTTTTTTCGGTTTATCGTGTGAAAAAACGTGAATTTTGTTGATCGAATACAAAAAAGTCAAATTTTGTCGATCAGGCACAAAAAAAAAAAAAAAAAAAAAAAAAAAAAAAAAATCGCAATTTTTTTGATAAGGAACGAAAAATTCCGAATTTGACGATGTAAAATTTTTAATTCCATTGATCGGCTGCAAAAAAAAAAAAAAATCGTGAATTTCGTCAATTTATCAAGAGAAAAAATGGTGAGTTTCATCTTCTCGCGTAAAAAATGAAAATTTATTGGAAAAATCGTGAATCTTGTTGATCGGGTGCGTATTTCGTCAATTAAGGGTGGAAAAAGCGGGAATTTTATTGATTGGATTCCAAAAAATAGCAAATTTTGTCGGTTCAAAACGAGAATATTGCGAGTTTTGTTGATCACACATGGAAAATTTGTTAAATACATCAATGAAGCTTAAAAAAATTCTAAATTCCGTTGATCGGGTGCGGAAAAATCGAGAAATTTGTCGATCATGCGAAGAAAATCGTGAATTTTCTCTATTCACTTCGTCAGAATTGTGAATTTTGCCAATTAATCATGGAAAAATCGGGAATTTAACCGATCTGGAACGGAAAAGTCGCAAATTTCGTCGATTAGCTTTGTAAAAATCGCAAATTTCCCTGATCCACTTTGTAAATTTCGAATTTTGTTGATTAGCTTTGTAAAATCTGCGAATATCGTCGATCAGATTCGTAAAAATTTCGAATTTTGTTGATTGGGAACGGAAGAATCTTGAATTTTTGCAAAGTAGGGTCGGAAAAATTCCGAATTTCGTCGGTAAATCACACAAAGGAAAATCTCGAATTTCGTCAATCAGACGCGGAAAAATGAGAATTTTATTGATTATGAGAGTAAAAATCGTGATTTTCGTCGATCAGCTTTGTAAAAATCGCGAATATCGTCGATCGGATTAGTGAAATTTTCGAAATTTGTTGATTAGGAGCGGAAATATCCTGATTTTTTTCAAGCAGGCTCGGAAAAATCGCTAATTTCATCGATAAAGCACAGAAAAATTGCAAATTTCATTGATCAAGTTCAGAAAATTCGCAAATTTCGTCAATTAAGCACGGAAAAATTGTGAATTTCAGCCATCATGCGAAGAGAAATCGCAAATTTTGCCGATCATGCGAAGGAAAATCACAAATTTCATCGATAAGACGCTGAAAAATCACAAATTTCGTAGATCGGCTTCGTAAAAATTGCAAACTTTTCTGCCAGGCACGAAAAAAATCACAAATTTCGTCAATCGACTTCGTAAAAATAGTGAGTTTCGTCGATCAAGTGCGGAAAAATCACAAATTCTGCCGAACAAGAGCGGAAAAATCGACGAACGATATGTTTGACTTTTTCTTTTGAGCAATAGAAATGTTCAACTCATTACTTATTTTAATCATATACACTCAGGAACATTGAAAATAGCGACCCAAGAAGAAAGCTATGTACAATTACGAAACTTTGCAAATAAGTACAGCGTAATGTGATATGCAAATGATGCAATTTTTGTGCCAATACGCATGCTCATACACGCCGAGATGGCGCTACAATCAGGAAGAAGGTGCTATATAAGCCAGCGCAAAATCGAAGATTCATAAACGCGACGATTACCTACTGATTGAAGGAAGACTTTGGTAAGCGAAACATGCCAGGTAAACGTGCTAGAAGACATTTTTCACAGTTAAGCGAGTTTGAGAGAGGCCTGATCATCGGAATGAAAACTGCAGGCTGGTCGACGCGCCGTGTTGCTGGCCAGGTGGATCGTTCGGAGTGTGCCGTTAGAAAATGTTGGGAGCAGTGGACACGAGAAGGTACCCACGTGCGGAGAATTGGGTCTGGAGCGACCAGAAAGACCACGAGAAGAGAGGATCGAAGGATCGTGCGGCAAGCACTCGTGGACCCCACAGTGACTCGTTCAACGATTCGAGCAGACGTAGGCGTAGCAATTGTTCCCCAAACAATTTCCAGACACCTTGCAGAAGCAGGTCTAAAATCCAAGCGCCCTTTTCGTGCACTCCCTTTAACACCGGAACATCGGCGACTGCGTCTACAGTGGTGCCAAGCCAGATCAACGTGGAATGTCACAGATTGGCAAAAGGTTGTGTTTAGTGATGAATCCCGGTTTGTTTTGGGGACAGATGACAACCGTGTACGGGTGTGGAGGCGCCCTGGTGAGCGGTACAACTCCTCCCACACTGTTCCACGTCACACTGCCCGCACAGCTGGTGTAATGGTTTGGGGGGCCATAGCCTATGATAGCCGGTCCACTCTAATTGTGATTCATGGAAACTTAACGGGCCAACGTTATGTTGATGAGGTGCTTCGACCCCATGTAGGACCTTTCCTAAATGGTCTCCCAGGGGCGATTTTCCAACAAGATAATGCTCGTCCGCATACAGCAAGAGTTGCTCAAGACTTCCTACGTCAATTTCAGACTCTTCCATGGCCGGCCCGCTCTCCTGACTTGTCCCCTATAGAGCATGTGTGGGATCAGCTAAAACGTCAGATGCCATCGTGTCATTCGGTGCATGATTTGGTGTTGGCTGTGCAAGATTTATGGACCCATCTGCCTCAGGACAACATCAGGTGTCTAATCAACTCTATGCCAGACCGTGTGGCGGCATGTATTGCAGCTGGAGGTGGTCCAACGCGCTATTGAAGTTGCCCTGTATTTGCGTCGTTGCACACCCTGTATTTGTTTAATTGTCTTTATTTTGAGATCAAGTCAATCTCTCATCCGTATCATTATGTGTATTAAATTTCATTTCAATCCGATGCTTTCTTCTTGGGTCGCTATTTTCAATGTTCCTGAGTGTACATAAAAAATTGACCTAAACCCACGATATCTAATGCTTACTGCTGTAATAAAGGTGTTAAAAGTAGAAATTATTTATATCCAATAATCTGAAACACTAATTATAAAGAAAAATGAGAAAATATCTTTGAATTCTTTTAAAAAATTTTTGTAAAAGAAAAAAAAAAAAAAAAAAAAAATTGTTTTCAACCGTGATCTGAACAAACATTAATTTAGCATTAGAGCTGCAGGACAAAATTGGGAAATTTCATTAGTGGCAATTTTTTTTATTTAAAAATACAAACAGTTTAAATGTCTATAAGTATTAATCTATAAGGCTAACTCAAATAAATATTAATAAATGTTAATAGTAACTCAAATGTTAATATAAATATATTGGAACTTGAAAAAGTAGAATCATTGATGAAATGTAAGTAAATTGTATTCTTTCCTTGTAAAAAAGTGACCACAATGTGGCCGCTGATAAACAATTTTTCACTGGCCACTTTTTTTCATTTGCTGGCCTTGTGGCCAGTGGCTAATGCTAATTTTGCCCTTTAATTAGAGCAATTTTCTAAAATAATATAAAAATGTTAACATTATTATTTGGGTTGAACTTTTGTCGCAAAAAGCATTGTGTAAACTACAGCATGAAACTTAAACATAAAGATAATAATTACCTATCTTTTGATGCTGTGTGAGTGCACAGAAACAATAGCTGCTCGAAGCTTCATTACTTTCTTCATACTCATATGACGATCATAGCTTAAACACCTCTTAGATTAGCATATTCGCTTTCTGAAAAAAATCACAAATAGAAATAATATATTCAATTTTGGCAGCATTGTTTATTTTCAGAAATCACAATCCATTAAAAATAATAGTAATAATAACAAAAATCAAAAATATATAAATATTTTACATAATACAATATAGTAAATTTTTGCTTCATATGTACTATTAATTTACAATCAAATTCATAAATAAGGGCCATTCCATGCCCAATTAACCAGTGACTCAACCTTATCCTTTCAGAGTTCGATAAAACTCTCAGGAATTTTTCTGCTTGATGATATAAATGAGAATATATGTTCATTTTTTTTCGCATTAAAATTTCATATCGTTAATTAGATAGTATTTTTAAAAATTTTGAAAAAATTGTATGTTTGTTGTAATTTTATAAGCTTAAAATTCTGAAATTTTTATAGTGGGAGCTCATTGGGATCAGGAGTTATCAAATAAAAGCAAAAATTAACAATAAAATAACAATTTAATTCTATTTGTTTTGTTATTTATGATTTGTATGGTAATTTTTAGCTTTTATTTTATAACTCTTGATCCCATTGAGGTACTACTCTAAAAATTTCAGAATTTTAAGCTTATAACATTACAACAAACTTACTTACATATTTTTTCAAAAGTTTTAAAAATAACTATCTAAATAAATAAATATATATACTAACTATGCATAGTCAACTTGCATATCAAATTAAACCTTATAAATTCCACTTTGAAATGAGTGGTCATAAAATTTTCTATGTAAGTCAAAAAATGATGATTTTTCAAAATTTAAATAATTGTATGAAAATTTAAAGCAATAAACAAAAAAATAAAAGTATGCTCTAATTTATATCATCATAGAGAATGATCCCTGGCAGTTTCATTGAAATCAGAAATGGTCAGGTTGAATATTGAATTATTTTGGTTGATTTGACATGGAATGACCCTAAATGAAATTTTATTTAGTAATTAATCAACCATAATAGCCAAAACATAATTACAAATTTAGCAAAAACATTGTGACCCCCATCAGAAATACAAACTGTTTTCATTATTCAATAAATTGTAGACCTAACAATCATTTTTAAAAGACAAGGCACATATGTCATATATGCACCAACATACATAATTGATGCCGAAACGGCATTATTTTGAGAGATTTGGTATACAGGCTATGTTTACTTATAAATAAATTATTTACTTTTATAATATTTTTAAAATTTTAAAGTGTAGTGAGAATTGTTTAGCCAAAATAAATAAGTAACTGTTACTAGAATGTATACAAGTATCACATAACAACATGCAAAGAGAAGAGAGAAAAAAAATAGCATATAGAAGCGAGCTTAAAAATAATACTCAGAAGATTAGAAAAAAAAATCTTATAAACCAATAATATATTGCACAACTAAATGCACACCAGGGTTTGTGATTGTTTTGATTTTTTTAATCTTTCAGAACTTTATTTTATGACTTTTCTTATCATTTTTAAAATAAAAATTATACACATACACATGGATGTTATAAGAATTATCAAACATAATAATATCACACAATTAACATAAATGATTAAAATGTAACATTTTAGGCAATAGAAAAACCTTTACTACACAAAATGCATCGAAAAGTACAAAGGGACAAGGGGGGGTAGGTAATAAACTGATGTTTAATTACTCCATTTTTAACTACACCACTTTTATCAACGAAAAACCCCTCCCCCCTTCAAAGAAAATTCTGAAATGACACTCCTGTTTCTAATTTTCAAACATACCAAACCAAAAGGCAGTTAAACACTCGTTACACTTAGGCAAATAAGGTTATTGCAGTAAAAAGCTAGTTGATCATGAATTCTACAAGTTCCCCCCCCCCCCCCCCAAGCCACAGAAATGCCTCCCGGAGAAAAGTGTGCAGATTTAACACTGTTAATACGATAACTGTACAGGTATCTTCCACACTCTAAAGGACCAAGTTCCACTATTAGATTCAAATGAATATTCACTATGTGTTTCAAATTTTGCTCAAATTTATAATAATAAGGCATCACCAAAGAGAGCAGAAAAAGAGAATTCTTTTTTAAACTTTACACTTCATCTACTTTTTACATAGTTAAGGTTTTATCTTTCTAAAAGCAGTTTAATTATCTGTATTATATTAAAACTAAATTACATTAAAGTAAATTATTAAGTTTGTTTACAGCTTAAATTAATTTTAAAATAGTAATAACAACAATAAAAACAGATTTAAATCAACGATTTAAAATAAAATTTACATAGTACAAAACATCAATACTTGAAAAATGAATAATTTACAACTAATAAGTAATTTAACAAAACTACAGTTATCAAAACAAAGCATTATTCAGCATTTAAAGCATTGGATATCTTTTAAAATATGTTCATGTTTTATATGACTTAATATATACACTATATAATACATTAAAATCTTTTAAAGTCTTCAATCAATCAAAAATGTTGCAGCGAACTTAGAAATGCACTTTATCGTTAGTGAAAATGAATCGTAACTTTCGATGAACTTCTAAAAGTTACGCATGAAAAAACATAAACATATTTTTAAAGCGATTACTTGAATTAATTAAGATTACATAAAGTAAAAAATAGAAAAATACATACTTAAATAAATCCAGTTATAGTTAATAAAGAAATTGTTGCACGAACAACAAATTATCACATAAGTTCGCTAAGAACGATAGCCGAAAGCTGCCCAACACACGAGGGAGGATGGAAAGTAAACAACATGGCGGCCTCTACCTGTTGCCATTCCCCTAGTATGAAAATGGCGTCAGCCACGGAACCAATTTGGGTACAGTCAAGATTCCGTTTGGGTAGCAGTAATTTGGGTAGTAGCTTTTGCTCGTTTTGGAATGATTTTTGCCGAGAAATTTGATTTGGATATGATTTCACCCAATTTGGTGATTTTATTATTTTTTTTACCTAAATTGGACATTAGTCTAATTTGGAGCTGTTCTGTTTTGGAGTTTCATTTTTACAGAGTGCCTTCTTTTAAAACGAGCCTAATGACATAGTTGTTTATTTGAACATTGAAAATTATCCCTTTTCGTTCTGGAAGCTAAAATAATACTAAAAAGCAAACAAAATGACATCATAGACGACGTAAAAAAGAATTTTTCGTAAATTAATACTTTTACAGGATCAGTAATTATGGTTCACAAATAGGGATCTAAAATTGGAATTTCCCTCGAAATACCAATTTTATTATACTTAAACTAAATTCACACAATCGCAAATTTAAAGCTTTTAAACAAGTGAATAGTATCCAAACCCTCAAAATATTTTATTGTAAAGGATTTAAATTACATAATTATCAAAAATTCTCAATTTCTTGGCCACACCTTGAAGACATTTTGCAAACTCAGATGAAAATAGCATCTATTGTATGAGGAAATCAGTATAGAAGTTGTCATTTGCTTGTTTGTTTTTAAATCAAAAAACATTCAGATTGAGCTATTAAGAAGTGTAGAAAATTTAAGCTTATAGTTATTATGTGAGGAAAAGAACAGAAGTTCACATATGTAGACCCAGAGCGAAGGGGATGCTGTACATCTCTTTAAATTGTTCCCTTTTCACACCCCTAGGTACAACAATCTTTTAAAATCTTGTTTTTATTTTTTATTTATTTTTTTTATATTTATTTATTTATTTTTGTAATTTAATCAGGGTTAATAAAACTCATTTTCGACTTTTCAGTCGTCATACTATTTTTATTTTTATTTTATAAAAATTTATGCATTTTAGAAGCAGGATTGCTTGGATACTTTCCTTGCACTCTGAGCGAGGATTTTAGTTTTGTAGCTTTTATGTGATGGTATCTGAACATTTTGTTTGTCATTTGAAGTTAAATAATGCTTGTGAAATGTAGCAATATATAAAAGGGAACCATCTTCTTTCTCTATATTCAATTGCAAACTTCACTTCATTTTTTTTTTTTTTTTTTTTTTTTTTTTTTTCAGGAAAAAACTTAAAAGTAATTTATACTCTTAGATCTAAACAAAAATGACATTTTTATATTTTTGCATTATAATTAATATTAATACTCAATTTTAACAACTGTCAAAAGTTTAAATTATTTCAAAAAATTATTTAATAACTGCTTTTTAATAAAACTTTTAATACATGCAAAACTGATATTAGATTTGTTTTTAAATTTGTATTAAATGAACTAATTTGTATATTTCATCATTATTTGTTCTTAATATTTCATTTAAAATCTACATGAAGTGCAAAATATGATCTTGATCCAAGTAAATATTAACTTCATACAGTTATTACAGTTTAATTTGAATCTCAGATATAAAGTATGAAAAATTTAATGAAAGTTTGTTACATAGTTTTAAAACAATTGTTTCTTCAAAAACTGATCTTGTTGAAATTAAAGTTTCGTCGAATATTTAATAAAATAAAATAAAGTTACAATTTTACATTATATTTTAAGTGACGAGAAACAGCTATTAATAGAAGTAAAATTAGTAAACGTATTAATTTTCTAACCCTGTTTCCACTTCTTGATTTTAATTATTTTATAAATAGTTCTAATTTGGTTTAATGTTTTATACAATTCTAAGTTTACTAATTTTTAATTAGAATGACTTTCTTTCAACTCTGTCCCTCCCCCCTCCAGTTAACATAAACACTCCCCAGATGTCACAATATTATCTATTTGAATAAGTAATCTTGGATTATTTAGAAGCATATTAAAGATCTTAAATTGTCGAACATAGATTTATTATAAGATAATCTTACAAATTTTGGCAATTACCTTATTTTTTAATTCTAAGTAATGCAGCTTATGAAAAAAATAATAATAAATAAAAAATACCTATTATATTTATATTCTTCAATTAGAGGTTATCCGTTATTTAAAAAACGTAATCATGTAATATTTCCTCTACTTACACGAAATAAAACAAAATCAAATCATTATTTTGTGTCGTATTATTTTATCCATTTATTTACCCTCGATCTTAAAAGCAATGGGCTCTTAGAAAAGAAGTTATGTGTAATGTTATTATACTTTTCTTGAGAAGTTTACATAAATTTCCTGTTTCATGTATAATTAGAGATTTTTTTCATCTAGAATAGTAACATTTTGCAAAAGTGTAATAAAAACGAAAGTTTCGTGAGAAAAAAAAATCACAATTATACTTAACAATGCATTGTTTTCAAAATCTGTTAAGTTTAATTTTCTTTTTACAAATACATAACAATACATTCACATATATCAACAAACATCAGAAAAACATTTATTAAATAAAAATTATATCATTTCAAAATATTGCGAATTTCACCGTACACTTTTTCAATTACTACTTAGATTTAACAGTTCGAATGTGAAAAAAGAAAAGTGATCGCATAGATCTGATTTCAAGAATATATTGTTTTTCAGCATTAAACTTGATTAAAAGAAAAAAAATGTAGAATTATTTGAGTAAGTTACGATGAGGGTTTTTTTTTTTTTTTTTTTAAATAAGATTGAGAAAATATTAATGGTAAATGATAAAATATAATTAGGCTGATTTGATGTAGACGAATTAATTGAAAACTCATGTAAGAATTTTATATAATTTATTTTGACTTGAAGAATGTTTTTAAAATGTTATAATAGAAAGATAGAAGGATTTTCTGAACTAAAGATGCTTCAATCAAAAGAGGCAACGCACTAAAGAAATAGAGATGAAAATGAACTTTTCAACATTTGTTATATGTGCATATTCGTTAAATTGTAATGTTCCCAATTCGAAAAATTAGTCCGTAAACGTGCAGGATTAGCTTCCAAAGAGAGTAAAAGATAAAAATAAAGATAAATAAATAAATAAAACCAATCAGTGAGTGTATCACCATTTTTGAGTATACCACCCAATCTTTATGGTTTTCTGTTTTAAAAAATGTATCTCAATTTTCAAATTTTTAACTTAATTCACATATATGCTTAAAGGTAAAAAAATATTTCTTTAAAATTATCTTGTTACTTTGATTTTTATTTATTATTTTCTTCCATTTTCAAATACAGTGCTGAGTGAATGTTTGAAGCGACAAATGTTCTCAAAACTGGAAACACTAAAATCATATACATGACTTTTAAACTAAAACATTAGTAAAATAACTGAATTATGAAAGTAATAATAACATAAAGAGACATGAATAATGCCCTTATGGGCACACAGAAAATCTCGACAAGTAAAATGAAGCAATTTTTGCGAAACATTTCATATCATGTATTTTACTTTAAGGTGGCCAGGGACACATTTTAAAATAATTTTTATTTATTAAGTTAAAATTTTAACTTTTTTTTTTTTTTTTTTTTTTTTTTTTTTTTTTTTTTTTTTTTTTAGTGTGTGTGATTATTAATCATATCATTTGTGAACATAATCACATGATAAAACTTCTCATAATTTTTTTAAATAAATTTTAAAATTTATTAAAATATTGGGTAGTTTAAAATCGTCATAACTCAAAATATCAATTGTATAATTTATTTTTATTTTTTTTACATTTAAATAAACAGAAATATCTAAATTTTAATTTTGATTCAGCATTTTGAAAAATATTATTTTTTTTTAAATAAAAATATTTAAAGTAAAAATAAGAAAACTATATTATTTTTATGAAAAAATCATATTTTTAAAATTAAATATTTTTTTTTTAAACTTACTGAATCAAAATTAAGGTAAAACAATCAAAAAAGACATGTTTCAAGTTTGAAGCATTTATTTTTAACGGTTTTGAGTTGTAACAATTTAAATCCAAGAAATTGCGAAAAAAAAAATCTTGAAGAAAAATGCATTTTTATGATTCACGAAAGTCATTTCCAAGACAACTGTTGCTTGAAATCTAGATTTTGAAAACAAACCAAAACGAAAAAATTAATATTTCCTCTTCTGATTAGGATAGAAACATGATTTAAACGTCATTTTAAGCAGAAAAAAATAGAGAAATTTTTAATGTAATAAAATCTTAGAAAATTTGAAGATTTTTGTGCCCCGGACTTCCTTAAATAGAGATAAAAATTTACGTTTTTTAAGTCAAAAGAAATTAATTTCATGTATAAGTTTTCAAGAACTATTACTTTTTATATATCTCTATGATTTTTTTAACATGTCTGCTTGGTGCATTTAAAAATCTGTTGAATATATTAGTTTAAAATTTTATATTGGTGTCTAAAACATACTATTTGAGAATAATAAGGAGCAGTTTTCATTTTGGACTAAAAGAAATAAAAGTAAAAATTTTTTTCTAAAAATCTTTGAAAATCCTAAAAATTTTATGAACATATTTTTCAGAATTTAAAAAAATCACTCAGGCCTATTAATGCTAAGAATTTTTAATAGAAACAAGTTAGTTGCACAATTTTGAAAAGTTTCAACTGTTTAACTAAAATATATTTTTAGAAAAATGTACCAAAACATAAAGAAAACACAGTTTGAGAAAAAGGTAAACAAATTATACATTATCCACAATGCTTAAAATATATTATTTTTATATGTTTATATATTCAAGATCAGTACAAATTACATATGCATGAAATCAACTTAGTTCTCTCTATGTTCCATGTGCCCTTAAATGTTAAATAAAAGAATTTTTTGGACAAAAGATAATCCCTAAAGGTGGGCTTGACTGAGATAAAATTCAAGTTCTTAATAAGTTATAAACTGTTTTAGTATGTGGCATATAAACTATTTTCATTTTGATAATCATTTTCTAATAAAAACAATTTGTTATATACATCCTAACTTCTGAATAAAATATGAACAAAATAAAATCTATTATTATTGTTACATTTGTACATACAAGAGTCGATTTCTGTATGTACTTTTCTTGGCCACTTAAAAAATAATCTCTGGTTTATGTCTTATTATTATATAAGATTCCAGGGAAAATATTCCACGAAGATTATTATCTGAAAAAAATGATGATAGAAAAAAAAGACCGTTTCGACTTTTGTATATACTAAATAAGCATAGTTAAATATATACGTATTTGTAAACAATTAATTAACTTATTTTAAGGGGTTACATTTAGTCATGGAATAGGATAAAAAAATATGTTACGTATAGAGATCTATATAACAGTTAGCTTTACTTCAACTTGCTTTAGTATAACTATTGATGTGTAATATTATTACATACATCTTTATTTAGAATTTGGTTAATATTGTTACTTGAACTTGTTAGATAATTTTGGATTCAAAGAAGTTATACATAAATATATATGTGTATGTATGTATAACCTCCCCCATGCTGAGTTTAGTTGATGTACTCAATAAATCTTCAGAAATCATAAACGGCCTGGTAGCTGCCATTATAGTAACATTGAAAGTGGCTATAGAAAAAGAAATAAAAGAATCAAATTATGTGTATAATATTCAGTGAACATGTACTTAATATATCCAAATCACAGATTTCAACGATACTTCGTTACGTAAAAAAATGGTAAAGTTTATGAAAGATTTGTAAATCTTATTAATTTAGTTGGATTCAAGTTGCAACATACTGATGTTGCCAAGCACATTTTCAAAGTGGTGAAAGAATATCACTTTCAGGATAAAATATTATCATTATCAGTTGATGGTGCTATATTACAAGCTTTAAAATTATGCCATCTTTTTGATATGAAGGATTTTCAGTATAAATATTTTGTTCCGTGTTATTTGCATGAATTTGGTCGTATTTTAATACAAAGTGTATCATCTCGTTTAGAAGATTATGAACTTTTTTCAAAACCTTAACTGCTATTCAATATTTTTTTGAAAATATATTTTTGTAAATTCCAGAACATGTTGCTTTTGGAAAATCCCCAATTAAAAAAGAATGAGTGGCACAAGACATCTCCCTTCATAACATTTCTCGATACATATAGAAAATATCTTCTTGACTTCTTTGAACACGAACAAATTTTTTCTAAATATTTATCAGGAGAGGACATAATTAAAATGATAGCATTTAATGTATTTCTGGAAATTTTTAAAATTATTTTCTCACTGAAAATCTTTGGCGGATTATTCTTTAATTATCTTGATAACAACGTGAGTTTTCCATCTAATATTTTTAACAAAAGTTTTGACGCACAGTTAATGAACTTTAAATCTAATGTTCAGGAACTTCAAGCAGGTGGGTTTAATGAGCTGTAGACTGAAGCTGTTACAGAAAAAAAATGGCGAGAAGGCTCCTGAATCTGCAAAAGTTGGTGCGATGAACAATCCAGATAAAAAACAGTTACATTGCTTTATTTGAAATAGTTTTGAACCAAAATAATTAAAGAAATTGATTTCAGACAAAAAGATGTTTTGAAATTGAGATTTTGTTATATATTTCTCGAATGCAGTAGTACTGGAACTCTAGAATTTGACAAAATATTAGTTTCCCTGTTGTTATTTGAATTTCTGTTCGATTTTGACAAAGTCACTTTAAACGCTGAGATGATGGTCGTGAAAGAAGACCATGCGTCACTGTTAAAAAATAAATCTTTGCACGACATCATGGAAAATATTCGCGAGGACTATAATGTCTCTGATATTTTTTCTCAACTTTATAAATTGGGTGGATAAATTTTGACAATCCCTGTATTGCCAGCAGTCAAAGACTTTGATAACAGCAAATCGAAATTGAAACACATAGAAAAATTCTCTTACATTCCACAAGGTAAAAGCACACCTTTCAGGGAAACAAGTGTTTTATGTGTAGAAAAAAATTTGCTGAATAATCTGCAGTCTTCAGATAGTTTCTATGATGATGTAATCAAAAAATACCACATGATGAAAAATTTAGGACTGATTTAATTTCTTTGAAGGATCTGCAATCTTCAGAAAGTTTATAATGATGATTTCATTGAAAAACAATGGAAAAAATGGGATGGATTTAATTTCTTTGAAGGATCTGCGATCTTCAAATAACACACCGTCTATGGATGTATATATATATATATATATATATATATATATATATATAGATGCCTTTTTTTTTAGATTTATTTTTATTTTATAATACAGCATTTAAAGATAATTATGATATATTATTAAAATAATAATTATAGTATAATAAATATATTTGGTATTATTACCATTCTACCTCTGGGTCATTTTTGCATATCTTTCGTTGGCATTGCATCTTAAATTTATCTTATGTGATTTTTTAAAGCAGTTATTAATTAAATAAGGATTATTATAAAAAAATAGAAAAAAAATTGATTTTTTTTTAATGATGCCTATCTGAAGTTTTTATCTTAATGAAACTAAATAAAAAAGAAAAGTGTTCATCCAGTATCTGCACAAATATATAAGAAAAGAGTTGACCAAAATTATAAATATATTCAGCAGTTTTTGAATAATCGTGGTGACTTATTTGAAAAATGCACTTTTGGAGGAAAACAAGTTAAATTTTTTGTGCTAAAATCACAGTATACAATATTTAGTATTATTGTTATTATTTTACCTACACAGAATCATCTCTTCCAGCACCATTATTTTTTCTTCAGTTGATAAACTCTCTAAAACAGCGTAACTTGCATAAAATCAACTTTTCGAAACTTATGACTATTTGTAACCCCTTAATAAAAATATTTAATTGACGATAACATATATAGTATGTATTTTTAAATGATTACAGAAAAATATGCACATGATAAAATTAAACATAGATGATAAAAGTAATAAAAATCAAAATGTATGAACTTTCCCTAGAGAAATGTAATAATTCATATTTACATATAACTGTTGTACGATTAAAAATTTTCAAAATAAGAATCATTTACATGTAAAATATGTACATTTTTACAAGTTAAAAAAGTTTTGTAAGATTATTTCTTGACTTTCTTTTGGCAAGAACAAAGAATTAAATTCGGTTGATCAGTTGCAAAAAGTGTCGTCAAAAAGTCGTTTAATAGCACATAAAAAACATCCTAAGATATCTATTAAAAATGTTTATCTAATTCAACAATGACTTTTGTTCACATCTGAATGATTATATTTCACATACATTATTTACAATATTTACACTTAGAATATTTTGTATATAGATACTACTTCAGATAAGGGTGACATAGGTTTTCAAGTAGTATAGTTTTTAGTGTTTTTATTTGAAGTCATCCATAGTTATTCAAGCATTTGCATCAGGCTTGTATAAGAGAGCTCGTCTTGAGCTTTTTCTTTTCTTTTTATTGATCTCGGTATTGTTTCTTCGTCTAATCATTCTTAAATTGTAACGCATGCTGAATTCCATTTAAAAATCGACGAGGACGTCTCATGGAAGAAAAGGTGCGTGTAAAAGTGTGCCTTGGCACTAAGTTATTTCTTTAATCGTCGAGATAACTTGAATGTGATAAAATTCAAATCCTATATTACTTTTTTTTCACAAACAGCAATAAACATTCATAGTCAAGATTCTAATAATACCATTTCAGTTAAGTTTAATATTATTTTCATTTTAAATTAATTTAAATCACATTGATAAATACTTATACTAAAACAAACTTCATTTTAGTAATTAATAACATCAATCTTGCTGTTTGCTGTAGTGTCTCTTATAATTTATGATACGTAAATCCGGGTGAAGAAGGATCCAAAGAAAGGTCTAGGTTAGACGATTCATAAATTAAAATGGAAGACAAACACACTATAGAAAATTGTGTCAGTTTCACTCATCATTTGTTAAATATCTGGAAAAATTACATTTAAACATGATAATAATATATCACCTCACATTTCTATAATTTATAAAGTTTTATGCATATGCATAAAATAATTTTATCGTGCATAGTTTTAGATCATTAAATGAATTAAAAAATGATAATAATTTCAGAAGCTTTCATTTAGTTTTCATTGCACTACATACCGATCATATGAATAAACTTAGATTTTTGCCTATTAAGTTAAATTTGAATCACGAAAATGAGATAGCTGAATATTTATGTTTAGTAAATTATTATAGTAAATAAACTGCAAGGTTCTTTCTCAAAACTTAACTATGTAGTACTTAGACTTTTTCTCGTTCACTCTTGTATAACTACATTTTAAAAATTCATTTTCTTAATTTAGGATTACTTAGCACTGAAATGTTAAACAAATATAAATAATTTTGAAAAGTAAAAATATAAAATACAATTATAAAATATTGGATTTTAAATACGTTTCTAAATGTGATTTGTCTAGTACTTTTCAATTATATCTACCTATCAATATACATCTTCTTATATTGTAAAAGAAAAATATTATGTAATGAAAATAATGTTTTTTAAGCTTTTGTAAAAGAAAAATCTTGTACAATGAATGTACTGATCTGACGTTCGTTTGAGTAAAAGATCTATAAAGAAATCTGATGTAAAAGAAAAATCTTGTACAATGAATTTACTGATCTAAACTTTTGTTCGAGTCGGAGATCTATAAAGAAAGTTGATGAATTGTAATTTTGTTGTAAAGGGGCTTCACGGATGCATATCAGATCGTTCATTGGCTCTGTATTCTTGCTGCAGTCCGCTACTTAAATTGGCTAAAATTCCCGTCGACCTGTCGCTGCTGTCCTCATCATGATGCCTCTGCTGAGGATGTGTGCGATCTTGCTGTAGTCTTCGGTTCCTTTCTTGTTCCTCTCTTTGTTGTTTGCGCCATTTGGCTCGTCTGTTTTTGAACCACACCTAAAACACAAGAATTGTAAAACTAAATAATGAAGATTTTAAAAATGAGCTGTTGGATGATAACATTCAAAAACTTATCAAATCACAGAAAATACAATTGTTGATATTTATTGATCTGAACACTGATTCAGATGTTGATTAAAAAAGACAACACAATTGTTCAAGAAATATTATTCGCGTTGACACATATGGGGAACTAATAGTCCGACAGCACAAAAACCTATGTTATCGAGCACAAGAAAAAAACCCTTTATTTTATGGAAGTGTTGTAATAGGGGAATCTAATGATCCATGTCTGCCGGAAGTGAAGTGATGCATAACCCAAAAATTAATACCACCAGCGGCTCACTTGTAGGTTTATTATTGCGTTTTCTTGCTCCTAATTTACCATGTTTTCACATCTTTGATTGTACGGCAAATACAATGTTGAACTTACGAGTAAACCATAAGTGGTATTAATTATTGGCTTATGCACCACTTCACTTCCGGCAGACATAGATCGTTAGTTACCTCTATTACTACTCTTCCCTAAAATAAAGGGTTTTTTTTCTTGTGCTCGATAACATAGGTTTTTGTGTTGTTGGCTCTTAGACTATAATGTAACCGTTAGTGAGAAATCTCACCAGAAGTGAAAACCAAAATCTTCATCAATCCTATAGTCTGTCTCAAAAGTTTAAGCACTCTGCAAATCTCATTTAAAATAATTGAAGAAGAAAATATTTTATGCTAATTTACAATAAATACTCAACATTTAATCAAAATAAAATAAAATAAGCCATTTTGGGTAGTTAAAATAAAAAATATATTTATCTTTATCTATTTTTTCTTTTTTCTTGAAGAAACGCTGTCTCAAAAGTTAAGCACTTTATGCAAATTTTTTTAGAAACACGGGATTGGTATTGTGTAATGACGTTGTATGACATCATATTGCACTTTTATACAAGTATAAAAGGTGGAGAAATTATTTCCTAATGTTTTAAACATGACAAAGGGTAAAGAATTCACAAAATGTGAGATTTTGAAAGATTTTAAATTGAAATCTCAAAATAAAACAGTTTCTGAAATTACAAAAGCTTTAAATTGATCAAAGCTATATATATATCAAGTGCTTTCTAGAAATGAGAATTTTAAGAGGAAACCAAGATGCAGACGACCACGTATGACGACTGTTCAGATTGATCGGAAAATACGGAGATTGGTATTTAGACAAAATATGTCCCCATACGGCAAATTAAAAATAATTTCAGAGTACAGATGTCCAAAGACACTGTAAATAGACGTATTAAAGCGTGTGATTACATCATGTAAAAGAAATTGGCTTGCAAACCGTCTCTTAAATTACATCACAAACAGGTAAGAATGAACTGGGCTAAAAAACACATGACCTACGGGGACAAATGGCTTACTGTTTTATTCAGCGATGAGAAAAAGTGGAACTTAGATGGCCCTGATGGTTGAAAGGCATATTGGCATGAGTTACGCAAAAACCGAAGGACATTTTTCAGCAGGCAGCAAGGCGGTAAATCCGTTATGGTTTAGGGGGCATTTGGGACATTTGCCAGCCCTCTCTAGCTTTTCTAAAAGGAAGAGAAAAGTGAAAAAAGATTCAAGAGACCCTAAACCACCATTTGCTTCCATTCGGTGACATTTTGGGGGGTTTTGAATGAACTTTTCTACAAGACAATGCCTCAATCCACGTATTCCATTCTACAAAACTTTGGATTTTTCAGAAAAATGATAAAGTACTTGACTAGCCAGCTTTAAGTCCAGACTTAAACCCGATTGAGAATGTCTGGAATACTTTAACCCGCCAAGTTTAGGCAATGGAAAGCAGTATGACTCTATTGAAGAACTCCAAGAGGCTATTGAGAAAGCATGGTATTCTTTGCCACCAGAAACCCCACAAAAACTAATAATTTCGACGAAAGCACGTTTATTTGAACTAATCCGAAAACATAGAAAAAAATTTGTTACTAAAAGTTCTGTAAAAATTATAAATATGGTTGTTTTTGACATTGTGCATAAACTTTTGAGACAGTTTTTTTATACCTTTTTTTTAATTGCATTTTTTTAAATTATGTAATTTATTTTTTTCTATTTTTTATATCGTTTATTTAAATAATATTGCGAAATATGTAAAAAAAAAAAAAAAAAAATATTAATTCTAACTTTTTATAATTCATTAAAAATCGATATTTTATGCTTGTGCTTAAACTTTTGAGACAGACTATAATGCTCTAAAAAAAAGTCTAAAATGTTAGCTCGAGCATCCCATAAAATTTCATATGTATTACCAATTGAAAAGTCTAAAAAAAGAAATGAAATGAAACAAACACTAAAAGGCTAATTCTTGATAATAACTAACAATAAACTATGATCCTGAGTAATAATAACTAAAAAAGTGTTTTCCAACTGCATGAAGTTTGCTATTGACTTATATAATAAATTATTATCTACGTGAGCACGATCCAAGGTTCCGGCTTCAAGACTAGCCACAAGTCGTATAATAGTTTAATTTGATAATTACCATGGACCTTTTCTAACTGAAAATCTTTTCTCAGTCATATACTAAATTTTGGAAAGAAAAAAATAACGTCTCAAACAAACAAACTCAAATGTTTTAAACAACTGCATAAGTTATTGCCATAAAGTACAAGTTACAGAACTTAAATTGTAACTATCCTTTGTAACTTGTGATTGCAGTAAACGCTCTGTTATAGAGGAATTGTCTTTTTCAGCAATTTATGTTGCCTTTAGTAGAGTTCGTCGTTAGGAAAATATATCCTTAATATATTAATATATGTACCGATTGACTAGTGTCAATATAGAACACACAATAGTGTACGTACTCTATAATTGGATACAGTCCCTCATTTTTTTTTTTTTTTTTTTTTTTTTTTTTGTAATTTATTTTGGAAACAAGGGATTTTGAACTTATTCGATCGACGATCATTTTCTGAATTTTCCAGTTATGTTTTTGAGACTTTCACAAAAGTTGCTCTATACATTTAACTAACAAAATATGCAATTTAAATTTTAATAGAATTCAGGCATGCGCAGTGAAAAATTATTTGCTAAAGTACCGAACCATTTAACATGCCGGAATTTAGGATATCGGACTAGAGGATGTTTACTGTACTACTGTGTTCTTATAACACTTTTTAACTCGCATCTTTTTCCTTTCTATTTTTATTGGAATTTCGGGTAATCCTAATTTTTTGTAATTCGAAAACGCATCGGTCTAGATTAGTGGGGTACTACTATATTTAATAATAAAGTAAAATTAGTTTTAATGCTGATTAATGCACATATTCAGGATAGTGTGATTTAAAAATTGGCTTCTGCACCTATAAATAATACAACAACTCTATGACAGTTTGATTAATAGCCGAATCTGTATTTTATTAATAGTATTATTAAGTTTCCATGTATTTACTAGTTTGCATAAATGAAATTATATATCAAATTACCTACAGTCAGGGGTGCAGTGGAGGGTATACGGAGGTTTAATTACGGAACGGAGTTTATACGGCGTATAAACTCTGGATTGTTTTGAAAGGCTCCGTATATCCCCTGTTTCTAAAATAAAGCACTATCGTATATACTGTATATATGAATGTTCAAAATCCTAGCGTATAACCTCTGTCTATAGCGCACACCTTCTGATATTTTTACGACTACAACTCTACCTAACAGTTATAGTTTTTCGTTAAAATCATTGGTTCGCCTTCAATTTTTTTAAATAAAAGATATCCGTAAAGTAAATTTAATATTGAAGCTATAAGGTATCAACAGAAATAATTTATTTTTCTTTTCTAATTAAACTGAAGTCATACGAAAACGTTTGTTAAAATTTTCAGTTTTAATCATTTATAAATAATATATTAACACTAAATGAAAAATGTTTAAAATTCTCAATAAATTAGAAAAACATGACAAACTATCATTATCTCTTCATAATGTCATTTTTTCAAAATTAATCTCTATCTCCTTGAATATTTGAAAAATAAATAAAAAGAGTGAATAGCAAATTTAAATTGTTACACTTAACAACACATAAATTTGTTAAAATAGCAAATAAAGCCTTTGTGCAAAAGGTTTAAAAATAGAAAACCAGATGAATATAAATGCACAAATAATGTATGAAAAGGTAGCAAACAGCTGTTTCGAATCTACTATCGAGATTCTTCGTTAGTGCAAAGCTCAGCGAGCTAGAAAAAGCAAAACCGAGCTTAGTAGATTCGAAACAGCTGTTTGCTACCTTTCATACATTATTTGTGTATATATAATCTTTAGTTTTCTATCTTTAAATACAAAAATATGATTTATTTTGAGAATTCCTTTAGTACATTTTCACTTATTTTTTTACTATTATTTTTTTAATTGATTAATTAATTATTCTAAAGTAGAGATTTTTTTAAGTAATTCAGTTTTAAATCCCACTGTCCATGTACTCCGAAAATGGAAGACTTAATCAGGAAGGTACCCCGAGTACGGGAAACAAGCACTGAGAAGGTTGTTTTTTTTAATATTTATTAAATAAAAAATTTCAGATATACAATTTTTATATGAGGAAATATAAAACAAACGGAAATATTTTGTGAAAAAACAGAAATATTTCTGGAATTTACGGAAAAACATTTCCGTAAAAATACGGAACTAGTACTGGCATCTGCATTACCAGTACAATTTCCGTATTTTAACGAGATTTTTTTTTTCTTTTTTCTTTACAGTGAGCGTATTTTGAAATACTTACAAACAAAATTTTTCCTTAAAATCTTTGGATCGTCTTCATTTTTTTTCAACAACGAAAGCTATTCTTGAAGTAGGATTAACATTTAAGCCATAAGATACCAAGGTAGAAATCATTTATTTAGCTTTTCTAATTAAATTGAAATGACGTGAAGAGGTTCGTTCAAATTTAATCAGGCCGCTCCATTGATTGCATAAAGCAGCCTCATTAATGCCGCACTCGACAGAAATCATTTTCTCTTTCCCCGAAATTACTCCGGTTTCCGCCACTCTATATTGTGGGGGTCAATCTATCTGTGTTGTAAGGTAATCGTTTTCCAATTTTATCTTTCAGCATCCCCTTTTCTTCCTCCGCATCATTTCATCTCGGATCGAGTTAGGTGATTGGCAAAATGCCACGCACATTCGCGAATAGGAGAACACCACCAGCACCCTATAATCGGCCTTATTTAGGCGGGGCTAAAACCCAACAAAACCTTCTTCACAATCCCCCAAATTCAGCAATCTATATGCCCCCTGTGCTTCGAAATGCTGATGCTGATATCGACGCCATTTTGATTCGCTTCACTGACGGTGTTAATAAATTCGCACCTGGACCATTCCATGGTAACTTACATTACGTTTCGAACTATTTTCAGCAATTTTAGTAGTATAACACACACACAAAAATTATTCAAAATGTAAATTTGACATGGTGCGATAATTAAACTTATTCAAAATCCAATTTAGATGAAAATTACCTAATTTTAATATCATTTCTTAAATTTTGGTAGCTATATTTATTATGGTAACTGCCATTACTGAACTATTACTGAAAAAAGAAAGAAAGTTATCATATAAAGTGTAATTTTAATTGTCATTTTTTTTTTTTAGGTAATTTTCCTCGAAATTGACCCTTAGATAGGTTTCGTTGACAAATCATGTTAATTTTACATTGGAATATTTTTTTAGTGCTATATTACTGAAATTACTGCAGCAAATTGTTTTAAATGTAACGTAAGTTACCATGGAATGACTCACCTTGTGCTTAGGACACTTCAATTAAAACTGCAATTCATCGTCGCTCGATTTTTTTTTCTTTTTTTTCTGGAGGAAGTAGTATTGAAGTAATAATAATAAAAAAAAACAATAAAATGAAATTTAAAAAAAAAATGAAATAAGCAAATAAATTTTTATTCAATTTTCAAAACGTTTCCATTTGAGGATCAGGTAAATACGATTACAGCTGGAATAATTGTATAAAAATACTTTTTTTAAAAATATTTTTTTTAATTAAAATTTTATTTACAACTTTTTGGTTATTTTAGATATTTTTACACACCAGCTGTTTATTTTTAAAAAAAAAACCTTGAATTTCCATTCATTCTACAGCGAAGTCACATAATAAACTTACACACATTAAATTACTTAAAGAATATATATGAAAGTGGTTGCCTGGAATACATTTAACCTTAAAAATTTTGAATGGTTAACAGAATATTGGGAAACTTGCAGTCGTACTTAGGATTTTCGTTGGAACGGAAGCAATGAAAAATTGGTGGCACATTCTCCAATAAGGATCTCAGTTCTCAAATGAGGATCACTTAAGAAAAATGGTTAAAATTTCTAAGTAATACAAAACGTTTTTAATTAAGGGTGTATTTCGATTCAAACTGCTTATTTTCCGATTTATTTTTGAATTCATTTTTGATATCAAATGCATCAAACTGGCAAATTGTCTTATTAAAGTACAGAAGATGCTGTGATTGTCGATTCTTCGATAAATGCAGAAAATATTGCAAAATAAGCAATCAAAAACTGCTTTTAAACCGATTTTTCCGAAGCGAGAGATCAGGGAACGAAAAAAAGAGTCATACTGAGAAGTTAATTGTTTATAAATCGAATTCTAATGAATTGAGCATAAAATGACATCAGTTTATACGTCTCTTTAAAAATCTCCTCAGCAAGTTTCATATTTCTATACTCTTAAAAATGTGTCTGAAATTATATCAGAGAATTTCGAGCTGTTGAATTTCGAAAAGTGTTTTTTCAGATACACCTTTAACCTGATGAATCTGAAGGTAGAAATTTTCTATTTTGTTAACGTTTTACTTAGGAAATGATATAGTCGGTGAAAAGAAGAACATACTTCATACATATAATCCCTAAACTGTCCCAGAAAAAGAATAAATAAATAAATATCCGTCTGATTGAAAATTAAGTTTTATTTCAATCTATGTTAAGAAAAAATATTGTTGGAGTCGTATTCTTGGAAATCATTTTCATATTGATATTTTACGAAACTTCGAAATTTCCAATACGAACCCCTAATTTCAACATCACATTTTTTTTAGCAAAGCATTAGGCCCTGTGCATATATAACGTTATCAACATTTTGGTAATTTTGGACCCCCGCCCCTCCATCCAATATCATACATTATCATTCCTCAAACCCCCCTCCCCTCCCCGGGAATGTTAGCGTTCTCAATGTCAACTTTTTTTTTTTTTTTTTTTTTTTTTTTTTTTTTTTTTTAATCTTTAGAATTTTTTCTCTTTTATTTGGAGTGATATACAAAACTGGTTACATACTTTATTGATTCAAATGAGGAGAATTCAATAAAATGACCCTTTGTATCATATAACACTTAAAAGAAATAGCTACTATTTAAAAGTATTTTATAATAGCTTTTTGTTAGAAAATGCATTCAACAGTAATAATATCTTGTTGCACTTACTTCGCACAAAGGAAGGAGGAGTAGAGAGATAGAAATTTTAATCAAAAAAAAAAAAAAAAAAAAAAAAACAAGTGGGCAACATTCTATCTTTTTCTTTATTATTCATCAGTATACGCAAGCTTCATTTCAAATATATTTCACATAGGGTTTCTCGAACAGTTTTTGTATATGCATATATATATATATATATATGAAGAAGAAAAAAAATATCAAATGTTGGGCTATTTTATATTTTAGAATTAAATATTTTTATAAAAATTGATGAATGTTAATAAAATTTTGTATTTTCATAAAAATAGATGACATATTAAAAATCGATAACATACAATTTTGGACCAAAAACCAGGTTAAAAGTAAAAAAAGAAAATTTTGGTTGGATCAAAAATGATATCGGTATAAAAAAACAAGCCCCCTCCCCCTAGCAATATCTTACAATATCATTTGTTAAACCCCCCCTCCCCCCCTAAAATGATAACGTTACATTTGCACAGCCCCTTACCTAAGATTTCATTTGCCTTTGGTTATCAAATAGGAAATTACTCAGCGAACTAGTTTAGGAATTATGAAGGTTTAAATTTCAAAACTCCTCACATTAAATTCTATTTTAATCGTTGCAAAACAGATTTCAGCAGGTAAATTTATTTTAATGTTGCTCAAAAATTATTTCCTGGAATGATTGTAATTTTGTTTTCACATCATTCAAATTTATTTCTGTTAATAATAATAATAGCAATAATAATAATAAATCGTAGGTTACAACTTATATTTGTTTCGAAAATTCATTTCCAAAATATATATTTTATAAATAATATTTCAGCAAAAAAATATTAGTTGCAATGTATGAACTTTTTAATAAAATTGAAATGTCAGTCGATTGTTGGACAAGATAGCTCAACAGGCAGAGCGTTTCAATTTAAGCCAGAAGTCTTGAATTCGGCTCCTAGTATGGAAACTTTTTCACTCAGCTGCGAAAATGTTAGGCGATATGATATCGTTACCAATCAGTTTGATCGAGTAATATATATATATATATATATATATATATATGCATAATAATAAAAGTAATTGGAAATGATACAATTTCTTTTATACTCGATTAAATGAAAGTCCTACTATAGACTTCCCTCCCCTTTTTAATAAGGCATTTTGATCGTGAGGAAAATGTGAACAAATATAGTTGGCAGTTTTGTCTATAAAGTTACTTCATGTTTATTCTTTTTATTTTAACTTTTGCTACATGATAGTTTTATCATATTTATAATATTTTGCAATTTGAGGTATGCATATTTATAAAATACCTCCGTTAATTCCCCTCCCCCTTTATTCAATACAACCCAGCAGGGTTCATACGAGTACCGTTATTTTCCAGATAAAATGCCAGTAAATTTTAATCAAAAGAAGAAAAACATTTTTCAAATGCGGGAAAATTCGTTTTATTTAAGAAGAAAATTTCAAAAAAAAAAAAAAATTACTGGTACCCAAGAATTTCCTTGTGTGTAAATTCCAGAACCCGTACGAACTCTGTCACCTTAGCACATGTGTGTCAGATAATTATAACAGATGTAAATTTTCCATGTGGGTGAAAAAAGGCCGGACCAGGATTCGAAACAGGGAAGTATTGGCTAAAGCCACGAATGCTCTTCCAACTGAGCCATCCCGGACACGAACACAGGAGGACTATTTGACCCAAATGATCATAACGATCACATCTGGTCAGATACTGTGGATCAGTTCAACAGAATAAATCGAAAGCCAATATATGTCAGAAAAATATAGTTTCCAAAAGTACAGCGCTATAGTTTTTCTCAAAACCTTTAAGCCCAATCTTAATCAAGACTACAATATATTATATCAGATAATTAGTTAGGAATCTATTGTACACAATTTCCAATGTGCAGAAGTTACTTATGAAGAAAATATAAGAAGACTTTGAGTTGTTCCATTTTTCTTACGCTTCCAAAGTTGAGATGTTATAATTTCTGTCATCCCAAGGGAAAATATGTTTCCAAAAGTACAGCGCTATAGTTTTTCTCAAAATCTTTAAGCCTTATCTTAATCAAGTATACTAATTTTAGGAACTAAATAGTCCAAAGCTTAACATATAACAAGCCTCACTAAGTGGCCGAATGGTTCTACCCTCGAAACTAATGGACGAGACATGCTGGGTTAGAACCCAATCGCGAACATCAGCCTAATCGTTCGGAGTTTTCCGTGTTTTTCTCCATACCTTGCATTTCCTTGCGTAAATACGGGTTCGATTCCCTTAGAAAGACCCGCACTAAGCGCACACTTCCTAACACTAATATCCCTCGTAAGGATAATTGGCCCTGCAACCACTTAACACATAATAATAACTTATAATGCATTAATATTTGCTAAGAAAATATCGAAAGAGACAGGGAATATATATATATATATATATATACATATATAGGTAGGTTTCCGCCTTAACAAGTACTATTAATATTAAGTTACGTTATTTTCGTCGGAACCGTAAAGCAGAATTTCATAAAAGATAGGTTCTTGAGTATATTGTAATTTCTTGAATGAAAAAGCCAAATAAATGATATTTTCTGCAGTATAAAAAGCAAATACGCAAAGCCTTCCTCTTTCTCTATTTCTCTCACGCTCCCGAAGATGAGATCAAGAAGAATGGAATTCGTTTTCGTCATCTGCTATTCGGGCAAAATTTCTCAATTCGATGATCCAAAAATGTCCGCTAAAAGGCAGCAATGCCGGGCGTTGATCGCCTTCCCTGTATTGTCATGAAGATGCTGATCATCGCTAGCCTAAACAATTGAGAACCAAAAGGCGGAGGAGAGTCGAGAGGCACGTCACCACCAGGTGTCGTCTCCACTCGACTCTCGCGCCCCGTGTGACTTTAATTTTCTCGTAGCGGGCCACTTCAAAGTCCATTTCGTGCCAGTTCCCCCCTGTTTTATAATCATCATAATAATACACCATACAAATACGGCTTTTTTCCCTTCAAGCTATCGTCTGCTTCATAGCTAAAAGGAAAGAAGAAGAAGAAGGGCAGGGAAAAAAAGGAACTTATAAATTTCTGATTTTAAGAAAACGGTCGCGCATTTCAGTTCGCGGGGGAAAGCTTTTAAGTATTAATTAAATCGAAGTTTTTATTCAAAAAGAAAGCCGGATAGGATACGAGAATCAGTTTTTGAGTGTTTAGGAATTCTTTTCCAGGATGCTATAGTGGTAATTGTCTCCTTCTTCTTTCAAAAAGACGCCTTTGTGTGTAAGGCTGGCGATAATAAAAATGTTCTAGAACGAAGTTTTGTTCGGAGATAGAATCATCGAAAGCTAATTAAACCTTTATAGTGGCCTCTGAATCTTTAAAATGTGGGCAGTACTGAATCTATAATAAATAATAATAGAAAATAATTTGATGTGAAGTGGACAATCAATGTCAGCAGAACCTGATGCAATTTTATATGCGAAATTTCTGAAACTTGAGAAGCTCTTTCTTCTTATGGGTATTTTAATAAAACTATTTAAGAAGAAATATAACATATGTTGTTTTAACAAGGTTCTTTTTTCCCTCATCCATTTCAACCAGAGACATAATGTAACCGGATGAGCTTTTTTCCCTTAAAAATATTCATATTATTCAGAAAATGCAAATATGATTTAGCTTTTAAAATAAAAAATTAGTAATGTATTATTGAATTAAAACTAAAAATAAGCGATATTGAATGTTCATATTGTAAGCAATTTATTAGAAAGAGAGTGGATACAAATGCTAAAAAAATTTCTTAATTATAGAGGCATTCAATTTCTTTTAAATTATGAAAATTCAATTCTTCCACTTTAATAAATATTATAGTCACTAAAAATCATGAGTCAAAATGCAAAATTTCAGTTTGAGTTAAACGTAAATAATATAATGTGCAGTGGCGCCAAACTTATATGGGCCCGAGCCCACCCAATAATTTTAAATCCTAGCATATCCAATTTTCATTGTTCAATTCAGTTATTTATTTCATTATTATTTTATTTTTTTCACATTAGAACAAATTTATTTTGTCAATGACTATGTTTTTTAATTCTCCAACTAATATCAATAAATCCCAAATAACTGAAATGTCCACATTTAACTTTCAGCTGTAGTCATGCCATGTCATGATATTACAATAAATATCAATGTCTTTATAAGGAAAAAACGTATGAGAATATAATTTATAAAAACTTGCAACTTTATTAAAGCATAATATAGTCTGATTTAAAATTATCATCTTTCGCTTTCTGCCCCCTTTTTAAACAAAAAACAACTGATCGTACCATTTTACCAAAATATTTTTGAGCCAACTCAATATTTTTCAAAAGTTGGCGCCGATGATGATGTGAATTTCAAAAGTTCATACGTTTTGTTAAAAGGGGCCATAAAGTTGACTTTTACTTAGCGCATGATGGGTTTGTTTCGGATTTTGTTTCGAGTCTTGCGGATCCTGTTTGATAACACGTTTTTTCGAAAAAAAGAAAAAGTTCACAATGTTATTTTTAAATAAAACATCTATGTACAGTAAAATCTGTCTAAGACGGGCTCTGTGTAAAACGTAATTTTGTCTAACGCGGAAAGATTTAAAAATTCTTCAGAACGATTTTTAATGCAGTAAAGCGGGCGCTTTATAAACTTGCGCCTAAAGCGGTGTTACTGACTATGATGAAAACTTTTCGATCCTAATCAATTCCACTTTAGACAGAATTTACTGTATTTGAACATAGATGGATATTTTTATTTTTCTATATTTAAAATAAAATTGATATTAGCGGCAAAACTAAAGAGTCGTAATTTTCATAGCTGTATTAAAATATACATGTAGATTAATGGATTAAAATGTAGAAGTTTAAATATGTCGAGTTCTGATCAGCTGCAAGCAAGATCGGCTAGGAATGTTGGCAAATAGAGCCTCCAAGTTCTGGTCAGTATAACATAAACCGTGCAATAATTCTATTGTAGATAACAGTAAGATTGCTACTAAAATACTAATAAATTCAGATACTTCTTGTGTGAAAATTGTGTAAATCATTTTTTTTCCTTTTTTACAAAATGTCTAAGAACGGTTGCAAAAATTATCTCGATGAAAAGCTGTAATTCGTATGAGACTGCTTGCCTGTAGATGTTGCTTTTCCTTTCATGAAGTACAGTCTGTTAGAAAATTATAAGACCACTAAGAATTTCACCTTTTTTCAACAAAGAAAATATTAATTTGAATTTAAAAGTAGGTGTATGAAAAGAAATAATTCTAGAATGTTTATTTATCACAGGGAAGAAAAGTTTGAATAATTTTTTGTTTCCTGGCAAATGATTTTACTCAAATCTGCTGTTTCATAAATATAAGACCACTTTCATATTATTAATAAAGCAGACGATTTTCTTTTGAACTCAAAGTTTAACTGTAACCTAAACACTCTGTAAAATTTAAAAAGAAGAATTAAGTACCATAAATCCGAATTGTATTTAATTATTTGAATTTATTTGTAAAATGCCTGGAGTGAGCTGTCTGAAATCGAAGTGAGAAGAGTGTGGTTCTACAAAGGAAAAGGAAGTCTGAACGTGAAATAAGTAAGATTCTTAATTGTTCTAAATCTACTATTCATAATATTTTAAAAAAAAAAAGAATTGTATGGAATTCAGAAACGATCTTTTATAAAAAGAAGTTATCAGATCATGATAATAGGCGAATTTTCAAAATGTCAACAAAAAATATCAGTCAACTCGTAAAATAGTACAACTGATAACTAAATAACATTCTTTGCTCACTTCAGTGAGCAATATTGTTTTCAGATGAAAACAGAATGTATTGTTTTCAGACGAAAACAAATTCAATCTTGATGGTCCAGACGGCAATAATTACTACTGGCATGATTTAAGGCAAAAATGTCGCGAGTTCTTCGGTAGGCAGATAGGAGGCGGTTCCGTCATGGTGTAGGACATATTTTCATATGCAATAAAATGCGATCTCCAAAGAGTTGAAGGGAAAATAAACTCAGAAAATTACAACGGATGCTGCTTCGAAGCCTGATATTCTTCGGACCACTTTTAGGAGGTGCAAAATGGAAGTTTCAGCAAGATAATGCTCCCAGTCATTCATCGAAAGCAACAAAAGAGTGGCTTAAAAGGGAAAAGATTGATGTTTTACCTTGGCCAAGATGAAGCCCTGAACTAAACCCCACATAGAGCTTGTGGGGATATTTGTCTCGCCAGGTGGTTGAAAATAACAAACAATATTATTCAATATATGAATTAGAAATAGCCATTACGGAGAAATGGGACAATATTACCGAATAGTTCGTACAAAAATTAATAAACTCTTTGCCAAATCGTGTGTTAGAAGTTATTCAGAGAAATGGTGGAGCAATATCTTACTAAAAATTTCAGAAAATTGCCTTTTTCACAGGTGGTCCTATAATTTTGTGACAGTTCTTTTTTATACTTTTTTGTTATATTGATGTTTTATGTTTTTCCGAATTAATTTCATTTGTAAGTTGCTGTATTTTACTAAAAACTTCATGCACTAACATAGTGTATTCTTCATTTTGATTGAAATATTTCTTTAATTAGCGAAATAACAAAATAAATTATGGTCTTATAATTTCGTAAACAGACTGTATATGAATGGAGAAATAAACCGTGAAGTAAGATAAGTTTGAGCTAAGTGTTTATCGGAAAAACTGTAAATAATAGCATTCTAAGGTGTAGTATATTGTCACTCTGAAAAATCGTGCTTATGATAAGCTAATAGTATTTTTTTCTATTTAACTCTTGATGGGAATAAAGTGACTTAGTTATAATTTTTCTGTACTACGGAATATAATATTTTAAAATCAATGCTATGTAAGAGAGTAGTAAATTATCCTGTTGATTGTTTTAATATGCTATATTTATGTTTTAATGAGCTATGCATGATTTTCACATTTAGTTTTCTTGGAATTAAAAAAAAAATGTTAGGAGAATCAAGTATTTTTAAACTGCAATTATTCTGGTTTATTTATTTACTTAATTAAGAATGAAATTTCAGATTAATCAATGAAATAATATACGGGACAATTCTTTTATTCTTCTTCGCTTCAAAGAATCGTTAAACGGAAACAACTAGACCCCACCATTGGCCGAGAGGTTTTGACATCGAAGAGTAGACTTGAGGCGCTGGATTCAAATACGATCGCGCCTATCGGCCTAATCTTTCGGAGTTTTCCGTGGTTTTCTTCGAACCTTGAATTTCCATGCATAAATACGAGTTAGGTTGCCGTAGAAATACTTCCCATGGAGGTCACCCCTTCTTAGCTCATATCGCTCATATTAATAATTAGCCGTCACAAATACAATCAACCAACCAACCAACTGAGACAACTAAAGCAATGAACGCAGTGTCTAGTAAGCAAAAACGATGCTATTAATAAAAATACGCTATTAAAAAAAGTACCATTTTTTAACGGCAAACTGTAGCGTTAACGTTCCTGTCTCCAAAAGAGTATGAGGTACGGGGAAATCATATACAAAATTGTAGATCGTTCTACAAACTATGCAAATGCAAGTGAGTTTGTTTCACGTAAGATCCGTTAAATCATATCAAAAATTTAAAATAAAACATACCTTGAAGTGTTTACATTTACATGGATTTACATTTAATTACTACCAAGTTATTCAAATTTACTATATAAGAATACTATGCAAAGCTCCCCGCCCCGCAAAATGAGTAAAAAGAGCTGCAACTCTGGATTTAAAAGTTTCGTAGCCGAGAAGAAGCGCATACCCCTGCCGCCTGTAAATGTTGTTTTTCCTGTCGTGGTGTATTTATACCGAGAAATAAACTATAAAGTAGCGTATAAGTACAATGGTTGACAAAAAAAAAAAAATTGCATCAACTGTGAAAAAACAGAAATGTGTGTAAATACCAGGTTTTATGTTTGTGTTTTATATAAATATGATGTTATTACATTAAAATATACTTGTAATAGTATTCATTAGTTTTAAAAATTAATATCTTGAAAAGTATAATAATGCTAAATAAATTTTGCAAGGGAAAAATGCATTATTTTACATATAACTAAATAAATAAATAAAAAAATGAAACAAAGCATTTGACCACAAATGCTCTAGATAATAAATTTGACTTAAGGCTTTTGGTCACTCACTTTCCGAATTCCCCTCCGTAATGTTAAATCTATGGGCGTTCAATGCATTCTTATATTTAAAAAAATCTACCCAGGAAATTAATATTTAACTTTTTCTTTCAGTGTTATCTTCTTAAAGAACGTTACTTTACTTCCTAGTTTTCAAGATATTTTTAAAATTTATGCTCAATTTAATATTTTATGTGTTAAAAACTGACGAGCTTGAAGCAAAATTTCAACACTTTTAATAAAATTAAGCATAGATTTTACAAGTATGTTGAAAACTAAGAAAAACATTGACATTGTTTAAGAAAAGATCGCCAAAAGAAGAAGTTAAAAATACTAATTTCCTGAAGAGATATTTTAAATATAAGAATGGATCAAACGCCCATAGTCTTAACATTACGAAGGTAAATTCGGAAAGTGAGTGACCAACAGAATTAACTGAGTCATATTACATGAATGTTGATGTGTTCATGCGTAAAAGGATCACTTTAATAGTGCTGATTGCCTCCCAGGGTCTGTTATGGAAAAAATCAAACTCTGGATGTAATTATTCCCGACTTCAAGGTATAAAATGCTAATAATGCTTTTTTAGCCTAATCCTGATATAGTAAAACCTCTAAATAACGTATACCTCGGGAATGCAGAAACTGTCCGTTATTGAAAAAACTCGAAAATTCAAAAATCACTAAAAAATGCTTAATGTTTCATGAATTGACTTTTATAAGTCTTATAACCTCTATTATAATATTAATCAGAAATTAGAATTATATTTTAAGCAATAAAACTAAAATAAAATTCTACACACCTCCATCCTGTATTTATTACATTCTTATGAAAAAAAATCTATGGCAAAAGTTTACTTTTGCTTGCGATTACTAGTAGTTTGTTTTTCAATGTAACATTATTGGACATTATAACGTCACAGGCGGGGAAGGGGGGTTCCACTTTTTGACCATTAAAAGCATAAAATCTCAAAACCTTCCGGGGGAACATTTCAATGCTCTGGAAGATGTTCCTCGTGGGCAACCCCGTGAATTCAACACTGAATGTAGAGGGGGGATTTTGCCCAGCCGACGATCTAAATTTAACTGTGATCACAATTTTAAACAATTTTGGCACTCATTACAAGCTAAAAAGTTTGAATTGGATTAAGATCAGAACTCAGGAATTTTCTCAGATTGGTCCATAACTTTAATATCAGTTTTTTTTTTTTTTTTTTTTTTTTTTTTTTTTTTTTTTTAAGATAGGCTGATAAAGTGAGGAAATAGGTGAAAATTTTTTAATTAATTTATGTTATGCTGTGAAAATAAAAAATTACAAATTATGCAATTAAATTATTTATGAATAAATTATATTCTACACGCCAATTTTGCCGTATAACAGAGTAACTAAGTCTTGTTAAAAAATGCATTTTGCTGCACTTTAAAATTATTTTAAATAACTGAATTTAAACACGTCTTTAAGATAACGGTGAAAACTGATGTTAAATAATAATTTTACTCATCTCATCCCGAATTTACTTAAGACCAGTTTTCATTGATATTTTAAAGGAGTGTTTAAAGTCAATTACGAATTAAAATATTTTCAAAGTGCAAGAAAGTGCATTTTTTTAAGAAGACTTAATACTAAATCATACAGAGAAATTGGTAAATTGAATATAATTTATTCAAAAAGGATTTTTTGTATCATTTACAAGTTTTTATTGGCACAACATAACATAAATGAATAAAATAATTTTCCACCTATTTCTTCACTTTAGGTGCAGACTTATGTGAAAACGTTTTGTATTAAAGCTAGGGACAGACTAGATTTTAATCCTATTTAAACTTTTCGGCTTGTAATGAGTGCTGTAATTGCTAAAAAGAATCAGGTTATCAAGATTAAATTGGAGGAAAAAGTTGTTAGCGTTTTATACCATGAAATCGGACACCATAACATCCAGAAATTGATTTCTTCAGAATTTGATTCCTATGAGGATGTAAACGTCGCTTGCGAAAAATCTGAAAAGTTTAAAGCGATCCGTTTACGTATAATCACATAAAAATTCATGTAACATAACTCAGGTGTGTCAAATTTATTATTGCCCTCTGCATTTGTGATTAAATACTTTGTTTCATGTTTTTAAATTGTTTATTTAATGAAAAACATTATTAAAAATTCATTAATTAAATAAAAAATGTAAAATTTAATATGAATGAATACTTATAATGATTATAATGTACCATATTATAATGTTTCAATGATTAAATTATTCTTAGCATATCTTAAATACTTAATAAGTAAATAATATAATGATATATATACATATAGTAGATGATCCACCCGGCGTTACATGGGCCCGTGTTAAATTACCTTTAAATTAACGTTAATTTTATATCTTAAGACTCCATTTTATCTGAATTTATATTTTTTAATGAAAAAATATTTAATTGAAAGTATATACTATTTCGTATTCCATAATTTGATTTTTGAAATCTATACGCATCGACAACGAACGAAACCGCGACAAAACAATCGGGTTGTTACACTTTGTTAAAAATATTTCTAATACTATTTCATCCGAACGTTTCAAAGTTTTTGTAGGTAATGTAAATATAATAAAAATACTCTTTTTTTTTTCTTTTTTCAGATAGATTGGTACTTAAAGTGGAGAAATAGGTGGGAAAAAAATAAATACTATATTATAATAAATACTATATTTATTAAAATATATACTATATGCATTAAAATAAATACTTATATTATTCATTAAAATAAAATAGGTTGCGGAATTCAACCAACAAAAGTATTCGGATATACTTCAGATTTCCCAATTCTCTACCGAGAACAACAACTACTTTCTCAAATAGTTAATAATAAAAAAATAATAATGTTCTGCATTTCGAAAATATTTTCAATTCTTACGGAGAATTGAATAATAATTTAGAACAGAGTAGTAAAATGATGGACAGCCCATAAATTTATTGCAATTGGATTTTTAAGCAGGAAATGAAAGAGAAATGAAATATGTTTTGGCTACAAAAACGGATTGGAAGGTGATAACTTCATATAACTTTTTTTAAGATATAATGCCATTACGTTTGACACCTTTTATTAAAATAAAAAAGAGTAAAATAAGGCTTGTTTCACTAAATTGGAATATAAAGAGCCATTTTGTTTGTAATAAATTACTTTGATGCAATTTCTGTTTAATAATTCACATTTCGGAGTAAAATAGTGCACTATTCGATACTTACCAAAATTGCTGTCAGGACGCGAATATTAATAAATTGACAGATTTTTTCTTTCTTTCTTTCTATTCTAAATAATATAATGAAGTAGAATATAAACCATAAAACGAAAATTTTCATTGATATACTCATTCAAAGTATCACTTTGAAAATTTTTAATTTACTTTTTCTTTGTGCTTATAAAAATAATTCTAAAATTTCAGAAAATTATCATATATTTAAATCGAAGTTCATTACACGTGCAACATGACATCAATTATGAATTTTTAAATTCATATCGTTTGCATTTTAATATTTTTAATATTTTTAATTTTTTTTAAATTGAATAGTTGATATTAATCTCTGTGGCGGCTTTTTTTTTTTTTTTTTTTTTTTTTTTTTTGAGAGATGTTTTCATTTTTAAAACCGGTTCCCTAAAAAGAGAGTGTCCTCATTAGAAATATTTGTAATTAAAATCGAAAAAAGTCTAAAAACGGTCTTTATACAGATCAATTTCACGTAGCCAAAGCAAAAAGAATTCTTTAAAAATACTGAAATGCAAACGAGATGTTTTTAAAAATTTCTTCCGTAGGATTAGCATTAGTGAACGAGTCTTTTCAGTTGACTGGAGTAGCCTCTTAATGTATGTAAGATAAATATCTTAATTAAATGAATTATTAAAAGCATACAAAAAAGAAAAAAAAAATAGAAAATGATCTCACAAACTTTACCTTAAAATCGGGCACACACACATACAAAAAAAGAAAGAAAAAGAACATGCGACGCTAATCATGATAGCTGTCAAAAATGACCGTTTAAACATTAACTCGCTAATGTTAATCTTGTGGGGGGGTTTTTCTTTTTTCTTTTCTTTTGTATAGTTAAAGTTAATCTCAACAAAGGCCGGTTTTTTACTCTGTTTGAAAGGTTTCTTTGGTACTACTTAGTTATCCCGCCGACCAATTCGCCAAGCTATTCGCCAAATTATACAAATAAACATAATTTTTGTATTAAATAACTAAGCAATAAATAAATTAGTAAAACACTAATGAAAATACAAACAAAATGTCACAAAAAATCTTTTGATGACTTAAAAAACACATGTAATGTGTTTAATATCAGGTTAATATGACAATTACGATCATTCATTATTGGCATTTAATTTATAATTTGGCGATAGTGTTTTGGTCGACAAAATAACTAATACCTTTTTTTTCCCTTTCTTTTATGAGGATACTTCCACTTTTGAGATCGGTTCCGAAGTGGAAGTGTACTAAGGCTGACTGACAGATCCCTACCTCTACTCGTTCTTCTTTCAAGTCGACCCTGAGGGCCAGTTCTTCCCGGAGGAGTACGTCCGGATAGTGGGTTTTTTCGAAAGCTGCCTCTAACTGCTCGAGCTGCTCCTCTGTGAATATCGTCCGGTGGCGGCGCTTTCTCCGGTGACTTCCGACAGGGTGAGAACCCGGGCCGCCCAGGAAAACCGGAGACGGAGACAGGTAGGGGGATAAGACGCTGGGGTAGCCTGGAAAAAAAATGAAATTATAATTTTAAAATAGCAACAAGAAGGAAAAATCATGCGTCCAGCATACAGTACATCGCTATAAGTTACAACCTTGTTGGGTAATCTCATTAATGAGAACATGATTAAGAATAACTCTCCCAAAATTTTAAAGGTAAATATTATATTTAAATACATAAACAATAAAATACTTAGGAATATAATTATAATACAGAAAACATAGTAATATGGTAAAAGAATACGGTGGCCACCTTAAGATAATAATTGCATAGAATAAAAAATAGAATAAAAATTATATGAGGATCCAATATATGATGCTAAATGTTGCTGGAGCTCCAGGATAAGAAAAATTGTAAATTTACAATGCATAGTAAAATGTATAACATAGAAAAAAAATGTATTTTTCATTTAATTTACAAAATATGCACATTTCTATTTCTTCGTTTCAATGCAGAAAGCATCTATTAAAGTTCATTAAATATGTGTGTTTAAAACAGATCCATTGAGACATTTACTAATATTGTTTATTTTCCAATTCTTATCTAATTTCTGCTCACGTCATACTTTTTCAAAACATAACAACCACGCATTTATAGTCTTAGACAAGGATGTAGTCGTAAAAATAACAGAGGATATACGGTCTAAGCAGAGGGTATACGCTGAAAGCAGACAGTATACCCTAGAATGTATATACTATAAGCTTTCTTAAGAAACAGAAGGTATACGATGCTCCTTTAAAAAATCCAGAAGGTATACGGCGTATACCCTAGTGTACCCTCCACTACATCCGTGGTCATAGAGTTTTCATGGTCAAGTGGAATTATGTGACATCTTGAAGGAATTTCATACATGCAGTGTTGAATTTAGGGGGTGGCCCAGGGGAACATTCCCACCGGAATAATAAAATCCCCCCCCCCCGGAAAATTTGAGATTTTGTGTTTTTAATGGTAGAAAATTGCAATAGATAGCATGGCCATAGAATTGTTTAAAAAGCCATAAGTTTCAGTTTCATCTAAAGCATTTCTTACGTCAGAGGGTTTTTCCCCTGCAGTTTGTGAACTGTTTTCCCCTGAAGTTTATGAACCTACTACAATCCCTTCAAATTTCATTTTATCCGTGTCCTCTCCACTCAGTTGATTTTTCCCATCATTTTTCTGATCCTCTAATTCATTATCTTGCTCACCAGAACTCTGAGAGGTTTTTATTTCACTCTCTTTCCCTTTATCTGCCGTATTTAAGGTGGTCTGGTGTAATAACGCCAGGCGGGGTAATAACGCCAAGTGCTAATATTATGCATAATTATGAAATAATCTGGTAAATGGCACCCATGTGCTCTGCGCAGAAGGGTTTTGAGTCATATAAATCGCAAAAAAGAGCTTCAAGTTAATTTGTTTCATTTTTAGGTCTTATTGTTTTTACAAGCAACTAAAATTAACGCTTGATCTAAAATTTGCGAGATACGTTTTGTGATGTGAAGAATATTTTTTTTTATCCGGAATACTTTGTTAATTACATAAATTTGTAGTACATTTCATGGACTTTCAGAATGTTGTTGAAGATTTTGGATATCTTCTCGAGATAATTTGTAATTTAAAATGAAGAGCGCAATAACTATAACGGGGTAATAACGCCAATCCTTGGCATTAATACCCCGGTTGATTCCGTACAGTGGCCGAGCTACATCCTAAATACTGATTCAAATAAACACAGTTAAAAGTGTGCAATGTTTCTAATAATTCTATTTAAGCTGTCCTTTTTAAGCAAAAAGAAGTTCACGGTCTGATATTCTTTTGCCTCATCCTCCTCCCCCACACCACACCTTTATTTTTCTTACACTTTCACAAAAAATTTAACATTTTCAATAGCTTAGAATGCAATTTGTCTCAATTTCTATGTTTGTAGAGTTTGTATTTTTAGAATTGGGCAATCTACATGCAATTATTCCATCTTATTTCACAGTTTTGTTTGCATGGCGTTATTACACATATAAGTGGGTAATAACGCCAAATAGCATTGGTCAAGAAATCACGCCATTACATTTTATGAATACATATCTGTTAAATTATTTTTTTATATATATAGTCAATGAGTTGCTGTATCAAATCATATATTTGTTTGAAAAATACAATCTAAAACTGAGCCGTGAAAATTGGTAAAACCTTAACGTGGCGTTATTAACCCCAGGGTGCCTTATTTCTTTAATTTCTCTAATCAATAATTCTAAAACAATAATAACCAATCATATTTCACACTCTTATTTTCAAAGCTTTAACTACTCAATTTGTAGTAATATATACATATTTTGTTTGTTTGTTTGTTTTGCTAGAGTACCCTTCAAACATAAAATACATTAAACATAAATTTCAGTGTTATAATTTATTAATTCAGGTTGTAATTTAATATAATTCAGTAAATATTAAAAAAAATTTTAAGTGAGTAATTTGATCCTATGCGCATAGAAAATAATTATAATTGATTCATAAATAAACAAATTTAAACTTCAAGTATTTAAAAAAGTTATTCATTAACTTACCTGTATAAACTGAATTTAAATATTAAAAACAAAAACTTTACAGTCATTAAAAATCTTATATAAAAATCTTTTAGAACATATTATACATTATAGTAACAATATTAAAATAAAAGGGAAAAAAACACTCGATATGCATATCATGAACGAATAAGAGCTCTGTAATTAAATATTGTATCAGCAAAAAAAAAAAAAAAAAAAAATCTAGTGGCAGTATCCGAGATAAAAAGTTGACCCACATTTTCACACAGATAGCGCCGTGCGGCTAAGGGGCTAAGGGGGCGGTCCGGGCGTGAAAATTTTAGGGGCGCCAAATTTATACAACCAACGTCAGTTTTGGCCTGTTACAAAAAAAAAACTAGAGGTGGGGGCGCCAAATTTATACAACCAACGTCAGTTTTGGCCTGTTACAAGAAAAAACTAGAGGTGGGGGCTCCAAATTGCATCTTTGCTTCGGGACAGTTTTCTCTTCGCACGCCCCTGCACACAGAAATGAACTGCATATGGCACTGATGAAAATATCAAATTTTCGAAACTGTTGATATTGAAATTTTCATGATCACTTTGTAGATCCACACTTATAAAGAATGCACAAATGTTATATCCATAGGCATCAAAACTGAATAACTTAAATTCCAGGTATTCTTTGTCCAGAAAGTACTGGCACACAACTATTGAAAAAGATCTGACATGTGGTTCATTGGATGATTTATTTTTTCTCTCACAAGTGCTTAATCTTGTCGACTCATTATTATAATTTAAATTTTCGAGTCATGGTTATATCAAAATTAAAATACACACACGATGAGATGTTTTATGAGAATTGATATTTATGATTTAATGAAGGTCAACTAAAGAATTTTTTAAATTATGATTTATCAAATACTCATTTTGACATTGATTAGAATCTGTCTTTTAACAAAACGACTTGAAACTAATTCACATACACTAAATCTCATAACTGTCAAATATGAGCAAACTTAATTCAATTTATTGCTTTAGTAATCATCTAATGTTTATTTTAACTTAATTTTCTGACGAGCTATGAGTTTAAGTACTTATTTTAAAATATCATGTCAATCAATATCTAATTTAGTAAAAAGATATTTCTGATAAATTCTCTAATGATTTGAAGTGTTACTTGGGGCAGATATAAAATTTGATTTAGCAACTAAGGGGAAAGTACATTAATTGAAAAAGTTGAGAAAGTACCTTATCTATGTTATAACACATATATATAAACTATCGGACCCGACAGACGTTGTCCTGTCACCGACAAACGTTGTCCTCCTGGCACCGACTCCAGAAAATCAAAAAAATGTACATAAATATAGTAATACGCGCGACAAACACTACGCTCTTGAATTAATTTCTTACTACAATTATGTAAGGAAATTATTTTTCACCCTTCAGTATTTTTTGAAGTCGGTTCAATTTTTGACAGAAAAGTTTATTTTTCTCTTTTTAGTTAAAAGTAAACGATTTTCTGAAGTCGGTTAATCAAAATTATAATACAGGAAATATTATTGTAACGCATACACGTTTGTCATGAGCGAGATTCGAACACGCGATCTCTTTCTTCAAGAAGCAGAGCTTAAATCTACCGCCTTAGACCGCTAGGACATTTCGTCCGCACTCTATTCGTCGAACATATTCAACACTTTTAATTAGAAAAAAATCACTAACTATTAGTTTTTGCCTAATTAATAAAAAAGCACTGAATCAATTTCGATGAAATGTGAATCTAAACCATTCTCGAGTCCACTGGAACACACACACAAAATTTCATTAAAATCGGTCCAGTCGTTTAGGAGGAGTTCAGTGACATACACACGCACAGAAGATTTTTATATATGGGTGATTCTACGATAAGAGGTTCAAAAACATGGAGAATTCGGCCAAAAAGAAAAGTTTGAGTTTGATCAAAAACCTTCAAATTATGATTTTTGTCCCGTTTATTTACTTTTTCATATAAAAGCAAGTCACTTTATACATATTTTATAACTTTTTCTGGTCAGTGACTCGCTCCCCTGGCAGTTATCGTGCCAGGGGAAATACGGCAGGGGAGAGACATTTTCGTGTAAATTCAAACTTTTTAACTGACTGAATTAGTTTTTCGGTTAATTGTGTTTTTCAATTTAAGTATTACCGTATTGTTTAATTAGGGCAGTAAATGCAATTGAATTAAATGAATATTATAAGTTTTATGACTTACCAGGGGAGATACACGATCACTGTGCGAAACCACTACAAAACACGGTCGCGTCGCAACAACTAAAAATGGCGACGCTTAAATGGCTTGCGCGTTTAGTATTGCTAATTTCAAGCCGATAGATGTCCTTAAGCACTACTTCCAATATAGCCATACTTGAATTTATATTTGTTTCAGCGGAACGAAATTTGACAGGGGAGAGACACAAAAAAAGCGGGACAAAAGTTAATTTTAAAAATTATTTGAAATTAACAAAAATATTTTATTTTTTATTTTATAATACGTAAGTATAATTACTTAAATTCCAATTAAACATATTTTAGGTAAGCATCTGGTGGAAAAAATATATGTATTGTTTGAAAGTTAAATTGAAACCGGCAAGGGGACATGCCAGGGGAGGGGACTTTTTAGACTTTGTAAGAAATTTCAGAAAAATGTGTTTTAATTAGCCATTCAATCGTGATGTTATTTAATAAAGTATATTAAGATGATGCGATTAATTGCAAAAAATAGCAACATATAGAATAAAAAAAATGTTTTAAACGGATTGCCGTACAAATTACCTCTTATCGTAGAATCACCCATATAAAGATTTGCATTGGATACTTAATTTTAATTTTGAAATTAGTTTGGCTGGCATCGACTCTACAAAATCAAATAAGTGTACGTAATTATAGTAATACGCGCGATACACACTACGCTCTTGATTTAATTTCTTATTACAATTATATAAGGAAATTATTTTTCACTCTTCAGTATTTTTTGAAGTCGGTTCAAGTTTCGACAGAAAAATTTATTTTTCTCTTTAGTTAAAAGTTAAAGATTTTCTGAAGTCGGTTAATAAAAAATATAAAACAGGAAATATTCTTGTAAAGCATACACGTTTGTCAGGAGCGGGGATACAAAGACGCGATCTCTTTCTTCATGAAGCAGAGCTTAAATCTGCCGCTTTAGACAGTTCGGACATTCCGTCCGCACTCTATTCGTCGAACTTATTCAACACTTTTAATTAGCGAAAATCATTAACTATTAGTTTTTGCCTAATTACTACAAAAGTACTGAATCAATTTCCATGAAATGTGAATCTAAACCATTCTCGAGTCCACTGGAACACACACACAAAATTTCATCGAAATCGGTCCAGTCGTTTAGGAGGAGTTCAGTGACATACACACGCACAGAAGATTTTTATATACAGGGTGTTTCGCTACCAGACCGACAAACTTTGAGGGATGATAGTAGACATGAAGACAAACATTATTAAATGGGAAACCATGGGGCGCAAACGTCTTCTGTAGGAGCTAGGGGCCATTAAAGTTTAAGGTCCAAAAATTCAAACGATGATAAAAAACGGAAAAAAGGGTCGATTCGTTTGCGGTTTTCGCTAAAATCATTCTCTATATCACGTTTTGTTTGTAAAAAATTTTTAAAGGTTGCGTTCAAAAATTGTCGATAGAGGGCGCTTTAGACTTTAGAGTAACGAACAACTACTTTTTACCGTTATTTTGTGCATGGAATTGAAATTATTTTAAAGTTTAGACTTTAACTTAAATTTTAATCCCAAAATCGGAAACATTGGGATCGGGTAACTGGCGAAAATTTAACTATGAACAGAGGGGCGGATTTTAAACATTCATAAACATTATACAAACTGATCGATTTTGTTGCGGTTTGCGTGTAGTTCATTCCCTTGGTAATTATTTTATTAAAAAAGACTTACAGCTCTTGTGTATCCAGTTTTTGATAGAGGAAGCTTCCGACACATCTCCAACATTTCAATGCCATTACTCCTGTTTGTTTTACTACCAGAACAACATACTTCCAGGAAGTGTTAGGGATGCAAAGCGACTCGGAATCACATAGGAATGTAGTATTGAAAATGCCATTTTAGCGAGCTGTGATTAAAAGAAGCAGAGAAAACAGCAACGGAAACAGGTAGTGAAACAGCAACACGTTGATGTGGCAGAAAGCAATTTAGTTAAAGGTTTTACTACAAAAGGTATCCGAAATTACGACCAGAAGTAGTCGGGCATGCTTTACAGCAGCGTCACATGCAATTCCTTACGCTTTGAAAGATTCCTGGCATCTTGGATAGCTTTCTGGCAGCTACAGAAATTCGAGCTGACAGGTCTTTCACTGACGGTACAGGAGTCTCATACATTCAACTTTTCATTTGATTTCAGCAGAAGAAGTCCATACAGATTCAGATTCAGATTGAGCCAGGCTGTGGTGTGGGGGGGGGGGCTACCAATTGTTTTGAGCTCAACTAGCCCCACCCAGCAATGTGTGATAATTTAGATTTATCACAGGCTTTTAAAGACATTTTTTCTGAAAAGAGATTTCACTATGGAACTGAAAACACAAAATGGTTTTCATTCTCAAGATGAAAAGATCGGCGATATAAAGGATCACTAAATCATCATCGATCAGCGAGAAAGACAGACGGGCGACACTAACATGAATAGGAGACCACACTGGTCGCACCTTTGTTAGCACGCCGACGCAAAAATGAAAGCACGGAGATGATCAGAGACTAGACACATTGGCGTCATAGGCGTGTATTTTCAGGGACGAATGATAAGACGATGTTACGAATCTCTTAATGAGAAAAGATCATTAAGGTTGATGATTGGTTCGTGACCTTTAGGGGAGGTCTTGGCTGAGAAGAAAAAGAGGAAGCCAAGGTTTTGCAGAGGAGGATTTTTGGTCTCGGAGTGAGAAGAGGAGAGAACAGAGCTCGGAGCTCGGATTTGTTCTCTGAGAAAAGTGGATCAGCTCGGATCGAGAGCTGTAGAGGGTGACGTCACCCAAGTGAGACGGAGGAAGAGGACTCTCGCTAGGAGAGTGCCGGTGACAAGTCTCATCTTCGGTGTTTAGAGAACGCCGTGTTGCTGATTTGTAGAAACTTTACGTGATTTATAAATTGAACATTCTGTGGACTGAAATAGAACTTTGGACTTGGAGCTGATGGATTAAGATCCTACGAGTTCTAAAATGATTTATGCTGTATAAAAATCTAATCCAGAGAATTTTTTTATTGTTACAAATAAATAATTGATTCTCCATTAAATTGCCTGGATTATTTGCCGAGCGGCACTTACGCTACCAACCACTTAGCTTTAATCTATATGAGGCAAGTTATTACAGCTGGTGGCAGCGGTGGGATCCACTAGCCCAGGACTATAGTTCGCCGTGCAGTTCCAGAGTTAATCATCGATAGAATCCAGCGCCTAGCTGACGAAGGCACCCAGTCGCTAAGAGAAACCCAGCGCCTAGCTGACGAAGGCACCCAGCCGCTAAGAGAAACCCAGCGCCTAGCTGACGAAGGCACCCAGCCGCTAAGAGAAACCCAGCGCCTAGCTGATGAAGGCACCCAGCCATAACCGTAGATACAACGCCTAACCGACGAAAGGCCACCCAGCCGCAACCTGCCCGTAGCACCCAACACCCTCCGACGGAAAGATGCCCCAAGAGAGATGCAGACGACGGAAATAGGTAAGCTCATTCTAAATTTTGAGTGGCTATGTTTCATAATTCTTGCGCAAAATTAAATTCAGTGAGGAAATTTATGTACTATGTTTCTATACTTTTATTATTTTAATCTAAAATTAAGAAATTAGTAAAGAGTATTGCAAAAAAAAATTCCTTCTTTTTTTTAATGATAAAAACATTAAATGTTAAATGCATTTCTTTCCGGACAAAACGGAACAAATTAGAAAGTTTTGAAAGAAAAAAAAAAGAGTGTACAACTCTTGTAAAATTGTAAAACTTTTTTTTAGCAGCATAAATGTTATGAGGTTAGTCATAAATTTGAGTTTTCTTTAAAGGCTTCTAAACAGAGAGGGATATTGTTACCTATTGATCTAAAATTATTTATGTTTACATTTTGGAAGTGTAGTTTTCGAAAAATCTGAATGTTAAAACTGGCAATATTTTTCTAGAATTAGAAATAAGTACAGGTACTTGTATTGTGGTCGGTTGAAAAAAAAAAGTGTTGAATCGGTAAATTGTGTACTTTTCATGTATATATTTTTCATTTCATTCTCATTTACTGTGTTTAAATTGTGTAGTAAAGTGTATGTATAAAATTAACATTGCATATATGCTAGGGTAATTTTATAGATTGTTAGGAAATAAATAGAAATTTCGGTTAGTGCAACTCAGTCTAAAAATGACAGTCATTACTGATTTAAAGCAATGTAGAAAAATCGATCTGCAAATGTTAGCAGATGAGTTGGGAATTGATATTGATAAGAGTGACAAAATAGCTGTAATTATACAGAAAATTGAATCAGCTGCAGATTATGATAAAGATCTTACTTTATCGCAGGCTAATTATATTGTACAAGATAGGGAGGCTAACACAGCCGCACAAAAGGAACAGGAAAAATTAGAGGCAGAAAGAGAAAGGGCGGCTCGGGACAGCGAAGAAAAACAGAGAGAAAGGGAATTTCAATTAGAGCAATTGAGAATAAATCAAAATGCGAATAGACGTGAATCTACGTCAAGTAGCGGATCTGAGAGGAGTCAGAAACCCCCTTTAAAAGCATTAATGCATAAATTCGATCCAGAAAGGTCAGATATTACTCTTTTTTTAAACCTTTTCGAACGGCAATCCTCTCGAGCAGGCATAGAAACAGAAGAGCTTGTGACTCATCTTTTATCGCTGCTCCCGGCAGATATTGCTGAATTAATTTTGCGCGAGCCAGCAGAAAAAATCGACGATTTCACGCACGTGAAATCAATTTTGTTAGCACGCTTTCGGCTAAGTCCTGAAGCGTATCGCCAGAAATTTACAAGGCATTCTCGGATACCAGGCACCCCTTGGAAGGATATTATTTTCGAGTTAAATAGTTATCTAGAAGGATGGTTAACCGGACTAGAAATTTCAAATTTCGAAGACTTAAATAAATTATTGGTAACAGACCAAATTAAGCGTCGTACGCCGATAGAATATAAAGAGCATTTTATTGACTCTTGGGCAAATTTCAAAGACCCGTTAGTTCTAGTTAAGTGTTTAGACGAGTTTGAGGCAGTCAAAGAGCCCTCGAAAAAAATCTGGAACCCGAGAAATTTTCCCATAAAATCAGAAAAACCGAGACTCGAAGATAAACCGCGTGTTGAGAAATCGGCCGAAACTAAAACGAATTGGAGAGACAAGGATCCCGATAAAGAAAGAAACCGTGTTTTTGAGCAAAAGAGAGCAAACAAATGTTTTATTTGCGGAAGTTTTTCGCACTATCGTGCCCACTGCCCGGAAAAACACAAGAGGGAAAATAACGCCACGTCAGTAGGGCATTTAAATAAAAATCAAGAATTTGAAAAAGGTTTTTCGCCGTATTTAAGTAAGGCTCGTATTAACGGGGAGGAAATTACAGTATTACGAGATTCTGGTACTTGTGTCGATGTCATTTCCAGTAAATTTATAAACCACAGTCAATTAGATGGGAAATTTATGTGGATAAAACAACCACTCTTAAATGATGTTCGCTGTTTGCCCACCGCTAATATAACGCTTGAAATTGACGAAATAGGAAGTATCTCGACGAAGGCTATAGTAACTGATAGAGACGTAGATATGTCCTATTATATACTAGGGAATGATACGCAGAAGCTCATCGAGAGAAAAAAAAGCGAAATCAAAACATTGAACGCAGTAATGACGCGCGCGCAGGCGAAAAAAAAGCGAAACTAGCTCCGGGAGTGACGGAGGCGAACAAGAAACCGAAACTAACTTAGGGGCAGGGGGAAACGATGTCACGGAACAGGCAGATCCGGAAAGGCCAGATAACGAGTTTTTACTGATAGCAGGGGAAGACTCAGGGACCGGCTTGTCGAGAATTAAAAGGGCAGAATTCATAACCGAACAAGAGACGGATTCCTCACTACGAGACATTCGCGAAAAAGCAAAACAAAAAAATCAAATTTCGAAATTAAAGAGAATTTAGTAATGAGGAAAGTAACGGATCATCACGGATTCGAAAGAAAACAGTTAGTTGTCCCAACTAAGTACAGGGAAGCGATACTTAGTGCTTGTCACGAAGGATCAATCAGATGGGCCAATCAAAAACAAAAGATAAAATATTGAGATATTTTTTCTGGCCTAATATTATTAGGGAAATTGAGGATTTTGTCAAGTCATGCCAGGCTTGCCAGGTAGTGGGAAAAGCGGGGGAAACTAAGAAAGCCCCATTAAAATTAGTTCCCATAATTTCGGAAGTATTTTCAAAATTATCGTGCGATCTAGTAGGTCCCTTGCCGACGTCAAAAAAGGGAATAAATATTTACTCTCAGCAATCTGTGTTTATTCACGTTATCCAGAAGCAATACCGATACCAGATATGCTCTCGGAAACGATCATTGAAGCGATGATCATGATTTTTAGTAGACTTGGTTACCCGTCTAGCATACAAACGGACCTTGGGAGGAGTTTTACTTCGAATTTAACGACAGCCTTCCTAAAAAGGTTTGGGGTAAAACTAAACCATTCAAGTGTATGTCACCCCTCCTCAAACGTTATCGAGAGATGGCACAGGTCAGTAAAAAGGCTTTTAAAAGTGCTATGCGTGGAAAACGGTAGTGACTGGGAAGCTAATCTGCCCCATGCGCTTTTAACCCTTAGGACGGTAACGCATGATTCTACAGGTTTTAGCCCAGCAGAGCTAGTTCATGGGAGAAATCTCCGTACTCCGGAAACCCTACTTTTCGAACAGTGGACGGGAGAAAATGATGAGCATGAATTAGTTACTGAGTACGTCTTCAAACTTATCAACCGACTGTAACGCTGTCAGGAGCTAGCGGTCGAAAACATGACAATTACTAGAGATAAACGGAAAATGTGGTATGATAGAAATGCTAAAGAACGAAAATTTCAACCAGGAGACGAAGTGTTAGTTTTAGCAACTAACAAGAAAAACAAAATGTCTGTAGGTTGGATAGGCCCCGGTAGAGTAGAGTCTAAAATTTCTGAGACGAATTATATTGTGAGTATACCAGGGAGAAGAGAGAAATCGCAAATCTATCATGTAAATATATTAAAACCATATATCACAAGAGTAGGTAAAATAAATATTTTGACAAAAGAATTTAATGAGACAGATGAATCTCAGGATTTGGAGATAGCTTTCCCGTTAGCAGATTCAAATAGTTATAACTTTGACGAAGTTATCAAACAAAGTGCATTAAACGAGCGGTGCACAGCAGGTGAAATTCAAATATTAAAACAGGTATTAGACGAATACAGGGAAGTTTTTTCGAATGACCCAGGCTTAACGGACCTGACTATTCATGATATTGAGCTAACTGAGGAAAAACCGGTGAGAATTAGGCCATATAGCGTATCCCCTAGACAGAATGAAATACTGAAAAAAGAGATAAAGCGCATGCTTGAATTAAATATAATTAAGGAAGGGGAGTCTGATTATAATTCTCCCATGATTTTAGTCGAAACTCCGGGGAGGGAACCTCGGCCATGCATTGGTTATTGCCGTTTGAATGCGATAACAAAAACAGAATTTTTTCCGCTTCCGAATATTGAACAAAGGGTCGAAAAGGTGGCGGCGGCAAAATATATTTCTGTATTAGACCTGACCAAAGGATACTGGCAGGTACCCATGACACCAAAAGCACAAAAATTAGCTGCTTTTGTCACAAGCTTTGGTAGCTTCTTACCAATGGCAATGCCTTTCGGATTGTCCAACGCTAGCTATAGGTTTTCCAAATTTATGTCTAAATTATTAAATGGGTTGGAAGAATTTTGTCTTCCATACTTAGATGACATGGCCGTTTTTTCAGATAGCTGGGAAGACCATATTCAGCATCTAAACACGGTACTAAGTCGAATTAAAGAGGCGAAACTTACCGTTAAAATTTCGAAATGTAGATTCGCACAAAAAACGGTTAAATATCTGGGACACATAGTAGGGGAAGGAAAAAGGAAGCCTGCAGAAGCGAAAATCCGCGCCATAACGGAACTCCCAGACCCTAAAAATAAAACGGAAATTAGAAGATGCCTCGGCATGGCAGGGTATTACTCCCGTTATATAGAAAATTATGCGACCATCGTAGAACCGCTCACACGAGCATTAAAAGGAAAAAAGAAAAAAGAAAAAAACATATGGACCCATGAAATGAAAGAGGCTTTCGAAACCTTAAAATCTAAACTCACCCAAAAACCCATCCTATATGCGCCAAATTATAATCTAGAATTTGTGGTTCAGACGGACGCGTCAGATAAAGGGATAGGGGTAGTTTTAGCACAAAGACAGGGCTCAGAAGAGCATCCCATTATATATTTGAGCAGAAAATTTTCGGAACAAGAGAAAAGTTATAGCGCCACAGAGAAAGAATGTGCAGCTATAATTTTTGCCATAAAAATATTACGTCACTACATTGACGGACAAGAGTTCAGTATCGAAACCGATCACAATCCTTTAGTGTTCCTGAAAAACAATGCAGGTAACAATTCCAGGTTGTTAAGATGGTCCTTATCACTGCAACCGTTCCTGTATGCCATAAAACACAGAGCGGGCAAGGATATACCGCACGTTGATTGTCTGAGCACGGCAATAAAATGAAAAAAAAAGAGCTCAAAATTTTTTTTTCTCTCTCACATTTGTAAATAGTTTTCTTTTATTGTATATATAAGGTTTTCTTAATGTATTTATACTGGTTTCAACACCTTTAAATTATTAGAGTTCTCCAAACAAAGCAAAGTCGTTAAAAGAGTTTGAAAATGTTTTTTAAAGTGTCTTTTTAGAATTGTTAAAATTTTATTTTGAGTGCAAAGAGCCACCCAAAATGAATGAGCTAACCATGTTCTGCTTTTTAGATTTCACACCTTTCAGACGTTAAATCATCTTTAGAGGCGGGGGTAGTTGTGATAATTTAGATTTATCACAGGCTTTTAAAGACATTTTTTCTGAAAAGAGATTTCACTATGGAACTGAAAACACAAAATGGTTTTCATTCTCAAGATGAAAAGATCGGCGATATAAAGGATCACTAAATCATCTTCGATCAGCGAGAAAGACAGACGGGCGACACTAACATGAATAGGAGACCACACTGGTCGCACCTTTGTTAGCACGCCGACGCAAAAATGAAAGCACGGAGATGATCAGAGACTAGACACATTGGCGTCATAGGCGTGTATTTTCAGGGACGAATGATAAGACGATGTTACGAATCTCTTAATGAGAAAAGATCATTAAGGTTGATGATTGGTTCGTGACCTTTAGGGGAGGTCTTGGCTGAGAAGAAAAAGAGGAAGCCAAGGTTTTGCAGAGGAGGATTTTTGGTCTCGGAGTGAGAAGAGGAGAGAACAGAGCTCGGAGCTCGGATTTGTTCTCTGAGAAAAGTGGATCAGCTCGGATCGAGAGCTGTAGAGGGTGACGTCACCCAAGTGAGACGGAGGAAGAGGACTCTCGCTAGGAGAGTGCCGGTGACAAGTCTCATCTTCGGTGTTTAGAGAACGCCGTGTTGCTGATTTGTAGAAACTTTACGTGATTTATAAATTGAACATTCTGTGGACTGAAATAGAACTTTGGACTTGGAGCTGGTAGATTAAGATCCTACGAGTTCTAAAATGATTTATGATGTATAAAAATCTAATCCAGAGAATTTTTTTATTGTTACAAATAAATAATTGATTCTCCATTAAATTGCCTGGATTATTTGCCGAGCGGCACTTACGCTACCAACCACTTAGCTTTAATCTATATGAGGCAAGTTATTACAAATGTTTATTTTTAAAAAATACAGAACAATTATACAGTAATAAAATAAAGGTATGTAACAAAAAGTAATTGATATAATGAAGTAGGTGCGACGATCTGGCAAGCCAACGAACCGGGCCACCACTACCTATCCACCGCTGGCCACATGTTACGTTGAGGTGTCTGCGAACATCATTGGTAAAATGTGGAGGAGCCCCATCGTGTTATAGAATGGCGCAACGAAAGAGGAACATGTGCTTTTACCAGAAGTTCTGACAGAACGTTGTAGAAATATCAAGTGGCTTTTTTCTCTGCTTCTTTTAACCCTAACTCGTAAAAAAGATATTTTTGGCATTACATTATATTATGATTCCGAGTCGTCTTTGCATCCCTAACACTTCCTGGAAGTATGTTGGTCTGGTAGTAAAACACCCAGGAGTAATTCCATTGAAATTTCGGAGATGTGTCGGAAGTGCCCTCTATCAAAAACCGGATACACAAGAACTGTAAGTCTTTTTTAATAAAATAATTACCAAGGGAATGAACTACACGCAAACCGCAACAAAATCGATCAGTTTGTATAATGTTTATGAATGTTTAAAATCCGCCCCTCTGTTCACAGTTCAATTTTCGCCAGTTACCCGATCCCAATATTTCCGATTTTGGGATTAAAATTTAAGTTAAAGTCTAAACTTTAAAATAATTTCAATTCCATGCACAAAATAACAGTAAAAAGTAGTTGTTCGTTACTCTAAAGTCTAAAGCGCCCTCTATCGACAATTTTTGAACGCAACCTTTAAAAATTTTTTACAAACAAAACGTTATATAGAGAATGATTTTAGCGATAACCGCAAACGAATCCACCTTTTATTCCGTTTTTACTTACCCATCATACGTAGTATAGGGTAAGTCTTGCAATCGTTTTGAAAATCGAAAAAATTTTTTTTGACGGATTTACACGTTTTAGATAGTGGAGATTCCAAAAAACATATTTTTAGAAAAAAAAATTTGCCCCTCTGTTCACAGTTCAATTTTCGCCAGTTACCCGATCCCAATATTTCCGATTTTGGGATTAAAATTTAAGTTAAAGTCTAAACTTTAAAATAATTTCAATTCCATGCACAAAATAACAGTAAAAAGTAGTTGTTCGTTACTCTAAAGTCTAAAGCGCCCTCTATCGACAATTTTTGAACGCAACCTTTAAAAATTTTTTTACAAACAAAACGTTATATAGAGAATGATTTTAGCGATAACCGCAAACGAATCCACCTTTTATTCCGTTTTTACTTACCCATCATACGTAGTATAGGGTAAGTCTTGCAATCGTTTTGAAAATCGAAAAAATTTTTTTTGACGGATTTACACGTTTTAGATAGTGGAGATTCCAAAAAACATATTTTTAGAAAAAAAAAATTGCCGTCCGTCCGTCTGTCTGTCTGTCTGTAAACGCTCTATCTCCCGAACGAATTGAGATAGAGACTTGAAATTTTGTATGTAGTTAGTATGTAAAAATGGGACGAACCCTATTTAATATCAGCAACCTCGATTATCCGGAACTATTTTTTTCGGACTCTCGAAAAATTCGTTCTGATGAAAGCTATATAAAAATTTTCGAATTTTTTTTGTTCTAAGGAATGGACGTAAAAGGCAATAAAATAACACACATTTTGCATATAGAACGAGGTCAATCGGATTATTAGTTGCCGAGATATTTGTAATCCTGTTTTCCACATTCTTCGATTTTTCATGACCCTGTATTTCATTTAAATTTCAATTCAGAGGTATATTTTAATTGGAAATGAGACGCTTAATCCGATGCAGTTAATTGTTAGTTAATAGAGTTATTATTTTTGGAGTTATAATGATGTTTCTTTTACGCAGTTCGGTACTACTTGAGTAGTTTGGCGTTTTATATAATTTGTCGATATCGGTAATCAGCAGTTCTTTAATAGAGCATTACTATGTATATTAACAATATTTAAATTTTGTTTATTAATTGCAATGCATTGTATAAATAGTTTTCACATGTTTTATTTTCATATACATATCCATGATGGTTAAGTATTACGAAGGCCCCCAACGACTAGTTTATAATCGTTTGAAGTTTTGGACCTTAAACTTTAATGGCCCCTGGCTCCTACGAAAGACATTTGCGCCCCATGGTTTCCCATTTAATAATGTTAGTCTTCATGTCTACTATCACCCCTCAAAGTTTGTCGGTCTGGTAGCGAAACACCCTGTATAAAGATATAGACACTTATGAATCGATAATTGTATAGTCACATCAATTAATTCTATTAATATAATTTAATTAATTTGATTAAATTGTACCTAACTTTTAATAAGTTTGAGACCTATAATACAATTTCTAAGTGTATAGGGTAAATATATTAATTATCTATATTATTATTATTATTATTATTATTATTATTATTTTGTTATCACATTACTCCGTTTTAAAATATTTATTTATTTACTACTATCATGTTGACGATAATTATTTTTCCCTTTCCATTTTGCTATCCAATTTGGTAGTTTTGATGTGCCTTGTTTTTGATGTTCTTTTTCATTTGGTTTTGGTTTTCTGTGTGTTGGCAGTCCCAAATTCGTATTTTTTGCTTTTTCATGAAAAATACGAAGATGAACTTCACGAACTTCATTTGTATTCATTTTAATTTTTTTATTATTTATTTTTTCCCTCCATGTTCAATGTGCTATAAGTTATTAAATTCAATGGCTCATATATTGTAATACGATTAATGGTATTATATATATATATATATATATATATATATATCCTTTTCATTTTGCTATCCAATTTGGTAGTTTTCATGTGTCTTGTTTTTGATGTTTTTTCTTCATTTGGTTTTGGTTCTGTGTGTGTTGGTAGTCCCGAATTCGTATTGTTTTGCTTTTTCATGAAAAATACGAAGATGAACTTCACGCACTTCATTTGTATTCATTTTAATTTTTTTATTATTTATTTTTTCCCTCCATGTTCAATGTGCTATAAGTTATTAAATTCAATGGTTCATATATTGTAATACGATTAATGGTATTATATATATATATATATATATATATATATCCTTTTTATTTTGCTATCCAATTTGGTAGTTTTCATGTGTCTTGTTTTTGATGTTTTTTCTTCATTTGGTTTTGGTTCTGTGTGTGTTGGTAGTCCCGAATTCGTATTGTTTTTCTTTTTCATGAAAAATACGAAGATGAACTTCACGCACTTCATTTGTATTCATTTTAATTTTTTTATTATTTATTTTTTCCCTCCATGTTCAATGTGCTATAAGTTATTAAATTCAATGGTTCATATATTGTAATACGATTAATGGTATTATATATATATATATATATATATATATATATATATATATATCCTTTTCATTTTGCTATCCAATTTGGTAGTTTTCATGTGTCTTGTTTTTTATGTTTTTTCTTCATTTGGTTTTGGTTCTGTGTGTGTTGGTAGTCCCGAATTCGTATTGTTTTGCTTTTTCATGAAAAATACGAAGATGAACTTCACGCACTTCATTTGTATTCATTTTAATTTTTTTATTATTTATTTTTTCCCTCCATGTTCAATGTGCTATAAGTTATTAAATTCAATGGTTCATATATTGTAATACGATTAATGGTATTATATATATATATATATATATATATATATATATATATATATATATATATATATATATACCCTTTTCATTTTGCTATCCAATTTGGTAGTTTTCATGTGTCTTGTTTTTGATGTTTTTTCTTCATTTGGTTTTGGTTCTGTGTGTGTTGGTAGTCCCGAATTCGTATTGTTTTGCTTTTTCATGAAAAATACGAAGATGAACTTCACGCACTTCATTTGTATTCATTTTAATTTTTTTATTATTTATTTTTTCCCTCCATGTTCAATGTGCTATAAGTTATTAAATTCAATGGTTCATATATTGTAATACGATTAATGGTATTATATATATATATATATATATATATATATATATATATATATATATATATATATATATATATATATATATATATATATATATATATATATATATATATCCTTTTCATTTTGCTATCCAATTTGGTAGTTTTCATGTGTCTTGTTTTTGATGTTTTTTCTTCATTTGGTTTTGGTTCTGTGTGTGTTGGCAGTCCCGAATTCGTATTGTTTTGCTTTTTCATGGCAAATACGAAGATGAAACCACACACTTCATTTGTAGTTCCAAAGTATTTGGGACCTGAAGATTCTGCTTTGGTTCTACAAATTCCATTTGTATTCATATTATTTATTTTTTCCTTCCATGTTCAATGTGCTATAAATTATTAAATTCAATGGTTCATATATTGTAATGGTATTAATGGTTATATATATGTATATATATATTAATATATAATCGAATAGCTATAACTGCTGAATAGCTGTTTAACATTAGCAAATTATTTAATTTTTATACACCATGTCCAATGCTGTTTTGCGAATTTTCATAGTGTATCATTTGGATTTCTACTTTGTAGTCATTTGATACCCTTCTTTAAGAATTTCCATTTGATTGCTACTTGTTTTTCATCACTCTGATTTATTAATGTTGTATTATATTACTGTCATATTGAAATTAATTATTCTATTAATTTATTTATATATTTAGCATTACCCTTGATAACGAGATAAGTACCACATTTCCAATATTATTCCAATTTTTGACAACTCCTCTGTTTGATATTTGTCATTAATGAGTTATTCCACATATTGATGTTGATTTGTAGTATTATCTAATGGTTCTATATATATATATATATATATATATATATATATATATATATATATATATAATACCATTAAAAGTAGACAAGATTCACCAACGGATTTTATCAATAAAACAATAAACCAAAACGAAGAATTAAATTGAATTATAGTAAACAATATTAACCATTTGAAATTAACCATTGAATTTAATAACTTATAGCACATTGAACATGGAAGGAAAAAAATAATAATATGAATACAATTGAAATTTGTAGAACCAAAGCAGAATCTTCAGGTCCCAAATACTTTGGAACTACAAATGGAGTGTGTGGTTTCATCTTCGTATTTGCCATGAAAAAGCAAAACAATACGAATTTGGGACTACCATCACACAAAAACCAAATTATTAAACAAGGAACGAAGATATTTTACAAAAAGGAGTTGAAAGTAAGTAAAAATAATAGTTATCCATAACAAACAAAAAAGATAAAGCTGAATGGAAATATAATTGAACCGGAAAAAATAATAATCGATATTAACATAAAATTAAATTAATAAAATGATTAAAATTAGAATTAAGAGATAACATTCATATTAACATATAACTTAAAATACATTATTGTTACTTTAATCAGTAACATTTATTGTGACTTTACATGGTAAAAACTCATTATCTTAATATAGGATAATAAAAAAAAATATAATAATAATAATAATAATAATAATAAATAAATAAATAAATAAAAAAATAATAATAGTAATAATATTATTAATAATAATACCAAAAATTATATCAATAACATTGAAAATAATTTGATATTTAAAATATAGCTATTTAACTATAGATATAACTAGACGAATATCCATATATTGGTGTAAATTAAACAGTTTAAAAATTATGTTAAAATAAATAACCCACTCTCAATTTTTTTTTAAATAAATAATTAACCTTTGCTTTTTTATCCAGACAACACCACCCTCCTCCGTACTCTAACATCTACCCACCCAACCAACCTATATATATATTTTTTTATTACTTTTTAACATTTTTAATTTTTTATTATTATTTTTATGTTTTATAATTTTTTTATACATTTTTTATGCAAAGAATTAATTATAAGATCATGTAATATCTAATTATAAATTAAAGAATATATGAATTTTTTAGGATAACCATTATTTATAGCATCATATACAAGCTTTTTAATATTAGTATTAATTAAATGGGAAGAACATAGACATTTTATTCTATATAAATGGTTAAGTATTATATTACGATATACAGAATTATGAAGACATGATTTAAAATTAGTAAAAGTATTAACTTTAAAATTAAATTCTTTCCTTTTGTCATAAATATCAGTTATAAATTTGTTCTCTTTTAATATAATTTTAATATCTAAGAAATTGATTGTATTATTAAAAAGTAGGTTTTTTGAAAGTTCTAGATTAGAAGGATAATCAACAGGGAATTGAGATATACAGGTGTTATCAGTATCAACTAAAATTACATCATCTATATATCGATATAAATGTATTGTATTATTTAAATAATGACGTTCATAGTAATATAAGTATAAGTCAGATAATACAGTAGATGTACTACCACCTTGTGGTATACCAACATTTTGAATATATATATTGTTATCATGCATGATAAAATTATTATAGATAATGAAATTAGTTTATATAATATATATATATATATATATATATATATATGCGTCCGTATGTGTGCGTACGTGCGTGTGTGTGTGTGTGTGTGTGTGTGTGTGTGTGTGTGTGTGTGTACATAATGTAATACAACTTGTACTAACTTTTAACAATTTGGACAAAACCTAAAATACTATTTCTAAGTGCATAAATTTCACATATTAATTTTCTATTTTATTCCTTATTTTATCTAATATTAAGATATTGAGTTACGGTTAGTATTGTCAAATTAAATGATTTTGTGCTACTTCTTTTTAGGGTTAAATATAGTGTATCACATTTTTTTTTTCTATCAAATTTAATAATATTATTATGATTTATTTTTAATGTTTTTTCTCCATTTTATTTTGGTTTTCTGAGTGTTTGTAGCCCAAATGCGTATTATTTTGCTCTTTCATGGCTAATGCGAAGATGAAACCACACACTTTATTTGTAGTTCCAAAGTTTTGTGGGCCTGATGATTCTGCTTTGGTTCTGCACATTTCATTTGTATTCATTTAAAAAAAAATCCCCATATCTCGACGTAGTAATTTTGTATTAAATCCTATGGTTCATATATTGTTTTAAAATTAATGGTAGTATTATATAATGTATATATAGTGGGTTTTCTAATTACAACATTTCATAGGCTCGTGTGCAGTTTTATGATTAAGTATCGTGAGTGGTATCATTTTGTTCCTTATGTATTGTAGACTTAGAAAAGCGATGGTGGACATCCGGAACCCGCGACTGGGGAGGGGAAGGGCCGGAAAAGCGCAAGGAAAAAAAATTCCATTTCATAAAATGTAAAGAAAATTACGTATAAATATTAATGTTTAGAAAATTTATAGATTAGGAAAAACATTTGAGGACATCCAGGACACGGGACTGGGGAGGAGGAGGGAGAGGGGATGGGTTGAGAAATGCAAGTGAAAAAATTCAAGTTCATAAAAAAATAAAGAAAATTATGTATAAATATTAATGTTTAAAACATTAATAGATTAGGAAAAACATTTGTGGACATGCAGGACACGCGACTGGGGAGGGGAAGGGGAAAGGTTGAAAAGTGCAAGGGAAAAAATTTTCATTTCATAAAAATAAAGAAAATTATGTATAAATATTAATATTTAAAACATTTATAGATTAGGAAAAACATTTGTGGACATCCAGGACACGCGACTGGGGTGGGGGAAGAGGAGGGGAGGGGTTGAAAAGTGCAAGGGAAAAAAATTCCATTTCATAAAAAATAAAGAAAATTATGCATAAATATTAATGTTTAAAACATTTATAGATTAGGAAAAAGCATTTATGGACATCCGGCACCCGCGACTGGCGAGGGAGAGGGGGAGGAGAAGAGGGAGGGGGAGGGGAAGGGTTGAAAAGTGCAAGGAAAAAATCCATTTCATAAAAAATATAGAAAATTGTGTATAAATATTAACGTTTAAAACATTTATAGATTAGGAAAAACATTTGTGGATAATCAGGACCTGCGACTAGGGAGGGGAGGGGTTGAACAGTGCAATGGAAAAAGTTCCATTTCATAAAAAATAAAGAAAATTTGCATAAATATTAATGTTTAAAACATTTATAGATTAGGAAAAACATTTATGGACATCCGGGACCCGCGACTGGAAAGGGGGAGGGGGAGGGGGAGGGTTGAAAAATGCAGGGGAAAAAATCCATTTCATAAAAAATAAAGAAAATCATGCATAAATATTAATGTTTAAAACATTTATAGATTAAGAAAAACATTTGCTGACATTAGGGATCCGCGACTGGGGAAGGGTCGAAAAGTGCAAGGAAAAAAATTCCATTTCATAAAATATAAAGAAAAATATGTGTAAATATTAATGTTTAAAACATTTATAGATTAGAAAAAGCATTTGTGAATATCCGGGACTCACGACTGGGGAGGGGAGAGGAGGGATTCGAAATGGGGCAGTAAAAAAATTCTGTTAAAAAAATTATGCATAAATATACTTAACCACACAATACTTAATCACATAAATGCACATGGGTCTAAGAAAAGTGGTAGTTAGAAAACCCACTAAGCGCACACTTACTTTCCAGTAGAGGGTCCGGTAAGTCCACATTACGTTTCACATTCAATAAGAGTTATTGAAATGGAAAATTTGTTTCTTGCCCCTTTTAACCTTTTTCCTCCCCTACCCCTCCCCAGTCGTGGTTTCCGGATATCCACCAATACTTTTCTCATTCTATAAAAGTTTTAACTAATAAAATTTATTCATATATATATATATATATATATATATATATATATATATATATATATATATAAATACTTTTATAAATACATCCAAAGTTATTCAGACAATACCAATAAAAGAACCAATGAAACCAGTATTTTTACATTCATATTATTAAAAACAGTTGAAGTTTGAAGATAAATGGAAGGCAGATTACCAAATTACTAAGAAATATGTGGATAAATGGACATTATATAACCAGAGTAATTCATATATTACCATACAATAAACCAATGGAACCAGTATTTTTACAATCATCTTATTGAAAACAGTTGAAGTTTGAAGTGAAATAGAAGGCAGATTACCAAAATAATGAAAGATAAATGGATAAAAAGGCAGTAGAAGGCTTTTCCATTAAACTACTTCATCAGGGGTGTATAGTTTAACAAAAAAGCAAAAACATCCAACCAGTTTCTGTTATGAGTCGTGCTAAAAGCTAAGAATTCGACTCACAATACACCCGACTGGCTGGAAGCTATTCAGATGACAAATTAGTAGAAAGATACACATAGAAGAAAATAAAATCAATATGACAAAATAACAATAATACATTATTCCATTAAAAAAAAAAAGATATATATACTAAGATAATTTACCATTACCCATATCCTAGCAAGATTTGTAGTGCAATCAGATACAAACTACATGTGACTTACTAACAATCACGGTTATGGTTATAGTATAAATCACATAGATAATAAAATAAAGTTGTAACAATAATTATAAAAATTAGTAAAACATATATTATACTATATAATTCATAATATATTTAGAAAAAAAATAGATGCTACTATTAGAAATATTATATTTTTATTTTAAATCAATTATCAAAATTACTATATTAATTAATTAACTCGAATATATTACTACAACTTCTAGCAGAAAATTATTTTAGTTCTGCCATCTAAAGGATTAATATATTAATTAAATTATATGCTTATGGTGCTGCCCTCCATTATAGGAAAAAAATAAATTATTTATTAGCAATACTTTTATAAATACATCCAAAGTTATTCAGACAATACCAATAAAAGAACCAATGAAACCAGTATTGTTACAATCATATTGTTAAAAACAGTTGAAGTTTGAAGAGAAATAGAAGGCAGATTACCAAATTACTAAGAAATATGTGGATAAATGGACATTATATAACCAGAGTAATTCATATATTACCATACAATAAACCAATGAAACCAGTATTTTTACAATTATCTTATTAAATAAATTATGCAGTACACATAAACATAATATCCTATAAATAAAGCCCCCATGCTTAATTACATTTCAACTAAATTCCAATATGGTAAAATCCGAACTTATAACAATGGTAGATATTTCCAAAAAGTATTAAAGAAGCAGCAAGAATAACAAATTGAAGAAATACATCATTTCATGCGCTGTGCATCATCAAAGTAATGTATTTTAAAATTTTTTAAAAATAGGTTAATTTATTCCAAAATGGGCCTAAAGTGAAATAATCCACTAAAAGCTGCAAGAATCCATGTTATCTTATGATAACATAAATGACATAAAAGACTAAACTATCCTTTAATGATTGTGCTTATGCATCTTATCATTATGGAAGTTGAATATATAAATACTTTTATAAATACATCCAAAGTTATTCAGACAATACCAATAAAAGAACCAATGAAACCAGTATTGTTACAATCATATTGTTAAAAACAGTTGAAGTTTGAAGAGAAATAGAAGGCAGATTACTAAATTACTAAGAAATATGTGGATAAATAAATAAATAAATAAATATATATATATATATATATATATATATATATATATATATATATATGTATGTATGTATATACAGGGTGTTTCGCTACCAGACCGACAAACTTTGAGGGATGATAGTAGACATGAAAACAAACATTATTAAATAGGAAACCATGGGGCGCAAACGTCTTCTGTAGGAGCTAGAGGCCATTAAAGTTTCAGGTCCAAAATTTCAAACGATGATAAAAAACGGAAAAAAGGGTCGATTCGTTTGCGGTTTTCACTAAAACATTCTTTATATCACGTCTTTCTTAGAAAAAAATTTCAAAGATTATGCTCAAAAATTGTCGATAGAGGGCGCTTTAGACTTTAGAGTAACGAACAGTTACTTTTTACCGCTATTTTGTGTATGGGGTTGAAATTATTCTAAAGTTTAGACTTTAACTTAAATTTTAAGCCCAAAATTGGAAACATTGGGATTAGGTAACTAGCGAAAATTGAACTGCGAACAGAGGTGGAAATTTTAAACGCTCATAAATATTGGACAAACAAATGGATTTTGTTGCAGTTTGCGTGTAAGTCATTCCCTTGATAATTATTTTATTCAAATTGACGTACAGGTTTGGTGCCCTCATTTTTTGATAGAGGGCGCTTCCGACACATCTCTGACATTTCAGTGGCATTATTCCTGGGTGTTTTACTACCAGACCATCATACTTCCAGGAAGTGTTAGGGATACAAAGACGACTTGGAATCACATAGGAATGTAACGTTGGAAATGCATTTCTTGCAAGTTACGGTTAAAGGAAGCAGAGAAAAAAAGTAACAGAAACAGCAGAGAAAGAACGACACGTTAATGTGACAGAAAACAGTTTATTTAAAGGTTTTACTAGAAAAGGTGTTCAAAATTGCGACCAGAAGTAGTCCGGTATGCTTGACAGCGGCGTCACGTGGGATTCCTCACGCTTTGAAAGATTCCTGGCATCTCTGATAGTTTTCTGGCAGCTACAGAAATACCAGCTGCGAGGTCTTCAACTGATGGTACGGGAGTGTCTCATACACCCAATTTTTCATTTGACCCCAACAAAAGAAGTCCATACATGATAGATCCGGCGATCTGGCAGGCCAATGAACCGGGCTACTACGACCTATCTACCACTGTCCATGTGTTACTTTGAAGTGTCGGCAAACGTCATTGGTAAAATGTGGAGGAGCCCTATCGTGCTGTTCATCGTTCAAATACTTCATTCTGCTACCTTTGGAACTGGTTCGCGAATGATCACTTCAAAATGATCTCTGCGCAGGCGCATTACCGTTTAGCGCCATCTACCGTCGCTGTCAAATTTGCCGGACTACTTCTGGTCGTAATTTCAAGCACCTTTTCTAGTAAAACCTTTAAATAAACTGTTTTCCTTCACATTAATGTGTCGCTCTTTCTCTGCTGTTTCTGTTACTTTTTTCTCTGCTTCCTTTAACCGTAACTTGCAAAAAATGCATTTCCACCGTTACATTTCTATGTGATTCCAGTTCGTCTTTGTATCCCTAACACTTCCTGGAAGTATGATGGTCTGGTAGTAAAATACCCAGGAGTAATGCCTTTGAAATGTCAGAGATGTGTCGGAAGCGCCCTCTATCAAAAAATGAGGGCACCAAAGCTGTACGTCATTTTGAATAAAATAATTACCAAGTTAATGACTTACACATAAACTGCGGCAAAATCGATTCGTTTATCCAATATTTATGAGCGTTTAAAATTTCCCCCTCTGTTCACAGTTTAATTTTTGCTAGTTACCCGATACCAATGTTTCCGATTTTGGGCTTAAAATTTAAGTTAAAGTAAAACTTTAGAATAATTTCAACCCCATGCACAAAATAACTTTAAAAAGTAGTTGTTCGTTACTCTAAAGTTTAAAGCGCCCTCTATCGACAATTTTTGAACGTAACCTTTAAAATTTTTTTCTAAGAAAATCGTGATATAAAGAATGATTTTAGTAAAAACCACAAACGAATCGATCCTTTTTTCCGTTTTTTATCATCGTTTGAATTTTCGGACCTTAACTTTTAATGGTCCCTAACTCCTACAGAAGACGTTTGCGCCCCATGGTTTCCTATTTAATAATGTTTGTCTTCGTGTCTACTATCATCCCTCAAAGTTTGCCGGTCTGGTAGCGAAACACCCTGTATATGTGTGTGTATGTGTGTGTATATATTTTTAAAGGGAATTTTTTCTTGCCCCTTTCAACTCTTTTCCCTCCCTTCCACCTCTCCAGTCCCGGGTCTCGGACATACACCAATATTTTTCTTAAACTATAAAAAATTTAAGTATTAATATTTATGTACATTTTTTTATGAACATTTTTTTTCCTTGCCCCTTTTAACCATCTTCCCTCTCTCCCCCTCCCCAGTCGCGGGCCCCGGATGTACAAAAATGTTTTTCTCATTCTATAACCGTTTTAAACATTAATATTTATACATTTTTGTGGTATACAGTTTTTTTCTTGCCCCCTTTAACCCCTCCCCTCCTATCCCTCCCTCCCCTCCTATGCCCCCCTTTCTTTATTCCCCTCTCGCGAGTCCAGATGTCCACCATTGATTTTCTCATTTTTTAGAAGTTTTAAACATTAATATTTATATCTCTATATATGTTTTTAAATGGAGTTTTTCTTCTTCTTGCCCCTATCAACCCTTTTCCCTCCTCTCCTTTTCCCTAGTCGCAAGTCCCGGATATCAACCAACGCTTTTCTCATTCTATCAAAGTTTTAAACATTAACATTTATGCATATATATATATATATATATATATATATATATATACATATTTAACATAGAAATTTTTGACTTTTTTCGCTTTTAACCCTTTTCCCTCCCCTTGCCCACCCCAGTCGCGAGTCCCGGATATCCACAAATGTTTTTTCTAATATATAAATGTTTTAAACATTAATATTTATGCATAATTTTCTTTATTTTTTATGAAATAGAATTTTTTGTCCTTGCACTTTTCGACTCTTCCCCTCCCCCTCCCCCTCCCCCTCCCCAGTAGGATGTCCTGGATATCCACAAATGTTTTTCCTAATCTATAAATGTTTTCAAAATTAATATTTATGAATGATTTTCTTTATTTTTATGAAATGGATTTTTTCCCTTGCATTTTTCAACCCTTCCCCTCCCCCTCCCCAATCGCGTGTCCTGGATGTTCACAAATTTTTTTCCTAATCTATAAATGTTTCAAACATTAATATTTATACATAATTTTCTTTATTTTTATGAAATGGAATTTTTTCCCTTGCACTTTTCAACCCTTCTCCTTCTCCTCCCCTCCCACCCTCTCTCTCAGGTCGCGGGTCCCGGATGTCCACAAATGTTTTTCCTAATCTATAAATGTTTTAAACATAATATTTATGCATAATTTTCTTTATTTTTTATGAGATGGAAATTTTTTTCCTTGCCCTTTTCAACCCATCTCCTCCTCCTACCCCTTTCCAGTCCCGTGTCCTGGATGTCCACAAATGTTTTTCTTAATCTATAAATGTTTTAAACATTAATATTTATACACAATTCTCTTTATTTTTTAATGAAATGGAATTTTTTTCCCTTTCACTTTTCAACACTTCCCCTCCCCCTCCCCCTCTTCAGTCGCGTGTCCTGGATTCCACAAATGTTTTTCCTAATCTATAAATGTTTTAAACATTAATATTTATACATAATTTTCTTTATTTTTTATGAAATGGAATTTTTTCCCTTGCACTTTTCAATCCTTCCCCTCCCCCTCCCCAGTCGCGGGTCCCGGATGTCCACCATCGCTTCTCTTAGTCTACAATACATAAGGAACAAAATGAGACCACGATACTCAATCATAAAATTGCACACGGGATGTAATTAGAAAACCGTCTAATATGTGTATACAGAAAATTTATATATAAATGTACACACACATATACATATATATAAATTCACAATGTCCTCCACCCTTCTTTTCAACCATCCCTTGTGGAGAAAAATGTCTGCATTCAACACTGACACCAAATATGCGTGCTGCATTGCGTATTAAGTAATTACCTGTAAAACTGAGTAAGCCAAAGTCTTCAAACATTCGGAATTCAGTTCTTTCACCTGATAGTTTTGCGACGCTTTTTTTTTTTTTTTTTTCCACTTCTTAATTAAGATTATTTACTCGACGCGCATTAATCTGATGCGTGTGGGGCTTATTGTGTAATTCATTTATCGTCGACCTAAATTCGTTACATCTCTCTCAATCTGATCATTTAATCGGATTCTGACACAGAGCGAAGCCGATTAGCTGATGAGTAATAAAACAAATGATGGAAGTCATTGGCTTCCATTGATTTTCATTACTAAATTTTTTTGCGTCCTACGGGATTAGAAACCACCGACTTCCAGAGAATGAAGCTGTCGCTGCTAGTAATGTTTTTTAGCGGAAACCGTATCAGTTGCGTAACGCAGTTACCCTGTAACTCGGTGTGTCTTTCTGTTGTACGCCACCCCCTTGTCGGATTCGGATCAGAGGTGTTTGCGTGCAGAAACCAGCTTATTTAGATCCCTCCACGCTGACATATTTAGGGCATTCTTATGTCTTGCATGCATAAAAGAAAAAAATTCTTTGTTGTTTTATGTAGTTATGTGGATTTTATTCTTGGAGAAATTCGATAGTGAGAAAGGTTTCTTTAAGTTATTTATGTTTTTTATTGAAAATATTTTTAGTGTATAGATAAATAGGGATAAACAAACGCATTTAGTATGAAATTTAACAATAAAAAATTATTGAATATTCAAAAATAATTCAAATAATCGACTTTGTAAAAATTACCATAAAATGAAAAATAATGCAGGACGCGTTTAGAGCTAAAACAATACAGCTTGTCATCAGTTGAAGGAAACACGTGTCCGTAAGGGCACGAGGTTCATTTCATGTTTGACCTCGTGCCCTTACGGACATGCGTCTCCTTCAGCTGATGACGAGCTGTATTGTTTTAGCTCGAAACACGTCCTGCTTTATTTTTCACTTTATAGTGATTTCTACAAACTCGATTATTTTAATTATCAATTATTGCCAGTGTATTCGGTGTTTTTCCGATATTCAAAAATATTTTTTGCAATGTTCTTTAGTAAGGTGTACTGAAACAATAATTGCTTTTCCATTGGAAGGAAGGGCAGGGATAATCGCTTCCCGCCTGAATTTCTCGCTTAACATAAATTTGAAATACACGGATATAAACATGACAGGTTTAAAAATAAGTTCTTGATTTATGTTTCTCTTAATGTTTAATTATTTTAAGTCACTTCAGGAAAAAAAATACTCTTTTTAAAAAAACTGAAGTAAAAATAAAATTTAGTTAATTAGGTTTCAAAATAGGGGAAACGGGTGTGGGGGGGTGGCGACAATGCCCCTTCCCAATAAAAATAATTATGGGTTTAATTTTTATAATTATTCTCCAGATTTGAAAGTCTTAGGTTCAAATATTATGGCTAGTATTTTCCCCGCTTTTTTTCCGAGACAAGATTCTTACTAAATATGTAGTTAAATGTCAGTTAGATACAGGGATGTAGTCGTAAAAAAAAAAAAAAAAAAAAAAAAAAAAAAAAAAAAAAAAGCAGAGGACATACGCTCTGAGCAGAGGGCATACGCTCACGGCAGAGGGTATACCCTAGAGTTTGTATACTATAGCTTTTTTTGAGAAGCAGGGGGTATACGATGTTCGTTTAAAAAATCCAGAAGATATACGGCGTATACCCCGTATACCCTCCACTACATCCCTGGTTAGATACAATATCAAATCATAGTTCAATTTAAACGCAAATTACAACCCAGTATAAGAAACATTTCACTGATTGCATAAAATAAATCTTAATAAAATATTTTACCATATCTTATTGTTACAGCTGGAAAAAATGATTTATGATATTTTAAAAATCATGCCCACATTTTACAATGTTTATAATAGACCGATACTAGTTTTATATACTCCCAGGAGCAAATAATATGTATGAAACATGGGATTCTTACGGGTCCTAAAATTTTCAAACCAAGTTTTTCTTTTGTTGTTTTTGTTGTTGCTGTTGTATCAATATATTTTTATAGAAAATCTCTATAACCCTTTCGGGTCTGGTGTACTATTAATAGTGCTTGTCTTTCTACGAGTATTATTTTGTTTTAGCATTTACTTTTGTTACTATCTACATGTACTAATAAGAGTATGTGACTATGCCTTTCTTATTATAGGACTTCAATTATGTTTTGGCATTTTATAATAACAGCAATAATAAAAGTTTGTTTAATTCTCTTTGCACCGTTGGCTATTCTTTTGTTTTATACATATCTTTCATTCTTTAAATTTAAAATGTAGGCAAATTTTCTGAACGAATCGTGACTGATAAAACGCAGAAAAACATCAGAAAGTTGTTAATATCTGTTAAATTCTGTTGTAATAGGATATTTTTTAAACGTACTCCAGAAACTCTTACTTCGCCTATTATTATATCAATAAGAATTGAATAGTACACAAAATAAGTACCTTTGTCAAATTTCAGAGAATGAGATAATCTTTAAACTTCAGTAAATCAATTTAAATAACTACAAAACCGCCTTTTATATGTGTACACTGGTGTCCAAAAGTTAAGCATAATTGGTAATTAAGTAAGTAATGAAAGAAATATAAATTGAAATGTGGTGAAACTCCAGGTGTGTAAACAAAATAGTACGCGTCATATATTTTCGCGAAGAGTTTTCCCCGAAATCGAACAGGGGACCGTCAACAAAGTGAAAAATAACGAAGATCTTTTGGATAACCCTGTCAAAACGAATGTAGCAAACGCGTTCAAACTGCAAGTTATGAGTAAGTGGTTTATTGTAATGTACTGTGTTTATTTTTATAAGGAAAGCATGTATACTCGTAGAGAAATTAAGGTTTTTATAAAAACAGTCCCAAGTTTTATGCTTATAATTTGCAGAGTTCTTAATATAAAATAATGTTCTTTTCTGAAAATGTGACAAACATGGTACACAATACCCTGTCATCAGAATTTAAAAATAATAAAAATTGTATGACAAATGAGCATGTTTACTAAATAATTTTTTACTGCGCATGCGTGAACGCTATTAAAATTTCATTTCCATATTACGTTAGTTAAATGTGTAGAGCAACTTTTGGGAAAGTCTCAAAAACATAGATTAAAAATTCTGAAAATGATCGTTGATAGAATGAGATCAAAATATTTTATTCCCTAATGAAGCAAAAAGATGAGGGGTTGTATCCATATTCCATTGTTTCGTGCCTAGACAATATTGCACGTAAAACTGTGTTTGGATAAAACCCCTGATATTTTGCTTCCTTTTAGGAATAACGGATTTCGAGTTGATTCTATAGACGATAATTTTCAAGCTATGTTTTTGAAACTTTTACAGAAGTAGCTCTATACATTTAGATAACACAATATGCAAATGAAATTTTGATATCATTGACGCATGCGCAATGAAAAATTATTTACTAAACCTACTCATTTTTCATACAATTTTTATTATTTTTAAATTCTGATGACAGGGTATTGTGTACAATGATGTTTGTCATATTTTCAGAAAAGAACATTATTTTATATTAAGAACTCTGCAAATTATAAGCAAAAAACTTAGGACTGTTTTTATAAAAACCTTAATTTCTCTTCGAGTATGAATGCTATCCTTATAAAAATAAACACAGTACATTACAATAAGCCACTTAATCATAATGTGCAGTTTGAACGCTTTTGCTACATTAGTTTTGACAGGGTTATCCAAAAGATCTTCGTTCTTTTTCAATTTGTTGACGGTCCCCTATTCGATTTCGGGGAAAACTCTTCGCGAAAATATATGACGCGTACTATTTTGTTTATACACCTGGAGTTTCATCACATTTCGATTTATATTTCTTTCATTACTTACTTAATTACCAATTATGCTTAACTTTTGGACACCAGTGTATATAAGGTTTTTCGAATTGAACGAACCTTGTATATGTGTAAAATGTTCAAGACAAACTTGTCTTAGTTGCTTTGCTGATGCTTGGCACTTGAAGAAGTTTGGTGAATTTGTTGTTGGAAACATAAGTTGCATATTAATTCATTTTACGATGCCATTTACAGAGTTTCTTAGATTCATATATTTATTAGTGTAACTATAATATAACAAACTATAATTACGATTCTAGCAAGGAAAATCTTCTTCTGCTATCAATATTAAATGTCAACTAATGAGTGTATTTTTAGTTAAAAAATAAATATCCATTGAAAAATATAAAGTTGATATGAGTTTTATTTTGCAATAATTAATAATATAAAAATGAATGTGATAAAAAATCACGTTACTATATAGTAGGGATTTTTGTTGTTGTTATTGTTATTTTCATTTTAAAATATTAAGAGGAAGAACGTGAAAATTGTTGAAGCTAATCTGAATATCCCCACTGAAGATTATGTTAAAAAAGAACAAACATATAATGTGCATAACTAAAGTCACATTTATTAATTAAAATAGCATCACATCCTCTTTTCAGATTCATGTCCCTCTTCTAGGAATTCTTCAAATAACAAATTTTATTTGTTAACTTTTGTTTTTATAAAGTGTTTTTTATTGTTATATTTTAATTGCGCATTCTCGATGAATTACATTCTTAACCGATTCCCGACTTTAACCAATTCCCGTAGAATACATCCTTAACCAATTCCCGACGGGAGTCTTTTGCGAGATTTTTAATATTTTGTCACCGGTTTTTAAAAACAAAAATTTGTGCCTTATTAAATCCAGAAAACGCTCCGATTACATAAGAAAAATTTTACTGGCGGGGATAAACAAGTATTCTTAAGCCTTTTTGCGGCACGTGACGCTCGTCCCCAAGGGGTTAATGTATCTTTCTTAATAAAATTTAGTTGTATAATGATAATATAATAATGTTTCATAAAGAGTAGTAATGTTTCATAAATTCCCATTGTCTCGCATAGAAATTAAAAACTGAACTAAAGTTGCGGTTTAAAAAGAGGCAACTAAAAGCAAAAAAAAAAAAAAAAAAAAAGTGCAATATGCATACATTTTTACACTTTCCAACATTGTGACAATATTATTACAAAACTTTCTTTTTCATACGATAAAAGAAAAAAATGTATCTGAACAGTTTATAAAATACATTACATACTTTAAAACCTCTTTTCAGCAATAATTGACCATAAACAGTAATGTACTCGAACTTTTCCCTATAATCGTGAGTATAATGTACAGTTTTTATACATACTTATTCAGTACACTAAATTTTAATTCAATTGGAAAAAAAAAACATAACTGAACAGAAAACACTTTCACAACAATTTCCACCACTTACACCGTAGTTAAAACATATCCTTTTGTGCAACCCTATATAAGAACTTGATTTTTTTTTTTTTTTTTTTTTTTTTTAATTCACACTGCGTAATGCAGTTAAATTTTGTTCAAGTGAGAAATGCATAACACCAGTTGAAAATGCACTTTCAGCAATTTTCGATACTAGAAACTACTTAATTCGGATTTTTTTAAACATTTGAAAAATGGTTGTTTCTGTCGGTCGAGAATAGAGAAATCTGTCCAGATTTTATTCATTTTCTGATTGGTCCGTGTTTAACGTCCACACATGAGACACCTTTGTTGCCACAATGACAAAAAAAGTATTAAAGAACTACAAAAAAAAAAAAAAAAAAATTATAATTCAAAAACAAATTGAGATGCAGTTTTGAAACAAATCGCATTTAAAAGTACATTTTTCCTAATACGACGGTGTAAAACTTAAGAATGTGCTATGTTCAGAAATTTAAAAATTTGCAGTACCAAAAATTGCAAAACTAAAATTTCATTTAAAATTTGTTTGTGTGATTGGTCCTGGAATATTAATCGTTTAATCCATGGCGTACGTAATATATGACTCTGTTATTACGTAAGCCACGTTTTGATCATCATAAATGTATTATTATTATTATTATTATATTTATTTATTTATTTTTTACATTTAGAAGAATTTTTATTTGAATAAAGTGGGGGAAATGTCGTCGTTAATAAACAAAAAATTTAAAAAAGTTACAAAAATGGGTAGACGCAAACTATCAGATATGAAAAAAAAAAAAAAAAAAAAAAAAACTAATCCAAAGAAAGACGTCGTATGATAGATTGTCTTTTAAAGAAAGAAAAAAGAAAAAAGGAAAAAAAAACGAGGTCTGGATATTGATCCTACCGATTACGAAATGTACGACGATCACGAAAAAGGAAATAATGTAATATTGAATTAAATTAATTGTAAAAGGGCATGTTTTGTTGTTGTTGTAGTTTTTAAGTATAAAATTTATAAATCTTAAATTTTAATCTTTGAAAAAATCATTTTCCAAATAATTGTTATAATTTGTTAAAGTATTTTTTTATTATTTTTATTAACAGAGCTATGTAAGATTAACATGTGATTTATAGAATTTACGCACATGGTATATAATAAATTATTATTAATGGTTCTCAGGATTCTTAAAATTGGGGAGGGGGAGTAAAAAAAGATCATTTTCTACATTTAATATCGTAAAATGTATATGATTAATAATAATAATAATAATAAAGGGACAAAAAGATATAAGCATGTATGTTCGCAAGTTAAAATACAATCATGAATGCTTTGAATACAGCATGAAATCTTGAAATACATAATGATTTAAAAATTTTTATTATTTGTTACGTTGCAATTAAAAAAAAATATTCTCAGTAAAATGAATTTTACTATAAGGGTGATTCTCAAAATAGGGGACAATTTATGTCTTTCGGCATGCAAAAAAAATTGAGAGGTTTTCTGTCATGTTTTTATATTTAGATATGTTTTTCCTAATATTATTCACACTCAAGAATTACTCACTTTTTAGTTAAAAACACCTTAAAAGAACAGAATAAAGATTTAAAATGTCATTATAGCATGGATGTCCACAGCAGCTGTGCCTTGTGTATACTAGCATTTTTCAAGAGTTAATATGATGTTTATATAAAAAAAACAAATGTTATTCTTTCTTTATATTAATCAAGGAGAGGATTTATCCAATAAATTTCTTTTTAAAAATAAAATTATAGTACATAAAAAAAGAATTAAAGTTTGTCCTCCATATTCGATTTTCAAAACAAGGTCATACTAAAACAGCTGGTTATTAATCATAATTTCATTTTCACATATGACAATAGTTTGAAAATATAAAGTTTCTCCATGGCAACAAGTAGTCATTTTAAACCAGCCAGAAAATAGAAGCATGTATTGTATTTTAAGAATAGAAGTTGAATATTAGGGGGTTACATCAATTGTATGTCATTAGAATGGATAACAATTTTCATGTTTATTTTATAGTTAAAATTTTTATTTTATTTATTTGCATAGAACTTTTGTGTTTTAAAAAGCCCCAGAAAGGAATATTGCATTGTGATTATATTATGGCTCATAATCTTATTTAAATTAAAATTTGTCATTAGCATGGGCAGATATCAGTGTCATTAGCATGGTTTTTCTGTCCATGCTAAAGACTCCTATGTACATAAATGTAACCAGTGCTTATATTGTATCCTTTATAAAGTTTAATTTTACGTATAAATTTAGGTATTACATTTATTATCCCTAAAATATGCATTAAATCTGTAGGAAAATCACTAAGACAGCTTCTTACATTGTTAGTGTCAGAATGTTGCTCATGTAACAAAGTTTGCTCTTTGGTAATATTTTTATTCTCTTTATATGTATGTATGTAAAAATGGAAACCATTTGCTGAAAAAGAAGGCTAATAAATATAGAAAAAAAATATTTAAACAGGAAGAAAATAAAAATTTCATAATATATTTATTCCATACAATTCGTTTTATCATTAGCATGGCTCAAAAAATACTAATTATTTTTTTAAGTTAATTTTTAAATATTTAGCTCTGCTGACTACATGGAAAGTATACCCAATACTATATTAACAACACCTATTTTTTTCAGAAATTTTGCTAACAGTAATTTTTTTAAGATTTTATTTTTGAAATCGTTCCCTATTTTGAGAATCACCCATAAACATCAGTAATTTGATAACAAAATAAAAATACGTTACAAAACATAGCATTAGTTTTTCAGTATCATTCGTCTTTTGGTTCAGCAGATCTTGAGCAACTTTCTTTATCGCATATTCATTATTATTTAACCAAATTTCAGTTTTTATTAATCGTTATTATTATTATTGTTAAAGAAATTGGTACATCTAAATCGAAAAACTTAGCTACAATAAGAGATATAATACTGCATCTGAAGAAAAAAAATAGATAAAAGACAAGATGCAAAGCGCATTAGTTTGTGCAATGCCATTTAAAGTATGCAATCTTTCATAACAAAAAAGACTTTTAAAGCTTAGAATAGAATATAGAAAATAATGATACAATATATGGATATATATATACTACCTCTATCTGTTAACGAAACAAACTGATCGGAAAAATAGATATCTTTCTTCCGTTAGGATAGGAAAAAGAAGACCTTTCCATCCCCATCCCCACCAAAAAAAAAAAAAGTCCACTTTTTCCTCTTTTTTTTGCGAGCACGTAGTTTTATGCATTCTATGTTAGACTTGCAAGAAACGAATGCATTTAATGTCTTTAAAAAGTTAAAATTCCCCTTAATACACACTCTAAAAACAGCTGGGACTTAACTTTGTGTTTGTTTGATGTCAAATTAAAGATACATATGTTTCTAACATAAAGTCACATTCCTCTTGAATACGAAAATCCATTACAGTCATCGTAAAATTACCACAAAACTTTCAAAAACTATAGTATCTTTCAAAAATTTAATTCAAGACAGAAATAAAATTTTAAGTGTATTACTTAGATTATGTTTCCCCTTAAAATAATGATGAGATTTATTCCTTTTTCTGAATTTCTTAAACATGTTTCATATTAATACCCTATTTAAATATCGAAACATGTTTAAGAAATTTAACTGAAATCGAGCAAATGATTTAGGAGAAAAAATTAATCTATATACAAGCATATCTATAATAAAGTAAAAGAGATGGAGAATAATTTTATTTACATAAGGTTGATTCTACGATAAGAGGTAATTTGTATGGCAATCCGTTTAAAACAGGTTTTTTATTCTATATATTGCTATTTTTTGCAATGAATCGCATCATCTTAATATACTTTATTAAATAACATCACGATTGAATGCCTAATTAAAACACATTTTTCTGAAATTTCTTACAAAGTCTAAAAAAGTCTCTACCCTGGCATGTCCCCTTGCCGGTTTCAATTTAATTTTCACACAATACATATATTTTTTTCATCAGATGCTTAACTAAAGTATGTTTGATTGAAATGTAAGTATAATTATACTTACGTATTATAAAATAAAAAGTAAAATAATTTTGTTAATTTCAAAAAATTTTTAGAATTAACTTTTGTCCCACTTTTTTTGTGTATCTAGCCTGTCAAATTTCGTTCCGCTGAAACAAATATAAATTCAAGGATGGCTGTATTGGAAGTAGCGCTTAAGAACAACTATCCAGTTTGAAGTTAGCAATACTAAACGCGCAAGCCATTTAAGCGTCACCATTTTTAATTGTTGGGACGCGACCGTGCTATGTAGTGGTTTTGCAAGATGATCGTGTATCTCTCCTGGTAAGTCATAAAACTTATAATATTCATTAAATTCAATTGCATTTACTGTCCTAATTAAACAATACAGTAATAATTAAAGTGAAATATACAATTAATCCAAAAACTAATTCAGTCAGTTAAAAAATTTGAATTTATCATGAAAATGTCTCTCCCCTGCCGTATTTCCTCTGTCAAGATAACTGCCAGGGGGAAGAGTCACTGACCAGAAAAAGTTATAAAATGCGTATAAAGTGACTTGCCCATATATGAAAAGTTAAATAAACAGGACAAAAATCATAATTTAAAGGTTTTTGATCAAACTCAAACTTTTCTTTTTGACCTTTATGTTTTCTCTATGTACTTGAAACCTCTTATCGTAGAATCACCCATAAACAGATAATATACATCGTCGCAATTTTTTCACGGATGTTTAAAAAAGGAATACTTTTGAGGGAATTCTGTTTCAATACGTCACCTATGTCTATAAAACATTTATATTCGTTAAGTATATTACAGTTTCTTAAGTTTTATTATACGTTATTACCACAAAGGTTATATAGTTTAATTAACAAACTATTTAAATATCTTCTATTTTTAAAAATAAATTCTGGTAATTCTGGTTCTTTATATCTCGAATGTATTCATTGGAGAATAAACTATACTATTAGTAAATATTATTTTTGTAATTCAATGATTTATTAAATAAGAAAATTAATAATTTTTATCTCTAGATCAAAAGATTATTAAAACATGCAATTAAAAAAGGAAGTTTTGAGAGTTAAAAAGAAGTTACTGCAAAATTAGCAGCAAAATTTATCTTTTACAACCAGAAAGTAAGGAAATTACATTTTATATCTATTTATTCAATTTGTAAAAGATGCAAATTTTTAATTAATTGCATTTGAAAATATTGTTATAATTTCGCAAATAAATATCTTTCCATAAAAAAATTTAATATAAAAATATTGGTACTACTTAGTTATCCCGTCGACCAAAAAGCTATCGCCAAACTATAGGATTAAATGTTAAAAGATAGAAAACCAACGATTATAAATGCACAAATAAAGTATGAAAAGGGGAGCAAACAGCTGTTTCGAATCTACTATCGAGATTCTTCTTCAGTGCAAAAACTTAGCGAGCTAGACAAAGCAAAACTGAGCAAAGAGACAGAGAGACGCAGACTTATATACCCGGTACGGGAACGATCCCGCCTAAAGGAAAGCAACCAATGAAAGGAAAGCAGCCTGAACAACTGGGTGGACAAGTAGTGACATCTACCGGAGAACAAACAAAACTAAAACTAAAAAGCAAGGGGGAAAAAAGAGATTTAAATTAAAGATTTCCAAATGCTAGGAAAATAAGAAGTATTTGATAAGTCATTGACTAAGGAGTGAGAATTTTTAATGATGTGGTAAGCTTCCCAAAAATTAAGATAAAAAATGGAAGGACACTTATGGATGATGGTGGCTGAAGAAAAGTTAAATTTATGTATAATCTCTTTACATATATTATATTTAACTAATTATTACATATATTATATTTAACTTATTTTTATTTTGACTTTTTATTTTTTCTTATTTTTTATCATTATTCTACTAATTATTTGTTTTTTCGTTATTTAAAATAAAAGTTATGTAAATATGTATAATTTGGTTATTAGTTTGGCGAAATTGGTCGACGGGATAACCAAGTAGTACCAAAGTAGTTCAAATTTCTACAAATACCCAATATTATGTTCAATTAAGGGCTCATGGAATTACATTTTAATCAAATTGTGTGGTGTCATACTTCTTCTCATCCCCTTCCACTCCTTTTAACAAACTGTCACAAACCCCTCCCCCCCCCCCCCCCCCCCCCCCCGTCCAAGCATGACATTATTTATGGATGGCCAATTAAGCAAAAAAATTAGAGTACAGTCTTTTTCAACTTATATGTCTACAAATCATGAGGCGGAATAACAATATAAATTATCACTTATAGACAATTGCATCCGAATGAAGACTCAATAAAAATAAAATGATTGAAAGAATTAATGTAAAACTAATCAGATTGAAAGAAGAATATGGTTAAAAAAATCACGATTTTAACATTTTATAAAGGAAGAAAAACAGCTTTTTAAAAATATGTTTTTGATATTTGTTAAACTAAAATAAATTTCATAAAGACTCAATTAAACAAATGTAACTTATCACTATTATTTTTTAGAGAGGAAAAATGTCCTGTCCAATATGGCCAGAAAAGTATGGTCTGAAAACAGTTTATCCCCTTCAAATAATAGTCAAACATATTTATTTTTGTTGTTTTTTTAGGATTACGTCCATCTGATAAATTCGCCTCTATCCTCTGTCTGTCCGTCCGTCGCAGAGTCCGTATACAAAAACTAGATAAGTGAGAAACTTCAAATTTTGTGTACTTACAACTGAATCTTCGTGCCACATTAACAAATCATACAATTTTGAAAAAGTCTATTATTTTAATTAAATTAATTTTTTCAGTGTCACCTGTTCATTTTTGTGATTTGAATTTTAAAATAAAGCCTTAATTTGAATGTTTTGTATGCAGATATCATAGCTTGGAGGTAAAGCGTCTGGCTAGTAAAAAGAACTTTCTTAGTTCGATTCCTACTGCTGGAAGTTGAAATTTTCATATTAAGATGGATTTAATTAAAAGAAATTTTGTATTTTTTGTCAAATTAAAAGTTTATATTATTAGGTTTCATCAGACATTCATAATATTTCTTGTTAAATTCCGCTTAAAAAAAATTTTTTTTTTTTGTTTTTAAAATTAAAAAAATATACATATTTATACCTCCTCTAATTTTTTTTAATTTCAGATTTTCAAAAAATTTGAAACTTTAAATTTTTACAAAATAATAATAATAATAATAATAATAATAATAATAATAATAATAATAATAATAATAATAATAATAATAATAATAATAATAATAATTTGATTTGAACTTTTTTAATTTGATAAAACACTATTTTTTATAATTATTTTTAAATTAAATTTGTTGATGCTACCTTCTATGTAAGAATTTAATAATTATAAATTAACAATTTGGATTTATTAATTAAAAGATAAGTTATATAAAGAAAGAAATATTAAGCAAAACCCTCTGTGCGATCAGCGACCACACTTACCCACTTGTTCTTGTTTTAAATACTACTTAATCGCGAAATGCAATATATAAATACTTGTTACTTGTTATCCAACTGAAACATTCCATTACCTATACAATCTTATTTCCAAATAATATACAAAATGAAGTATTACACCTCTTTGATAATGAAATAAAGAAAACCACTGTCTATAATGAAATAAAGAAAATCACTGTCTGTGAAATTCACAATGCAAAATATTTTTCAATCTCTTTTAACTGATGAACTAATATATCAGAGCAAATGACGTAAATAATAAGATTTCTAAAATATCATATCATGGAAAATGTTCTATTGTAGAAGGGTTTGTTGATTTCATGAAATCACAAGAGGAAAATAGAAACGACTAATTTCCTTCAATATGTTATAGTATCATGTTGCATCAAGAAAAACTAAAATTAAAATAATTATTGTTTATTTCGGATCATTAGGTGGACCGATAATAGATTAAGCAATTGATCTAAACTATTAACGAGATTTGAAGTTGCGCAATATAATTTGAAATTTAACATTATCGAAGTTTTCGCTTGTCTGTAAAGTTAAGTGCTTCTCAAATATTTGTTTCTAATATCATGAGTTCCTATATATTCCGCCTTTTATGAATATAATAAATGCATGTTTTTTTTTTTTTTTTTTTTTTTTTTTTTTCATATTTAAATTACATTTTTATAATAAAAAAGATGTGTCCTCAATGTAAATTATCAAAAGCAAAAATGTCTAAAATAATGTAGAAAGAATTGGATAGTGGTAATGTTAAAGTGTGTATGTGCTTGGATGAAGGGGTTGTTTTTTTCATTTCGCCCGATCGCAAATCTTGCTTTGCACGGCCCTGTGGAGCAGAAAGAAACTTATTAAACTATGAAGACTGATAGAAAATATGTACTTAAGGATATGTATGTGCCTAGCCTCAAATCGGTGTTTTTGCGAAATTTTTCGATTTTTATTATTATTATCCTTACTTTAAAGTGAAGTTCAAACATATAAAATTCCAAAAATAATGCTTTATTTTTGGTTCAGTGATAATAAGAAGCAAAGCTGTAGCCTAAAATTTAAACCGGAATTTAATTTCTGAAATAGGAAGTGGCCATTTAAAGAGCCACAGAAAGGTAAAGAATACATTTTAATGCACAAATATACAACATATATACACAAATATATAAACACCCATACATAAACATATTAGTGGATTTTAAAGTTGCAAACTTCATACATAATTTTTTGTGCTATATCAAAATCTTAATTTGCGTTTTCTAGAAAACTGTGTTTTTCCTTGTGTTACGTTTAGGAGAAACACCATTTCTTAACAAAATTTTAAGATATTGAAATAAAACTTTGTACAAGGTTCTGCTCATTTATTGGTACATTATGAAGCAAAATATGACTTGTAATTTTGTATATTTTAATTTAAGAACCAGTTTTACTGAAAAGTACACACATTTTATTTTAGAAAGAAATCATGTTTTGTGCACAAAATGTTATATATGTTAGTAAAATTAAGGGGTATTGCAAATCATTTGTTTCATCACAGAGGTAAGTGATTTGTTAATATATATTGTTGAAAGAAATTGAAATATATTTTGGATAGATTTCGTTATAGAAGATTTGGCACAAGCGCAATTCTTTACTAAAATTTGACTTTTGAAAAATTGATTACAATTTCATTAAAAATTTATGTGAATTCATAATTTTATTCCCTTTTTTATTTAAAAACACATGTGTTTTATAAAAATTTCACATTTTTCAAAAAAAGGTCATGAAGGTATAGGTACATACATTAATTCTTTAAAAAAAAAAACTAATAATATTTTTTCTTACTTTTGCTGCTTGATAATTAAGAAAAATATTTCTTTGTTGCATGATGGTGACTTTTCCTTAAATCAAAGTCGATGGGATCAATTTAATAGGAGAATTTAAGTGCCCTGTGTAATTTTTGCCAGTTGTATAAAAAGCTCCAAAAGAAAATCATATTGACGTAATTGATTGTAAAATTTGTGATACCTCTATGTTAAATTCTCCCTTTCGATGAACATTTTTAAACGTTTTTAACCGGTGCATAAGTGGTGAACAAAACAGAGAAATTCATTGATAATAACAGGTAATAAGTATGTTGTTTTGTGCAGAAATGTAATGACTAGCACAAATAATAAGAAAATGAATTAATCCTTTAACTAAGATCAATGTATATAAAAGTACCCGTTTTAGTGCAAAATAAAACAATTCTCGTTATTTTGCTTTTTATGTTTGCTTTTTTTACTCTTTTATACATGATACGCTCCTCTGTATACAATTTAAAAATTTTAATGCTTTTAATATTATTATTATTATTAATATTATTATTATTATACATCATCATTATTATTATAATTAATCGAATTTTTATAAAGAATAACACTTTTTAATTCATAATAATTGCACAGAAATTTTTCGTTATAAAGTATGTTTTAGATCATACATTTGTAAATTATACTTACGACACGGAAAGAACTGTTTTGTTGAAACAACTAAATTTTTACTACTATTGCCCTTACAAAATATTTTTTGTTGAAATGACCAAATTATAAACAAAATTTTGTTGAATTAACAAAATTATTTGGCTAGTTAAACCACAGTTTGGTCATTCCAATCAAAATATTTTGTAGGGGCAATAGTAATCACAATTTAGTTGTTTCAACAAAATAGTTCTTTCTGTGGATGAAATACTATTTATAAATTTATAAAAAAAAAATTCGAAAAAAAAATTCTGGAAAATTAATTTCAAACATTTTATGCACTATGAGGGATCTATTATAAAAATTCTAAACCTATATATTAAGTATGTTGTATAACTATTTTGCTAAAATACCTTTTGATGAAAACTAATTTAATAAGCAAAATAACAATTATTTGTAATACTTTTTCAAGTCACCTATAGTAAATCTCCAAAACAATTATTCTTGTTTCATTTTCGTCGAGATTGTCTTTCTAAAAATTAAAAGGAAAACAAAATAGATACATAAAGAATCTAAAACTGAACTAAGTTTCTGTTTAGAATTCATGTCGGATTTGAAAGCATTAAAAAAAATTTAATTTCTTATATATCATGCTAAACAGAAAAGTCATATAATATGAGCTTTATAATGTGCATTATATGAACTTTATATATTTTTAACTTTATATTTTATATGAACTTTAAAATGTTCAGTTTTACTTAAAAGGGATTAAAATAATCAAACAGAGATGTTAATAGTTAATTTTATTTAAAAATATCTTAGTACTTTCAAGCCTTAGTCAAGCTCTTCATCGGAGATTTTATATATATATATATATATATATATATATATATATATATTCTTTGAAAAAGAGCATATGATTAAGGCTTGAAAGTACTGAGGTGTTTTTAAATAAAATTTAACATCTCTATTTGATTATTTTAATCAGCTTTTAAGTAAAAGTGAACATTTTAAAGATCATATTATACATTTTGTGTTAAAAAACAAGGTGAAAATTGCGTTCCGTACAAAATTTTTATTCGGAAAAGTTATCTCTATATTTTTTTCTTTCACATAATTTTAGATTTTTCTTTATTTTTTTAATAGAATGAATCTTGTATAACATTATATTATAAAAATATTTTGGAATTAACTGAGATTTTAGTGTAAATTAAACAGATAAACGTTAATACTCGATTATTTTAGGATATATTAACATGCACTCACCACATAACTCTGCTCCACTATAATGATAATGCAAAGGAGATGCAGTCCAAATGGTTGTGCTGGGTCCGGCCACGGGTGCTGACACAGTTCCAATGCGGCCGGACTCTTTGGCTAAGATGCTGTCAATAGAGAAAGAAGGACGACTTGGCGCCGGATTGCTCGGTGCCTTGAACAAGTCCGGCACTAGGCAGCAGGGATAGCCGCTGTGAAGAGCAGGATATCCCGGAAGCATGGCTGCGTATCGCAACAGTTTCGTTGGGTGAAAAAAATTAAGAAAATCGAAAAGTTTTTCTCATATTACTCTGTCTATGTCACAGTTAAATCATCAATATTATAGTAACCGCATTTTATTACGAAATTTTCCGCTCGCAAAATTAAAATAAAATTACTTGGAAAATGATGTCATATGAAAACAAAATTCCCTTTTCTTGACATCAAGGTTTACGCTTTATGATTTGTTATTTTTAACGTTATTTAATTGATAAATCCAAACTTTTAAAATTCATTCAAAGAATTTTGTTTCTTTTTAATCGAGAAGTTTCAATTGAAGTAAAACACAGTTCTGCTCTTGAAAATAATTTTCTTTAAGAGAAAAAATATATGTTTTCTTTTAATTTATTTCAAAAACAAAATGGAGGTTTGCCTTTTATCATCTTTTACATTTCTTTTTGTTTATAAGATTTTTATTTTCTTTATGAGTATTGGTAAAGCTTAGAAAATTTAATGTTTTACTGATATTTTTTATTGAGTACTTCTTATGTAGCTCAAAATTTCTGATTTCATCTTCCAATTTTAAATACCAAATCAGAAAATAACAGTCAACCAGGATTCTGAAGAAATAAATCTTTTAAAGATAGGATAAGAATTCAATTTCAATTTTTATTTTTGTAAAACATGAACTCGTGTAAAAAATTGTATCTGTAAATCTCTCGTTAATAACAAAATTGCTTATGAATTATTATTCTACAATGAATAAAATTATATTTTTTTAATCTTTAAAACGTTCCAAACTCTATTCGCCACTCAGTTTTCAACTTTACTAAATATTAATATCTTATTGCACGAATTCTTCAATAGTGTTTGATGTTATAAAGAATTTTTTCTAAATTCTACTTTCCAAATAAATTTGATTGTAAATAGAGTTTAAAACTTTTCTTTACATCCATTTTCACAATTTTTGTCATTCAAAGTTTCTCACAATACTTTTTTCAAAAATTCACCTAAACTGGAACTGAAGTACTACGTTATGCTTCCCTTGTTTAGCAATTTTATTTTGAAAATTCTTCGAAAATTTACACCAGAATGATAATTTATTAAAGATACAGTTACAAGATTACTTATTTCTCAAGCACTGATTCAAAAATTTTTCCAAGATGAATGGTCCAAATTTTTATTTTCCTTTCGTAAAAGTTTTGAAACTATATCATTACCAGTAACTGATATCTAAAGAATTTATGTAATTCGCCGTTTTCTTTTCTTTTTAAAACACACAATCAAAAGTTCACAAGTAAGAAAAATAAATTTAAAAAAAAAAAAAGTAGTATCCAATTGTATCACAGGCTTTGCTATTCAAAAATAATAGCAAAATTAAATCTTTCTTCAAAAAATGATAAATAAAATCTCGTATATTTAAAATGCATTTTCGATAAAGAACACAGCTATCAACATCATCCACATCATTTAAGTGAGAAACTCTTTTGCTGCTCCGCGTCTCTTTTCATAAAAACAGTTCCCGCGCTAAAACAAACAGAACAGTCTCCATTTCCTTTCGTCAGACGATTAGGCATGTGTGTGAAACACGGATTGTGATCCCTGTAATCCGAGCTTTACCTGTGACCTAGAAGGGGGGAAGGGGAATTTTTCCCAACTAAACCGATTACGCAGACATTCTCCTCGCTCTCTCAGCCAATTGGATGGATTTCGCGCTATTTTGGAATCGGGATGTTGTGATTGGCGAAGAGTTATGTCCAGAGCTCCGCCTGGAGGCGGTTTGCATTTCTCCTGTTTTCTGACACTAATCGTGCGATAGGGTTTGAATTAATATTTTTTTAAAGATTAGAACTTAATAGCAATATATTGTTGATACAATGGACATTTAATCATATCGGTAAAGAGGAAGGAACATCTCGAGTAAGAGAGGAAAAAATGTATATATCGGCATTCCAAGCCAGCATAGCGCACATGACTATGTCTTTGGTTCAGAGCCGTAGCTAAGGGGCCGCTGTGGGCGGCTCAGCCCCCCTTAAATATTTTGAGCCCCCACCCTGGAAAAGATTCCAAGGTCACTAAATGAATCTCTGTTCCGAAAATTCAAAGAAATTCTGTTCAAAAAACTAATTTAGTTTTGAGACCCTTTCACAGTTTTGCAGAATTAGTAAATTGTATCTAAAATAAGTGTTTCAACACTTCCTCATCCTATTTGTACATATGAAGCTAACATGATGTTTAATTTTGCACTCAAAATTAGACATTTGATTCAAAATACACTCAAAATTTTCATCATCATATACTTTTCTTGGCATAAAATGAAGTTATTACAACAGTTTAATGAGAAACATAGAATGTACAATGTGCATAGGCGCTAATTTATCTTTCTGCGCCAGAGAGAGAAAAAAAAATTATGAGCCTCCCCCCCCCCCTACTGTTCACTTTTAGCTAAGGCCTTCCTTTGGTACCAAATCGTTAACAGGGCCCAAACTAAGTGGAGGGTTAGAAAGGGCATGTGCCCCGGGTGCCGGAAGGAAGGGGCGCACAGTGTGGTATTTCGTTGAAAAAGCTGGCCAAAAGTCAAAATTTTAAATTTCTTATTTTGTTGATAATATTCTGGTTGTATAAGAGGACTATCCTGTCCATATGATAACGGGTTCATTTCTTTCTGAGACTCTCCAATTGTCTGGTGATTTACTTGAAATTCATGGTTTTTGCATTTCGCATTTTATGCTTCTGATCTACGCATCATGTTATCGAACTTCTAAAAAACTATTTTTAGTCGAACTTCAGAAACATTTTACAGTTTTTAAAGATTAAGGTATATACTCTCTGTTACATAAATATTTTTGTAAATACAGTAAATCTTCATTATGATATTGAAGTTTGAAACCATAGATTTTTTTGGAGTTAAATATTTTAGATAAAATTATAATTTTAATAGGGAGTTAAACTGAGTTCAGTAAGAACTCTTGTGTTTTCATAATATATAGACCTTCTAATTAAAAGATATGAAATAAAATTTTCCCCGATTTGCCCCCCATTTTTTTAATAAGTAAAACAACATTAAAAAAAAAAAATGTTTCTGAAAAGCAGTTTTTTTTACTTTATTAAACATTTAATTTTTTTAACTGTTTACATTTAATATATGCTGTAGTTTTTTACTTCCTACTGGATACCCTTTGGTGTGCAGATAACAAATCTGCAAATTAAAGGGGGAAAATCATTTTTTAAAGTAATTGGATGTTTCTTTCTTTTTTTTTTTTTTTCCTTTAATTAAGACTTTTTTGATCATACATCCATAACGTGGATTAACCGATTCTTTGTAAATAATGTAACATTTTGGTTTTGTACTAATTGTTTGTAATATGTAAATTATCTGTTTTTTTTTTTTTTTTTTTTTTTTTTTTTTAATAATATATTTTAAATCAACTATAAAGAATTGCGTTCTTTACTCACTAACGAGGTAAAAGGGTTTTATATTATTAAGAGGAAATTTACTAGACATACATAAATTATTTTTTTATTCTATTGAATAAAAAAAATCAGTGGAAATACAAAAAATATATGAGTGATTTATTAAAACTATTGTAACACAGAAAAATTAACAAGTTAAAAAAAAAAAAAAAAAAAAAAAAAAAAAAACTTATTGAATTTTCAAAATGTTTATAAAATTAAATACATTTACTACATCAGAAAATAGAATCTTTTAAACATAGTTAAAAACAAGAATGAGCTTCTTCCGGATTCACTGAACAATATTTTCGTGAAAACAATGAGGAATGACTGAAAGGAACAGTTTATTTTTCTATAAGGATCGTAGAGAAACTCGGTCACCCAGCAAAATAGTTTAAAAATTGTATTGGCAGAAACATAAGAGATATAAAACGGAACGATTAAAATCTGAATTTAGCTGAGAACGATTGCAGTTCAACTGAACTAAAAAGCTGCAGGACGATGCAGATGTTTCAAAAATCATGAAAGGCATTGCACCAAGCCAACAATGGCAGAAAAAAAAAAAAAAAAAAAAAAAAAAAAAAAAAATCTTTGTCTTTGACCTCAAACCTAAGTACATTGAACTAATCACCGACTGAGGCTTTGGCCTTGTTTGTTGCAGCATATTTTACATACAATCTATATAATATCACCCGAACATCTAATAAATATATATGTACTCGCTATATACTTCTTCAGAGAGCTAAAGAACAATATTATCAAAAAGATAACTACATTACTGAAAACATGGCGGAAGTAAGACCTCAAAATCTTTTAGATCACTTTACTCAAAGACTGTGTAAATAGATAGAAAATGTTATCGCAACAGCAAGTGAAGCAGAATTGATAAGTTTAGAACCCCTATGCAAATGGGGCTGTGACAGCTCTCCACAACAAATATTTAACAAAAGTCTGGAAATTCCTTTTATTCAAAAAATTTTCAAAACACTTTAGCTTCTTTGAGATTAATAAGCAAATAAATAGATTTCAAAAGTATAGTTTCAGAACCCTGTATCTTCAAACACAATTTTGCTTTCTCATACTAATAAGATTTATTCATGAAAATAATGACATAATCCAAGAGGAGGTAAAATACATTGAAAAGCAAGCACGAAATTTAATAAACACAGAGATATTCACAGTTTATGGTTTATTACAAGTTCAATTCAGATTAGTGCTGACTATAGTGCCGATGCTAAAGTTTTCAGTGCTATTTCTAGCAATCAATTCATCGTTGCGATACTATATTTGCAAACAATCATCAAAAAGATTTTAATAAGTTAAAAATAATTAAAGACATTGGTCATGATTCTTTGAAATTCGGTCTTTCAATATTCCATGTTAGAATTAGATTTTTCGAGTCAATTTTACATCTTGCTTCTAATTAAAAAAAAATGCTGAGCAAGAAGTAATAATGAGAAAGATTGTCAATAAAAGAAAAAACTCATGCAAGGCATGCTTTAAACTAAGATGTGATACTAGTACACGTTCCAAAAGCTGGTTTCAGAAACACTACAAGAAAGTTTTCTCAGATTGCGAAACATCAGCTTAAATTGCAGAAATTGAGATAAAATTAATGCACTATCTAAAATCTATTCTAGAAGTGCTTAGAAAATAGATACTAAATAATTTCAAGAAATTACGAATGATACTCCTAACCTTTATGTAAATCCTTACGGTTGGCACTCAGTGTCACATACATTACACAAAATTTTGAATCACGAGGCTATTATTAAAGAACATACATACCACCCAATTGGGCAGCTATCAGAGATAGCGGCTGAAGCCCGCAACATGCATTTTCGTTCATATAGTCAAAACTTTTTAAGAAAAGACTTGCTCATAGACTGCAATGAAAATGTACTTAATGGCTTACTTTTTTGTTTCGATCTTTATTTAAGTTGTAGTATGAGAAAAAACTTCACAAAACATAAAAAAACTTCTGCAAAATCATTACAGTTCTTATTGCCAGAATCTAGTTTTGGAGTGATTCTGAAGAGGACGACATGGAAGACCATGCTCGAAAGAATGATGGGCAGTAGGACTAGTTAATTTGAGTAAATTGTTCAAAAAATGATTTGTTTCTAGCATAATAATATATTTTACGCTTTCTTAAAGCATTTCATCTGATATAGAGCGCACAAAATATTTTAAATAATTTTGGCCAGTTTTTTCAGCAAAATACCACACTGTGGGACGCCAAATGAATATTCTGTGTGTCGATTTTCCTCACATTTGTTTTAAGGACGGTATTGTTAAAATCAGGTTGTTTGGGGTATGCCAAAGCACAGAAGAATCTAAGGATAATACAGCATAAGGATACTGTATAAAGCGGATTTTTTTCGATTTTTTGATAATTCCGTTTACAAGTTTTTAATGAATGATTACATATCTTAAATTTTAAAATAAGTCGGCTATTAAAAAAAATAGTAAAATTACCTTTGTAAATATACTTTGTGGAGGAAGGAGGGGGGGGGGGGTCGGCAAAATCCACGTTTGGGTGAAAAAAGGCTAGTTTCGACCTTGATCCTTAACAGCGTTTGACTTACTTCAGCATAATAATTTCTTAAAAATATATAGAGCATACAGAACTGACCAACCTTTCACTAAGCAGGGGTGCATTTCAGCTTTTAGCAAACAATGAAGGAAGATGGGGGGGGGGAGTGTTATAACCATGGCTCAAACATGCAAAGAAAAGAAAAGTATCTTACATATATACTTTAGCTATATATTCACCTTTGTAAATGCATTTCGCTGTAGAATTCATAAGGCCCCCTATGAATCTTAAGCTTCCAGTAGGGGAAAAATAATAATAATAGTAATAATCCCTTCAGAATAACTTTAGGTCGTTGTTAACTTCAAATTAAATATTTTTCTTGGAAAGGCCATCTCAAACGTGTTAAATTGGAATGAGGCAAAAATTAAATCGCACCTATTATTACAATAAAAGAGTAATCAGCAATATTGTTGGATTTTTAAGGGAGCAAAAATATTCCTTGATTTATTTTGAAGGTGACGGTGGACAGACAATTGTTAAACAATTAACCAAAAGAAAACAGAACCATATTATATCAAGAACTAACGGAATCTGAAATTTTATGAAAATCAGTCCATTAGTAATTGAGATATAGCTAATGTGGGAATCGTGATAAAATTGGACAATTGACATCTGTTATTAAACAATAATGACATAATCCAAGGACTTTTGGTGTCCAAGTATTTTGTATTGACATCGGACAAACGATCTGTTGGACAATTGACACCAAAAAGTAATTAGCACCAATTTATATCAAAGATTTACTGAATGAGGAGTTTTTTTAATTCCGTTCATTAGTACTTGAGATAGAGCGGCCACAAAATTTTTGTCACATACAGACAGACAAACAGACGTTAAAAGAAAGAATTCGAAAATTTTCACGAATCCAATACTTTTTTCTTGTAAAGATAAAAAAAAAAAGTAAAACGTATGTAGAACTAATTATCTTTTCAGAAGATGTATCAATGTTTAAATATAGTCTTTTTTTTTTTTTTTTTTTTTTTTTGTAATTTATATTTCGAAATAAATATATATAATTATTCGACTTAATGCATGTAATAATGCTGTATATTTTCACTCAGGTATACAGTATAACGATTAAAAGTGACAATGAATACCATTTAAAAAACAACTTTCAACTTATAAATAAATTAAAAAAAAAAAAAAAAAAAAAAAAAAAAAAAAAAAATCTGCCAAAATACGGAAATACATTTGATTTTAATAATTTATTTAATAATATAATCATCAGATATATATATTAGGAATGGGCGGTATTTAGCACATTTGGATAAATAACAGTGTTACTACGCCGGAACATAATATTGCTTTAAAATATCACCGAAAAGTCGAAAATGTAGAATAGAGGTTTTTTATGTTTATTTTTTTTTCCCCCGATTACAGGAATATGAGGATAAATGTGAAGCTTTAAGAAGGCATTATTGGATACGGAAACACAGAAAGTAGAAAAAGAAAAACCCTTAAAATTAAAAAAAAAAATGATCACTTTTGACTATTTATTATCATTTGACACTCCTTTAATAAAAAAACGCATATCTGTTCTTGGGGGGCCCCCTTAAGCCGGGGGGGGGGGGGGGGGGGTCCGGGGCAATTGCCCCGAATGCCCCTACCTTAGTCATCAGGAATGATTTTAAATCGATTTACAAAATGTTCTGTCTGTAAATACAAAAACCAGACACAATACAAACACAAATACATTTAAATGTATTTTTTCACTAAAAGTCAATATCAATAAATAAATACTTTTTTTGTTTTTTTTTTAAGTGCGTGAAATTTAGGTAAATGTTATACTCAAAATTGTAAAATTCTGTTTTGTTGTATTTTTGTTTGAGTAAAAGCAAAATATAAGAAACTAATCACTGTTGTTATTTTATTTATTCTTCAAAAGTGCGAAACATTATTGAAAAAAAGAAGAAAAAACAGTAATTAACTTTTTAATTATATTGTTGATATCCAACGTTCACCTTCACAATCCAATAAATTTTCTTTTAATAATTATGAATTACTTAAAGATTCCGAAACAGGCTTTTCACAAATTTCCGGATACCCTTCAAACCCCTGTGCACTCTAATCGCTTGAACAACTGCCCATTTCTCTGCAGCAAGATTCTTTAGAAGGAAAAACTAGTTTTACAGACAGAGACAAGATACCTTTTTTTTATGTTACGCTCCGCATCTTTAATTTTGTAATATTTTTAGCCTTAAAAATGTTTTATTGTTGCAGTTTTACAGCCACCTGTAATATTTTGGCGAGCACTTATTGACGAATAATTAAATCCACTGTTTATATGTATACTATATATATATATGTTTTCTGAGCTGCAGAGAATATTTCGCGATTTATCACCTGCTTAAGGAAAAAATGCCTTAAAATTAATATATTAAATTATATTTAAATACTAAATCTTTTAAAATGTGCTATATTGCATTCGGAAGCGCACACGAAAATGAACCTAATTTTCATAATTCCGGAATATCAGGAAGTGGTTTTAAATCGATTTTTCAAAACGTCCTATTCACTATGTACAAAAACCAGGTTGAGTTAGATAAAAGAGGTGTAAAATACAAAACAATAAAATTCTCCTTTCGTTTTAATAGTAATTAAACTTAACTTACATTTATATTGATAAAAAAAGGTATTAATAAGAAAAATATGTTTAAATGTTTTTTACCCCATTTAAATGATAAGTAAAAAGAAAAAGTCAGTGTCAATAAGTAATTGCGTGAAATTTAGGCAAACGTTATGCTCAAAAGTATAAAATTTCTGTTTTGTTGCATTTTCGTTTGAGTAAGTAACGTGCATGATAAGATACCAATCATTGCTGATATTAGTGATTGTTATTTTATTTATTCTTTAAAAGTGCAAAAAATCAAAATATGATTAAATAACAAAGGGAAAAAAACTATATTTAACTTTTTTCATTAGTGTTGATACCAAACATTCATCATCATAACAATCCAATAATTTTTTCTTTAATAATTATAAACTACAGGTTTTTTTTTTTTTTTTTTTTTTTTTTTTTACTGACACTGTTAATAGCCGCGCGCCGGTAGCTTGCTCTAATAACTGGAGCGACACAAAATTTTATAAATGGACTAATAAAACCATGAAAAAAATTTCCAAATAAATAAATAAATAGTTGCAATCACCGTCGATAGCGGGAAATTTGACGCTGTACATGAAAAGAAAACATCAGAAACAGACAAAACTAATAATTTGAATAAAATGCCATGTTTAATTCATCATATTCCCTTTTCCGACGAGGAATTCAACCACATTCAAAAGTGACTCTTGCACCACACCTTGCACTCTTTGTATATTTTCGACGGCTGAGCATAACAGGTCACATGAAATAGCCCTTACTGGTGATTGGAACTGTTTTTCTTTTCCTTGGAATCTTTTTTCCCTTGGTTTCATTAGTCCCCTTATAAATTTTAAAACAGTTCCGGTGATTAAAATTAGCTACAGGAAACTCTAAATAGCGCCAGTCAAAAAAATAAATAAATAAACAAATAAAAATAAAAACATAAAAAAATAAAAATAAAAATAAATAAAACTTTGTATTTACGCATTTCGAAACAGGCTTTTCATGAATTTCAAATCCCCGTGTACTCTAATTCTTTGAAAAACTACTCCTTTTCCAACAGCAAGATTCTTTAGAAGGAAAAACTAGTTTTACAGACAATGATTTAAAAAAAAAAAAAAAGTATGTTATGTGTTTATACTCTTAAAACAAAAGAGTGGTTTTGGCTTCCCAGGAAAAACTTGTAATTTATTGGATCGTAAAAGAGTTGTTGTTTTTTTAATTTTTTACTCATCTTGATTTAAATTGCTTAAAAACAATTCGTTCGCTCGAGTTGTCCCAACTCTTTACGAGAAGCTGGCTTTCAAATCGTGAGATGAGTGGATTTTTTCTTTACTTGAGTTATTTTGTGGCTGGGTGTTTTAAGAGAGTAACTAGATCTATAAATTATATTTTCCCAGAATTTTTTGGCTTATAATGATTTAGTATAGAGTAGCCCGGGACACAAATTTGTCGAAGAACCTCCCCTCTATATTTTTAATTATATGGCTTAAGTAATACTTTAGCGATTTTTTTAGAAAAAAATAAAGGAAAAACAAAACGTATTAAAAGAATATATATTAGACTTTTTATTTTTTAGCTTCAAAACAATTTAGCATAGTTTAGCGAGGATGTTTTAGTGTATAATTAAATGTGTTGTTGCAACACATAAACTGTTGTAGCCATAAAAATTATGTCGCGATTTATCCTCAACGTCCCACTGGCAAAATAATTTCTTAAAATCAATTTATTAATTTATAGTTGTCATTGGCGTTTTTTGGCGAATAATTAAATCCATTGTTTTTTAAGCTGCAGAAAATATTTAGCGATTTATAACCTGTGGCGAGTTAGCGAAAAAATGCCTTAAAATTAATTTATTAAATTATATTTAAGTACTAAATATTTTAAAATGCTGTATTGCATTCGAAAACACACCAGTTAACTAGATTTTTATAATTCTGGAATATCAGAAAAGGGTTTTAAATCAATGGCAAAATGTTCTATCTGTACATACAAAAACCAGGCTGAGTTAAAAAAAAAAAAAAAAAAAAAAAAAAAAAGTGTTAAATACAAAACAATAAAGTTCTCGTTTCGCTTTAACAGTAATTATACTCATCTTAAATTTGTTACTTAGACAAATACATCAAAATTGATAAAATAGATATGAATAATTAGAAAAATACATTTAAATGCATTATTTTTTTTAAAGTCACGAGTAAAATGAAGAAGTAAATGCCAATAAATAAATACGTAATAATAATAATAATAATAAAAGCATTGCATGAAGTTTAGGTAAACACTAAGTTCAAAATTATAAAATTCTGTTTTGTAGCATTTGCGTTTCAGTAAATATATTGTATGATAAAAAAAAAAAAATGTCTCTGTTGATATTAGTTATTGTTTATTATTATTATTATTATTATTCTTTAGAAATGCGAAACATCGAAATATGATTAAATAATTTTTAATTATTGAGAAGTTATCCAACAGTGATAGAAAGGCCATGTAAAAATTAATATAAAAAGCATGGGGTGCTTCGTTATGTATTTTATGCTAAGTCAGGTTTTAGAAATAGTTATTAATGAAATATCGTTAACAACTTATATTGAGCACCACACGCTTTTAGTGTTAATTTTTACATGGCCTTTCTATCACTGTTGGATAACTTTTCAGTAATTAGAAATTATTTTAAACTTTTTAGTTCGACTACTATAAAAGCGTGTTTTTTGTTTTTTTAAACTATTATTTATTTTCTGAATTTTTAGTGTCGGATTTTCTAAATCAATTTTATTCAGAATTTCAATATTCAGTTAGACTAAAAAAAAAATTAATTGGACTATTAAAAAACTTAATTGAATTTTAAATGTTAAAGTCACTGAGGGACTTAAATTTTTGGTACATCATACGTGGCAATGTATGGTTATCAGGTTGTTTTATGAATTATCTCGTAACATGATCCTTTCATCTAATGCATCACCGTTACACGGAATTCTCTCCCTGTTAATTTTGAGCAATCAAGTTCTTCAATTTGGATACCCTCCAGAGACCTTCCACGATTGAGTGCTACATAAGTTTGTCTAGTAGCAGCAAACAGCCGAGAATCCAGGTAAATGACTGCATGATCAACCGTACAGTGTTGCATTTTATGTATACGGTCGATGTCTAACTAAGGATCAATGGCAGCATTCTTCTTTCAGCAGTAACATAGCTGTATTTTGCTGGAAATTGCATCGATATTGATTTTATTACATGTATGCCATCTGAACCGAAATCGATAAAACCCATATTGCCATATACTAAACCTTTTTCCACGTCAATATTCGATCTCAACACCACTTTTCTCTCATGAAAATTTTCAATTCCTCGTATAATAGCATTTTTACGGTTTTTATATGTATTTCAGTGATTGTCATATATCTAGGGTGTCAGGTGACTGTTGATATTTCAAATTGCTTTTGATCTATTTATCGACGTTTTTTATCCTTTTGAGCGGCGACTTTTTAAATTATTGAATTGTCATCGGTTTTTAATAAGTGTGCAAAGTTTCAATTTCATCAAATGTCTGAAAGTGGGTGAAAATAACGTTCAAAGATTCCGTTTTATACATACACACAGGTGAAACTAATAAAAGCGTGTTAAAAAATGAAATTAACTTTTCTCATTAGTGTTGATATCAAATATTCACCATCACGATCCAATAAATTTTCCTTTAATAACTATGAATTACTTAAGGATTTCGAAACAGGCTTTTCATGAATTTCCGAATACCTTTCAAACACCCGTACACTCTAATACCTTGAACAACTGCTCTTTTCCCAACAGCAAGATTCTTTAGAAGGAAAAACTAGTTTTACAGACAATGATAAGCGATATATTTTTTTTTTAATCTCTTACAAACCGATTTATGCTATGTTATGTATTTAACCGGATCTATAAATAATATTTTTGGCTTTTAATCATTTTGTATAGGATAGCTCAAAACACAAAATTTGCCGAACGCCCCCCCCCCCCCTTCCGATATTTTTAATTATATGGCTTAAATAATGCTCTCTGGATATTTTTAGGGAAAAAAGGGAAAACAAACTGCATTAAAAGAATATATATTAGACTTTTATTTATTTATTTATTTATTTAGTGCTTAAAGTACTTCATACTTGAAGCTTCACAAAAATGTGGCATAGTTTAGAGAGGGTGTTTTAGTGAATAATTAAATGTATTATTGTAACTCGTAAACTGTTGTAGCCATAAAAAATATGTCGCGATTTATCCTCAACGTCCCACTTACAGAAAAATTCCTTAAAATCATTTTTTAAATATATAATTAAGTTCAAAAAACATGACAAAAATCTTTTTGTCATTGAAAACACATTTGTGTTGATATTTATACATAATTTTATCTTAGCATGTAAGAAAATGATTGATAAATCGGTTTCGAAATTCTATCTTTGCACACATCACGCAAGGAAAATAACAAGTTGGAAATTGCACCTGAAGGATAGCAAATGAGGTGCGTTCGTACGATAACGAAGTTTTTAAAATATTCAGATCTTGCTGTTATAGTAGACAGTATTTCAGATACAGTATAGTAATCGAATCTTGTTTGTGTTCCTGTAAATATACAGGAAGAAACTTTTATTACACCTCAGTAACGTATATCATATCCAAAAAATGTGAAATAGTTTAATATAACTAACACACGCCCCAAACAATATTTTTCCTTATAGCATTATGTAGGGGAATACTTTTTTGTGGTCTTGTAATTTAATAATAAATATTCTTTGCATCACAGCTAATACAAAATGTATATTTTAATATATATATATATATATATATATATATATATATATATACTTCATAGGCTCACGTATTCCATTATATTCGAATGAGTGTAACAAAATTAAAATGCATTTGAAATCTTTTTCCCCATTGACCGTAATGTAACGGAATACTTTTGATTGTCCCTGTAATTGATCTATGCATCCGATTTTTATAAAATTTGAAATGACTCAATAAAATTATGCAACAATTATATTTCAAACGATTAAAATGCATTTGAAACTTTTTCCCCATTGACCATAATGTAATGGAATACTTTTGATTGCCCCTGTAATTGATCTATGCATCCGATTTTCATAAAATTTGAAATGACTCGACAAAATTATGCAACAATTATATATTTTAAATTTCAAACGATTCGGTTGGGTAGTTTTTGCGTTGTTATATGCGGATAGACGGACGGTCGGGCTGAACGACAACTATAGGTTCTACGTATTTACATAATTACGAACGCACCTAAAAATTAAATAAATAAAAAATAAAAAGAGTACGACGACGGTGCTTTTCTTATATACTGTCTGTGATTACGGCACCTTTTCCAGAATTTAAAATCTCTTATCTATGGATGTATTATTTCAAAATTTGTAAAATTTAAATTGATATACTAGCTAAACTATCACAAAAGAAAACTATGGAGTTTTTTATAAACTTTTTTCCTTTTCAGTTATATATTTTTGTTAAAAGTATTTCGTGATTTTGTTTTTCTTCTGAGAAATATTTCTAATTTATGATTCTCGTCATAAAATACAGATTTCAAACTTTTAAAAATAAATATAATTAATTTTTATGCCATAAATATTTTGAATATAAATAATATACAGGGTGGTCATAAAAAAACTTTGCCGATATATGGAGCTCAAAAGGCCAGTTCGCTCAACCGATCGAGGTGAAATTTCAGATATAGCTATTCAGAGGTATGAGCTCGAGATTCTGTGAACGGCATCAAAATGGCGCTCACGGTTACGGTTATAGTTACAGAAACTCGAAAATTCCCAATAGCAACACCCATTTTTTTTTTTTTTTTTTTTCATCGCAAAATGCTCAGCGCATGCGAAAACCCTACAGAGCGTCGGAACTGTACATGTATCGCAAAAAACGGACATGTTATGCACGCACAAAAAACTGTTCTGCGAATTCCCCCCCCCCCCCCCTCATAGAAAAAACTCGATTGGGACGCAAGGAGGAAATTTGCATATGACACACAGTCAGTACACTAATCTCTGATTACCATACAGATCGGAGAATTTAAACTTTTATTTTGATTACACATTTTCCACATGGGTGCCATCACCATTGCCTGCCATTGGTGCCATGCCATCGCCTGTCGATGACACCCATGTGGAAAATGTGTCATCAAAATAAAAGTTTTAGTTTCTCCGATCTGTATTGTAATCAGAGATTAGTGTACTAACTCTGTGTCATATGCAAATTTCCTCCTTGCACCCCAATCGAGTTTTTTTATGGGGGGGGGGGGGGGAGTATTCGCAGAACGGTTTTTTGTGCGTGCATAACATCATGTCCGTTTCTTGTGATACACGTACGGTTCCAACGCTCTTTATGGTTTTCGCATGCGCTGAGCATTTTGCGATGAAAAAAAATGAATGTTGCTATTGGAAATTTTCGAGTTTCTGTAATTATAACCGTAACCGTGAGTGCCATTTTGTTGTCGTTCACAGAATCTCGAGCTCATGCCTCTGAATAGCTATATCTGAAATTTCATTTCGATCGGTTGAGCGGACTGGCCGCTAGAGCTCCATATATCGGCAAAGTTTTTTTATGACCATCCTGTATATGTGTGTGTGTGTACATACAGTGGCAGACAAAAAAACTGCATCCCCAGTGAAAAAATGGAAAAGTGTGCAAATAGCAAACATTATGTTTTATGTTTATTTTTCCTAAAACGAACGATGTTTTTACATTAAAATAATCTTGTAGTAGTAATTTGTCATAAAAATCAATTTTTCGAAATGCATAATTATGCTGCATAATGACTTCTGAAAAGGAAAAATCAACTATTCTCTCATAACAATAGTACAAAGTAATTTAACATCAAAATGCAGTAGATAAGAATAAATTTCACAAAACTGTGTCTTGTTACATGAATGTTGATGTGGTCATACGTAAAATCATTTTAATACTTTTTAGATTCTCCATGAGCTGCATTCCCAGTTTTGAAGATTTCCCGGACCTGAAAGAAATCAACTTCTGGATATAATGATTTCCGATTTCATGGTACAAAATCTTAATAATGCTTTCCTTTTATTTACTTCTATCTTTATAAGAAAAAAAGTATTGGATTTGTAAAAAAGTTCAAAATCCGGTTTTCGACAGATTTACACGTTTTAGAGGTCAGAGAACCCGGAAAACGTGTTTTTACAAAATGCCTGTCTCTGTGTAAGTCTGTCTGTACGTTACAAAAATTATATGGGCGTTCTTTATCAAGAACTAATGCACTGCTATGCTGCATTATTTACAACTTCCACAATAGCCATATCACAAGAACAATTCCATTGATTTTCATAAAATTTATATTTAGTTAGTACTTGATATAACATAATGCTGATTAAGTTTTGTGCAAATCGCTCAACAGGTGGCACTGTCATGGTTTATTATTCGTGATTATCACAATAGCGCTATCTAAAGAACTAATGCACGAAATTTTCTAAAGCTTCAGATTCAGTTAGTCCCTGATAAAGAACAGTGGTGTTTAGTTTTTGGTGTCAATCGCTTTACAGATAATGCTGCATTTTTCCCGATTTCGCAATAAATGTATCTCAATAACTAGTACATGGATTTTCATCAAACTTCAGATAACTGTTAGTATCTGATACAAAACTGATCCTGATTAGTTTATGGTGTGCTTCACCCGAGATGTGGCGCTGTTATGCAGATTTTTTAAAGATTTTTCTATAGATCTATGTCAAAAACTAGTGCACGGATTTTTATCAAACTTCAGATTCAGTAATAAGTTGACATAAGGTGTTGCTGACTAGAGTTTGGTTTAAATCACCTAACTGTTGGAGTTGCTATGCTGCATTTTTCAGGAAGTATTAAGATACATAAGATAGAAGAAAGTTTTGGGATTACCACACACAACTGACTAGTTTTAATTGGTTAAGGATCTTTATTCTCAAGTCCACCTATTCTCAAGTCAGCCCATAGTTTTAATATCAAGATTTTTTCAGATAGGTTTCCACCTTAAAAAGGGAAATAGGCGGAAAATTAGTTTAATAATTTGTTTTATGTTGTAGAAGTAAGAACTTGCAAATTATACAATAAAATCTTTTATGAATAAATTATATTCTACTTACCAACTTTACCGTATGACAAAAAACTTTTCCTGCATTTTAAATAATTGATTTTAAGCAGCATCAGGGCTGCGGAGTCGGGCCCATATTTGATCAAAAGAGTCGGAGTTGGCTTGATTTATAGTGACTCCGACTAATTTTGATAGACAATTTGAAGTGAAATTGAACGAATTATATGTCATTTTAAATCTATAAAAATAATTATCGTTGTTATTTTTTTTTTATTATTATTATATCTGGCTACCCAAGTTAAAGATTTCCTCTTGGTGTACTCATTAGATGAAAACCGTTTTTAATTAAAAACTGTTATAAATCCCATATTTTTTCAAACTAGTAAAATTTCCATATCTTTTTTTTTAAGTCCATCGAAATTTTTCTGCTCTGGAGGACACGAATTAACATAAAAATGGTGAAGATTTGCCCCCTTTCAAGTCCTCAGATAAAAAATAGCAAAATTTCTGTTTCGCTTTCCTTTTTAGATTTTTCGAGTTTGTGGACTTAAAATTGAAAAAATAGTAAAACGGATTTTTTTTTTTTTTTTTTTTCCCTTTTTTCTTTCAGCTCTAAAAACTAAATAGATACCGAAATAGTGAAATACTTGCTTTATTTTTCATGCGTTTCCACATAATTTTAATTAACAGAAACACTAGTATATCAGCTTGGAGTCGGAGTTGAGTCGGCCATTTTTTCCACCGACCCCACAGCCCTGTTTATGGGATACCAGTGAAGACTGATGTTAAGTAATAATTTGGGATGCGATGACGAAAATTATTACTTTAAATCAGTGAAACAACTCTTTTCCGAAAAATTAAAAAACGGTTCCAGGAATATTTTTTTTTTCTATAACTAACTTAAATAGGCTTTTAACCATATATTGAGATATATTTTTGTCATTTCATCGTATTAAAAATCTCAAATATCACTTAAAAAAAAAAAAAAAAAAAAAAAAAAAAAAAAAGTTTCTGATGCTATTTTTTTCAGACAAGCTAAAAAGTGTCGTGTCAAAAATTGTGGCCCATTTTTACTTACCTGTCACACATAGTATAGGGTAAGTCTTGCAATCGTTTTTGAAAATCGAAAAAAAAAATTTTTTTTTTTTTTTTTTTTTTTTTTTTTTTTGACAGATTTACACGTTTCAGATACTGGAGATTCCGAAAAACATATTTTTAGGGAAAAAATTGCCGTCCGACTGTCTGTCTGTAAACGCTCTATCACACGAACAAATGGAGATAGAGACTTAAAATTTTATATGTACTTAGTAAGTAAGAATAGGACGAAGCCTATTTAATAGCAGTAACCTCGATTATCCGGAACTATTTTTTTTCGGACTCTCGAAAAATTCGTTCTGAAGAAATGCTCTTCGTTCTTCTAAAAATTTTCGATTTTTTTTTTTTTTTTTTTTTTTTTTTTTTTTAGGAAAGGACGTAAAAGGCAATATAATAACACAAATTTCGCACCAAGAACGAAGTCGGTCGGGTAAATAGTTGCCAAGATATTTGTAATCCTGTTTTCCACATTCTTCAATTTTTCATGACTCTGTATTTTCTTCAAATTTCAATTTAAAGGTATGTTTTAATTGGAAATGAGACGCTTAATATGACGCAGTAAACTGTTAATTAATATGATTTTTTTTTAGTTATAAGGATGTTTCTTTTACGCAATCCGGTGCTACTTGTGTAGTTTGGTATTTTACATAATTTGTTGAAATGGGTTCATCAGCAATTCATTAAAGGAGCATTACTATGTATATTAAGAATATTTAAATATACGTTTAAATTTTATTTTGGAATTGCAATGCATTTTATAAATAGTTTTCACATATTTTATTTTCACATATTATATAATGCATATCCACGATGGGTAAGTATTACGGTGGCCCCCAACGACTAGTTTCGTAATCTAGTCGTTAAAACGAGACATTCATACAATTTTATTGTTAAAATGCATTTCCTTTTTCTCAGAGTCTGTAAAAAAGCGTTTAAACTAAAGAAAAAATTCGTTTTTAATGAATCTAGTCAATGAAGAAGTAGCACGTCAAATTGTATCTCTTTATTATTAAGCAATTCCAATGTCTCAGAGAGAAATTGCTAATCAATTGGGTATTTCACGCCGTTCTGTTTGCTATTATATTGATAAACACAAGAAAAATGAAGTTAGTTCATTGCATTCTAAATGGGGTCGCCCTCTCTATGGGGTAGACCTCTATGGATTTTTTTTTAATCGGAGGCGAAATTGAATTCTGCAATGGCAAAATTTACATTCAACTTGTTTTTTTTTTTTTTTTTTTTTTTTTTTTTTTTTTTTCTATCGGAGGCGAAATTGAATTCTGCAATGGCAAAATCTACATTCAACTTTTTTTTTTTTTCCACAACTAGGACTTTTTTTTAGAGGGATTAGTCTGAGCGATATTGCTGAGAACATAGATTTAATAATAACTTGCGAAAAGTAAAAGAAAAAAATAATATGCTACCTTTAATTGACCATATACTGCCACAAGTTTAAATGACGAAAATAACTTAAGTGAACTGTAGAATTACGAAATATTCCATATAAATTCGTATACATGGTTAAACAACATGGAAATTGCACAATAAGCGTAGAAAATAAGGTGCGTTCGTACAATATAGAAGTTTTAAAAATATCCAGATCTGGCTGCTATAGTACACAGTACTTCGGATACAGTATAGTGGTCGAAATCCTTTGTGTGTTCCTGTAAATACTATTTACTTTCTATTATACAGGAAGAAACTTATATTAAATTTCAGCCACATAATGTCAATTAGATAAATTGTGAAATAGTTCAGTTTAAAGAAAAAAACACCCCAAACAATGTTTTCCCGTATACCATTATGTAGTGGGATACCTTTGTGCGGCCCTGTAAATTAATAATAAATATTCTTTGCATCACAGGTTATTAAGAATGTATATTTTAGTATATGCTTCATAGATTCATATCAATTCTATTGTATTCGAAAGAGTGTAACTTCATTAAAATGTACTTGAAATGCTTTTTTCCTGTTAACCGTAATGTAATGGAATAATTTTGATTATCCCTGTAATATAATTATACATCCGATTTTCATAAAATCTGAAATAACTCGACAAAATTATCCAAAAATTATATATTATAAATCTTAAACGATTTGGTTAGTTCGTTTTTGCTCTGTTATACGTAGCAAACAGACGGACATACAGACAGACAAGCGGACGGGCAGAATGAACAACGATCAAGGGCCTCGCTAAGGGAGCCTTTCTCCACAAAAGTTTGCACATGCTATTACAATTGGCAAATTTACAAACTAAACTGGCAAAATTGTGCAAAATTTTAATAAAAAACTCTAATACACTTTCAATTTCTGATAGATTTGACGAAAGTTACCAATATAAATATAAATATTATTAAGCTTTATACAAACAAAAACTATATTATATTTTCTAATTGTGAGAACCTGGAAAAATTATAAAAAAAAAACTAGTTGGCAAACGCAGAGAACTATTTATGTTTGTTTTTCATTCAGTTGGCAAATACTGGATTTTGACTTGCAATTTAAGGTTCTCTCCCCCGCCAATATAAAGTCTTCGCGAGGGCCCTGATGACAATTATAGGTGATACGTATTTATATAATTACGAACGCACCTAAAACTATTCAGATCTTGATATAATAGTATACAGCATTTCGGATACAGTATATAGCCGAAATCTTTTGTGTGTTCCTAATAAATACTATCTGCTTTTTATTATACAGAAAACAACTTTTAGTATTCCTCAGCAACGTATACCAATTTCAAAAAATTTAAATAGTTTAAAACAGTTAAAAGCGCACCAAAAAATTTACTTCCCATACCATTATGTAAAGGAATACTTTTGTGTGGCCCTGTAAATTAATAATAAATATTATTTCGTCAAAGTTTATATAGAATGTATATTTTAGTATATATATCATAGATTGAAGTCCGTTCTATTATATTCGAAAGAGCGTAACATCTTTTAAATGTACTTGCATTATTTTTTCCTATTGACCGTAATGTAATGGAATACTTTGTAATATCCTTATATTGAAATTATACAGCCGATTTTCATAAAATTTGAAATGACTTGACAAAATTATGCAAAAAGTATATATTAAAATTTCTAACGATTTGTTTACTTAGTTTTTGCTCTGTTATATGTGGGCAGACAGACGGACGGACTAACAGACTGAACGACGATTATAGGTGCTACATATTAATATAATTACGAACGCACCTAAAAATATTCAGATCTTGATGTAAGGCAAAGGAAACTGAATCTTTTCAAAATTTGAACATACAGTTATGGAATGATCAAAACGTACCATACCACAATTTTTTTAGCTATAGCTAACATGCCCGAAATAGCCTGTTTAACGATAAACCATGATTTTCATATATAAGTTGCATATTGTGAATAATGCAAGCTACACTTTTAACTTCATTTTTTTTAATTATTAAAAATTACAGCAACCAATAATAATTTTTGATGCTCAGAGACAGATTTCAAGCACAAAAATTAATTTGTAAATTGAAGAATCAGTTAATTTTACATTAATTAATTTGAATTTTTATGTATCACTTTTTTCCATTTTTAAAAAAATAGTGCTTTTGTTTTAAATTGTTTAAATTTTCAAAAATTATCTTTAAAGGACATGTAATTATACATCAAATTAGTTAATCTGAAAGTTTTTTTTAAGTTAATTAAAAATATATATAATTATATGTTAAAGAAGTATGTTTATTATATTGACACAGACATGCTATTCTTAAGCTCACTTCACTGAAAAAAATGTAGTATTCAAAAATGAGTACATCCATGTACTCATATTGAATTGAGTATGTCACATTGCTTTCTCAATTTTGAAACATATGTTATCAAATACAAAATAACGATAATTTTGTACCCTGTAATGGATTATTTCATTCATGGTGGCATAAAAGATGCATATTAATCTAAATATTAAATTATACACAGTATTTTGAAATAATTTAAAAGTGCTTGCAAATAATGCTCTTGCCATAAAAATATTCAATTTGGGTATTTTGCTAATATTTTTTGCTATTTTTCTTATTAAGTAATCAATTAAACTTTTGCTGTTAATAATTTTGAGCAAGAAACAAATGCTAGTGTATTTTTACTTTAATTTATAAGTTAAGGTGGCAGTTCATAGCGATATACATTTGAACACAACCATGGAATCAAAAATGAGACGTGTTTCTCAGTTTTGAGTACACTTGGATCGGAACTATTTTGAGTACATAAAGTACTTAAAATTGAGTATTTTTTGCTCAATTTTGAGAACCCATTTTTTTCAGTGTTCGTGTGCATTGATAGTTCCTTCTTATGCAGAACTACTCGGCCTTGATAATTCGGTGCTCAATCGAGTACTCCGCTACTCGACCAAAGTACTACTCGGTACACCCCTATTTTCAACTCCTATACAATTGGTCCCATCAGTGGCCAAGAGGTTCTGACCTCTCAACTGGTAGATGGCAGATACTGGATTCGAACCCAATCGCGACCATCGGCCTAACCGTTCGGAATTTTCCGTGGTTTTCTTCGAACCTTGGATTTCCTTACGTAAATACGGGTTAGGTTCCCTTAGAAAGATCCCCACGGAGGGCACCCATCCTTTCTGGCCTATTTCCCACGTGTTGATAGTCGGCCGTCATAAATAAACCTATACAACTGATCGAGTTACAGAGAATACTTGAGCAATTTATCACATGTGTCCGACTTATTAGGAAATGGCTTAATTTATAATTAAGCTGTAAAAAATATTAAAATACTCCATTGTCATCGGAAATGCATCTTTGTGTATAATTTTTACAATTCAAGCATACCAATACCAGGAAAGGAAGTGAGATAAAAATTGATTTCAAAACTCCATCGCTACATACAAAATATAGGTTGAGTTAAATAGAATAGTGTAAAAAAAGGCATTTTAACAAAATTCTATTCGATTGATAAATTAAAAGCATGTAATTCATTTTCAATATCGTGAAAATTTTCTTTTCTTTTCTTTTCTTCTCTTTTTCTTTTTCAAATTAAATAAATCATTTAAGAAATATGTGTTTCGACGTTAATTTGAAAATTACGAAACCGGTAATTACAACTGAATTTTTTATTATCATTATAATTATTACTTATATATTATTATTATAATTAACAAAATCTCGTTAGTTTCTTATCACTTATAAAATACATGATACTGAAACTTCAGGCAGTATCGGATAAGGTAAGCTTGCAGGACGAGCATACAATTGGACAATAAGTATTTGATGCTGCCATCTATTGCTCATTAAAACAATTAATACTCCTTCAATCATTTTTTTCTGAAATTTTTAATAGGAAAATATCCTACCAATAACGTTATTTTATCTTAAAAGGTCTGTCATTTAAAAAAATTAAAAATTTTATCTAAATTTCTACTAAAATTGAAATAAAAAATTCGTTCATTAACTTAATTTTTCGAAAATATAATATATGGGGAAGTTGCAATCAGTTTATGATCGCCAATAATAATTTTCTTATTGACCTCCCGCAATTACTTACAATCTTTTCAGCTACTGATCACAACTATCCACTATATCTCAAATAGGTGATTTGAGACGTCATTTGCAACTACCCAATACACTTATACTACCCAATACAATTAGCACTACCCAATACACTTATACAAAACATTGATTTTTGTTTCCATGGCAGTTCTGATAATAATTGTGGATGTGTGCATATTAAACTGCACAGTAGTCTTTAATACATTTGAACAACTGTAAGATGAAATGTCGTGTACACAAAAAAATTCTAAGAAACGAATATGACACTTAAAATAACTAATATATTTCATATCATATGTAACGAACAATAAAGTGTATTTTCTTTTTTCATTTAGTCCTACTTAAAAAAAATATAATAATAAGAAAAGGTTAAATATGAAAATGTAATTTAACATTTATTTTCTGGCTAATTACTGCAGTGCATCAAGCCGTTGAATGTAACATCTTTATCATGAAGAAATGAACTATGAAATTGAAAGAATAATAATTTGGTGCTGCCATCTGTTCTTAGTTACCATTGCTTATTTCCTCATTTTTGAGGGAAGCTTAGCCACGTTTCCTTGAAGGAGTAAATTTCAAAAAGTCCAATTCAATCTTGACCCAATCGTGCCCATAAGCCTAATCGTTCGGAGTTTTCCGTGGTTTTCTTCAAACCTTGGATTTCTATGCTTAAATACAGATTAGGTTCCCTTAGAAAGATACCCCCTCCCCCGCCGCACTCTTAGGACCTATATCCCTCCTGCTGATAATTGAGAGTCATACATAACCAACCAACCGATTCAATTTTGAACTTTTTTCTTCTTTTTTAACCATTTGAAGAATGGTTATTTCTTTCGGTCTAGATATATCTGGATCCCTATGATGTCCGGTTTTCTATCGTTTACTGATTGGTCCATGCTTAATGTCCATAAATGAAATACTTCTATCGCCACAATGACAAAGAAAAAAAAAAAATAAATAAATAAAACTACAAAAAAATTAACAACTCAATAACAAATTGAGATGCAGCTTTCAAACAAATTGCATTTAAAAATACATTTTTTTTTCTCTACACGACGATGTAAAAATTAAAAAAGTGCAATGTTTAGATATTTTAAAAATTTGCAGTACTGAAAATTATAAAACTAAAATTTCATTTAAAATTTGTTTATGTCCAGGAATATTAATGTTTAATCCCTGAGGTACGTAATATATGATTGTCATTATGTAAGCCACGTTTTGATCATCAAAATAATGTTTATTATTATTATTATTATTATCAATGTAGAATTTATTTCTAAGTCTAAAATCTTTGACTAAAATCTATAAAATTTTTAATTTAATTTATAAAATCTAAAATTTCAGTTTAAAATCTTTGAAATCTAAAGTCTCTGTAAATATCATTTTTCAAATAGTTGTTGTAATTTGTTTAAATACTTTTTTTTTAATTATATATAAATATTTTTTAAATAAACTTTTAGACAAAAAATTACTAAATAATTACTTTATTACTATTATTATTATTATTATTATTATTAATGACTTGAAAATCCATTCAATATTTTCTCAACAAATCCACACAACATAAAAGTATTATCTTTGTGAAAAGTTTAACATTTGAAGCATTTAATTTGGCATTATTCAGAACTTTTCGGTTATCTGGGTGACAGTGTTATAGTTACACACATATATATACAGGGTGTCCGAAAACTCTGGAAACGGCCGAAGAACTCGAGAAATACATATGAGATTGAAAAACGTAAATATACGTGTTAAATATTTTTAAATAAGCTACTCTGTGATACCACATTTGATCTTCAAAACCGACCCCCTGGGGGTCAGAGGGGGTCCAACTTTGAAATCTTAAATTATAACCCCCATTTTTTATTGCAGATTCGGATTCTACGGACAAAAATACGTAACTTTTGTATTTGATGTTTATTTCAAATCTTCGTTTATCATGGTGTAATCGAGCATATTAAATCGATACATATTCCCGCTTTTCCAACGGGATTTTCCCTAATCGAAACTGATTGGGCAGAATTTTTGACGTCAAATTCCTCGTCTTTTGTAGGAATAGCGTTTCCTGAATATCACCCGTGGCGATTATTTCAATAGTGCTACACTGTTAAAAATTTGACCCATTTGCTGCAGCGTCACTCCACAGCTATTATAGAATATCTCTTTTGTGACCAATGAGAATGCTCCATAACACAGTAAAGTAATCGTTTTCTATAAAAGCGGTGGAGTGACGATGCAGCAAAAGGGTCAATTTTTTTACAGTGTACTTTACTGTGTTATGGAACATTCTCATTGGTCATGAAAGAGATATTCTATAAAAGCTGTGGAGTGAGCTACAGCAAATGGATCAAATTTTTAACTGTGTAGCAGTACCGCAATAATCTGCACGGGTGATTTTCAGGAAACGCTATTGTTGCAAAAGACGAGGAATTTGATTTCATAAATTCTCCCCAATTAGTTTCGATTAGGGTAAATCCCGTTGGAAAAGCAGAAATATGTATCGATTTAATATGCTCAATTACACCATGATAAACGAGGATTCGAAATAAACATCAAATACAAAAGTTACGTATTTTTGTCCCTAGAATCCAAATCTGCAATAAAAAATGGGGGTTATAATTTAAGATTTCAAAGTTGGACCCCCTCTGACCACCAGGGGGTCGGTTACGAAGGTCAAATTTGGTATCACTGAGTAGCTTATTTAAAAATATTTAACACGTATATTTACGTTTTTCAATCTCATATGTATTTTTCTAGTTACTCGACCGTTTTCAGACTTTTCGGACACCCTGTATATGTGCATGTACATATATACATATGTAATTATACATATACAGGGGGATTTTGAATTCATGGTGCACACTTTAAGTAGTGCAGGACACTGAAATAATCATTTATTGTACAGGAATGTAAGGGCCCAAGTGACCCATTGACATACAAACAATAAAGGGTCTGTTAGTCTCCTTTTTTTTTTTTTTTTTCCAAAATTTATCACTCATACCATAAAATTCCTATATTATCATTTTCTTTATTTAAAAAAGACATTTTATGATTACTTAAAGAATATATCTTCCTTGAAAATCGAAATTTTTGAATTGATGCAAAATTGGCTAATTTGTCAAACAAAAGAAATAGAAATTGAGGTGTTTTTTAATTTCAAAATTTCAATTTCATACCGAAAATTTTCAATGAAAAATTTTCTCCTTAAGTAATCATGAAATGTATGTCTTTATTCTTGAAGAAGTAATGCATTTTAAATAATTCATTATTTTTATTTTAGAAAGATTTTTTTTATAAATATAAAAAAATTTATTTTAATTTCAATAATTTAAGCAATGTTCTGTTACCTTTATTAAGATACAATCCTTTTAAAATCTAAAACTGTAATGTAATGCATGAAATCTCAAGTACAATATTTAAAATATATATATATACATATATATATAGAGAGAGAGAGCTCTTCCATTGTAACAACCCTTTTCAATAAGCAAAGAAAGCTGTCATAATGTGATTAAATTTTATGTATATAAATAGATTAATCGTAGACTTCCTCCAAAAAAGAAAGAAAAATTAATATACATAATACATATTGAAACAAACACTTTTTATATAAACTGCATTACATTTCATTTATTCAGTGAAAAATGTCTTGGTTCAAGCTAAATCCAGAATGACCAAATTTTAACCAAAATTTTGTTGAATTAACATAATAAATAGGTTAGTCTAACTACAATTTGGTCATTCCAACCAAAATATTTGGTTAGGGCTATATCAACCAAAATTTGGTAGTTTCAACAAAACAGTTTTTTCCGCCTACCTTTAACAACAATGAATAATTTATTCCCCCCCCCCCCCCCCCTTACCCTTAAAAAAATTAAATAAATAAATAAATCTATGCAAAAACCTTTTTATATTGAAAAAAAATTTAAATGAATTAACTTTAATTTTTCAGTTATAAATGTTGAAGCATGGAAACTTGCTTTTCTGCATTTCTTTATGTATATGTATACATAGAAGGAGAGAATATGTCAGGCAATATAGTAATAATTATAATTTATTGGCAGATAAAAAACTGAATGAATAAGATAACAAAACAAATATTAAATTAAATTAAAAACAATTCAGCTTGATGCATAAAATGTTAATCTAACTAAGAACTTTCCATTTCTGCTTTTTTCATTTCCCAAAACTGTTTTATTCGTTTTAACCATTCATTCCAATAAAACTTCATACTGGATTCATCAATGAAGTGGGTAGATGCAGGATAGCCATTTTCATAAGCAATGACAATTAAACCTTTATTTGCCTAAAATGAAGCATGTATACATATTTTACAAATAATAATTTCTGTAAACTTTACAAATATAAAAAGAAAAACAAACAAATTAACTATGGTTCAATGGAAAAAAAAAAAACTAAAATGAAGTAAATATGCATTTTTTTACAAATTATGCTTTTATAAACTTTAAAAATATAAAAAGAAAATTAGAGTAATTAGCTATGCTGCAGTGAAAAAAGAGTAAGAGCACTTACAATACTTAATCTTTTATTTGACATTTCTACTAAAGAGCAATGCATGCTTCAAAGCAAATAGACTGGGAGGCGGGCGCACAGACTATCACTTCTTGAGTTCATGGATAAAAATAGGGGATTAGTTACATTTTGATTTGTATATTAAAATGCAATCGGTCTGCCAAGTTGTATCTTGGTGGAAAACACACACACACACACACACATAAAAAAAAAAAAAAAAAAAAAAAACATGATTTTAACAATTGACTTGTAGGTTTACCATGGTACTTTCTTGCACCCAAAAGTACGAAAACACGGAGAACTGGGGGCAAAAGAACACACAATGATAAATCTATGAATCAATTGCTAAAATTGGGTTTTTAGGTGTTTACCACCAGGATGTAATTTGGCAACCAACATTCCATGGGAAATCCAATTTCGGATCTGATTCATTGTGAAAAAGCTAGAATCTTAGCTGAGAAGTTTAGTTGTTCATCCTTTAAAGCAAGTAATGGCTGTTTAAAAATTTTAAGTCCAGACCGCTGTTTATGAATTAAATTTAAGTGGCAAGAAGACTTTCACTTACAGTACACTACATACATAGTGTACTAATATACAGCACTTGTCAGTATGCTTAATATGTAAGTGATGTCTTTTCATTTAATAAATTAAAAGCTCTTTTTTCTTTAAAAATTGTTTTATTTTCCATTTTGAAATACATACAGTAATTAATTAAAATAAACCCTTTTTTCAGAAAAAAATTATCTGAATTTTTGATTATTCGAATGGAGTCTGGTCCCAATTGATTTGGATAATTGGAGTTCTACTGTAAATATGTAAGATATTTAATTACAGATTCCCATACTGATGCTTTTCACAGTTATTGTTATCTGAAATGTTAGACAGATATGCAAAAATGCTGTCACACAATTGCAGTGTTAATTGTTAATCAAAAGAATTTCAGATAGTCTTGTAATAGTTTTAAAAATCAGAAAAGAATTGACGGATTTCACGTTTCAGACACTGAAGATTCCAAAAAGCATATTTTTAGAAAAAAAGATTCAATCTGTCTGTATGTATGTCTGTAAATGCTCTAACTCTAACAAATGAAACAGAAACTTGAAATTTGGCGTGTACTTAGTATGTAATAATGGGAAAAAGCCTGTTGAATATCAATAACTTTGACTATCTAGAACTATATTATTTGGACTCTCAAAATATTTATTTTGATGAAAAGCATATAAAAAATTTTTAAACTGTTTATTTTAAGGAAATAATATAAAACAACATAAATTTTGCATAAAGAATGAAGTTAATCAGATCATTAGTTTCCAAGATAGTTGTAATAATAATTTCCACACTCTTTGATTCTTAATGACTATGTATTTCATTCAAATTTCAATTCAAAGATATATTTTGATTGGAAATTAGACGCTTAATCCAACATAGTATACTGTAGGTTAATATGATTATCATTTTTAGAGTTATAAGGATAATTCTTTTACAAATTCGGTACTACTTGATTATTCTGCCAAGCCAAACTGTAAGATTAAATACCAATAATGATTTATCATAAATATCACATTCACTTGACATTAAACACATTACATGTGTTTATTACATCATCAAGTTCGAATTATTAATTCGACATTTTATTTGGTATTTTTAATTAGTCTTTTACTAATTTTTTTGTTCTTTCATTATTAAAATGAAAATTATGCCAACTTGTATAATTTTCAAGTAATTTGGCAATTTATATTTAGCACAGAAAAGGCACAGCAAATTTAAACAACATTTTATTTAAAAATGTTTGTCTTTTCTAGGAAAGAAACATTTATGTATTACAGGCTAGAATCATTGATATGAAAATCTTTAAATTAGCTGTCTGGTGTAGACATTAAATTTAGAAAAGAGGAAAGACAAATAATGACATTCTATGAAAATCCAAATTGCTGACGACCTAGTTTATAATACAGATAAGAAAATCTCTATCAGATTATATGTAATTTATCAGATTACATTAAGAAAAATGCATTTATTTAAAAAGTACATAACGATGCTAAAATAAATCATGACAGCTAACTTGTAATAACAGGAGCATAACATAAAACAACTAACAAAACTAACTCACCAAATATTGAAACTTAGGATCAAAATTCAAAGCTCCAACATATGCAGCTATCTGAAGTGGATCATCATAAGTATTTTTTATCAGAGATTTGCTTTTCTTTGATGTCTTCCAGTCAATAACAACTAAATGATCCCTAAAAATATAATAGAATTAATTTTTCTTTTACAAAAATGTCTCTAAAAGAATTGTGATTGTGCAAATGCATAATAAGAAATAATAACAATAAATAAAAAATGAATTTATTTTTAAAATAAATACAGTGCAACCAGGAGCATAAATCATCCTAGTCGCATAGGGAGATGTAGGCTCATAAATTTCCGACTCCAAGAAGGAAATTTTCCGAGAACTTTGGCCAACATGAGGATTAATGTATATCATAATTCTCAAGATAATTATGACTTGGTGCATCGAGATAGTCGAATAATCTTATGTTGTTATTAGTGTTATATAACAATATATTTTTCTCATTATTAGAAGATCTGCTGATGGAATACAATAACCGTACCACCCGAAACGGGCACGGGTAATGCATAATATGAATAAGCAATCACAGGGCTTTCCAACAATATATCACATGAAAGGTGTCGGCTAAATTTAGAAAAGTGGTCGCCCGTGATGACAAAGTAGGTATCCAATGATATATCACAAGAGAGATGCAGGCCAAATTTAGGAAATTGTTCTCCCTCCCAGAATAGACCCTTCCCCTAACTGTGATTTTTTTCGTTTATTATAAATAATATTTATCAGAGAACCCTGTAAAAAAAAAAAGATCTAAAATGATAAATTGTTACAATTTTAAAAAAAAAGATTGAAAATTGTCCCCGGTAGGGAAATAGGAAGGGGTCAGGGGGAGGAGAGAAAGGTTTATAATATGAAAGAATGCTCTGATGGCTTTCCTATGATATGTCAGATGATGGATACAAGGAAGTATGGAATTTTTCCACCCTCACTTTAACCTCCTTGGGGGTGGAAATTTTAAAATATCGCTTAAACACATATTTAATTAGTTTTTAATAATTTTATTTTCTGCTGTTTCATGTTCTTATTAAAAAAAACTGCTGATATGTGCCAAATGTTCTAAATTTTTTGGCTCCCATTTTAACCCCCTTAGGGAGATATTTCTAAAAACATTGAATTATGTGTTTAATAATTTTTTTTAATAGATTTCTTTTCTGGAAATTCAGGCTCCTACCTTAAATGTTTGCTAAGATATGGCAAGTTGTTCCAGAACTTTTTAATTTTGAAACAAAACTAGCAAATAGTTCAGTAATTGTGATACTAACTGTTAAAAAATTAACATACAGTAAAACCCCAATTATCCAAAAAGCATGGGACCAAAGACTTTTCGGTTAACTGAGGTTTCATAAGAATTTTTGGATAATCAGGGTTCCATAGGAATTTTTAATTAACCGGATGTTGTGGCACTGTATTCAAAGTACCCTGAAGTTGAAAAACAAAAAAAATCACAACATACTTAGTAAAAAAAATGAAGTATTGTATGTGTCTATCTAATAACGTGACGAAATTACGTGATGGACCAAATAAGTAAGTTGACTTTGTTTATTTAATAAAGAATATGCTTTTTAAACATTATTTCTACCAGTGTGTAATAATACCTTTTCAAAGTTTTTATTTTTACTTATTTTGCTTCTAATTTTTAAACCAGTCTGAAAGTGAAAGTAACTTTATAAAAAATACCTGCGACCAAAATCGAAAAAGTAATCACAGAGCAATCTTGAAAGGGACCTCAGCTAGCTATCATATGCAAAAAAAAAAAATAAAATAAAATAAAATAAATAAATAGTTAAAAATGTCAAAATGAGAAAGAGTTGTAAGAAAAATGCTTTCCCCTAGGAATAGCATTAACTCGCGTAGGATCCTTAATTCAGATCAAAATTTAAAGTAAGAATTTTTTTTTTTTTTTTTTTTTTTTTTTTCAAGTTTAGTCAGTTTTAATAACTGAAAAAGCTTGATTTATACATAAATATATTTTATAAAACGAATGTGATTACCAGTAATATCAACAATATCTTGATTTTTTTTTTTTTTTTTCAGAAATAAATTGATATTTTCTTTATGAAAAACAAGCTCAATAATGTTATCAAGAATTACATGTTAAAATATACATGGAATGATATAAAACTAAAAAAATTCTGTAATATTGTCCCTACATTAAAACTAAATTGCTTACATCTGTGATAATGTGTGGATTTTAGGCATTTGCGGATTTCAGATTTGAGGGAGGTCTACTCTGCAGTAAATTATGAAATTAATTAATGCTTGAAAAAGTAACAGGAAACTACTTAATGCCAAAAGCTATCAAGTTATAGCGTTGTTTCATTTATTTTTTGTGATATTAATCAATACAATTTTTTTTTTAACTTTTTTAATATTACAGGCACTTGAAACAATTCCTAGTCAAAAACTACAAAATCTTAGTATTTTTTTTTTTTTTTTTTTTTTTTTAAATAATACAAAATACTAAAGATTAATTTTTGAATATGAATTCCATAACCAAATGACATATGAAAATAAAAAGTCAGTTTCATTTTGTTTTAAAATCAATTTTTATTTTTGGTACTACAGTATGGGACCTGTTATCCGGAAACCCAGTATCCAGAAAGTTCTGAAAACCAGAATGCAAAATGAAAACTGAAAAATAATTTGTTTCATTTCAAAAACGTAAAAATTAAAGATATATTTTACATCAAGCTTGGGCTATAGCAGACAGATATATACACTAGGGTGGAGCGAAAAAAAAATTTTTTTTGAAAATCAAAAACGGGTAGGTGCCAAAAGTTGCCTTTATACTAGTACATTAACTGCGTGAATTTTTACCGCTGAAAAAAAATGGCTTGAGTCTGCGCTTTTGCTCCAAAAATCGAAATTTTGGGTAAAATTTGTCATTTTTTGACATTTTTTCAAAAAAATTAAAAAAATCTACAGAGCTGGTTAGTATTTAAAAGTGTTGCTTAGACCTTTAAATTTATCTGCTTAACATATTTAAACTATAAAACAATATGTTTATTCCCTATAGCTGGAGCAAAACAGACAACTTTTAGTAAGAAAACAGCATTACCACTCTATTGGGTCATATAACGAATTGTTGTTTTTAATACAGCTCTTGTTTTCAAAACTACCTTGGACATGCGTCGTGGAGGTGGCTATATTTCCTATACCATCCGGCCCAACTATTCGATCATCTTAGTACAGTGTTTTATTTATACATTGATTTGTGATTTTCTTTATAAAAATTTGGCATGTTTTCGATGCTTCCACCTTGTTCATCAGTTCTTTGCATCCACATGCTGCTGTAACTATCTTGATGTATATTTTTACAGTTTATACAAAAAAAATGACAAGCAGAGTAATGCACGGGAATATTATTAAAGGGATCTATTCGGCCATCTATTATATTTATCAAACTTACATTCAGTTGATGAATAATGATTGGAAGTTCTGTTACCACAACATTTTTTCAGTCAATTGTATTTTTTTTACGTAATGATTTGCTTCAAAGATGATTTCAGATATTTCAACTATAAGTATGCCATCATTTATTCTTCTTTTGCATTTTTTATATGTTGAGAAGCCAGCTGTTTAATGTGATGGTGATCGTCTGCGAGAATTGCAATGAAAATTTGTTCTCCATGTGTAAAGCAACCGCTGTTGTAAATAACTTTTTTTTGCATTAGTTTTATGCCGTTTTCTAAGTGTTTTCGTATCCAGTTAATTTTCTATTAACTTTTAGATCCCTTTTTTATGAGTGGACAACATTTGATGGTGAAATGTCCTGGGCATAAACTTATTGCATTGTGCTTTATGAGGGAATGGACGGATATCGACTATAAGTACTCATTTAAAATTAGGAGAATTTTATTTGTCACTGTGAACCATTTTGCATGGGGTAAGCTTAGAATTGTCTATATGATATTGAATCATTCGCTACTTCAACTCCAGTGAATTTCCTGTGCGTCAATTATTAGAGAAGTCGATATAAAACGTTCTAAGCTACATGGATTCACTGGATCAATAAGGAAAAACTTTGTCTACGTAATATTCACTTCCTATTGCAATTTTTTTTTATAAAATAGAGAAATTATTTTCTCAAACTGAGAAAAAGATACTCAGAACAGACTAGAAATTTCTGTCGGAGATTGCAAAGCTAATTCATAAGGAAAGCTATTTCTAAAAGAATGGGGAATAGAAATTTAGAAAACATCTCACAGAAAAGACAGCTCATAAAGTTAATAAGATTTTCCGGTTTATATAAGCACAGATTGGCAATCAGCGTCTATATGTTCAATCACCAAATCTATAATGTAAGTTTATACCGCGGTATGTTTTATACCAAATGTACTACACACCTAAATAATAGATCTAAAATCTTATTAGAAATTACTAGACTACGGAACAACACAGGAAACGACATAAAGCATACTAAAACTTCTATAGAAATATTGTTGTTTTACACGCAAATTTTGTTTGCAATCCTCTGTGACGATCGTCATAATATTAAACAGCTAACTTCTCAGCATATATTCAATGTAATAGGTTCAATGAATGATGGCATACTAGAAACTGAATTCATACAATCAATTTTTAGGGAAATTTTTAGGCTGTGATAACAAAACTTCCAATCATAATGTACTAATTGCATGAAATTTTAATGAAGATAATAGACTGCTGACTAGGTTCAATTAAGAACATACCCAATATATTACCCAGCTTCTCTTCTGTTATATATGGTATAAAATTATACGTGCAGCAGGTCAAACCAGCATGATTCAAATCATCCAAAGTCTATGAATACAAAGAAGAGATAAATTACTTTGATATATAGAAAACTTATACTCGTCTTCGGGAAAAAAAATAACAATTCAATACATAAATAAAACACTGGGCCTAGATGATTGGGTGGTTGAGACGGGTGGGATAATGCAACCACCTCTATGAGTTATATACACAGTAGTTTTGAAAGCAGCTAGGTAAGAAATGCATTCAAAAGAACATTTCGTTGTATGCTCCAATAGAGAGATTAACGCTGATTTTTCACAAAAAGTTGTCAGAATTGCTCCAATTATACAGACTACAGATATTGTTTTATAATTTAAATATGTTAAGCAGATAAATATAAAGGTCTAAGCAACACTTTTAAATACTAACGAGCTCTGTGGGAATTTTTTAATTTTTTTGAAAACATGTCAAAAAATGACAAATTTTACCCAAAATTTCGATTTTTGGAGCAAAAGCGCAGACTCAAGCCATTTTTTTTCAGCGGTAAAATTTCACGCAGTTGATGTACTAGTATAAAGGCAACTTTTGGCACCTACCCGTTTTTGATTTTCAAAAAAAAAATTTTTTTCGCTCCACCCTAATATACACATATCCAAAGGTAATACAATTAGGGACATCTGATATTTTTTGATGATGTGAATGAACATGAAGTGAAAGACTTTGAAATTTCCAAGAAGGAAATTATTACAGATCTGCTGGACTAAGCTAAAAGACATTCATGCAGGGGCTTCGCTAAGGGGGGGAGGGGACAGGGGGGAGCCTCCCCCCTAAACATTTGAAAATGTTGTTATACTTGGCAAATTTAATTAAAATTTTAATAAAAACTGTAATATATTTCCTATTTTTGATAGAATTTGCTAAAGTTACAACTCTAATTGGGAATGTTATTAAACTTTTTGCAAGTAAGAACTGTATTACATTTTCTATATGTGATAACTTGGCAAAATTATAAAACGAGTTGATAAATATGAAAATTCGACTTGGTAATTTAAGGTCTTCTCCCCCACCAATAAAAAGGCTTAGCGATGGCCCTGCATTCATGTTCATATCCTCAATTGTTACAACAATAGTCAGTGTAAAATTGTCCTTGCTGATGATGATACCTTTTCAAGTCATCTGATAACTGAAAGTGAAATGTGTGACATAATGACAAAAGATGTCTAATAATGAAAGTAATGATGATGATCAATAAAATGGGTTAAGTGAAAAAATTTCAAATGAGCTACTGATATTTTTCAACCGAACAACCATTTTGTGGAATGAAACAAAGAAGTTACTTCCATGAACAGCAAATCATGTCATAATGCAGGATATAAGAGCAATCAGTACAAAAGACACACTATAAGACAAATCTCAATAAAAATTTTCTAAAAACCCAAATCAAAAGATTCTGATATCATGTCTTATATTAATGTTTTAAATTTGAATTTGAATTTAGAATGTTTATATTTTTTTTTTCAAATAAGTTATAAACAAATTTGTACTTATATATTTATATATATTATTCATATTTTACGCATTTCATAACATTATTTTGTATTATTCTGAAACTTGTAGTAAAGTGTTCTGAATTATGGAAAAACCCTTTATCCAGAATATCCAAGGTCCCAAGCATTCTGAATAACAGATCGTATACTGTACTTGGTTATCCTGTCAACCAATTTCGCCAAATCATATAAATCGCCAAACTATTCACCAACCTATATAAATTGACATGATTTTTAAACTTAAATAACAAAAGAACAGATATTTTAGTCCAATATTAATAAGAAAATACAAATAAAACATTGAAATAAAAATCATTTGATGATGTAACAAACATGCATAACGTGTTTCGTCAAGTGAATGTGAGATTTACGATCAACCATTATTGGCATATAATCTTATACTTTGGCGATAGTTTTATGATCGACGGGATAACCAAGTAATACCTTTTTTTATGTATATAATGTAATTGAAAACATACTTTTTATCTAATTATGACACTTTTAATGAAATATGTCATGATAAATACAATCAGATATAGTAAATAAAAATAAAGCAGTTACTTGTATTTTGCAAAACAATCAACAACTCCTTTATAGCATAAAAAAGGATGAGTGACCTTTTCTTCTAAAATTTTCACTTCTTTCATATGAGGAAATACATGGCTTAAACTCTTCCAATGGCCAATATTTTCTTCTTTAATGTGAAGCTCAGATTCAGGAACTGATGACAAAAAATCGCTAATACTGTGATGAAGAGATGATCCATTGGCAAATAATTCTGAAAGTAAATATAATATTCCACATGAGTTCATAATTAAATATTTCATTATAGAAATATCTTAAGCATCAAATTATTAAATTCCTGATTAGTCACCATTATATGCTACTATAATAAGCAAAATTATAAAATCTGATCAAATGAGAAGCAAGACTTTATTATAATATCACCATGGGTTGAATAGATTCAACCTAATGTGTTTTTAAAATGAAACAAATGTAAATAAATAAATAAATAAATAAATAAATAAACATGTTTTCATAAAAAAATTAGAATCTTATATATTTTTTAATGTATCAAAAAATGGGAAATTATAAAGCACATATTGCAGGATGCTAGGAAATCAAATAGTACAGCACCATCTAGTGACAGGTATGTGATTAGTAGCATCAGGATGAGGACGTAAAGATGTACATTTTCATATATTATACTTTAAATTTTCACCCATAGGTCTTGGGAAAAACCTTAAATGCATGGAGCTTAAATCAAATTGCTGCAAGCTCGATTATAGAAGATTAATGGATCTGAATGGAAGTTTTGCTAAATTGGCCAGTTAATGCCAAGTTGGTTTTGTAAATGGTAACTTTTTTTGGTTGTCAATTTTGATGATTTTCACCAAGTTGAACATAATTTTTTACTGTTGTGGTAGCCCTGCTATTAATACTTAAAAAAAAAAAAAATACTCACTGCTGAAGCTTATACTGATTTCTCCAAAAGAAATCTACTACAGTTGAGTAACATTAAGTTTAAGTAATGTTAACCTTACTCACTGTATTTAATAGCATTTGTTTTACCTTTATGCAGTGTTTTTGTAATGTCTTTCAAAGACAGAAGGCACTTGGGTAAATATGAAAATAAGCACTTGCCAGTCTCCACTCGGCGACTGAATGTGAAAAACTGGCAACTAAAAATGTGGAAAGTACTGGCCAAATGCAGGATTTTCCAAAAGGTATTTTGTCAAAAAATCGCCAAAAAAACCCTGCGAATTTTGTCAAAAAATCGTAAAAAAAAACACCCAAATTTCATGAAAAAACACGGAAAAACAAGAATCTTGCATAAGTATCACGAAAAAACCGGAAATAGCGTTAGAGAATCTCAAAAAATGCACTTATCGTCACTAAATTGTAAAAAAATGCACTTATCGCCAAAAAACTGCAAATTTTGTCATAAAATCAACAAAAACAAATGTGAATTTTGTCAAAAAACATAAAAACGAACTCAAAAAAGGCCAATTGTATCAAAGAAACACGCAAAAAAAGTGAATACCATAAAAAAATCACGGTAACAAACACGAAAACCATAAAAAAATCGTGCTAGCAAACACGAATACCGCCAAAATTCGCGATAACAAACATGAATACCATAAAAATATCGCGATTATCATCTAAAAATTGAGATAACAAACGTGATTTTCGGCAAAAAACATAAGAACGAATGCAAAAAACGAATTTTATCATAAAAACACGTGAAAAATGCGAATATCATCAAAAAATCGCAATAACGAATACAAATCTCATTAAAAAACATAAAAACAAACTCAAAACGGGCGCATTTTATCAAAGAAACATACGAATACCGTTGAAAAACTGCAATAATGAACACATATACTGTGAAAAAATCGAGATAACGAACGTGATTTTCATTAAAAAGTTGTGAAAATGAACGCAAATTTTGTGAAAAGATCGCAAAAAAGAAAAAAAATGCACATTATATCAAAGGATTGTGGAGAAAACGTATAATATTAGTTTCAGGAGAGACTCTCATCCCCCTTTTTTTTAGAAAATCTGTTGTGAATTTCAGTTTTTAGCTCACAGGCTATCATAGCCTGAGAGCTTATGTGCCCGTCCGTTCTGTATGTATGTTCGTATGTACGTAACGCGATAACTCATGATAAAAATATCCGATCCACTTGAAATTTTGTATGTAGGTATATCCTGACAAGGCGCTTCCCTGATTAGTTTTTGGAGTTCATTCGATATGTATAAGAGGGGGAACGGGGGGCTCATGCCCCCCGTTAGTTGATATAGATGGGATTTTCATGCAGAATTAAGTTTTCAAAATTTAGATTAGGATCATTCTGATGAGGCAATTCCGTGACTGTTATTAGGTGTTCATTGATTAAGTATAAATAGGGGGAACAGGGGTTCTAATGCCCCCCCCGTTAGTTGATATAAATGAGATTTTCATGCAGAATTAAGTTTTCAAAATTTAGATTAGGATCATTCTGATGAGGCGATTCCGTGACTGTTATTAGGTGTTCATTGAATAAGTATAAATAGGGGGAACAGGGGTTCTAATGCCCCCCCCCCCCCCCCCCCCCCGTTAGTTGATATAAATGGGATTTTCATGCAGAATTAAGTTTTCGTTCAAAATTTAGATTAGGATCATTCTGATGAGGCGATTCAGTGACTGTTATTAGTTGTTCATTGAATAAGTATAAATAGGGGGAACAGGGGTTCTAATGCCCCCCCCCCCCCCCCCCCCGTTAGTTGATATAAATGGGATTTTAATGCAGAATTAAGTTTTCGTTCAAAATTTAGATTAGGATCATTCTGATGAGGCGATTCCGTGACTGTTATTAGGTGTTCATTGAATAAGTATAAATAGGGGGAACAGGGGTTCTAATGCCCCCCCCCCCCCCCCGTTAGTTGATATAAATGGGATTTTCATGCAGAATTAATTTTCGTTCAAAATTTAGATTAGGATCATTCTGATGAGGCGATTCCGTGACTGTTATTAGGTGTTCATTGAATAAGTATAAATAAGGGGAACAGGGGTTCTAATGCCCCCCCCCCTTAATTTATATAAATGGGTTTTTCAAGCAGAATTGTCAGATTTCATTCAAATCTCTGAATAGTTTTGGAAGTTTAATGGTTAAGTATAAAAGAGGGGGATAACTCCTTTTAAATTATATAAATGCTAAATGGGTTTTTATTAAGAATTATCTCATTTGCTCTGAATTTTGGATATAGATTTTTTATATGATAAAGCATGTCTTTGATAGTATAGGAGTTTCAATGATTAAGTATAAAAAAAGAGGAAAGGGGAGAGCTGTTTCCCCTTCTTAATTTTTTTTCGAACGGAATTAACCCTTGAAAATATAAGGCTTTAATGTACAATTAGTATTTGTAGCCTGTGAGCTCAATGCCATCAGTTTAACTGGGCAGTATTCTTTATTATATTTTGAATAAAATGTCTAGTCCTTGAATAAACATTTTTTTTCCCTTTGTCACATCTGAATTCTACACAAATAATTAAAAAAAAAAAAAGAGGGTAGGGTTTTATGTCATTAGCATTAGCTACAAAAATGCTTAAGCATAGTTGTAGCAAACTACATACACATGTTGCATTTATAACTTTGCTGTTAATTTAAAAAAGATTGGAAATTAGTATCTCAAATTTATTCTAAACAATACAAATTAAAATATTTTTAGTTCATATATGACTTATTTATTCTAAGCTTGTATATATCTTCTAATTAAGTATTCGGTGACATAAATGTACTTACTGGCTATTAAAGAAATTATTCTCACTAGCCAGTACCTGGCTACTAAAAAAAATCAACCTACTGGCCAGTGGCCACTAAGCAAAACTCCTTATTTTCATCTTTACACTTGGAGTCAGACCAACCCACTCCCTTTTTGGGATCAAGTTCTGAAAAGTTGCAAAACATGTGATTACTAACTGTAATTATACTACAGGCATTTCCGAATTTTATTTTCATTAGTTTATAAAATATGGTAATTTTTTTTTTTTTTTTTTTTTTTAGTTGTCCAATTGATGACTTGCCATTTAAAATACATGTATGAAGACATGAGTTTCAACACTTGCCTTATCTAGAAAATTAAAGGTACTAATCTGCAGTGGCGTAGCTATGATGGGTGACACCCGGGGCGGATGTAAATCGTGTCACCCCCAAGCCATCATGGTGTCACTCCCCCTCCCCCCCACACACACAGACCTTCCGATCCGTCATATTTTCCAATCATTATTATAAGAAATTATCATACCATCCCTTATTTACCTTTTCTTCTCCTACATTAAAAAACCATAGGAGCGACTCATCACTCACCCATAGATAGTCCGCATAAATCAATGTGGTGTCTATATGTAGAAGAAAATTCTTTTTTTATTATTATTTGCTTTTGCTACCCACTCTTTGGATTGGTAGGTTTTTGTTTTTTGGTGCACGTCTCATTTAGATAACCATTTTATATAAAATTTCACATTCTCAAAGAAAAGAAAACTAACTCTATAGCATTGTGCGCTAAAAATTTCATTTTACTTCAGAATTCTTTTCCAAAATCTTATAAGATTATATTTTTTATTTGCAAATAAAGATTGGGTGTCACCCTTTTGAGGGTGACACCCGGGGCAGACTGCCCCCTCCGCCCCCCGCTAGCTACGCCACTGCTAATCTGTTATCCCGTTGACCAAAATATTATTGCCAAATTATAAGATTAAATGCCAATAATGGATGATCGCGAATGTCAATTCAATGACATTAAATATGATACACGTGTTTAAAACGTCATTAAGTGATTTTAATTTCGACTTTTAATTTATATTTTTATTAATATTCTACTAATTATTGTTTTTTTATTATTTAAAATAAAAATGACATCAATATGTATAATTTGGCTATTAGTTTGGTGAAATCAGTCGACGGGATAACAGAGTAGTACCAAATTAAATTTTGGGAAACTATGAAAAACTTCAGATTGCATTTGTTGGCTTTCATTGTAATCCAAGATTTTATGATAAAACTAATACATAATAAACTATTCTTTTTTTTTCTGTTGTTAGATTGTAGCATTTTTTTATGAATGGTCACCAATAGAATATATAGATAGAGATAACTCGATTTTTTAAATTTTGGATAGGGAAGTTTTGAAATTCATAAAACGTTATTATACCTGCCTGATACTTTTCAAAACCTTCTTTTCCCAATTGATTAATCATACTCTGTTTCCATCTTTCTAAAATTTCAACTCTCTCTTTAGGCATAGTCTTTTGTAGAATTAAAGATACACTTGGAACAAAAGATTTTTCACAAAGACATTCTAGCTGCTTTCTCAAATAATTTACTTCATTAATCTTTTTCGTTGAATGAACAAATTTATTAGGCAGGGGAAATGTCAATATAGATTGAAGATCAAATTTTGAGTCTTGTTTACATAAAAAAGCATCTGTTGCCATGCCAACATCATTAGTATTTGGCTCGATTAATGGAATTCTTGTTTCATGCTGAATAATTTCATTAAAATCAAAACTTCTGGAATCATCCAAGGAACTGCTTTTAGAACTTAGAACCGGCCCAAACAAATATTTATTTTCATAATTTAATTTTTTTATAACATCAGCTGCCGATTTCCACTCAATAGCAGTTGATGTTTGTTTATTATTAAGAAACTTTCTTTTCACGATTGTAATTTTTTGTTTCGGCTTGTCATTCTGTTCAAAATTATTCTCTTCACAAGCAAATCGACTGCACCGCAAAAATCGTTTGAAAATTACATAACACATATTGCGTTTTATACGCATACTTAAAATCTCATTTTTTATGATATGCATCACTCTACCAAAAAGTTTCTTGTGAAAACGAAAAATTTATGATGGCCATATGAATACATGAATAAGATAATGTATTCAATACAGATAAAAAAATAAGCTTATTTGTACAAAAGCAAAAATGGTTGAAAGGCAAGGTTATCAAAATATTCTTGGCATGTTTAAGAACAGCTTTGCTATAGTTCATAATAAATTAACATCATGAGGGATTGAGCGGCTCACATTGTTTGTTTACATCGCAACAAGTTATTGGTTGGTGGGTTTTAGATTGTCAATAGTAGATGATAAGGAAAATTTATATTGCAATAATTAAAAAATGTATAAGAATATCATAAAAAATGAAATTTAATCACTAGTGTATCACTGAGATATTCAAAAAATAAGATTCTGATCCTGAGTTCCCAGTTTAAGAAATTATGACACAGGAAATTTCGAATAAGAAAATGGCAACACGTTATCATACAAAGTTTGTTTACATTTTGCATTTGTATTTTCGTTGTTCGCTTTGCCAATTCTTAGCACGTGAAAATATTTCCCGATACTATTTAGAATGACAGATCCCACTGGAGTAAAGAATATTTCTATAATTTTCAATTTTCATTATTTTATTTATGCTTTTATAAAATTTGATTTTTTCGTGTTTTTTTTTAGATAAATATGTATCATTCTGTAATGTTAAGTAATCTTTCTCGTAGCGATGGTTCTGCGCTTGTAGCATCAGGTAATTCATTTTTCATTTTGATGTGTAGTGTGTGTCTATGTAGGAGGAAGATATAAATGGGTATTCTCGTCAGTGTGTTTATTTATTTGAACATTAATTTAGTCATTGTTGCAATTTGATGTTTTTCAGATGATTATATAATAAATTACAAAAAAAATGATGTATATTCTTTTATGTAAGCAGTGTATTTTAATGTAAGTCAAAACTGGAAATTTTTCAATAGTGATCAGTAGTAGCAGTTTTAAAAAGCAGCATTAACTTGTAGCAACCCTTTTTATTTAAAACTGCTGAACAATAAACTTTCGTTAAAATATATTATCATTTTGTGTAAATATATGTGTCAATCTAAAATTGAATATCAAAATACATATATGTTGTTATTAACATAAAGCAAGCCAAGCACAAAAGTGGAATTCTTCATGGGATGTAAGAAAGTTTTACTCTTTCTTTGTGCAGTTTGGTCAAGTACCTGGAAATCATGGAAATATCTGGCAAATTCAATTTAAACCCGGAATTTCATTGAAACAAATGTTAATTTCCTTTATGATTGTTGTAATCTGGAAAGAAAACCATTCTCTTTACCTTAGCTCTCGAGGTTAGTCCATGCCTAAAATCAGCTTGAATTCTATTTCAAACTTTCAGCTCAGGCTGATAATAAAAATTTTACCTATACAACAATAAAAAAAAAAAAAGAAAGAAAGAAATTTGGTGTGAATGCAGTTTACTCTCCTTCTTGGCACGATTTTCAAAAATCGCCAAATTGGCACGTTTTTGCGTCTTGTCTCCCGGAGCTTCTTGCTCCAAGGCCCGCCACACACTACAGAGACATACGTCAAAAATCGTGCAACATGACGCAGTCAACCTGGTTTTTTCTTTGTTATCACTGTTAAATTGTCTCATGTCGTACGTTTTTTCGTTCAATGTTTGGCCTGCCACAGACCTGTGAGACATTGAGCGAAAAAACATGACACATGCGACAATTTCACCCTCATAACAAAGAAAAAAACGGTTTGATTGCGTCATGTTTCACGATTTTTTATGCACGTCTCCTTAATGTGTGGCGGACCCAAGAGACAAAGCACATAAAATACAAATCTAAAGACAAAAAAAAGAAGAATTTTTACTTACCCGGAGCCGGTGTTTTCCTCTTGTGAGCCCCCGCTTTTAAGATGGATTTAATTATTTTGAAGGGTGTGAAGGATCTCCATGCCTGCAGAATCCTCCGCGACAGGATCTTTTTGCCACGGAGGATAGACTTTTATAACATCCAGCAGAAATTTGCAAAATATGTCAGCACTTAATGAGTGATTATGCTTCTTCCTCCACATATATTCGGCCAGATATGAATCAAACTCCTCTGCTAAGTGCGGAGTATTCCGCAATTTCCGTTTGATCGCCGCCCAAGTGCCCTCGATGGAATTTGTGTGGGTGCCAGTTTCAGGATGCACGTAATACAGACTGTGGTTGACCCGCAAGTGCTCATATCCTTTGTCTTCTAAACAATCGTAGGCCTTCCAACAATCTGAAATTGTCGTGGTTCCCAGCAACACCCGTTCCTCAATCACGGGAAGCAAAAACTCTTTTCCAAGCTTCGGAACAACCCGAATAAAACATCTATTCGTCCCTCTTTCAATACCTCCAAACACCCATTCTCCTTTCATAAACCTCCCCCTTCCATATTTCATCTTTCCAAACTTACTCTCATCAATCTCTACAATCCCTCCGGCGCAATCTAAAGGCTCACTCTCTTCCATAAGCACCGTCTCACACACTTCCCTACAAAAAGAATACCAATCAGTCGTGGTGTGACTCGTTACATTCAAATCAGCCATACAATATTTCTCCATACATCAGGGATGCACAACCTATGGCCCGCGGGCCAAAAGTGGCCCACGATGCCTATTTCGTTGGCCCGCCAATCCCAAAATGATAATAACAAAATAGCGCCTTTTTTTTTTTTTTTACTTAAAAGTTTACATGTTTTTACTTAATTTTTCAACTGAGAATGTCTTGCGTTTTTTTTATCAAAAACAATCGCGATCCTGATTGACTGGTTGGATGACGGGATAAAAGCATGCTATTTGTAACTTGCAAACATTCAACTGTTAAGTTGCGGTATATCTTCACTTCTTTAAGATCGACAGAGAGAGATTCAATGCGAGCGCATCGCATCTACAATGAGACTAAAACTGAGCTCTGATTGGCTGATAGCATGTAACGAACGAAGTGTCTAGTGGCTGAAAGAATGTATCTTCTCAACTCAATGTTTGCCTTTGGATGGAATGCTTGTCCTCGTGGTTGGCGGTCGGTTGATGTTTATTACTACTAGATGGAAAAATGAGCGGGGAAAAAAGAAAAGGCGATTTTCAAAATCGAAAATTTGTTGATTCATGGACGGATAAGTACTGTTTTATTAATCATAATGACATGATTATTTGTCTTTTGTGCAATTCTACTGTAGCTGTAGCCAAAGAATATAATGTGAAACGGCATTATGAAACGAAACACAGAGTGTTCTCATCTATTCAAGGATATGAACGATCAGTAAAAATTAAACATCTGAAGAAATCTTTGATAAACCAGACCAGTTATTTTGAAAAAAAGACATCTGAACTGGATTCCTGGTTGAGGTATCCCTGAATATTGCCCAGCTGATCGCTAAACGTGGAAAACCGTTTACTGATGGTGATTTTGTGAAAGATTGCTTGTTAATTGCTTCAGAGAAATTTTGTCCCAAAACAACAAATAAATTTAAAAATTTAAGTTTGAATAGAATGACTGTTCAGAGAAGAATTCATCAATTAAGTGAAGACATTGTAGATCAAGTAAAGCTTGCTGCTTCACATTTTGAATATTTTTCACTTGCTGCTGACGAATCTACTGACATTACCTCAACAGCTCAACTCCTTGTTTTCATTCGAGGTATAAACAAGAATTTTTGCATTACAGAAGAACTTCTTGGAATGTACTCTATGAAAGGTCAAACAACTGGCAAAGAACTTTTTCACAGTTTATTAGAATCATGTAATGGAGCTGCTTTGAAATATGGACAAAATTGTTAGCATTACAACAGATGGCGCACGATCAATGACTGGTGGAATTATTGGAATGATAACTCTGCTAAAAGAACATCTGGGAGAACGTGAAATGGAGTTACTTCAATATCACTGCATCATACACCAACAAAATTTGTGTGCCAAAGAATTAGGTTATGAACAGCTAATGAAGCGTGTTTGTGAAGCAATCAATTTTATTCGCAGTAGTGCATTATGTCACAGAGAATTTAAAGAATTTTTGGCTGAATTTGAGGATTTTCCTAGTGATGTTGTGTACTACACATAAGTAAGGTGGCTCAGTCGTGGAAAAGCACTTAAGCATTTTATTGAATTATTTGATAAAATTATTATGTTTCTCAAGGAGCATGGAAAGGAAACCAGGCGCTTGGAAGAAGCCAGTTTTCAGTGTGATTTAGCATTTTTAACTGATGTTACAAGCCATTTAAATGAATTAAACATCAAACTACAAGGAAAGAACCAATTCATATTTCAGTTGGTTAACAATGTAAATGCTTTTAAAAGAAAGTTGGTGTTATTTCAACAAAGGTTACGTGAAAAAAATTTTGCTCATTTCCCATATTGCAGAAAAATGAAAGAAAAATTTCCAAAGATGAAATTGGAATACGAAGATCAGGTGAAAAATTTAATTGATTCATTCCATGATAGATTTTTAGATTTTGAAAAATGCCATTTTCAAATTGAGTTATTTTCAAATCCATTTACAGTGGATGTCAATTTGGCACCTGAAAATGCTCAATTAGAGCTCATTAACTTACAAAGCTCAAGCTTTCAAAAAAATGAATTCAAAGAAAAGTCACTGCTTGAATTTTATAAGAATTTGCCTGAAGAATTTTCTTATTTAAAGCGCAATGCATCTATGTATGCAACAATGTTCGGAAGCACATATCTATGTGAACAAGCTTTTTCTATGATGACTATCAACAAATAAAAGACAAGAAACAGACTAACTGATGAAAATCTTTCAGCTGTTTTACATATTGCTACTGCAACTTTAGAACCGAATATAACAAAAATAGCATCAAAAATACAATCAATACCATCACATTAATTGTCTTGTCTGTGAATTATGTATGTTTATTTGGTTATTAAAATTAATTTATAAATTTATATATATTGAGAATTGAGTATGTTTTCATCAAAGTGGTGTATTGACTTTTTATATTTGATTAGGAAAAAAAATGTGTTTATCAATGCAAAGCCACATTGGCCCCAGGTAAGCTACTTTTCCCTTTTTTAGGCCCATGGGTTGAAAAAGGTTGTGCACCCCTGCCATACATACACCAAACCACATACGTGTCACTTTCATTATCTTGTATAAACCATCTATTCTGCTTCTAGCAAACCACGTACCCTTCCTTACACTCCGAGTTATTTCGTGCTTCTCAACACCCCCTTGCACACGACACCGCCTTCATAGCCATCATTCAAATTCTTGTTCACCGTTAACTGCATATCCCTTCCACACCTAGGACATTCATATCTGTGTGACATCAAACCTTCATTTACACACCAGTCAATCATATGGGTGAATTTCACATGAACTGCCAGTTTGATGTCCTGATGTTTAAATCGAAATTTCATATTAATAAATTTATTTTTTGATATTCTAAAATCAGGCAGTAGCACATCTTTTTATGCTTAATTCAATGTTTTCATTAGATTTTTTCAGAGTTGTGAAATAGTGATCTTTTTTTTTGTACTTTAGTTAGCAAGTAATGGGAATTTGCTTGTCCTGAATAAAAAACTCGCAAAATTTCAATCTTTTTTTATGCTTCCAAACATTTAAAATTTTTTATATATGGATTAAAAGTAAAATATCCTGTGTTAATTAAACAAATAGATAGTTTATATATTTAAAATTAGTATCTAAGGGTTAAAAATTTAAATGTATTTTGTGTCCGTATATGCAGAACATGAGTGTTACTTTAGGGAAATTAATATTATTTGTTTTCAAAATATTTGTATATTGCAGTTGGCAACGTGAGTGAGAAAACGATGTTGTTTCTTCTTTACAGTGCGCTTATTTAGAACACGATAATTTTGTTCTATAATTGCTATTTATCAGAATGTTCATTTCAACATGGGGAGTATTTTTATTTTCTTACAGGAGTGTTACCCATTTATTTATTATTTTTTTTTTTAACGTATAAACATGTTAAGTTAGGGAATGCTGTATTTTTTGTTCAGGAATCAATAGGCCCAAATAAAATTTCAATAAAACAGTTAGAATTTATTTTAGTGAAGAATTCCTTAATAAATGTCATGAGTGTTACCGTACATGAGTGTTACTTGGAAAAAGTAACACTCATGAGAAAAGAAGTTAAGTAATTCTAAAACTATAAATCATGTGTAAGATTTAAGTTATGATTATAATAGATTCATGATTCAGGGATATATTTTGTCATATTATATATATTTATAATTATTTAAAAATTGTAACAGGATTTTCATGTCTGCACACCTGCACACTAAGTGCTATTTAAGATTCAAATTTTAATTCTTAATAAATAATTTTCAAAGGACTACTTATTTTATGCAAATCATAGTTTAAACTTTTAAAAATATTTTTTAAAATATATTGTTACAAAAAAGCTGTTTGCTGCAAGACGAGTCTTATCGCTTGTCATGAGTGTTACCACTTTTCATGAACATTACTGTAACTAAGAATCAGAATTTTATTAATGCATTTGTTACTTCACTTAAATTAATTGTTTTGTCTATTAGAACTTTCTAATTCTTTATTATAACTGTAATGAAAATAATTATTTTTTAATTAAATTTGTTTTTAATCAGAAGTTATACCCTTTATTTAAGAAGCAAAGTAACACTCAGGCATAAACAACTATTAAAATGTTTTAAATTTATGAAATAAATAAATACTAATACATTTTTGATTTATTAATACGTATGTAAGAATCTTAAGTAATTTTTTAATTAATTATTGATACAAAAAAATTCAGACTTTTTTTATAGAGGTCACACTTATGAGAAAAATAGTGAATGGATATGGGTAAGACATTTCTTGAAATTTCTGAAATATAAATTAAAAAAACTCGCAAATAATCTACTGCTTAGAATGTTGTAAACTATAAGCAACTCATACCTGAGTAAATTTTTATATTTAAACTAAATTATTTTTTCAAATTTTGTTTCACCTAATACGGCAATACATTTGAAAACCACCCATATACTTCTTTCCACAAACTTTCAACAGCGTAAAGTATCCATTTGAATACTTTACTTCCTCATTCAAACAATCAACAACATTCTTTCTGTAATCAACAACTTCCATAGTAGTTACTGAACGGTATCTCACTAAATATAAAAAGAGGAAAATGCAAAAAATTAAACTCACTCGCTGAATGCAAGACACAACTCCCAAAAATAATGCTACAGGAAGCAATTTCTAAGCGGGAATAACGATATTCAAAAATTTAAAAGCTCTCTTTCAAGACAAAAAGAAGCGTCCAATCAGAAACGGCTTAGAAATAGCTCTCTTTTAAGTTCTCATCTTTCGTCCAATCAGAAAACATTTAACAAAAAGGAGTGTCCAATCAGAAACGGCTTAGAAATCAGTAGATTACGTAAACCGGAACACTCCTTAGGGTTGCCATATTGAAGATCTGAGAGGAGAAAATGAAAATGCATGGTTGCCATATCGAAACATTTATCGCTAAAAAAAAGTCGCCTTGGCGAAGGAGAGTAAACTACATTTCACCCAGAAATTCTCGTTATTTGTGAAACAAGAATGTGGCCTAAGTTTTTGACGATGTTTTACAATCCTTTAAAAACCAATGCTCACCCAAATGGGCCCAATTTGAAAAAACCCCATCTGAGCTTAGATGACTTTATGGTCTGCAATATTTAATGGGGAAAAATAAAATATTGCTAAACTTGATGATAAACTCTTGAGTCATTCCATGTCAAATCATCCAAAAAAATTCAATATTCAACCTGACCATTTCTGATTTCAATGAAACTGCCAGGGATCATTCTCTATGATGATATAAATTAGAGCATATTTTTATTTTTTGTTTATCGCTTTAAATTTTCATACGATTAATTATTTAAATTTTGAATTTTAAATTCAAAATTAAAAACATGTAAGCAAGCCAAAAAAATATGATTTTTCAAAATTTAAATAATTAACTATATGAATTTTGATGCGAAAAAAATATTCTGAACATATATTCTCATTTATATCATCATGCTGAATGAATCTTGAGAATTTCATCGAAATCTGAAAGGGTCAGGTTGAGTCACTGGTTGATTTGGCATGGAATGACCCTCCTGTTTCTACTAACCTTGCCAAATACTGCACCAAATCTCAGTTTTGGGAACCCTATCCGGAGCTTCCACAGAGTGATGAGAGAGAGAGAATTTCTCTTTTGGCCTGTGATGCATACTTGCCAACCTCCCACTTTTTTAAATTAACAAAAATATACTTTAAACCAGAACGTTTATTTAATAAATGAAAGTATGTAGGTTTCAAATAACATACACATCAAAACAAGAAACATTTAATTTAATAAATTTTCTGGTGGAAAGCATGTTTCTTCATTTGAAAAAAAGCAGGAGGTCTTGTTTGTTTATGAATTTAACAATTAAGCTAATTTATAATTAAACTTATTTATCTCACTTTGTGTCAAATATAACATCACAAGAATTGATGAAAGTTTATCATCACCTGCATCTAGAGATGTAAATTTTCCGGAAAAATATAAGTGGTGGAAAAAAACTGTTTTTTTTTTTTTTTTTTTTTTTTCAAAAAAAAAAAAAAGGGGTTTTTTACTGTTTTTTTTTTTTTTTTCGGAAAAAAAAAAAAATGGAAAAGTTGGAAAAATTGATTTTTTATGATTGTTTTTCCCAAATAAATTATATTTTCTTAGAGAATATTAAATAATAAACATCTTTTTTTCCATTTACTTGTATTAAAAGAAAATTATTTTCACTTTATATTACAAAATAGAAAGAAAGAAGCAAAGCCTGCTTATAAAAATTTAGTTTTTTTTCACAGCCTAAGAATTTTTATTAAACACTATTGTTTGTTATGTCATATCTCTGCTATTCCATTCTTGAGACCTTGAGAGAGAAACCATATTCAATATTTCCATATAGTAATTTCATATTTCTAAGAGTGGAACTCAAAAGTTGTGAAAACAGAACACTACAGATAGAAAATGTTCGCGAGGAATCAACCAAAGGGTCATTCCATGGTGACCAACGTAACATTTACAGTAAATGAAGGCAATCATTTTACATATAATTAATTTTAAAGCCTTATACTAAAAGTTATTTAAATATACTGCAATAGGTTCATAAATGATAAAAAATACTTTTAATATTAAAGTTTTAATTAATTTCTAAATATTTTAATCAAATTTCATAGATGTGACTAATGTAACATTTTTTTCAACTTTATGTTATGTTGGTCACATCCATTAAATCTGATTAAAATACGTAAAAATTAATTAAAATTACTATATTAAAGATTTTTTTATGGTTTATTAATCTATTGCAATATTATATAGCAAAATAACTTTTGATACACGTCTTTCAACATAATTATGCATAAAATGATTGCCTTCATTTATTGTAAATGTTACGTTGATCACCATGGAATGACATAAAAGCAGTTACAATGAGAGATAAACTTCAACTGTGCTTTAGAAAACTACTAAAATTCAAAATTTAATAAAGAAGGAAAGTATAATTTGGAACTTATTTACTTGCAATAAAATATGGATTTTTTTTTTTTTCATTGCAGTTGTACTTTTCTAATCCTAACTGCCCATGTTTTGCAATATTACTGTACATTATAGAAGTAAAGTGGAGGTCAATTTTTCTTTTGGCCTGTGATGCATACTTGCCAACCTCCCACTTTTTTAAATTAACAAAAATATACTTTAAACCAGAACGTTTATTTAATAAATGAAAGTATGTAGGTTTCAAATAACATACACATCAAAACAAGAAACATTTAATTTAATAAATTTTCTGGTGGAAAGCATGTTTCTTCATTTGAAAAAAAGCAGGAGGTCTTGTTTGTTTATGAATTTAACAATTAAGCTAATTTATAATTAAACTTATTTATCTCACTTTGTGTCAAATATAACATCACAAGAATTGATGAAAGTTTATCATCACCTGCATCTAGAGATGTAAATTTTCCGGAAAAATATAAGTGGTGGAAAAAAACTGTTTTTTTTTTTTTTTTTTTTTTTTTTTTTTTTTTTTTTTTCAAAAAAAAAAAAAAAAGGGGTTTTTTACTGTTTTTTTTTTTTTTTTTCGGGGAAAAAAAAAATGGAAAAGTTGGAAAAATTGATTTTTTATGATTGTTTTTCCCAAATAAATTATATTTTCTTAGAGAATATTAAATAATAAACATCTTTTTTTCCATTTACTTGTATTAAAAGAAAATTATTTTCACTTTATATTACAAAATAGAAAGAAAGAAGCAAAGCCTGCTTATAAAAATTTAGTTTTTTTTCACAGCCTAAGAATTTTTATTAAACACTATTGTTTGTTATGTCATATCTCTGTTGAAATGACTTTTCAGTTACAAGTTTAACTACCAATTGACCTAATGTAAAAACCTGAGCCAACATGCCCACAGTTTGGAATGAAATAAATTATGTATCCCATTTGCATAAGTATAGTTTATAAGTAAATGATATTAGTTTAATGAAATAAATTACTGCAGTTTTGTCATTATTATGAATATCAGTATTAAAAAATTCCATTGTTTCTTTAAAAAAATGTATATTTTAACAATATTACATTTTTTTTTTTACAATTGTAATTTTATTTCCTTTATAAAGTATGTTTAGTTTTGGTATAGCTTTGCAATCTTAACTCAAAAAAGTTTTGATTTAGTTTTATAATCTAAATTCAAACAAAACTAAGTTTTAGTTTGGCTTACTCAGGTCTGCAACTAAAAAACAGTATAGGATTTATTGACTGTAGATTTTTACTCACTGAAACCAGGAATTTTTTTTTTTTTTTTTTTAAGTTCAATTAAATGTATTTTTTTTTTTTTCTTTTTATCCTGAAATCTGCTATTCCATTCTTGAGACCTTGAGAGAGAAACCATATTCAATATTTCCATATAGTAATTTCATATTTCTAAGAGTGGAACTCAAAAGTTGTGAAAACAGAACACTACAGATAGAAAATGTTCGCGAGGAATCAACCAAAGGGTCATTCCATGGTGACCAACGTAACATTTACAGTAAATGAAGGCAATCATTTTACATATAATTAATTTTAAAGCCTTATACTAAAAGTTATTTAAATATACTGCAATAGGTTCATAAATGATAAAAAATACTTTTAATATTAAAGTTTTAATTAATTTCTAAATATTTTAATCAAATTTCATAGATGTGACTAATGTAACATTTTTTTCAACTTTATGTTATGTTGGTCACATCCATTAAATCTGATTAAAATACGTAAAAATTAATTAAAATTACTATATTAAAGATTTTTTTATGGTTTATTAATCTATTGCAATATTATATAGCAAAATAACTTTTGATACACGTCTTTCAACATAATTATGCATAAAATGATTGCCTTCATTTATTGTAAATGTTACGTTGATCACCATGGAATGACATAAAAGCAGTTACAATGAGAGATAAACTTCAACTGTGCTTTAGAAAACTACTAAAATTCAAAATTTAATAAAGAAGGAAAGTATAATTTGGAACTTATTTACTTGCAATAAAATATGGATTTTTTTTTTTCATTGCAGTTGTACTTTTCTAATCCTAACTGCCCATGTTTTGCAATATTACTGTACATTATAGAAGTAAAGTGGAGGTCAATTTTAGATTCAACACCTTGAAAAGACACTCAATTAATCAGCTATAACGAAATCTTGAAAAATGCAGCATAGTAGTGCCACCTATAGGGCAATTTACACGAAAAACTAAACAACAATAATATATATATCAGGAACTGGCTGAATCTGTAGTTTGATGAAAAATTGTCTTTTAGTTCTTGTGATAGAACTATTGTGGAAATCATGAATAAAGCAGCATAGCAGTGCCATCGGTTGTTATATCAAGGCATAACTGAATCTAAAGTTTTGCGAAATTATGTGCTATAGTTCTTGAGATAGAATCCCATAAAAGTTTTGTCAATTCCAGACTCACAGAGTGACAGATATTTTCCAAAAACCACCAAATCATGTTCAGGACCTTCTAAAACGTTTCAATACCTCAAAAACTGAAAGTCAAATTTTTCACGAATTCAATACTTACGCCTTGTAAAGATAGAAGAAAGTAATAAATGTATGCTTTAAATTTCATGTTAAAATTTTAATTTTACCATTCCCATTAATCAGCATATTATCGAAATAATTTTGCACATGAACTAATTTTTAAAAAGAGAAGTTGCATTTAATTATGTATCTAGATTTTTTTCATGTAATCCTGTTTTTGTGAAATTGTGAACTTCTTGTATATACTTATACAAAATATAATCAGAATTTATGATTTAGAAATTATTCCTATATTTAAGTTCTTATTTACACATTTTAAATAAGGTTATTCATACATATATACAACTTTATAAGATTCAATTGCTATATGGTATGGGATTTTTTTTTCAATCACTGCATTTGTAAAAGATTCAATTTGGAGATTAAACTTTTTTCTGAAATGTCTATTTTTCAAGAGAAATTTTGCAAAGGGTCTAGTGTTTCAAACTAGAAAAAAATGTGAAGGATCCTTTCAAGTCTTCTCAAACAGATTTCTGCTGAGAAATCAGATTACCCACATTAAAGTTTTCATGTGGAGCACACAACATAAAAATAAATAAAAGTATGACAATGTAGCTATTACAAAATTTACAATATATTATTTTACAAATGAAATTTCAATTTTTCCAGTTTGGAAAATTGAAAAATAAGCCTTCGGAAAAAAACTGGAAAAAACTTTTTTTTTCCCCAATTTCCCCCCCCCTTTTTTTTTTTTTTTTTTTTCTTGAGCATTTCTATCTCTACCTGCATCCAAACAGCTTTGACTACTTGCACTTGTTGTGCAATTTTTTTTAGTCTAAACTTGAATGGCTTATCATTATATGCCAAATTTACATATATCTTCTAAAATTTGTAGACTATTTAATATTATAAAGCAAAAACTTGACTGTGTTTTTGCTGATGTCATACTGATGCCATATTAATGACAGCTACAACCTAACCAATAAATTTTGCTTTTACTGCAATTATTTTACAGGAAGTAAGAAGCAATGCATTATAACCATCTGAAGAAAAGCAATACCAACAAATTTTCAATAAACTTTAATTATGATCTCCAGACCCCAAAACCTCCCTCTATTCAAGTGTTGATTATATGAATCTGATTTTTGTCCTGCAATGGGGTTCTTATATTATCAACTTATTTATAGGTGGCGGAGGAAGTGTATAATATAAAGTTTTATCAAGTGCATTGACCATTTTGCTCTACAATGTTGTTTCAAACTGGCGACTAGTGGCAATCATATGCATCAGTTTTAAAGAAATTTTAACACATTGTTTAGTTAGACTATATAAAGATTTAAAGAGAATATAAATAGAATAATTTATTGTTTCATGGTAGATGTAATCTATGCATTATAAATTATTTGATTTTACTGTATTTTATTCTTTCAGGTGAAACAGTTGTTCAAGCAGCTGTGTATGGACCTTCAGAAATTAAAATTAGTAAAGAATTGTATGACAAAGCTGTTATAGAAATTTCTTTTAAACCTAAAGTTGGACAAACAGGTATTTTTTGTAATTCTAAATAAAATTATGTACATGTTTGATGTACTATTTTGTAAATGATATTGTAATGGAAACCGTTTATAACAAAGCTAAGCAAAGTGTGAAAATTATTCATTTTACAATATAGATTTCATTTGTTATTACTAATTTTGATACTACTTGGTTATCCTGTTGACCAATTTTGCAAAATTATACATATAAACATTTCTATTTCAAATAACAAAAAAAAAAAAAAAAAAAAAAAACGAATAATTAGTAGAATATTGATTTTAAAAAAAATTAAAAATCACTTTAAACATGTGTATTGCATTTAATGTCATTGAATGTGAGATTCACAATCATCCATTATTGGCATTTAATCTCAAGTTTGGTGATACTTCTTTTGATCGACGGGATAACCAAGTAGACCCTAATTTTTTTACAATATTAATAATGTTCTTGGGAATTTAGGTACATCTTTGTTGATTGGGCACTTAGCCTTACATATACAATGTTTAGAATAATAGTGGCAAAAACAACTGTTTAATTTGTGAAATTTTAATATTTCAAATTAGAATTTTCTGGAAGACAAAGAATATCATTTAATGCTAATAGCTCTTGATGACATATATGTATGCTTCCGTATATTCAACATACTATAGTAACACAATGCTTCTAACATCCTATCTGTCAGATTTTTTTGTTTTATTTTTCATATCACTACTACTAAATAAAACATAACAGGCATATATATATATATATATATATATATATATTTAGAAGATTGGCATGCATAATGAAATAATATTTGTATAAAATTGATAGTAATTAAATAAATTTCAAGAAAATTCTGAAGGTCCATAGTGCTTATTTATTATACCCATGGTTTACAATTCTTTTGTATCCCTGCACACACACGCTTCACACGAATCTTGATTCTGAATAAAATAAAGGAATGTCTATATATGAATGCTGGTAGTTTCCAAATCTTTTCATCTTCATGTATTTCACAGATATCAAAGTGTAGTTCTGCTGGAAATGTAGTTACAATACTTTCAGTATTGTTAAAAGAACAAAGGAAAATCAAATTCACTTGCAGTAAGATACTGTATTTTTGACTAGATAAGTTGTTTGTAATACTGGTTTCTTGCACAAAATTGTCAGTCTTTTTGTTTGTTATCACCCCTGAAAGTTTTTTAAAATTTTGTTTCTAAAAATGCTGCTTGCAAAAGAACAAGAAACCACTTATTTATGCAATAATTTTAAGGAACTTACATTTTTAAATCATTAATTTTTCTTAGGGTCATCATTAATGGTTAATTTTCTTAAGGGATATTTTTCTAATAATGAATGAATAATCAGGGTTCGTGATTTTTTTAATAAAAATCAAAATTATCGGATTTTTTTTTTAATTTAAATCTTATTATTATTATTTTTAAATGTCACACATTATTATTATTTTACATGATTTTTTTTTAATTTAAAAAATATAAATTTTACATACATAGACATGCATGTTATAAGTAATACCTATTAATAATATTACACAATTTACACAAATGATTCATACTATTTCAAGGTAAAATTTTAATTCTATGAAAAAATCTTGATTACACAAAATGCAAGAAAAAGTACAAATCAGATGTCAAAAATTACTTCAATTTTCAGTATTTTAATTAAAATAAAAACATCTGCAGCACATAAAAGTTTTAAATAAAATTAGAAGCAAACTAAGTTTTTAACTTTTAAGTGTTGTCTGAGAAAAAATGAGTTTAGCAGCTGCCATCAAAATACTTAAGGCCAGAGGACACAAATTGATATGTCATCACTAATCAACTGACTTCTCGGTAGTGTTGGAATTTACACAAGAAAATTTTGAAAAGTAATTTTATTTTATTTGTGGAATTTCTATCATCCTATACAACAATAATTATTTAAACTTACTAATGAGAACTTGGATCCCTAAATAAAAATTCAGGCAGAGAAGGAATGCTACAATATTGCCTCAGCTTTCTGATTTTTTAGTGGGGGATTTTAATCATCAGTAAGTTTAAGAAGTAATTAATCAGAAAGTTCATTGTTTTATAAGATGATAGATGTTTCACAAATCAAATAAAGTTACTATTCAAAATTTTCCGGTGTGAATTGAAACACTAGTGATGAGTCGGTCAATTAGTAAATATGTCACAATTTGTGTCCTCTGGCCTTGGGCATTTCCATGGCAACGGTTTAGCAGTTTTATCAGTTGATTTCTAATTTCTGAATGTGGGTCATTCCACGTGAAATCAACCAATTTAAGGAAAACTTGTTGCATCATAGTCACAGATTTTTTTTTTAATTTTTATCATAGACAGACATAGTACTGAAACCCTCAAATCTGAAATTTAAAAGTAATTTTCACAATATTGGCCGAGATATGGCCATTTGAAAACTGGCCATTTTTAAAAAATGGCGGCCATCTTGGAATTGTATCACTGTCTAAATATGGCCATAACTTGACAACTAATGGCTCAAAGTTTATATATCTGGTACCAATTTGAAGCTATTTGTACAAAGAATGCATATTGCACATCAAAACAATAATACATTTTTATTTCTTTACTTTTTATTGTGTGCAAAGTGAAAATTTCACCCCAAAAAAGGGCAGATTGTAATGGCTCATAAAAAAAATGAATCATCATGAATTTTTCTGAAACTTGGTAAAAACATTGCTCCATCTGTGTGCTTTAAATAAAATAAAAATTGGAAAGGTAAAATTTGTTGTTTTAAAATAAATGGTTTTTTACACATAAGGTGTCATTAACCAAATAATTATCATTTTAGAATCTGTAAGCATTCCTGATTAAAAAAATAATGGTTAAAATAAAATTTTCTAACATCTAAATTAATGTAAAAGTATATTCAAAACCTCATTTGTACTAATTTTGTAGGAATCTGCCCCCCAGCCCCCCCACCCCAAAAAAAAAAAAAAAAAAAAAAAAAAAAATTGACAATTGAAAAAATTTTACACTGAAAAAGATAAGAAAATAATTAAGGAATATAATGTATAATTATAAAATACCTATAAATGCAATGCATACATATGGTGATTCACTTCACATATAGGGGCGAGTGGGGTGGAATGGAACAATAGGTTTTTCTCTTTATGTATCATTCTAAATATTTCATCAATCACATATTAGATAAAGTAATGGTACTGCAATCTTCAGTTGAAAAAAGTAGCTAATTTACATAAGCTTGCAATTATATGAAGAAAAAGATTATTTCAAGTCTTCAGCGTCCATGTAAAGATGGTGTATTAAATGCATTTGATCTCTATAATTTTGCAAAAGAATCTGTTAAAAGAATTGAAAGTTTTTTTATAACAAAATTTGAAATTGAAACCGCAAACAGTCAATTAGCAGATAGGTATGCAAAAGCAGATACAATCATAGAAACAAGACTGAGTCACTGCTTTGTACCAATCAGTGATTGCCAAATGCTGGTTTCCAGGGTTTCAGACATTTCATCAACAAAATTTATTGCTTCTTTGGGAATCAATGAAATTGTCAGACCATTGATATTTAAAAGTGAACAATATGTTGCATGTGTATATGGGATAAATTGGTGGATTGGGAAAATTTTAGATTACTGTGAAGAACTTACCGACTATAAAATTATGTTCATGTATCCTCATGGCGCTAATTCTTCATATTCATGGCCAAAATCCTCAGATGTTTGTTTGATTCTGTAAGAACAAATAATAAAAGAAGTGTCTATTCCTGTAACTGCTACAGGAAGAACATATACTGTTGCACCAGAGGAAACTCGAACAATTCAAGCATTATTTTTAAACTTTAAAACTGATTAAATCCTTTTTAGCTTAAATCTGAAGAAAAAAACTATTATATTATAAAGTTATATGCATGTAAGTAAATATTTTGTTCTTATTTTGTCTAGATTTGTTCCATGTGTACGTTTAAACTTTGACTTATTTCTCATGATATTCAATGTTTTGCCCTGGATTTGTATTATATTATTGTTATTATTTATTTATTTATTTATTTATTTTTTTTTTTTTTTTTTTTTTGTCTCATCGTATCTAGATTTTTGTTCATATAAATTTTAACTCAGTGTGAACAAAAAATAACAAATGTCAACTCAATTAACTCATTTATATATATTTATTTTATTTAAATTACACAATTGAATAATTCAACTCTGTAATTTACAGCTAGTATTTCTTCAACATTTCTGGAGAAAATATTATGTGCCTTTTTTTTTTCATGTATTCTATAGTAAGGTATTTAAAATATTTATGTAAATATGTTTTGTGAATTATATTATCATATTTTGAATGAAATGAAATAAAAAGTACTGTAAAAATGAATATTTAGTGTAAATAACTACAAATTGATATTTCTTTATTGAATTATATAATATACACACAATACTTTAATTAGATGCTAGAAAATTTCATTTTAACCAATATTTCTTAAATTAAGAATACTTACAGATTTTAAAATAATCATTATTTGGTCAATGACACCTTATGTGTAGAGAACCATTTATTTTAAAACAACAAATTTTACAGTATAATGTTCCATATATAGAGAAACTGTTATATCTATGCATAATCAAACCATTATACAGAAAGCGTAGAAAGTATATGAACTAAATTTACTTTTGATTTTTGAAATAATCTTTTTCTTTATATAATTGCAAGCTTATGTAAATCAGCTACTTTTTTAAACTGAAGATTGGGGTACCATTACTTCACCTAATGTGTGATTGATGAAATATTTAAAATGATACATAAAGAGAAAAACCTACTGTCCCATTCCACCCCACTCGCCCCTATATGTGAAGTAAATTATCATATATATATGCATTGCATTTATAGTTATTTTATAACTATACATTATAGTCCTGAATTATTTTCTTATCTTTTTCAGTGTAAAATTTTTTCAATTGTCTAAAGTTTTTTTGGGGGGGGAGAGGGGGGGCTGGGGGGCAAATTCCTACAAAATTAGTACAAATGAGGTTTTGAATATACTTTTACATTAATTTAGATGTTAGAAAATTTTATTTTAACCATTATTTTTTTAATAAGGAATGCTTACAGATTCTAAAATGATCATTATTTGGTTAATGACACCTTATGTGTAAAAAAACATTTATTTTAAAACAACAAATTTTACCTTTCCAATTTTTATTTTATTTAAAGCACACAGATGGAGCAATGTTTTTACCAAGTTTCAGAAAAAATCATGATGATTCATTTTTTTATGAGCCATTACAATCTGCCCTTTTTTGGGGTGAAATTTTCACTTTGCACACAAGAAAAAGTAAAGAAATAAAAATGTATTATTGTTTTGATGTGCAATATGCATTCTTTGTACAAATAGCTTCAAATTGGTACCAGATATATAAAATTTGAGCCATTAGTTGTCAAGTTATGACCATATTTAGACAGTGATACAATTCCAAGATGGCCGCCATTTCGTAAAAATGGCCAGTTTTCAAATGGCCATATCTCGGCCAATATTGTGAAAATTACTTTTAAATTTCAGATTTGAGGGTTTCACTACTATGTCTATCTATGATAAAATTAAAAAAAAAATCTGTGACTATGATGCAACACCCATTGGTTGAATTCATGTGGAATGACCCATGTACCAAACCAAAGACAAAAAACCTTTGTTCTACTGAAGCAAATAAATCTATTGCAGTAAAAAGCTAGTTCATCATTAATTCTCAAAGTTTTTTAATATCAGCCTTATTGATAACTTTAAAGTTTTTCTAAATACTAATGAGTAAATATTCAAATATTTAATATATTTCTACTTAGATTTCTTTACTGTTGCAAGATTATTTTATAATTTGATTCAAATGAAATTTGAAAGCACTTTTTTTTTCTAAACTTTACATTTATTTTACTTTTTGACCAAGCTTAAGCTTTATCTTTCTAAAAGTTGTTTGATTATATATATTATATAAAACTAATTTATATTAAAGCACATTAGTATGTTTGTTTACATCTTAAATTTTTTTTAAAAATCAATTGATTTAAATCATGATTAAAATCAAGCTAATTTAAATCAACGAATCCTGTGAATAATATAAAAGCATATCTTTTACTTAAATATAATTCTATTTCTAATTATTCTGAAGGTCTTTATTAATCGACAGTTAAAAGTAGAAGTTGTGTACAGTATCAGTTTCAAAAAATATTTTTAAAGGTTTTTTTAAGTATTCAATTTGGTTGAATATTTATATACATGAGTGATATTCAGTATTATGGCCAGATATTGAATAGATACTGAATATTATACCTAGTATACATTATCTTTTTTATTCACAGTCAACTCTGTGAAATCCATACACTGAGGAACAGATGGTTTCATAGATTTTTACAAATTATACATCATCTCTTTGTTTCTATTTTATTTTTAAGATCAGACTACAAATTAGAAATAGACAAAAATTACAATAGAAAAGAAAAATATAGTGCAAAGTTGGTTTAATATATTTATAAAGGTCTCCCAAATAAAAGTGGCACTACTGTAATAACTTGGCCATTTCAAGAGAAAGATGACTATGCATACTCCTATAGAGAACGCAAAGTGCTGAGAATGCATGCAATATCATCAGATCTACAAGATGAGTGTGTGATAGTATGGTAGTAAATTAAATGGCATTGTTTGCATCAAGGATGCCTCCAAATTGTGTCAATGTGCAGTCATGCAGTTTTAACAACAGAAAATGTGCACATATTTTACATTTGAGAATAGAATTCATGATTACTCACATTTTCTGCTGTTAAAAATTGCACGACCATGCATCGACTCTGTTCAGAAGCATTCCTGATGTGAACGATGTCATTTAATTTGCTCTCTCACTATCACACGTTTATCTTGCAGGATCTGGTGATATCACGAACATTCCCAGCACTCTGCACCAAAGCCTGCGCAGCCATCTTTCTCTTCAAATGGCTGACACTTTCATTTGGGCGACCTTTATAGTAAGAAAAATTAAATTATATAGTAAAATAAATTTTACTATTTTTTTTAGCATTAACACAACACAGTGAAAGTTTAATTTACAGTTTACTGTTGATAATATTTTTCTATAGTTATTACTTCTTACTCTAAGATAAAATTTTGTTGTTCAAGGAAATTTAAATATTTATATCCCATTTATATTTATTCCAGCATTTGAATTTCTTTCAGCATGATATTATTGTATTTTATTTTCATATCAAACATTTCTCGGACTTATGACAAATTATTTCACAAGAAAGTTCTCTAATGCATCCGATTTTTGGATAGCTTTCAGCTGCACTTTTTGAAAAATCAAAAGCACTACATACATCATGTTATTCCAGATATGTTCCTTAGAACAATTGCATGTGGCATGCGAAATTAGGTATAAATAACTAGCAAAAATTTTACAGAAGAAAATATTCATGCATATTGTAAAAACAATGAGGACTGTGTTGAAACGATGTCAATTAATGTTGCAGTTTCCTCTCTGCTTGAGCAAAACATATGTTTGCATTATACATAACCTAACAAACAATAATACCTGTTTAAAATAAAAATTTCTGTTTCAATTTAGTTATCATTTTTACTTAACTTATTATTTTTTAATGCAGGGTACAAAATATATAATTTTTTTTTATCAATTTATTTCATTAGGAAATTGATAATCCATGAAAAAACACCCAACTTCATCTATGAGTTTAAATGTTAACTGCGATTTTGATTGTCTACATTCCAACATGTAGTGCAGATAATAAATATTTGTGGATTTCTCAGAGTTGGCAAAATCATAGTGTACTCAACTCCCAACACTTTCATAGTCATTTTGTTAATGATACTCTGTTGATATTATTTAATGATCTGTTGATATTATATAATTTGATGAATTATTTAATTTATTCTATTAAAAATTAATGTAAACTAAATGTCACTACTTTAGTACATTATTTAAATGTGTTAAATGATGCAGTGTACCGTATTTTTAACAATTTTTTGGTTTTGAATATTAATCTTGTTGTTTTCATCTATAGTTGTTCAACAACTATAAAATAAAATTTCTGGGGGAAAAAAAATTGAAGGGAAAATGTTTTGATTCACAAACAATTTTGAAAAGATTGATTTTATCTTATGTTACAATTTTGCCAGTCTTGCGTTACTTGGGCTCTACTGACCTATGTATCGCACAGACATTTATAGATATATATTAATTGTTAATAATTAGTAATTTTTTTAATGAACTAAAAAAGAACTTTTTTTTTTTTCAGATTGTTCAGATAGATTAATGGAATATTTTATACGAAATTCATTTGAATCCACTATTTTATCAGCTTTACATCCAAGAACATCAATAAATATTATTTTAGAAGAAATACAAGATGCTGGAAATGTAAGTTGAAATCTAATACTTTAAAATCTTTGTAATTTTTTTTAGCTTGTTTTTAAAGTTTTGAAGTGTGTAATAAGCAAGTAGAAAGTTTATGTTGATGTATTATGCAAGAAAAATGCATGATTTACTCTATTTACTGCATAGTATAATCATGCCATTTTCAAATACAGTGAAACCTCTTAATAAGGGACACCCATGGGACCGAACCTTTTGTCCCTTAAATAGAGGTATCCCTTATTCGGAGTTTTACATTTTTTTTAATTAATCATTCATAAGGACATGAAAAATAACAAAATATTAGAATGAAGTTTAAATGTACCCAAAAGTTATAAACTGCATTAATTAGGCACAAAAGTAATAGATAATTAATTTTTAAATTCATTATTTAATTAGTAAATGATTTGTTGAGTTATTGATTTGTATTTTTTACGTAAATGTTTCTATAATGCAAAAAGTGCAATAATATTTTAAAAAATCTTCAGTGTTGAATTCAGGGGGTGACATTTCCCCCCCCAGAGCAATAAAATGTCCCCCCCCCCCTTGAAAATTTGAAATTTTGCATTTTCAATAGTCAAAAAGTACAATTTCCCCCCACCCCCTGGAACTCTATAATGTCCCCTCCCTGAGCTACTAAAGTCCCTCCCAGAGAAAAGTGCCTGAATTCAACACTGAAATTCTTACTTGCGAAGTAATCCATAAAAAAAGTGACTGTTTTGCAGATTTCAATTTTTCTACTACTAAACTTTTCAGATATTCACTTATCATACTTATAACTTTTAGTCATTCATTATAAGCAATATTTACGAAAAAAATGTTCAACTGCTTTGCATATTTTAAAGCATCTGTGAAGTTCTTTATTTCACAATTTTCCTTTCTCTTTCATTTTCAGAATCATCCCTCACAATTTTCAGCATTCTTTTCAATGTAGACTGGAAGGTGGCAGCACAGACAATCACCTCATCGAGTTCATGACAGAAATTCTAGAATTAGTTAAAACTCAATATGTATGTTAAAATGCAATCGGTCTACTAAAACACCTAAAAATCTGAACTCTGAAAATCTTAAATTTGACTTGTAGATTTACCATTATATTTTCCTGCACTCAAATCTATGAAAATATGGAGGACTGGCTGCAGGATACCCCAATGAAAAACTTACCACTCAACGACTAAAATCACCAAATCAACCACTAAAATCGGATTTATGTGTGTTTTCCACCTAGATATGACTTGGCAGACCAATTGTATTTTAATATTTGGATTGAGTTTTAACCAATTCTAGAATTTCAGCTGTGAACTCGATGAAGTTATTGTCTGCACTGCCACCTCTGGCTCTAATAGGGATAAAAGCACTTCGGTATTTTCATCTGAATTGTGGATAAATAAATGCTCATCAGTTGAGTTGCATACCTCTGTACCAACATAACTGTCTATCTGATGAGTTCACAAATTTCTGTATTTTCATTTTCATCATAGATTGCTTCATTATCTCAAATGCAAAAATCAACCCCTTTAATATTTTGCACTCATATGACCAGTGTGAATGGGCAGCATTTTTCTTTGCAAAATTTGTTTTTGTCATACCAGTAACAAAGAAAATTAAAATTTGTTATTTAATAAAAGCTTTTTTCTTCTTCTTTTTGAAATAATGTACTTGAAGAAAACTTTTTTTTTTAAGTGGTTTTAACTGAATAAAATTTGTGTAAGAAACGCAGTGTGAATGGGCAGCATTTTTCTTTGCAAAATTTGTTTTTGTCATACCAGTAACAAAGAAAATTAAAATTTGTTATTTAATAAAAGCTTTTTTTTCTTCTTCTTCTTTTTGAAACAATGTACTTGAAGAAAACTTTTTTTTTTTAAAGTGGTTTCAACTGAATAAAATTTGTGTAAGAAACGCCGTCGGAACAATTGATCTCATTTTCAAGTGTCCCTTAAATCGAGTGTCCCTTATTCGGAGGTAAATACATTACACTTCTTCCTATACCAAGGGACTGGGACTGGAACTTTTGTCCCTTATTCGGAGTGTCCCTTATTTGGAGGTTTCACTGTATATTGTCATTTTAAGATTGAAATCATAGAGAAATTGTTGTTAATGTGAAAAAAAAAAAAGGACTGTATTATTGTTTTCTTATAGTTTAACATATGGCAAAGAAATTATTATGTATTTATTTCTTTCTTAAATTAAATTTTAAAAAATATGACAATTGATGATTTTAATAAATTTTACAGCTAAAGAGTTGTTTTTAATTGTTTGACTCTGAAAAAATGCTAAATCTTGTACTTTTGTTCTTATGAAAATAAAGTTAATCCTAATGAAATCTTAAACAAATGTATGTAAATCAAGTGTGAATCATTGGATAAAGATTTAATAAAACACATAAGTAATACCAATGAGAAATAATAAAAAATATTTACATAGTTATATATATCTTTTTTAATGAAGAAAAATGCAGGAGTGTAGAATACGTCCGATCCAGCGATCTAGGATCGGGAGAAATTTTGCAGAAACATATACAATTGATTTTCATTTAACAAAGAATTCCATAGTTCAATTTGATGGATAAATTTCATCACAAATAAAAAAGATCCGCATGGCGACCATCACAAAATCCATTTTGAAATAATATGTACCGTATATCAGGGGTAATTCTGTCCCAAATTTTACAAAACTTAAAAAAGAATTCGGTCATCAATCTGAAAATTCCGATATAAAAACACCATGAATTTTGACTGAGAACTATGCAAAAGTGAGAATGTCGTCACAAGATCGCAAAATACCACAAATTTATCAAAAGATCAAGAAAAAACATAAAGTTTCGTCAAAAAATTGCAAAATGAACACAAATTTTGTCAAGGGATTGCGAAATAATCACAAATTTTGTCAAAGGCTTGTGAAATAAACACACATTTCGTCAAAAGATCGCAAAAAACTGCAAGTTTAATAAAAAGATTGCGAAACAATCACAAATTTTGTCAAAAGATCACGAAAAAACTGCAAAATTTACTAAAAAATTGTGAAATGACAGCACATTTTGTCAAAATTGGCCAAATAACTGCAAAATTTCACTAAAAGATCACCAAAACCACAAATTTCATCAAACGATCCAAACAAGACGACAAAAGAATTGCACATTTTGTTGAAAATAGCAAAATAATCGCAAATTCCGTCAAAAGAAGGCAAAATAATGGTGAATTTCGTCAAAAAGAAGGCGAAATAACCACAAAAATTGTTAAAAGGAAGACAAAATAATCACAAAACTCAATGAAAGATTGATAAGTAATTGCAAATTTCACCAAAATATCTCTAAAAAATGCAAAATTTGTGAAAAGATCATGTAAAAAATATAGTGCTGGTGCTGGGCGTGGAATCCCCTTCTTCTCCTACTCCACTCTAACCTTTCAGAAAATTTGCTGTGAATTTCAAAAGTTTGTTTGTTTTTTACCCTCAGAATCACCCCTGCCATATGTACTCACAAATAAGTTAAGAAATATTGAAAAAATAAATTTTTATACCTATGGTAATGCAGGGCTTGAAAAATAGCGTTCCCGGGATCCCGGGGAACCCAGAAAACCTTTCTTGGAACGTATATTTTTTTCACTCAGGTTCCCGGACGGGAACCTAGCCTTTCGCGTTGTCTGCCAGCGATGCCGCGGACACATCATAATGCATAAATTAAGCAAAAAATTGGAGAAAGGATCCAAAAAACTAGCTCTTAAGCGGCCCATAGGATGCATAATTTCGTCGAAATATTACGGGAAAGGGAAGAATTTCAACAAAGGATCGCAGTAGAAACGCTAATTTTATTAAAAGATTGCAAAAGCGGCAAATTTTGACAAACAAATCTTGAAGAGTGACATGTTTCGTTGAAACACCGCGATAAAATGTCAGATTTCGTCAAAAACTTACGAAGAAACGGCAAATTTCGTTAAGAAATCGCAAAAAACCCAGCAAATTTCATTACAAAAATCATGGAAAACAATAAATTTCGTCAAAAATAAACGACAAATTTGGTAAAAAAAATACCTAAAAGCAACAGATTTCGTCAAAAGATCACACGAAAAAAAAACGCAAATCTCTTTAAAAATCGCAAAAAAAAACAGCAAATTTTTTTTTTTTTTTTTTTTTTTTAGACAGGTTTTCTTAAAACATCATGGGAAAACGACAAGTTTTGTTAAAACGTCACGGGAAAATGGTAGGTTTCATTAAAACATTGCGTTAAAACATTAAATTTCATCAAAAAATGGCAAATTTCGTAAAAAAATACCTAAAAGACAACAGATTTTGTCAATAGATCATGCGAAAAAATGCAAATTTCATTAAAAATAAAAAGGCAAATTTCATATATATATTAAAGACAGGTTTTGTTAAAACATTGCAATAAAACGGCAGGTTTCATTAAAATATCGCGATAAAACTGCAAATTTTGTCAAAAAATCGCAAAAAAAGGGTAAATTTTGTCACAAAAATCGCGATAAAACGGTAAATTTCATTAAAATACTCACACAAAAATTTTTCTGGGAACTTACACTTTTCGTCTGGGAACCTATACTTTTCTTGTAGGTTCCCAGCTGGGAATGTTAAAATTTTCAGAATTTTCACACCCTGGGTAATGCAGCATTTACCTATAACATGCCATAAAATTTTGTAGAAATTTTCATGTGAATTGGGGAAATGTAAGGAGTGGAAACATTTTCTGCACCCCTGGTATAATGCAGTAATAGCTTTTAGGGTGGTCACAAATCTACAAACCCTGGAAATATCAGTGAATTTCATTGACTTGAAAATATCAGGAAAACTCTAATCTGGAAATTTATTGAAAAAAAAATTTGTTTCAACTACGATTGCAATAATTAGATAGAAAAAAATATTCCCATCTCTTTGGTTGAACTCTTGCTCAAAATTAACTTAGCTTGATTTTTCAGTTTTCAGCTTGATTTTTCAGCTTGATTTATCAGTTTTCAGATTCATAATTATGGTGAAAATTTTATTTATTAAAAATTGCACAAAGAAGGAAAAGAAAAGCTTGCTATTTGAGAAACTAGAATGCAGTCTAAATTCCTTAAGGCTACAGTGGACTTTCAAAATCGCAAAAAATCATCAAAATTGTCGAATTTTCATTTTTAGCATAATAGCATTATATGAACTCCCTGCTATTGAACACAAAAAGAATTTTTCAATTTCAACTATTTTTACTCAGGGTTCGCACGGACCTTAAAAGTCCTTATAAACTCCTTATATTTCGATAGTCCTTAATAAGGATCCTTAAAGTCCTTATTTTTTATTGAAAGTCCTTATATTTTAACATGAACTTAATATTAACGCGGTCCGTAAAATGTTTTAAAAAAATCGCCAAACATTCCAGTGGTGAATCCCGTCCGAAATTTCCGAAAATTTAAGTCATCCTCTTACGAAAATTCGAAATTTTGTTACGAGTTCCGCATAGTTGCCAACTTGTACGGTTTAGCGCGCGGAAAAAACAATGGCGGAGAAATGCAAATTTCGTAAAAGAGTCGCCAAAAAAGCGCACGTTTCGTCAATATTTCGTGGGAAAACGACGATTTCGTCGATGTTTTTGTCAACGAACTTTGTCAAAAGATCGCTGAAAAACGCGAATTTCATGTGCGGATCATGGAAAAAAACGGCAATTTTGTTGTGAAAAAGTTAATCTTTCATCTCTATATCACCCAGATAAGGATTAACTACCTCCCGGGCCCCTAGGCTTGACTTTTTGACGGCCCCCTTTCACTCCTTCAAAGAGGTATATACTGGAAAAATTAAAATACATGCTTGCTTCATTAACTCATAAATCATTGATGATAAAAATATAAATGATTGCGACAAAGAATTTCGCGCATATTTTGACTTTTGTATTAAATATTAATATCGGACCAGTGTAAAAGAATATTTTCTTGTTCTTTATATTAGGAAAATTTTAGCACCGGGCCCCCTTTTCTTCTGGGCCCCTAGGCTTCAGCCTACTCAGCCTAATGGGTAATCCGCCTCTGATATCACCTAGGTCTCGCGTCCCTGAGATGTATTCTTTGTTTTCCTGCTTAGCACATCGATCGCGATCGTAATATCGGCGATGCGCGATGTCTAAGGTAAACAATCTCTCATGTTTCTAGTTCCTTCTATCTTCTTACGTAACTTCCGGTTGCAGAAAGTGTATTCATTACGTATGTATTACATCATCGCCACGTGCCGCTCCTGATTGGATGCTGAGACTGCACATGCTTTGCGCATGCTTTGAGCTTCTTGAAAGCAACTATAAATACTTCTGAAGAGCTGAGTCTCCGTCTTCTGTTTGCTTTACAATGTGTTGATGTGTGCTGCACTAGTCACGCTAGTTTGTGCCTTTGCAAGTAGCAAGGCTTAGTTCATTTATTATGTTTTTAATTTAATAAATAGTTTAGTTTTAACTTAGCCATTTTTATTCAGAAGTCACCATGTCTGTCTTTCTTTACACTTTAAGGCCTGGTGTTTTTTTTCAAACTACCCTATATTTATCAAGATCCGGTTATGGGCCGAATGTGTTTTAAATTTAAGGAATATAAATATTTAATTAAGTAAAGTGAGATAAGATAAAATTTGACTCTGATTTATTGGCAAGAATGCTTGAGAAGGGGGGCCTGTGATGCCTTCAATGTTGACTCAAGACAGCTGTTGTTTTGATAATGCGGTCGGCAGATGTTTTGATTATGCACTTCATGAAAAAGCTCCATTTTGTTTCTCTTTCCTGGTGAAGATTAAATGAAAGTGTTTATCAGATAGATGCAAGGCAATTTATCTCTTTAAGTGGTGTGCTTGCAGCTGATAACGATGTGCCGTGAAGTTGTTTACATTTGAACTGCTGATAACAAGCTTGCTGCCGGTGATGTTTGTGTTTACTTGTGGTTCATTACAGCTGTTAAAGAAAGTGGATGGTGTTTTTCTCCATTTTGGATAGTTGTTTTAGTGTGAATTATTGAGTGCTTACGGTGTGTCAATGGAACTTACTCATCATGATGGAAGTTTTTTTTTCTTCAGATGACACTGAATAATTTGGATTCAAGTTTATTTTTATTTGAACTTTAATGGCTTACTGCAATATATTATTTTATTGAATTAGTGAATAGGACTTTTTGGGACTTTAAAAATTTAAATATTTTACTTGTTTGTTGAAATTCTTTTTTATAAAAGCTAAATTTGTTAAAATTTAATGTTGTTTAATTACAGGTATTTAAATGAAATAATATGAATTTAAAAGTTTATATTTCTGATACATTGTGTATAATTAAATGACTAATTACTAAATATTAATTAATTTTAATTAATGAAATTACTAGTAGTTTATGAATGTTGTATTTTAAAGTATATACTATTGTTGAATGGTTCTTTTTAATATTCTATTGCAAATTTAAGAGTTTCTAACATTCTTTTATTATATATACAATATTGTTAAATATTTTTAAAGTGTTTTGAAATATATTTGAATTTTTTTTTTTTTCCCTAAGTACAAAATGGAATTTTCAGTTCAAAAGCTGAATAGCAATAACTATTCCACTTGGGCAGAGGAAATGCAGGTCTATATGATGGATCGTGGTGTTTGGGAATTTGTAGAGAAACCAGATCTTAAACCACCTGCTGATTTGGCTGGGAAGGAACTTAGAAATTTTGAATTGCACAGAGATAGAGCATATACCTCAATTTATTTGAACATTGAGAAGCCGTATCGTTCTGTTATAAGCGATACTAAAGATGCTTATGTAGCATGGAAAAAGTTAAAAGAACGATACCAGCCAACATCTCGTAGTAGGATTGTTAGTTTATTGGATAAATTTTTTTCATTGAGGTTTAGTAATGGAGATGACATTAGTATTTATGCAGCTAACCTTAAAAAGGTAGTTAATGAATTAGCAGATGCTAACCATAAAATGGATGAAATGTATCAGTCTTTTCAACTTATTAGATTTCTACCCCCTAAGTTTTCAGGAATTGTTCAGTCAATTTACAGGTGGGATGATACAAAGTTTACTTTTGATAATGTTTTAAAAGAATTGTTAGTTGAAGAGGATAGACTGAGACAGTGTCATAGTGACCTTGAGCGCGTGGATGCATCTGCATATAAAGTTAAAGTTAATAAACAAGGGCATAAAAATAATAGTGTCAAATCCAATAAACAAAAAGAAATAAGATGTTTTAATTGTTCTGGTTTAAACCATTTTGCATCAAATTGTCCAGAAAAGAAACCAAATTCTACTAAATTTCAGGGTAAAAAGTCGAAGCCAAAGGGGAATTTCAACAGGGACAATTCAAGTTACATTGTAGAGGCTAACTACAGTCAAGGTAGTAAGAGTCCTGATGATTTGTCATGGGTTGTAGATTCCGCTGCTTCTTCACATTTTTGCCGTAATAAGGATTTATTTGTCGAACTTAGACCAGCAGGCGATACAACAGTATCTGTTGCTATTGGTGAGGAATCTTGTCCAGTTGAGGGCATAGGTAAAGTAGAATTTTTAATAAATGTTAAAGGTGCCCAAAAGAAAATAACTTTAAATAATGCTCTTTATTCTCCTAGATTGAGAAGGAATTTGTTTGCTGGTTGTGCTGTAGATAAAAAAGGGGGCAAATTTGTTGGCAAAAATGGGAAAATTTTTGTGTATAACTGTAAAGGGGAATTGGATTTCTTTGCAAAAAGAGAAAATGGCTTGTATTTTCTCAGACCAAAATACCCTAATAATGTCAGAGAGCATGTAAATTTAACTCAGTCTACTGTGTCTGACCTTGAGGCTTGGCATAAGAAATATGGTCATATCAATACAAATTATATAATTGAGACCAGTAGAGATGATAGAGTTCGTGGTTTACCTAGATTGAAAAATCAGGAACTTAATTGTGAACCTTGCCATTTAGCAAAGAATCGGAGGATAAGTTTCAAACCATTACCCGGGAATAGAACACGTAAGCCTCTTGAGCTTATTTTCACGGACGTTTGTGGACCAATGCCAGTCCCTTCAATCGGTGGTTCTCGTTTTTTTGTCTCTTTTATAGATGACTTTTCTAAAAAGGCTGTTCTTTTTCCAATTAAGAGTAAAGATGAGGTTTATGAAACTTTTGTTAGATTTAAAAATAGAACAGAAAGGTTCACAGGAAACAAAATTAAAAGTATAAGGTCAGATAATGGGGGTGAATATTGTAATGACAGATTTAAACAGCTTTTTGACAAGGAGGGAATACATCATGAAAAAACGAATCGGTATACACCGGAACAAAACGGAACTGCGGAGAGATTCAATAGCACTGTAAATAATGGGATTCAAGCAATGTTGAAGGATAGTAATTTAGACCAAAAATTTTGGGCTGAGGCAGCAGTCTGTTTCACTTATGTTTGGAATAGAGTTGTCCACCAGGGGCAATCTAAGACGCCATTTGAATTATATGGTGGAAAACGTCCTTTAGTAAGTCACTTAAAGCCGTTCGGATGCACTGCATTTATAGGGATCCCCAAACAGCTCCGTAAGAAATTTGACATGCGTGCTACCATAGGTATCATGGTTGGTTATGCGGGACAGACCAAGGGATATCGAATTTACAATCCTGAAAAGGGTGTTGTTGAGGAAACTCTAAATGTTAGTTTCAATGAAAATGAGATGTTTAGTGGTCGCGTCCTGGGCACCATGGGTCGTAATTCTGAGAACGGGAAAGTTTTGCCTAAGAGTAGAGTCCAGTATTTTGATACAGATGAATCTGATTCTGAATCAGAATCTGATCAAAATAAACTGTCAGAATCTATAAAATCTCTAGGCTCTCCCGAAAAGGTATTGACACACTCCGAAACAGAAGAGTCGGATAATGAATCTCCAGTGCAGGATAATTTAGATTTTGAAAAAACTCCTTGTGAGGCTATTAAATGGGTCAGAAAAGCTGTTATGCGAAAAGATAACTCTCAGAATGATATATATTACGGTATTGAAGGAACAAATACTAGGCTTAGATCTCATAAAGATGTGGAAAACTATTGCAGAGCTAGAAACATTGATTATAGAAGGGAATTTTTTAGTTTTAAGAAGAAAGATAACTATTCTGGTGTAGAACCCCGTCCTAAAGTTGAGCACCATGAGGCTAACATGACTGAGGTAAAAGTACCATCATCTTATTTTGAGGCTGTACATTCTCCTTTTAAAAAGGAATGGTCTAAGGCGATGGATGATGAAATTTTAACCATGAGAGAAAGGCGTGTGTGGGAGCTTGTCCCCAAGCCTAAAGATCAGAAAATTTTAGGCAATCGCTGGGTATACTCCATTAAACGTAATGAGAAAGGTGAAATTGCTCGTTATAGAGCAAGACTTGTCGCACAAGGTTTTAGGCAGGAGAAAGGAATCTCTTACGAGGAGGTTTATAGCCCAGTGGTTGATTTTTCCCTTATTAGACTATTTTTCAGTATACTAGTCTGTTTCTTTGGTTGGGTTCATCGTCAAATTGACATTAACTGTGCATATTTATATGCAAATTTATCAGAAAAAGTTTTTATGAGTCAGCCTCAAGGGTATGTCGACAGTAAAAAGTCCAACTATGTTTGTCGCCTCAAGAAGGCTATTTATGGTCTTAAGCAAAGTGGACGTGAGTGGTACTTTGAGCTTCAGCATGTACTAGAGGAATTAAATTTTAAGAAATTGAAATGGGCAAATTGTGTTTTCATATTTAAGAGAAAAGTTCTATTGTTGTTGTATGTAGACGATATTATACTTTTTGGGCAAACAGAAACTCTAGTTTCTGAAGTTATAGATCTTTTAAAATCTAAGTTTGACCTTAAATTATTGGGACGTACAAAGAAACTCCTAGGTGTAGAATTTGATGAGGGGGATGGTAAACTTTTCATCCACCAAAAAGGTTATATTGAAAAGGTTTACAATATGTTTAAGGAATATAAACCCCCAATTACTTCTCTCCCCATTTCTAAAGGAGTTCTGTATTCTAAGTCCAATTGTCCAAAAGAAGAAATAGAACTTAACGAAATGCAGAATATCCCATATCGCAGTCTTGTTGGATGTCTTGCTTTTATAGCTAACAGGACAAGACCTGACATTTGTTTTGCCATAAATCTTTTCTCCCAATTTCAGGAAAATCCTGGACCAATTCATTGGAACGGGTTAATTAAGCTACTTGGTTATTTGTATGCTACTCGAGAGAGGAAGCTTGATTTATCTAAGATTGATAACCTTAAAGTAAGCTGTTTTAGTGATGCAGATTATGCCACTAATCGTGACGATAGGAAAAGTATGGGAGGTTTTTTATTGCTTTTTGGTCAGGCACCTGTTTCTTGGAAGACTTTCAAGCAAAAGTCTGTTGCCCTTTCTACTATGGAGGCAGAATTTATTGCTCTTACTGAAGCTGCAAAGGAAATCACTTGGGTTAGACACATACTCAGTGAATGTTTTGAGATGGGTTTATTCAAAGATGAGATAGTACATTATGAGCTTTATTGTGATAATAAATCTGCCATAGATTTTTGCAAATCACCTATTGAAAATGCTAGGTCAAAACATATTGATGTTAGATTGCATTTTCTAAGAGATTTGGTATTTGAGAAGTTATTTAATTTGTGTTATGTTAAAAGTAATGATAATTTGGCAGATGTTTTTACTAAAGCTTTGGTTAAAGTGTCTCTTCAAAATTTTGTCTCAAAACTCTTTGTATGAATACTTTAAATTTTTTTCTATAAATTTTTTTGAATTTTTAAACTGTGTACTTTAAAAAGTCATAGTAACTTAGTCTTTGATATATCTTCTAGCATTTCATGTAATAAAGTGTTATGAATTTGTACTTTTATGCAAGTTCTAGGAATAGTTTTAACTTTCTAAGAATTTTTTGAAATGCCTTATTGCAATAGCGCTCTAAAGTTAGATGTCTTGTTTGATTATTGGACTATAGGTGTGATTGAAACTTAGAATAACAATGTGGTTTGTCATCATTAAGATATTTGCTTTTGTTGTCTGGGATATATATATATTTAAATTGTTGTTACTGTTTTGAATTGCACTTATGAATTATTTATATATATATATTTTTCTTCCATTGGTATGAGTAATGTAAGCAGCCTTGGTTTCTAATCGGAAATGGCTTTGAAGATGTTTGAGTATTTGCTATATAGTACAGGATATAGTCTCTTGAAGTTTACTTTTTATAGAACATGTTTTAAGGGGATCTCAGTGATCGCGAGAGGGGGGCCTAATGTTGTGAAAAAGTTAATCTTTCATCTCTATATCACCTAGGTCTCGCGTCCCTGAGATGTATTCTTTGTTTTCCTGCTTAGCACATCGATCGCGATCGTAATATCGGCGATGCGCGATGTCTAAGGTAAACAATCTCTCATGTTTCTAGTTCCTTCTATCTTCTTACGTAACTTCCGGTTGCAGAAAGTGTATTCATTACGTATGTATTACATCATCGCCACGTGCCGCTCCTGATTGGATGCTGAGACTGCACATGCTTTGCGCATGCTTTGAGCTTCTTGAAAGCAACTATAAATACTTCTGAAGAGCTGAGTCTCCCTCTTCTGTTTGCTTTACAATGTGTTGATGTGTGCTGCACTAGTCACGCTAGTTTGTGCCTTTGCAAGTAGCAAGGCTTAGTTCATTTATTATGTTTTTAATTTAATAAACAGTTTAGTTTTAACTTAGCCATTTTTATTCAGAAGTCACCATGTCTGTCTTTCTTTACACTTTAAGGCCTGGTGGTTTTTTTCAAACTACCCTATATTTATCAAGAAATTTCACCAAATATCGCAGACAAAACGCTGATTTCATCTGAAGACCGCGGGAAAACGCCGCTTTCGTCTAAAGATTGCGGATATAACGCCGATTTCGTTAAAAGATCGCGGGAAAAAAACGCCGTTTTCGATGAAAGATCGCTTAAAAATATTTTATTAAAAGATCATTGAAAAAAAACGTCGATTTCATTAAAAGATCACGGAAAAAACACAGATTTCGTCAAAAGATCGCGGGGATAAAACGCCTAGGGATGATTCTCGTCCGAAATTTTAAGGCATCTTCTTCCGAAAATTTGAAATTGGGTTATCAATTCTGCATAGTTGCCAACTTGTACGGTTTTGCGCGCGGAAAAAACAATCGCGGTGCAATGCAAATTTCGTGAAAGGATGCCGAAAAGCACACACTTTGTCAATATTTCGTGGAAAAACGACGATTTCGTCAAATTTTTTTTGTCAACGAACTTTGTCAAAAGATCGCTGAAAAACGCGAATTTCCTGTGCGGATCGCGGAAAAAACGTCTATTTCACCAAATATCGCAGATTTCGTCTGAAGACCGCAGGAAAACGTCGATTTCGTCTAAAGATTGCGGAAACAACGCCGATTTCGTTAAAAGATCGCAGAAAAAATGCCATTTTCGATAAGATTGCTTAAAAATATTATGTCAAAAGATCATTGAAAAAAACGCCGATTTCATCAAAAGATCACGGAAAAAACGCCGATTTCGTCAATATCGCAGGGATAAAAGGACGTTTCGAGAATAGATCGCGCAAAAATGCAAATTTTGTCTAAAGATCGTCGAAAAAGTGCAGATTTCATTAAAAAGAAACACGGCAAAACGCGGATTTCGTCAAAATATCGCAGAAAAACCGCCGATTTTGACAAAATATCGCAATAAATCACCGATTTTGCTAAAATATCGCAGATAAATCACTGATTTTGTCTGAAGATCGCGGGAAAACGCCGATATCTTCTGAAGATCGCGGATACCGCCCCCCCCCCCTTCACAATGCGATGTGAATTTCCGAAAAAAAATTCACCCAGATTCACCCCCTAAAAACGCCGTTTTTGAGAAAAGATCGCGTAAAAAATGCAAATTTTGCCTCAAAATCATTGGAAAAAACGCCGATTTCATAAAGAAAAAAAAAAAAAAAAGAGAGAGAGAGAACACTGATTTTGTCAAAAGATTGTGAAAAAACCGCCGATTTCGAAAAAAGATCGCAGATAAACCCTCCTTCCCAAGGGGGGGGGGGGGTGTAACTCGCTGAATTCCCCTTCCCCCCACGCCGCCGATTTCCGAAAATGCGATGTTAATTTCCGAAACAAAAAAAATTTCACCCAGAATCGCCCCTGAAATATTCATAATCTGCCAAATATGGCAGCTGAAAAAAAAATCAAATTTCTTTGTTATAATTCTCTTATTTCTGATTGGACATTAAAGCTGCCTCTTTTGTCTTCCGATTGCGACGTAGAAACCTCGTATCCACAAACACCAATCGTAATCAGTATTCACCATCTAAAATTTCCTTTTCTTTGATATAGAGAAATGAATAACAAAGAAGATATTTTGCCAAATAATTGCGCCAATCTGTTCTATTATCCGCTGATCTGTGTTTGATCGTAGCCATTTCACTGGATATGTGTAGTATGGCTAACAGCAACCGTCTGCTTCTGCAGGAAGTAAAAGGAAATTAATTGAAGATGACTTAGGTTTTATAAAGAAAAAAATGTGGCTTCTTGAAAAAGAAGTATCAAAGTTAGAAAATAAGATCAATGAATTAGCTGATAAAGCTGAATCAACTAAAGCTATTAAACTATTTAGAAAATCGAACAATTGTAGAAAATCTGCAAAAGAAAAAAGAAAGAAATTTCCTACCTGACCAGAGAAATAGATGCTAAAATACAGTTGCTAGCTAACTAATCATGTTATATATTTTGTTATATAATTACATAATTATGTTTTATATAAAATTTCAATCTATTACGATTAAAATTTAATGTCAGTAATTATGTGTACTGTTCTTTTTTAACTTTAGAAAGTCCTTATTTTTCTTTTAACGAAGCCCTTACAAAGTCCTTACAGAGTCCTTATTTTTCATTTAGCAAACTCTGTATGAACCCTGTTACTGGAGTTAAAAGCATTTTTGTCCAATCAGCTGATTGTGTCACGCCCCTTTATTTACTTTTTTGCCGATTCACACCCATAAAATTTAGCCTATTTTTTAGTTTTACCATACAAAATGTTATTATTTTGCACTGAAATTATTAATTTTGTGATTTCGCAAAACAGTACTATAACTGTAACTTTTAACTGTTTCTTTAAGCATTTGTTTACAATGTATTTAGAGGAATTGCGTTTTGTCCTCAATCTTTTTAGCGTAGATTAAAAAATATTAATATATTAAAAATATTTAATATATTTAACAAAAATTTGTACAATAAGAGGTATTTATACCATGAATATTTCTAGTAAAATTTGAAAAAATTTCATTAGAAAATACAAAATGTTACTTTTGAGAAGATTTTTTAAAATTCAGATACTTCACGTTCTTTGCATGAATTATTATCGAAGCCACATATTTTATGTGAATTTACCATAAAAACATAAAACACTTACATATAAGCTAGATATGATATTATATCCCTTAATAGCTGAAACTGTGTCAGTAGGAAAATATTAAGCAATTATAACCACTGTAGTTACTAAAACCTGTTTTTCTCAGAATGAATATTTTTGTCGTTTTCATGATTTCAAAATGTTCCATGCGAAATTCTTTATGCCCAGTTTTTCTGATTTTTTTGTTTAAAATGCTCTATATCTATTAACGAATGTTATTAGAAAAAAAAATTTATAGACGCATGTAAATTTTTTAAATTTCAGTTATATGAAATTTTTCATGATGTTTTAATGGAAAATAAAAAAGAATTAAGTTAAAATCATTTTTTTAAATGTTTTACAAGTAATATGCTAAAAATGCTTAGTAACATTTGTTAACACATACAGAGCATTTTAAACAAAAAATCAGAAAAACTGGGCATAAAGAATTTCGCATGGAGCATTTTGAAATATTGCCATTTTTTGTTAATTTAAAAAAAGAAAAATCTGTTTCTCAAAATCTATTAAATATATATATTTTTTTTTTAATTGTGAAATAAGAGATATATATATCTGTATTATAAAGGCCAAACGTATCTGTGCATAACGCATACATCATTTTGCGCATGGTAACACTTACAAATTTTTTAATGAAATTCAATATTGCAATTTTTGCTACTAAAAGTTTTTAAACTTCTTAATGTCACATGATTTCAATTTTTACACCATCGTGTAGGAAAAAAATATACTTTTAAATGAAATTTGTTTGAAAGCTGTATCTTAATTTGTTTTTTAAATATTAATTTTTTTTTGTAGCTTTTAATACTTCTTTTCTAATCGTGGCAACAGGAGTACTCTATTTCTATTTAAAGCAAAGGAAAAAAGGGGAAAAATTGAGTGCTGTATCTTTATGTTGCCATTTTCTCATTAAAAAGGAAAAAATAGAAATTTAAATATCTTCTGTTATAAAACCAGTGAATTTTGACTTCATTTACAAAATTTGATTTACATGTAAAAGAATATCAACAGTTTAATATCTATTTCACCTAATAGCATTGAGACTTTAAGTTTTGAATCAAAATTATCAAATTAAAATGCCAATTTTTTTTTTTTTACGTGAACACAGATGTGAAATGTTTATTTGTAAATTTTGATATGGCAAAAATGATGCCGGGTTTAGATTTCACAGGAAAAAAAAAGTTCTATGATTGAGTCAAAGCTGAATAAATTTTGCTTTTTATCATTTTGGAATACTAGCATAAGAACCTTAATTGATAACTTTATCATAATGACATATTTTTATTATTTTTTACTGCTTACATATATGATTAAAGTTTAATTTTACCAATTTCTACAACTGCGTTTTATAGAAATAGTATTTTGTTAATTTGACGATAAATATCGTTTATTTAAGAATTAGACGTACCAATATGAAATGCATTTTTTACTATAACTAATTTTGTAGGTTTATTATAAGTTAATGAAACAGTTCCTTCTTAAACATTTGCCTTCGTCAAAATTTGACGGGTTCTACCTTGTTATGATTATTTCCAGGAATTTTTAAAAAAATTAGTTTTGAGAGTCCACTGTAGCCTTAAAGTGTTTTATGTTCCTTTAAAAATTTTTAAAGCACACTCAATTGTTATTAATTTGATATAAAGAGAAATATTCTATCTGATTTTGAAACATTTTTACTGTCAGTATTAGTAACACAAAGTTCCATGGGATAGTCGTTGCCTATCCTCTTTCTCTTTGAAGTCCTTTTCCAGAATTACTGAAAAACAGAACTCATATCTTTCTGTTGTAGTTTTACAACGATATTTTAAAAGAATGATAATATTCACTTTGCCAGTGGTTAGATATAAAAGACAAATTTTGCATTTCAAACTGATTTTTAAGAATATGAAAATTATAAACTATTTATATGAGGGAGCATTTAAAATTAGTATTTTTTTTTTTTTTTTTTTTCTGTCCAAGAAAAGACATTTAAATGAGAGAATTAGTCTTAAAACAGTTGTAAAGTGTTATAAATAATTTTCTGCTATGTACTTTTTTGCTATCCTTGGATCAGAATTTTTTTTTTTTTTTTTTCCAAACTCATCTTTCTATATAAATATATTATATGTTCCTGATATGATGAAATTTGACATATGAGATATTCTCTTTTAATGGAAATTTTTATGTTCTTCGGTAAAAATTGGTAAATTGAATTGTTGATAATGAATGTTTATTTTTATTTGTTTATTTCAATTATTTTTAGCATTTTTCTTCATATACAAAATTTTGTATTAATTTAAATACTATTTTTAAAAAATTATGAAGTTTCACGTGTTATTGCTAAGACTTGTTTCAAACTTCAGATTTTTTTACCTCTTCAGTCCCCAGGGTTTATTTTTATATTTTTGTAACTTCAATTATGAATTTATTTTATATTTTAAAAATGTTAATTAAGAAAGGTTGAAAAAAAAAATTAAAATTCATTTTTTGCTTATAAAATTTTATGATACGTGGAGACTCAATATATACATTTTGACAATTTTTATTTTGTTTTATTCTTTTTGCATAGCAAAAACAATGAAAATAATTATATACTTAATAATTTTTTATTACTGATGGACTCTAGAAATTATATCTTAACACATAGAAAAATTATTTGCATTTTAATTTTTGTACATTTTTAAGTTTTTACTGCAAACCATTTTGACATAACATGTATCTCGCTTAAAAAAAAAAAAAAAAAAAAAAAAAAAAAAAAAAAAAAAATAAGTGCTATAAAAAACAAATTGCTATTTTTTGAAAATCACAAAGTTTTGTAAAAGAGAAGAGAAAAAAATGACAATTTCGTCAAAAAGTTGCAAAAAAAATGCAAAATTACTTAAAGGACAGTGGAAAAGCACAAAATTAGTTCAAAGAATCACAAATGAAATAACCTTTGAAAATTTGGGTTTACCATTTGATCGCGAAAAATGTGCAAATTTCATTTTTTAAAAAACATGAAAAAAGCAAATGAAGTAACTTTTGCGAATTTGGGTTCTCTTTCTCTCTCCTTCCCTGTGCAAACTTTGGTCACAAACACTTTCATCTACATGAAGGAGTATTTTACTCACTTGAAGCTTTTAAAAGGTATTTAAACATTTTATTAGAAGGCAATCTTTATTTAAAACTTTAAACACATTTTTCTGCATATTGGGTTTTTTCACTTCTTTTCTTCTTAAACTTTTATGAATTAAAATTGATAAAGATAATGGTTCATACTTAGAGCACATCTTTTTTTATTACTGTACGCTAACTTTCTTTCAATGATTTTGGAAAAAAGATATTTACTTCTGGAATTATAAATATTTTTAAAATAAGTTATATCATTTTTAAAAAATTTTATTTTTTTAATTAATATTTTAAAAAGTACTGAAACATAATATATTTCTTTTTCATTAAATGAAAAAAAAAATGAAATTCAATAATTACATATTTTAATTATAATGATTTTAAACTACCCAACTTTTTTTTTTCTTTTTACTTTATAATAGTTTATAGGATGTGATTTTGTTTAGAAATTATGTAATTAATTGTCACAAAAAAAAATCACTGTTATCACTGTTATGACTGTTATGTGTTATCACTGTTATGAGATGATAAAAATAGAATTTACTCTCAATGTTAACATTAATTTTTAAAACATAGAATATAATAAAACTTGGAGCAAAAAAAAGTTTCAGCAATCATACAGTGCTTGAAAGCTCTTAAAAGTTCTTGATTCTTTTAAAGGAGCAAAAGAATCCTTAAAAAAATAAGATGTGTTATAAATAAATTCTTTATTTTATTTATTTATTTATTTTTTCCCCACTAAGGCTGTTTTTACAATAAATTTGTCACTGTCTTTAAATAAAAGTGTTATTGATATTTTATTTGCACTAATGTTATCAATACATATTCATTGTATACTGATTAAGTTTTGCCTACTTATTTTATATTTGTTATATTAATTAATTTTGTAATTTATTTTTAGATGCTTGCTTGTTGCGTAAATGCCTCTTACCTTGCTCTTTTGGATGCTGGTATTCCAATGAATGGTACAGTAACTGCAGTTAGTGTTGGGGTATTTGATGACAAGATTATTCCTTTTCCATCTGAAAAAGAAATAAAGGTAAAGAAATTTTCTTTTTTTTATGTTTAATTTTGCAGGAATGATGTAATGTAAAATTCCATCATTTTTTTCATTGTTGTTGCCATAAGATATTGTCATTATTGTTGTTAGAACTTGCAAACCTATTCAAATTCGGCTAAATTTGGCTTTCTGAATTTTCCTTTAAAAATAAGGAAATTTTAGATTCCTTACTTTTATTATCCAGAAACTACTGATCTCTTTTAATCCTTTTGATAGAAAACTGATCAAAGTCATACCCTGTATACAGTATATGGTCATTAATGACCAGATACTTTCAATTATAGACATTTTATTGAATATTTAAAAATTTACTTGTTGGATTCTTCTGGAACTTCAGGATTATAAAGATTATGTTTGATCTCATATTTATCAACATCTATTTGATAAGAAAGATAATTAGGAAACCAATAAAAAAAAATCAAAGTAAAATGATAATATTTGGGATCACCCTTTATATTAAAATGCATGGAATGAACTATTGCTGCTATACAAATATGCAATATATACAATATTGTACATCAAGTCCATTGATTTTTTGTAAGAATAGCACATATATTTATGATGATACAGCTTTTTTTAAGTTCGAATAATTGCTGCATATCTTTAGCTTCAATCATGCAGGGTTTTTTTACCCAAATTTAACACCAATTTCAGTAAGATAGGCAAAATGTAGTAGAAACAATATAGTGCAATTGGAATATAAATATATTAAATATGAGGTGAGTGAATTGATTTTGTTTCTGCACATGTGCAAATGATAACAACAATCTTTTTACGTAATTTAATAGCCAACTTTCTAGAGAAAGTCATTAAAAAAATCCAGTCAAATATCATAACTAGTTGTTGGGGGCCATCGTAATACTTACCCATCATATATATGCATATATAATATATGAAAATAATACATTTGAAAACTATTTATAAAATGGATTGCAATTCCAAAAGAAAATTTAAACGTGTATTTATATTTTTATTGTGCATAGTAATGCTGTATTTATGAGTTGCTAATGAATCTCTTTTGATAAATTATACAACATGCCTAACTACTCAAGTAGTACTGAATTGCGAAAAAGAAACTTCCTTATAACTCCAAAAATAATAATCTTATTAACTAACAATTTATTGCGTTGGATTAAGCGTCTGATTTCCAATTAAAATATATCTTTGAATTAAAATTTGAATGAAATATAGGGTCATGAAAAATCGAAGAATGTGGAAAACAGGATTACAGATATCTTGACAACTAATAATTCGATCAACTTCGTTATTTATGCAAAATTTGTGCTTTTTTTTATTGCCTTTTACGATCACTTCTTAAAATAAAGAAATTCGAAAATTTTTATATACCTTTCATCAGAACGAATTTTTCGAGAATCCGAAAAAAATAGTTCCGGATAATCGAGGTTACTGATATTAAATAGGCTTCGTCCCATTCTTACATACTAAGTATATACAAAATTTCAAGTCTCTATCTCAATTCGTTCGGGAGATAGAGCATTTACAGACAGACAGACGAACTGCAACATTTTTTTTCTAAAAATATGTTTTTCGAAATCTCCAGTGTCGAAAACGTGTAAATCCGTCAAAATTTATTTTTAGATTTTCAAAACGATTGCAAGACTTAACCCTATACTACGTATGATGGGTAAGTAAAAATTCAGAAAAATATCGTTGATAGAATGAGCTGTCTTTTTAGTTGCTCTCTAAAAGTAGTTGAATGATACCGGATTTTCTACAAATTGTCATTTTTTATTAACTGAGTTTTAGGGAAAAGTTAGTATATAATGAGTATGAATGAGAAGATTTAGAACAAATGCTTTGATTATGCTTCTTTTTATCATGGAATTGATTCATTCTGTTAGTTATCCAAGAAGAACTAAAGCATCTATAAAAAATGAAAATTAAAATAAAAATAAAACTGACAATTTGTGAAAAATCCCTTATCTTTCAGCTGCTTTCAGAAAAAAATAAAAATCAGTTCACTCCTTCGGCAATATCTTTCTGAATTTTCACGATATTTGAGTTACTTCATTGAGTTGAACTGTTAAATTATATAAAAAGATTGTTGTTATTGTTTGTGTATGCGCAGATAAAAGTTATTTCATACAATTACTCATGTTTCATAAAATGTTAAATAATTTTGTATTCCATTGGCACTGTGTTGTTTTTACTATTTTTTCCAGTTTATCTGAAACTAGCATTAAAGTTCATTGAAAACTTTGTATGGTAAAACAAACAACTTTATATGAGGAGCCCAGAAGCCAAGGGGTACAAGTGACATAATTTAGATTTCGAGTAAATTGAGTTCAAAGTTAAGCATCAATTGTAATTGAATGAATTGAGATAGGAATCTTTTTCTTATTTCTTAATGTTCTTTGAACTCTTATTTCAATAGCTGTTTAGAAAAACAGCCGATTAAATTTTAATTTAAATGTATAACTAAGCAATATTTATAAGCATTCGGCACTTGTACCCTTTGGCTTCCAAGCAGTATAGCACTGCTTAAAAGCCAAAGGATACAAGTGTCGATTTAATACAAGAAATAAAAAAGATATGAAATAAAAAGATAAATTTATAAAAAATGAAGAACAATGTTGATATAAATAAATGAATGGACAAAACTTTATTTTAAAGAAGTTCTAAAAAGGAAAAATTATGAATTAAAAAAATGAAGATACGAAAAATTTAAGATCAATGTTCATACACATGAATGAAACAACAAACTTTATTCTAACATAAGATTTAAAATTTTATTATAAGTTTTGAAAAAATTAAAATTTTCTAACACTGTCTAACAAAGGTAAAAAAGTGAATGTATTTTCAGTTTGTCTGTTTGTCTGTCTGCACTCTAACTCTTGTAAATATACTCGAATTGCGCTGAATTTTTTGGAAATTATTTACGCTTATCCTAACATGAACCCTATTTCAAATAAAGTTTATAGCATGATTGATTTATTTACAGGGACAGTCAAAAGTTTTTCGTTTCATTACAGACTATGGGGAAAAAATCGTTTCAAATGAATTTTAAATGTGTTACACCCTGTCAAATAAATTAAGATTTATATTCATGTAGAAAGTTCATTAAAATATGCATTCTGTAAGATATGTGGTTCAAAGAAAAGCTAATATTCATTTACAGGGCCACACAAAAGAATTCAATTACATAATGGGAAAGTGGAAATTGTTTGCAACATATTTTAATTATATTAAACTTTTTATGTATAATAAAATTGATATACATCCATGAGATTTAATATAAGTTATATCGCGCATAACATGAAATTCACAGCATTTACAGTGGCACACAAAAGATTTTGAAATAGTTTATTCTATCCAAAACAGGATTGGTATAAAAACCGTTTTTTTTAAAAAAAACCCAAAAAACTGGGTTTTTTTGGTTTAAACCAGGTTTTTTTTGGTTTAAACCGGGTTTTTTTCAAATCATTGTTTAAATAGCATTTGCAAGAAAAATAATGCGAGTTTTAGAAAGTCATGAGGATTTTTTGTAATTAATAGTTAATGTTAAATATTCACATTAGTATTTATTTTTTTTGATAATTAAATAACTAAAGCATAAAAATTTATAATTAAATTATCTTATAAGTTTAGGTTTCTATAGGGAAATATTCATTGTGTGAAAAAAAATAAACTATTAATTTATTAGTACACTTATATAAACCTTTTAGATAATAATTTAAGAAATAATTATATGCAGGTTGATAATAAAGAACATAGTAAAGGGCAAACGAATATATTTTATTAAATTAACAGAAATAAGCTGAAATAGAAACCATTTTCTTGTGCATAATTTAGAAATTATTTACAGTATTAACATCAATAAATGATTATTAATCTTTTACAACATATATTTACTTAAAAAATATCAATATGCATTTTATTAATGCTAAAAAATACATGTGTATTGACTTACTTGATACATCAATGAATGTAATGCTTACACAAATTGAGACATAGGCTTAGAAAAATTACTTTTTTTTTTTTTTTTTTTTTTTTTTAATTTTATTATCTCTGCAAGCATCAAGTTACATGGATATTTTTGTTTTGTAAAATTTAATGTATCCTTTTTTTCTTGTTCACATAGTTCACTTTGACTGTATTGTGGTTCAAGCATGTATACCTAAAAGGGCATGGGTATTAGGGCTATTTTATACCTGGACTAAAAAACTATGAGACTTCTTTATTTACATTTTTTTCTCTTTACACTTTTCTTTTAACATTTTTTTTCTTTGAAGACCTGTCCAATTATAAACTGCATTAGTAATGGAGCTTATTACTTTAGATATTATCCAGGGCAACTGCAATAGAATTTAACAGTTTAAACATATCTTCAACATTTCTTTTAAAGTAAAAATTAGACAGATACAAGCTTTTGAATATTTTTATCAATACATTCCTATTTTCTACACAAATTTTAAGTAAAGTGGGGCAATTTTTAAGGTAAACATCTAAAGCATCTGAAAATGAATCACACCTAGTATTATAAGGAAGAGCTAATTTGACAGCATTTACATTGCATGCAATTTTTACATTTGGCTCTTAAACATGTTTTTGATGTATTTCTTATTCCCTCAAATGAAAACCAGATTATATTTTCCTTTTTTCTAGTTTTAGACATTCTTTTATTTCAATATATATAAGTAGCTTTCTTAAAATAAAATACAATACAAAGTAACTAGAAACAGAAAAAAATAATGTAAAAACTGCAAATCCAGTCTAAGAAAAACCAAAGCTTACTAAAACCAATAGCTATGGAACAGAGAAAATTCATAGCCAATCATTCATTAGCATACAAAACAAGAGTAACCAATGGAAAGAATGACTTATGATTATGTCATTATTGATGCTTTGATACATGATACAATCCTTAGTAAATCATAATCAAGCTATCTAAGCAGTAAAACTGCATTTTTGGCTGGCATATGCCATTTTTACATTTTTTTAAAAAAAAAAAAGGTTTAAAAAATAATTAAAACTATTTTTTTTTATCCTCCACAGCTCACTGTAGAAAAATATTTTGCCATGTCAATTTATAGCTAGTAAGAAAAATGAGATTGATTAAAGATGTTTGTCACTTTAAAAATTTAATTTGTCTTAAGCTTTGTTTGTAGCTACACCATAACTTTGATTTTGCACATTTTAATAATGTGTAAAATAAATGAAAACATTAGGAAAAAGGGAAAAAAACCAGCATGGTTTTTTTTTAAAAAACCACTTGGTTTAAACCATGGTTTAAACCACGGTTTAAACCAGCGTGGTTTAAACCAAACAACCCTGATCCAAAATACTGTACATTATCGATATGGTTGATGGATGGATGAAATACCTTTTTAATTATGATATGTGCTTTTAAGTTTCACTAAATTTATACATATTACATGGTATGTATAAATGCTATATTTGATATACAGGGCTACACAAAAGATCTGGAAGAGGTTACTGAATATGAGTATAATTTACTTAAAGATTGTTTTTAAATAAGTTATGTATTTTTATGATGAATTTCATTCAATTTACTCAGAAATGTTTGTAGAATACAGACAAAATGATATACAGGGCACACACAGAATTGGATACATGGTCATCTATGGATGATAATTTCTTGAAATATTATTTCAGTAGTCTTAAGAATGTTTTACTTGGAACTAAATTTTAGCTAAATACTGGCATAAAATATAGGTTCTGGGTAAACTCCAGGGATGAGCAAAAGTATACAAGTATGTTTCCTTCTATTATTACAAAATGCTGAAAGAGAAATTTCAAATTGTTAATCATTTTCTTCCTAAATTAGTTTTTTTTCTATTATACAGTATATATATAACCGATAAATCAAACACAGGGCTGTTCAACAGTATTAAAATACATACTTTTCTATGGACAATAACACTTTATTACCTTAAATTGCGAATTTTTTTTTTAATATTTCAGGAAATCTTGGAAAGTGTTTCAGAATCCATGTTTAATGTCTGATTTTTCTTACATGTTAACAGTTTGCATTTATTTAATGTAATATTTAATGCATTAAAAAGTAAATTCTAATCAGAAAAAAAAAACGACTAAAAACATTTTGAAAAAAGACATACAACTCCAGTTCATAAGGTTTAAAACGTCACACGGTGTTAATAATTTTAAACTGTGATTGGTACAAATTGCAGGGCTGCCAACTACTACGCCGTAGGCGTAATTACTCCGCTTTAGCTTCTAAATTACGTATTACGCTACGCGAACTTCAAATTACGCTTTTCCGCTTTTGTTTACTATCAGCGCGCTGCAGTTACGCAATCCTTAAACGCCGCTGCCATTGATGGAGGAAGCAGGTTTGAAATTCTCTTTTCCTCCTCAATAACGAAGCGCAGTCCTGAATCGTAACATCTGACACAAAGTGCGTGCGCATATTAATATGGCGCTGTGATTGGGTTACGTGTGTTAAGATCGTCCCTGTCTCTAGCGGTAGCCGTACTTTTCTTGTGTTTAGATTTTGTATGTTCAGGCTAAAGTCAATTTTCTGATTAAGCTACGTTTTCAGAAGTTATATTATATGGCATATGACATCATTTTGAATAATTAATCCTGTTCACTTCTTTTATTTCTCTGTCAAAATGAGTGACTGAGATATCGAAAAAAGAAAAGTACTTCTGATCATAAGTTCCGATCCGAGTTGGCTAATGTCCGATTCGGTGAAGTAGCTTTTTTTGCGTGCTTCAGATAAAGCTTGATATGAAGCATTCTGCATTACTTGCGAAAGTACTTTTCACTTCAATCACGTGGAAAATTTTATTGCTCGCGTCATATAAAGTCAAACAGACATATCAAGAACAAAGAACGAAAACGAAAGTTGAAAAAATGCCGGACACTTTCTTTGTCAAAAGCGACGTGTCGATAAGTATTACCACAGCAGAGATGCTTTTTTCGTTATTTCTTATTGAACATAACGTGCCATTAAGTGCAGCTGACCATGCAGGTTATCTCTTTAAAGCGATGTTCCCAGATTCCAAAATCGCCATGCACAATGCTAGCATGCGAATCAAAACGACAGCCATTTTAAAATGTATGGCAAATAAAACCTGCTCTGATATAATTAGAATGAGCGAAGCAAATCCTCTACTAGGCCACTCAAATTACAATTTGTCGTACACTTTACAAAAAAAACTATTCAGTATGTTGATTTGAAATTAAACATAAAAATAAATTATGATGTGCAGATTTGCACAATATTATTTTTTTACAAAATAACCGTTAAAAAATATTATTTTAAATAATTTATATTACATGTTTTTTCATTACAAACACATTTTTGCAAATAAAAAATGAAACAAGTACATTTTCAAAAGAAGAAATAAATCATGGGGTTAATAATTATAGGTAGAATCATGATTAATAGACTGTATTCCTGTGACGTAACATAAGATAAAATAGCGATTTCTAAAGCCTCAAACCAGAAGGAAGAAAAGGGTCCATTTCTTTATGAATTATTAGATGGAAATAAAAGTAAAAATTATTTATATTTTTAAAACTGTAAACAAAATTTTTTGCAATCATCTGCGTGCAATGAGTACGATCGATAATGTCCCAATAAAATCTAATAAGGTAAAATGGCGATTTTTGTAGACTCGAACAAAAGAAAGAATAAGGCCCATTAAATAAATAAAATACATTTTCATTATTCCATTAAAAAATATATTTTAATAAAATACTTTATTAAGATTGGTTGAAAATGGCACATATTTTGGTCTCACTCCTTTTAATCATATAATAGTTTCACGATTTCTTTTATGAAGTTTTTAACATATCTTTTTTTATGAAAATTATAACATATTTTTAATGAATTAAAATTTGTCAACATTCAATTATTTACATTTAATTATAAAAATATTTTTCAGTGTTAAGAATTCAAATACACAATTTATTTTTATCGTATGAAATCATTTACGCAGACGATACTTCCGTTTTCTTTTCTTTTTTTTTTAAATATTATGATTTTTTTTTTTTTTTTTTTTTTTTTTTTTGTAAAGTAAACAAAAGAATTGTAAACAAATAAAATAAATTGTGAAATTCGTTATATAAAGTGTTATTTGAATACGAAGGTATAAAACTGATGCAAATAGAACGTATTTATTACTATGAAGTAATTACTATTAGTATTATTTCTAAAATTTATTGTTTAAATACAATTTATGCAATTTGACTGAATTTACATTTCTAGAATTAAAATCCTTCAAAAAAAAAAAAAAAATTTGCTTAATTTAGATGCAAAAAATAATTAATAAATGTTTTTCTTTTGAAAAGATGCTTCGCGTATCCAAACAAAGCTTAGCTTTCGCTAGTTACTATTTTAAAAAGTATGCCATTTTCACTTTTAACTGGTGGTAGCACTGACCAAAATGCTGATAAACTAATTTTCATGATGAATACCCAAGAAATAAAAGGTAAGGTTTATATTTTGATTTGTAAAATTTCTTCTATTTTAATATGTATGATAGTTAAATCAATGTATTTTAAAAAAAGTGTTTTTTATAATATATTTCACTCTTTTTTTTTTTTTTAACCTTTCGGGGTCGAATGCGGTAACACAACTTGACTACACTTGATTTCTTAAAACTACACATTTTCGATGTTCAAACTACACATTTTTACTCGCAGAGGTTGGCAGCCCTGAAATTGGCATATGATCGTGTTTTTGTACCAATTGACGTTTAAAAATGATCAAATTCCTGTGGTGTTTTCAGAGTCATGAACTAGCCTTGCATGTCATTGGTCGCGCTTCAGCTATATAGACGTAAATGAATATGCCTGCACTTATACCCCTTGGCCTCTAAGCGTTTTACGGTTTCGGGAAAGAGGTTAAGTAACTGACCCCTAAAACTCAGTACATAATTAAAAAATCACTCATAACTCTTTACCTACAAATAAATAGACTTATTTTCAGATACCCTGTGTACTTAACTCATTTTTTTTCAATTTTGTCACTTATACCCCTTGACTTCTGGGCTCCTCATATATTAAAGCATATTAAAAATACATTAAAACAAAAAACTTGCAAGATTTTGAACTTTATGAAAAAATCACTATATTTCCATGAATATACATGCTATTCTTACAAAAATCAGAGGCTGAGTTGTACAGTACCCATATATTTGTACCCTACAGCGATAAATCATTTTATGTACAAGGTAATCACAAATATTTGTCCTTAATTGTTTTTGGCCCTCTAATTGTCCTGTTTATCAAATGGACGTTGATAAATATGAAGTCAAACATAATCTTTATAATTCTGAAGTTCTAGAAGAATTTGACAAGTATAATTTTAAATATACAACAAAATGTCTAAAATTAAAAGTGTATGTTGAAAATAAAGCGTATTTGTACTTTGTTTATATACAGGGTGATCAAGAAATAAGTTGCAAATTTTAGAGGGCTATAGAATGTGTTCTGTAGGTCCAAATGAAATCAAATTTGAGCTACAGATAATTTAAGTAATGCAGTTGACATTTAAAAAATATATATAAATAAATAAAACTGCAAGTTTTGACACTATGGAGCATTGTAATACACCTAAAACATTTAATTTGCTTTTCAAATAACAAATACTATTATAAAAATGAAACTGGTCGATAAAAATGCAAAATCCACCATAAGATTTTTAGTACAGTGGAATGCAGCATATCCAGTACTCAGAAAACAATTGCCACACTCCTTAACCATGTGGAGATACAGCTCATATTCAAAATATTAGAATAATTACCTTTTTTTTAGAAATTGAAAATATCGTTTGGTAATTTAATGTCTTTTAATGAAAATATGCAAACGATATTTTTATTAAGAACTTATTGTTGATTAAACTTACTTGTTATCTTAAATTTAATATCATTTTTGAAAAGATTAATTGCAAAAAAAATTATTTTGAAAAGTCAAAATATTAGAATATTTATTCAAGTGGTTCAAAATATTAGAATATTTCACATTAATTCTCCTTTAATTATTACCAATTCTTAACTGGTGGCATCATTGATTAAATTCAGACTATTTTATTTAAAATCAGTATTCTTTTTTGCAGTTTGTTTCTTTTTCGTCTTAAAATGGGCCGTGTGAGTGATATTCCTGAATCTACTAAACTTCGTATGGTTGATTTGTATCGGCAAGGTAAAATTCAATGTTTTATAGCGAATTATTTACATTGTTCGCAATAGGGCGTTAGTAAAATACTGACACAATATTCAAAAATTGGAAAATTTCAAAATAATCGCCGAAATGGTGGCCGAAAACCAAAAACATCTGCTAGAGATGACAGGAAACTGAAGCGTATAGTTAAGAAAAACCGTTTTAAAAGTGCGCGATTCTTGCACCGAAAATGGAAAGAAGAAGGAGTTGAAGTTTCTACATCGACAACATTAAGACGTCTCCATAAATTTAAATTTGAATCTCGTGTACCGAAAACAAAACCTCTCATGACTGCAAGACAAAAGCGTATAAGATTGAATTGGTGTAAATCAAGACGTTTATGGAGCAATGAAGATTGGAAAAATATATTATTTAGTGTTGAAAGTATGTTTTGTGTTTCATATGGTAATCAAAGTATTCGAGTTTGGAGAATGAAGCAAGAAGCATTTGATAAAGAATGCCTTAAACGTTCCGTAAAATTTGCTGCTAGTGTCATGGTTTGGGGTTGTATGAGTGCAGAAGGACCTTTAAAGTTATGCATCGTCTACGAAAAGGTTAACTCTCTTATATATCAAGAAATTTTAGAATATTACATGATTCCATCATCAGAAGATTTATTTGAAGATGATTTCATCTTTCAACAAGATTTAGCGTCCCCGCATACCTCGGTGTCAACTAAGAATTGGTTCTGCCAACGCAACATTAAGGTACTTCCTTGGCCACCAAATTCACCAGATCTTAATCCCATCGAAAACTTATGGTGTATAATGAAGAAAAACTTCAAGAAAATCCTCCTTCAAGTAAAACTGAGTTAGTGGCACGTATAAAGTCTATTTGGGCTAATATTGATAGAAATGTTTGTAAACACCTTGTATATGGTATGCAAGATCGATTGTACGCTGTTATGAAAGCTAAAGGGGATGCTACAAAATATTAACTACCATTTACTTCATATTCATAAGGTAATATTGTTGCGTAAAATAAAATATTCTAATATTTTGAACCAATCTAAATTTTATTCTAATATTCTGGTGTGTTTAAGGAAGCTGTATACCTAATTTATTGTGCTGTATTTTATATTTTATAAATGTTAAAATCTTATCTAAACATTCCAGATTTAATTTATAAGAAATTTAATTGCATTTACTTAGTATAAAAAATAAATAAATGACAAATAATTTTTTCTTATTACTTTTTCTCAATTATTCTAATATTTTGAATATGAGCTGTATTAAGGAATAAATTGCCCACATCAGAGGACTCTAGAATGCGTTCTGCTGGTTCAAATTTGAACTACAGATAGTTCGAATGCTGCACTTGATATTCACAAATAATAATAATAAGAAGATTTTAAAACTTTGCCGCTTGTGATAAGTGTATCTCAATGCTCCCTAGCAGCAACTTTTTTTTTTTTTTTTTTTTTTTTTTTTTTTTTAAGTAAATGTCAAGTTTTGTAGTTCAAATTTGATCTCATTTGGACCAATAGAATTTTAAATCCCTCTAAAATGGGCAACTTATCTCTTGAACTCTCTGCATGGTTGTGTGAATGTGCCAGTTGTTTCTCGAGTTCTGGATATATGTATTCCACTGTACAGCAAAATCTTTTCGCAGATTTTTCTTTTCTATTGACCATTTTCATTCACAGCAGTCCCTTCCACCCCTAAAGGCAAAATTTTCACTTTTATATTGTTTATTTATTTATTTTATGTCCAGCACATGACTTGAATTATCTGTAGATTAAGAGCTTATTTGGACCAATAGAACCCATTCTAGAAATTCTCATTCACATTCTCTGAAATGAACAATTTATTTCTTGATCACCCTATATATGCATTAAAATTATATAATAAAAAAATTCAAAGTTGCAAGAACTTTTAGTACACTTTGTTTGAAATTAAAAGAATTAAAAAATATTTGTACTTCCAGTATGGAAATTGATATTTAACATTTTTAAACCAACATTTTTGATGGCATTTCTTAAATAGTTTGGGTTCTATTACAGTATACAGGCAATTTTTAAACTGTGATTTCAACAAATGTTGAGCCTTTCGTATGTAATTACTTCATATCCAGTTAATTATGTTTTATAGGCCTAATTTAACATTTCCCTGGTAATTAATTGTCTTGTTAAAATAGTAAGCTTAGCAGTAAAGTCAATTTGTTTAATTATTATTAAATTCGTACAGACTCCTTAGAAACTACTTAGAAATAAAAACGTTTCCAAGTATTTCTTAGAACTACTTCGATAAACAAAATACTCCTTAGAAACTCCTTAATTTGTATTGCAGTTTTGCACACAAGCAAGAAAAAAAAAAAAAAAAAAAAAAAAAAAAACTATTGTAAAACGCACGGTAAACCGTGCCACCAAAGTGATTTACTTTTCACGGCCATAAGGGGGGAAAAAGTGAAAAGAATAATCCAGACACGCCTCTAAGCTTCTAATTTCAAAGAATGATTACACTGTGTAATTCCTTCACAGCTAGATATACAACTTTGATTTCTTTTTCATAATACAATTCATTATCTTCAATTTTGCTGATAACGGTGGATTCAGAGGTGATTCTCGTTGCGAAATTTCCGAAAATTTGAAATTAAGTTATCAGTTCCGTATAGTTGTCAACTTGCACGGTTTTGCACGTGGAAAAAACAATCGTGGAGAACTGCAAATTTCGTGAAAGGATCGCCGAAAAAGCACACATTTTGTCAATATTTCGTGGAAAAACGGCGATTTTGTCAATGTTTTTGTCAACGAATTTTGTCAAAAGACCACTGCACATAAATAACAAACAAAAGTGGCAAGTCCTTAAAATTTTTTAGACTCCTTGGATATTTTATATACTCGTTGGATTTTTTCTTCCCAACTCTGTATGAACCCTGTAAATCTGATGTTTATAGCCTTAGAATAAAAATAAAGTAATAATTAAGAAATCAACCTATTCTTTGGATTGAACTAGAACAGTTTTTTTAATTGTAAAAGAATAAAAAGTTGTAGATTATGAATGCCTCATTTATAAAATAAACATCACTATACATATGTTTAAAGATAGAAAACCAACGATTAGTAATGCACAAATAAAGTATGAGAAGGTAGCAAACAGCTATTTCGAATCTACTATCGAGATTCTTCATCAGTGCAAAACTCAGCAAGCTAAAAAAATAGCAAAACTGAGCAAAGAGACAGAGAGACGCAGACTTATATACCCGCTATGGGAACAATCCCGCTTAAAGAAAAGCAACCAATGAGAAGAAAGCAGCCAAAACAACTGTGTGGACAAGTAGCGACATCTATCGGAGAACAAGCAAAACAAAAACTAAAAAGCAAGTGAAAAAAAAAAGTATTAAATTAAAGATTTCCAAATACTTGGAAAATAAGGAGTACTAGATAAGTCATTGACTAAGGAGTGAGAATTTTTTATGATGTGGTAAGCTTCCCAAAAATCAAGATCAAGAATGGAAGGACATTTATGGATGATGGTGGCTGAAGAAAAGTTAAACTTATGTTGTGAAGACCAACAATGTTGAGCAATAGAGGAACGTTTAAGCTCTTGATTTTTGATGTACCTTTTATGTTCCATTAAACGAAATCTGAGAGCATGTTTAGTCTGACCAATATAAGAAAGACCAAATTGGCAAGAAATTTGGTAAATATCCCAGTTATCTAAGCGATCAATGGGGTGCTTAAGATTTGAAAAAGCAATTTTATTAACAGGAGAAAAAATAACATTGAAATCGAACTTTTTAAAATTTTAGCAACTTGCTGACTGATTTTGGGGAAAAAAGGCAAAACAACCAAAGCATTGGAGTTCGAATTAAAGTTTTTTCTTTCAGATTGGGTGGAATTTATCAATTTTCTATGAATTGAATCTATAATATTAGGGGATAATATATTATAGATTAGGGGATAATATATTATATTATAATAACCACGATCAGCAGCAATAGCTTTTAGATAATTAAATTCATCACTGAGTAACTGAGAAGTTGAACAAATATTGGAAGCCCGTAAAACAAAAGTTTTAAAAGCCACAACTTTCTGGTTAGGAGGATGAGAAGAATATCTGTGAGGTGGAAGACTGACCCCAAAAGGTTTGCGAAAGACAGTACTCTGAAAATTATCTTCATTGCAAATAACAAGGACATCCAGAAAAGACAGGCAATTGTTCGATTCAGTTTCAAAAGTAAACTGAATGCAAGAATCAATAGAATTCATGACAAAGAGAATATGATTTATATCAGAATTCACTTCAACTAAAGCATAGATATCATCTACGTAACAAACATAGAACGGAAATTTTAAGACTTCAAACAATTTTATTTCAAAATAATGCATGTACAAATCATTAAAGTCGGACTAAGAGGATTACCCATAGCCAAACCGTCAATCATACAAAAGAAATTCCCGTTAAATTCAAAAGTATTTTGAGATAAGCAAGCACGAGTTAGATGAATGAGCTCCTCGATTTCAAAAAAGGAAAAATGAAATACACAGAGCCTTTTCTTGAGGCAATCTAAAGCACCTTCGACAGGAACATTTGTAAATAATGATTTAACATCAAAAGAAACCATCATGTGGCCTTGTGGCTTAAAACTGTGAAGCTTCTTAGCAAATTCAAAAAGATTCTTAACAGTGAAAGAATTACTGCTTGAGAGAGGAGAAAATATGGAAACAAGATATTTTGCAAGTTTATAAGAAGCTGTACCGATACTAAAAACAATGGGTCTAAAAGGAATGTCAGGTTTATGGACCTTAGGTAAAGCATAAAACCTGGCACAATGAGCAATTGTAGGAATAAGAGAGACCTGTAATTTAGCAGGAATAATGTGAGAAGATTTAATGGCAGATTTGATAGTATCAATTTCATTAGAGGAAGGGTCTTTGTGGATATCCACATAGGGACCATCATTAATTAATTTATGGGATTTTTCTAAATATGAAGACTTGTCAAGAACAACAATCTGACCACCTTTGTCAGCCTTAGTTATGATCAAATTCGGATCAGAACATAAACTTTTTAGACAATGTTTAACTGAACTATTAAGATTTGGCTTATAAACATTCGAATTGAAATCTACAGTATTGGCAATGAGATGCCTAATAGACTCTTTTTGAGAAGGAGAAATAGCGCTATGCTTAAAGGCTCTTTCAATAGGAGCAATCAGACGGGGTAACGAAGGAGGGGCAGAAACAGAGAAATTGTAGTTTAATTTTAGAGCATTTAGCTGATTATTACTTAAAGCGACACTAGAAAGATTGACAACAGCATTTTTGTTAACAGTAGGTAAATTTATAGAGTTGTTGGCAAAAGAATTATTACAAAGTGTATTAAATTTCCTTTTTAGAACTGCACAATGAATCGAAGAAGCTTTGAGGATTTTATTCCATGAAATTCTGTCTATAGAATCAAAATCAGGAGAAGAATTACCAAGAGAGATATGTTAGTAATATAACTTGCGCTCTATATGAGCAATTTTTTGGCGAGTCTCTTGAATCAAAGCTCTTAAAAGAGTTAATTTAGATCGAAATAAGACCTTATCTATCCTACTTGAATTAAATAAATTGCAACGTATTGAAATGAATCTAGGAATCACTTTTTTGCATCTACAGTCACGTAGAAAATGTAAGTGCTCCAAAAACCTATACTTTTTCAGTCGTAAATTACAAAATCTATTGATTTGTGACATAGCAAAGAGAAGAAAAATAAAAATAGCGATAGTGAAATCAAGGACTATTGACGCCAAATACATTAAAATAGCAAATAAAGCCTTTGTGCACAAATGTTTAAAGATAGAAAACCAAACGATTATAAATGCACAAATAAAGTATGAGAAGGTAGCAAATAGCTATTTCGAATCTACTATCGAGATTCTTCATCAGTGCAAAACTGAGCAAAGAGACAGAGAGACGCTGGCTTATATACCTGCTATGGGAACAATCCCGCTTAAAGAAAAGCAACCAATGAGAAGAAAGCAGCCAAAACAACTGTGTGGACAAGTAGCGACATCTATCGGAGAACAAGCAAAACAAAAACTAAAAAGCAAGTGAAAAAAAAAAGTATTAAATTAAAGATTTCCAAATACTTGGAAAATAAGGAGTGCTAGATAAGTCATTGACTAAGGAGTGTGAATTTTTTATGATGTGGTAAGCTTCCCAAAACTATACATATGTCTTTTAAAAGTTCTGACTTGTTATATTTTAATTTCTAAGCATTTTATATATATTTTAATGATTGATAATTTTCATTAACATGTTATATTTAAAATAATTTTTCATGCATAAAAGATAGTTTCTTCTTATTTAACTTGCATTATGCTTCTTTTTACAGTGAACTCTCTGAAATCATCCATTTGGATGTGAACAATATAAATATCATAAGATGTCATTTGTGTTTTACCGTATTTTCGGGTGTATAGTCTGCGGCTTATACAAGAAAAAAACCTTCCAATAAGCCGCTGCGGCTTATACACGGTGCGGGTTATACAAAGATTTTTTTTTTTTTTAAATTGGAAATTGATATTTTTTCTACAGCTTTTAAACCTCAAAAAATTTGAAAAAACATCAAAATTTGTAAATTTTTTTCGCTATGCTGCGAAATTTAGAGTTCTCCGATGTTTGTAAAGGCTTTTTTTACTGCTTAAATACAGTTATTTCTTGGTTTGGAAGAACTGTCGCCAAGTACTGCACTGATAGATCTATAATAGCTACCGTATATATTCGCGTATAAGTCATGAAATTTTAGACAAAAAAAGAACTTCAAAGTGGGGGGTCGACTTATACGCGAGACCTAAAAAAAAAAAAAAAAACTATAAATAAAATATCAGAAAATAATTTGCTAGCGAATTGGTGCTGCGGCACCCCATTGTATTTGTAGAGTACAAAATCCAAAATCCAGAACCCTTCCAACCTCGACGATTCTGAATTTAAGATCATTTAAGATTTAGTTTATTTTTCAAAACAAATAATCTACCCTATCCTGTTTATTTATTTTGCACAATATCTACCCTATCGTTGCAAAGAACAAAAAAAGTGCGTGATTTATGTCATTTCGGAACAATTCAGAGTAGTCGGTCTTTTCCGAAACGATTCCAAGGAATCGTTCCTTTACTGAGTCGTTTCATTTCGGTACAAGTTCAAGGAATCAAACTTTTCCACAGTCGTTTCATTTCAGATAGAGTCCGAAGAATCGTTCCTTTTCGGAGTTGGTGCATTTCGGACCGATTCCGAGGAATCGATCCTTTTGGGAACCAATGACCTAAGATACACATACATTTTATATCTGAAATTTTGAATTTATCACTTTTTTTTTTTAATTTTCGGAAAAATTCAGAAAAAATATCACGTTTGTTTGAAAAAAAAAAATGTGCGTAAATGCCGTATCGCTTGAAATTTTATCATAAAACACGTAAACGCCGCGGTGTTTCTTCCAAAAATTACGGTGCTGATAATCTTAATTTTTTTGCCGAATTACTGTAGGTATTATGCATCACAAAAAAATTTGGTAAATTTGTGTTAAAAATTATGACTAATGGCTTCTGATTTCAAACCCTGATCGAAATATACGTTTGTAAATGGTGTATAGCCCGCAGACTATACACTGATGCATCTCCGCGGGTTATACACGAACTTTTTTTACTGCACTGCTCGATTTAGAGGTGCAGGCTATACACCCGAAAATATGGTAATAACCAGTGAAATTTAAATGTGCATGTAATTTTTGTTTTTATCATTCACTGCATTTTAATTTTCATTAAAGTATTACTATTATTCAGAAAGAATCAAGTCCAGACAAAAAACAAACATTAATCAAAGTTTAGAAGAAGGCAATTTATAGAAATACCCTGGAAACAAAAACTCCTTTTTCCTATCAGGCATGAAAGAGTTCCTCCTAAAGGAGGAGTTCCACCTTTTTTAAAGCAATTTTGGACATTTTCTGGATTGATGCAAAAATGCAAAGAAAATTTTGGAAGTATAATAAGGAGGGGGGGGGGATCCTGGAAAATTTAGTAATCTGACATTTTGTCTATTCAAACCCTTAGAGTTTCTTCTTGTACAAAAGAGACATATTACGAAAGGTGAGCTTAAATCATATAAGCATCTGAAAGTAGTGTAAATGAAGTTATTCAAAGTGTCTGTTAAGAATGAAATATTTCATTAGACTTTAAAAATTCAAAGTGAAAGTTTCTATTTGGATTAGAATATTTTGAACTATTTATACAATACTTTTGGATAATTTGTGTGATACCCTTTTCAAGATTTATTTCTGACAGTTAAACCATTCAGGATAATATTTGCTTAGGAATATGAATGACTCTATGACTGTATTTCACATAAGTTGATCAGTTATATTTGGATTTACACCTTTAACATTATTAATGGTTTCAAAGTAAAAAAAAAAAAAAAAAAAAAAAAAAAAAAAAAAAGTAATTATGCATGCAAATTTTAGATTTGATTTTATTGTGTAGGTATCCATTAAAATGACACTCAAATTATAAGAGTTTGGCATCACCGTATGGATAGAAAGGATTTTCCTCCTTTTTTCTTATTTCCCACTTTCATGCCTGTCCTATGCATAAAATTCAAATTGTTGAATATATAACTAAATATGCTTCTACACTATATGGCCAAAAGTGACAGGCCACTTGCATTTTTAGACATTTTGTTAAAAGTCTAGAAAAATACATGAAGAATTATTCTGAAACTACAGGTGTGTAAACAGAATAATACAGGTCATATATTTCCATGAAATTTTTTTTCTAAAATCCCATAAAGGACTGTCCACAAATTGAAAAAGAATGAAGATCTTTTGGATAACCCAGTCAAAACTAATGTAACAAAAGCGTTTAAATTGCAGATTGTGACAAAGTGGCTTATTATAGTAAACTGAGTTAATTTTTATGAGGATAGCATGTGTTAATTATTATGCACACACTACACAAATTATTCCATATGCACTGGTTCTTTTAAAAAGCACTTTATTTATAAAGAATAAATTCACTAGCAGCTCACTGCTGCATATCGTCTGCACATATCTCAAACACAACTTTTGGAATAAAAACAAAAACAAACAATTCACTTCTTTTCACTTTCTCAACACTGACATTTTAATTTAGGTAGCACGGTATCGTCTGCCTACAAGGAACATACCGGCCCCCATTGACATGTTTCACATTCAATAATAACTCTTTTTTTGCTAAGTACACTAATTACACAAATAAATACAAAAGGTCACTATATATGTTACTTAAATATAAAATTGAAAGAAAAAACAATATAACACTCACACATATATATATACATTTTTTTTTAAGCATTATGGGTTTCAGGCATAGGTAAAATACATATTTTACTAATCGATCTTTTAAAAATTCCATTCTGAGTTTTTACCTGAACTATGCGAATTTTCTTATCATTACCGTAATATACTTCAATAATTCTGCCTAAAGGCCACTTATTGCTTGATATATTTTCCTCTACTAACAACACTAGATCTCCTATTTTTACATTATCCTTTTCAAATCTCCACTTACCCCTCTGTTGTAATTCACTTAAATAATTATGATGCCATTTGCGCCAAAAAAGTTGTACAATTTTAGTTATTCTTTGCCATTTTTTGAGGCGATTTTCTTTTATATTGGTTAAATTAGGCTCAATAATGACATTTAATGGTCTGTTTATAAGAAAATGAGCTGGAGTTAGGACTCCAAAATCATCTGCATCATCTGATAATGGACTCAAAGGCCTTGAATTTAATATTCCCGCTATTTGTATCACTACTGTAAGAAATTCCTCATAAGTGAGGTTAGCACCTCCCACAATTCTCTTAAAATGAAATTTAAAGGATTTTATTGCGGCCTTCCAAAGACCCCCGAAATTGGGTGATCTGGGGGGAATAAATTTCCACTCAATACCTTCACTAGACAAATATGCTGCTAATTTCTTATCAGGTTTTCTTACTAATTCATAAAAGACCCTAAGTGTTTTATCTGCCCCAATAAAATTTTTTGCATTATCAGAATACAATTTGGCACATTTTACCTCTGTGTGCTATGAATCTTTTCAGTGCCGCAATAAATGATTCGGAAGTTAAATCTGAAACAATTTCTGTGTGTATAGCCTTAAATACAAAACAAACAAAAATACAGACACAAATTTTTTGTAAGATGGTCCTACGTGCATAACCAATTTTGATCATAAATGGCCCACACATATCAACACCCGAAATATTAAAGCAATAGTCTAATTGGACTCTATCCCTGGGCAAATCGCCCATCAATTGATTTGCAATAACTGGTTTAGCTTTAAAACATGGAATGCACTGATGAACCACCTTTCGACACATTGCACGACCATTTATTGGCCAAAATTTATTTCTTACTAAGGATAGTAAAGTTGACGCACCAACATGCAAATATTTCTTATGATAATAATTTATAACAATTACAGTAAATTTATTACTCTTTGGTAAAATCGCCGGGTGCTTTTTTGAAAATTTTAAATTACTATTATCTAACCTGCCACCAACCCTTAAAATTCCAAATTCATCTAAGTAAGGGTTGAGGCCTTTTAACTTGCTATTCGAACTTACCGATCCTTTAGTCTGAAGATTATGTATGTCTGCACTGAATTCATTATTTTGTATTGATTTAACTAAATGTCTCTCTGCAAGCTCCAATTCTGACGTACTCAAGGGTCCATTACACTTGTAAAGAGGGTTTCTTGTATTCATCATAAATCTGAAAATATAACTAAGAATACGCACAATCGTTAAATATTATTACTAAGATTAATCAAGTTATATACAAAACAATTCTCGGTGATATTACAATTTATAACTTTAAATTCATTAAAGATTTTAACATTAAATTTGAGCTCTTTATTGAACTCGTCATTTGTTTGTAGGATGGTTATTGTACATTGAGGATAATCACTGTTCTGAAGAAATGAAGGTCCCTTCCACCACAATTCACAGTTTGCAAGTTTGTCAGGATCCATACCTCTGGAAAGTTTGTCAGCAGGATTTTCTTCTGAGCAAATATGATGCCACTGTTCAGCACTAGAGTTTTCTTGTATGTTAGTCACTCGATTTTAAACAAATTGCTTAAGGTCGATAGGTTCTTTTTGAATCCATGCTAACACAATCATTGAATCTGACCAAAGGAAAACATTAGTCACTATTACTTTCATGGATGATAATACTCTGTTTACCAGTTTGGTTAGCAACACTGCTGCACACAATTCCAGTCTTGGAATAGTTAATAGTTAGACTCTTTATCGGTGTAACTCGCGACTTGCTAGCGATTAAATTCACCATCACATTTCCTAAGGAATCACTGGATTTGCAATAAACTGCTGCCCCATAGCAACGTTCTGATGCGTCTGCAAACCCGTGTATTTTTATAATTTCTGGGTTTTCAATTATAATATGCCTACAAATTTTTATATTATTTACACATTTAAATGACATAAGAAATTGATGCCACTCATGAAACTCTGATTCAGGAAGCTTGTCATCCCAGTCAATATTGATTCTCCACAATTTCTGCATTAGTATTTTGGCTTTAGATATAACTGGACCAAGAAGTCCCAGTGGGTCAAATAGTCTCGCGATTGTTGACAATACTTCTCGCTTTGTGTAGGAATTGCTCAATTGCACCTTAACTCGAAAAGTGAAACAATCATCTCTTGGGTTCCACGAAACCCCTAACGTTTTAGTTTCAATTTCATTTTCAAATTTGTACCCTTCTTCATTTGTCAGCGAAAGATTTTTATCACTTGTACACCACTTATGGAGTCTCATACCTGCTTTATGCATAATCGCTATGAGCTGCCGCTGAAACTCTTTGGCTTCTTCAAGCGTAGGTGCACCGCACAAAATATCATCTATGTAAATATTTTCACGAAGAACCGATGCTGCCATAGGATAATTATCTCCTTCATCAATCGATAGCTGGTTGAGAGTTTTCATTGCTAAATAAGGCGCACTAACCATACCGTATGTAACGGTCTTTAGTTCAAAAATTTTAGTCTCTTCCTTGAAATTATCGTTCCACCAAATTCTCTGCAATGCGTGCTGACTAGGATCAATATTGATCATTCGATACATCATTTGAATATCCGCAGTCAATGCATAAATATGCTCTCAAAAACTAACCATGATCGTAAATAAGTCATTCTAAATAACACCGCCATTATATTGCAATGAATTAAGTGATGTGCCATTTGTTATTGTGGCAGAACAGTTAAATACAACTCTCAGTTTTGTGGTGGACTTTTCTGGTCTAAAAATACCATGATGTGGAGCATAATACACGACGTCAGGTTCTTTCACTTCTTTAACCTGTTTCATATGCCCCAACATTTCATATTCATTTAAAAAATCTTTATACAATTTGAAGTATTCCTTATCTTTTGATAAGCGAGTCCACAGCGATTTGAGTTTTTTAAGAGCAAGCTCCCTACATTGGCCTAAACACGAAGGATTTTCCTTTAAAGGCATTTTCACCACGTATCTCCCTTCCTCATTTCTCCAATGCGTACGCGCAAAATGCTGCTCACATATCTCAAATTCCTTACTTTTTGATAACTCTACTTCAATGTTTTCAACTTCCCAAAACTTTTTTAATGTTTGGTTTAAATCTTCCTCCCGAATTAGCCCACAATGAACTTTTACATTACTTTCCTGCTCTATGCATCCACTAGCCACATACCCAAATACGGTATTTTGCAAAAGTAAATTTGAACTCTGAGAATATATTTGTTCCGGTCTTAATAACTCATAAAATATTTCTGCCCCCAACAACATATCAATTTTATCAGGGAAATTAAATCTATAATCTGATAATATAGTTAAATCTGGTACTTCAACATTTATGTTAACCACTTTTTGCGGAATTAAATCTGTAATTTTCCTTACTACTAGCATAGTCAATTCTCTTTCAAAACTTTTATCTCTATTCGCGATTTTTGTATTTACGCAGCCTTTTATTGTCATAGAAGTGTCATCCAAACATGAAATTAAAGTATTCGTTTTATTAATTCTAAGCTGCAATCGATTAGCACACTGTGAAGTAATCAAACATGCTTGTGAACCAACATCTAGTAAGCATCTAACTTCCTGCCATTCCGAAAACTTATCTTTAATGAAGATACGCGCCGTACTTAATAAAACGGATTTTGTTTTTATTTTTCACAAAACTAGAGGCGACAGTCTGACTCGGAGGGTAGGAAAGGATTTCCTCGGGTTGTGAATTTTTTATTCCTGCAGCCGATTGAAACACATGACCAACATTTTTATTTTGATTATTTAGTTCCTTTTCTTCTTTAGGAAAATGTATTAGTTCAGAATGCGGTAGTTTACATCTAGCACAGTTTTTAGACTTACATTTCTGTGCGCAACAATTATAATTTAAACATTTGAAACATGCTTTATTTAATTTCACAACTTCTACTCTATCTTTAATGGACAGTTTTTTGAATTGCGGACAAGAATGTAAACTGTGATACTCATTAGATTTACACAAGACACATTTGACATTTTTTGTTTCCGAAAAAAATATATTTGAAGTGCTCCTTTGAGGACAATTTTGAAATTTATTTGTCGCTATACGTTTATTTTCATTTATCGTATTTCTCGAATACACATTTGATTCACCTTTAGATTTATTTTTAATCGACAAAAAAATATCGCATTCTCTTCCTAGTTGCTGTGGTTTAAAATATGACTCTGATTGTTTAATTGTGATATGATTCATTAATTCGCGATCTAAAGAACTGAAAATTTTTATCTGAAACAATCAGATCGCATAATGATTTAAAATCATTTACTTCACGCAAATTACAGTAATACTGAAAAATTGAACTCAGCCTAGCTGCAAATTGAACGTAACTTTCCGATGGTAATTTTTGCGCACTCTTGAAATTGTTTAAACATTCTTGGGCAATAGGTTGAAATTCCCTTAAGACTATATTTTTCAATTTATCATAACTAATCAACTCTTCCTCTGATAAATAGATCATTAAATTGCTCACTTTTTCGCCGAGAATATTTAGCAGAATTTCGGCCATAAACTCTTCAGGTACATTTTTAGTTCGAAACACTTTCTCAAGAGATTGAAAAAAAAAAAGATTAAATGACTCAACTCTCGATGGTAAAGGAACAGTTAAAGTTTTAATACTTTTAATAAAACTTTCCAAGTTATTGTTCCCTATTTCCGTTTCCGATTTTTCTGTTATGGACGGCAAATTTTCCCGAGATTTTTTACGCAATTTGGCTATTTCTAATTCTTTCTCTAACTGAGCTAGTTTAATTTTTTCAAATTCCAAATTTTGGGATGGTTCTTTATGAATATTTGCTAATTCTAACTCTTTTTCTAACTGCGCTAATTTAATTTTTTCTAATTCTAGTTTTGTTTTCTCAGTTTCTGTTCGTGATTTATACTTCTCAACAACCAAATTAACGATGCTTTTTAATAACTGCTCATTTGAGTAATATTCACTATTCTCTATAATATTTCTTAAATTAATAATTTTACTACTTTCAGGAGCAGTTAAACCCAATTCCTCAATTACAAGCTTAAGCTCGTATTTATTTAAATTATCAATAACAGACATAATTTAATCAAAATAAACTAGAAAATTGCTCTTACCTCACTCAAATCGCTGTGAAATTCCGACGTAGATTCATTATAACTCTTAAATTTATCTTCTTAGACACAATACTTCATTTGTTTGAGCAGAATACTATTCGACGAATCTCACAATGAAAGAACTCTTCATAGAACTCTTAATACACATCAGCACATAGTTAATTCGAAGATTGTTCACTCACATTAATAATTATTTTCATCTTCTTGCGAGATGGACCATGTTAATTATTATGCACACACTACACAAATTATTCCATATGCACTGGTTCTTTTAAAAAGCACTTTATTTATAAAGAATAAATTCACTAGCAGCTCACTGCTGCATATCGTCTGCACATATCTCAAACACAACTTTTGGAATAAAAACAAAAACAATTCACTTCTTTTCACTTTCTCAACACTGACATTTTAATTTAGGTAGCACTGTATCATCTGCCTACATGGAACAGCATGTATATTCATGGAGAATTAAGGTTTTTATAAAAACAATCCCAAATTTTGCCAAGTTTTTTGCTTATATTTTTCAGAGATCTCAATATATATATATAAATAAATAAATAAAAATCAGAAAATATGACAAACAACATTGTGCATAACACTCAGTAACCAGAATGAAAAAATAATAACTGTACGAAAAATGAATAGGTTTACTAAATAATGTCTCACTGTGTATGCATTCACACATGCATAGTGAGACATGATAAACTATAGTTTGCTTAATGCACTAGCTAAATGTATCAAGCAACTTTTGTAAAAGTCTCAAAAACATAGCTTGAAAGTTCTGAAAATTATCAGTGATAGAATAAGCTCAAATTTCAATATTCCCAAAAGGAAACAAAAGAATGAGGGGCTTTATCCAAATATAGTAGTATGTGCAATATGTTGTATGCTATATTGACTCTAATCAATGGCTATATGGATACAGCCCCTCATCTTTTTGCTTCATTTTGGAATAACAGATTTTGAGCAACAATAATTTTTACAATTTTCAAACTTTGTTTTTGAGACTTTCACAAAAGTTGTTCTATACATTTAGCTGATACATTATGCAAAATATATTTTGATTGTCTTCACATATGTACAATGAGACATTATTTAGTAAACCTACTCATTTTTCATATTATTTTTTTTTTATTCTAATGACAAGATATTATGTACAATGTTTGTTATATTTTCTTAAAAGAACATTTTTTTATTAAGAACTCTGCAAATTATAACCAAAAAACTTGGCAAAACTTGGGGCTGCTTTTATAAAAACCTTAATTTCTCTTCTAGTATACATGCTATCCTCATAAAAATGAACACAGTTTATTACAATAAGCCACTTAATCATAATCTGCAGTTTGAATACTGAAAGTAATGAAGTAAACTTCATTAGTTTTGACAGGGTTATCCAAAAGATCTTTTTTTTTTCAATTTGTTGATGGCCCCCTATGGGATTTTGGGGGGGAGGGGGGGAATCTTCGTGGAAGAATATGACCTGTACTATTTTGTTTACACACCTGGAATTCCAGAATAATTCCTCGTGTATTTTTCTAGATATTTACAACAGTCTAAAATTGCAAGTGAAAAGTCACCTTTGGCTATGTAGTGTATTTCAAATCTTAGTTGTTGAAATCAAGTTATATCATGCATTTTCTAATGTTTAAAGTAATGTACATATAAAGCTGAGACTGTATGGTTCATTTTTCTGAAATAAATCAGTTGAAAAAATCATTCTGGTTTCCAGGTAAATGCTTCCATACTGTATATGGAAACAAAACAGTGATGCCAAATCCTTAACCCTCTAAGCGTCTGGAACGTATTATTCCGTATACTCAGCTCCAGTTTTCACTGCAATGTAAGCAATATTTAAAATACTATAATTCTATAGATTTAATGAATTTTCAATGCATCGAAGAATGATTCATACCCTGGATGATTGCATTCATGCTTATAATAAAGTTTTTTTTTATAATGTTGAAAGAATCATATTTTCTTAACATTTAAAACAAAATGTTGAGAGAACAACATTACAATTTTACCCTTTTGCAAGACGCTTGGAGGGTTAATCCTCAAAGTCTTCAGTTCCAAACTTTGTGGATTTCACTGAGTTGACTGCACAAAAGAATTGGAAAAAAAATTTCTCTATTATGATGGCTATGTTTATTTTTTTTACAGAATGCAAAGTGCATGACTACTATATGTTTAAAAAATCCTGGTGAATATGTTGTTGGTACTAAATGTTCATCATTTCTTGGAGAAGAAGACTTTAGAAAATGCATAGCAATTGCAAAAAAGTCTGCTGAAGATATATCCCAATTTTATAAAGAATCTTTACAAAAAAGATATTTGAAAGCATCCTAAAGTATTGTGATATTTGTTTGTAGAAATAAACTCTTTTATCATTTTAATAAACTTTATTATTTGTTTTTTATTTATTCAGTAATCTGAGAGTTTTTTTTTTTTTCATCTCATCTATCATACATACACTTTGGAGCATATTTGAACTAGTCAAATGTGGCCATCCCAAAACTTTCTTCTATTTTATGCATGTTAATACTTCCTGAAAAATGCAGCATAGCAGTACCGCCAGTTAGTTATAGTTGGTTTAAACCAAAATCTAGACAGCAACAACTTATGTCAAATTTTAATTAAATCTGAAGTTTGATGAAAATTTGTGCATTAGTTTTTGAGATAGAACTATTGCAAAATCTTTTTTTTTTTTTTTTTTTTTTTTTTTTTTTTAATCTACAGAACAGCACCATATGTTGTGTAAGGTACACCAAAAATTAATCAGGATCATTTTTTTATCACGTACTAATTGAATCTGAAGTTTTATGAAAATCCATGCATTAGTTCTTGGGGTACATTTATTGCAAAATCATGAAAAATGCAGTATAGCTGCTCCATCTGTAGGGCGATTTACAATGAAAACTAAACAACACTAATCTATATCAGGGACTAACTGAATTTGAAGTTATAGAAATTTCATGTATTAGTTCTTGAAATTGAGCTATTGCAATAACGCACCATGGCAGCGCCAACTCTTAAGTGATTTGCCCTGAAACGCAATCCGCATCATGCTATATAAAGTACTAACTAATTACAAAATTTTTTGAAAATCCATGCACTTGTTTTTGAGATATGCCTATTGTGGAAATTGTAAATAATGCAGCATTGCAGCACCACCTGTTGACCAATATACAAAAACTAATCGGATCTAATACATATCAAAGTCTCATAGAATTTAAAGTTTTGTGAAATTCCATGCATTAGTTCTTGAGATAGAGCTATTGCAATAATCAGGAATAATGCATCATGCAGTGCCACCTGTTGAGCGATTTGCACAAAAACATAATCAGCACCATTTTATATCAAAAACTTACTAAATCTAAAGTTTTATGGAAATTCATGCACTAGTTCTTAAGATATGGCTATTTTGGAAATTATGAATAATGCAGCATAGTAGTGCCACTTGTTGACTAATATACAATGAAAACTAATTGGATCTATTTTATATCAAGGTTTAACAGAATCAGAAGTTTTGTGAAATTCCGTGTATTAGTTCTTGAAATAGAACACCCACAAAATTTTTGTCACATACAAACAGGTATTTTATAAAAACATGTTTTTTGGGTTCTCTGACCCCTAAAACGTGCAAAAATCCATTGAAAACCGGATTTCAGAAATTTTCACAAATCCAATATGTTCTTCTTCTAAAGATAGAAGGAAGTTTAAAAAAAATTTGTAATGAGCAGTCAAATATATTTTCAAAATTTAGCCACTTAAATATTCAGTAAAATATATGAAATACATCTACTGACTATTGCATTAGACTACGGAATCTGTACTCTATTAACTAAATTTCCTGATGTTACTAAAATATTCCATGATGTTACTTACTACATTTAATTAAATAATTTAATATAAATTTTTAATGTTAGATTTGCTGCTTTTATATGACATTTACCAGTTAATTTGTGAATATATTTTTTTGGACCAGTCAACTTATTCACTGGGACACTGCTTCGTACTAGTCAACTCCCGCATGTCAAGGTTTAATATATAGGACATATATATAAGAGAAGAGGAAAAAAGGTGTTACTTTTCTTCACAACCATATATTAGTTTTCTCTCTTTAAGAAATATCTATTTAATTTTTATCTGGATATAATTTTCAAATCTATGCAGAAATAAAAACTTCATAAAATTTTGTTTGAAAAATCAAATTTTGTAAAATGATAACTTTTCATATATTTTCGACCTTGTGTTGTAATTTTTAAACTAAGCAAACGCCATGAGAAAAGAAAATTTTTGCTTGTGAACTTGCAAAGTCTATAAAACTTTTGTTTGGATTCAATCAAATAAATTCAATATTTCATTACAAAATTTTACTTTTCACGAACATTATAAAACTTTCTTTTTCCAGAATTAGTACACAATAACAATAAATATGAATTTCGCAAAAATTACATTTATTCCTCAAAATGAGAACCTAATATAAATAAGCTTCCAAATTGACCCTTGATTTCTAAACATAGGGTCATTTGAAACATTGGATATATGTATAATACTTCTATCGTACATCGCTTTGGCACATCGTTTAATGGTAACAATTAAATCAAACCTCAAAATGAAGTACTGATGCACCTCATTTGATAGAAGCCTGGAGCAAGCTGCACATGGGCGAAAAGGGCTAATCCATGTTAAAAATCAGGAGGATCCTTTAAGATTAACCTACACATTTGTGTAGGTGGTCCTAAAGAAAAGTATGCCATTTTACTTATAATATTACATGAAAAAAACAATGCTGAATTATTTATGTTTTCGAATCGTAAACAGGTAAATTTTCTATAATTTAGTTGCATGAAGAGATAAAAATATTCGTCTATATTGAAAATTATTTTATATTAGAAATTATCTAATATTGAAAATTATTTTAAATTCCATTAAAAGTTGATAAACTGAGATACAGTCTTCAAACAAATTATCTGAGGACATAAGTTTCATATTCACCTTATAGTCTAAGAGCCCGTGAATGACAGACCTTTGTTATTTTATAAAAGCTGAAACTTTCTCAGCGCAGTCTTCCAATAGAGATAGGAACAATGGGTAATTATGAAATTTGGATCATTGTGGCTTTGGCAGTGACCAGGGAGCAAAGGTGTAAAAAATAGCATCTTACTTTCGTCATTTTATAAAGCGTAATTTTTTTATATTTCCTTTGGAATGATATTAGAAATCACGCCCTCTATTGACAGACACTTCCTATGATTCCAGCCCCCGGCCGACACCACTAAACTTCAATAATATGAAATTCTACTTTCGTCATTTTATAAAAGCTGAATTTTATATATGTCACTTGGGTGACTATCAGAAGATATTTCCTCAGTTGGCAGACAGTTTTGGTGGTTCCAACTTCCAACCCCCGGCAGACAGACATATATGGCGGCTTCTCAATACACTAAAGTATACACAGAACATCGCAATATTTCAAACTTAAAATTTGGAAGACATACATACAGCTGAAAAGAAATTTTTTTACCCGTGAATTTTCTAACCAGCGTGAATGTATAGATATTATTTTGCAATGTATTCTTTAAATGCTCACATTAAATATTCTTTTATATACATTTATCGTTGTGTTTATTTTTCTACAACCTATTACATTAATGGAATACATAACATTTTAAATGAAACAACACTTTCACAACTTACAAAATGCATAAGAACATACAAAATAAGCAGATGTATGAAAAAAATATGCAAGGTTACAGAATAATTTCAAAGTTTTCAAGAAATACTAACAAAAAATATTTACAATATAAAAAAATTACAAAAGTGAAAAGAAAAACACAAATGTAAAACAAAAAATCACAAAGTGAAAAACTCACAACAAAGTTTTTGAAAAAAAAAATTACAACAAAATTTTGTTTTTACAAAAACCAAAACTTCAAAAAATATTTTTACAAAAACCAAAACTTCAAAAAAAATTTTTTTTCAAAAACAATTTTTACAAAATTTTTTTTTTTCAAAATAAGTTTTTACAAAAGTAAAAAAAAAAAATCACAACGTTAAAAAAAATGAAAAATTTTAGTTAAAAAAGTGTAAAAAAAATTGCAAAAAAAGTTGCAAAAATTTATAAAAAGTTATGAATAAAGTATCAAAAATTTTGTTGTTTTTAATACAGTATGCAAAAGCGAAACCATTGTATTTGCTATTGCATACTGTATTAAAAACAAAATTTTTTATACTTTTTTCATAACTTTTTTGAAATTTTTGCAATTTTTTTTTACTTTTTTTAACTAAAATTTTTCATTTTTTTTAACGTTGTGATTTTTTTTTTTTTTTTTTTTTTTTTTTTTTTGTAAAAATTTATTTTGAAAAAAAAAAATTTTGTAAAAATATTTTTTGAAGTTTTGATTTTTGTAAAAACAAAATTTTGTTGTAATTTTTTTTTTTTTTTTTTCAAAAACTTTGTGAGTTTTTCACTTTGTGATTTTTTGTTTTCCATTTGTGTTTTTCTTTTCACTTTTGTAATTTTTTTATATTGTAAATATTTTTTGTTAGTATTTCTTGAAAACTTTGAAATTATTCTGTAAACTTCCATATTTTTTTCATACATCTGCTTATTTTGTATGTTCTTATGCATTTTTTAAGTTGTGAAAGTGTTGTTTCACTTAAAATGTTATGTATTCCATTAATGTAATAGGTTGCAGAAAAATAAACACAACGATAAATGTATATAAAAGAATATTTAATGTGAGTTATTTAAAGAATACATTGAAAATAATATCTATACATTCACGCTGGTTAGAAAAATCACAGGTAACAAAATTTCTTTTCAGCTGTGTGTATGTCTTCCAAATTTTAAGTTTGAGATATTGTGGTAACTGTTATGAAAATATGATGGATAAATAGTCTAAATATTTTCCTTTATTTCTAAATTCTTCAAACGTCTGACTAATTTTTGAATATCTTCACTAAGTTTACATATAACCAGGGATGAGATTCTTCCGCGGATCCGCGGTTTTCAGCTTTCTTGTTATTTTCAAATTTTCTGATTTACCAAAAAAATACAAAACGCGTAATTTCGTCAAAAAATCGCGAAAAAAACGGCAAATTTCCTTAAAAGATCGCTAAAAAACGACTAATTTCTGGCCAATTTTGTCAAAAGATTCACGAAAGGATGGTTAATTTCATCACAAAATACCGAAAAAACGGCAGATTTTGTCAAAAATCGCGATAAAACGGCGAATTTCGCCAAATGTTTTGCGAAAAATCACAACTTTTTTTAAAAAATTGGTAGATATCATCAAACGATCGCAATAAACCGATTGATTTCGTCAAACGATCGCGAAAAAACGGCAGATTTCGTCAAACGATCACGAAAAAACGGTAGATTTCGTCAAACGATCGCAAAAAAACGGCAGATTTCGTCAAAATATTCGCAAAAAATGGCAAATTTTTGGAAAAAAAAAAAAAAAAACTTTAAATTTTGCCAAAAGCTTCCAACAAATGACAGATTTCATGAAGAGATAGTGTTAAAACTAAAAATTTCATCAAAGGGACTCTGAAAAAAAAACTAACCCAAAAATTATTTTTTGTCACTCCATATATAAACTTTCTTGCTCCAAAATCCATTTTTGACACCTCTAAATCTTTCTGAATGAATGTGACTTCTGAAAGCACCCATTCATTGAACAAAAAATACCCTTATATTCAACAAAAGTATCTTTTTTTCAACAAAATTTTTTTTTTCAATAAATCAGTCTTGCCATTTTTAAAAAGAAATGCAAACAATAGTGATACATGTTATCTTCTACACTCAAATAAGCATTAATTTATAAATAAATTTGTATCTTGCACATTTATTTTTTTAAAAATAAATGAAATTTTTCTCAATAGTTTAAAAAAATAATATTGATTTTAATTATTCATTAATTATTGTTAAACAAAAATTATTGCATTTCAGTCTTCTTTTCCAAATGAACAAGTTCAGGTTTTGCATCTAAAAATGACTTATCAGTGAGGACCCACTTTTGTAAAAAAGAGACCCAGAATTTAAGTTCTGGGTCCTGGAGACCCAGGACTTTTAATGTCCAGCCACATCACTAGATATCTTTAATGTGTAATATCGAAGAAAAAAGCAGGAGAAAGAAATTTACCTTGTGCAAGAGCAAAGCTAAAAAACAAAGAAAATTTGTATTTTCTTTTCCCTAATACTTAACCAAAAGTGTCTTACTGTTAGAAAATTTCAATAAAAAAATATTCATGCCAATAACAGGGTTTTATTAATGTACTGTATCTTGATAAACTAAATTTTCATTAGAGTAAGTATAAATAATTTTTGCAATTCAGGTTAATAATTTTCTTTTAATTTAATTTACCAAAAGCTAAATTGTATGTTATATATTAATACAATTATATTTGTTGCGATTGACATTCCTGTCATTGTTCAAAACTCGTTCGCGCAGTTTTCAGCTTTTACTTACCCATCATACGTAGTATAGGGTAAGTCTTGCAATCGTTTTGAAAATCGAAAATTTTTTTTTGACGGATTTACACGTTTTAGATAGTGGAGATTCCGAAAAACATATTTTTAGAAAAAAAAATTTGCCGTCCGTCCGTCCGTCTGTCTGTCTGTCTGTCTGTAAACGCTCTATCTCCCGAACAAATTGAGATAGAGACTTGAAATTTTGTATGTAGTTAGTATGTAAGAATGGGACGAACCCTATTTAATATCAGCAACCTCGATTATCCGGAACTATTTTTTTCGGACTCTCGAAAAATTCGTTCTGATGAAAGGTATATAAAAATTTTCGAATTTTTTTGTTCTAAGGAATGGAAGTAAAAGGCAATAAAATAACACACATTTTGCATACAGAACGAAGTTGATCGGATTATTAGTTGCCGAGATATTTGTAATCTTGTTTTCCACATTCTTCGATTTTTCATGACCCTGTATTTCATTCAAATTTCAATTCAGAAGTATATTTTAATTCGAAATGAGACGCTTAATCCGACGCAATTAATTGTTAGTTAATAAAATTATTATTTTTGGAGTTATAAGGATGCTACTTTTACGCAGTTCGGTACTACTTGAGTAGTTTGGCGTTTTATGTAATTTGTCGAAATTGGTACATCAGCAGTTCTTTAATATAGCATTACTATGTATATTAACAATATTTAAATTTTGTTTACGAATTGCAATGCATTGTATAAATAGTTTCACATGTTTTATTTTCATATACATATCCATGATGGGTAAGTATTACGGTGTCCCCCAACGACTAGTTTACTTACCCATCATACGTAGTATAGGGTAAGTCTTGCAATCGTTTTGAAAATCGAAAAAAAAATTTTGACGGATTTACACGTTTTAGATAGTGGAGATTCCGAAAAACATATTTTTAGAAAAAAAAATTTGCCGTCCGTCTGTCTGTCTGTAAACGCTCTATCTCCCGAACAAATTGAGATAGAGACTTGAAATTTTGTATGTAGTTAGTATGTAAAAATGGGACGAACCCTATTTAATATCAGCAACCTCGATTATCCGGAACTATTTTTGTCGGACCCTTGAAAAATTCGTTCTGATGAAAGGTATATAAAAATTTTCGAATTTTTTTGTTTTAAGGAATGGACGTAAAAGGCAATAAAATAGCACACATTTTGCATACAGAACGAAGTCGATCGGATTATTAGTTGCCGAGATATTTGTAATCATGTTTTCCACTTTCTTCAATTTTTCATGACCCTGTATTTCATTCAAATTTCAATTCAGATGTATATTTTAATTGGAAATGAGACGCTTAATACGACACAGTTAATTGTTAGTTAATAGAATTATTATTTTTGGAGTTATAAGGATGTTTCTTTTACGCAGTTCGGTACTACTTGAGTAGTTTGGCGTTTTGTATAATTTGTCGAAATTGGTACATCAGCAGTTCTTTAATAAAGCATTACTATGTATATTAACAACATTTAAATTTTGTTTATGAATTGCAATGCTTTGTATAAATAGTTTTCACATGTTTTATTTTCATATACATATCCATGATGGGTAAGTATTACGGTGGCCCCCAACGACTAGTTTGCTTTTTGGTCAATCTCATCCCTGCATATAACTGACGATGCATTATATGATGATGTGTGCATTTTTGATTCACGTCTTCTTGAAAACAGCACTTTGGTAATCTTCCCAAGTGTAAGGTTTTTCACCTGTGTTACATCATATTAAATAATCTAACAAAAAAAAAATATATATATTATTTCCATTTTTAAAACTTAAATTAAAATATTCCTTTTCAAAATTTCATACAGCAAAAAAACGATCTTTCAAAAATCTAATTACTTAAGTTTTAAGTCTTTTTAAACATCCTTCGAAAATAGTTGCTTTTCATAATAACGATTTAATAACTTTCTTAATGTTTTAAATACTTTATCTCTAAAATTCGTAACATTTGACAAAATTTCAAATCTCAGTCTTATCAGTAAAAACTAAATCTGATAATTTTCAGACTGCTTCTAGCGATTTTCAGAAAATTTCTCAGAAACCTAAACAAAATGTTAAAAACTTAGCTGAGGAAATCAAATCTGTAGTAAATAAGATGATACCCAATGTTGAGGAGTTACCACAAATTAATACAGTTAAAGCCAATATGATGTTCAATAAATTATTAGATGCCCTTAGATCAGACATAAAACTCGAAGTTCTAAAATTTGGTAAGCAAAATTTTGATGATTTGGTTGCATGTGCTATTGACATTGAAAATGCACTAGATCAACAATCTTTTTCGGTCAACACCTTAAATGCTACGCAATCGAGTACTTCAAATAACCATGAATCTTTAATCACAATTCTTATAAAGCAACAAAATGATTCTAACAAACTTTTAACTGAAATGGCTGAGCAATTAAAAAAGATAAAAGAGGAGAAAGCTGCATGCCATATTTGTGGAAAACCACATAATACACGAGATTGCTGGTATTTTCCCTCAGCGAACCAGAATGTTTTTCCTATGCAGAATCACTTTTCAAACCCGCCCCACAATTTTTCAAGTACTCATAAAAATTCGCAGAATCAAGATAGATTTTTTGATGGTACAAACAGTAATGCAATGAGTCATAGCAACAGAGGTGGTGATAATAATGTTCCTAGATTTCAAAGAGGCAGGGGTAGAGGTAGGAATAATTTTAGACCCTACAATCAAAGACCCAGGCGCAATTTAAACTTTTAAAGGGTTCTGAAGATTTTTCTCAAAAATTCCCTCAATCTCACAGAACCCATTTTCATAATTTTTCGAGTGAGGGTAATGATTCTTTTTTTTATTTTTGTTATTCGAAGAATCTTATGTCTTGTTATGCTGAAGAATCACATCTACCAATCATTTCAGTTAAATTTCATAAACATAATTTTCAGGCACTGTTAGATTCAGGGGCTAATTTATCGTTAATTCAACCTAAAACAATAGAAAAACTCAAAATTAATAACAAACTAAATTTTTTATCCATATCAGTTAACATTAAAACTATCAACAATACAAATATCCCATACACTTCGACAGTTCAATTAAATTTCCAAATTCAAAACAAATGGTTTAAAAATGACTAGCGGCTCTTTCCAAGAGTGGCGCACTACCACTAGTCCTACGGACTAGTCCATTTAGAAATCCCAATATCGAAGGTGGGGAAAGGTACAAGCGTCTAGAGATCACACTTTCTCAATTTAATCCCGCGGGGGATCGGCCACTGCGCATATCGTTCCCCGCATGACGTAGCGATTTTCGCGGATTTTTGCATACTGCACATATATTTCCGTGCATGACATATATTTTGACAAATATGAGTTACATATATATTTTTTAACCATTTTCTATTATTTTAATTAGGAAATAAAAATAAATTACAAAAGTTTAGTTAATAATAATAGAACAAAACAGTTTATATCGATTTATAAAAGGAAATACAAAGTAAATAAGCAATTTATAAATAACTAAACAACAATGACCGGGTTACCATATGAAGCACAAAATCGCCATTTTGTTGCACTCTATTGATTAAAAAATATATAACTGATATTTGATAGCGAAGTTTTTTCCAAACTGGCATCAGAAAAAAAATCGCGCCAATGTGGTGCGTATATGACATCTGTGTCCTGATATATATATATATATATATATATATATGTGGGATATACTCTCGAATGTGGGCTACACTCTCTCTCTGTTGCACCTGCATCGGACTATTTCCCTCCGCTACTCTCCGAAACGCTGCCACGAGATTAATTAAGAAACGCGAAGCTTCCAAGATGTGTGGCCGGGAGTGAAAAGAGCAAGAAGTAAATAGAATGTTTTTCGACGACGACGAACGACGTTGATTAAAAGTTAAGAGGATATTCGAAGTATAAAAATGACGATAGTTTTTACGACGAATTGTTATGTGATTTTTAAAGTAGTATTTTGAAAAGTAACGAAGTGTTTTTTTTTTTTTTTTTTTTTTTTTTTTATTTATTTTGTGTCCTGTTCGTCTGTTAATAAATGTATGTGACTGTCAGAGAATAGTTTTTATTTACAGTAAGGACTCGTCCATCCTATAAAGTGGTGCCAGAAGTGCCCACTTAGCATTTTTTCTCATTGTTATGAACTATTTGTTTTCTTCAGATTCAAATCGGATATCATTTTACGGGTGAGTCAATTATTCCATATTTTATATTTACTATGAAGCTAGTCGACATCAAAGAACTGGAACTTGCATTTAAAAATGAACGTACTAATAAAACTAAATTACTTCATAAATTATTGTTCGACACTGATGGTGATCGCTCAAATCGAAAAAGAATTCGTAACTTCACTGGTTTCGATTTCGAAACGACCAGCATTGAATTCAAAAATAAAGTTACGAAAGTTCAAGCAGATTTTTCTTTAAACGATTTAATCACAATTTGTAATTTACTCTGTATCTCAAATGAAGGTTCTTTAACTGAACTTGCAACCAGATTAGTGACATATCTTTCAGACTTAAATTCACTGCAAGCTAACATTATTCAAAACGAAAGTGATACCGATTCGGAACCTGAAATATCTTCACATAATACCACATTGAATAAGGACACTGCAAGTAATACCGAATCATCAAATTTTGATAAAAACAAGCAATTTCCAGTTCAAAGTTTTTTGTCATCTACTATTAATTTTAATGATGTTGAAAGCGTTATACCGCCCTTTGATGGTAGTTCTTTTCAAGACATAAATATTTGGTTAAGTAATTTTGACGATGTCGCTAGCATGCTCAATTTATCAGAATTTCATAAATTTATATTTGCTAAACGACCCTTACGAGGAAAAGCCCAGCTGCTAGTACAAACAGAATTTCACATTAACTCGTATGAAAAACTTAAACAACTCTTAATTTCTGAATTTGGCATTACTTATAATTCTGCTGAGTTACATGACATGTTAAATAAACGAAAATTACAAGAAAATGAATCCCTTGAAGAATATTTTCTCGTAATGAAACAATTATGTTCGCGCGGTAACATCGAAGATTCAGCACTGATGCAGTATATTATTAACGGTATACCCGACCCTGTTTTTCGAAAATCAATATTATATGGCTGCCAATCTATAGTAGAATTTAAACAAAAGCTCAAAATTTATGACAAAATTCGGTATGACTATGAGAACACTAAATTTCGTAAACCTAAACCAGAAATGCCGTTAAAAGAGAAATCTTTTCGTCCAAAACCTGATCTTCTCTGCTTTAATTGTGGTTTAGCCAACCATAAAAGTAGCCAATGTAGGCATAAAGACAAAGGCCCTCGCTGCTTTAATTGTTCGAATTTTGGCCATAAGTCGGCTCAATGTGATCAATCAAGGAAACCTAGAAATAAGCCTGAAACATCCAATATTTCCACCATTACGTCGAATACTTTTATGACCAAACAAGTAATTATTTCGTCAGTAAATGTTCTTTCTTTGATCGATACGGGAAGTGAAAGAAGTCTGTTAAAAGAAAGTATTTATCGCAAACTCCCAACGGTTTCGAACCTCGAACATTCAACAATCACATTAACTGGATTAGGAAATACTATGATCAAACCCCTGGGTTTTTTCTCTACGGATATTACTATAGATGATTTTAATTACACCACTAATGTTTATGTAGTACCAGATTATTCCATATCTTTTGATTTTATTATTGGTACAGATGTTATACAGCAGAGTATTCTAACAATTTCTCAAAATAATATTTCGATGCAAAAAATCAAGCAAAATGAAAATATGTCAAATAATTTTCTGATTAATGTTGCTCAAGTATTAGACGATAGTAATCTTGATTTATCTCATATTACCGATAAAACTATACGTTCAAAAATTACGGAACTTATTCAAAATTATTCCCCCCGAAAAGTAAAGACTACCGATATTACATTATCAATTCATCTGAAAGACGAAATTCCTGTCACTTGTCCTCCCAGACGCCTAGCTCCTATAGAGAAAGAATTTGTCGAAAAACAAATTTCTGAATGGCTTGAAAAGGGAATTATCCGAAAAAGCACTAGTAATTTTTCATCACCTATTGTTCTCGTAAAAAAGAAAGATGGTTCATATAGATTATGTGTTGACTATAGGAAACTAAATGCTAAAACACATAAACAACGTTTTCCTCTCCCAGTAATCGATGACATTATTGATCAGTTGCACTCTGCGAAAGTATTTACTACTCTTGATCTTAAAAATGCTTTTTTCCATGTTGAAGTAGAAGAAAATAGTCGAAAATACACTTCTTTTGTAACACATTCTGGTCAATTTGAATTTCTATACATGAATTATGGCCTTAGCGATGCTCCCTTAGTTTTTCAGAGATATATCTATAATGTTTTTCGCGATCTCATTAATGAAAAAGTACTTATCGTCTACATGGATGATTTCATAATACCGTCTGAAGACGAAGCCAAAGGATTCCAGAAATTACAACGCGTTCTTACAACTGCATCCGAATATGGTTTGAAACTGAATCTAAAAAAATGCCACTTTTTACAGCGAGAAATTGATTTTTTGAGTTACCACATTAAAAATGGTCAATTGCATCCATCTCCCTCCAAAACTAAAGCTGTTCTAAATTTTCCGGAACCTAAAAGTGTAAAAGATGTACATTCATTTGTCGGACTAACCTCATATTTTCGTAAATTTATCCAAGATTATTCTTTAATAGCTAAACCCTTAACAGATCTCCTTAGAAAGGACACTAAATTTCACTTCGGTGACCAACAGCGAAATGCATTTAATCAGTTGAAACACATTCTTGCTTCAGGTCCTGTTTTAAGCATTTATAATCCTAGTAATGAAACAGAAGTTCATTGCGATGCTTTTATTGATGGTTACGGAGCAGTCCTCCTTCAAAAGTCTTCTATTGATAATCAATTTCACCCTGTCTACTTTATGAGCAAAAAAACCACAGATGCTGAGCGTAAATATTCGAGTTATGAACTAGAAGTTTTGGCTGTCATCGAGGCTCTTAAAAAATTTCGTGTTTATATTTTAGGTATTCCTTTCAAGATTGTCACAGATTGCAACGCATTTGCCCTAACTATAAATAAAAAAGATCTTTGCACCAAAATAGCTCGATGGGCTTTAATGTTAGCTGATTATAACTATACAATCGAACACAGACAAGGTACACGTATGCGCCACGTCGATGCTTTAAGCAGAAATCCTGTATGTATGACCATTCAAGATAGTTTTACTTCTTAAATCATACAATCACAGAACACCGACGAACATATACAGGCCATCAAAGAAATTTTGAAAACAAAGCCATATGACAACTATTTCCTCAAAAATAACGTTCTTTATAAAAATCATAAAGGTTACGATCTGGTAGTTGTGCCGGATGAAATGCAGCTAAACGTCATTAAACACGTTCATGACAAAGGACACTTCGGACGCAAACGTTGTGAAGAACTCCTTAATGAAGAATTTTTTATCCCTAATATGGCAAATAAGATTGATAAAGTTATAGCAAACTGTGTAACATGCCTTTTATATAATCGGAAACGTGGAAAACAAGAAGGTGAGTTACATCCCTTACACAAAGAGGAGACTCCCCTCCAAACTTACCACATTGATCATCTAGGCCCTCTCGAATCAACTAACAAAAACTATAAACATATTTTGTCTTTAATAGATTCATTTACCAAATTCGTGTGGCTATATCCCTGTAAAACTACTTCTTCTGCTGAAGTCATATCGAAGCTGCAACAACAAAGTTATACTTTTGGCAACCCTTCCAAAATCATTAGCGATAAAGGTCCTGCATTTACAAGTAAAGAATTTGCTGATTATTGCCAAAATGAAAATATAAAACACGAGACAATTATAACTGGCCTTCCCCGTGCTAATGGTCAAGTAGAGCGACTTAATTCCATCATAATTTCAGTAATCTCTGAAATGTCCAAAGACCAAATGGTTTAAATATGTTCCTAAAGTTCAGCAAGTTATTAATTCAACTTACCAACGAAGCATTAAGAGAACACCATTTGAAATACTATTAGGCACAAAAATGAAACAGAAAGAAGATTTACAAATTATTGAACTCCTAAACAGTTCAGTCGAAGAACAATTCATGAAAGATAGAGAAGAACTCCGAAAAGAAGCTAAGAAGAATATTCTGGAAATTCAACAAGAAAATCGCAAGCATTATAATTTAAGACGTAAGAAACCCCGGAAATATAACCTTGGAAACCTCGTAGCAATTAAAAGAACCCAACAAGGACCAGGGTTAAAATTGAAGTGTAAATTCCTTGGTCCATATAAAGTAACCAAAGTGAAGTCTAACGACACCTACGACGTAGAGAAAATCTCATCAACTGAAGGACCGATCAGTACTAGTTCGTGTGCTGAATACATGAAGCCTTGGCATGACGATAACTGAAACTTTATTTTTTTTCCTTATCTTTAATGTGTATGTCTGATCATTTTAACAGTCAGCGATTTTAAAGAACATTTTCCTACGATATTAAACCATTTCAGAAGAAAGACTGACTGACCTTTCTAGTGTGCAAACGAACTCTATTTTTTTTTCCTAAGAACAGTTACTTTTTTTGTTTTCGTTTTTGTTTCTTTTCAGATTCTATAAGATCACATGTCGCTGCGGCAGCTCCAGATGTCAGGACGGCCGCATGTGGGATATACTCTCGAATGTGAGCTACACTCTCTCTCTGTTGCACCTGCATCGGACTATTTCCCTCCGCTACTCTCCGAAACGCTGGCACGAGATTAATTAAGAAACGCGAAGCTTCCAAGCTGTGTGGCCGGGAGTGAAAAGAGCAAGAAGTAAATAGAATATTTTTCGACGACGACGAACGACGTTGATTAAAAGTTAAGAGGATATTTCGAAGTATAAAAATGACGATAGTTTTTAAGACGAATTGTTATGTGATTTTTAAAGTAGTATTTTGAAAAGTAACGAAGTGTTTTATTTTTTTTTGTTTATTTTATGTCCTGTTCGTCTGTTAATAAATGTATGTGACTGTCAGAGAATAGTTTTTATTTACAGTAAGGACTCGTCCATCCTATATATATACATATATTTTAAATAATGTTATGAATAATAAGTTCCAATATCTTGATGTTATGTAATTTTTCTATTACAATATTATTTCATATGTTTTTTTCATTTATCTTTAAGTGAAATTTAACTATACATCTGCTGAAGGGTTAAGCTGCTTAAAATGTTTAGAATTAGAAATTATTACAAAACTACGATATAAGTCAGTCTATTTTAAAAACAGTCTATAGAAATGTAATAACAACATGTACATAAACTATAAACCTGAAAAAGAAAGATTTTTTATAGCCTTTTTTCATGAAGAAGGAATTATTATATTATTATATACTATTAAGGAAATTTATTCCTTGGGAGTAAAAGTTTTAAGCACGATTATTGTTTAGAATTAAAATGACGAAATTTTACTAATACTAATAAAATTTATTACTTTAATATTAGTATGCAAATAATAATAAAAATGCATCAAAAATATATTTTTCTTTTTTCAATACGAAACACAATGTTTCAATGTAATTTTCTACAAAAAATCTTATATTCGAGAAACACTCTCACTTCGGCAACATATTAAACACAAGTTTTGTTTATTTTTCAACGCTTTGCCTGTTAGACTGTAGAGGGCTCTGCTGTAGGACTCAGAGAACCCTATAACGCCCACCTATATCTGTCACCCCTGCTTAAAAAAGTGGAATCTTCCAAAGCATGCGCAGTTGTGATTTTTCATAGTGAGCCACTCTTCGAAAGAGCCGCTAGTTTAAAAATGTATTTTTTGTTACTCATAACAATTGGAATTCCAACTATGAAATGATTCTTGGATATGATTTTTTAAACAGAAACAAACTAATTCTAGATTCAGCAAACTCTAAATTATTGATGGGTAATTTGTCATTTCCTTTTGAAAATAAAAATCCTTATTCTACACAAAACAACAACAACAAAGATTTAAATTTTGATGAAAACGATATAACTGATAATCCTTCTACAACTATTGCTTCAGATATTGATGAACAAACAGACAATGATAATTTAAAAAATTTTGTTACACCTTCACATAAAATAATTCTAAGACCGAATCAAGGCAGAATTATTCATCTAAAAGCACTTCATAAAATTCAGAACTCAGCTAACTATCTATTTTGTCCTTCTACAAATAAATTACCTTTAAACTTAGATTTCAGTCTTCATACTCCAAACGTAAACAATTCTATTTTATTATCCAGGGATACCGTGGACGCGCTATAGCGCGTAAAATACGCAAAAAATCGGCAACGGGACGCAAAAAAATGGAGCTTACGAAAATTACGAGACGCGTAATTTTCGTCAAAAGTTCGCAAAAAAAAAGGCAAATTTTGTTAAAAAATCGCGAAAAAACGAATAATTTCCGGGAAATTCGGTCAAAAAATTCGCGAGAAAAATGGCTAATTTTGTTACAAAATCTCGAAAAAAGCAGATTTTCTCACAAAATCGCGAAAAAACGACAAATTTCGTCAAAAAATCGTGATAAAACGGCAAATTTTGTTAAAAAGATTCGCGAAAAACGGCAATTTTCATCAAAAATCGTAATAAAACGACACATTTCGTCAAAAGATTGCATAAAAGCGGCACATTTCGTCAAAAGATTGCATAAAAGCGGCACATTTCGTCAAAAGATCGCAAAAAAGTGGCACATTTCGTCAAAATATCGCGAAAAAACGGCACATTTCGTCAGAAAATTTTAAAAAAGGCAAATTTCGTTTAACCCTTTAAGACCCAGCTCGCACGATCGTGCGGGTTAGACATTCATTTAAATTTTTGCTTCTGAAACAGTCGTATGTAATATAAACCCAAATCGAACGATTTTTCTGGTTAGCTGAAAGAGTAAAGTATCTTTTTTTTACCAACAGATTGCGGTAGAAGTCCATGTTTTACATTCAGGCGGCATGTCTAGCTTTGTTTACAAGTACAACGGATATAGCTAATCATTTTATCTGTCGTAAAAAGGTAATTATCAATATATTTTTAATTGCTTAGATAAAAACTTTTGCTTTAATGTCTATATAAGTGTAATATAATAAAAAACATTAATTATACACTATTTATTTTGCTCTTAGGACTCAAGATTTCGTCACCCGCACGATCGTGCAACTTTGGCGTTACGTTAGTCAGTGCTACTGTAAAGGTAAGTGTTTTTCAATGTTCATTTTGTTTTCTGTTTCAACAATTTTGATGACAGCCAAAATAAAACGAAGTATGCTGTTACATAATTAATACTATATTATTTTCTTGGGTGTTGTCACAGATACCCCCCCCCTTTTTTTAAATTAATTTTTACTTTTTTCTTTTTAATTAATAAAATTTTCAAATACTTTTTCTAATTTTTTATGCAGTACTTTGTTAACTTTTAATAAAGCAAAATAAAATACTTTTTCAGATGTCTAAACGTAAAAGAATTCTCACTCAAGAAGAAATATTTCAATTGATGAATAAATCAGATTCTGAATTTAGTAATCTCTCGGATGATGACGACATTAAGGACAAAACATTTCAAGCAGATTTATTAGACGGACAGTCAAGTTCAGATGAGCTCGATGAAGAAAAAAAAGACAATTTTGGATCATTCTTCCTCCTCAAAGTTTCCTGAATTCATCTCCCAAAGTTCTACCTCCAAGGCAATTTCGGAAAATACTAAATGAATGAAAAAAGAAAAAAAGGAATACAAGCGGACTGTTAAAAAGTTCATTTCTGTACCTCATCCTGGAACTTCAGATTTCACGCAACTGCAGGTATGTTTTTCATTTCCTAAATTGTAATAAAAAAAGTTATAGACTTATAGAAGAAATTAAATCGATATAATAAATACAAGCTTTAAAAATATGACAAACATTTTTAAATTAATTAAAATATTATTTTTTAAGTCGATAAGTACATCTCCAATATTATTTTTTTTCCTTCTTTTTTAGGTTTTAGAGGCAACCATTTCCCATGTGTTGATGACATTTCAAGGCCTCGCAAGTGCAGGTTTGAAAACTGCGAAAAAAGTTCAAAAACATGTTGTGAAAAATGCAACGTTTATTTGTGTATGTCAAAAACAAAAACATGTTTTAAAGATTTCCATTGTAAAAAAGTAACCAGTCCATAAAATAAAAAATAATACATCAATAATTACCATATTTGTAAAAAAAAATTGTTTCAGTTTCTCTTTTCTATCCATTTAGAGCCAGAAAATGTATATATCTTAACATGTAATAAGTAATGATTTCACAGGAAAAGCCCGACCCGCACAATCGTGCAGGTGTGGCTTTCACAGAAAAAGCCCAACCCGCACGTTCGTGCGGGTACTTTTCACGCTCTAGGGGGTGAAGAAATTTTTTTTAATTATTTTTTTAGGTGTCATTGGGGTTAGTATAGAATTAATAAATAGAGGAATTTAATATTTAATGATGAAAATGTTTCGGGTCTTAAAGGGTTAAAAAAATCGCGAAATAACGAATAATTTCCGGCGAATTTCGTCAAAAGATTCGCAAAAAATGGCTAATTTTGTTACAAAATCTCGAAAAAGACAGATTTTCTCAAAAAAAATCGCGAAAAACGACAAATTTCATCCAAAAATCGCGATAAAGCGATACATTTTATCAAAAAATTCGCGAAAACAGTAATTTCCATCAAAAAATCGTGATAAAATGGCACATTTCGTCAAAAGATCGTGAAAAAACGGCTCATTTTGTTCAAAGATCGCGAAAAAACGACAAATTTCGTGAAAAAATAGCTTTAAAACGCAATTTTCGTCAAAGGGGTATGAAAAAAAGTAAATGACAGGATAGAATTTTTTTGTCCCAAAAACTAACTTCCCTGCTTCCAAATAGGTTTTTTTGCTGCTCCAAAAACAGATTTTCCTGCTTCACAATCTGTTTTTCATTGTTTCGATTATTTTGAAAAGTATTCTTTTTTTTAGGAAAAATGTGTTTTTCAATAAATCAGTTTTACCCTTTTTTAAAAGAAATGTGAACAATAGTGATACTTGTTACCTTCTACACTCAAATAAGCATTATTTTATAATTTAATTTGTATCTTGCACATTTATTTTTTTTTTTAAGTAAAGAAAATGTCTCTTAATAGTTTAAAAAATATATTGACTTTAATTATTTATACATTAATTAAAACAATAAATATTGCATTTAATTTTTCTGTTGCAAATGAATAAGTTAAATTTTTGCGTCTGAAAATATGACTTATTAGTGGGACCCGCTTTTTTGAAAAAGGGACCCAGAATTTTAGATGTCCTCGGTCCCCAGGACCCAGGATTTTTCAAGTCCAGCGGCATCACTGTATACGTCTACAACAATAATGATCAAAAAGTAATTCTTAATAAAAACACTAGATTGGGTTATTTGAAATACATTTCTGACGATCAAATTTCTTCACATGAAAATGCTAAAACGTACCAGGTAAATTCTTTGGCTTCTGAGGATATTTTAGAATTAAGAAAGAAAGAGTTAAATGTTAATAATTTCAATCTAGATCACTTACCTGATTCAGATAGGAAAATTCTTCTTAAACTTTTGATGCAAAACTCTGCTGTTTTTTCTTCTTCCTACAAGACTTTGGGTTGTACAGATAAAGTAGTACCTCAATTTAATTTACTGCATGACTTTGCTCTTCAAACCAAACCATACCCTATACCAAGAATTGCTAAAGAATTTGCGCGCAATGAAATTTCTGAACTTTTAAATGCTGGTATAATTGAAAATTCTACATCTAATTATTGCTTTCCTGTCATTTTTGTTAAAAAGAAAAACCTTTCCACTGATGATCCAAATAAACTTAAATTTCGCATGGTAATAGATTACAGACTACTTAATGCAATAACAGAACCTTATAAAATTTGTTTGCCAAAAATTAATGATATTATGCAAAATATTTCTGGGGAAAAATTGTATACAGTGAGATCTCAAGGCAGCGTTTTTTCAAATTCTTCTTCAAGAAAAAGATAGGTCTTAACTGGCTTTTGCAACTGAGTTTGGGAATTTTATGCCTAAACCTTTACCTTTCGGATTAATCAATAGTACTAGTTACTTTCACACTTTAATTAATAATTGTCTAAGTTCATTAAGAGGTAAAAATGTACAGTACTTCCTCGATGATATTATTATTGCTGCGGATTCAATTGAAGAAATGTTAGTCTGGCTGCAAAAAGTTTTTGGTAAGCTTAAAGAATTTAACTTAACTTTAGATCCTGCTAAACTTCAATTATGCAAAGAAGAAATCACATATTTAGGTTTTAAATTAAATAAAAATGGTCACTCTCCCTCTACTGACAATGTAAATAAAATATACAAATTTCCAGTTCCCACCAATCTTAAACAAGTTCAGAGCTATTTGGGCATGATTAACTACTTCAGACATCTAATTTTTGATTTTGCAAAAATCATTCAGCCTATTGTTAACTTAACAAAAAAGAAAGTTAAATTTGTTTGGAGCAAGGAGTGTCAGGAGGCTTTTCTTAAAATTCAAGATATTTTGCTAACTAATCCCACTGTCAAAAATTTTGACGACACTAAAGAAGTTTTTCTAGTTACTGATGCATCTATGGTTGCTATCTGTGGAATTTTAATGCAAAAACATGACAATAAATTTTATCAATTGAATTTTATTCGAAACAGTTAAACGAAGCAGAATCAAAATATCCTTCAATTAAACGTGAATTTTTTGCTATTTATTCTTCTGTAAAACATTTTTCTGAATACCTGTACGGAAGACAATTCAAAATTTTAACAGATGCTAAAGCTTTAACTTATCATTTAAATTTGGAAAAAACAACCCGAGATTATAATTAGATGGCTTTTATTTCTACAAGGTTTTAATTTTAAGGTTGAACATATTCCTGGACTTGTTAATCTTGCTGATTTTTTTATCCCGTGTTATTGATCTTCCTGGTAATCCTAATTTCTATGTAAATGCATTGAATATTTTTATACCAACTAATGATTCCTTAAGCACAGACAATATTCTAAAAGAACAACTAAATGATCAAAAATTAAAGGAAATTAGAGAAAAAATAATCAATAAAACCTGTTCCAATCCTAATTATTCCATCAATCCAGAAAATAACCTTTTAATGTTTGCTAGGAAAAAAGCTAAAAATGTCAATAGATCTCACAAAATTCTAATTCCTAAAACTTTAATAAATAGTTGTATTGCTCTTGGTCATCAAGCTCATTTTGGAATAACAAAGACTGTAGATGCTATTTCTAGACATTATTTTTGGCACGGCATGGTTCAAGATATTCAGAATTTTGTCAATAGTTGTGAGAAATGTCTGCCATATAAAAGTAAACAGACCAATACTAAACCTTCCTTCATTTCTAAGTGCGAATTGGCTCCAGGGGAGATGCTTGCGATAGATATTGTGGGTCCGCTCCCCAGGTCACATTATGGAAATTTTTTTATTCTTACCATCGTTGACCACTATTCACGCTTTCTGGAAGCTGTTCCACATACTAATGCTACTTCTACATCAATCATTAAAGCACTAAATGATTATTTTTTTAGATATGGTCTTCCTAAATTTATTTTGTCTGATAATGCGAAAAATTTTACCTCTGATATTTTAAAATCTTTTCTTAAAAGTCTTAACATTAAACGTACGGTTTTTTAGAACGTATACATAGATCCCTTAAAGAATCTGTAGCAGCATTATCCGATCAAGTTATAGAATGGTCTGACAGATTAAAATTCTTTGTTCTGTACTACAATAACTCTAAACATTCAGTAACTAACTTCACTCCAGCTAATTTATTTTTGGGCAGAGATTTAAACTTACCTATTGATACTTTTCAACCACCTAAAGAAGTCGAGGAACCATCAATTTACTTTCAAAAACAGAAAGAACATATTACCGCAACTAGAGAATTGGTCAAACAATTTGAACAAAACTATTTTGCTAAAAATGACAAATTCCTTAGGGGTCGACCAGCTACTACATTCAAAATTGGTGATACAGTATATTTAAAAAATTTTACTCACACATCAGCTTTACATCCAAAAAATTCTGGCCCATATAAAATAATAAGAGCACTAAGAAGTAATAATTATTTAATTAGACATTTAAGTGACACACCTGTCAGAGATATTTCCGTAAATGTCAGTAAGTTAATTAGAGCAGGAGGTAATTAGTGTGTCTTTTATCAACATATCTCATCTCATTCTGATATAGAAATTTATATTTTTTTGTTTATTTATACCAATCTTCCTACAACTGTAATTCCTTTTTTTAATTATTTAACTCCTTTTATGTCACATCTACTATACATATAAATATTGTGGTAACTATAAAATCATTTTAGAGTGGATTTTCCATGTCTCGCGGGCGAAACAACCATTGGACTAGATGCATATAATCCTTTGGGGTCTATTCATTCTTCTTTGATAACTCATTCTGCATAAAATTTATTTAAATTTGTTTTATTTTAATATTGCTATGCTACACCCAAAACTTTTTCATTAGTTACAATATTTAATACCTTAGTATACAATATCAAGTTACCATCATTTTTTTTTATAAAATTATTTTCCTATCAATATATTATCTATATCAAAATTTTGAGTGGGAGTGATTTGGGCATACTAAATTAAATGACTTGTTTAGAGTGATAAAATAAATTAGAATATTCAATTTTTTTTTCTATATAGGATCCTAATAATAAGAAAGAAATTAATTGAATGAAAATAAATACAAATAATAATGAAAAATACAAACATATATTAAGTAAAATGTATACATATATCTCCTATAATGTGCATACCTACACTGGTACTAGTGGAGATTTTTTTATGAGAATACGATGGAGCAACTGCTCTAAGTGCTTTCTCTTTTTTATTAGTCCCAAAAAATTTTAACGAGCACACACGGAAGGTAAATTCGGTATAGCTTGGAGAGGTTAGAAACACAAATTAATGCCCTTCCGATAAATCCTTCAAGGTGCAGTTAAGCTATAATTTTAAGGGAACATATTTTTATGAGTGTCCAAAATCATAATTTAATTTTTTTTTTTTTTATTTTATAATTTAACCAATTATATAATTTCTTGGACACAGCTACATTCTCTGTGAGATGTACGTAAGTTTTTCTTCTAGAGTTTATGTAGTAAATTAAATTATTTAATGTATATAAAATTATAGAATACAAAATAATACTTATTCCATTTGCAATATGTAAATAATCACTCTACAAGTTTGCTTACAATTAATGTATTGATTGTACCAGTTATGTACGGTATTACCAGTCTTATGTTGTATCACCATGTGTCTATTTGTCTTGCTATTCTGAGAATTTAGATTTTACTGAAATTTATTTGTAAATAGTACATAGTTGATATTTTGCATTTTTTTTTGCTATATGTTTGACGTCAAAGTCTGCACATGATTTATTTTTTTTTTCTTTTTCGTCATCCGTCTTACCGGATTGCTCACCCTTCTGTAGATACAGGGTATATTTTTCCTTGTGAACTGTTTTTGTAGCCAGTATGTGGATTGTCAGCATTATATTTGTTTTATGTTCTTGTAATGTTTTGTCCTTGGTTTGATATTGTTACTTTGTGCTAATTATTTTGTTTTGTATATATATATATATATATTGTTTTGGTGTTGCATTTATATTTCAGTATTATTTTCATCGGTGAACTTTTGTTGCATTTTATAGTTCCTATTTTGTCTATGAAGATTTTTTTTTAGTTTTCAATTTCCTTTAGAGACCGTTAGCTGATTTTTTTTTATCTTTTTTTTTTTTTTTTACAGGGGGGAGGTAAATGTTACATCATATTAAATAATCTAACCAAAAAAAAAAAAAAAATTATTTCCATTTTTAAAACTTAAATTAAAATATTCCTTTTCAAAATTTCATACAGCAAAATACGATCTTTCAAAAATCTAATTACTTAAGTTTTAAGTCTTTAAACATCCTTCGAAAATAGTTGCTTTTCATAATAACGATTTAATAACTTTCTTAATGTTTTAAATACTTTATCTCTAAAATTCGTAACATTTGACAAAATTTCAAATCTCAGTCTTATCAGTTTAAATAACGATCTTTTAAATTTAAGTCTTTTAAAATTAAAAGTATTATACAATATAAATTCTAAATATCATCTATTTCTCACTTTTAATTTAATAATAAAAATAATAAATCGATCTTATAGCGTAATCTTTAATATGAAAAAATTAAATGTTTCGTTATACATGACGTGCACCATTTTTCTTTGTTTTATTATGCATGAAATAAAATACTTTTTATTTCCGATTTTTTTTTAATACTATCTATATTCAATAGATAGATAAAATTTTTCTGGTTATTTTGACATAAATAACACCATAAACGACCATGTATTTGCTGAAATATGTTATTTTGTATGTTGTAACGTTTTGATCTTTTGAATATTCCCGCTGTAAATCGGTCCGCCATGACAGTGAAAAAATGTGTTCTTCCCTTCAAAATAGACACCATTTTTCGCCATGAGTAGGTCAGTGGAGTAGAAGATGAGTCATCGCAGAATTTTCGAGAAGACGCTCGAAACAGGAACGCTCAGAAACGCTTCTGATTGGCTGGGCTGAAGCTGGGATGCGAGGCTCGCATCTGGAAAAGTAATCATTCTGTAAAATTCCACCTGCCTGACAACGCGCGATAGGTTTCTCCCTCACTCGGGAATGGCTCCCGTAGCATTGGGGTTTAGTTCCTTGAAAAACGGCGAAGTAGACAGATGAAGTTAATGTTGATCTCTGAATGAGTATTTAACAGCCTTATGAATGCTGACAGTCTTCCATCTGGGCAGATCACTCGGGAAAATTACAACAAAATTTCTAGTTTGATTAATCCTGAAGACGCTTTCCAGCTATGCCGCATCTTCATTCCTTTCGAGTTTGTATAATCCTGAAGACGCTTTCCAGCTTTGTCGCATCTTGATTCCTTTCGAGTTTGTATAATACTGAAGACGCTTTCCAGCTTTGCCGCATCTTGATTCCTTTCGAGTTTGTATAATACTGAAGACGCTTTCCAGCTTTGCCGCATCTTCATTCCTTTCGAGTTTGTATAATCCTGAAGACGCTTTCCAGCTTTGCCGCATCTTCATTCCTTTCGAGTTTGTATAATACTGAAGACGCTTTCCAGCTTTGCCGCATCTTCATTCCTTTCGAGTTTGTATAATCCTGAAGACGCTTTCCAGCTTTGCCGCATCTTGATTCCTTTCGAGTTTGTATAATACTGAAGACGCTTTCCAGCTTTGCCGCATCTTGATTCCTGCCGAGTTTGTATAATCCTGAAGACGCTTTCCAGCTATGCCGCATCTTCATTCCTTTCGAGTTTGTATAATCCTGAAGACGCTTTCCAGCTTTGCCGCATCTTGATTCCTTTCGAGTTTGTATAATACTGAAGACGCTTTCCAGCTTTGCGCATCTTGATTCCTGCCGAGTTTGTATAATCCTGAAGACGCTTTCCAGCTTTGCTGCATCTTCATTCCTTTCGAGTTTGTATAATACTGAAGACGCTTTCCAGCTTTGCCGCATCTTCATTCCTTTCGAGTTTGTATAATCCTGAAGACGCTTTCCAGCTATGCCGCATCTTCATTCCTTTCGAGTTTGTATAATCCTGAAGACGCTTTCCAGCTTTGCCGCATCTTGATTCCTTTCGAGTTTGTATAATACTGAAGACGCTTTCCAGCTTTGCCGCATCTTGATTCCTGCCGAGTTTGTATAATACTGAAGACGCTTTCCAGCTTTGCCGCATCTTCATTCCTTTCGAGTTTGTATAATCCTGAAGACGCTTTCCAGCTATGCCGCATCTTCATTCCTTTCGAATTTGTATAATCCTGAAGACGCTTTCCAGCTTTGCCGCATCTTGATTCCTTTCGAGTTTGTATAATACTGAAGACGCTTTCCAGCTTTGCTGCATCTTGATTCCTGCCGAGTTTGTATAATCCTGAATACGTTTCCCAGCCTTGCCGCATCTTGAGATACATCTGTACTGGCCAAAGTAAAGTGATCTTTTTCCATGTTCAAAGTGAAACCACCCGTTTACACAGGTAGCTTATCCATAACGTACGTTCTCAAGAGGACCGATCTATTAAAAAACTCTCAAGGACTAATCATAATTATCATTTAATAACTCTCTTCCATGAACTTTAATATTTAGGACAATATCTCCAATCTACAATAGTAATCAATTATATTCCAATTCTTCAACCTTTTGTCAAGAATGCAGCAAATATATATATATAATAAAATATTTTGATGTTAAATCAGTTGTGTTTTCTGAATATCTACTACATAATGGGTGAGTTGTCTCTTTTATTTTTATTGTAATTTTCTATTATCATCATAGGTAAATGGTATTTTATTTTTGATAAATTTAAATTTTTTTTATTTTTGATAAAACTAAATTTGTTTAGTTTTTTTCTTTTTTACACTATGCGATCTGGCGGATTATGTGTGTATTTTGGATGTCGGGATTTTTTGATGCTCCTATGTTAAATTAATTCAATTATTCATGATTTTGAATCATAATTATTGGTTTTGCGTCGAAGATTTCTGCATCCGAAGTCCACATGTAACAACCTGTATGGATTTTTGTATGTTCTGTTAAATTCCATTTACTTAAGAAATGTTTGTAGCAAATAGAACACATCTGTAATCATGGGCGCCCATACGGGGGGGCAAGGTGGGGCTTGAGCCCCCCCTAGATTTTGGTTTTGTCATACTTTTTTAAAATATAAATTAGTTGCAAGATATGAAAATTCTAACTTGATCCTGCAAAGAAGGCTTCGTAAGATATTTCCGTTTTAAACAGTTTTCCGTTTAAGGTGGTATAATTGTATGGAATTTATTTTCTCATAACCATGAATTTTATTTCTTTTAAAGCTAGATTCTGATTTAAACAGATTCGGTTTGGCAAGATTTAAATTAGTCCTCTCGAACAGTTTGTTTTTTACAAAGAGGGAAAACATGAGATAGGAACCAAATTGTATTTTATACAATTTTTATTTTAGCAAAGTGTTACTGTGGTCCTTTTTTTCCTACTAGAATATAATATTTTTTCTACATAAAAAAAGGATTTCGTTATAGACACGACCCATTTTTCATAGATAAAACTGATTTTGCGTGAACAAACCGCTGAGAAATTAGACACAGATTTAACAATAAGATGTGAATGATACAGTGCTATTTTTTAATTGGAAAATTCCTTTTCCCGAATCTAATAAAGATTAGAACCCTGAATATGTCAGATTGTAACCAAGGCCCGACTTATGCAGGGGCATACGGGGCAATTGCTCCTGGACCCCCATCATTACGGGCCCCCATGAGAGCAATTGGTATTTTCACTAAAAAGTGACAAATGATTAAAATTAGTCAAAAGGGGATCAAATTTCCTATATTTACAAACATTTAGGAAGGTAAGAGTAGTTCTCCTTTCTCTCTTTACTTTCAGTACCCCATTCATCTATGCGAAAAACAAACTACGTTAGAAAATTAATAATGAAAGTTATATTATAACGACTTAGTATTCGGTTATTTTCAAAAGAAATGCTTCATTAACATATTCGTTGTAGAATGGGAAGTTAAAATCATTAATTATGATTCATTTGGGACATTATCTTTCAGCCATTTTATGTTACGTACGTATATAATCAAAGAAAAAGTTTGCAAAATAATACTTCTGTCAACTAATTTATTTATTTATATATATATATTTTTTTTTTTTTTTGCAGTTTTCTTGCTAATACTTTTTTAAGTTGTGACTATCTTTTTGTGATACCCTGTATACAAATGTGAACTGCACCAAGAACAAAATTTTCATATACATACAATACGTATGATGTTTAGTATTAGCCACTTCCATATTATTTAAAAATATATATATATATATATAACCAGTAGACAGAAGGGGGCCTTCCCGAATGATGCACCCCCATAGCCTTAATCGGGCCCTGATTGTAACACAACCCAAAATCGAAAATTTTATTAAGCAGAACAAGACAAAATAATTTTGGTCGGTTTAAAATTTAATAATTCTTATAAATATCATTAAAGATTTTTTTCTTTTCATAAATAAAATAAATATTGGGCATACCATTGTTTGAATTTAGTTGTAAATTGTAAATGATCTCCATCAAGTTCTAGAGATATAAAGCACAAAGCAATGAAACGAGTGATAAGATTTTTAGGGGGAAGACTCTTAGTTTTTTTTTTCAAATATTTTTGGTGTATATGCAATAAATAATAAGTCCATACCACATTTTTCTAATCATTTTGCCATTGTCAAAGAAAATCTCTGTAATATCTCTCTAAACAATGGTACGAACATAAAACAAGAAATACGCTCACAAGTCTTTAATATAAATGCTGCAACGTAGTGATTATTGCTGTAGTGATTATTGTATGTCTCAAAGTAGTTTCTACATATTCTTTTTATCTAGAGCCAGTTGTAAATAAATTGCATTCTGTAGATTAACATTTGCGTTCGGTTAATTAGCACCGACAGAAACGTCTTGAGATTTTTCTTTTGCACAGATAAAACCGGAAGAATTTTTCAGTATTTTTCATGGAGCTAATAGAAAATTGCAATTTTAAGGAATCAATATCAAAATGTGCAGATCGTTTACTTGATAATCTCACCTTTGGAACCATCATAAGGCCACTCCTCTAGAATATTAATAAAGAGCACCATTTTTTACCATATTTAGACTCTTTAATTATATCTCTTGAGTCAAGGTTTATAAATCGAAATGAAACGTCATTTAAAGCGATTTTACTTCATTCCTATCAGATGAAAAATATGGAAAAGGTTTTTTTCAAAAGAAATCAAGGAATTATCTCAGTTTTATAAAACTGGGAATTTGGACTTAGGAGCAAGAATATGGCTTGATTTGTGGAAAAGCAAGAACTGGTTAGACTGTCATGGTAAAGAATCTAATCGCAGAAGATACTTTCCCTATTTCCACCAAAAAATTTCACTGCAGAAAGGTCATTTAGTATACCCATGCCAGTGACTATCACAAAAAAGCGTGAATTTTGATCAAGGATCACAAGAAAAATGCGATTTTTGCCAAATAATTGCAGATAAACGCAAATGTTGACAAATAAGAGGGAGAGAAATGCACATATCATCAAAGAATTGAGAAAAAAGCACAAATTTCGTCAAAGAATAGCGAAAAAATCTCTTACTTTGTCAAAGAATCGCAAAAAAGATCTTTGATTTCGTTCAGAAAAAACCAAAAATTGTGGAAAAAACACAAATTTCGTCAAAATATCGCGAAAAAACGCAAATTTTGTTCAAAAATCACGAAAAAATCCCAAATTTCACCAAAAAATTGAACAAAAAATGATTTTTGTCAAAAAGTTGGGAAAGAAACATAAATTTCATCAAAAATTCGTAGGAAAAAGCACAAATTTCTTAAAAGAATTGCGAAAAAAGCACATTTCGTCAAAAAATCGGGGGGGGGGAGGGGGGAGGTACGAAAAGTACCCCGAAAAGTACCTGGGAAGTTGAGATTTTCCTCAGCCCCCCCCTAAAATCAATCATATGGGCGCCCTTGTTTGTAATAGAAATAAATACAAACAATTAGGATTCTCTTCAACAATATAGGTAAAAAGGCATTTGTTAAAGTGTAGGCAGTAAGACAAATCATTTTATATTTACTCTAATTACGTTTCATATACGAATTCTAGTATTTTTCATATAAGTACTTACATATGTATTATTCATTAACGCTACATGTGCTAGGGGTGAATCATTCAGATCATTAATTTCTGAAGTTTGCTGCTGTTTTGGTTCATCTTGTTGAAACATCTGTATAATGCAAGAAATATATATTTAATAAAGGTTTAATGTATAAATAATCGCTTATTTATTTATTTTTATTAAATACATGTATATTGCAATCAAATTTCGTGTACGTTTAATATAAATTAATTTTTTTCATTTATTCTAATGATAGAAATTCCTTTGAGGAGTACATATCTGATAATTTTTAGAAAAAAGTATGAAACACAAATCTTTGTATGATGATAAGCATTATGGTAAAATTCACACAGTTTGGTTTCGAAAGTAGGTTATTTGAAATATGAGCTGTTAAAAATTAAAGATTGTATTCATACATACTATGTGACGAATAGAATGGACTGTAGTCTTGATAGTCTTTTTAAAGTTTTTTAATGTCACTTGCACAAATACACACACATATAACAACACAAAACGACAAATGATGAACTAATATGCAATTATAAAATTCAAATTAATTTCCATAGCTTAAAGGATGTATGGATGATTAGCAATTCGAGTCCGTGCTGATGCTTTGATGATCAACAGCTAAACTATTCATTTTTTACAAGCGCTCGCCAGGTGGAGCCAAAAACACTTCCGGAACGGAACATGCCGCTCGGAGATGAAATATGCAATATTTCATCAATCAATAAACATAATACAATAATAATTAATTAACTATAAAAATGACATTAACTACAAACACGTAATACATAAACAATGAGTATAATTGCTTTAAAATAATATAATAATACAAAGATACATCAATCAGTCGCTAGTGGGCAATAGGCATATTTTAGAAATGCCTCGTGAAAAAATACCAGTAGCAGTTTTTACCTTCACTGCTCGAACCTTGTGGTCCTTGCCTGGAATTATTTCAATAATCCGGGCAAGAGCCCATTTACATGGTGGTAGATTTTCCTCCTTTAGTAATACTAGGGAGCCTAGCTTAATGTTTTCCTTTTTAAATTGCCATTTACCTCGCTGCTGCAAGTGATTTAGGTAGTCAACAGACCAACGTTTCCAAATGCATTGAACATATTTGGAAATTAACTGCCAATGGGTTAATCTATTATCAGAAATATTCATAACATTAGGCTCTGGAATACTGCTGATAGGCCTGCCAATTAAAAAATGGCCTGGTGTAAGTACCTCAAACTCATTTATGTCATCAGAAAGAGGAAATAAAGGCCGGGAGTTTAAGATCCCTTCGATTTGGACCACTAGAGTTTCAAAGTCCTCTAAAGTGATTTTATTATTACCTATTGCTCTGAGCAAATGATGTTTGAAGGACTTAACACCAGCTTCCCAAAGACCACCAAAATTAGGGGATCGAGGAGGGATAAATTTCCAGGTTATGAATTCTTCAGCAAAGAAATTTGATAATTCCTCGTTAGGTTTTTCCAATAATTTTTTTAAATTATTTAATTCAGTTGACGCACCTTTAAAATTAGTGGCATTATCCGAAGTTAGTGTGTTTACTTTGCCTCGCCTGGCACAAAATCTTTTAAGCGCAGCAATGAATGCAGCAGCGGACAAATCGCTTACTATTTCTAAATGAACGGCTTTGGTAGCCATACATATAAATATAGCCACATAACTTTTGGAATAATTACCTTTCCTCTGATTTTTGTATTTGATTTGAAAGGGACCGCAAAAATCTACGCCTGAATTGAAAAATGTGCAATTAGGTGTTACGCGTTGCGAAGGGAGGTCTCCCATCAATTGATCTAACGTCTTAGGATTGTGCCTGAAACATGTGACACAATTGTGTACTGTTTTCCGGGCAATGCTTTTAGCCTTTATGGGCCAATATTTCATGCGTACTTGATGAACTAGTCCCTGAGCACCTATATGGAAGTACTTTTTATGAAAGTACTCAAAAATTAATTTAGTGATCTTGTGATCACTGGGTAAAATTACTTGGTGCTTTGCATCAAAGGGCAAGTGAGAATTGATTAATCTACCACCAACGCGAAGGACTCCACTTTCATCAATAAATGGGTCCAAACTTTTTAACTTACTGCAGGAAGGAACAGGTTGCCCCTTTCTTAATGCTGACAATTCAGGAGAGAACTTACTTTCCTGGGCTTTCCTTATTAAAAAAAAGTACTGCACTTCAGTTCTTCCGATGTTAGGAAGCCTTTGGTTTTCTCCTTTCTCTTACAATTGTTGATGAACCTGAAAATAAAACTGCATATTTTAATTAGTTTTAAAAAATTGTTCAATTTGAATAAATCATTTAAAATGTTCGGATCTTTTTCCACAGTTAGTAAGGATAGGGAAAAGTCTGCTTTCATTTCTTGTTCACATTCAAATGCAGTGGGAGTGGGAAGTTGGCTGGGAACTGTAATTTCTCTTTGAAGAAATGTTGGTCCAAACCACCACAAATCATTGTCAATGAGATCTTTTGCTATTGCACCTCTGGAGATGATGTCTGCTGGATTAGATTTTGAGGCAACATGGTTCCACTGATGAGTTTCGGAAAGAGATTGGATCGCGGAAACCCTGTTTGCGACGAAGGTTTTCAGTTTTTGGGGTGATGTATTAATCTAGAATAGGACAATTGTAGAATCTGTCCAGAACCATACTCTTTCAAGATTTAATTTTAGAGTGGCAATCACTTTCTGAACTAGCCTTGTTAAAAGTAGAGCTGCAGACAGTTCAAGTCTTGGGATTGTCATTGGCTTTAGTGGGGCTACCCGGGACTTGCTGCATAGAAGATTAGATCTGAATTGCCCACTTGAGGAGAAAGATCTCAAGTAGATAGCTGCTCCATAGGCCTTTCCAGAGGCGTCTGAGAATGCATGTAAATCTAGACTTGCAATGTTGTCTGACAAAACATACCGTGGAATTGTAAGATTATTTATCTCACTTAGCTTGTTAAGAAAATTCTTCCATTCTCGAAGTGAGCTAGAAGGCAATTGTTCATGCCAATTAATTTTTAACTCCCATAAATGTTGCATAAATATCTTAGCTTTGGTTATAATTGGGCCAATTAGGCCAAGGGGATCATATATTTTAGCTATTTGAGCCAAAGGTATAAGCCAAAGCTCTTGGTATAAACATCTTTAGGCTCTATATTAATCTCAAAAATGAAATGGTCCATCTGAGGTTTCCAAAGCATTCCCAAAGTTTTTACCGAAATCTGCTGAGAGTGTTCATCAAATGCGTATTCTGATATGGCGGCATCTTGTAGTAATTCAGGATGGTTAGCGACCCATTTGTGAAGGTCCATCCCTCCCCTTTTCAAGATCTGAATTAATTCTGATTGTAGTTCCTTTGCAGCTTGTAAGGAACTGACACCAGATAAACAATCATCGACATACATGTCGTTAAGTATAACTTCGGAGGCTTTAGGGAAATCTGTCTTTTCCTCATCAGCAAGAGCCTTTAACGTTCGCGTGGCTAAAAAAGGGGCTGAAACTGTCCCATAGGTAATCGTGTTTAGCTCAAAGACTTTTATCGGAGCGTCCTTACTAACCTTCCAAAGAATTCTTTGTAAATTTCTCTGCAACGGTTCTATCATTATCTGTCTGTACATTTTCTTAATGTCTGCGCAGAATGCATACTTGTGCATACGAAATCTAGTTATAATAGAAAATAAATCTTGCTGAACCGTTCCCCCATTTAACAATATTGAATTAAGTGAATAACCGCTAGATGTATTTGAACTAGCGTTGAATACCACTCTCAGGGATGTGGATAATTTTTCTGGTTTATAAATCGCATGGTGAGGAATATAGTAAGACACCCCCTTTCCGCTTTCAGATTCAATTTGAGTCATATGACCCAAAGCTTCATACTCGTTCATAAATTCTATATATAGATCAGACATCATTTTATTTCTATCTAATTTATTCCATAAATTAGTTAATCTTTTCGCTGCAATTTCTTTAGAAAATCCCAACAATGCTTCAGCATTTTCCTTTATGGGTAATTGTACGGTAAATCTACCCGTTTGATCTCGTTTATAAGTGCTTTTAAAGTGTTCCTCACAAAACCTTTCTTCATCGCTTCTAATGGAATTACTGTCATCACCCGGTAAGGATTCTATTTCAAAAAATCGTTGTAAAGTGTTGTCTAGACTATTTTCAGTTAAAAGATAACAATGGGACTGAATTTTACTTTGTGGGAGCGACCCTGTCACTAAATATCCAAATTCAGTGTTTTGTAAAATACAGTTAGCATCTGCTAAACGAATTTGTTCACTCTTTAAAATTGAAAAAAACAATTGACTACCGATCAGTGCGTCGATTGGTCCAGGTGTATAAAAATTGTCATCTGCTAGATTAATTTGTTGTGGAATACATAAATTAGAAATATCTAATTTTGAAACTGGAATGTTGTTTGTAATTTTTGGCAAAACAGCGAATTCTATTTCTTTGGAAAATGTTCCTTGTTCATTTGATATTTCTGCATTGACTATTTTCCTTATTTCTTGATGTGTTTCATTAATACCCGAAATCATTCCCTTGAATGGTTTTGTCATAAATTTAATCTCTTGCATGCACTATTACTTAAAATGTTAATCGACGATCCGCTGTCAATAACCGCACGCAATCTAACTTTATTTCCAAACACATCACTTACTAAAATTATAGCCGTATTTAATGATGCACAATTTTTTTCTGTTATCTGTAAACAAATTTGTACCGATTATTGCTGCTTCCCTTTTTTCGGAATCGAAATCACTTATTTGTTTATCTCTCAACGTGTCATTATTTTTGTTTTTATTTATTTCCACCCCCTTTAACATCTCATGTTCTTCACATAATAAGCTATTATGTAATTGCGAGCAGAATTTGCAAGCGAATTTAGAATTACATTTTCCTTGGTGAAATCTTAAGCAATTCAAACATAATTTGTTCTTATTTACAATACTTTTTCTTTCTTGAACATTTTTGTTTAAAAAAACATTGCATTTATAAAGCGGGTGAAACGCAAATTTGCAACAAAAGCAGGTCTTTAAATTATTTCTATTTTTATTGTCATTGATGACAAATGATTTTGATTTATTTATTGCGTAATTCGCCTTGGAGAATTTGGATTTCGAAGTCTGGTTGGCGCCAGATGCATTCGTTATGGCTTCTAAAGTAACACAACGTTTTTCCAAAAAAGAAATTAAATAATCAAAACTTGGAACATTTGTTGTTTCCAATGACAATTCGAATTGTTTTTGAGATTCGTTGTCTAATTTCTTCAAAATGATATTTATAAATATACTTTCTGACAATTTATTTTGTGCATATTCCAAGACCTTTAGAGCTCTGATGTTTTTATTAATAATATCAATAAAATTACGCAACTCTTTCGGAGATTCATTTTGCATTTTTTCATAATTTAAAATTGCAGAAATATGCGAATCGATTAATAATCTCTTGTTTTCGTATCTATGTATTAAAGCTTGAAACAATGAATTAAAATCGTCATCAGGGGACTCTAATTGCTTAGCTTCGTTTTTTAAAGAAGCCTTTAAATAAAATAATTTCTGATTGTCATCAAGTTGTTCATTATTAACAATTAAGTTAGTGAATTGCGTTTTAAAATTAGCAAAATCACAATAAGCACCTCCGAAAGAAGGTAAAGGTATTTCTGGGAGGCGAACTTTTGTTTTGGTTTCACATACATAATCATTAACAGTATGAGATTTATTTTCGAATGAGGCTAATAAAAGTTTTAAGCTTACCTCCACTTGTTCTAATCTCTCGAGAGCACTATTAATATCTTGATCAATTTCTTGGACTTGTTGCGATGTGATATCCTGAATTTCGAAATACTGCTCTCTGAGCTCTTCGAGCTTGTTTTGTAGACATTCCGTCTTTTTTAACTTCACTTCTAAAATACTTATATTAGTCGTTTTAATATCAGTAGTTTCCGATATAAACTGCTCTAGTCTTGTATGGCAGCCTTTGACGTGCCTTTTAATCTATTTAGTTTTTCCATGGTTCACTCCGGCTCGACGGACCACAATGACGAATAGAATGGACTATAGTCTTGATAGTCTTTTTAAAGTTTTTTAATGTCACTTGCACAAATACACACACATATAACAACACAAAATGACAAATGATGAACTAATATGCAATTATAAAATTCAAATTAATTTCGATAGCTTAAAGGATGTATGGATGATTAGCAATTCGAGTCCGTGCTGATGCTTTGATGATCAACAGCTAAACTATTCATTTTTTACAAGCGCTCGCCAGGTGGAGCCAAAAACACTTCCGGAACGGAACACTATGTATAATCAAAAACTATAAACATTTTATTAATATTTTAAACAACTAGATGGACGATAATTCAGAAATCATTGAACTGTAAGATGAAACATATGATAATTTGATTGATAGTATGGATGGAAACTCAAGACTAGTTATGTATACTATATTAAAACTATAAAGATAGTATTTATATTTTAAGCAACTTGATGGACGATAATTCAGAAGTGTAAGATCGAACATGTAATTTGATTAATACTATGGAAGGTCTAACTCAAGATAAACCATGTATACTATGTATCATTGAAACTATAAAGATAAATTTATATTTTAAGCAACTTGATGGACGATCATTCAGAAAACGTTGAAATGTAGGACGAAACATAATTTTATTAATAATATGAAAGGACTAACTCAAGACTATGTTTATTTTTTTATTTATTTATTACTGCTATTTATACAATACACTATTAGTAATATACATTCCTATCAATTATAAAATCATGGTGACAAAATCTATGGTTGTCTAAAAAAATTTCTTACAACAATATGCATGTTTCCCAAATTTCCTTTTTAGGTGCGTTCGTAATTATGTAAATACGTAGCACCTATTGTTGTCGCTCAGTCCGTCCGTCTGTCTGTCTGTCCGTCTGTCTGTCCGTCTGTCTGTCTGTCTGTCCGTCCGCATATAACAACTCAAAAACTACCCAACCGAATCGTTTGAAATTTAAAATACATAATTATAACATAATTTTGTCGAGTCATTTCAAATTTTATGAAAATCGGATGGATAGATCAATTACAGGGACAATCAAAAGGATTCCGTTACATTGCGGTCAATGGGGAAAAAAGTTTCAAATGCATTTTAATCGTTTGAAATTTAAAATATATAATTATTGCGTAATTTTGTCGAGTCATTTCAAATTTTATGAAAATCGGATGGATAGATCAATTACAGGGACAATCAAAAGGATTCCGTTACATTGCGGTCAATGGGGAAAAAAGTTTCAAATGCATTTTAATCGTTTGAAATTTAAAATATATAATTATTGCGTAATTTTGTCGAGTCATTTCAAATGTTATGAAAATCGGATGCATAGATCAATTACAGGGACAATCAAAAGGATTCCGTTACATTGCGGTAAATGGGGAAAAATTTTTCAAATGCATTTTAATCGTTTGAAATTTAAAACATATGATTATTGCGTAATTTTGTCGAGTCATTTCAAATATTATGAAAATCGGATGCATAGATCAATTACAGGGACAATCAAAAGGATTCCGTTACATTACGGTCAATTGGGAAAAAAATTTCAAATGCATTTTAATCGTTTGAAATTTAAAACATATAATTATTACGTAATTTTATCGAGTCACTTCAAATGTTATGAAAATCGGATGCATAGATCATTTACAGGGACAATCAAAGGTATTCCATTACATTACGGTCAATGGGAAAAAAGTTTCAAATGCATTTTTATGATGTTACACTCATTCGAACATAATAGAATTGGCATGAATCGATGAAGTATATACTAAAATATGCATTCTGTACAATCTGTGATGCAAAGAATTTTTATTATTAAATTACAGGGCCACACAAAAGTATTCCTCTACATAATGCTAACGGGGAAACATTTTTGGGGGCGTGTTTTAATTATATTCAACTATTTCACATTTTATGAATAAGATATACGTTTCTGAGGTGTAATAAAAATTACTTTCAGTATATTTACAGGAACACAAAAAAAGATTTCGACTACTATACTGTATCCGAAGTACGATCTACTATATCAGCAAGATTTGAATATTTTTAAAACTTCGTTATCGTACGAACGCACCTCATTTGCTACGTTCACGTGCAATTTCCAACTTGTTTGATTATCTTGTGATAAATTGAACTCTTGCGTAATTAGATTAAGTAACTATCCTAAATACATAAATTTCATAATTACATAATTTAATTCAGTACTTAAAAAGAATACATATTTACATGATGTAAAATCAATTTCTAGATAAGGGGCTATACTTTGAAATATTCAGTTCTAAACATTCAATTTTTCGAAGTGTCCAATCTGATCTTTGACTGTTAAATTCTTCAAATGATTGGTTAATTTTTGAATATCCCTCATCAATATGATTTATAATGCTATTTTCTGCAAGATGAATGTAACAGTCACTTCTAAAATAAGATGTGATTGTTTCAATATCGCCTTCACCTCTTTCGCGTTCGAACAAAATTTTGCTAATCATAAACCCTTTAATTGCCTTTTTTTCTCTTATCTCGCTTTGAAGATTGTATTATAACTCAGGTTTCAAATTAGTTTGGAATGTAACTAAGCAACCTTCTTCATTTTTCTCAGGATGAAAAGTTAGAGTTTTAAACACTCCGAAAGCTGATATTTGATGTTTTATTCTTTTAAACTCTACAATGGGTAAAGGCATTTCACTGTTAACAGGAACAAGACTTTTTTAGTATGGTGTATACGTAAATGTTGATTTAAATTTATTACTAAATTTTTGTTTACACTGATCACATGTATACTGTAGGTTTTGGTGCACTTTCAAATGACGGTTTAGCTTATTTTCATTTGAAAATGTTTCCTTGCATTCATTACAATTGAATTGAGGTCGATTGTGTTGGACTTGATGAATTTTTAAATGTTGATTCAGCTTATTTTCACTTGAAAATGATATTTACCACATTCATAACATTGTAATTGTGGTCTTTTGTGAATATACATATGCTGATTTAATCTATAACGATAGTTAAAGATCTTCTCACACTTTTCACACTTAAACAGTGGACGATGTTGGACTTGATGAATTTTTAAATGGTGATTCAGCTTATTTTCACTTGAAAACGATTTCCCACATTCATAACATTGTAATTGTGGTCTATTGTGAATAATCTTGTGTTTATTTAATCTATAACGATAGTTGAAGGATTTTTCACACTTAAACAATTTTCTGTTTCAATGTGTTTTCATACGAGTTATTAGAGCACATTTCCTAATAAAAGATAATTTGCAAATTTCACATATAACAGGTGATAGAATATCATACATCATCATATGCTTTTTTAATTCGCGCTTTCTTGAAAACGATTTTTTGAAGTCCTCACAAGTAAATAGCGTTTCATTGGTATGTATCTATATATGTTCTTTTAAATTCCATTTAGATGAAAAGTTTTTATCACAAAAAGAGCAATTCTGTAAGGGAAATTAATGTAAACAGTTAGGCATCACACTAATATTACAAATAAAAATACTTCTTATTGAACATAGGACAAAATATTTTAATGTAAATTTAATCTAACTATACATAGTGTATGAATTCTAGTATTCAACATATAAGTAACTCACATAGGTATTATTCTTTAACTTTGTATGTGCTAAGGACGAATCAGTCGGATCATACATTTCGGAAATTTGCTGTTTTGATTCCTCTTGCTGAAACATCTGTGTAATAAGAGAAGTACATTTATATACTTAATAAATGCTTAATATATAAAAAATCTTTTTTTAAATTTCATTTAATTTATTTTTATTGATACATATATATTGCAATGATATAATAAAACTTACTTTATTCGTTAACGAAGAAAACGGTTTTCACTTGTATTAAAATCTGGAAATTAATCAGAGTTGTGTACCAGTCACCTTCCCTCTCAAGTCTAACAGTGGGAATGCAAAATGCTGCGCTGCTTTTCGAATTACCTTCCCACACAGTCTAACTGCAGAAATGAATAATGTTGCATTGCTATTCGAAAATTTATATTACTGTTAATCGTTTATGTCCCGTGACAACTCGCGCATGCGTACAAATAAGTTTTATAATGAATTGCTAATTTGATTAATAATACGAACAGAATAAGTAGAATCAGTCATATATACTATCTAAACACTAAGCACAGTATTTATATTTTAAATAACTTGATGTTTGATAATATGGAAATTTTAAAAAGGTGAGGTGAAACATGCCAATTGATTAAAAATGTGAATCTAATAACTCAGAGAAGTTTTCATATGTCAAGTGTCTGAAGCAGCGAGAAGTGACTTTTTCGGTTTTCTAGAATAAAAAAATGCATACTATTTGTTGTAAGATTTGTAAAGACATTCAAACTTTTTAAAAAAGTTTAAGTTTGATAATATATTGTAACAATATATGTAAATAAATGCTTTTCAAAGTTGAAAATTTGTGTAAAAAATTGTCTTTTCTTGAAAATCGATATTTATTTTTGTTTAATTAATGATACTTATTACTTTTCTGTTGTTAAAAACTAAAATATACGTTTAATTCTTCTGTTAAATTGATATACTCGTGTTGGAGATGAGAAAAAATAGTGTAAAACTAATAAAATTTGTTTAAATTCGTCTTTTTCCCCTTAAAATTATGATTAAACTAGTGTAAAACTAATAAAATTTGTTTAAATTCGTCTTTTCCCTTCTGAAAAATTAATATTTCTATTATTTTGTTTAATTAATTACACTCATTATGTCTTCCAAATTTTAATTTTGAGATATTGTAGTAACTGTTATAAAACTAGAATGGATAAATAGTTTAAATCTCTTCTTTTTTCTCTCTACGTGATACTTTTTCTTGAACGTAAACATTTTGTTGTGTACCTTTGTAAGTTGTGACGTCAAAATTCTTTTGTTATGTTCCCCTACCTGGAATGCATGGGTGGAGGGGGTGAAAAGGCATGGTGAGAAATCTCGAAGGAATAAGTTTTGGTTTCAATATGACGTAATAAGAAATGCTCTGCAGGTTTACATTTGTGTGTGTGTGTAGAGTATTTCTTTAAATTATTCGTTTATGCATTAAAATTCTACTTAGTTAGTATATAAAAGTATGATGAAAATTCCATTTAGAGTAAAAGTTAACCGAATTTTCTTAATTGTTCAATTATCGAAATTCTTTAAGGTAATAACTGTTCAAAAACTAAAAAATATGTTTAAATTTCTATTTTAAGTTGTTTATTCTGATTTTATATTTTAAAAAATATATATGAAGAAATCGGTTAAAAATTTAATATTTTTCGTTGTTTTGCTTAATTAATAATGTTCATGGAGGAAATGGTTGTCCAAAACTGGAATGCATGCTTAAATTTCTTTCTCTCAAATTGATATTCTGAAGTTTGAGTTGAAAAAATCGTAAGAAATCTGGTTTTTTCCCCAAAAACTTGATATTTTCCATTGTTTTTTACTTAATTAACAATACTCATTAAGGTTATAGCTGTTGAAAAACTAGGATGCATGTTTAACTTTCAACTTTTAAGTCGATACATTGATCTTGTAGTTGATAAAAATCGTAAGAAATCAGTCTTTTTCTATGAAATTTCGTATTTTTCATTGTTTTTTACTTAATTAACAATACTCATTAAGGTTATAGCTGTTGAAAAACTAGGATGTATGTTTAATTTTCAACTTTTAAGTCGATACTCTGATCATGTAGTTGATAAAAATCTTAAGAAATCAAATAAAATTTTATATTTTTCACTGTTTTGCTTAATTAAAAATACTCATTAAGATGATAACCACTTAAAAACTGAAATGTACGTTTAAGTTTTCTCTTAAGTTGATAAAAATCGTAAGAAATCAGTCTTTTTCTATAAAACTTGATATTTTCTATTGTTTTTACTTAATTAATACTACTCATTAAGATGTCTATCAAGCAAAATTCAAATATATGTTTAACTTTCTTGTGTTAAATTGATAATCTCATCTTGTAGTTGAAGAAATCTAAATAAAATAGTTAAAAACTGAGATTTTAATTGTTTCGCTTAATTAATAATACTCATTAAAATTACGGTTGTTCGAAATTCAAATATAAATTTAATCTACATCTTATAGTATTATTTCGAGCGGCGGGACCGCAGGGGGGGGACAGTTGCTGCGTGCTGCGGCTGCACCGCAGGAGGCACGGTGCCTCCGTGCCTCCTGCGGCTGTCCCTGTACTCTTATTTTCCTACTACTAGCATGAGAAGGTAGAAAAATCTGAAATCATTTGGCGTGCGAAAACTGCGCTCGGGGCAAAGCAAAATGTGGCGCCCCCCCCCCTTTCGCACGGCACTGCATATTGTCTGTCCTACACATCTTGATAACAATTAAGTCTAGTTAAAGCCCGGCTCGTCTATATGTAGAAAAACAATGCAAGCCTCATCTCGGGCCAGTACGAGCCTGCTAAAAAAATATTAAACCCGGGTTACACACAATATAATTCTCCGATGCTGATCTCTACAATGTAAAAGTTACATTTCTGTATTGATGTTGCCAAACTAGTATCGGCTGGTGACATACATTTATGCTTATTCTCATTAAACCCATATAATTAAAAATAGCTCATATTTTAACATTCCTGCGTAAATCTTTATAAAGGGCCAGTGGGCCAGCTAATTTTTTTTATGGGCTCGGCCCATATGGCCCTTCAATTTTTTTACCGGCTCGGCCCGTTCATTTTCTTTATTGGCCAGGCCTGTTGGAAAAATTATTCTAATTTTGATGGCCCGTTAGAAAATTCGGAATCATTTCGCCGACTCGGCCAGGCCCGGGCACGTGCATACGTCTAGGCTGGGTCTGACACGGACCGAAATTTAACTTTCATTTCGAGCCGAATTCCGACCAGGGAAAATTTGGTCAGTGCGGACTAGAGATAAATTCGGGCTCTTATTCCACAGCCCGGTCCCGTCTGAGCCAGAAACATTTTGCGAAATCAAAAGCAAAAGCCCGATAATGAAATTATACAGTAGAAAAATTGCATAATACTTATAAAAAATGTTCCAAAAGTAATTATAATTTTAAAGCTATTTTCTATATAAAAAAAGGCTATTAAACGAAAAATTAAATTTTAAAATGAAAATACACTTTACGCATAAAAGGATTCTCATACGTTGTCTCTGTTTCAGTAAGAAAATATTATGGACAATGGACATGTTAATAAAGTGTGTTTCATGAATAAATGCATGGAACCTGCAGAAAATACTATCTATTATTTGTCAAATCGAACAACATTTTTAAATTTTCAGTAAAAAATGCACATTTTTAACTATAACCATTTCATTCTTCATAACAAGCCTTCGTTATAGGCATGACACAGAAAATAACCTCAAATTAAAAGTTTTAAAGTTCAATACTTTTTTAGGAACAGAGGAAACACTACTCGATCGCAAGAATATGGAAAATACTTTTACTTATACTACGGCATTAGCAGAGATCCCAAAAGAAATGATAATTACTACAGTTATTTCTATATGAAAAGCGATTACGTCTTGTATACGTTGCATACACTAAAAATTTAAATTATTCGGTAACCTCAAAATAAAATCAAAAGAAAATATTCTTTTCGTGTTAGATGTCTAAATAATAATAATAATAATAAACGATCCAATTGCAAAATAATCTCTGCCACTAACAAAAATCGAGCTAAAGACAAATTCATTATTCCCGCCTTTTTTCGTAAGCGCCTGATCGTCGGTTGTCGGCAATGCTTAAAAATAAATCTACAGATGTAGATATGACTAATTCTTTTTTTTTTTTAATAGCATTCAAATACTAAAATAGAAAGAAAATCGTGCTTCACTTTCATTTTTATCAAAATAGATTTGAAAAGAAATAAGTACCATTGATTTGAAAAGAAATAAGTACCATTGATTTGAAAAGAAATAAGTACCAATTTTTAAAGGGGAAAAAAGTTTTTTACATTTTTCTATTCATCGATAAATAAAATTTTCAGATTTCAGAAAAAATGAGTCCTAATCAGTAGACCAGCATAAAAACGGAGCACGATCTCGTTTCGGACACGGGCTAAGTCTGAACCTGTGTCATCTCTAATGCAGACATCTAAGAAGAAGAAGAATGACTCCAGGCTAGACTCGATCTGGAAGAAAAATGTCAAACCCAACCCAAATCTGCAGAAAAAAATTATCATGATAGTATCAAATAAATGACGACCGAGTTCTGAATGCGGTAAGACCAGACACAGCCCGAGCCTCGCGAACTTAAAAAGGCGCGGCCCGGGGGGAGAGGGGGCGCCGGATTCTAGTTAGGATCTAACTCATTTCTTGCAAGGATGCATGTATTTTTGGGGAACTTTCATTAGCCCAAGAAGTGAAGACGATCGCCCCCCTCAGACCCGCCATTGGGCTCGACCCAAATCTGCAGAAAAATAATGATCACGATACGGCCCGATTCTGAAAGCGAGAAGACCTGACCCAGCCCGAGCCTCTCGCGAAATTAAAAAGGTGCGGGCCGCGCCGGACTCGAGTTAGTCTTCTATTCATTTCCTGGAGGATGCATGTCTTTTTAGAAACTTTTATTAGCCCAAGGGGGAGGGCGATCGCCGTTTCGCCCCCCCCCCTTAGATCCGCCATTGCTTCTCCCCCCTTATGGTCTGGTTCGATCCCAGACCGAGCGTTTACCTCAAGGAAGAACGAAATCCACGCCAGGCCCGCCCTGAAAAGAAAAGTGTGGCTCGATCCCGCTCTACAGGAAAAAGTAAGACTCGACCCGCCGCGGTTCTGAAAGTGTAAAGACCTGACCCAGTTCCGAGACTTAAAAAAACGCGGTTCGACCCGGGCCACGCCGGTCTCGAGTTTAAGTCCAATCTTTTTTCCGTGCGGGCATCTAATATTGTTTTCAGACCCTTTATTGGGCTCAAGGGGGGGGGGGGGGGCATCGCCCCTCCCCCCTTAGATCTGCCATTGTAAAACGCGCGTTTAGAAACTATCGTCAGTCGTTTAATCGAATTCTTTAGTGTGTCTAACGAAGCGAAAAGTGCTATGCACGCTACAATCTATTAATCTATAGAAAAATGCTGTGCACTTCAGTAATTTAACTGTAGTTGAAGTATCGTAACATCATTAAAATGCACCTCAAACTATTTTTTCTCGGTGATCATAACATAATTTTGTCCTTTTTGGCTCCCAGTATTCCAACTATAAATGCTACTTATTCTAAAGAATTCTATCGTAATCCATCCCATTGGCGTACATTAATATAATTGAAATATCGCAGCAACACTAAAATGACCGCAAACGAACGAGGAGGTGGCAGAACTGACAATCACCTCGTCGAGTTCACGGCTGAAATTCCAGAATGGACTTTACCCAGCGTTGAACTCAGGATTTGGCCTGGAGGCATATTAGCAAACCATACTTTTATTCATGTATGGACAAAATTAGAGCTTTGCTATTGGCTGCTGTAATCTGACGTATTCAAATCCCCCCCCCCTTCTTTCTAGCAATGAAAAGCATGTAGCGTAAAGGAAATAGTTACTTTTATCGACTAATCGTTATTTTAAAAAATGTAATCAATTTAAATTGCATGGAATGTATTAATACAAGATGTGTCTAGTAAAAGAGTGCAATATATTAGTGAAGGCATTTTTTAGTGAAGGGAGCATAAGTAGGCGATGAGATAAGTTGCTGCTTCTGCCGTCTATCGGTATAAAATGAAACCATATATTAAATTTAAGAGTTAGTTTCTTGTATTATACTCATTAAATTAAACCAATGAATTAATGTATAGATTTTCTTAAGTTTTAAATTCAAAATTTATATATAAAAAAAAAAAAGCAGAGATCTACATTTTTAGTTTTTAATGACTTTTAAAATTTTACTATTTATCACATTATTGCAAGGACATAAAGGCTAATCATTATTAAGTTTTATAAATAGTAAAGCTTTTAAAATATGAAATATTAATAAATAGCACTGTATGAATAATAAAATCGTAAAATTTATATTATTTTTTAAATGTTTTTTTTTTACAAATTTTTTTTTTTACAAAAAGAATACAATAGTTGACGAGCTGTTTGTCTGAATTCTGGCTGTGGTACCACTCCAACTATATCGGAAAAATTTATGCTAAAGACATATTTTCCTTAATGACAATGTCTTTTTTATTTCCAGTTGACTTCAGTCCTTCTACAAATATTATTGTTTCTTTAATTTCTTGAACTACACAAAAGTATACATATTTTTCCGTATTTCTTTTTCCTCCGATTATTCAGACAAATATAAATTATCCCTATTTCACTTCAGATTCTTCTGGGATAAAGTATTGGGCCCCTGGCCCACTATTGGAACAACTTGAAATTTAATGACCCAGAAGTTGGCCACCCCCTAAACTTAATAATGTGTTAGTTTCATATCTTTTAAGCATAAGGAATAAAGTATTCATTTGTACAATGTATTAGAAATATGACAGTTTAATATAAAATACAATATACTTTCAAAGAAAAAAATATTGAATGAAAACTTACCTCTTAAGGAAAGCAATAAGAATGAGCCACAAAATCCTTGTATTTTAAGACTGGAAGAAAAACATCCTTCCAGTTCAAAAACTATCAGAATACTGAAATTGTTCTTTTGTCTGATAACAGATAAGGGTTATAGTCAATCAGCAGTTAGTTTGTTATCTGACAGGGGTGACTAGAAAACTTGTTTTTTAACTTTGAAAGTTGGTGGCCCACTATAGGTATGTGGCCCACTACTGGTACACTTACCTTATATGACCTTTTTTTTTAACCAAGAGATAAAAATTTTGATATATAACCAGTTAGTTGATTATTTATCAGAATTAATTTAAATAAATAGTGTGTTTCTTTGTTGTTCTTGTTACTTTTTACATAAAGATCATTAGTTTTCTTTATTAAAACAAGTGAATGGCTACTGTAAGAATTGTTTTGAATAAATTGTATTTTTTTTTTTTTTTTTTACAAAAAATATGATACATTTTTTTAAAAAAATCTCGATTAATCATTTCTTAAGCATAAAATCAGAATCTTATTAAAACTACGATTTGTGATGGGTTTTTACATTAAAATTTTCGTCTTTTTTTTTTTTTTTTCAAAAATCATAAATTAAAAATAATCTTATGTACAGTCACCACAAAAAAATCTTGGCACTTGAGATTTTAGACGTTTTGTTGAATATCTAGAAATATACATGAGGAATTATTCTGAAACTTCAGGTATGTAAACAATATAGCACAGGTCATATATTTTCGTGAAATCTTTTTGCCGAAGTCCCATAGGGGACCGTCAAAAAATTGAAAAAGAATGAATATCTTTTGGATAATCCTGTCAAAACTAATGTAGCAAAAGCATGCAAACTGCGGATTATCATTAAGTGACTTATTGTAATTATGTGTGATCATTTTTATGCGGATAGAATGTATAGTCGTAGAGAAATTAAGGTTTTTATAAAAACAGTCCAAATTTTTTCAAAGTTTTTAGCTTATTATTTGCAGAGTTCTTAATATAAAATAATGTTTTTTCCTGAAAATATGACAAACAATATTATGCATAATACCCTGCAACCAGAATTAAAAAAAAATAATTGTATTAATAATGAACAGGTTTACTAAATAAATTTTCATTGCGCATGCGTAAAAGGGTACACGACATTTCGGTCCCGCCGTTTCGGTCCCGAGACATTTCGGTCCCTGGCCATTTCGGTCCCAAGACATTTCGGTCCCTGGCCATTTCGGTCCCTGGCCATTTCGGTCCCTTGCCATTTCGGTCCATGGCCATTTCGGTCCCTTGCTATTTCTTTACCGGCCACCTTATAACTTGGTTTCTGATAGATGAAGGCCTTCTAAACGCTGTAAGCTCAACATTGTTCTGGCTTTTTTTAATATTTTCATTCTCCTGCCCCCCTTCCCTCAAATTTTATACAAAGCTGAATATAATAGTCCAATAAGTTTAATCTATTGTAACTCGTGATAATACAATCACAGCAAGTTGAAAATTTGATTAAATAATGTTATATAATTTTACCCTGTCTTTATTATTATTATTTAACATAATGAATATTTTAAGTTTTATCATATATTCTTTGTATTAGGTATTTTATCTATACAAAAAACTAAAATACATATTGTTAAAAAATAACAAAACCTTGAAAAACGAAACTAAAACTATTAGTTTTGTATTTAATTTAACACTTTTTAGATGGATGAAAAACTAACCGTTTTTAAGGGGCGGAGTGGGAAAACTCTCTGGATTATACACTTAAATAATTGTAACACTTCCATCACCCGCTCAAAACAGAAATAATCAGAGTAACACAAGGAGACAATGGAAAGAAAAAAGAGAACTTACAGTTTCTTTTTCGTCTGCATTCACGTTTATTTCAGACGTTGGCGCTCAGTTGACATCCCGCTGACACAACTATATCACATTTAAGATTCAATCTTGTCTAACAATATGGGGTTTTCTACAATATACCCCAAAACAAAATTTTTACATCTCTTTTCAGCGAGAAAACTTATCAACATAATAACATCTGGAATTCGCTGACACAACAAAAAATGCTTTGTACTCAGAAACATTACATATACATACAATACTGGACACACAGTGCCATCTGGTGAATGAAAATTACAAGTACATATTCAAATACTCTTTTTACAAATTACCATAATTATTTTGATTATTCATAAATTTAAACAGAAAATAAAAACACTTACCATTATAAATCACACAAAAAATATCAAAAATTACCAAAAAATATATAAATAGACACAGTTTACATATTAAGATACATTTATACATAATGTTAATATTAGATAAATATCCGTTCTTTAAATCTTTGCTGCTGCCATCTACCGGCAAAAAGTCATATCACCGTCTTTTCTCAACACTCCCACCTTTTTGATTAGGTGAGAGCCAAATCAAAAACTACACTTTGTCACTGGTGCAGGCGCACACTTCTAAAGGGTAAATTTTACGGACGGGTCGAAGCAGTATACCATTTGCAGTTTTGAGTTTGACAACTCTTACACGACCGTCTCTACCTGTACAAAGCTCTTGCACGCGAGCTATTGGCCAGTTGACACGTTTGATGTTGTCCGCACCAATAAGTACGATGTCTCCTTTCTGAATACACACACCGTCCGTTTGGCCATGTTTTAGCGCCAGTTGGCTAAGATATTCCTTTCGAAATCTTATGCGAAATTGTTCACGAAGATCTTGACACCTTCGCTGTCGAACAAGCAGTTTATTTTTGTCTATGATATCGAGATCTACAACGCCTGATGATCTAAGGTCGCGCAAAAACATCGACGGAGTCAGAGGTTGGAGATCTTCCGCATCATTGGACACGTACGGGTCATTCCATGCCAAATCAACCAGTGACTCAACCTGACTCTTTCCGATTTCAATGAAACTGCTAGGGATCATTCTCTATGATGATATAAATTAGAGCATATTTTTATTTTTTGTTTATTGCTTTAAATTTTTATACAATTAATTATTTAAATTTTGAAAAATCATCATTTTTTGACTTGCATGAACATTTTCAATTTTGAATTTCTCAAGTTCTATCAAACATAGAAAATTTTATGACCACTCATTTCAAAGAGGAGTTTATAAGGTTTAATTTGATATGCAAGTCGACTATGTATAGTTAAAATAAATAAAATTTAAAATTTTTAAAATTTTTAAATTTTAAAAATTTTTAGATAGTCATTTTTAAAAATTTTGAAAAAATTGTATGTTTGTTGTAATATTATAAGCTTTAAATTCTGAAGTTTTTAGAGTGGGATCTCAATGGAATCAGGAGTTATTAAATAAAAACAAACATTACCATTAAAATAGCAATTTAATTCTGTCTATTTTGTTATTTATTTATGATTTCTATGGTAATTTTCAGCTTTTATTTCATAACTCCTGATCCCATTGAGATCCCACTCTAAAAATTTCAGAATTTAAAGCTTATAATATTACAACAAACATACAATTTTTTCAAAATTTTTAAAAATAACTATCTAAAAAATTTTCAAATTTTAAATTTTAAAAAATTTAAATTTTTATTTATTGTCTGAGCGTAGCGAAGTCTTATACTCAGAGTACGTAACGATATTAAAAGTCAAAAAAATTCTTTCGTCAAGCAAATCTCAAAAAGTACTTGTCGGATTTCGATTCTGTTTGTACCAGAAGGTACCTATGAAGGTAATCTGGTGAATGCACCTACTTTTAAAAAATAATTCCAAATAGTTTAAAAATTATATTTAAAAAACTGATAAAAAAGCACAATTTATTTGCATACGTCACAGAAATTTGGTGTGCGTGATTTTCACAAGCTGGATATTTTCGTAGATAACCGAATCAGTACATGGAGTAAATAGTACTCATTTACGCACTCAGAAATATTGAATGCAATGAAACATTTTAAAATTTTATCATGCAGGAAAATAAAACTGTTATTTTTTTATTTTAAAGACAATGTCATAAAAACTTAATAGCATTTTCGATAGCTAAAAGAATATTTTATATATTTCGTGTGTGAAAATTAGAAACAATTACGTTTTTAAATAAAAAGTTTCTTTTATGACATCATTTTCCCTTTATATTTATTTTTATAACATGGTTTCTTTTAACTTATATTTCGTTTGTGTGTGGAAGTCAATTCTGGTCACTAATTTTTCGGCACGGATGCCACACGCGCATCAGACTTGGCGCATTTTTTTTCAAAGCCCATTTGGCGAAAACTGCGTTTTCAAATAACGCTTACATACACATTTTTAGATTATTTTCTATTATCAAAAAGAACTTACAGTAAATAAAATAACAATAATAATTAATAACTATAAAAAGAAATATTTTATATAATTAAAAAATGGAAATGAAAGTAAATAAACATTTTATGAGTAAATAAACAAATAACAAATAAATAAAGCCGGGTTACCATCTCAGGTACAATAATGCCATTTTGACGCCAGTTATGGTGCCATTTTGGCCATGGTGCATATGTGACATCTTTTCCCATTTTTCATCCATTTCCTGTTGGCATACAACTTTGAAATTTGGAATGTGTATGCATACCTGGGAGCAATACTGGAATTAGACATTGATTTTTTTTTTTTTAATTCGATCCAAAAAGGGGCAACGGGGGTTATTTTTTTAAGATTTATACAATTTATACTGCATAAAGGAGCCCCTTACCTATTTTTATATACAAGAAGAAGTAAGTGGCATGTAAAAACAATTATAGTATACATAAATAAAATTCTTGAAATAATATACTAGAGATATAAGCACCGGATTTAGCGAGATTTTTATGCCAATTAGGCGAAAACATCGTTCTGATTACCAGATACATATAGCATGCTATAATAACATGTTATTTATTTCAAAATAAAAAAAGGAATAAACGAAACATTTTCTGTTATTAAAAAAAAAGAAATAACAACCAATAAATGATAATATTTTTAAAACAAGCAATTTATTATAACATTTATATGATAACCATGTTAGGCAACTGAACGCTATTTTGGCTCCAATTAGGTATCTTGGTGTGTATAGGGCATATATGTGCCATATTTATTTGTAAAACTGAGCATGAACGTTTACCAAGTGTGTTTTCATAGCCGCTTATATCTTTTTGCAACATAGCGCACCTTTCAAAGCCAAAACAGCACAAAAGAAAAAAATCAATATTTGCAGTATTTTTATTTTATTTAATTTTTTTTTAATGTAATGCACATTTTGTAATTAGTAGGTTCGATAATCAGACCTCGTTTTTTTTGCTTTAAAAGATGATATTTTATACGACGTCTTTTTTGGATTCGTCGTTTTTTCATATTTGATAGTATGCGTCTACTCGTTTTGTAACTTTTTTTTTAACTTTCTTCTTTATTAACAGCGACATTTAAATTTCCTATTTAAATAAAAATTCTTCTAAATGGAAATAATTTTGTTAAAATAAATAAAAGAAGGAAATGCGGACATCTATTGCTCAAAGCACAAAATTTTTCCTATTGAGTTAATAAAAATCAGTAAAAACATAATTTTTATGATGATAAAAAGGTGACTTATGTAATAACAGAGTCATATATTATGTACGTTATGGATACCACGTTAAGTATGAATATTTTTCCACCATTTAATAAATAATAATAATAATAAAATAAAATGCGGAAAGACCAAAGTCTATATTTCACTGAAAACAACAACCATTTTCTAAATGCTTTAAAAAATGGCCAATGAAAAGTGATATTTCAAAAGTATTATGAAATTAGTTAAAAACCATTTACCTAAATGAATAAAAGATTTATATTTTAATGAAATAAATGGGATTTGAAAAAATTATTGGAAATTTATCACCATAGATGTATCAATATTACAATCAGTACTTTGTATGCAAAATGGAACAATTAGCAATACTTTTTGTACCCGAAAAATGGTCGTTGCTTTTTTTAAGGTTAAAAAGTAGATTACGAAATATTCCTATACAGAGATGCCAAGCCCCCGCTTATTGCATAGCAGAATTTTCTTATAGGAAAAGTTATTTTTTAAATCTGCAGAATGTTCCAGTTTAATAAAACATTTTCTGTATTAAAATATCTGTATCCAAAATGCCGGAGACTTGGGAGCTCTGCCTATAAGAATCACGGTACCTTTTTTAATCGGATTCAAATTTAGTGAAGACTACGTTTTTTGGCCAAAAGCAGCTTTTTTCCACATGTGTAACTACGATACAATTCCTTGATACTGAAATAAAATGTTTTGACTTATGCTATTATTGCTTCCTCTTATTTATTTATTTGAATTTTAAATAAGATGACTCAAAATCGTGTTTTTTAAATGTACGGAAAAAATCCATTTCGACGGAGGGCGAAAAGAACAATATTTTGCGATTTATTATCTGCGCTTGGCTAAGTGTCTTACTACCTTGTATTTAATACTCTTCACAATACTTCGCTGTTATATGGACTTTGGCTCTTTTATAAAAAGTTTGACGTAATTCAGGCTTAAGAAAGTGAGTTTTTTACTGAATAATACAAATAAATGAAAAATGAATATTAAGAAATACTAAGAAAAGAAAAATGAAGCATTATATTGATCTTTGTATATTTAAAAATGCATCTGATAGCACTAATTAGATAATTTATGTATATAATAGAAGATAAATAGCTTTTGATTCTATATTTCTATGCTATAAAGCAATAACGTTTGTGTGCTTTTCGTTATCATTGGGAGTACCTAGCCGATTTAAAAAATAATGTGGGCAAAAAATGTTGGTAACCATGTTTGCTGCAAAATATACTATATTTTGCGTAGGAACAATAATCACCATCAAACCATCAATGCACTAGCAAAAAAAAGTTCTAAAATTGAGAATTCTTTAATGTTGATATGACTAAAAATTTATTTATTTTTTTTTTTGGGGGGGGGGACTTTTAAGATATAATATTCTCGTTATGAACGATTTCTAAAACATTCGACAGTTTAAATTCACAAATTAAACTTTTTTTTTTCTAGAAAAACTTTTAAACCCAATTTATTGAGAATATTGCAATTTCTAGGATACTGTTGGGGTTAGAAACTAGAACTTTGGCATCACAGTAACTTATAAGATGTGAATGCTCGTTTAGGACAAATTCTTAAAAAAGGATTCCTTAATTCTTATCGACAACCTCATGGCATCCATGGAAAACAGATGTTCAACAATATAAACTATTCAGACGGATCTCACACCATATAAAATACACTCCATTCTGTTCAAACATAATAGTTTATGTTATTTATAGTTTCTCAAATCGGTGCGGAGCTTCTGTTTATCCCCATGACATCATTTCAAAATGTTATATTTCCAATGTTGGAAATTTTGGTGTTTTATTTTCTGTATTACTTTTAACATTTTGCATATTTCCAATTTTATATCAATGTATGGTTTGCTTTCCCTTTTATAAAAATAGTATATGCAATTTTATATATAAGATTTTGTAATTCTATGATTCAATATGCTTATTTTCATCATATTTTATCACAATGAATGACCGATTAAAGGTAACATCTCATTTTCTTTACTTGTCGCAAGTTATTAAATGTGTATTCTCGGCAACATAGCTCAGACTAATCCCTCTGAGGGAAGTCCTAGTTTTAACTATACATAGTCGACTTGCATATCAAATTAAACCTTATAAACTCCTCTTTGAAATGAGTGGTCATAAAATTTTCTATGTTTGATAGAACTTGAGAAATTCAAAATTGAAAATATTTATGCAAGTCAAAAAATGATGATTTTTCAAAATTTAAATAATTAATTGTATAAAAATTTAAAGCGATAAACAAAAAATAAAAATATGCTCTAATTTATATCATCATAGACAATGATCCCTAGTAGTTTCACTGAAATCGGAAATGGTCAGGTTGAATATTGAATTTTTTTTGGTTGATTTGACATGGAATGACCCGTACGTGAGGGGGCGGCAATTAATGACATCTTCGACGTCACATATGATTGTAAGAAGCTCCTCATAATTCACTGATGCTTGCCCTAGCACTCTCACAAGCAGATTTTTGGTGGTGCGAACCAATCGCTCTCACCATCCACCCCACCATGCAGCAGTTGGTGGAATAAATTTCCACTGAATGGGATTTAAGGTCTCATGGGAGACTACTTTCTCCCAATCAATTTTCTTCAATGCGGCTGACGTTCCAATAAAATTGGTGCCGTTGTCCGTATATATAATCGATGAACGGCCTCTGCGTGAAATGAATCGGCGCAGTGCTTGTATAAAGTATTCTGTGCTTATAGAAGTAACGAGTTCTAAATGCACACATCTATACACAGCACACGTAAATAGAACAACCCATGCTTTTATTTTATTTCTGAGGATCAGGGGGCCACAGAGATCCACTCCTGTAATTTCAAAGCTAAATGCATCTCGAACTCTGTCTAATGGCAATTGGATGGGTGCAGTAGTTGGCGGCTTTGAGGTAAACCTCTTGCAGGATAGGCAATTCTTTACTACCGTTCTAATCGTACGTCTAGCCGCAATAATCCAGAAATTCTCACGTAGAATAACCATGAGAGTTTGGATGCCTGCATGCGAATTGTTTAGATGAAAGTCTCTAATGAGACAATGTACAACGTGATGTTTCGAAGGCAGCAAAATGGGATACCTAAATGCGTAGTGGTCATCCCGTTCTACTATTTTAGTCTTTACTCTTATAAGGCCCCTCTGATCTCTTTCAGTCATCAGACCATGAACTGAGTCTCCTGTCTCTGAGCAACTTTCTGCCTGAACAAGTGAAAGAAGTGTGATTTTAGATTCCTCAATTTCATAAGCAGATAGAAAGGGTTCTTTATTAACGTTACGTTTCAAACAATTATTGCTAAACCTTTTCACCCAACTTAAAACCCTTATCATCTTCGAGAATTTAGAGAATCTCTCATACCATTTAATTTCTTGAGGATCCTTTACAATATTAATATTTACATTTACATTTACTCCTTTCCTGAGTTCAGAAAAAATTAAAGTTTCATCTGGCTCTATTTCTAACTTTGGCCAGTTATCTCTATGTTCTTTTAGCCAACTAGACCCATACCACCACTTATATTCCATAAACCGAAGAGGGGAGCAACAGCGAGACGGCAGATCTGCCGGATTCAATTGGCTCGGAACGTAAGACCACTGACTTACTTCTGTAGCTGCACAAATTTCCTTCACCCGATTACCCACGAAAGTTCCCCAACTATCGTTTCTTTTAATCCATGATAACGCGGTGGTGGAATCGGTCCAAAAATATTTTGGGCAGTCCTGTAGCGAGAGCGCTTCTGTAACATATTTAGAGAGACGCGCCCCTAAAACACACGACATCAGTTCAAGTCTCGGAATTGTCATTTTTTTTAATGGGGCTACTCTCGTTTTAGCCATAACTAAATTCACATAAATTGCCCCGTCGTGCTCGCATCTCAAAAAAATAACGGTCGCATAGGCATGTTGGCTTGCGTCACAAAAAACATGGAGTGACCAGGAATTTCTATCTCCAAATCATATGCGCCGGGGCAATTTCAAATCTGTAAGTATTCCCAAATTGTGATACCATTTTAAGAATTTAATTTTGATCTCTTCGGGTAATGGGGTATCCCAATCAACTTTTACTGTCCACATTTCTTGAAGCAATAACTTGGCAGTCAATAAAACAGGTGTCAGGAAACCTAATGGGTCAAAAATAGTCTGTGTTAGAGACAAAACCTCTCTTTTTGACAAATTTTCTGAAATCGGTAAATTTTTAATGCTAATATGTAGGTTATCTTCATTCCTGTCCCACATAATCCCCCAAACCGATACTGGATCCTCTAACTCAGATTCGGTCCCCCAAACCTGCGATATGGCACCTGTATCTGCCTCAATGTAATTACAGGTCCACATGCGCAACTCCATCTTTGCTTCGGCGAGAACTTTTGTAGCATATTTTATGAACTCTTCAAGCTCTTGCACATTGTCAACGGATGTTACGCAATTATCTATATATAAAGATTTGTCTATTTTCTGAGCTAAAAACCTCTTTTCTTCTGGTACCTGTGACAAATGGTACCTTATGACAGCTCCCAATAAGAATGGACTGGAAGTGACTCCAAAAACTACTCTGGTATGGCGGAGAACTTTTATAACATTATCTTTCTCCCACCATAAAAATCTCAAAAAATCCCTATCTTCTTTTTTCAGTTCTATTTGCAAAAATGCGCGCTTCACATCGGAAGTCACCCCAATGCTCTTTTCCCGAAATCTTAACAAAATCGAAGGAATTTCTTCGATTAAATTTGGCCCTTTAAATAAGCAGTCGTTGAGAGAAGGAGCTCTACCTACTTTGCACGACGCATCGAAAACCGGTCTTATCTTAGTAGTTGCACTATCGCGCTTAAACACTGGGTGATGGGGGAGATAATGTCCCTTACTCTCTATTTCTGCATCTGGAACTATTTCAATTATGCCCTCTTCCATCCATTCATCGAAAACCCTATTATATTCCTCAAATTTATTCAAAGATTTAAGTTTTCGAGAAACACTAAAAAGCCTCTTTTCTGCAACATGACGATTCGATGGCAACTCAGCGTTGGTTCCCAACCAGGGTAAGCCCACGCAATAACGACCCTCTTCATTTTGAGTAAGGGAATCTAAGAACTATTCCCGGGCCATTTCTCCCTCCGCTGCTTTAGTCAAATTTTGTGGCCCATCTGATATTCCGATTGCTTCTAAATTCCAAAGATCGGAAATTTTGAAATCTCTAATGGCCAAATTTGTTCACAAAGTTGTTGCTCCTTGCTCTTTCAGAGGCGAAAATTCATCCATGCGCCGCAAACGGCCCAACCCAATTTCGTGCAAACTGCTGTCAATCCCCCTTTTAATTGCTTGACTTGACCCGTGAGAATTTTACCATATATGTCACTCCCTATAAGCATCTCAATTTTAGGAGGATTCGCACCTATGTCAGATAACCAAATTTTATTATTTTTCAATTCTCTCAAAATTGGCCCTCTAGGTAAACTCGGGATTTCACCACAGATTACGTCTTGGCTCAAAAAATCAAATCCTAAATCTGGAAAATTCCGTTGATTTAGCGAACACAATTTTACTCGATATTTGTTATGCAATTTCGGAGCCGTTCTAGCACCCCCGAATAAAGTATGAGCTAAGTTTTCTTTAGAAATGATTGGCAGACCTAATTCGGCTGCCAGAGACTGTAAAATGTATGACTTTTGCGAACCGCAATCCAGAAGTACTCTGACCTTTTTCACTATATTCTTACCCGCGACTTTTACACGCAAAGTCATTAATGCTACTTCCGCGGTGCATGTTTGTTTAGCAGCAGTCATTTGTACAGTTTCCGTTACCCCCTTGTCCTTCGGCGGTTCCCCTTTTCTATGCATTTTTGGACAAAGTGAAATAAAATGGGGTTTACCACAACAATAGCACCGTACAAATTGCTTGCAAAATTTGGCAACATGATTAGGCTCTAAACACTTAAGGCAACACCTTTTATCTTTGATCTTCGCAGTTTTTTCTTCTAATGTTAATAAACGGGCTTCGTAACAATTTTTACTCTCGTGACTTTTGTCACAAAAAATACACGAACGTTCTTTAATCGTAAGAAAATTTGATGCAGTAGGGATATTGGGTTTTTTTAATTTATTTCTATCTCTATCATGATACCCTTCCCTGCGATGGTTATTTTCGAAACCACTGCGTGCTAATTTTAACCTCCCCTCGCCTTCCACTTCAGCTTTCAGGAATTTCATCAAATTCGTTAGACGAGAAAGATCTGACCCTTCGGGTTGATTAAAAAATGCACTTCGCTGCCACGCTTTTAGGACGTCATCCGTAAGACTCGATTCCACCATCGGATAAAGCCATGACGTGTTCTCGCTTGACTTTAGCCCTAATGATTCTAACGCCCTTAACTGAGCTTCAATTTTCTCATAAAGTTTATCAAGGGGTAATTTATTTCTATTATCTGCTTTTACATTAGAAATAATTAATTTAATCAATTCCCTTACATAAACCTCAATCAATAACTCCGGTTTTCCAAAACGTTCTGTAAGTGCCATAACTGCACTTTTATAATTATCCGAAGTAACCGGGTAACTGTCAATAAATTCCTTCGCGCGTGACCCTTGTATCATACTCTGAACTAAATAAGAAAATTTATCCCTATCGTGTAAATCCCCATCCTCATGAATTTTCTGAAATTGGCTCCAAAAGGGCAACCAATTAATTAGTTCCCCATCGAATTTCTTTAATTCTATTTCCGGTAATTTATAAGACTTCATTTTATTACCTGTAGTACTAAACACATCGTCTGGCCTCGTATCTATCTGAAATCCCTCCGGAATTTTACATTTCTCATTAAACAGGCGAGACAACGTAATAAAATCATCTGAATATGCTTCCCTATTTTCTATTTCACTCGAAACAAGCTGGTCCGCCGCACTGCCGTTCCTCGGTTATTAAATCTAAGATTTTATTATCTAAATCATTTAACTCTGTCTGAATATTTTGTAATTTTGTATACTTATCTCTAACAATAATATCACTATCTTCCTTTGCAAGTTCTGTTTTTAAAATATTAGCAGTACGGGTGAATGATGACCTGACGCCTGTCCTTTTAAGCTTAAGAGCCTCCATTTTATCTAAAACACTATGATTACTATTTCCCAAAAATATTATGTACAACTATGTTCCAAAACAACATTAAAATTAATATATTCACAAAATTACAAATTTCAATAAATACATTAATATTCTAACTCAAATATATATATATTACTCTTACAAAATCATAAAACAGAGAGTTATAACTATCATACAACCAAAAAACATCCCACTCTCCAAGTCCCTGTTCGGGCGCCACGTAATGTTAAAAAATAACAAAACCTTGAAAAACGAAACTAAAACTATTAGTTTTGTATTTAATTTAACACTTTTTAGATCGATGAAAAACTAACCGTTTTTAAGGGGCGGAGTGGGAAAACTCTCTGGATTATACACTTAAATAATTGTAACACTTCCATCACCCGCTCAAAACAGAAATAATCAGAGTAACACAAGGAGACAATGGAAAGGAAAAAGAGAACTTACAGTTTCTTTTTCGTCTGCATTCACGTTTATTTCAGACGTTGGCGCTCAGTTGACATCCCGCTGACACAACTATATCACATTTAAGATTCAATCTTGTCTAACAATATGGGGTTTTCTACAATATACCCCAAAACAAAACTTTTACATCTCTTTTCAGCGAGAAAACTTACCAACATAATAACATCTGGAATTCGCTGACACAACAAAAAATGCTTTGTACTCAGAAACATTACATATACATACAATACTGGACACACAGTGCCATCTGGTGAATGAAAATTACAGGTACATATTCAAATACTCTTTTTACAAATTACCATAATTATTTTGATTATTCATAAATTTAAACAGAAAATAAAAACACTTACCAATATAAAAAACACAAAAAATATCAAAAATTACCAAAAAATATATAAATCGACACAGTTTACATATTAAGATACATTTATACATAATGTTAATATTAGATAAATATCCGTTCTTTAAATCTTTGCTGCTGCCATCTACCGGCAAAAAGTCATATCACCGTCTTTTCTCAACACATATTTTATTGATTGTTTTAGCACACTTTCTTAGAATCTATAAATTAGTGATTTCCTAACTAGGCGTGCTACGAAAATTTTTTGTTTAAAAAATAAAAATGCTCCGAGAACCTTTTTTATGTAATAATTATTAGTTGCATTTTTTTTTTCACAGTTTTCTCACTTCATGAAGACAATTTTTGTGAATTAATTTTATTGAAAGTGGGCTTATTTCTTTGTAATAAAATGATTATTTTTCAATTTTATATAATAATGTAATTATTATTTTAAATAATTTTATTTTCAAATTTTAACTGACAAAACTAAGCTTTTTTAATTTATCATTTATTTATTTATTTATTTATTTATTTGCATTACCTTTTCGTTCCCACTTTCACAGAAAAAAAAATTGACAATTCTTATTTTAATTTTATTCTTGATTGAATTAATAGTTTTAAATTTCAGTAACTTTAAATATAAAATAAATAAACAGGTAAACAATAAGTTTCAGTTTATAACTACTACAAAACATAATGATAAATTGAATATAAAACAGATTATTTATTGAGTTTATTTAAAGTAAAATTCGAAATGCGTATTAATAATTTTATCAATTTAATTAAATAAAGATTCATTAAATTAAAAATACATATATTTAATAAAATATTAATTTGATTTTAATTTTAAAATCACTAACTGTTTTGAGATTTAATTTATAGCAATTATTCATCACCATAAGTTTTTATTCAAAAATTATTATTTATTTCAAAAAAGGAAATTATTATTATTATTGAAAAATCAGTAACGTAACGTAATAATTAATTAAACATAATAATGCAACACTGTAACAATGCGTAAAAATATTTCTTAACAGTGTTAGGTAACATTATTATCCAGATGCAAATTTAAATTTTCTGAAACAAAGTTATAGTTTACAGTTCGCAAAAAGCAATCATATATTAATTAATTATTTTTAAAGAGTAAGAAAAATATCATAAACTAACCAATAAATGAATAAATAACATATTTATTTTGAGAATCCTTATAATTTTTATATATCCTAATGAACTTGATAACATTATAGTAGCTGAAATTTAAAAAATATGTTTTTTCATTTTTGCTATAATAAGAGCTATAAACTAGATTTTAAACAAGTAATTGATAAATAAGTCACTTAAACAATTAATAGTTAAAATAATTTTGAATTCTTATTAATAAATATGTTTGATAAAAATAATTTAATTTAAAATTTTTTTTTAATTTAACAACATAATTATTAATGCTTTAAAATTTTCTAAGATTATGTTAATCATTTAATAAAATAATGTATAACATTAAGTAAGAAACAAATCAAAACCGAGTGCCGGGAATTTTTAAACACTTATAATTTTTTATGTTGGTGTTCCTAAAAAAATTTGAAATATATGCATATAGGTACCAGCTAAGTACTACTATTAACCTCTTTTAAGCAAAAATTCTGCATTCCAATCAATTGTCAACGCCCATCTGAACAAATAGTCATCTTTATACAAGATAGCTAGAAAAGCTAGGTAGTTAGCTTTATTCTACTTATCTTGATCTTTATACACTTGTCAGATGAAATCCCTCATTCTATAATACAATGTCCTTTTTACTCTGCAGTTCAAATGCGGACGGACCTCCCAGATTTGACTTGTGTTTATTTCGCTCGTAGTTTTTGAATGTAATAAAAAGCATAAAAAGTGTTTAATGTATTAAAAAGGATTTGTAATTCCTGCATTGTTATATGTAAAAAGGTTGTTACACGTAAAAAGTTATTTCGTAGCAATAATTGTTATATGTAAAAAGATTAACGCAAACTTTTAAATAGTTTTTTTAATAGCGAAATAAAATAATTATTTAAAAAATAAAATGTTTTAGTCAATCCCGATGCAGAACTTAAAAAATAATGTGGCTTTATCACAATTCCATGTTAAAAACCCCTTAAAAAAATGTAAAATGCCATAATCTAAAAATGATGTGCCATTAAATAATAGAATGAAATAAAGATTTCTAAAACTATTTGCAGATTTTTTTTTCATTATTAAACACATATTGTACAAATTATATGCAACTGAAAATGTGTAGGCCATGGACATTTGCTTAAGCAAATTAAATTCGACTTATACGTGTTTTTAAATTACCAGATCTTCATGATTGAGGAACTTCTATATAAATCCACAGAACAATCCTCCCCTCACTCCTGAAAACAATTACTTCTGTCATATGAAATTTGCATGGCGTTTGGATCCGCTGCAATATGTTTGAGTTTGGATCCGAGTTATACGTGTAAGCGGTTTTTGGGTATTTGTTACTTCTAATTAATCGCATTACACTAAAACTTTATGTGGCTTTCAGTTAAAAAACCAGTGTTGAATTCAGACACTTTTCTCCGGGAGGGACTTCTGTGGCTCCGGGGGGATTCAATAGAGTCCTGGGGGGATTGCACTTTTTTACCACTGAAAACACAAAATCTCAAAATTTCCGGGGGGGGGATTGATAGCTCTGGGGGGAATGACCCGCCCCTGAATTCAACACTCTAAAATGTTCCCTATAAAATTATGTCAGATATTTCCCGTGCACAAAATTTCAGCTTGCTGGAGAAGGGACCGAAATGTCTGAGGACCGAAATGTCTCGGGACCGAAATGGCCATGGACCGAAACGTCTCGGGACCGAAACGTCTCGGGACCGAAATGTCTCGGGACCGAAACGTCTCTATCTAATCTAAAATGTTTTTACTATGATTTTTATTTACGATTACTTTTTTCTTTCTTTTTTTAGATTTTACTATATCTTGGCTACTCTCACTCTTCGCTATTTTGCTGACTGAACTCCATTAATAAATTTGAGAATACTACGCCTATGAATATACCAGTACAATTATTCTTAGAAATTAATATTTATGCTTATCTTTCTGCCAATGATGATTTATTACAGTCGTAGATGATTTTTCCCTGTCTTAATAATTCAACTCTTCAAATATAAAATTACATAGCTAGGATTATTCGTTTACAGGATGAGTTAAACGCACAAGTTTTAACACAGCTGATGCTTAAAAAAAAAAAAAAAAAAAACAGCGATTATACAGAACTACTGATAAAAGAGAAAGGAAAAGAGAAAGCGCTTGTACTATATTAGAAATGTGTGAATTAGGGGGGGTAAAAGGAGACAGCAGACTGCTATTCAGTGAAATTTTTGCTGACCTTGAAAGGGTTCGTGACCATTACCCAAAAGTAATGTCATCCTCATTTGGACCTCCAACCGATTGACCATTCCTGGATATGGAGGAAGAACTTTTACTGATAGCTCGGAAATTCACAGAATCGGAAAGCACAGGACCGAAACTAAGGGGAAATGTCCCAAATCCACAAATCTATCAATCAAGGGTGTGACACGGTGCGTCAACTATCTCATTAACTAGATGGTTGCCGGAAATAATAAAGAGGTTGAGAACTCTTTACTTTTACGCAAATTCTTTGCCAGAGATGGTCCCTTTTCAGCTAAAGGATATTGATGGTAATTGCCACATGTTCTCTTTGCTTTAGCAACTAGAAATAATCATTTTAACTTCCGCAAAAATGCACGTGTTGCATTTATCTGTTATTTTGCAGTATTTGCTTTTTATGGAAGGCTCTTAAAATGCTGTCCTTTAAACCTGAATGGAAATTGAAACACTTTCTGTTTAAAACTAAATTTATCTTTTTTAAATTATTATATTAAGATAATTTTTATACATTATTATTAAAATTGAGTGAAATTAGGATTTATTATTAAGATAATTTTTATATATTATTATTAAAATTGAGTGAAATTAGGATTTATTATTAAGATTAATTATTGCTTCTTGCTTCTTGAAAATAACTACACTGGCAATAGCTAATAAAATTTAAACTACAGCATAGATTCCTTTAAGATTTCTCATATTCCCACGCATCCATCTCATCTTTTCTTTTACTTGAGTTATTGTACCTATAATTTGACAACTTTTAATTTTTCAAATAAAATAAACTGGTTAAAATAAATTATTTGTGTGAGTAGTAAGCCCAGCCGTTGGTGCGGCGGAAGTGACGTCACAGGGGGGCGTGGTCAGCTGTCAATTAAAAGGGGGAGGGAACCGGAAGTGACGTCATCAGGATGACGTCTTGTTAGACGAGGGTCGGTTGAGTTGTTTTTGGCTGAGAGCATCTTGTAAGACGAGGTGCCTCCCCCCCCCTTTTTTTGATTGACAGGTGGGCGTGGCCTAAACCGGAAGTGACGTCATCAGGATGACGTCTTGTTAGACGATTGTCGGTTGAGTTGTTTTTGGCTGAGAGCGTCTTGTTAGACGAGGTGCCTCCCCCCCATTTTTCCCCTACTTGATTTGGACTTTGAATAATTTTTTCAAGTTTGATTTTTCAGTGTCGCCATCTATCGGACTTCTGTGAACTAATGCCGAAGCATTTTGAGAACATTGAAAAAGAATATTTTTTTTTCCCTGACTGGGGATCGAACCCGAGTCGTCGGCATAGGAAGCGGATGCGTTAACCGTTATGCTATCAGTTACTTGTGATAGAGTAGGAATGAATTGAAGTTATGTGGGGTTCTGAAGATATGACTTTGCGTCTTGATGTGGTTGAATCTAAGAAGTTTGATTGTTTAATGAAGGCTTTGTAGGCTTGTAATTTATTATTTGAATTAGCGAAAATGAATGTATTAATGTTTTAGATTTTAATTAATAACGTTACAATTATTTTTGAATTGATTGTTTAATGAACTTTACAATTAATTTTGAATTGATTGTTTAATGAAAGTTTTGTGTAATTATAATTTATTATTTGAATTTGCGTAATGAATGTCTTATTATTTTTAATTTTAAGTAATAACTTTTGCAATTAATTATGAGAAATGAATTTAGTTTTCGAATGGGTATTGTTGAATTTTATTTTATTTTTAAATATTTAGTAATAAATAATTATAAATAATTTATTATTATCAATGTATGTTTTCATAGACTTTTTATTAATGAGTTTTTTCATAGACCTTTTTTTCATTATTTATACATTTCATGTGTGTTAGAATTATTATTGCTATTATTATTATTTTTTAATACCGGAAAATGGTGCGAAGTGTTTAAATTATTTAATCTAGCTTATTTGTAATTAAAAAATTGATTGAAACAGTCTTATTGATTATTATTAATCACTTATTATTATTAATCACTTATTATTATTATTATTACATATTACTCTTTTACTGAACGTATTTTTTAATGAAAAATAAAACTTTTTTTCTTTAACTTATCTTTTTTTTTTTTTTTTTTTCACCGAATACATTTTTTAATGAAACTTTTTTTTTCTTTAACTTATCTTTTTTTTCACCGAATACATTTTTTTTTTTTACTAAACATAGAACTTTTTTTTTTCCTTAACATAACTTTTTTTTTTTTTTACTGAATACATTTTTTTTTTTTTAATAAAACATAAAACTTTTTTCTTTTCAATACATAATTTTTTTTTTTCTCTTTTACTGAACGTATTTTTTAATGAAAAATAAAACTTTTTTTTTAACTTATCTTTTTTTTTTCACCGAATACATTTTTTACTAAACATAGAACTTTTTTTTTTCCTTAACATAACTTTATTTTTTTACTGAATACATTTTTTTTTTTTTTAATAAAACATAAAACTTTTTTCTTTTCAATACATAATTTTTTTCTCTTTTACTGAATACATTTTTTTTTTTTTATTCAACATGAACTTTTTCTAAACACAAAACTTTTTTAAAACTAAACTTAAAACTTTTTCCTAAACACAAAAATAATTTACTCACTATAAAACTTTTTTTTCCAATTCATACATTTTTTTTTTTACTGAACATAAAACTTTTTCCTAAACACAAAACTTTTTTTTTAAACTAAACTTAATTCCTAAACACAAAAATAATTTACTCAATATAAAACTTTTTTTTCCAATTCATATATTTTTTTTTTTTACTGAATACATTTTTATACTAAACATAAAACTTTTTTTTTTTCTAAACACAAAACTTTTTTTTAAAACTAAACTTAATTCCTAAACACAAAAATAATTTACTCAATATAAAACTTTTTTTTTCCAATTCATATATTTTTTTTTTTTTTACTGAATACATTTTTATACTAAAACATAAAACTTTTTTTCTAAACACAAAACTTTTTTAAACTAAACTTAAAACTTTTTCCTAAGCATAAAAATATTTTTTTCCAGAATAGAAAACTTTTTTTTTTTTACATAATAAAAAAACTTTTCTTAAACATAAAAAACATTTTCCCCCTAATCTTAAAAAAAAAATTTATTTTCTTAAATAAAATTTTTCTTTTTCTAAAACATACAAATATTTTTTTTTTCCGAAGCATTTTTCTTTTTCTAAAACATACAAATATTTTTTTCCGAAGCATTTTTCTTTTTCTAAAACACAAAAAATACTTTTTTCATAAAATATTTTTTTTCCCAAAACATTATTTCTTTTTACAAAACGTATTATTTTCTAAGCATAAAAATTATTATCTTTTTAACCTAAATCGCTTTTTCCAAAACATATTTTTTTAATCTCCAAACATAATTTAATAATCTGGGAACAACACATAAGCTCTTTTTTTGTTTTTATGGACATTCTTTTCAAAAAATTTCTTTTCTCAAGAAAAAATTCGACTCTCGATAGTATATAGGTATTTTATCATTACACACTTACAACTCTTTTCAAATGTTTATCAGAAAATAAGTCAATCAAAGTCTAGTAGTTATCACACCTGTTCCTCAGAAATATTACTATCATATGAAACAGTAAAGAAAATTGATAGATATTTAATATTTAATAACCTCTGACACGAAATTACTGTCGAATGAGAATACTAATAATCAATAAAATCAACTGTTGAACAAAAAATAGTACAAATTACCAAAACTTTAAATGTTTTTTCTACAAAAGTTACAAAAAATTAATATACTAATGACAAGTTACAGAAAGAACTAAAAAAAATTATGAATATATTTACAAATTTATTAAAATCACACCTTTTTCTGGATTACAAACCACAATTTCTTGAAAAATTTAACACCGAATTTATAAGATTTTAATCCTTGTATTACATACACTCAATAAATATTAAAAATTAAACAAAAAAAAAAAAATGTTTAGTCTCATCAATAAGCAGAAATTCTATATTAAAAGAATATTTTTCATAGTAGTACTTATAAAAATGAGAGTTTACAAACTGATTTTCATAATTTTATCACATTCAAACTTAATTTTCATACAGAAAACATTAAAGAAAATTAATAGATATTTAATATTTAATAACCTCATACATGAAATTACTGTCGAATGAGACAACTAATAATCAATAAAATCAACTGTTGAACAAAAAAAAATAGTACAAATTACCAAAAATTCAAATGTTTTTTCTACAAAAGTTACAAAAATTAACATATGAATGACAAGTTAGAAAAATAACTAAAAAAATTAATGAACATATTTACAAATTTATTAAAATCACACCTTTTTCTAGATTACAAACGACAATTTCTTGAAAAATTGAACACCTAATTTGTAAGATTTTAATCCTTGTATTACATACACTCAGTAAATATTCAGAATTAAACAAAAAAATAATTTTTTAGTCTCATCAATAAGCAGAAATTCTATATTAAAAGAAAATTTTCATAGTAGTACCTATAAAAATGAGAGTTTACAAACTGATTTTCATAATTTTATCATATTCAAACTTAATTTTTATACATAAAACATTATTTAATCAAATTTTATACTTTCTAATTCAGTAAAATTCAATACTTTTTTTAGTTTTAACCCATTACCACAATATTTATTTACATCAAACTTGATTCTTTACCTTTTATATTTCAGCATTACACAAGTGAGATAAATACTAACTTGGAACGATTATAGAGTTGAAGTCAATTGATTCTATTCGATTTTCACCTTATACACATTGCTCCTACACGAAATTTCTTACTGCTATAATCATCTAATGTATTGAAACTAATCTACTCATAGTATTAATCAAATTATATGTTTCCTCTTGCACTTCTGAATTATTGTCCATCAAGTTGCTTAAAATATAAATACTATCTATACAGTTTTAATGAATCATAGTATACATGATTAATCTTGAGTTACCACTTCCATAGTATTAATCAAATTATATATTTCATCTTGCACTTCTGAATTATCGTCTATCAAGGTACTTAAAATACAAATACTATCGTCACAGTTTTAATGATGCATAGTATACTGACTAATCTTTAGTCAGCCCTTCCATAGTATTTTAACATTTCATAACATTTCATTGAATTTTAACAGTCCATATTTCAAATAACCTATTTTCGAAACCAAACTATGTGAATTTTACCACATAGAATGATTTGGGTTTCACACTTTTCTCAAAATTATCAGATATGTACTCCTCAGAGGAATTACTGTCATATGAATAAATGAAAAAAATTTAATTTTTATTAAATGTACACGAAATTGATTGCAATATACATGTATTTAATAAAAATAAATAAATAAGCGATTATTTATACATTAAACCTTTATTAAATATATATTTCTTTCATTATACAGATGTTTCAACAAGATGAACCAAAACAGCAACAAACTTCAGAAATTTATGATCTGAATGATTCATCCCTAGCACATGTAGCGTTAACGAATAATATATATGTGAGAACTTATATGAGAAATAGTAGAATTCGTATATGAAACGTAATAAGAGTAAATATAAAATGATTTGTCTTACTGCCTACACTTTAACAAGTGCCTTTTTACCTATATTGTTGAAGAGAATCCTAATTGTTTCCATTTATTTCTATTACAGATATACTCTATATGCTACAAACACTTCTTAAGTAAATGGAATTTAACAGACCATACAAAAATCCATACAGGTGAAAAACCTTACACATGGGAAGATTACCAAATTCTGTTTTCAAGGAGACGTGAATCAAAAATGTACAAATCATCATATAAAAACATCGTCAATTATATGTAAACTTAGTGAAGATATACAAAAATTAGTCAGACTTTTGAAGAATTCAGAAATAAAGGAAGATATTTAGACTATTTATCCATCATATTTTCATAACACTTACCACAATATCTCAAACTTAAAATTTGGAAGACATACACACTTCTGAAAAGTAATTTTGTTACCCGTGATTCTTCTAACCAGCATGAATGTATAGATATTATTTTGCAATGTATTCTTTAAATGCTTACATTAAATATTCTTTTATATGCATATACCGTTGTGTTTATTTTTCTAATACCTATTACATTAATGAAATAAATAACAGTTTAAGTGAAACGACACTCTCACAACTTAAAAAAGGCATAAGAACATACAAAAAATAAGCAGATGTATGAAAAAATATGCAATTTTACAAAATAATTTCACTGTTTTCTAGAAATATTAACAAAAAAAATATTTACAATATAAAAAATTGCATGTTTTCTAGAAATATTAACAAAAAAAATATTTACAATATAAAAATTGCAAAAGTAAAAAGAAAAAACACAAATGTAAAACAAAAAATCACAAAGTGAAAAACTCACAAGAAAGTTTTTGAAAAAAAATTTACAACAAAAATTTTTTACAAAAACCAAAACTTCAAAAAATTTTTTTTCAAAAAAATATTTTTACAAAAAATTTTTTTTTTCAAAAACATTTTTTTCAAAAACATTTTTTTTCAAAAACATTTTTTTTACAAAAATTTTTTTTTCAAAAACATTTTTTTTTTTACAAAAAAAATTTTTTTTTTTTCAAAGTATTTTTTACAATTTTTTTTTTTCAAAAAACATTTTTTTACAAAAAAAATTTTTTTTTCAAAATAACTTTTTACAAAATTTTTTTTTTCAAAAACATTTTTTTTTTACAAAAAAATTTTTTTTTTCAAAATAACTTTTTTCAAAATAACTTTTTACAAAAGTAAAAAAAAAAAAAATTTTTTGTAAAAAAATGTTTTTGAAAAAAAAAATTTTTGTAAAAAGTTATTTTGAAAAAAAAAAATTTTTTGTAAAAAAAAAATGTTTTTGAAAAAAAAAATTTTTGTAAAAAGTTATTTTGAAAAAAAAATTTTTTTTGTAAAAAAATGTTTTTTGAAAAAAAAAAAAAAAAAAAAAAAAAAAAAATTGTAAAAAATACTTTGAAAAAAAAAAATTTTTTTTGTAAAAAAAAATTGTTTTTGAAAAAAATGTTTTTGAAAAAAAAATTTTTTTGTAAAAATATTTTTTTGAAAAAAAATTTTTTGAAGTTTTGGTTTTTGTAAAAAATTTTTGTTGTAAATTTTTTTTCAAAAACTTTCTTGTGAGTTTTTCACTTTGTGATTTTTTGTTTTACATTTGTGTTTTTTCTTTTTACTTTTGCAATTTTTATATTGTAAATATTTTTTTTTGTTAATATTTCTAGAAAACATGCAATTTTTTATATTGTAAATATTTTTTTTGTTAATATTTCTAGAAAACAGTGAAATTATTTTGTAAAATTGCATATTTTTTCATACATCTGCTTATTTTTTGTATGTTCTTATGCCTTTTTTAAGTTGTGAGAGTGTCGTTTCACTTAAACTGTTATTTATTTCATTAATGTAATAGGTATTAGAAAAATAAACACAACGGTATATGCATATAAAAGAATATTTAATGTAAGCATTTAAAGAATACATTGCAAAATAATATCTATACATTCATGCTGGTTAGAAGAATCACGGGTAACAAAATTACTTTTCAGAAGTGTGTATGTCTTCCAAATTTTAAGTTTGAGATATTGTGGTAAGTGTTATGAAAATATGATGGATAAATAGTCTAAATATCTTCCTTTATTTCTGAATTCTTCAAAAGTCTGACTAATTTTTGTATATCTTCACTAAGTTTACATATAATTGACGATGTTTTTATATGATGATTTGTACATTTTTGATTCACGTCTCCTTGAAAACAGAATTTGGTAATCTTCCCATGTGTAAGGTTTTTCACCTGTATGGATTTTTGTATGGTCTGTTAAATTCCATTTACTTAAGAAGTGTTTGTAGCATATAGAGTATATCTGTAATAGAAATAAATGGAAACAATTAGGATTCTCTTCAACAATATAGGTAAAAAGGCACTTGTTAAAGTGTAGGCAGTAAGACAAATCATTTTATATTTACTCTTATTACGTTTCATATACGAATTCTACTATTTCTCATATAAGTTCTCACATATATATTATTCGTTAACGCTACATGTGCTAGGGATGAATCATTCAGATCATAAATTTCTGAAGTTTGTTGCTGTTTTGGTTCATCTTGTTGAAACATCTGTATAATGAAAGAAATATATATTTAATAAAGGTTTAATGTATAAATAATCGCTTATTTATTTATTTTTATTAAATACATGTATATTGCAATCAATTTCGTGTACATTTAATAAAAATTAAATTTTTTTCATTTATTCATATGACAGTAATTCCTCTGAGGAGTACATATCTGATAATTTTGAGAAAAGTGTGAAACCCAAATCATTCTATGTGGTAAAATTCACATAGTTTGGTTTCGAAAATAGGTTATTTGAAATATGGACTGTTAAAATTCAATGAAATGTTATGAAATGTTAAAATACTATGGAAGGGCTGACTAAAGATTAGTCAGTATACTATGCATCATTAAAACTGTGACGATAGTATTTGTATTTTAAGTACCTTGATAGACGATAATTCAGAAGTGCAAGATGAAATATATAATTTGATTAATACTATGGAAGTGGTAACTCAAGATTAATCATGTATACTATGATTCATTAAAACTGTATAGATAGTATTTATATTTTAAGCAACTTGATGGACAATAATTCAGAAGTGCAAGAGGAAACATATAATTTGATTAATACTATGAGTAGATTAGTTTCAATACATTAGATGATTATAGCAGTAAGAAATTTCGTGTAGGAGCAATGTGTATAAGGTGAAAATCGAATAGAATCAATTGACTTCAACTCTATAATCGTTCCAAGTTAGTATTTATCTCACTTGTGTAATGCTGAAATATAAAAGGTAAAGAATCAAGTTTGATGTAAATAAATATTGTGGTAATGGGTTAAAACTAAAAAAAGTATTGAATTTTACTGAATTAGAAAGTATAAAATTTGATTAAATAATGTTTTATGTATAAAAATTAAGTTTGAATATGATAAAATTATGAAAATCAGTTTGTAAACTCTCATTTTTATAGGTACTACTATGAAAATTTTCTTTTAATATAGAATTTCTGCTTATTGATGAGACTAAAAAATTATTTTTTTGTTTAATTCTGAATATTTACTGAGTGTATGTAATACAAGGATTAAAATCTTACAAATTAGGTGTTCAATTTTTCAAGAAATTGTCGTTTGTAATCTAGAAAAAGGTGTGATTTTAATAAATTTGTAAATATGTTCATTAATTTTTTTAGTTATTTTTCTAACTTGTCATTCATATGTTAATTTTTGTAACTTTTGTAGAAAAAACATTTGAATTTTTGGTAATTTGTACTATTTTTTTTTTGTTCAACAGTTGATTTTATTGATTATTAGTTGTCTCATTCGACAGTAATTTCATGTATGAGGTTATTAAATATTAAATATCTATTAATTTTCTTTAATGTTTTCTGTATGAAAATTAAGTTTGAATGTGATAAAATTATGAAAATCAGTTTGTAAACTCTCATTTTTATAAGTACTACTATGAAAAATATTCTTTTAATATAGAATTTCTGCTTATTGATGAGACTAAACATTTTTTTTTTTTTGTTTAATTTTTAATATTTATTGAGTGTATGTAATACAAGGATTAAAATCTTATAAATTCGGTGTTAAATTTTTCAAGAAATTGTGGTTTGTAATCCAGAAAAAGGTGTGATTTTAATAAATTTGTAAATATATTCATAATTTTTTTTAGTTCTTTCTGTAACTTGTCATTAGTATATTAATTTTTTGTAACTTTTGTAGAAAAAACATTTAAAGTTTTGGTAATTTGTACTATTTTTTGTTCAACAGTTGATTTTATTGATTATTAGTATTCTCATTCGACAGTAATTTCGTGTCAGAGGTTATTAAATATTAAATATCTATCAATTTTCTTTACTGTTTCATATGATAGTAATATTTCTGAGGAACAGGTGTGATAACTACTAGACTTTGATTGACTTATTTTCTGATAAACATTTGAAAAGAGTTGTAAGTGTGTAATGATAAAATACCTATATACTATCGAGAGTCGAATTTTTTCTTGAGAAAAGAAATTTTTTGAAAAGAATGTCCATAAAAACAAAAAAAGAGCTTATGTGTTGTTCCCAGATTATTAAATTATGTTTGGAGATTAAAAAAATATGTTTTGGAAAAAGCGATTTAGGTTAAAAAGATAATAATTTTTATGCTTAGAAAATAATACGTTTTGTAAAAAGAAATAATGTTTTGGGAAAAAAAATATTTTATGAAAAAAGTATTTTTTGTGTTTTAGAAAAAGAAAAATGCTTCGGAAAAAAATATTTGTATGTTTTAGAAAAAGAAAAATGCTTCGGAAAAAAAAAAATATTTGTATGTTTTAGAAAAAGAAAAATTTATTTAAGAAAATAAATTTTTTTTTTAAGATTAGGGGGAAAATGTTTTTTATGTTTAAGAAAAGTTTTTTTATTATGTAAAAAAAAAAAAGTTTTCTATTCTGGAAAAAAATATTTTTATGCTTAGGAAAAAGTTTTAAGTTTAGTTTAAAAAAGTTTTGTGTTTAGAAAAAAAGTTTTATGTTTTAGTATAAAAATGTATTCAGTAAAAAAAAAAAATATATGAATTGGAAAAAAAAAGTTTTATATTGAGTAAATTATTTTTGTGTTTAGGAATTAAGTTTAGTTTTAAAAAAAAGTTTTGTGTTTAGAAAAAAAAAAAGTTTTATGTTTAGTATAAAAATGTATTCAGTAAAAAAAAAAAAATATATGAATTGGAAAAAAAAGTTTTATATTGAGTAAATTATTTTTGTGTTTAGGAATTAAGTTTAGTTTTAAAAAAAAGTTTTGTGTTTAGGAAAAAGTTTTATGTTCAGTAAAAAAAAAAATATATGAATTGGAAAAAAAAGTTTTATAGTGAGTAAATTATTTTTGTGTTTAGGAAAAAGTTTTAAGTTTAGTTTTAAAAAAGTTTTGTGTTTAGAAAAAGTTCATGTTGAATAAAAAAAAAAAATGTATTCAGTAAAAGAGAAAAAAATTATGTATTGAAAAGAAAAAAGTTTTATGTTTTATTAAAAAAAAAAAAAAAAAAAATGTATTCAGTAAAAAAAAAAAAAGTTATGTTAAGGAAAAAAAAAAAGTTCTATGTTTAGTAAAAAATGTATTCGGTGAAAAAAAAAAGATAAGTTAAAAAAAAAAGTTTTATTTTTCATTAAAAAATACGTTCAGTAAAAGAGAAAAAAAAAAAATTATGTATTGAAAAGAAAAAAGTTTTATGTTTTATTAAAAAAAAAAAATGTATTCAGTAAAAAAAAAAAAAAGTTATGTTAAGGAAAAAAAAAAGTTCTATGTTTAGTAAAAAAAAAAAATGTATTCGGTGAAAAAAAAGATAAGTTAAAGAAAAAAAAAGTTTCATTAAAAAATGTATTCGGTGAAAAAAAAAAAAAAAAAGATAAGTTAAAGAAAAAAAGTTTTATTTTTCATTAAAAAATACGTTCAGTAAAAGAGTAATATGTAATAATAATAATAATAAGTGATTAATAATAATAAGTGATTAATAATAATCAATAAGACTGTTTCAATCAATTTTTTAATTACAAATAAGCTAGATTAAATAATTTAAACACTTCGCACCATTTTCCGGTATTAAAAAATAATAATAATAGCAATAATAATTCTAACACACATGAAATGTATAAATAATGAAAAAAAGGTCTATGAAAAAACTCATTAATAGACCGAATTCTCAGTGTCAACATAAACAAAAACCCGCCTAACCGGAACCACAGGTACTACTTCCGGTTCATTGGAAATCATTGGTAAACGTTCCATTTCTTTCTTTTCTTCAAACGAATTTGGAATCAGTTTGCATCTTCAATGTTTTTTTTTGTTTTTCTTTAAAACTATGAAATCTTTAAAAAGTGAGTCTATAACATTTTTTTTACGCAATATTGTTTAAATAAATATTTATTTTCGTCCTTTTGGCAGAATGGGTGCCATAAATGAAGGTTTATCGCGTTTTTTTGGCGACCGTGAAAGTGTTTAATTCCTTCTACGATATAGCAGTATGTGTTTGTTTACTTTTTATACCGTGAATTAATAATTTATATTTGATGATTCAAAATTATTTGCAAATAGCCAGTAAAAATAAAAAGAATAAACGTTACTTGGCTGTTCATAAAAATCAATTTGTAAATATATATATGGCGTTTATTCATCTTTTTATTTTAAATATTACAAATTCCTTTCGTTTTGTTTTTATACTTTAAAATTATATCAGATTTTTAAAACAATGGATGAGGTTGTTTTCAGTGCTTTTTTAAACATTTTATGAAAAATAAATGCTTCATAAACTTCTAATTTTGTGATTACATGTGTAACTTTTATTAATTTAAAAAAATCTACAATTATTTTGTAAATTACGATGTACCATATTATTTTTTAGAAACATTTTTAAACAGAAATTTTAATTAAGATTCTAGCTTCCTAGCACCGGTAATATTGTTGTGGAAACACTTAAAATATTAGTATCTGATTTAAAAATTATATAAGTTTGAATTGGTTTATTTTGTATTTTTTTTTATTTATTTTATATGAAGCTTGTACCTATCTACAAGTGGTTGTACGGAGAGAAATTACTTAAAGTACATGATATCTTCTATAATTGTGTCCCCTACAAATATCTACATTTCAATGTATGTTAACTATTCTACAGTTTATTTATGTAGCAAGAATGGAATTTTTATTGAATATAGGTATTTGTTTACTTTCTTGTAAATCACAAAGCTAGAATTCATAAAAATAACGCAGAGTTGTGCATGTGACTTATTGAAACTAATGATTATGATTTAAAACATACTCAGGCAGTAAAATTCAACTTGACACTTTTTTTTGAGGAAATAGATCTTTATTTAGTGAGAAAATTAAAACAACAATTCAAAATAGTGATCCCCCTAAACCATACTTTAAAGCTGTAGACTAGTACTCTCTTAATATCGATCAAATACATCATAGGTTTTTTTTTTTTTATATATGTGAGATATGATGTGAGATACCTACACCTAATTTTTCTATCCGTCTATTGTACAAAAAATTTGCCCATGCTACAGTATTTTTAAATCTGTAGGTATGCCTGTAAGCTTGCAAAACTTTTAGAACTTCTTTACTTTTCTAGAAAAACATAACATAAAAATTGTAATTTTTTTTTTAACTATTCAAAAAATCCTTTGAAATTAATATATCATGAAATTGCATGTTTACGTTATTGATGTATTGAAGTGAAATTTTCAAATTTTCTGTATATTATATTTCTTTTTTTAACAGATTGCAGAATATATTTTGGAATTATCTTTGAAACTAAAGAAGATGTATTGATTGAACATGAACAGCCAATAAAGATTTTTTTAAACTGCTGAAGATGATGACAGAAAGAAAAAAAAATTCAAGAGAATGTCCTTGCTGCTCGGTGTTTTTTTAATTAATCGCCTATGCAGTAAGGAACTTCCCTTAGACAAACATCTGGTGCTTAAGTCTCCTTGCTGAAAATTAGCATAGGAATATTATCGCTGAAGTTGAGACACCATACAATGACAAATGCGTCATAAGCTTTTTTTCACTGTTAGTAGAATATTTCAGGTATTTTTTCTCCAGGTTTACTTTTGATTCACAATTGATCTTTTTTAATTTCGTTTTATTTATCATTATTTTAATATATGTAAAATTTTTTAACTATATAGCATATAATTTTTTTATTTATAAAAACAGCTATCTAAAAGTTGCATACAATGTTTAATAAAGTTTCATTTTAAATACTTTACAAATCATGTAAAACACAAAAGACTTACTGTGTATAAAAGTACCCTCAATAATTTTCTCTGATTTATTATTAATCGGAGATGTGGTGGAGGGTATACGGAGGTATATGCCATATACCTTTTCAAATTTTTAAAGAAGCTTCGTATACCCTCTGTTTTTCAAAAATAGCTATAGTGATACCCTAATAGCTCGAGCCATGAACATTCTGAACTCAGCCTATCGCATGTATTCTCTGAGATTTTTATTACTATAACACTGCTATTAATTTCTATAGTTTATTTTAAGTTATACTTTGTTAGTAAATACTTTTTTTTTATTAAAAAATATTATAAGTTTGCTGATTAGGACATTATGAAGATAGGTATAGGGACATTAAAAATTATGATATTGTAATATCTTTTGTGTGATTGTCACATCATAAAAGTCTTAGAGATGGCACCATATGTAAGGTAGCTGCCTTAGGGTGCAGGCATAAAAGGCATTGCTTTTCTAGCATATATTGATAGATAAAGCAAAACCATTGTGTCAAAAATTTTTTTAAGTGTGAAAGAGAATTTTTTTTTCTTCTTCTTTTAGAATAAATGTACAGAGTACATTTCATATAATTACAAACACCGTATATCCTCTGTTTCTCAAGAAAGCTATAGTATACACACTCTAGGGTATACCCTCTGCTTACAGCATATATATCCTCTGTTATTTTTCTGACTACACCCCTTTATGTACGTCTATTAATGTTAAAAAGTAGCATGCACAAGTTGCTTGCAAGTTTTATTTGTGAAAATGCATTAGCCTTTTTTTAAATACTTATTATATTTTTTTGCACGAACATACATAACTTATTTCATGTATGTAAATTTCAAAAGGTTAAATGGAAAAAATATTTTGTTATAATTTAAAAAACATTTTACAAGAGTTAGAGCTAGCTTTGCAGAATCCTCAAGCCCTAAAGGTGAAATCAAATTTTCTTGTTCTATCCTCATATGCATTCTACAAACTACTGTCGTTTGTTATCTTTTGGCAACATATTCAATTTTTTCTTTGAAAATACTATCAAAATAATATTAATGCTCTAATGCCTAATGTTATCAATAATTGGTAGAGAATGTTATCAAAATTGGTAGATTTTGACCAAAGATCGTGGAAAAAAACTGCAAATTTCGTCCAAAAGGGAAAAAAAAAAAAAACGCAAATTCTGTCCAAAGGATGAAAAAAAAAAAAGAGTAGATTTTTCTGCTCCAAAATCTGTTTTTGGTTGCTCCATTTATTTGAGTGAATGTGACTAGCACCCATTCATTGAACAAAAAGTACTTTTTTACTCAATGAAAGTATCTTTTTCAGCAAAAATGTTTTTTTCCATAAAACCGACCTACCCCTTTTTAAAAAAAAAAATGCAGACAATAGTGATATTTCTTATTATTAAAACAATTTATGCATTTCATTTTTCTTTTCCAAATGAACAAGTTCATTTTATGCATTTTAAATATGACTTATTGTTTGTGGGGACCCAAAATTTTAGAAGTCCAAAGACATCACTGAAATCTATGAATTTTACATCCAAGGTATAAAACAGTTTTTGGGTATAATATGTCTTTAGTGTATTTGCCCAGTTTTAAGATATTAATCATGAACTTGGTTTTCCCTTAATACTGGACAAAATGAATAGAGATTTCTTTAGAGGAAATCTGAAAATTTATTCATTTCAATTGCAACAAATCACATCTACCTCAAAATCAATTGAATCCTGATAGATTAAACAAACTTTTACTTATCATTGATATTTTAAACAGCAATTTTGCTTTTATCCACTTTTGAGCAAAATCTCTCAATTGATGGGCATTTGCTTGTTAATTTATCTGCTGCATTGCTGAAGTTCGACATTATATGAAGCAATAAATTCCAAATAAACCCTGTAAAAAAAGCTTAGTTTTTTTTTTTTTTTTTTTTTTTGTACTCGCAAGTATTTCTGGGTATGCTTCAGAGCCGTAATCAGCGAATAATTTCAGGGAGGGAGGGCAGGGGCTCTAAATTTTTTGGGAGAGGCTCACATCTTTTAGCAACAAATACAGTATTTAAGCGAACTAAATATTGTAAAAACTTGTAAAATGGACCTGTCTATAAAGGAATCTAACTAATGTATAATTTCTCTATGACAGAACTTTCTTAAATCGAAAATACTTTGTGATCAGGGTTCTTGCTAACATTTGAGCAACATTAGCAATTTGGCGAATAAGAAATAAAAAATATTTGCCAAATGAAAAGGAATATTAGTAAAACAGATTTGGCGTGTAACACTGAAAAATGCATCCTTAACCCTTTATTGTATACTTTTATTCTGAATGTTCTGAAAAAACCTTATTTTTTTTGTAACTGCTTATCAAATAGCATTTTGACTATCTTCTATAGAAGCTATTACAAATGAGAACTTTCTAAATGTCTCCTAACTCAAAAGGCATGAATGCTTCAAGCATTCTTTTAGTAGATTAAATAAAAATTAAACATAGCTATTGTTGATTTACTATTGCCAAAATATAAGCTAAACATTGTGTAAAAAAAAAAAAGGTGTAGAAATTGAGAACTCACAATTTGGCGAGTCTGATTATTCTTTTACTCACCAAATGGAACAGTTTGTTGCTATGGCGAGCAGCAGTAATAACTCTGTTTGTGATCATTGGAAAATGAATATAAAACAATTAAGGGCGATGTACCTCTGAACCCTTTTATGTCTAAATTATGATTTTATGAAAATTTCATGTTTTTAAGCATTTTTTGTGGCTTTCTGAATCTACATTAGAAGATTTACTCAATTATTTAAGAGGCTACTTCAGTCAAGCGAAAAGATCCAGTCACTGTTACTAATCCTATGGAATAAATTTTTAAAAGTATCATACTTAAATGTACATATTTTTAAATAATTCGTTTTCATTGAATAGTTGAGATCAATCAGTACAAAGGTTGGTTTTTACTTTTTCAATTTTGTTTACAGGTATTTTTAATGAGGACACTTATTTTCGTAACCGGTTTCAAAAATAAAAGTATCCTTATAAAAAAAAAAAAAAAATCATTGAAATTGAAAAAGTAAATAATGGCCTACATACAGATCAGCTATCCAATGAAAAAAATAGGGATGCACTGGATACTGATTTTGCCGGATATCCAATTTGCCTGCCGAATTCGGATATCCGGTACTAAATATGTGTTTAGTTATGGTGAATGTTTGTTTATTTCTTTATACAATGCCATCTCAAATAATAAATTGCAAACATGTTTCACACACCATTGCAACTTTTAGACGTATTGGAATATAATTTAGAGAAACTATATATCTTTGACTATCAGGGCTTGAAATTCAGGTTTTCCCAGGCAGAGAGAGTTTTCCTCATAACATTTGTAAATGCAGGGATGTTAAACTATATGAGAAGGAAGAAAAAAAAAACTATTATTTTTTACATGCCATTTAAATATTTAATTTATACCAGCATGACAAAATTCCATTAAAATAATTTAAATCAACAACTCAAGATAATTATCCAAAATGTCTATTTTAATTAAAACAAACGAAAAGAATCAAGCCTTATATATATCATATCTATTTTTCAATTTTCATTCAGTGTTATGAACAATTAATAATTGAGTTGCTAAATGAATATTTTAATTTAGATTTTATTCGATTTTGTGCGGTTTAGAATCTTTTGTAAGTTACACTTTTTTATTTTATTTTATTTATTTACTTATTTATTTTTTAAATCTGAAAGGCATTCATTTTTAATTTACTTGCAAGAATAATACATTTAGATGATTGTATTGTCAATATCCTGCGGTGATTGCATACCACTTAGTGGAATTATCGTCAATATTGTAATTTCTGACATTTTAGCTAATTGAATTATGTTCTTCTATGCAATGGAATTTTAAACCCATATGAAATTCTGAAAAGGGCATAATCAGTAGGTTTCTTCTATTCCATGAGAAGTGGTTTATTTAAAAAGGTCATGTCCTAATTTCTGTGAACTATGCACATAAACTATTCATTGTTTTTAAATGTGTTTCCTTAAAGTTTGCCTTTTTTTTTTCAATTATTTGGAAAGCGGTTGATGCTATCGGTTGAGAATGGGCCTTGTGGTGTCTGCATTTTATTTTGTTTATTATTGGTCCAGGAAATCCATGACATATGTAATGTGTGACTCTTATTACATGAGTCATGTTTTGATCATCATAAAAATAATGTTTTTACTGATTTTCATTAACTCAATGAGAAACATTTAAACATCTTGCTTTGGACAATGGATGTCCTCATTTTATTTATTTATTTATTTATTATTATTATTATGCGAAATTCTTTAAATTTAGAAGAATTTTTATTTGAATAGGAAATAAATGTCATTTTTAATAAAGAAGAAAATAAAAAGTTACAAAATGGACAGATGCAAATTATCAGATATGGGGAAAAAAACCGAATCCAAACAGAAACATCGTATGAAAGATTATCTTTTAAATGAAAAAAGAAGTATGATTATCAAGCCCATTGATTACAAAATGTGCGATGATTTCGCAAAATGAAAAAAAATCTAATGCTGAACCATTGATTGTAAAAAAAACATGTTTTTTTTTTGTTTTTTTTTCAATGTGCAACACAAGATCTAATCTCATTTTGTTTAATGTTGATTCCAGGCTAATTAGATAGAGCTCAGACTCTAGTGACCATTACTGCCCTTTCAGAAATTTCTTATTTCAGCAAAAGAGAGAAAAGAAATTAGAAAAAGAAGTTCACAAAATACGGAAATCGGCCATAGAAAAAATATCGCTGATTTTGTCCACCATGGCAAAAATAAATTTTTAAAAATAGTCACTTGGTCTGAAAAAATTTTAAGTTTGAGGGAACTTGGGCAGTGGGAAAATATAGCGAAATTCATCAGTCATTTACAGTAAAATATTGAGTTTGTAAATAAATAGCTAAGTAAAATGTGAGAGAAAGAAAGGGGGAAAAAACTGAGATTGATACTTTTTAATGACCAAACTAGCAAGAAGGGATGAGAGAGATGCCTTTTGACACTGAATTTTGTTTACAGTAAATATAAATTTTTCAGGTTGGAAAATATCTTTTAATAATATGTATCTGAAATATCCAATTTATTATCAAAATCATTATACATAACTTTTAGTGGAAAACAAATTTACAGATTTTATTAGTAATTTTCATAATTTAAAAAATATTGTTAAACTGAAAACAATTCCTAAAATATCTATGGATCTATTAATTTTAATAATGTAAGAAAAACCTGCCGCATGGTTTTTTGGAAAGATAATAAATAAAAATTTGTCCTGTGAGTTTACATTAAAATCCTCAAATTTTTCACTCATATAATTCTATGAAGATTTATGAAAAGATATATACAATTGATTATTTCTACAGGTTATTGTGATAAGTGGAACTAAAAATTGTATAAAAATACAAAGTTCATATAAATTTTAGTGTGTAAAGAACATCTTTTTTAAAATTTGTATTCAGATTCGAAAAGTAGACATAATACCCAGTCAAGCAGTACCTTTCACATAGCAGTACTATCTGTCTACGACATTATTACGATTAAAAAGTAAGAGATGTTCCCTTCCTCTTTTTTAACAATAGTACAATATCACCAATTTACCCCAAAAAATAAATAAATAAATAAAAATAAAAAAGATGGAGAAATGCAACCATGTAAGAATGAGATTTTTATAAATTTCATGTGCATTCTTAGAAATACATCAAATTTTAAAAATATCAAGAAGATATACTTAATGGCAAATTGTATTTTAGAAATTATCATGACTGGAGGGTGCTTTAAATAAAACAAAACACTATTAAACGACATTTTAATAATCTACTATTTCTTAGGCATGGTTTCACATCATAAAAGGTAAAACAGATATTGCAATTGTTGCATAAGAATTTACAATTACAATTAATTTGTAATTGGACAAAAAGAAAAAATTAATAAATAAATCAATAATGTATTTTCTGCAAATTCTCCAGTCGTAAAGTGTATATATAATACTATCAGATTTGTAAACAAACAAACGTTGCTAAGCGTAACCTTCAAAAATAAGGATTAATGTAAATAATCCAATTCAGAGGTAGACATTTTTATTCTCATAAAAATATATATGAAAACATTTTTATAACGCAAATATGCCATGTACATAAGTATTGATACTTATTTATCGTTTTTCAGAAAAAAAATGAAATTGGCAAACACAGAATCAGTAATTTATTATTATTTTTTTAAAGCAGCTTATATATACATAAAGGAATTTCCTAACAAAGTAACTTATGATGAAATATAGAAATGAAAAGTAAATCGGAGAAAACTTTACTGAAGATGCCTTTGCACAAAGTAAATCTTGTGTTTTACATGATTTGTTAATAAAATATTTAGAATGAAACTTTGTTAAACATTGAATGCAACTTTTAGATAACTATGTTTTTATAAATAAATCAGATGCTAGATACTTAATAAAAATTTACTGATGTTAAAATAATGATAAATGAAAGCTAGTTCAAAAATAAATACCTGAAATATTTTATTCATGGCGAAAAAAAGCTTATGACGCATTTGTCATTGTATGGTGTCTCAACTTCAGCAATAATATTCCTATGCTAATTTTCAGCAAGGAGATTTAAGCACCAGGTGTTTGTCTAAGGGAAGTTCCTTACTGCATAGGCGATTAAATATAAAAACACCGAGCAGCAAGGACATTCTCTTGATTTTTTTTTTCTTTCTGTCATCTTCTTCAGCAGTTTCAAAAAATCTTAACGGCTGTTCAATCAATACACCTTCTTTAGTTTCTAGGATAATTCCATATTCTGCAGTCTGTTACACACACACACAAACACACAAAAAGAGAGAGAGAATTTGAAAACTAAATAGAAAAACTGAAAACTTTATTTTTTAATATATGAAATGTAATAAAAATTATCAATCAAGGGAAAAATCAAAACTGACAAGTTACTGCTTTTGAGAAAATGTTGCTTATGTTCTCTTGTTTTTGTGTGTGAAATCGAAATGTGATGTCTGATAAAATTTCAAATAATCAAAGAGTCCGACATAAGAACTCTATGTCTGTGGTAAAAAATCGAACTAGCATTTTATATATGGAATGATCTTTCCTTAGTTTTTTTTTCCGCTATTAATTGTATGCTTTTTAAATACGCAACATTTATTTAGTCACTTCACACAACAAAATTAATAACAAACAATCATTAGAAGGGTGATTTATCCAAAAGCAAAGCCAGAAAAATGACTTTCTCAATTTCTAATGCTTTTTAATAAATAAAATCCTGATTTCTTTCACTAGATTTTTATGAATTTGATGTGCATCTTACAAATTCATTAAGTTTAAAAAATATCAAGAAGAATATATGCTTTTTAATTAGAGCAATCTGTGTTTTAGAAGTTGCTAAGGGAGGAGGGTATTTTAAATAAAACACTATTAAACGAAATTTTAATAATGTTATTATTTCACTAGGCATGGTTTCACATTATAAAAATGAAAACACAATCAAGGGCAACCTAAAAGTCAACACATTATTTTTTTGTGCAAACGGTAGGTAAGAATTACGTGTAAGATAACCTTTTTAAAATTTGATTACAAACGAGAAAAATGAATAATTAAATGAAAACATTTTTGGTAATCAAATTGTAAAGAAAAAAAAATCATGAATACATTTAAACTGCAGGAATATTAACCAAAAATAAATTAAAAGATATGCAATTTAATTTTATATGCATAGATATATATTTCTCTATTGTAGAATAAGATTTTATTTTTGCAAATACAATTTATTTGTAATCAGACAAAAAGAAAAAATAAGTAAATAAACAAATAATGTATCTTCTGCAAATTCTCGAACCGTAAAGTGTGCGTGTTTATTATCTCAGATTTGTAAATAAACAAATGTCGCCGAGCACAACCGCCAAAAGTAAGGGTTAATGTAATTAATCAGATTCCGAGGTAGTATTCTAAGTTTTTTACTCCTTTAAAAATATACATAAACACTTTATTATAATATAAATAAACCATGTACATAAGTATTTACTTATTTACGAATTACCAGGGGAAAAAATGAAAACTGACAAGAGTCGAATTAGTTATTTAACTTTTTTTTAAACAGCCTACTCAAATCCCGTATATTTTATACAACAAGCGGAAGTATGAGCTGAAAGCGGTTACACTAGCGCCCTCGGCCTGAGCTTTACAGAAAATTCCGTCTATAAAAAGTCTATGAAAACATACATTGATAATAATAAATTATTTATAATTATTTATTACTAAATATTTAAAAATAAAATAAAATTCAACAATACCCATTCGAAAACTAAATTCATTTCTCATAATTAATTGCAAAAGTTATTACTTAAAATTAAAAATAATAAGACATTCATTACGCAAATTCAAATAATAAATTATAATTACACAAAACTTTCATTAAACAATCAATTCAAAATTAATTGTAAAGTTCATTAAACAATCAATTCAAAAATAATTGTAACGTTATTAATTAAAATCTAAAACATTAATACATTCATTTTCGCTAATTCAAATAATAAATTACAAGCCTACAAAGCCTTCATTAAACAATCAAACTTCTTAGATTCAACCACATCAAGACGCAAAGTCATATCTTCAGAACCCCACATAATTTCAATTCATTCCTACTCTATCACAAGTAACTGATAGCATAACGGTTAACGCATCCGCTTCCTATGCCGACGACTCGGGTTCGATCCCCAGTCAGGGAAAAAAAAATATTCTTTTTCAATGTTCTCAAAATGCTTCGGCATTAGTTCACAGAAGTCCGATAGATGGCGACACTGAAAAATCAAACTTGAAAAAATTATTCAAAGTCCAAATCAAGTAGGGGAAAAATGGGGGGGAGGCACCTCGTCTAACAAGACGCTCTCAGCCAAAAACAACTCAACCGACAATCGTCTAACAAGACGTCATCCTGATGACGTCACTTCCGGTTTAGGACACGCCCACCTGTCAATCAAAAAAAGGGGGGGGGGAGGCACCTCGTCTTACAAGATGCTCTCAGCCAAAAACAACTCAACCGACCCTCGTCTAACAAGACGTCATCCTGATGACGTCACTTCCGGTTCCCTCCCCCTTTTGATTGACAGCTGACCACGCCCCCCCCTGTGACGTCACTTCCGCCGCACCAACGGCTGGGCTTACTACTTGTGTGAAATACATAATTTGGAAGTAGCATATTTTACATTGAGATTTCAGTAAAAAACAAACACTATGAATTTGTAAATACAGAAATTATTACCAAATTTATGCTCAGTTTTATGTATTGTTATTTTACTTTCATTTTATTTACTCTATCTCATATTTTAAATGCGGAATGTATTTCTCGCACCATCATTGGCGATCTGTTAGGAAAATAAAAACACTTCTGACATTTCTATAGTAAACTAGAGTGAATTTCTGAATACTAAATGTCATTGTAAACTATAAATCTTTATGGATTGAATCAAATTTTTATATATAAACGTTTTAATGATTTTAAACTTGCGTCCAAGTAATTTCACATGTCATAATATTTATAGAATTTATCTTAATTTCAAAGAAAATAAGAAAAGTACACTTAAGTGCGTTCTTAAATCAAAAAGGGCTACTTTGTGACACATACATTAATTTATTTTTGTTCGGAAATGCATGAAAATAGCAGGTGTTATTATTCAGAAACTGTCTAATTGCACTCAGTCTTTTGTTTTTTAAAAAACACAATAGATTTTTCATAACAAGTCTTCAAAGTTGACACTTTTGAGCATATTTCCCGACGAAAGCAGAAAAACTGGTCGAAAAGGAGAAAAAAAACGGGTGATTGCGTCATCGAAATAGCTCATAACTCGATAAGTAATTTAATTATCATAAAATGGAAAAATAAGTTCAATTCAAAATCGCTTTCATAGTCAGACATTAAAATTTTATAACTTTCTGTTAAAAAATGAATTTGTAAATGTGTCAAAACGTTTTTCGCTTGTTGAGCGGATCAGTTAAGAACACCCTTAAGGCGTTGAGTTACATTAACTAGACTTTAATTTCCAATGTGTATTTCAGTTTATTATCAGACGCTTTTACCCCAAAACATTTCTTTGAGTGAGAGGAGTCAAAAACTGTACATGAATCTAGAAAATTGTGATATCTAATTTAAAAGTAGTGTGCTAATAAATGGAATCTTGACTTATTAATTTTGCACTAAAATGAATTCCAGTGTACTCAAATGATTGCATTGAATATTTTAGAGAAATACTTTCAATGATTAAAAGAGAGAGAGAGAAACCCCACAGATTTCGGACTACGCTAGTTTAAAGAAAAAGATTTTCATTTAAGACCTGCAAGATATTTTAAAAAAGTAAAAAAACTAATAAGAATTAAAAAGTAATATTTAGAAATCATTAAACTGTTTAAACATGCGTTTTTATTTTATCATATGAAATTTTAAATTGAAAAAGAAAACTTTAAAAAACAAGTAATATCTATAATCTGTAACATAATTTATGATAAAATGAAAATTGATTGATATTTATTGTGAATTGTAGTAATGTCTTTATAACGAGAAAAATCGCTAATTATTAAATACTATTACTTAGAGTTTGAGATGTAATGGAATTTTTTTTTATTATCTACTTCTCAAATTGCAAGTTTGTTCTCCCTCTGAATCTCGAAATTACATTAAAAATAAATATTTAAAAATAATAAAATTGGAGCATTAAGCTAAAATTATTCTGTGTTAAGATTGTTCTGAAGTCCAAAAGATCTATTATCTAATATATTTGTGAATTTGTTTTTGGTCTGAAACGCATGAGACTAACAGATGCTATTCAGAAACAATGATATCGAATAGCTTTCCCATTCTTCGTTTTTTTTTTCTTTTTTCTCGGAATTAATTAAAAACAGAATTTTATCTAGAATGACATTTTGCACAGAATTTCCGGACGCTTCAGCTTTTAAAATGTTGTGAGACAACAGTAGCTTATAACTTCAGGTTTAATTCCTTTATAGGAAAAAATATATATATATTCCAAAGCATGCCAATGTGCACATTTTTTTTTAATTATTGAACAGGGATTTTTTTTTCCAAAACCGCCTTAAAATTGACGTAAATTTGTTTCTCAAGCTCGTTAAAAATAAAATAAAAAAAACTTACACATTATTCTTATAATATAACTAACTGTCATATTTTACATGACTTTTTCTGAATTATTTATAATGATATCAACATGGAAAAAACAATTTTTCGAACAAAATTTTTGAAGGCTAAATTTTCTGTGGTAACAAACAATAAATTTAAACAATAAATTAAAAAATATATATATTTTTTAAATATTTTGAGACCTGTGGCCGTAGCATATTATTTATCAGTTAAAATATTTAACAGAACAAAATTCTCTATAACTTTCATGCTTACAATTTTTTATACACTCAATAGCAAGAGCAGTACACTATTTCAGAAATAGGACATTTTTTCAATTTTCTTAAAAGCGGTGAAAAACGTAGTTTTGCCTCGATTATTCAAATGTTTCCCACAGATTTAATCACGTATGTCACCCTCAATATATTAGTAGCAGTAAATAATGTGTTTCAGGACCCTTTTTCACACACGCGGCAATCACGGGTTTTGGAGCTCTCTGCCCCTCCTCTTAAAAAGAAAATTTACCATGAGGATTTAAATAAATTTGTAATAGCCGGATCTTGAAAATTTTAAGAGGGCTCAGAGGTTGAAAACTTTTTAAAAAATCGATTTTTTTATGATCTAGTTTGATTATTGAATTAATTCTTAACTCAATGCAAAAAACCGCATAAAAATATTAGCATTTTTAACGGAGTTATTTTTACGGAGCATTTACGTATCAATATTTACATAGCCGGATCCATATAATTTCAATGTTAAGTCTTGTTTTCTCAAAACTTGATTTTTGACGACTAACACCAAGATTAAAAAAACCAATTTGATGGAATGGCTTTTTTTTTTCTTGCATGCATATAACATCATTATCTAGATTATGAATTAAGGATATAACTATCAATTAAAAAAACATTATTAAAAAATCTCTCAAAGTTGAAAATTTAAAACCCCCCTAAAAAATACAACTTTTTTCCATTAAAAATACTCAAAATATTGAACTATCTAAAATATATTAATTCATAATCTAGATAATAATGTTATATGCATGAAAAAAAATTAAGCCATTCCAACAAATATTTTTTTTTTTTAAATCTTGGTGTTAGTCATCAAAAATCAAGTTTTGAGAAAACGCGACTTAAAGTTATATGGATGCGGCTATGAAAGTGTTGATACATAAATGTTTATAACTCCGTTAAAAATGCAAATATTTTTATGCGGTTTTTTGCACTGAGTTAAGAATTCAATGAATAATCAAATTAGATCATTAAAGAAATCGATTTTTTGAAAAGTTTTCAACCCCTGAGCCCCCTTAAGTGTGTTATCAATAAATACATAATCAGCTTTGTCAAACATTGATTCAATAAAATCTTGAAAACCGAAAAAGAACTGAAATATATTCCGCTTTAAATAATACAATTCTCTTTTTTAAAGATTTTACGCATTTTACATTTTTTCGGTTAATATATATATATATATATATATATATACATACATACATGCGTTATGTGTATGTATATGTATATGTAACCATTAATTATATTATAATATGAACCATTTGAATTTAATAGAAAAAAACCATATTGAACATGAGAAAAAATTAAATAAATAAATAAAATGAATACAAATGGAATTTGTTGAACCAAAGCAGAATTATCAAGCCCCAAATACTTTGGAACTAACAAAAGAAGTATGTGGTTTCATCTTCGTATTAGCCATGAAAAAGCAAAATAATACGATTTTGGGGCTACCAATCCACATAAAACCAAAATTCAATCAAGAAATAACATTAAAAACAAGGCACAACAAAATTACTAAATTCGATAGAAAAATTAAAAATGAAAAATGAAAAGGGAAAAAATAAAAAATAATTATCGTACACATGATAATAATAAATTAATAAATAAATTAAAAGCAGAGTAAAGTGATACCAGGAAAAATAAACCATACACCATATTTCCTCCTATATTAAATTTGTTACACCATACACCATAGTTTACCCTATTAATATTTAAATCAATAACATTTAATTTGACTATGCTAGGCTAAAACCAATATCTTAATTTAGGATGTAAAAGATTAAAAAATAGATAATTAATATATGTACCCTATACATTTAGTAGTATTATAGGTCTTTCATTTATTAATAGTGAAGTGCAATTTAATAATGTAAATGAATAAAATTATTTTAATGTAATTGATATAACTAAACAATAATCCATACATTGGTGTTATTTAAACTCCATAGAAACTTTGTTCCAATTTAATTAATGCATTTCCCTCTCTCAATTTTTTTAAAAATATAAAACAACCTTTGCGTTTTATCCAGACAATAGCGCCCTCCTCCGTACTCTAATATCTACCCACCTAACCATCCTATTATATGCATTTTTTAATATTTTTTACATTTTTAATTTTTTATTATTATTTTTATGTTTTATTAATTTTTTGGTTCATTTTTACGAAAAAGTTAATTAATTTTTAAATCATGTAACAACTAATTGTAAATTAAAGAATAAGTGAATTTTTAGGAAAACCATTATTTATAGCATCATAAACAAGCTTTTTAATATTTGCATTAATTAAATGAGAAGAACATAAACATTTTATTCTATATAAATGATTAATGATTATATTACGATATACAGAATTATGAAGATAGGATTTAAAATTAGTAAATGTATTAACTTTAAAATTAAACTCATTCCGTTTATCATAAATATCAGTTATTAATTTGTTTTCCTTTAATATAATTTTAAGATCTAAAAAGTTAATGGCATTATTATAAAGCAGGTGTTTTGTAATTTCTAGATTAGATGGATAATCAACTGGGAATTGAGATATACTGGTATTATCAGTATCAATTAAAATTATATCATCAATTTATCGATATAAATGTAATTTATTATCAAAATAATTTACGTTCATGATGATATAAGTCAGATAATATACTAGATGTACAACCACCTTGTGGTATACCAAATTTTTGTATATATATTATGTTATCTTGCATTATAAAATTATTATAAGGTGGTCTGGTGTAATAACGCCAGGCGGGGTAATATTTTGCATAATTATGAAATAATCTGGTAAATGACACCCATGGGCTTTGCGCAGAAGGGTTTTGAGTCATATAAATCTCAAAAAATAGCTTCAAGTTGTGAGGGAGTGACCTTTGCATAAAGGCACTCTAGTATTTCTGAGATCGTGACGCCAATAATTTAACAAGTGTAAGCGTAAAAGCGACATCTATCCTCTCTTTTACTTTAACTTTCTAGAGTGTGTGTGCTCTTTCGGATTTTACAGTTAGCTTGCGGTTATTAGTAATATGTTAATGTGAAGTATCTCAGTTTGCAGCATATAAAAGCTTGGGTTTGAGTGTCTCTGGCGTGTCTCTGGCATTAGCCAGCAGCCAGCGAGTGAGGATCTCTAGTATTAGACAAGCGAAGTGAATTATTGTTCAGCGAAGTGCTAGCGAATAGGAAGTAGCAACGGCCTCCTGTGAAGTGGAAAGGAGTTTGGATAATTGATTTGAGATTCGGCCGTGGTAAGAGAGTTTATATTAGTTCCATTTTTGATTATTTCGTGAAATAAAGAATTACCCACAGCCACGGGCTGTTTAATCAAGCTTTGTTTAGCAGCTCAGCCAGAAGATAGTGAGAAGTGTTAGTAGGTGCCCCGACTGAGCTGGGCCGAAGCCTGTGAGTATGATTTAGCTGTTCATAGTGTTTTCAGTTGTGTAAATTTAAGACTGGCTCCACTTCCCGTCAGCCATTATCACTTTAATAAACTTTGTTATTTTATCCTAAATTACTGAGTATGTCTACATTTAACCTCCACCACGACCAACCTAACGTTACAATTGACGCCCAGCATGCACCTACCGTTACAAATGGCGCCCAACGAAACATCGGACATTATGAGATTGTGCCACGTGTGTATTTTACCGGTGCAGGTGATATTAGTGAATTTTTAGTTAAATTAGATGATTATATTTTGTTCAATAATATACCTGAAAAAAGTAGATACGTAGTGCTTAAATGCTCGTTGAAGGGCGAAGCACTTTTGTGGTTGGAAAATATAGGAAAGTTTTTGATTTCTGATGAAGCGAAAAGATTTGAACAAACTGTGATTGAGTTAAAGAAGGCATTTCCTCCAGTTAAAGATAAAAGTATTTTGAGAAAAGAGTTCTATTGTAATAAGCAGAATATTTATGAGTCGGCGTCAAAATTCTATCTACGTAAGCTTGAACTAAAAAATAAATTAGATTTAGATATCACATTTGAGGAATTGTTGGACATTGTTTTTCCTCTTTTTAATCCAAATATACAGGACTTTATTGAAGTTAGAGCACCGAAGAATTTTGCAGAGATGCATCAGATATTATCGAAGTATGAGACTCGGCATAGCTCGGATCAACGGGATTTGCGTAACCCTCGTCAGAGACCGGTCACAGATAGTAATTTGAGAAATGAGGGGAACGTAATTTTGTGAGAGGGGGGCAGCGATTTTCGGATAGTAATTTGCGTAATAGAAATGATAGATTTGGTCGTAATATGTCAAATACGAATAATGGTAATAGGAATTGTGGTGGTGCTAATAATTTGAGAAGTGGTGAGAGAAATATGTATGGAAATAGACAGAATAGTGGTTATGATCGTAGTGGGGGAGTACGGGACAGGAATGTTTCTTCGCAAGTAAGGAGATTAACTTCGGATGAGAATGTTGAAAATAGGTCAATGCAAAACAAATGTGTTCAGAGGTCGGAAATGTCTTCGGTGAGTTTGAATAAAATTACTATTAATCCGGTTGAGTTACCTGAAGTGTTAATTGTGTTAGATGGTATTGTCGTTAAAAGTGTCTTCGATACAGGGGCAGATAAGTCGTTCATTTCTTTTGATTGTTATCGGAAATATTTTTCGTATAAGAAGTTGAAGAGGTCAAGTCTGGTGGTTCAGTCGGCACAGGGAGTAGCTTGCGATAATAAAGGTTCAGTAGAATTGGAAGTTGAAATTCGTTCGGTTAAGACATGTTGGGAGTTTTGTGTGTTAGATGGATTAACAGTGCATTGTATAGTTGGTGTGGATTATATGAAGGATAGAGGAATTAGTTTGGATTTCTTTAAAAAGTCGTTAATCGTGAATAATGATGAGAATGTGAGTAAGAAAGAGCATGTTTCAGTGTCAGTTAATTTGGAGGAGTCGGGGTTAAGTGAAATCGAGAAGGAGGAATTTAATAAGTTTTTGAATGAATTTGGAGAGGTTTTTTCAGATAAACCGAGTTTAAGGAATGAAATTCATATTGGTTTTGACGCACTAGTTGCTAGTAAACCATTTCGTTATGATTTTATATCTAATATTTTTAAGTCTTTGTGTGAAAAGTTGGAGACTGGGGACGGTAAGGAACTTCCTCAGTCTAATATGGCTGAACGTGTAAATCGTACATTAATTCAAATGATTTCTTCTTATGTTGGTTCTCATCATGCAAATTGGGACCAGTTTCTGCAGCATTTTGCGTACGCACTTCGTACAGCAGTTCACGAGTCAACGGGGAAAACACCTGCTGAATTGTTTTTGGGTAGAAAAGTCATTACTCCATTCCAAAGGTTAGTTATGGTGTCGGATGCGGAAAGTCAGTACATGTGCCAGGATATTGAAAGGTTGGTTAAGGAAGCTCAAGTTCAGATGGGAAAAGCGCAAGAAAAGCAGGCTCAGTATTATAATATGCGTAGAAGGGAGTTAGAAGTGAAAGTTGGAGATTTTGTGTTAGTAGAAAAGCATTGGTTAAGTTCAAGTCGTCAAAAGAGAGTAGCTAAGTTTGGTCCGAAGTTTGTAGATCCGTTCGAGGTTTTAGAACTTCGAAATAATAATTTGGTTGTTGATGTCAATGGTGAAAGAATGACGGTTAATTTGGATCAGGTTAGAGTTTATAAGTTTAGAGAAAATGGTAGTGAAGGTTCTTATGTGTCGAGTGGTGTTTCGCGAAATTCCCGATCCAATGAGTGTCCCGAGTCCAGCACTTCTTCATCTAATTCTTTTCATCGATATTCAAAAAGAAAATTTGGTCAAACAGCTCCAAAAACTGTTCTTGAAAGTCGAAAGCCTAGCAATCCGAGAGCAAAGTATGATAATAAAAATAAGAAAACTGTGTCAAATACATCGGACTCTGTGGGCCATAAAAGACAAAAAATTATAAACTGTCCAGTTCCTCCACTTATGAGACAGCAACCTCGCAAACATAAATTATCTAATAGTTCACCATCTTCGGTACTTAATCCCCGGAAAAGATTTCAGATGGACACTCGCCAAACTGTTAAAAGGACTTTAAAGTCGGAATTTTTGCCCAATAAGAAACAGCGTAGGTCTGGAAAGAAACGTGGTCTAGGATCTTCAGTAACTTCGGGTGCGTCTAGAAAGAGGAGACAACTCTCAGATTACCGGCATCAACAGTGTGAATCTCGCCATGGAGTGACCCCAGCGAACCGGCCAGAGCAGAGTCGTCGAGCGGAACCTACAAGTATCCCACGGCATCCATTCCGAACCAGGCTGCAGGCACGACAGTCAACTGTGGCGTCACCATACAGTTCTGATGACGAAAGATCCTTCGTACAAGGTTTCTGGGACAAGAGGAGAAAAACATCCTGTAGTATGAAGCCAGCCAGCAGCGAATCATCTCTATGATTGGGTGATAATGTTCTTTATTAAATTTCTATTAGAGTGCATATATGTGGTAGCAATATGAAGGAATAGAAAGCAGAAAGACTGTTTTGTATTTTTGGCCATTTTTGGAATTTTTTGACGGACTCACGATTGGTGCTTAGTTGTGTTCAAAATTTGTTTGCAAAATTGTTAGTTTTATGTATGTTTGAGATTTTGGTCTTAACTGCTTTTAAAAATTCTGGATCTATTGTTAAATTGTTGTGTTATTTGTTAAAAATGTTACTATATTGTTATATTGTTCATGTGTTATAAAATGTATGTTAATGTATGTTTAAATTTTCAGAAAGTACAGATAGTAATTTGGGTTATTTTGTACACGCGCCGCGGTTCAGGCGCGCACGTGTTTTGCGGTCAAGAAGTCCTTGACACGCGTTTCTATCTCTTATACTAACATTTAATGAATTAACTTTCTTCTTATCGTTCGTGTTTTATGAGTTGCGTTTGTACTTTAGTTGGGAATGGTTTCCGCAAGTTGCGAAGTTTTAAGCTGCGTTTGAATTTGAAATTGTATTGTATTAAAATTGAATGTTAATGTGATTTTCTTGCAGGGAAGTATACCTGTGTTATGTATTGATTCTGCTATTTTTCTTTTAGTTAATACAGATGAAGAGCATAATGACGTCATTTTGTAAATTTTTGATATTTTTTTTATTGTTGCATAAACACAGCGATATGACGCTGTACGTATGTGCCCCAATTATTGTTAAAGTGGAGTGAAGTTCTGAAGAATTTTGGGAGTTAGTTCATTGGCTAATGGGTATGTAGGTATTACGTAATAGCAGAGTTATTTTGAGTATGAAGTAAAATTTAATTTTAGATGAGTTCGGTATTTGGATGAGGAAAATTTTTGCGCATTGGGTTTTTTGGACTTGGTGCGAATTTTAGTATTAGGAAAGTTATGGAGAGATAATTTTTGGTAATGTTATAGTTGTATTGCAATATTGAGGAAAATTTCGGAAGTTTAGTGTTTTGAGAAATTTTAGCACTCCCAGTGGAGTGGGCTGTTTTGAAAGAATAAGTAATTAGTTTTGAGAGTTTTACGAGTTTTTGGAAGTTTTACGGAGGCTATTTGTAAGATAGAAGAATGATTGGATTGAATATGTGAATATTTGAGGCAAACTGAGGTTTTTTTTTGGTTGTGATGGGTTAAAGTTAACATTTTAAAAGTTATGTTTCGGCGCTAAATTTCACCCATCACTGTGTTTATTACGGCTCGAAATTTATAACAAGAAAAAGTTCTGGGCATGCATTTGGCCCAGCCCTTTTTCTCTGTAAAATCCGAGGGGGGGTTGTGAGGGAGTGACCTTTGCATAAAGGCACTCTAGTATTTCTGAGATCGTGACGTCAATAATTTAACAAGTGTAAGCGTAAAAGCGACATCTATCCTCTCTTTTACTTTAACTTTCTAGAGTGTGTGTGCTCTTTCGGATTTTACAGTTAGCTTGCGGTTATTAGTAATATGTTAATGTGAAGTATCTCAGTTTGCAGCATATAAAAGCTTGAGTTTGAGTGTCTCTGGCGTGTCTCTGGCATTAGCCAGCAGCCAGCGAGTGAGGATCTCTAGTATTAGACAAGCGAAGTGAATTATTGTTCAGCGAAGTGCTAGCGAATAGGAAGTAGCAACGGCCTCCTGTGAAGTGGAAAGGAGTTTGGATAATTGATTTGAGATTCGGCCGTGGTAAGAGAGTTTATATTAGTTCCATTTTTGATTATTTGGTGAAATAAAGAATTACCCACTGCCACGGGCTGTTTAATCAAGCTTTGTTTAGCAGCTCAGCCAGAAGATAGTGAGAAGTGTTAGTAGGTGCCCCGACTGAGCTGGGCCGAAGCCTGTGAGTATGATTTAGCTGTTCATAGTGTTTTCAGTTGTGTAAATTTAAGACTGGCTCCACTTCCCTTCAGCCATTATCACTTTAATAAACTTTGTTATTTTATCCTAAATTACTGAGTATGTCTACATTTAACCTCCACCACGACCAACCTAACGTTACAATTGACGCCCAGCATGCACCTACCGTTACAAAGTTAATTTGTTTCACTTTTAGGTCTTATTGTTTTTACAAGCAACTAAAATTAACGCTTGATCTAAAATTTGCAAGATACGTTTTGTGATGTGAAGACTATTTTTTTTATCCGGAAATACTTTGTTAATTACTTAAATTTGTAATACATTTCATGGACTTTCAAAATGTTGTGGAAGATTTTGGATAACTTCTCGAGATAATTTGTAATTTAAAATGTACAACGCAATAACTATAACGGGGTAATAACGCCAATCCTTGGCATTAATACTCCGGTTGATTCCCTACAGTGACCGAGCTACATCCTAAATACTGATTCAAATAAACACAGTTAAAACTGTGCAATGTTTCTAATAATTCTATTTAAGCGGTCCTTTTTAAGCAAAAAGAAGCTCACGGTCTGATATTCTTTTGCCACAAACTCCCCCCCCCCCCCCACACACACACACGACATCTTTATTTTTCTTACACTTTTCTTACACAAAAAAATGAACATTTTCAATAGCTTAGAATGCAATTTGTCAATTTCTAAGTTTGTAGAGTTTGTATTTTTAGAATTGGACAATCTACATGCCATTATTCCATCTTATTACATAGTTTTGTTTGCATGGCGTTATTACCCATATAGGTGGGTAATAACGCCAAATAGCATTGGTCAAGAAATCACGCCATTACATTTTATGAATACATATCTGTTAAATTATTTTTTTTTTAATACAGATAGTAAATAAGTTGCTCTATCAAATTATATATCATATTATCTTTTATTGCTGAATACTTCATTCTTTAATCCCACATATATATATTTATTTATAAAATTGCAATATATTGTAACAAATCTATTGAATATTTCAATCAATGAAAAATTTTAGTTATTGATAAATTGATATTTAAATAATATCAATAATATTAATGATAAAGAGATATTTGTTTGAAAAATACAAACTAAAACTGAGCCGTGAAAATTGGTAGAACCTTAACGTGGCGTTATTACCCCAGGATACCTTAGATAATGAAATTAGTTTAAGAAAATAATCAGTTTCAATGTTCATTGATAGATCCAAATCATGTTGATATTTTTTTTAAGTGCATTTATTATATTATGTAAATCTAATAAATCGATATTATTAGAAAGATATTTGAAGTCATATGCAGTTATATTTTTTATACATTTAAGATTTTTCATACTATTGTCCAATTCATAACTATTCTTTATAGTATTTATTATTATCACTGGTTTTTGTAATTTTATATATTTGATTAAGAACTGTTAATAGAAGTTTGTTAGCAGCATTTTTATAAGTATATTGCAACGAATTGTAACTGTTCTAAATTTAACAGGATTCTTATCAAATTTGAGTATAAGAACTAGATAAGGATATTTAAAGTTAGTAGAGTTAATGTCTAATAATTCATAAAAGTCTTTAATTTTACGATTGTTTACAATTATGTTATCAATAGTTTTTTGGAATGTGTTATTAGAAGATATACTAGATTTAAGCAGTTGATGATAATAGGATTTATATATAATTGCATAATTATTTGGAGATTTGTCAACATAAGTTATTACAGTTTTGTTGCAATTTAGTGATTTGCTGGAAAAGATGCTTTGTATTTATATAATCCAGATGTGAAATATTATTTTAAAGTCTTAGTTAATTTATCAATAACTAAAATTTTCCATTGATTGAAATATTCAATAGGTTTGTTACAATATATTGCAATTTTATAAATAAATATATATATGTGGGATTAAAGAATGAAGTATTCAGCAATAAAAGATAATAAACTCAATGATTTAATGAACGTGATATCCCAAATGAGACTCATGTGATGATGAGTGAAAAGAACGAGGTGTTCTATAGGTTTCAGCGATTTCGAGTTTGATGGATTTTTAATGCAAAGCTCAGGGAAGCTTATTTATACTGAATATTATTCATTTCTACTGTTATCTTTGAATGTTACGTACATGTTTTATGTCTATTAAACCTTTTTATACTTTCAAGAATATTAGTTTTGCTTAAATCATAAGTTAATCACTCAATATCCCGCATATATATCATAAGTAAATTGTTTTATTACAGAATTAATGTTTTATTTGAATGTAATTCTATACTTAGTACCATAACCCATTAATTTTTTCAGTGTTAAGTCATATACAGTATTTAGATTTCCAGTAATAATATGACCATGATCATTATTAATGTATTTGTGTAGAGAGGGGTCATTGCATTTGCAGGGGAAAGTACTATCATCAGAAGTATTTATAAGAACGAATTATAGTTAAATATTGAATACTTTGAAGTTTTTGATATTTGAATATTATTTATAGGAAATTTTCAGTTTTTATCATTTATTATAGAATTTACATTGATTTTATTAAATATTTGATTAGAAAAATTTATTACCATTTGAGTAATAGTATTTTGAGTTTTAGGGGCTTTTTAGTAAATTTATATTGAAAAGATTAACTCTAGTCATAGTAAGATCATAAAAAATATCTGAAAAATGTTTAGAGCAAGTTTTACTCAGAAATATATTTAAATATTGTACTATATGTTTCTTTTTTATTCCAAATATACATTTTCGTATTACTAATCAATTGTAATTTTATAGAAAAATAATGAATAAATAAATAAAAACTGTAATCAAAATAGAAAACTAAAGTAACCAAAATAGATAAAGTAAACACTAATCCCGTTAGAATTCTAGCAGCAATTGTAGCAGCAATTGTGAGTCAGCAATTGTAATCTCAAACAGAAAAAAGACCTTTTAAAACTATTAAATTACAAGCGAGAAATTGTAAAAAAGAACGCTCCTAGGTTTAAGATTAGCGTTCTAGTTTGTTCGTATGACTAGTGTAGTTTCACGCGAAAGCATTTGCATGCTAATGTTAAACCTATGGGAGCATTCTTTTTAGAATTCAAGCTCGAATTTTGACGTTTATTTTATTTATTATTATTATTATGATTATTTTGTTGTTGTTCATTTAATATTTAAGGTCGCTATCTAACGTTGCGTACTTTTAATTTTGTAAATTTGGTTGCATTTTTTTAAAGAAGCTACTTTAATTTCAGAAAACGCCCCAAACAATTTTCCGAAATATTTAAAAAATTAATTAATTAATTAAACCCGAAAAAGTACAGCATTAGATATTGATCTCAATTATCTCATGAATATATATATATATATATAATACCATTAAAAGTAGACAAGATTCACCAACGGATTTTATTATATATATATATATATATATATATATATATATATATATAAGTAATAAAAGCAAGCAAGATATTCGACATGAACACTTCAATAGGTTTAATATTACGGGTGACTAATTTAGTCTCATAGTTGTAAATTTAGAAATTATTCAATTACCATTGAATCATTATTATTATCACTTACCCATCATACGTAGTATAGGGTAAGTCTTGCAATCGTTTTGAAAATCGATTTTTTTGACGGATTTACAAGTTTCGGACACTGAAAAACATATTTTTAGAAAAAAAATTTTGCCGTCCGTCCATCTGTGTGTCTGTCTGTCTGTCTGTCTGTCTGCAACCGCTCTATCTCCCGAACAAATTGAGATAGAAACTTGAAATTTTGTATGTGCTTAGTATGTAAGAATGGGACGAAGCTTATTTAATATCAGTAACTTCGATTATTCGGAACTATTTTTTCGGACTCTCGAAAAATTTGTTCTGATGAAAGGTATATAAAAATTTTCGAATTTTTTTTATTTTAATGAGTGGACGTAAAAGGCAATAAATTGACACAAATTTTGCATAAAAAACGAAATCGATCGGATTATTAGTTGTCGAGAAATTTCTAATCTTGTTTTCCACACTCTTTGATTTTTCATGACCCTGTATTTCATTCAAATTTCAACTCAAAGATATCTTTTAATTGGAAATGAGACACTTAATTTGATGCAAGAAACCGTTAGTAAATATGATATTTATTTTTAGAGTTATAAGGATATTTCTTTTATGCAATTCAGTGCTACTAGAATAGTTTGGCGTTTCATGTAATTTATCGAAATCGGTTCATCAGAAATTCATTAATAGAGCATGATGATGTGTTAAAAATACTTAAATATACGTTTATATTTTGTTTTGGAATTGCAATGCATTTCATAAACTGTTTACATATGTTATGTTTTCATATATTATGTTATGCATCTCCATGATGGGTAAGTATTACGGTGGCCTCCAACGACTAGTTATTATTGTTATTATTATTTCAAGAAAAAAAAATATGTGAACAATTATACCTGCTAAGATGAAACCTTTTATAAAACTGGATATATTTCGATTCCTTTCGTTTAAATTTTCAAAGTTTTATTGAATCAATGTTTAACAAAGCTGATTACGTATTTAATGATTACATACTAAAGATTTCCCAAATCCGGCTATAACAGATTTATTAATATTCTCATGATAAGTTTTCTTTTGAACGGGGTGAGAAAGGGAGAGCGGGCACCAAAATCCGAGTTTGCTACGGATGCAAAAAAGCCTACTATTAACCTTGAAATAAATAATTTACTGCTACCAATCTATCTATCTCTCTCTATATATATATAAATATATACACGGTTAAATCCGATGAATACATTTGAATAATCGTGGCTTAATTACTTTTTTCACAGTTTTTAAGAAAATTAAAAAAAATGTCCTTTTTTATTTATTTTTTTTTTAAAACAACTAGGGGGGCCCCGCCCCCCTGCTCGCTATGCTCGCCAACCCCCCGCGTAATCGCTTCGCGATTCCAAATTATTGTCTACCCCTGCTTGCTGCGCTCGCCCATAACCCATGGTATGAATAAGCAGTTGCAGACCTTTCAAATGATGTGTCATACAATTGGTGTTGTAAAGAAATTACAAAATGCGCCCCCTCTGAGGGCAGAGGGGGGGGTTACACACAAGGTATCCATAATATGAATAAGCAGTTGCAGACCTCTCAAATGATGTGTCACACAATTGGTGTTGTAAGGAAATTAAAAATGTGCCCCCCCTGGAGGGCAGAGTGGGGGATGACACACAACACATCCATAAGACACAAACACAGGGTAAGCAGTTATAACAGCAGGGTATAACAGCAGGGCAGTTATAGCAGCAGTAACACAGCAGGGTAAGCAGTTGCAGACCTTTCAAATGATGTGTCACTCAACTGGTGTTGTAAAGAAATTAAAAATGTGACCGCCTCCCCCCCCCCCCTGGGGAGAGCAGAGTGTGGGGATGACACACAAGACATCCATAATATGAATAAGCAGTTGCAGACCTTTCAAATCTTGTGTAACACGACTGGTGTTGTAAAGAAAATAAAAATGTGTCCCCCCTGGGGAGCAGAATGGGGGATAACACACAAGACATCCATTATATGAATAAGCAGTTGCAAACCTCTCAAATGATGTATCAAACGACTGGTGTTGTAAAGAAATTAAAAATTTGGCGAAATATTACAGTTATCGCCAAGTTGGCGTCACTTTTGACAACTAATTTTGGTCGCCAAATTTGGCGATATATCGCCAAGTTGGCGACAAACTTGGCGATTGTTGGCGATGGTAACCTTTCCTCTCTTTATGGTAACCCAAATGGCGATGCATAGACGGAGCCCTTTCCTGATTGGTCTATTCGACTCATGGAAGGAGTGGACAACCCGGATTCGTTAGTTCCGGAAATCTTCCACATCAGCATCATTCCAGGAGTCATTCCTTTTAAGGCTAGTTTTTTTTACTATAGAAGGATTCCACCTAATAGAATTATTATATTATATTAATGCCCGTTTATTATTTATAATTTCATATGTACCTCACTTTCAGGCATTAGTTTTTCTCAATACAAAAGCTACAAACACAAACAAATTTTCTTATTTATACTCTTTAATTTTAAATAGAATGGGATTTGGGGGGATTTTGGCGTACTGCGCTTGCTACTTAGTGTATAAAAAAGTTGAAAATAAGAAATATTATACAGAATTTTGTCCTATTTAATATTGTAACTGACAAATATATTGCTATGGCAACAAATCTCGAGATATTAAAAAAAAATAATAAATAAAATAAAATAAAATCTCAAAATTTTGATGTTTTTTGACCACAGAAAATTTAGCCTTGAGAAATTTTTATTCGAAAACGTGGTTTATCCATGTTAGCATCATTATGAAAAAATCAGAAAAAAAAATCTTCCACCCGATTTTTGAAAGGTAAAATGTTACATATAATATAAACATCACTTTAAAATATCAATTTAATTTAAATGCTTTAAGTGATAAATTAAAATAACATAAAAAGATTATAGCTTGACATGTTTCATTGCTCTTACGGCAACATTTTCAAAAGCAAATAAATGATTATTCAAATGATTATGCAAATAATTCATTTATTTGCTTTTGAAAATGTTGCCGTAAGAGCAATGAAACATGTCAAGCTATAATCTTTTTATGTTATTTTAATTTATCACTTAAAGCATTTAAATTAAATAGGTAAAATGTTTATTTCGCCTGGACTAAAACAGTCAGGAGGGGGAAAATATTGTTTAAGGGTGCTGGTCAGTCAGCTTCCGAATTCCCTTTCGTAAGGTTAAGTATATAGACGTTTGATGCATTTTTATATTTAAAATATCTCCGAAAGTAAATCAATATTTTAAACCTATTATTGACCGTAAGGTAACGGAATACTTTTGATTGTCCCTGTAATCAATCTATTCATCCGATTTTCATAAAATTTGAAATGACTCGACAAAATTATGTAATAATAATGTATTTTAAATTTCAAACGTATAAAGTACATTTAAAACTTTTTCCCCATTGACCATAATGTAATTGAATACTTTTGATTGCTCTTGTAATTGATCTATGCACCGATTATCAAAAAAATTGAAATAACTCGACAAAATTATTTAATAATTATGTATTTTAAGTTTCAAACGATTAAAGTGCATTTGAAACTTTTTTCCCCTTTGACCGTACTGTAATGGAATACTTTTGATTGGCCCTGTAATTGATCTATGCATCCGATTTTCATAAAATTTGAAATGACTCGACAAAATTATGTAATAATTATACATTTTATTAGCATAATAATTATGCATTTTATTTTTTATGCAGTTGAATTCATAAAATTTGAAATAACTTGAAAAAATTATGCAACAATTATATATTTTAAATTTCAAACGATTCGGTTGGGTTGTTTTTGCGTTGTTATATGCGGACAGACGGACGGACTGAACGACCACTATAGGTGCTACGTATTTACATAATTACGAACGCACCTAAAAAGCGATAAATATGAGAACCTAACGTTTAACGAAAAATAGTGAGATGCACTCCATTTTTTTAAATTTATTGTTGCAAATGTTTTTGTCGAAATTTATCTGGAAGGGTTAAAATATTAATCACCGCTCATTAGTTTTTAACGCATAAAATATTAAATTAAACACATATTTTATAAATATTTTGACAATTTTGAAACATCCTTTAAGAGAAGTATAAATAAATAAGACAAAAATGTTAATTTTCTAGGGAGATTTTTTTAGGTGCGTTCGTAATTATGTAAATACGTAGCACCTATAGTTGTCGTTCAGTCCGTCCGTCCGTCTGTCTGTCTGTCCGCATATAACAACGTAAAAACTACCCAACCGAATTATTTGAAATTTAAAATATATAATTATTATATAATTTTGTCCAGTCATTTCAAATTTTATGAAAATCGGATGCATAGATCAATTACAGGGACAATCAAAAGTATTCCGTTATATTACGGTGAATAAGGGGAAAAGTTTCAAATACATTTTAATCGTTTGAAATTTAAAATATATAATCATTACATAATTTAGTCGAATCATTTCAAATTTTATGAAAATCGGATGCATAGATCAATTACAGGGGCAATCAAAATTATTCCGTTACATTACGGTCAATGGGGAAAAATGTTTCAAATGCATTTTAATGGACTACACTAATTCGAACACAATAAAATTGTTATGCCTCTATGAACATACACATTATAATATACATTTTGCACAATCTGTGGTGCAAAAAGCATTTTTTATTGATTTACAAAGTCACACAAAAGTATTCCATTACATAATGGTACAGAAGAACATTTTTTTGGTGCGATAATTGTAATTGACTATTTAACATGAGATTGATATACATTACTATTATTTTTAACACAATCAAACTGATTGGTAAAGTTATCATACGAATTTATTATTTCCAGCTGAGCGAAATTCCCGGCCTGGGCAATTTTTCGCTCAGCTGGAAATAATAAATTCGTATTGATATACATTGCTGAGGAATACTACAAGTTATTTCCTGTATAAAAGAAAGTAGATAGTATAGTGTATGATATACGTCGCTGAGGTGTAATAAAAATTATTTCTTGTATATTTACAGGAACACACACACACACAAAATACATATATATTTCACTACTATACTCTATCCGAAGTACTATCTACTAGCAGCAAGATCTGAATATTTTAAAAACATCGTTATCATACGAAAGCACCTCATTTGTCACGCTTTACGTGGAATTTCCAACTTGTTTAAATATACGAATGTGCAAATCCTTTTAAGCACTTAAATTTTCTAATTTACTATACGAATGCATTTTATTCCCATACATTTAACATTAATAAGGGGGTGGGGAGTTAATTGATTAAACCTCTTAATAGAATTTTAGAATATTAATGATGTGAAAAAAAAAATAAAGCTATTGTTCTAAAAATGTTTGCATGTTTGTAATTTTATTTATACGTAATACATTTCGTATATTTTTTAATTATTCATAATGGATTATAATTCCCGTTAACGCTGTAAAACGTTACGGAGGTTAGTTATATTTCATATGGGAACTATATCTACAAAATGGTTCTTTATATAGATATGTACTGTGAAAACAGAGCAGGATGTTGAATTCCTCTCGAAAGGGTAACTGACCACCTGACCAGTGACCATGACATTGAAGAATCATTGGGACGGGAAAGAGTGCGAAAACAGATGTCTAATGAGGAAAAAAAATGTCATTCGACTTATCTTACTTCAGGGCCCGTATACCAAAAAGTGTTTGTCAGAAAGAAGCGAATAAGCGCCAATGTGGTAACCTCTCTTAATTACAAGTCAGTTGGCTCTTCTCTGTTGTTTCTTTCCCCATTCCTGCATCCCCATTTGTAAGATCGGTACTGAGCCAAGGGGGGGGCAGAGGAGGCATGTGCCCTGACGCCGAACATAGGGTCGACATTTGTTTGTCGATTTTTTTCACGTCTGTGTTAAATTCTGCCAAAGCATTGAGGAATCTAAAAATGACACAGATAAAAGTCCTGTATAAAGCGGTTTTTATTTCGATTCCGCTTTCAAGAAGAGTAATATTTTACAAAGCAGATTACGTAGTTCAATATTACAAATTTTATGTTTACATATTTTAAATTTTAAAATAGCTTGGCTGGCTATTAAAAAATTAGTAAAATTCTCTTTGTAAATATATTTTGTGGAGGAAGTGGTTGCTAAAATCAGTGTTTCACCAGGGGCAAAAAAGACTAGTTTCGGCCCTGGAAAGCAAGCACTATAAAATAAGAGTTATATAATTCTTATTTTTTTACATTTTATATGTGTCGAAAATGACAAGGAATTTAGATACAAAGGTTTTGAGTATTTACTTTTCCTAAAATACTGGAAAAAGCAAAGTTTTATGTAAATATATATACATCGATTATCATTGTACTTCTGGAGAGTCCAGAGATCCTCTAGAAGTAAATAAAAAACAATTTGAAAGTGATGAATGAATACTGAATGCAATAAATGTGTATTCTGAAAATTAAATGTAAGATTCAGAAACTTGCTGTCTGAAAACTTACTAGCAATATTTCTAGCAACAATATTCCTAGCAATATTTCTAGCAACAATATTCTATAAATGTATTTGTAAAGCTCAGGACCGTAGCTAAAGAGGCGCTATGGGCGGTTCAGCCCCCTAAAATATTTTTAGCCCCCCCCCCCCCTGGAAAAGATTCCAAGGTCACTAAATGAATTTCTGTTCCAGAAATCCAAATGAACTTCTGTTCAAAAATCTAATTTAGTTTTGAGAGCCTTTAACAGTTTTGCAGAATTACTAAATTGTATCTAAAATAAGTGTTTCAACACTCCCTTATCCTATTTTCTATAAATGTATTAACATATGATGTAATTCACATATGAAGCTAACATGATGTTTAATTTTTCGCCAGTTATAAATTCAAAATTTTCATCATCATGTAATTTTCTTAGCATAAAATGACGTTATCACAACAGTTTGATGAGAAACATAGTATCTACAATGTGAATATGCACTAATTTATCTTTCTGTGTCACAGAGAGATAAAAAACAAATTATGAGCCCCCCCTACATTTTCTTGAGCCTCCCCCCCCCCCAATTGTTCAAATCTAGCTACGGCCCTGGTACAGCTGTTAATGTATCCAAACAGACAAATATATATATATATATATGTATGTTTACTCCATCCTTTCCTCACCCCTTCCGTCAAATATGATTTCAAAATAGATAAAGTAAATAATCTATTCTTTCTCTAATCGTAGAATATATATATATTAGCAAAATCCATGCTTTGTTTGGATTCGCGAAGCATTATTTTATAAAACAGATATTTGAAAGTAACAATATTTTTTAGTATTATTTTTGCATCTTTATTAAACAAAAACGTTATTTTATGTTTTGGCGCATTTTAATTTTTTATTTATGATGTAAGACTGGCATAATAAAATATTTTCGAAGAAAACTTTTACAAAATATTTTTAAATTTTTAACTAAAAGCCACTGGTCCATTAGCCACTGGTGTTTTTTAAAGTTGTTTGAAGTATGCATGTTTCCAATCATTGTAATTAACATCAAATAATCTTTGATAGCTATTTTAGAATAATATATTTGAAGAGAGCTTGAAGAAAGTTACTTCTTCAAAATCCTATTTTCTGGAAAAACATTTGAAATCTGCTCTCGTTGATACTATGAATTTTTAACTGTAAAACTTTTTATTCTAATTTCTTCGTTTTTATACATGTTAGCGTATGAGAATTTTTGATATTGTAGAATTTTTTGTAATTAAAATTTCTATTGAATGCTTAATTTTGAAGGATTTTCACTCTCGTCAACGTTACGTACGTTTTTAAGCCAACTGGTGTCTATATATCCTCAATATCTACAACTGCTTCATCTAATGTTAAACCTAGGGATTTATAAATTGTAACAGCAAAAGCTAACTACAGAAGAAGTTATTTCCTTGAACAATTTATGCTTCCATTTTTCCAGAATTTAATTATTGGGGGAATTGGTACGCACCAGTTCTTATAAGTTAAATTATTGTAGTATTCAAATTTATCCATGATTATTCACGATATCTGGTCTGGTGGCTTGTGATTTTCTTTATTACGTGCAACAAAGTCTAAAGTTCCGTTCACTAAACCTTTTTCAGTCCACAAATAAGAACGTAAAATTACTTTAGATCCAAATGTTAAGGTAAGAAATGGTTAAAGTCCATTTGTCGTTTCTGAATCAGCCAACTTTGCTTTAGTACATTTATAAAGAGCTTGAATCGAGACAACAACTTCACGCAGTTCTTTTCATTTTTCATTTATATAACAAATTTAACAATTAATTTTATTTGTTTACAACTGTTTTGTTGCCACTTTACAAAAAAAAAAAAAAAATCATAATACAATTTTTTTAAAATGTTTAAGTGCCATCTGTGCAAACGATTTTGCGGAATAATGAAAACATATTTTATTTATTAAATTAATCATGATTCTATCTATAATTACTTACTCCCTGATTTATATTTTTTTTCTGAAAATATACGCGTTTCATTTTTTATTTATTTGCTAAAATGCGTCCGTATTGGAAATGCATGTAAAATAAATTAATTAAAATAATAATTTTTTCAACGTTTTACTGTAAAAAAATTATATTGTGCAAATCTACAGATCATAATTTATTTTTGTGTTTAATTTGAAGTTAAAATATTGAATAGTTTTTTTATAAAGTGTACGACAAAATGTAATTTGAGTGGCCTAGTAGAGGATTTGCTTCGCTCATCCTAATAACTGCCATACATTAAACATGCTAAAACATTAAATTTAATAAGAAACTTGAAAATAAGTAAAACTAATAAAATTAATGTTTTCCAAAACTTTCATTTTCCTAAAAAACCTATTAAAAATAATTAAAATGACTTTTTATAAACTTAAGAAAATTTATATCATTCTTTCCTTAATCTAGTATCGGGGTCTGGGGAGGAGGCTTCAGCCCCCAAAGTCTCCCCCCCCCCGTGGGTGCGCCAATGCTAACATATGTATTATGGCTACGAAAGAAGGGGCAGACATTTAAATAACCAGAGTACAGTTTGGCCAATAGCAGGGCTCTATTTTTTTCTGTACATAAATTCAAGTATGGTTTGCTTATAAGGAAAGGGCATGTTTATAAAAAACAAATGCTTCCTTCAACCAATCTATAAATTACATTTTTGCTTTAGCAATCATTACAGGAATCATCAGGGCTACGCTGACCAATCATACAACAGAGCTTTTAATCGCAGACAAATCAGACCAATCGTAGAACAATCAGATCGCCTTGATTTCTTGCAAGGCAACACTAAATACCGGGCTTGCTCATTCCTTTCATGACGTCACAAAAGGTGGCTGAATAACATCCAGCGATTGGTACAAACGATGGATGCGTCACTTTGAACCCTGTTTGTACCAATCGCAGATAGCGGCCAGCCATCTTTTGTGACGTCGTGATAAGGAATGAGCAAGCCCGGTATCTAGTGTAGCCCTGTTTCTTGTGTAAAGTAGGAATCTTAAAGACGGGCGCGAAATTACTGTGGATCCACAGTAATTTTGCCCACAGTGACGTCAGCTGCCCTTACCGTATATGCGGCCCGGAGAAACATTATCCTCCTCTCAGGAGCAATGAGATTTCAAACCAGAAATTTTGTGTTTTGAATGGTCAAAAACTGCAATTCCCCCCTCCCGCATATTTCAGATGTGTATATTGCTGGGACGATTACTGTTTCTAAACCAATAGGAGAGCGTCATTATCACGGTCAAGTACACGCCCACACAGTTTGATTGACAGGAACTCGTGGACAATTGACGGTGCTACGGACAATTAACGATAATCTGTTGCGGATGAAAGTGAGCTGACTGGCTGAATGGTTAGAGCGTCGAGCTTGAAACCGGAGGATATGGGTTCGAGTCCATCGCGAGCCGAGAGTCCGTTGGTGATTTTTTTTTTTTAATTATTGGAGGCTGTCTTTTATTAATAAATAAGACATTTAAAAAAAATATTTCAAACCCTTTTAATATTCTAAATATCGTTCCAAAATGATTTATATATATATTAAACAAATGGGAAAAAAAGTATTCTGCGAAAATATCCGTATAAGCAAAATTCTTACTTTAATTTTTATTTATTTATTTATTTATTTCAGGATCAGAGGAAGTATAATTTCTAATTGAAGTAAATAAAATTCAGTCATTTTGAAAAAAAAAATTCTTTCGTACCTTTAATTTTTAATTACCGAGTACAAATTCAAACAATCCGAGTACAAATAAATAATAAACACACACGATCAATTGTCCACGAGTTCCTGTCAATCAAACTGTGTGGGCGTGTACTTGACCGTGATAATGACGGTCTCCTATTGGTTTAGAAACAGTAATCGTCCCAGCAATATACACATCTGAAATATGCCCCCCTCCCCCCTCCAGGAGCTAAAGAAATCCCTCCCGAAGGCGGAATTCTAAAATGGAGGGCCAAAATCACAGTCCGGTGAAATCCAAGCGCATTATTGGTCATTGATCCGCGTCCTTTTCAGAGAATAATCTCTGAGCGGTAGGGGAAATGTCGCCTTACTCCTTTTTCCGAGAAAAAATCGTAACGGCAATTTTGAAGTAAATCTGATCTGTTTTCATTTATAATCAAAATTTTTCACTCTCGTTCTATAAAATGCCATCAAAATATCTTAACTGAGTTAATTTCGATGGTTTATCGTAAATAATAACAGACGGTAACAATCGCTTGAAAATTACTTTACCCCTCCTTCTTTTTCAAATGGAGAAACAAATTCGTGATTTTCACCCTTTCCACACGACCAATGATTTTACTTGACTGTGAATTTGGCCCTCCATTTTAAAATTTCGCCTTCCGAAGAAAAATTTCTGAATTCAACACTGACCTTACCCACATGACGTCAGCCGCAAGTAAACTGAAGAACAACACGTAAAGTTAGTTTTAAGACTGCTCCCCTTAGTCTTTTTCGAAGTGTATTTTCCCATGGAGGAATGAGATAGGTGGAGGGGAAGTATTATCTCTGAGGGTGATGCTAAAAATTTAACCCTACATTAAGTCACATTAAGTCCAAACAAAACCACGGGCTTTGACACGCCTATCATACTTGTTTTAACTGCAATTAAAACAAGTATAAACCAAGGCAACACTAAATACCGGGCTTGCTCATTCCTTTCATGACGTCACAAAAGGTGGCTGAATGACATCCAGCGATTGGTACAAACGATGGGTGCCCTGTTTGTACCAATCACAGATAGCGGCTAAGGCTCCTACAATACGGGCTGAATCATGCCTCCATTAAGTTTCCAAAATGGTTGCCTGACTTGGCGTCTTATCGCGTAGATGGCGAGATGAATAAATTTGGTTACTCAATCTCTTTCACGGGAAAATATGAGAGTAGAATGTTCGAAGAACCGGTTTGTTGAGTACAAGCGATTAGGTTGACGCGATATTTGGCGAAATTCTCCAATCCAGATTTATTCTTTTAAGCATTTATAGACAAATTATTCCATTTTTCTTCATTTATATGGAATTTAAATACTCCAAAGCCATTCCTGAACATGTCAGAATAATTTTCTGCTCAAAAACCGTCCATTTTACTTACCCATCATACGTAGTATAGGGTAAGTCTTGCAATCGTTTTGAAAATCAAAAAAAAAATTTTGACAAATTTACACGTTTTAGATAGTGGAGATTCCGAAAAAAATATTTTTAGAAAAAAATTTTGCCGTCCGTCTGTCTGTCTGTCTGTCTGTCTGTCTGTAAACGCTCTATCTCCCGAACGAATTGAGATAGAGACTTGAAATTTTGTATGTAGTTAGTATGTAAGAGTGGGACGAACCCTATTTAATATCAGCAACCTCGATTATCCGGAACTATTTTTTTCGGACTCTCGAAAAATTCGTTCTGATGAAAAGTATATAAAAATTTTCGAATTTTTTTGTTTTAAGGAATGGACGTAAAAGGCAATAAAATAACACACATTTTGCATATAGAACGAAGTCAATCGGATTATTAGTTGCCGAGATATTTGTAATCCTGTTTTCCACATTCTTCGATTTTTCATGACCCTGTATTTCATTCAAATTTCAATTCAGAGGTATATTTTAATTGGAAATCAGACGCTTAATCCGATGCAGTTAATTGTTAGTTAATAGAGTTATTATTTTTGGAGTTATAAGGATGTTTCTTTTACGCAGTTCGGTATTACTTGAGTAGTTTGGCGTTTTATATAATTTGTCAATATCGGTAATCAGCAGTTCTTTAATAGAGCATTACTATGTATATTAACAATATTTAAATTTTGTTTATGAATTGCAATGCATTGTATAAATAGTTTTCACATGTTTTATTTTCATATACATATTCATGATGGGTAAGTATTACGGTGGCCCCCAACGACTAGTTTAATGATTTTGTAGCTTTAAAATCATTCAGACGTTTCTCGCCTCATAGGAATCAATGGGAAACAAACGGTAACTGGGAAACAAGATGCTTGATGATTCAGCCTGAGTTATAGGAGTCCTAATAGCGGCCAGCCACCTTTTGTGACGTCGTGATTAAGGAATGAGCAAGCCCGGTATCTAGTGTAGCCCTGGTATAAACCCGTATTTTTATTTATTTATTTATTTATTTATTTTTTTTTTTTTTTGCTATTATTTTTTTAAAAGAACTAATCTATCGCTTCACCGGTAAGAATTTATTAATTATTTTATCATATGTGATTTAAATCTTAATATAGAAAATTATTTTAACGTTTTGCTTGAAAATATAACATTCTTTTGTTAATATCTTAAAATCGTCTGCAGTCAGAAAACTATATTTTAGATTAATATTTATTACTTTAGTTTTCATACATGATTTTAAAAGAATGTTTTCATCATTATATTTTAAATATTTATTTACATGCAATTATTAAGTCATAAACATTTTTCATCTACGTTATAAAGCATTTAAAATTACATTAAATTAGGAAACTTTTAGTAATACAATTTTCAGTTCGCATCAAATGTTTTCAATATCTTATTTAATTGCAATTTGACATTTAATTATTGCTAATTTTCCAATTTATTTTATTTTAAAAGCGAACATTTATTTTAATAAATAATAACAGAACAAAGACCATTTTAAAAATTTGCTATGTCTTCTTAAAATATGCTTCAGTTGTAATTCATTTCTTTCAATTGGTATTATAATACAAAATTTCTTCCAGTCCTTTTGTTTGGAACATTAAAATTTGAGCGATAAATGGATTCATATTGCAAACCTTTCTTGAGCCTTACTTCACCTCCACCTATCTCAATCCTCCATGGTAATTTCCTGCATAGAAGTCGCTGTTGCATGAAGATGCTACTCATGGGCATTTTCGCCGTTCCTAACCGATATTGCAAAATAACAAACTGCGCATGCGTGTGGACTCTATTAAAATTCTGTTGCTTTCGTCATCATACTAAACTGGCGATTACTTTTTGGTGTTCAAATATGTGATACAGATAACAAATCGTAATTAACAACATTAACAAGAAAATTATCATAGCAAACGCGGTAGCGTTTGGTATAATATGTTTAAGAAATAGAAAGTGCAAACAACTTTCTAAAATTTCTGGCGAACCAGTTGAGATACGGCAGTGAAATTTTTTTTAAAAGATAGAACTCGACGAGACGAATAAAATGATAGCATTCAAAAAATTACTGCAGCTTAGAATAGTTTTTTATTTAATTTTTAATGAAAAAATGAAAGCAAAAAATTCAACAAAGTCTGCTAACGTTTCCGTGGATGGATTAACTTCATTTTTGGTTTATTTTAATCCTCATGGTAAAACTCAGAACAGTTTTTTTTTTCATCTTTGTATGTTTGTCGGTCGCTGAGAAAATCGAACTTTTGTCTGAAATTTCCAGCTGAACTTAGTCTTTTTCTTATATATTTCTTATTCTTATATTTACTTCTTCTTGTAATTGTTGCACGTAAGTTTAAATGAACATAAAAATAAATAAATAGATTAGATAAATCACGTGAAAAAATACTTATTTGTTGTTATTTTCATGTATCATATTCACTATCTATTTTGACGAGCGAAGTGAAATATTTTTTTTTTTTTATTTATTAATTTCTCATTTATTTAAGTTAAAAGCCGCCTCTGGCAAAAAGTTTAGTCTCTCTTAAATTTATGCTAGCCACTGTAATATGATACTTTTATTCGTAATTTTATTTACTTGCTTATCTGAAGGTCCATAAGATGAAATGAACAAATTTAGGCAATCGGAAAAAGATTTTGCGGAAAAGTTCATTATTATTAAAGTTATTCTGGTGGTGTGTTTGGCGAATAAATCAAAAATGGCGCCGAAAGACCGAATAGCAAATGTTTTTAACCACAAAAGCGACGTAACCGTGTTTTTCCATCACGTAATATTTTATTTCAAAGACTGATTTATCACAAGATTGACATTAATATTATTATTTTTAGGTGCGTTCGTAATTATGTAAATACGTAGCACCTATTGTTGTCGCTCAGCCCGTCCGTCTGTCTGTCTGTCCGTCCGCATATAACAACGCAAAAACTACCCAACCGAATCGTTTGAAATTTAAAATACATAATTATAGCATAATTTTGTCGAGTCATTTCAAATTTTATGAAAATCGGATGGATAGATCAATTACAGGGACAATCAAAAGGATTCCGTTACATTACGGTCAATGGGGAAAAAAGTTTCAAATGTATTTTAATCGTTTGAAATTTAAAACATATAATTATTGCGTAATTTTGTCGAGTCATTTCAAATGTTATGAAAATCGGATGCATAGATCAATTACAGGGACAATCAAAAGGATTCCATTACATTATGGTCAATGGGGAAAAAAATTTCAAATGCATTTTAATAGTTTGAAATTTAAAACATATAATTATTACGTAACTTTATTGAGTCATTTAAAACGTTATGAAAGTCGGATGCATAGATCATTTACAGGGACAATCGAAAGTATTCCATTACATTACGATCAATGGGAAAAAAAGTTTCAAATGAATTTTAATGATGTTTTACTCATTCGAACATAATATAAGTGGTATGAATCTATGAAGTATATACTAAAATATGCATTCTGTACAATCTGTGATGCAAAGAATTTTTATTATTAAGTTACAGGGCCACACAAAAGTATTCCACTACATAATGCTATACGGGGAAACATTGTTTGGGGCGTGTTTTAATTATATTCAACTATTTCACATTTTATGAATAAGATATACGTTTCTGAGGTGTAATAAAAATTACTTTCTGCATATTTACAGAAACACAAAGATTTCGACTACTATACTGTATCCGAAGTCCGAAGTACGCTCTACTATATCAGCAAGATCTGAATATTTTTTAAACTTCGTTATCGTACGAACGCACCTCATTTGCTACGTTCACGTGCAATTTCCAACTTGTTTTTAATTGTACAAGACAAAAAGATATGTAAAGTTATTAAGTACAAACGTTCATACCAATACTTTTCACAGTTATTATTTTATGAATAATTAGACATGAATGGAAAAATCTACAGGACAATTAAAAGATAAGCGTAAAAATATGGTTTTACATTTATTTGAGCCTTTGAGATGAAAGGTAAGGGCGTACCGGTAAGAAATCCGGTTTGGCGCGACACAAGAGCGGTGAGTCGGGCGCTCCATGATGATTCGGACGTGAGAATGTGTCAGCTTTTTTTTTGAGGGTACGTTAAATTATTCTAGGTCAATTAAATTATTACTTATTTTATGAATGTCTGATTAATATAAATATGTTTGCCAAAGCTTGGTGCTATTTTGGCGTCAAAAAGGGAGGGTATGATGCCAAAATATATAAATAGCTCTGAAAACAAACCTGATGAACTTTAATTTTTGTTTTCGCACGAATTTTTTCTGTTTCTATATTAAAATGCGGCACAAATGTCATATACGAATCACATTGGCGTTAGTTTTTTTCTAAAGCCAATTTGGCGAAAATCTCGTTTTGGGATACCAGTTACATACCCGGTGTCCCAAAAATGACTGATGGATTTTAAAATTCAATGACTTGCAAACGGTGACAGCTATTTAAAAAATTTTTGCAGGAGGGTTATGTATAATGTCAGGAGTTTTTTACCGTAACTTTTTATTTTAGTTCGAATTTCAAAAAATAGATGACGCTGATAGCGATTGAAGGCCAGGTGATCAGTGTTGAGTGAGGTCAGTTTCGGCGTCGACCTGGGCTTCAATTGCTGTCAGCGCCATCTATTGGTTGAAATTCGAACTAAAATCAAAAGTTACGGTAAAAAATACTCCTGACATTGTACATAACCCTCCTGCAAAAAATTTTTAAATAGCTGCCACCGTTTGCAAGTTATTGAATTTTAAAATCCATCAGTCATTTTTGGGACACCCGGTATATATTTTTTGAAAGGTAATAACAATAAATAAAAAAAGGTTTGTTTAATAGAACAAAACAATTTATATATTAAAAAAAAAAGAAAAAATTATTTATTAAAAAGTAAATAACAACATCCGGGTTGACATATCAAGCAAAATAACGACACTCTGGATTCAGTTAAATACTCCGATGCGCATATGACATTGGCGTCAGAAAAAAAAATTCGCCAACATGGTGCGTATATGACATCTGTGCCAAAAATGCATACCTATTTTATTTATATTACGTAAGGTGCTACTTGATTATCAGGTCGACCAATTTCACCCATTTATAGAAATCGCCAAACTATTCGCCAAATTACTCAAAAGGAAAAATGTTGCCATTAAAAAATTTTAAGTTTAGAAAATTAATGAATTTAGGTTAAAAAAATAAAAGTCATTAACGAAAAAGATTACTTTAATGATGACGTTTAGTTATGACGTCGAGACGTACCAAATATAAAATTTGATTTATTCAGGTGATTTCGAACAAAAGAATACTAATAAAAGTTTTCATATTTTAATGCAGAATTTATCAAATCAAACCATAAAGAGATATTTGTAAGATATCGCATATGTGAATAACATTGAAGTATTTTAAATGTAATATTAGAATTTATTAAAGAGCATAAAAATATGGTACTTGCGTATTAACGCCACCGCAGCAGAAGTTGCGCTAATGTGCCAATAAAGAGCAATCTTGTTCGCACGCGCACGAAAAAAAAAATGGTATCAAAAATAGGCTAAAAAAGTACTAAAATACTAAAAATTACGTCAAAATGAGTGCAAAAAAAAAAAAAAAAAAAAAAAAAAAAAACACTAAAAAGGCACGAACAACAAGATCACTCTTTATTGGCGCATTAGCACAACTTCTACTGCGGTGGCATTAATACAAAGGTACCAAAAATATCAATGTTAGCGGAAATTTGTAAGAAGTTAAATGCTTTTTATTTAACCAAATAATGTCGGCGGATACAACCATAAAGTAACTTTAATAAATTATATATTATATTTTTCTCAATTAATATCAAGAGCTATTCGCTTATTGGCATAAAATTTATATCTATCTTCTTCTATAATAATAAAGAGAGAAGGATGTTTGTCTGTCAGCGCTGTTCTGAAGAGACTGCTACACGTAGAGTTACAAAATTTGGAGGGAAGGTACTTTTTTACATGTAGTTTTGCACCTCAAAGCTTGATTTTCGATTTTTTGTTTAGATTTTTTAAAATAATTTTTTAGGTGATTTTTAGCGTTATTTTTGCGGTTTTATCCCCTTAGTGAAAGGAATACGGTTTCATTCTTTTAACCCAAAATAGCAATTTTTTTTCTCTTTTCAACAAAGTTTATTCGGAATTTGTATAGTGATTTTTGAATTTTTAACGAATTTTTAATGCGATTTTTAGTATTTTTTCTCAATTTGCGGCTATTTTTTGAGATTGATAAAAAGAAAATCGTTTTAAACTTTTAGCCTAATGCCCTAAATTTTGTGTTTGTTACGATTTTTAGATTTTAACGATTTTTAATGCGATTTTCAATGCGATTTTTAACGTTTTTTAAAGATTTTTGCGTTTAGCATCTATTTTTTTCATAGTTGTTTTATCAAAAACTTGAGCTGTTGAGAATGCAGTAAGTAGTATTTTTTTGTGAAATCTACCTAAAATGTCAAAAATTTAGGTACCACTATTTTCGAATAGCAATTTCATAAACTATCTTAAATTCTTGTTTAAGACCACTACCCCCTCGAGTTATATATCATCTGATAGGTTATTTAACAGAGTATGGTTTTGATAAAGTTTTTGAAGAATAGAGTGCTCTACCTGGTGGTGGAAAATAGAACTAATAGAACGCTATTTTTTTAAAATCTATAATAATAAAGAGACAAGTTTGTGTGTGTGTCAGCGCTGTTCTGAAGAGTCTGCTGTGCGTAGAGTTACAAAATGTGGAGGGAAGGTACTTTTATAGATGTAGTTTTGCACCTCGAAGCCTGATTTTCAATTTTTTGATTAGATTTTTTTTTATAATTTTTTTAGGCGATTTTTAGTGTCCTTTTTGCAGTTTTATCCCATTAGTGAAATAAATACGGTTTCATTCTTTTAACCCAATATAACAATTTTTTTTCTCTTTTCAGCAAAGTTTATTCGAAATTTGTACAGCGATTTTTGAATTTTTAACAATTTTTTAATGCGATTTTTAGTGTTTTTTCTCATTTTGCTTTTTTTTTTTTTTTTTTTTTGAGATTGATAAAAAGAAAACCGTTTCAAACTTTTAGCCCTAAATTTTGTGTTTGTTACGAATTTTAGATTTTAACGATTTTTAATGTGATTTTCAATGTGATTTTTAATGCTTTTTCAAGATTTTTTGCGTTTAGCATCTATTTTTTTTTTATAGTTGTTCTATCAAAATCTTGAGCTGTTGAGAATGCAATAAGTAGTATTTTTTTGCGAAATTTACATAAAATGTCAAAAATTTAGTTACCATTATTTTCGAAAAGCAATTTCATAAAATATCTTAAATTCTTGCTTAAGACCCTCGAGTAATATATCACCTGATAGGTTGTTTAACAGAGTATCGTTTTGATAAAATTTTTGAAGAATAGAGTGCGCCAGCTGGTGGTGAAAAATGGAACTAACAGAACGCGATTTTGTTAAAATTTGGAAATATAACAATGTGATTTATTTTAAATTTTAAAATGGTTTATAATACATGATAAAAAATGTAAACAAAGAATGGTGTGACACATTTCAGAGTGCGCGAAAGGAGGGGCGCGAACAAAATTAGGAAATGTAATAAGGAGATCTGTTTTACACTTTAAGGTAGTTTATAACGCATGTTGAAATTTTTAAAGTACTGGCGATGCTCTGGAGAGACCGCTGCAAGACGTTATGTATGAAATTTTACACCTTGAAGGCCGATTTTCAGTTTTTTAAATTTAATTCATATGCGAATTTTAGTGGTTTCGAGGCGATTTTTCCACATTAGCAAAAAAGGAAAGCGGTTTCATTCTTTCGACCTAAATTAGTGACTTTTGTTCTCTTTTCAATATAATTTATTTGGATTTCGTGCAACGATGTTTGGATTTTTAGTGAATTATTTAATGTAAATTTTGCCGCTATTATTTGACATTAGTAAAAGTAATTTTGCTTAAAACTTTCAGGCTGATGTATTAAATTTTAACTGTTAAGATTTATAAATTTCAGCTAATTTTAATGCGATTTTTCGAGATTTTTTGCGTTTGATGTCGGATTTTTGTCATTCATGAGATATTTCCAATTAAAACGTTTTACCCTATTAGAGTAAGTTTTGACCCTTGTGATTTTTTAATATTAGTGATTTTTAATGCACTTTTCAATACAATTTTTAGAAATTTTTCGAGTTTTATGGTGATATTCGGAAGTAAAAATTGATTTCAAACTTTTAATCTAATATAATTTTAGAGATTTTTAACGCGATTTTTCAAGAATTATTGTGTTCCGTGTCGATTTTTTATTATCTATAAAGGATTTCCTTTTACTACGTGATTATCCTGTCGACCAATTTCGCCAAATTATATCAATCGTGAAACAAGCCAAATTATGCAAATAAATGTAATTTTTATGTTAAATAATGAAAGAAGAGATAATTTAGAAAAACATTAATACAAATACATATAAAAATAAGAAGTAAAAACCAGTTGATGACGTAACAAGAATATGTAACATGTTTAATGTCAAGTGAATGTGGAATTTACGATCCGCCATTATTGTAGTTTAATCTTATGGTTTGACCCAGATAGTTTCTTGGTCAACCGGATAATCAAATAGTTCAGATTTCCGATTAGAATGTTTTATCCGTTTGATGAAATTCTGATTACTGTGATTTAAAAAATAACTAGCGATATTTAGTGCATTTTTTCAATGCGTTTTTAATGAAATTTTTAATGCGATTTGGTAGTATTTTTTTCGATCCCCACCACAGTGGTGTTTTAACAATTAAAAAATTATTTTGGTTTCAAACTTTTAGCTTAATATAGTAAATTTCACCATTTACCTTTTTTTAATTTTGTCGATTTTCAATGTGATTTTTGATATATTTTGTGTTCTGCGTCGATTTTTTTGTAATTCATGTAAAAAAGAATGGTTGTTATGTTTTACACGACTAGAATATTTTTTTATTCACGGGATGTATTTACATTTAGCGATTTTTAATGAATTTTTCAATGGTTTTGTATTGGTTTTTTTTAATCTCATGGCTATTTTTTGAAATTTCGAAAAGGAAATTAATTTCAAACATTTACACTTCATTTACAAATTTTGAAATTTAATGATTTTTTAATGCAATTTTTAGCAATGTTTTCATTATTTCTCACGATTTGCGCCGATTTTTTTATTCGTATTTAAGAAATAATTCAGATTACACTATTTTACTCTATTAATGTAAATGTTGTCCCCCGCTATTTTTAAATTTGAAACGATTTGTAATGAATTTTTGAATACAATTTTTAGATGTTTTCGAGTCCACGGTGATTTTTTTCACAATTGGAAAAGAAATTTTTAAATAATTTGTAGCTTAATGTAGTAAATTTTGACATCAATGATTCAGATTTTTTGTGTATTTTCATAAAATGTTTAGCAAGTTTTGTGTCGATATTTTTTAACTAATGAAAGAGTTCAGATTTCAATGTTTTGTCCCATAATGGTAAATTATGTCCGCAGGAATTTAATTTAAATGTTTATCTTACTATGGCAAATTTTGTCCGGATTATTGAATTTTACTGATTTTTAATCTGTTTTATAGTGATTTTTCAAGTTCTGTGACAGTTGTTGACATCGGTAAAAGAATTTCGGTTTCTAACTTTTAGCATAAATAGTACAATTTGTTCTCCACGCTTTTATGAATTTTGCCAATTTCTAATGCGATATTCAATGTAATTTTTAGTTAGTGTGAGGGATTTTAGGTGTTCCGTGTTGACTTTTCCTTATTCATGAACGATTTCCGATTACAATATTTTCGACTGAATATTAAATTTTTACAGCGATGACTTTTAAATATTCATCGATTTTTAATATAGTTTTCGATACGATTTTTAGCCATTTTTTTAAGTTCCTTGGCGATTTTCTGCCATTCAGAAACCAATTTTGATATCAAACATTTTGTTTAATGTAGTTATGTTTTGAATGCAATGTTTTATCTCTTAATATGATTTTGGCGTTCCATGCATACATTTTGTAATTTATGAATGATTTCGATCATAACCCCCCCCCCCCCTGCCCTGCCTTAATATTATTTTTTTAAGCATTTACTTTCAAATATTTAGCTATTTTTAATGAAATTTTCAATGTAATTTTTAGCCATTCTTCAAGTTCCGTGGCGATTTTTTTACATCCGGAAATCGATTTCGATTTCAAACTTTTTGGTTAATATGGTTAATTTCTTGATTACAATATTTTATATTATAACAGTGAATTTTTACCCTAGGAATTTTTTAATGTTTTACGAGTTTCATTGCAATTTTCAATGCAATTTTTGGGCTTTCTCAGTCTTTAACATTTTTCAAAGGAATTCGATTTTAAATTTCTAGACTAATAAGAGTTTGGTTTCAAACTTTTATCCTGTACGGTAATTGTTTTGCTCCCTTATTTTGATCTACAATAATATTTAATGCAGTATGCTTTTTTTTTTTTTTTTTTTTTTTTTTTTTTTCAGATACGGAAAAGGAATTCGGTTTGTAATTTCTTCGCTAATATGATAAATTTTCTCCTATGTGCGATTAAAGATTTTTATTGCGATTTTTTAACAGTTTTTTTCGTATTTCAATGCTTTCTGATCTCTTTTCTTCAAAGTTTATTCGAATTTTGAAACACAATTTTTGAATTTTGCTTTATACTTTTATGAGATTTTTAATGTTTTTTTGCGATTTGTAAGATTTTTCCACATTGGTAAAAATAATCCAATTTCAATTTTCTAGCCCATCTCTTTTCAACGAAGTTTAGACGAAATTCGTGCAGCATTTTTAAAATTTTTCGAGGTTTTTATTATGATTTTTAAAGTTTTTTTGCAATTCTTGCTATTTTTTTATGAACCTGGGCAACGCCGGGCAGAACAGCTAGTTAAATAATAAAAGAACAAATAAATTAGTCAAACATTAATAAAAATATAAATAAATCATCGAATTAAAAATCATTTGATTACAACATTGATGACAAACAAGTGTAGCGGGTTTAATGTCAAGTAAGTGTAACATTTATGTTCATCCATTATTGGCATATAATCTTACAGTTTGTCTATCGTTCTTTGGTCGATGGGATAAATTAAGTAGTTATATATTTACTTATAGTATTTTTAATAAAATGAAAGAAAAACGTGCAAGTTAAATGTATCTGATATATGTATTTTTAATTTATGTGTTTTTTAATGAAAGTCATGTATTTTAAATAAAGCTAGTGACAGCTTTATATTTAAAATGAAATTATGGCGAAGGAAACCTATTTGGCGATTGTTTCGAGTAGCTAAAATAAAAGTAGGAAAATAGCCGTCGGGCCTATAAAAAATAAAACAATCAGATCGGAGCTGTTGATGACAGTCACAAGACTTATGCTGGTATTTATATAGGTATTATAGCAAAATTTGCAACATCTCTGGTGTTAAACTAGGACTCTCGTGGTAAGACATTTGGCTGCTCAGCATTGGGTATAGAGTTCAAATCCCGTCGGATGTAAGTTCGTTTTATTTAGAAATGCTTTTGTGTTAAATTATTATTCCTTCGGGAATATTCTTATGTTAATTGTTATTCAATTTCTAGAATTTTTCTAGTTGTGAATGTTTTATTTGAGAAATTACCTTGAATATATTTAATTGGTATGGTTTTTAATTCTTTTAATAAAGTTCTGTACTTTTTTCGTTCAAATCCATGGTTTATTTTTCTTATCATGCATTTTATATAGCAATGCAATGACTTTTATAATTATTCTGATACATCAAAATTTTATGCTGTTGTTATCATTTTATAAATTTTGACAGCAGCAGTTATTTTTTCTTTTTAAGATATTAGAAAATCTTCAGTTTTTATCAAAAAATTAAATGACTTGTATTAAAAAATGCTCTGACGAGCACCAAAAAAGGTTAATATGTTTTTAAGTATGAAAAAGGGTTTGACAAGTGCTTCTGTTAATTATTGAGCATGAGGAAGGACAAGGGATCCCTTCTTGGCTACAACTCACTTCAATGCCAACTTTTAAAAAATCATATTTGCGCTTTTTCCGTGAAAACAAATCAGTCGCAGTTACTATAAAAATGTATAGTGTAAAGACATAACCAGTAAAGGTGCAGCTTAATTAGACATAAATGTAAGGAAAGACGACACAGTGCCAAAAACCTAGTTCCTGCATCACATTCATGCACTGGCACCAAGCATGCCCTAAGTGTATAATTGCACAGAAAATTTATTTGTAGTATAGTGCAGAGTGAACAGTGCAGTTAACATCAGGGATGTAAGTGCATGTTATACGCCGTATGCCTTCTGGACTTTTTAATAGAACACCATATACATTATTTCTCAAGAAAGCTTATAGTATACACATTCTAGGGTATTCCTCTGCTTAGAGCATATATCCTATCTTATTTTTACGACTACACCCCTGGTTAACATCTAAAGCACGGTGGAAAGTTCTACTAAAGAACCGCAAATTACTTTCATATGGAAAAAGCGCAAATATGATTTTTTAAAAGTTGGCATTGAAGTGAGTTGTAGCCAAGAAGGGATCCCTTGTCCTTCCTCATGCTCAATAATTAACAGAAGCACTTGTCAAACCCTTTTTCATACTTAAAAACATATTAACCTTTTTTGGTGCTCGTCAGAGCATTTTTTAATACTAGTTATTATTATACTTAGATTTACAGAGGCGTTTAATACTTGAGATTTTCTTTCGATATTTTATTTCTTTGTGTATTAATTTGTTTTAAATTTGTTTCATATTTAATCATATTAAGATACTTAAATAGTTTATTGAAGTATTTTATGCGTTATAATAATTTTTTTATCATTAATAATTTATTGTAATTAAATATTATTAAATATTAATAAAGTTGTGGTATCAGTGAAATAATATTTATAATAAATTTTAATTTATATTAGATAAATAAATTTATACTATCTTATTTATAATATTAAAATATATGTTAGAGAGATATTTTATAGTAGATGCTATAAAAAATAAAAATGATAATAATTTATGAATTATTGTATAATGATTAATTTTTTTTTTAACTGTTCAATAATTTTAAAGTATTTTGTAAAAAAATATAAGCTGGTTAGCAGTATTTAAATAATTAAATATATATATACATATACATATTATCATTAAATGATTTACTTGAATATTTATTTCTATAATATTTTAGTATTTACTTATTATTAGCATTAAATACTATCAAATATTTTCATTATAGATAAAACAAATGTAATTGACAATAAATATTTTCTTCTTTATTATCTGAAGGAGATAATATTTTATAAATAAATATAAAATATCATTAATTTTCAATGAACTATTTATATGTAAAATTTCATTTATTGAAATGTATGGAAATTATAAAATTACTAATATAATAATAATTTGATGATGATCTAAATTATTATTGTATTATTATATTTATCAATGATAAATCAGCAAATATGATAATTTGTTATATCTATATATATATTATTATCTGTATATACATTATCTATAAATTACTGACACATTTAATTTTTATAATGTAACAACAACAATTATTTGATAATTATTTATTACAAAATATAATAAATCTTTATCAAATATGCTATAAATTGTATGAGAATTATGTAACATTAAATATTTTACTATCAATAAATAATTTGATAATAAAATATTAAATATAATTAGCTAGTTGGAATACCTAGACATTTCTTATTTATTAATTATAGATAATTATCTCACTTAATTTGATAATAGTATAACTAAAAAAATTTTAAATTAAAAAAAAAATCTTAATATTAATCTATATCCTTGCAAAGTAATTTGTATTTTTGATAGATGTAAAAAACGAAAGAGAGGAAGTTAAATTAAAGTCAAAGCATAAAAAAAGTTTTTAAAAAGTTAAAATAAATATAATTTATCATTAAAAATGTTAAAAAAAAAATAAAACTGAATTATTTACACCCATAAAAAAGTGAAAAATAAAGAAAGAAAACTTTTCTGTGCTGCTATCTATATCCAGTTATTTATACGAATTTATTAAAAGAATTTATAATTATCTGAATAGATAGCTTTTAAATTTAATTTCTTATAACTAAATTTAAATAATAATAATAATAAAAAAAAACAGTTCCATGAAGCCGTATTTAAAAAGGAGTACCATAGTAATAATATTCAACAAAAATTGTATTTAGTATTTAATAAAATTACATAAAAATGTAATATAGGATCTAAAATAATAATGCCTTATTAAATTTGTAAAAATCATAAATTATTACATTTAAATTTATATGTATTACTTAAAATAAATTAATGTTTCCTTAAAGATGTATTATTTTGTCCGCAGAACATACAAGATGTAAAATAAGATAATCATTCTTATTATTATTACTAGCTGACCCGCCCGGCGTTGCCCGGGTCCGTATTAACAATATTAAACGAATTTGAAATATGTATGATTTTATCATTAACTCGAAACATGCAGAAATGCATTGTCTGAAATACGTGGCCACTGACTGTGAGAAAAATCGGTTTAAAAAACAGCTAATGTTAAGCTCTAAAAATACTCAAAATGAGCGATGAGAAATGTGGGAGGGAATATGTATCCAACGACTGCGTGATTTTCGTGGTAAAGTGTTGATATTTATCAAAAATCACTGTTAAGTCACGTAACTAATTATTTTTTTTTTCACACAGAAATCCCAAGTGAAATATTTTGAATTTCAAACTAATTATATCACACTTAAAACCGACTATACCATGAATGAAATCGATACTCGCTCGTAGCTAAAGTGTTGGTATGTAGTATTATAATTTCAGAGCCATTTAACAAAAGTAAGTGTTATTTTTAATCAAATCATGCATAATGTCCACTCTATGGATAAACTCCTAACCGTAAATTTTTTTACCGTAACCATAACCTGCCTGTAACCTAACTTTGACTTAACAGTACCTTACCGTAAATTAAATATAACATAAATGTAACCTAGCCTTCACTTTATTGTAACATATCCTTATTCTAACCATAAGACAAATGCGATTTAACTTTAACCTAACTTTAACTTAACTGTGACCTAACTGTAACCTAACGGGATATTAAATATAATCAAAGACTTACCGTAATGTAATTGCAACCTAAATGTTATTAAACCATATATTGGTTTCATGTCCATGGAAATTATTTTGTCTTGTTCGGATCTGGTTATGATTCATTAGAACATTTTTGTCGGGTTCAGATTTTAGGTATTTTTTTGATATTGAGTTATTATGTTCGGGTCGTATTCATGTCCATGGAAATTATTTTGCCTTGCTCGGATACAATTATGGTTCTTTGGAATATTTTTGTCGGGAACAGATTTGTTTCAATTCAGATTTCGGCTTTTTCTTCAAATGGAATATTTGGGTTCGGGTTTTCTTGCGTGTTCACGGAAATTATGCTGCCTTGTTTGAATAAGAACATGCTTCACTGGAATATTTTTTTTCAAGTTCAGATTTGGTTCAGTTCAAATTTCGTGATTTTTTTCAAAGAATTTTCTTAGGTTCAGATTCGGTTCAGGTGAATGGAAATTTTTTGTCTTATTCAGATCCGGTTACGATTCTTTGGAATATTTTTTATCAGGTTCCGATTTGGTTCGATTCAAATTTCAGGTATTTTTTCAAATAGAATTTTTAGGTTCGGATCTCGTTCATGTCCACGGAAATTATTTTGTCATACTCGAATCCATTTACGATTCTTTCGAATATTTTGGTCGAATTTAGATGTGGTTTGGGTCAAATTTCAGTTTTTTTCAAATGGAATTTTTTAGGTTAGAGTTGGGTTTATGTCCATAGAAATTATTTCGTCTTGCTTGGATTGGGTTATAGTTCTTTGGAATATTTTTGTCGGGAACAGATTTGTTTCAATTCAGATTTCGGCTTTTTCTTCAAATGGAATTTTTGGGTTCGGGTTTTCTTGCGTGTTCACGGAAATTATGCTGCCTTGTTCGAATAAGAACATGCTTCACTGGAATATTTTTTTTTCAAGTTCAGATTTGGTTCAGTTCAAATTTCGTGATTTTTTTCAAAGAATTTTCTTAGGTTCAGATTCGGTTCAGGTGAATGGAAATTTTTTGTCTTATTCAGATCCGGTTACGATTCTTTGGAATATTTTTTATCAGGTTCCGATTTGGTTCGATTCAAATTTCAGGTATTTTTTTCAAATAGAATTTTTAGGTTCGGATCTCGTTCATGTCCACGGAAATTATTTTGTCATACTCGAATCCATTTACGATTCTTTCGAATATTTTGGTCGAATTTAGATGTCTTTTGAGTCAAATTTCAGTTTTTTTCAAATCGAATTTTTTAGGTTAGAGTTGGGTTTATGTCCATAGAAATTATTTCGTCTTGCTTGGATTGGGTTATAGTTCTTTGGAATATTTTTCTCAGGTCCAGATTTGGTTCAATTCAGATTTCAAGTTTTTTCTTCAAATATAACTGTTGAGTTCGGGTCTTCTTGCATGTTCACGGTAATAATTCTGTCTTATTCGAATAAGGACATGCTTCACTGGAATATTTCTGCCAAGTTCAGATTTCGTTCAGTTCGCGATTTTTTCAAAGAAATTTTTTGGGTTCGGATTGTGTTCATGTCCATGGAAATATTTTGTCTTGTTTGGATACGGTTGCGTTTGTTTGAAATAGTTTTGTCAGATTCAGATTTGATTCGATTCAAATTTCAGGTATTTTTTTGAATGGGAGTTTTAGGTTCGTATCGGGTTCATGTCCACGGAAATTATTTCGTCTTACTCGAATCCGGTTATGGTTCTTTCGAATACTTTGGTCAGATTTAGATGTGGTTTGGGTCAAAGTTCAGGATTTTTCAAACGAAGTTTTTTAGGTTTGAGTCGGGTTTATGACCATGGAAAGTATTTTGTCTTGCTGGGATCGGGTTATAGTCCTCTGGAATATTTTTATCGGTTTCAGATTTCGTTCGAGTCATATTTCGGGTTTTTTTAAAGAAAATATTTAGGTTCGGGTCAGATTTCATGCCCACGAAAATTATTTTTCCTTGTTTGAATCGGGTTATGCTTCACTAGAACATTTTTGCGGGATTCAGATTTGGTTCGGGTCAGTTATCAAATCCATAGTTTTTCCCAAACAGAATTTTTAGGTCAGGGTCGGGTTTATACTCACGGAAATTTTGTGTATCACGGATCGGAGTGTGATCTGTTTTTTTTGTTTGTTTGTTTGTTTTTTTTTTTTTTTCTGGTTGGAATCGGGTTCTGTTTAAATTAGTCTAAACATTAAGGTTATAATCAGTTTTGCTACTATTCTTTTTATGGCTATTTCTGATAGATAATTTACTTAGCTATTTGATAATTTTTTATGGTGAATGAATCGTTTGCGGATACAAACAATTGTACGCCAAACAGCTATTTTATTTTTGTTTTAAAAACAAACTAAAGCCATATTACAATTTTTAATTGAATAGAACACATTTAAATTTAATCAATGATTAAAAAAATAAACTCATAGAAAAGTGTTGTGTAATTTTTTTACTGCAACACAGCTAATGACTCATACATTCTAATGTTCGAAATGCCAAAAATATGCGTACAACCATATAGTAAAAAGAAATTAATAGAGTGGCAGTATAATGTCTTGGGGTGACGCAAAAATGTAACTCTAAAATCCGCGACATTAAGTCCAAATAAGCACCAACAAAACCATGTGCTTTGAAACTCCGATCAATTAAAACTGGTTTAAACCCGTATTTCTTTGTTTTTGTTTTTTACCTTTTAAACTGTTATTGAATAGATGACTAAAAATTCGTTTAAAAAATAACGTTTTGTGCCATTATTGCCTGTAATACACGATCAGAATGCATGAAAGATACAATTAGATCAATCATAGGCAAGAATTATTTTATTTTTATCATATGACTTTGAAATATCAATATAGAAGCATCATTTAAGACTTTGCTTGAAAAATCAACATTCTTTTGTTAATGTCTTAAAATCGTCTGCACTCTGAAATCTAGTTTTTAGATTAATATTATTATTTAAGTGTTCATGCATGATTTTAAAAGAATCTTTTCATCACTATATTTTATATATTGACATGGAATTATAAATATGTTGTTAAATCATAAACATTTTTCATCTACGTTATAAAGTATTAAAAATTTCTGAAAAAAAAGAGAAAACTTCTAGTAATACAATTTTTTACTTCAAATCATATGTTTTCAATATTTAATTTAATTTTATTTTGACATTTAGTTATTTTTAATTTTCCAATTTCAATTATTTTAAAAGCAAACATTTATTTTAATAAATAATATAATAGGAAAAAACATTTAAAAAAATTACGATTTCTTCGTAAAATATGCTTCAGCTGTAATTCATTTCTTCCAATCCGTCTTATTAATACAAAATTCCTTCCTTGTGCTTTATTTTGAGACATTAAAATTTCAGCGATAAATGGTTTCCTCTTGCAAACCTTTCTTTTTTTCGGTTTACTTCGCCACCACCTATCTTTTTCCTCCATGGCATACAGCAGCTGTGATAAAAAAAAAAAAAAAAAAAAAAAACCTTATTTAAACTGACAGTTTGCCAGTCTATGAATTTTAAAGGTCAGTCTCAGTTTTTCAAATTATTTCTGCGAAAATTTTATGCAACCAATCAACCATAAGAGAATAAAAAGGAAAAACGCTAAAAAAAAAAAGCTATTTTTTATGAGAGTGAGGTTTGGAATTTAATTAATTACTCAGTTAATAAATAGAATTTTGAAATTCTGAGAGTCAGGTGCATCAGGAGAGATATTGGGCTACTCTCAGAAAAATTTTGAGCTTCCTACGTACCGTAGTTTTCGCTAACTATCGCACACACACACAGAGCGATTTGTTATTTTATTAATATAGATAAAGGAATAAAATATATTTGCATTATAAAGGGAATAATATACTTAGAGGAAAAGAATAATATATATTTGCATCTACATTTTCATAAGTATTACGTTTAAATTACTCGTTGATGAGCTCATTTGCAAAATTTAACTCTTTATCTGTTCAGTAATAAATAATATCCTAATTGCGTTACTAATAAATACTAAAAAATCACATGAAACTATTTCTAAAGCAGTGTTTTTGTTAATAATAATAAAATAATTAATAATATAATATGGGGTGAAAATGTCACGTCTGATAAGATAAAAGCGCCAATATGGTAAACCTGTATGTATAATTTTTCTAGAGAGAGAATTTCAATCCAAGTCCGCACGCATGCTCAGTTTGTTATTTTGCAATATCGGTTAGGAACGGCGAAACTCATGGTAGTACAATATCATGAAGATAGAATAATAGACTAATAATCTACTATATCTATCTTCATGTACAATATATACGCTGTTGCCATTCGTGGGTAAAGTTCAGTTTCACTAGCGTCCTCTAGTCAGTTGAATCGCCTCAAAAAGCGCTCTCCTAAAGCGCTCTTTTACAACTCAACTCGATAAATGTGAACCACCAGCGTTTTGTTGTGAGATATTTTCAACAGCTTTTCGTGAAGGTATTATTTTATGTTCACAAATCTTAATTAATCGCTTTTCTTTTATTATATCCTATTAAGAAATTGGTTTGACCTAAATTATACTATTTTTGTTTTCTAGGAGGATCCAATATTAACATCGATAAACCATGTCTGATATCGAAATGTGAGTGTTAATATATTGTTATGAAGGATCTGCTTTTTTTTTTTTTTGTAATTTCATTAAATATTGCACTGTTGTTAATAATATGACATTAATGCTCTTATGAATGTGTTTTTTTTGTTGTTGTTGTTGCAAAAATATGTTTTGTTATCCTCTTGATAAATGATTTGTGCTGTAGTCGATCCAGACTAAAATTGGATCACCCAGTAAAAAAATTCTTAATAAATCGGATACCTTTAAAGAATTCCTCTCTCTTAAACAGACCTTTTACAAAAAATTCAGATCAGTAAAAGAAGCTCTCTAACAAAGTTTCAGTTCATTAAAGCAACTTATCATTAATTTGGTTTTGTTTTAAAATGTGTTATTTGTAATCAGAATAAGTTCAATCTTTGAAAAAAGTTGCATTTTACTCTAAAATAGAGTAAATGTGCCAGTAATGGACTCTTCTCGATGTTTTGGGTTCATAAAAAAGTAACTAATAAATATCTAGCTAGGAATTTTATCATAAAATTTTAGATGAAAAATAACTAAATAAATTTAGAGGTGAGTTGGTGATAATGGTCATTATTTTAAAAAATCTGTTAGACTCATATAAAAGTTAATGTGACATGAACTTGAACTGCAGCAAAAAACAGTTGGGTTCAAAGGTAAAAGCAGGTTAATAGACTTGATGCAGGACTCAAAAGGTTAATTCTTACAAATATCACAAACTTGCAATTGCTTTGGCAAAAATTTTAATCTCATTGTTATGTAAAATAAAAATTGTTTAATGCATTTATATTTTCATTCGTGACATTTTTCTGTATTTACATATGAGGTTTTAATGTTTAATGAGCTTTATAAACAAAAATAAAATTAATATCTTTTAAATTTAGATTTTACTACTGTATCTCAGTTTTCGTGATGCAGTTTTAGTTAACACCTAAAAATTACACATTTTCTGAACTTGAGTACTCGCAAAGGTTGACAGCCATGTTAGTTAGTGATTATATGCCATTTATTAAATTTTTCTGCATGTTATTCCAGCTTAAGTGAGTAAGTTTGTATTTTTAAAATAAATTTTTCTCCCCTTAGTGATGGCTCTGGAGGAAGAGGAGAGATGGATGTTAATACAGCTCTCCAAGAAGTTTTAAAAACAGCACTGACACATGGTAAATTATCAAGGGGACTTCACGAAGCTGCAAAATCTCTTGATAAAAGACAAGCCTTATTATGTGTATTGGCTACAAACTGTGATGAGCCTTTATATGTGAAACTAGTTGAAGCTTTGTGTGCAGAACATCAGATAAATCTCTTAAAGGTATGCTGGATATTTTTGAGCGTAGACTAATTTTTGTATTCTATTTCTTATCTTAAGAGCCTTAGTATAACTTTGTTTTAAAACGGAAGGATAAATATGTACTATATCTCTTTGGTTAAGCTCAGGGATAATTCTGTTCCAAATTCATCAGTCTTAAAATTTAGAAATAAAAAGAATCATTAATCACCAAACAAATTTAATTTCGCCAATCTGTCACAGAAAAATTTGCCAAATGATTGTAAAAAATAAAGTTCACACTTTTTTTTACTGAAAGTGGTAGAAACCATGGGGGAAAATGCATTTTTTCTATTGAGGCAAAAATAATAGTGCTGTACCAAATACTCAGTAATTTGCTGATTACAACACTGAGTAGTAAGAATTTTATTTTTTATATGTTATCACTATTGAAAACAAAGGAATTTATAACTGATTTGACTTGTGAAACTTATTTGATCTGAATTATTCATAATTATTTACTCAGTGTCAGGGTTCGTTGATTTAAATCAACTTGATTTTAATCATGATTTAAATCAACTGATTTTTTTTAAAAAAATCATTGATTTAAATCAGTTTTTCTTTTAAGTTATTAATTATTATTTAATATTTTTTAGTTAGTTATTATTTTTAGTTAGTTATTATTAGTTATTATTTTTTAATAAATTTCAGATGAAACAAACATAATAATGTGCTTTAATATAATTTAGTTTTATATACCATATATAATCAAACAACTTTCAGAAAGATAAAGCTTAAGCTTAGTAAAAAAGTAAAATAAATGTTAAGTTTAGAAAAAAAATGCTTTCAAATTTCATTTGAATCAAATTATAAAATAATCTTGCAACGGTAAAGAAATATAAACAGAAATATACTAAATATTTGAATATTTACTCATTAGTATTTAGAAAAACTTTTGCAAGTTGAGGCAAAATAAAATTGTATGACTTTATGTGCTGTACTTTGGTGAAGCCTTTTATATAAGGATTTGAGCAAAATCTGAATCAGCAATTGATTTATTTATTTAATTTAATATAATTGATCTCAGCCCTTTAGAATGGTGGAAGGTATTTTTGTTACAGTTATTAAAAAAAAAAAAAAAAAAAAAAATACTAAAAAGAGAATTAATGATCAACTAGCTTTTTACAGCAAAGATTTATCTGCTTCAATCGAACAAATGTTTTTTGCCTTTGGTTTGATACTTTCAGAAATTAGAAATCAACAGATAAAACTGTTAAACCGCTGCCATCGAAATGCTCAAGGCCCGAGGACACAAATTGTGAGGTATTCACTAATTGACTTACTTCTCAATTATGTTGGAATTCACACTAGAAAATTTTGAATAACAATTTACTTTTTTTATTTGTGGAATATCAATCATCGTATAAAACACTGAATATACTGATTGACTTATGATTAATTACTTCTTAAACTTAAACATACACATGAGAATTTGGAATCCCCCAATAAAAAAATATCCAGATGCGGCAACAGTGTAGCATTCCTTCTCTGGCTGAATTTTTATTTAGGGATTCAAAGTTCTTATTAGTGAGTTTAAATAGTTATTTTATAAGATGATAAATATTCCACAAGTAAAATAAAATTACTATTCAAAATTTTCTTGTGTAAATTCCAACACTACTGAAAAGTCAGTCGATTAGTGATGACATCTCAATTTGTGTCCTCTGGCCTTAAGTATTTTGATGGCAGCAATTGAACTCATTTTTCTCAGTCAACACTTAAAAAAAAAAGTTAAAAACTTCCAATTTTGTTTAAATTTTTTATGTGTTGCAGATGTTTATTTTATTGAAAATATTGAAGGTTGAATTAATTTTTGACATCTGATTTGTAGTTTTTCATGCATTTTGTGTAATCAAGATTTTTTTCATAGCCTAAAATTTTACCTTGAAATAATATGAATCATTTATGTAAATTGTGTAATATTAGTAATAGATAATACTTATAATATGCATGTCTATGTATTTTATATTATTTAAATTAAACAAAAAGTCATTATATAAAAATAATGTGTGGCAATTTTAAAAAAAATCAAAAAAATCTGATTTAAATAAAAAAAATCCGATTTAAATCAAAAAAATTCGATTGTTTTGATTTTTATTAAAAAAATCACGAACCCTGCTCAGTGTATAAAAATGTCTACAAAATATAGAGAAACCAATGCAATTCAAAATTTTGTTTCAGTAAATAAAAGTAGGTCATTAAAAACTTAAAAAACTGTTGGATACAGAAACATTTTGTAAAAACAAATGAAAATTTTTTTTTTTTTTTTTAATTTGTTATATTAAAAATTATGCTGCAAAGACAGCAGTTTATATTGAGGATCAATCGCAGTTGCAATAAAATAAAAAAAATACTTTTTTGGTTTCTTTTTCAATAGTAATCCATCTGATTCTCACTTGTCTTGTTTTCATTATTCACAAATGTAAATCTTTATTCCATTTATTTTTATATCCCCTTTCATTGTTCCTCAACCAAAGTGATTGAAACTTACTTTTCTAAATATTGTAGCAATGTTTTTGTTGATGCTATTGCTTCTAATATGATTTATTCATTTGAGTTCATCAGCGTTATTACTCTTAATTGGAATAACAATTTCGTTACACTTCCCAGTAATAATCACCGAACTGTGATGATTTTTATAAACTTTTTTTGAGCAGCATAAAGATAAAGAGGTAGCATAATTCATGCAATCTTTTTAACATATTTTGAGCTCCATCTTATGGTTAATTATTCTAATAATTTTATTTTGGATTCAGAAAAAAGGAATTTAACCTTTTCAAAATTTAAACATGCAGCTATGGAGTGGTTGAAATGTCCAGTTTTAAACACTTAAAAAAAGAAAGTAGTTAAAATGTTTTTAACTTAAAACATTGTTGGATATTTAATGTATATATTGTAGATCAGTAGAATAATAAACAGTGATGCTGATGGACTTGAAAAATCCTGGGTCCCAAGGACCCAGGACTTCTAAAATTGTGGGTCCCTTTTATATAAAAGCTGGTCCCCACTAATAAGTCATATTTTTAGATGCAAAAATTGAACTTGTTCATCTGCAAAAGAAAAATTAAATGCAGTAATTGTTTTAATAATAATGTATAAATAATTAAAGCCAATATAATCTTTTAAAACTATTAAGAGAAATTTTCTTTACTTAAAAAAAAAATGTGCAAGATATAAATTATAAAATAACTCTCATTTCAGTGCAGAAGGTAACAAGTATCACTATTGTTTGCATTTCTTTTAAAAAGGGGTAAAACTGATTTATTGAAAAAAGAATACTTTTGTTGAGTAAAGGGGTACTTTTTGTTTAATGAATGGGTGTTTTCAGAAGTTACATTCACTCAAAAAGATTTGGAACAATCAAAAACAGATTGTTAAGCAGGAAAATCTGCTTTTGGAGCAGCAAATAATAATAATAATAATTTGGAAGCAGGGTTCGTTGATTTAAATCAATTGATTTTTTTTTTAAAAAATCATTGATTTATCAGTTTTTCTTTTAAGTTATTTTTAAATAAATTTAAGATGTAAACAAACATAATAATGTTAATGTGCTTTAACATAATTTAGTTTTATATAATATATATAATTAAACAACTTTCAGAAAGATAAAGCTTAAGATTTGTAAAAAAGTAAAATAAATGTAAAGTTTAGGGGGAAAAAATGCTTTCAAATGTCATTTGAATCAAATTATAAAATAATCTTGCAACAGTAAAGAAATCTAAGCAGAATTATATATTAAATTAAATATTTGAATATTTACTCATTGGTATTTAGAAAAACTTCTGCAAGTCAAGGTAAAATAAAATTGCATGACTTTATGTGCTGCACTTTGGTGAGGCATGTTATATTAAGATTTGAGCAAAATCTGAATCAGTCATTTATTTATTTATTTTATTTTATTTTAATATAATTGATTTTAGCCCTTTAGAATAGTGGAAGTTATTTTTGTTACAGTTATCGAAAAGGCTGATACTAAAAACTTGAAGAATTAATGATCAACTAGCTTTTTACTGCAATAGATTTATCTGCTTCAGTACAACAAATGATTTCTGTCTTTGGTTTGGTACTTTGAGAAATTAGAAATCAACAGATAAAACGGTTAAACCGCTGCCATCGAAATGTTCAAGGCCAGAGGATTCAAATTGTGATGTATTCGCTAATTGACTGACTTCTCACTAGTTGTTGGAATTCACACTGGAAAATTTTGATTAACAATTTACTTTTATTTGTGTAATATTTATCATCTTATAAAACACTGAACTTACTGATTAACTTATGATTAATTACTTCTTAAATTTACTGATTTGTGATCCCCCAATAAAATAAACCAGCCAGATGCAGTAACACTGCAGCATTCCTTCTCTGGCTGAATTTTTATTTAGGGATTCCAAGTTCTCATTAGTAAGTTTAAATAGTTATTGTTTTATAAGATGATAGATATTCCACAAATAAAATAACACTGCTATTCAAAATTTCCCTGTGTAAATTCCAACACTACCGAGAAGTCAGTCAATTACTGATGACATCTCAATTGGTATCCTCTGGCCTTAAGTATTTTGATGGCAGCAATTAAACTCATTTTTCTCAGCCAGTACTTAAAAAAAAAAAGTTAAAAACTTAGTTTGCTTCCAATTTTGTTTAAATTTTTTATGTGTTGCAGATATTTTTATTATAATTAAAGTACTGAAGCTTGAATTAATTCTTGACATCTGATTTATAGTTTTTCATGCATTTTGTGTAATCAAGACTTTTTTTCATAGCCTAAAAATTTACCTTGAAATAATATAAATCATTTATGTAAATTGTCTAATATTAATAATAGATAATACTTATAACATGAATGTCTATGTGTGTAAAATTTGTTATTTAAATTAAACAAAAAGTCATAAAATAATAATATTGTGTGGCAAAAAATCAGATTGTTTTGATTTTTATTAAAAAAATCACAAACCCTATTTGGAAGCAAGAGTTAGTTTTTTTAACAGAAAAATTCTATCTTGGCATTAACTTTTTTTTTTTGTGCCCCTTTGACAAAATTTGAGTTTAAAGCGATTTTTCGACGATATTTGTCATTTTTTTGCAATCTTTTGGCGAAAGTTACCACTTTATTACGATTTTTCGGTGAAAATTGCCATTTTATAGCGATTTTTGGGCAAAAATTGCAGTTTTATCTGGATTTTCGGACGTAATTTGTTTTTTTTTTTTTTTTTTTTTTTTTTTTTTTTTTTTTTTTTTTTTCGTGATTTTTTGGGGAACTTGCCTTTTTTTCGGGATATTGTAACAAAATTAGCCATTTTTTCGCAAATCTTTTGACGAAATTTACAGGAAATTACTTGTTATTTCACAATTTCTTAACAAAATTTGCTTTTTTTTTGCGATTTTTTGACAAAATGTGCCTTTTTTTGCGATCTTTTCACGAAATGTGCCCTTTTTCGCAATTTTTTGACGAAAGTTACTGTTTCATTGCAATTTTTTGATGAAAATTGCCGTTTTTCGCGAATCTTTCGACAAAATTTGCCGTTTTATCACGATTTTTGGATGAAATTTGCCTTTTTGTGATTTTGTAACAAAATTAGCCCCTTTTTTTGTGAATTTTTTGACGATATTTGCCGGAAATTCGTTATTTCGTGATTTTTTGACAAAAATTACGCGGGACGCGTAAGCTCAAATTTTTTCCCCCCGTCCCGTCGCCGGTTTTTTGCTTATTTTACACGCTATACCGCGTCCGCGACATCCCTGAATAAATTTATTTGTTGTCCTGTCATTGATTGTTATCTTAATGATAGCTGCTGGTGACTCCTCCCCCCCCCCCTCACACAAAATTCTAAAATTTCATTATCAGATTCTTGTCCAAAATTTCTGAAAATTTATGTCATTCAATTTTGAAAATTTGAAATTGTGTGCAGAAAAAACAATCGCAGAGAAATGCAAATTTCGTGAAGGGATTGCCGAAAAAGCACACATTTCGTCAATATTTCATGGAAAAACGACGATTTCGTCAATGTTTTTGTCAACAAACTTTGTCAAAAGGTCTCTAAAATCGCGAATTCCCTGTTCGAATTGCAGAAAAAACGACAATTTCACCAAATATTGCAGATAAAACGCTGATTTCGACTAACGCGGGAAAACGTCGATTTCGTCTAAGGATTGCGGGACAAAGTCGATTTCGTATAAAGATTGCGGATATAACGCCTATGTCGATAAAAGATCACTTAAAATTATTTTGTCAAAAGAATATTGGGGGGCAAAAAAAGACCAATTTCATCAAAAGATCAGGGGGGGGGAAAACTCCGATTTCGTCAAAAAAATCGTGGGGGGAAAATGTCGTTTTCGAGAAAAGATGCAAATTTTGTCTAAAGATCGTTAAAAAAAAAAAACCCGCCAATTTCATAATAAAAAACACGAAACAACATCGATTTTGACAAAAGATGATCGCAATAAATTGCCGATTTTTGCTAAAATATCGCAGATAAATAGCTCATTTCGTCTGAAGATCGCGGATAATCGCTGTAGGGAGGGGGTAACTTACAGAATAAAACGCTGATTTCATCTGAAGATTGCGGGAAAACGTCGATTTCGTCTAAAGATTGCAGATATAAAGCCGATTTCGATAAAAGATCGCGGGAAAAAACACAGTTTTCGATAGATCGCTTAAAAATATTTTGTCAAAAGAACCTTTGAAAGAAGGCTGATTTCATCAAAAGATCACGGACAAAACGCCGATTTTGTCAAAAGATTGCGGGGATAAAATGCGGTTTTGAGAAAAGACTGCGTAAAATTGCAAATTTTGTCTAAAGATTGTCCAAAAAACGCCGATTTCATAATTAAAGAAAAGTGGAACAATGCCGATTTTATCAAAAGATCGCAGAAAAACCGCCGGTTTCAACAATAGATCGCAGGAAAACGTCGATTTCACCTGTAGATAGCAGATAATCGCAGGGGGGAGGGGGTAACTCGCGGAATTCCCCCCCTCCCCCCGCCGATTTCCGAAAAAAAAATTTCACTCAGAATCACCTATGTTTCATTATCTCTAGTTCCAAGGTGTCTGGATTTCATAGAAAATCTAAACAAAAAAATGTTACTTGTATTGCTTGTAAATAGCATACTCATTAATATCCATAGCTGTTATGTAGTAACAACCTTGTTTATTAAATATAAACAATATGATGAGGTAGTATTTTTTTTCTAATGGAGCATCTAGCCAATTAAACAAATATTTGTTGTGTGCTCTCACCAGGGTTGCCAGCTTTTAGCCGGGCCAAAAAAAGCCGGTCGGCTTTTTTTGGTTTTATCCACTTAAAAAAAGCCGGCTAAAATTGAAAAAAGCCGGCTTTTATTTTTAAAGTGTTAATTTGTATCGAATCCATATTAAACGTGGACTGATTTATTTTTAATACATTTTTAATTATTTACTACTAAAAAAGTGATAAATTTCTATTTATTTTTTCAAATAAATGTCTTTATAACTGTCAGAAGTCAACTGTGAAGGCATTATGTCTAAAAAATATAAATCTTGGAAAAAAGAAAATATACTCAAAAAATGTTTTTTAAACTTCTATATTCCATTAGCTCTTATATTACGCATTCTTAAGAATTATATTTAATTCAATTATGACAAAATTAAACACATCAAAGCATTCATGGAAACGTTCTTACAGGTCAATATGTAAAGATTAAGTCATAAAATGAACAATGTTGAAAGAGAAATTAGGAAGGATTCAGTATTTGAGGAGAGTTTAATACATAATAACATAAAATTAAAACAACAAAAAATGTTCTAATAAAATTTGTTGAATTAAAATTTTGAATAGCTCTTTGTTATTTAATAGTGCATATATGCCCACTTGCATGAATTAATATATTCATGCATATGCTAATTGAGAATAAATTGTGAATATATTATGAAATAATGCATAACTCAAAATACTATTTTCAATAGTGAGAAATGGTGTTTTTTTATATGTATGATTTTAAATGTTTATAGGGAATAAAACATGACATTTTAATAACTCTTTAAATTAGTTAAGTAATAAAACAAGTAACCATAGTCCTCTTTAATTTTATAAAGCAGTAAAAATAAAAAAACAAGGGTAGGACTAATGGTCAATGTAAATCAGAAAAAGCACTTAGTATGGCCATTTTATAATTTAGCTGACATATTTGCAATTCTGACTATAAACCACTGGCAACTCCATCAATGTGTTATTCTAGTATTAATATCTTCATTATTGAAAAATTGGGTTATAACATATAACCCAATTTCTCATAATGAATCATAGTTAAAGTCCTAATTTTTCATTTTAATAAATAAATTTATTAAAGTCAAAGTGAATTAAACATCATTAAAATTATTTAAAAGACACTTAAAAATGTATAGATTTTAATTAAAAGGCTTCACTGTATAAAAGCCAATTATGGCCAATTTTGGCCAAAAAAAGCCGGCTAAAATCAATAAAAGCCAACCGGCCTGGCTTTTTTTAATTTTAGCCGGCTTTTTTGCAACCCTGGCTCTCACTCATCTGAAAAAAATATCACTTGGGAATTTTTTGCAACAAGCCATGGTAACGGTGCTGTAGATGGGATTGGTGGGGTGGTGAAAAGAATTGTCTGGCAGCAGTATTGTCCAGGGAAGAGCAAGTACAAAATGCTGCAGATTTTTTTCGTGTGGCTAAATCAAGATGTGAAAATATTGAGGTACTATACTGTGGAATAAAAGAAATTGAAAATAATATGCAAGAGTATAATGAAATTTGGGAAAACATTGTGCCCATTCCTAATGTTCGTAGTTTACATTTTGCTAAAGTTGTCAGTGAATATGTGCTGGAACTAAAGAAAATGTCATTTTCAAGTATTTCTTCATGTCACATTTTTAATCTTGAACCTTTCTGTAAGCCTAGGAATGAACTTAACCTGCCAGTTTGTTGTGGACAGTGGGTTTTGGTAAAATATATACCTGCTACTTCAAGCAAGGAAATAGAAATTGCACACCATTACATAGGGCAAATACTTCCAAAACAATCCTCTAGCTTACATGTAAAGTTTTTAAAACGGAATGGGGAGGGTTTTATCTGGGCTTCTCAGGATGACTTTGATTATGTTGAACAGGAAGATATTTTGATGACCCTTTCTGAACCACAAATGGATCGTAGGGGTCATTTAGTCTAAGATGATCAGTTTGTAAAAAAGTATAATGTGAAGTAAAATTGTATCAACATTTGCATTGTATCTTGTACTAGAAATAAAATTTTGAATTTAAAAAGCTTGATTTTCGGAAGATGTAACTCCGTTGCTACTGATGTAATTCCGTTACTTCTATTTAAACTGCAATTAAAAATATTCACTAATGAGTATATTCTGAACAACAAATGTTTCTTAGAATATAACATGTAGTTAATTTTAAAGCACATAAAACAAACAATGATAGCATGGTTAGATTCACAGGAAATTAAGTTTGACCAAACAACACTTTTATCTTTGTCTTTTTTCTATAATTCCGTTACCAAGCATTTAAAAATTTCTAAAAAAATCTTATATTATTTGAGAACTTTTTCAAATGCACACTTTGTTTTCTGTATCTGTGTAGTTATTATTCCTGCAAAAAATCAGAACTTTAAAAAATAATAGTCTTAACCCTTTAATCATCTGGCCCGGCTTTTTCAGTTTCTAGAAATCATGTTTAAATGGCTGCAGACAAAAATATTTTAAACAGAATGTTATTTAGAATCATACACAGGAAGAAGTGATATTAAAGATATTATAGCATCAAACTGATTAATTAATATAAATATCTCGATATTTATAAGCATTCTTATAAAAATACATGAAAACCCTTGGATGGTGAAAGGGTTAATTCTAATAAAAACTCATAAATTTCTTCTGATCTGTGGCCTTATACGTATACCAGTTATGCAACATTAAAAAAGATTGCACATTTTTTACAAATTCATTAAAAATATCTCATTCATATGCTATTTTATAAAAATTTATTAAAAAAGTCATTCACTTATAGTTTTACACATTTGAATTTTCTCAGGTTGGCAGGTATGGTAATTTGAATGTAATTAATACTGCTATTAAAACTATAATGGATGCTTACAATATTTTAAAATAAGTAATGAACTGAAATAATAAAAATTTAGAAAATTTTAAAAATGATTAAAGTATTAAAAGTAAAAGTCAATTTAATAATAATGCAATTAAATATATTATCCTATTCTGATAATGCAATCATCTTTTTATAAAACCTGAAATTTATTTCTTCAGAAAAATATAATACTTGCATTTCTTATAGCTTGCTCCTTAAGGGGCCACTACACTCAAATGAAAAGACCCGTTCGCTAATGCTATGGAAGAAATTTATAAAGATATCTGTTGCATTTTAATATTTTTAAATGATTCTTTTTGCCTTGGATAGCTGTGATTGATCTGAATGCAGGCCGTTTATTTTTTTGATTTCGTTTACAGATATTTTTTACGAGAATGCTTTCATTTTCAGAACAGATTTGGAAAGTGAAATCACCCTCATAAAAATATCTGTAAACAAAACTGAAAAAGTAAAAATAGGCATGCATTCAGATCAATCTCAGCTATCCAATGCAAAAAGAATCATTTAAAAATATTAAAACGCAACCGAGATATCTTTATAAATTTCTTCCATAGGATTAGCATTAGCGAACGGTCTTTTCCTTTGAAAAAAAGCAGCCCCTTAATGTACTTGGCAATATAATATGATGAAAATAAGGCTCCCTCTACTGAAAAAATTTGAAGAGAAATACCTTATTCTGAAAATGCAATCGCCATTTTATTATAAAACCTGAAATTTATTTTAAGAAAATACAAAGTCACTTGTAATCTTATGATGAAAATAAGGCTCCCTCTACTGAAAGAAACTGGAGAAAATACCTTATTCTGATAATTGAAAATCATTGTTTTATTATAAAACCTAAAATTTATTTCTTCAGGAAATTACAATGCTTGCATTTCTTATAAATAGCATGCTCCTTAATTAATGTACTTAGCAATATAATCTTATGATGAAAATAAGCCTCCCTCTACTGAAAGAAACTGAGGAAAAATACTTTATTCTAATAATGCGAAATCATTTTATTATAACACCTGAAATTTATTTCTTCAGGAAATTACAATGCTTGCATTTCTTATAAATAGCATGCTCCTTAATTAATGTACTTAGCGATATAATCTTATGATGAAAATAAGGCTCCCTCTACTGAAAGAAACTGAGGAGAAATACCTTATTCTGATAATGCAAAATCATTGTTTTATTATAAAACCTAAAATTTTTTTCTTCAGGAAATTACAATGCTTGCATTTCTTATAAATAGCATGCTCCTTAATGTACTTAGCAATATAATCGTATGATGAAAATAAGGCTCCCTCTACTGAAAGAAACTGAAGAGAAATACCATCGTTTTATTATAAAAACCTAAAATTTATTTCTTCAGGAAATTACAATGCTTGCATTTCTTATAAATAGCATGCTCCTTAATTAATGTACTTAGCGATATAATCTTATGATGAAAATAAGGCTCCCTCTACTGAAAGAAACTGAGGAGAAATACCTTATTCTGATAATGCAAAATCATTTTATTATAAAACCTAAAATTTATTTCTTCAGGAAATTACAATGCTTGCATTTCTTGTAGCATGCTCCTTAATTAATGTACTTAGCGATATAATCTTATGATGAAAATAAGGCTCCCTCTACTGAAAGATACTGAAGAGAGATACCTTATTCTGATAATGCGATATCATCATTTTATTATAAAACCTAAAATTTATTTGAAGAAAATTCAAAGTCACTTGTATTTTCTTATAAATAGCATGCTCCTTAATATCCATAATTAATGTACTTAGCAATATAATCTTTTAATGATGAAAATAAGGCTCCCTCTACTGAAAGAAACTGAGGAGAAATACCTTATTCTGAATGTAATTGCACCATTACGTGCTTTACATACTGTGATTAATTTTAAGAAAATACAGTGTTACTTCTGTTTCTTGTAAATAGCAGAGTTTCTCCCAGGTTTAAAAAAGGGCAGGGCGCTACTGTTCTGAAAAGGGCACTTTTAACATTTTTCAGGGCACTTTTTACATTTTTAAGGGCATTTTTATAGAGTTGAATCTAGAATCTAGCGGTTCAAAAAGTCGTGAAAAAACAGAAATTTCATCAAGAAATTGCAAAAAAAGTAAATTTTGCTTAAAGATCCCAAAAAATAGCAGATTTTGTTGAAAGATCGCAAATAACGGCATATTTTGCTTTAAAAAAATCACGAAAAAACGTCAAATTTTGTGAAAAAAATCATGAAAAAACGGCAAATTTTATTGAAAGATCGCAAAAACAGCAGTTTTTGTTAAAAGATCCTAGAAAACTACATATTTTGCTTAAAAAAACGAAAATCAAAAAAATCTCTTGAAAATATCGCAAAAACGGAATTTTTCATGGAATTTTCCGTTTTATTGTGATTTTTGGATGAAATTTGTCGTTTTTTGTGACTCGTTTTACAAAATTTTCTGTTTTATAGTGACTGTTGGAAGAAATTTGTCGTTTTTGCACGATCTTTTGAGGAAATCTGCCGTTTTGTGAAATTTTGAGATTAAATTAGCCATTTTTTTGTGAAATTTGCCAGAAAGTAGTCATTATTTCGTGATTTTTAATTAAACTTGCTGGGTTTTTTTTAGCTATTTTTTGATGAAATTTCTCGTTTCACGGGACGAGTGTGAGGATGTTTTTTGTGTTCCGTCGCCAATTTTTTGCATAATTTACCCGCTATAGTGCATTCGGATCATTGCTCGAGGGCTGCGTTTTTTAAAATGTGGAGCAAGAACGCCCTTTTTTTGAATGAACGACAAGAGGGGCGCTAGTTTTTGGACGACTGGGCAAGAGGAGCGCTAGTTTTTAAACTAAAGGGCGGAGCGCCCTCTCCCCCCCCCCCCCCCCCCCTGAAACCCTCTGGGGCAAACTCTGTGAATACCGTACCATAAAATGGAGTGAATAGAAACAAAACTTCCCAGTCATACAAATCAATTCAGTATAAATATATGTGATATTTTTAGTTGCTAATTTTTTTATAAGATGTTAATAACATTAAGAGTTGGGAAATTCAGTTTTGACATGTTGGCACCACTACTGGGGTGTATAAAAAAACTTCAACAGGATCTTCAAAAGCCTCATTTTTTCAACGTCTTCAAAACTTTGTATGTACTAAAATATTTTTTTGTATTCTAAACCTGAGAAGGGATTTTTAATTATTGGTAGACTTGTAAACGATATGCTGTATTAAATTCTACTTATTTCTAAACTATATAAGGAAAAAATGAAAAATGGCTTATAACAACAGAGGTTTAAGATATACGGGGTGAATCGGAACACGTTTTTTCCCACGGTTTATTTTTCTATACAGTAATAGTTTCATGTAATATATGAAAACATATGTATAAATATGTATTGTAACAATATTTTGTTTGTTCTAATTACCCGAAGAGTTTAAAGGTGCCAAGAAATTACTTGGTTAAATAAAAAAGTCAATGCCTAATCCAACAGACATGGAACACACAATAAAAGAATTTAAAAATAATAAATTAGAAAAACTGCACAGAATTATTCTCTGACATCCTCAACATTACACAAACATCTCAAAATGAAAAACCAATTAAAAAAATCCCTTTTGGCATGGCCTATAGGCGGAGGTAGATTTCGAAAAGTTTTCATCTAAAAAAAAAATAAATAAATAAATAAATAAAAAATAAAATAAAAATAAAAAAATGATTAGAGATAAACCCAGTTTAACTACTTTATTCAACCGCTTTTTAAAAAAATTTAATTTCATTTTTCTGTAAGAACTGGTTTTATCAAAATCCTCTTAAACGAAATTCTACTCAAATGCCCATTTTGGCAACATATTTTGAATTATATTCTTACTTTATTTAAAAAAAAAATGACCAATATGCTCATTATGTAGTTCCTAAATAACAAAAAACTGTTAATTAAATTCGTTTGACGGCAAAATTGAATTTAAAAATGAGTCATAAAATAACCAATTTATTATTTTAATACATCCACAATTCTTTAATCAAGATTGCTATGAGAAATTTTGTACGAAGTGCCCACTTTGACAGATTTTTTTAAATATATATTTAGCCTTTATCAAAAATCTGACCAATACGGCACATTACACAGTTCCTAAATAACAAAAAACTGTCAATTGAATGCGTTTGAGAGCAAAATTTAATTTAAAAATGAATCATAAAATAAACAATTTGTTATTTGAATACAACCTCAATTCTTTTATCATGATTGCTTTGGGAAATTTTTTTGCGAAGTGCTTACTTTGACAGCTTTTAAAAATATATATATTCACCCTTTATCAAAAAATCGAAGAATACGCACATTATATAGTTCCTAAGTAACAAAAAACTGTCATTTGAATGCGTTTCAGAGCAAAATTGGATTTAAAAATGAGTCATAAAATAACCAGTTTGTTATTTGAATAGGCACAGTTCATTAATCATGATCGCTTTGGGAAATTTTGCGCGAAGTGCCCATTTTGGCAGCCTTTTTTTTTTGAAATATATTCTGCCTTTATCAAAAAACTGGCCACTCCGTCACATAATATAGTTCCTAAATAAGAGAACCTGTAAATTAGATGCGTTTGAGAACAAAAAAAGATTTAAAAATGACTCGGTAAAAACGCAATTTTTTAAATTTCCTCAAATTTCAATCACAATAACTTCGTGAAATTCTGTTCAAAATACCCTTTTTGGCAGCCTTTTTAAAAATATATTCTGCCTTTATCAAAAAACTGGCCAATATGTCGCATTATATAGTTCCTAAATAGTAAGATCTGTAAATTGGATGGGTTTGAAAACAAAAATGAATTTAAGAATGACTCAGAAAAAACGCAATTTTTTATACTTAATCAATTTTTAATGACGATAATTTCGGGAAATCTGTTCAAAATACCTTTATTGGCAGCATTTTTAAAAATATATTTTGCCTTTATCAAAAAATTGGCCAATACGTCGCATTATATAGTTCCTAAATAAGAGGATCTGTCATTTGGATGCGTTTAAAATCAAAAATTAATTTTAAAATGAGTCAGAATATAAGCAGTTTGGATTTAAGGTTTTTTCTCCAATTCCTATTTTTGTTTAATTTATTTTTGTTATAAGAATTGGTTCTATGAAAAACTTGTCAATATAAAAGTTGTAGATCTTATTGTGAATATGTAAAATAAATTTAATTATATTTGATTGCTTAAGAATTGAGTAAGTTTTGGGGTTTTTTCTTTTTCCTCCCCTCTTTTTCTTTTCATTTTTAATTTTTTTCATCGGTAAAAATTGGTCCTATCAAAAACTTGTAAATACAAAAGTTTTAGATAATATTGGGTACATTTATATAAAATTTAGTTGGATTTGATATCTTGAGAATTGACGAAGTTATGAATTTTTTTCTCCCAAAAACCATGTTTTTTTCGCCCCTTGAGCCCATTTTTAACTTTATCAAAAATCTGTCATACATAAACTTTTTGCCCATTGTTTAGAAGTAATATAAACTTTAAACGGATTTGATATCTATTTTAATTAAGAAGTTATCGCGTTTTTTCTGTTTTCACAAAACCCCTCCCTATTTCCATCCCCTTGGTCCGATTTTGCCCATTAACGAACTCAACCGAGATTTTAGGCTCCTTGATTTTATGTAAAAGTTTGAAGAAGATCTGAGCATAATTATGGAAGTTATCGTGTCTAGAAGAAAGTGATATACACCGATAGATAGATAGATAGATAGATAGATAGATAGATATAAACTTTTTTACTGATGGTGGTTTTGGGGTCTAGGAGTCATGATTCGTGTAGATCCGCAAAAATTTTTCAGAAATTCCAACATGGGAGACAATGCAATAGGTAGTATTTCATACGAAATCTACCTAAAAGGAGAGGGATGCAAACAGTATTAAGGGATGAGGATGTTTTAGTAGATCCAGATCGTATTAATACATGCAGTGATTGGGGCTACTCAATATATTCACTTACCCAATGTGTAAATGATAACACAAAACAGGTCTGAATTTGTATTAAATTCTACTTCTGCAATTTATATATATTTTCTTAAAATAAATTTTAATTTTTCTTGATTTCTAAGTTGTTTTCTAATTTTTAAAAAGGCATATCTTTACTTGTATATAAAATAAAGGCTTGGTTTCACAGTAACTACATGTTCCTATTCCTCCCTTATCATTATTACCTGTTTTTATTAACCCTATTAAGGTTTGAATCGGAATGAATAAAGATTATAACATTTGTTCAGATTCACCCCTATCTGCGGGGTGAATCGGAACACCATTAAAAAATATATATATATAAACAGTAAAAATGTATTGTTTTTGCTTAAAAAGTAAAGAACAAAACAAAACCAAAGTTTCTAGTAGAAAAACAACAAGATTAAAAAATCACTTGTTGTCGCTTTTTTTAACGTTAAAGTTGAAAATTATTCCGATTCACCCCATTTTACGGTACTCAGTAATATTCATAATTAATGATTTAATTTTTCCTTAAAAAATAAAACATCATACTGTTATTGATTGTACTATAGTATACTCATTAATAATCATAATTACTAATGTTAGTTTTATAATGATGAAAATAAAGCTCCCTTTACTGAAAGATACTGAGGAGAAATACCTTATTCTGATAATAGTACTTTTATATAAACTAAGGATGCGCCAGATAAAAATTGCTAGACTAAATATTGAATATTCGTCTGTCAGAATACTTTTATATTACTAAGTTTAAAGCAGTTAAAATTTAACAGAATTTTACATAATGTTTAATACAGAAACTTGCATTTTATAAAACACAATCTCTTTACAAGTAAACTTGATATTGGGGAGAAAAAATCTGCTTTGAGTTATCTAAGAGAATAGTTATAAATTTTCTTTAATTGATAAAAAATTTAAATTTCCTGTCTCCTGCAAATTAAAAGAAATGAATAAAAATTTCTTAAAAGATTTTTAAATCAAAGTTATGGTGAAAAAAACTTACAGGATCATATACTATTTATTTGTTAAGAAGAGTTTAAAGTAAAAATAAATTACATAAAATAAAAATTTTACTTTGTGCTTGTAGTTTATGTTAGTGAGATGAGTTGACTGGGAATTGAGTTAGTAAAGGGTCTAAAAGGATATGAAAAGATGTGCATTAGTATATTTAAAAAATTTTCAAATGATGGAGAGTTGCATTAAGTTATCAACATTGCAATTTTCACTGATAGGTACTATTATTATTTTTGTGTGTGTGAATTTTCAGTTTTCAGAGTATGATTTCATGTAGATTTTAGAAAAAGGAAAAAAAAAATCAAAGTATATATGTATACTTGTGTACAGTTTGCCAAATGAAAAATTATCAAAATTCTTAATGATTTGCCCTTGAACTACAGCAAAGTAAAGAATATGGTTATTTCTGATTGTTAAAAACAAATCTTTGACAGATAGGAATGTCAGAAAATTTTGCACCCCTGCTTTACTGAGAATAATAAAATGTAATGTTTCCTTGAAGTTCGATTTTAAAAATTCTGTTTTTTGTAGGTTGATAGCAATAAGAAATTAGGTGAATGGGCAGGTCTATGTACATTTGACAAAGAAGGAAAAGCAAGAAAAGTTGTTGGATGCAGTTGTGTTGTTGTAGTTGTAAGTATATTTTTACTATCTAACTTCTATAACTAGATCACCAGTCAACATAGGGAAAAAAAAAAAAAATGAGATTTAAATGCAAAAATTAAAATATTTTGAAGTGTTATCAAAGTTAATAAATCATTGATTAAAAGAAATGCTTATTAGGGAGGATTTTATATGCGGGTTAAACTTCAGTTATATATTAATTTAAATGCAGTAAATAAACAGTGGTATTTCTTGAGTATTTTTTAGTGGTGTACAGAGTAGTACTTTGGCTGAGTACCAAGTAGTTGTGTAATAAGAAAATAAAACACTGATGTGTGCATAATGTGATCTTAGGTGTACATATATATAAATATACCTACGTACCAGGTTGTTCAATAAGTTTTGTTGTTCGATAAGAAAAACACAATGTTATGGTTCAAAATACACTTTATTATTCAGTATAATCTCCCTGAACATTAATGTACTTGCTCCAACGATCCTCCAATCTGTGGATCCCATCCCTGAAGTGAGATTCCGGAAGGTCTGCAAAATACGCTTCAACAGCCGTTATGACCTCTTCATTTGACGAAAAACGTTTGCCACGCATAAATTTTAGCCATTGTCAAGATGCTCTTGTGACATTGTGCGTTGTCCTGATCAAAAAGGATTTTTTTCTTCTGCAAACCGGGTCTTTTTTCACGAATTTTTTCCTTCAACTGGTCCAAAAGGTTGCAATAATATTCAGAATTAATTGTTTTACCAGTTTGCAAGTAATCCGCAAATAAAATTCCTTTCGCATCCCAAAAAACTGATGCCAGAACCTTCTTGGCCAATTTCTAGACACGAACTCGTTTCGAAGCCGAACAACCAGGTTCACACACCACTCTTTAGCCTCTTGTTTTGATTCAGGATCATTGTGATAGACCCAAGTCTCATCCATAGTGATGAATCGACGCACAAAATCCTCTTTATCCTTTTTAAAACGCTCCAAATGTTGTTGAGAAAGACGCATTCGAATGTGTTTTTGTTCCATTGTTAGCGAATGCAGCACCCATTGTGCACACAGCTTTTTAAAACTCAAAATTTCATTTAAAATATGACTCACACTGCCTAATGAGATGTGTAAAGCCTCTACTAAATCCCTCTCAGTCAATCGACGATCTTCCAAAACCATATCCTGTACTTTGGCTTAGAGGTCTGCACGGGCCGAAATTTCCAGGCCCGGCCCGAACGAAAGAAATATTGGCCCGGCCCGAACGAAAAAAATAATGACCCGGCCCAAAAGTTAAAATTTCGGCCCGAGCTCGGCCCGGTCCGGAAAAAAGTTTAAAATTCGGCCCGAACCCGGCCCGGCTCGAGTGAGTTTCTACAGAACATTGATCTTTAATCTTATGGAAGAGTTATGACCAAAAAAAATTATATTAGTCTTTTTTTCCATGTTTATAATCTCCATTTATGCAAAAGTGCCATAGGCTGCGATATTTATGCTTTTAAATGAATCTTTGTTTGTTGTATGTAAATGTTTCAGTTATCACTAGTATTATTAATCCATATTCCCTGTAATAGAGACAAAAAATCGAAAAAGCGGTATATGGTAAAATTTCCAAAGACGAAATCGCTTTGGAACAACAAAAAAAGAAATAATGCATTCCCTTCTTAACAGATGTAAATGTTTAATATATTTTTTTCTCCCGTATTGTTGTATTCATTGCATGGATGAACATTTTAAAAGAAATTTTCAGTTTTCAGTTTTAAAAAAAAATCCGTCATAATCATTTTTTTTTTTTTTTTTTTTTTTTGTGTGTGTGTGTTTAATTCTATTTTAAAACGCATAGTAATCTACGATTCTTTAAAAGGAATAAATTCTAATGTTTAATTGTAGAATAATGACGCTTTAAAAGTATATGCTTTTTTGCAGAAATTTTTGGACAAAGCCAAATATTACTGATTTATAAAAAGTCCAAAAAAGGATTTTCATATAGGAAGATTCAATAGGAACTGATTATTTTGGTCCATGAAAACTAGGAAGAATGGAATCAGTCTCGGCTTCGTACGGAAAAAAAAGTTAGGCCCGGCCGAAACTCCAGCAAAAAAATTAAGGCCCGAGCCCGGCCCGGCCCGAATGCCATTATTGGAAATCGACCCGAGCCCGGCCCGGCCCGGCCCGTGCAGACCTCTACTTTGGCTACGATTTCTGGTGTTGATGCAGTGTTTGGACGTCCTTCACGTGGATCATCTTCAAGGCTTGTACGACCATGTTTAAATTCAGCAACCCATCTTTCTACTGTTCTAATTGAAGGTGAACTTGCATTATACACTCTTAACATTCGTTTGTGAATTTCTTTTGGTGCTACACCTTCCAAAAATAAGAATTTTATCACTGCACGATATTCAATTTTTTCCATTGTCGAAAATACTGTGACACAGCGACACTAAATGGCTTGTAAACAAAGAATGAATTGACTGATTGAAATGAACCTTCACATACGTTGATAAGAAGAGTGAACCAACAAAACAAAAACAAATTTGGACTAATAGCAACACCCTCTCTTATCGATCGACAAAACTTATTGAACAGTCTGGTACACATATCTATACCTGTGTATATATATATATTACAAATTTTATTTTTTTCGCCAAAACTAACTTTTATACTATATTAATTTCTTTATAATAATATTCCGTACTACTTCAACTTATTAAATTAAAATCTTGTTTCAAGATCTAATCTATTAATCTTTATGGAAACGATATAAATTCTTAATTCGCCTTAAAAAACATTTATTCCAGTATGCGTGAATTTAAAAAGATGGCTCTAAATTAAAAATATCCTTAATTAAACTTTATTTCTTAATATTCCAAATAAAACTCATTTTTCTATGTTTTTATCAACCCTTTTTAAGTCGTATTAAATTTATTCCAAAACCATACCTTTCAAAAAATATCATTATTTTATTTTATCTATTTAATTATTTTCCCTCAGTCAACATTTGATATTGTGCATATCAATAAATTCCTTTCTTTGTTTTCTTTTTCTCCTAAATTTAATCGTCTATAAAAATCGTCTGCATAAGATATTTAAAATTCTGAGTCGATTATAAATTGGTTAAATAATATTTTTTTTTAAATAAAATTGTTGTCAAATAGTAATCTCGACTCTGGGTATGAGTTATGCTTACATAAAAGAATGATGGTTTGAGACTAAAGAATGTTCTAGTATTTTCTTTTTAGATTTAAAAAGGGAGAAAGCCTCGAGAGGTGGTAAGAAGAAGGATTCTTGGGTTCTCTCTTCCATGAGTACGGCTGGATGTCGTAAATGATGGAATCATGGGTGCATGTTTTTCCGTCCTGAGACGGAATTCCGTCTTTTAAAAATTCCCGAGGATGGAAAGGAGACGGAAAAATCTCCGAGGACGGAAGCGGATCGCGAAAAACACGCACTTTTCATCAAAGGATCACGGGGGAAAAAACATTATTTTTGTCAAAAGCTTGCGGAAAAAAACGCTATTCCTGTCGAAGGATTGCAAAAAACACGCTATTTCTGTCGGAAAATCGCAAAAAGCACTTTAATATCATCAAAGAATTGCGAAAAAAGGCGCGATTTTTGTCAAAAGCTTGTGAAGAAAACGCGATTCCTGTTAAAAGATCGCGGAAAAGACGTCATCTCAGTCACATATTGCGAAATAGACGCGCCCTCTGTCAAATGATCGCAAAAAAGATGAGTTTTCTGTCAAAAGGTTGCAGAAAAAATGCAATTCCTGTCGAAGAATCGCGAAAAAGATGCTATTTCCGTCGAAGAATCGCGAAAAAGATGCTATTTCCGTCGAAGAATCGCGAAAAAAAGTGCTATTTCTGTCGAAGAATCGCGAAAAAAGGTGCTATTTCCGTCAAAGAATCGAAAAAAAAAAAGAGGCGCTATTTCCGTCGAAGAATCTCAAATAAAGACGCTATTTCCGTCGAAGAATCGCAAAAAAAGACGCTATTTCCGTCGAAGAATCGCAAAAAAAGACGCTATTTTCGTCGAAGAATTGCGAAAAAGATGCTATTTCCAGTCAAAGAGTACTAAATAGAGGCAATTTTTGTCAAAGGATCGCAAAAAGACGTGAATTTAATCAAAGGATCGTGGAAAAGACGTGAATTTCGTCAAAGGATCGTGGAAAAGACGCAAATTTTCCCAAAGAATCGAGAAAAAGACGCGATTTCCGTCAAATGATCACAAAAAATTCCACAATTTTAATCAAATGATTGCAGGAAAAATGCGATTTTTATCAAATGATCGTGAAAAAGATGCGAATTTTGCCAAAGCATCGTGAAAAGATGTGATTTGTGTTAAAGGATCGCGAAAAAGATGCTATTTCCGGTCAAAGAATACAAAATATGTACAATTTTTGTCAAAGGATCGCAATAAAGATGCGAATTTTGCCAAAATATCGAGAAAAAAACGCGATTTCCATGACTTGATCGCAAAAAAAAAACCTACGATTTTCATCAAATGATAGCAGACAAAACGTGATTTTTGTCAAAAGATTGCGTAAAAGATGCTATTTCTATCCAAGGAACGCGAAAAAGACGCGATTTCTGTCAAAGGATCACGAAAAAGACGCGAATTTCGTCAAAAGATCGTATAAAATACTTGGATTTTATCGAAAATAGCAGATTTCTGCTGAAAACTGTAGAAAAATCACAAATTTCGGTAAAAAATAGTAGAAAATCATAAGATTCTGTTCAAAATCATAGAAAAGTCGCAAATTTTGTTGAAAGATTGGGGGAAAAACTAATTTCGTCATATGGTCGTGGAAAAAAAACACGAGTTACGTGCTCATGTTCTCACTCAGTGGGGGGGGGGGGGGGGGCGAAAAATATTTTCAGTCTTGGCAAAATTTCAAACTTGCACCCATGGATGGAATATTTTTTTGGATGTTTCGGTAAAAGATCCTCTGCAAAAGCAGGTTTTCTCTCTATTATAACTACAGTTTAATAAAATGAACTTGCAGCAGCCAAGGAGTGATTTATTGGATCTTCTACATTTATTTATTTTTTCTCGCTGGCCATGACTTCTGTGCAGAGAAAGGGAAACCTGGCGATGATGTTTCTGTCCCCCTAAGTTTGAAATGTCACATATATATATATATATATATATATACTACATATATATAATATTCATATGTAGTATAAATAAACTCATTAAATTTAAAATTTATTTGGACACCTTTTAAAAACAGTTTTTGACAGTTCAAAACTTTAAAAAAAATTGATACATAACAAGTACAATTATTAACCAATATAAAATTAAAACATTCTTTAACCCTCCAATTTATTCTGACCATTGAAATCTGTCTATCAAAAATAAAAATGTTTATTGGTTACTGCAACAATTCTCCGAATAATGCAAAACATTTCATATTAATTTTGTAACTGTCTGTACCTTATTTCCTTTTAATTAAAAAAAAAAAGTATTGGCTTTGCAGTTTGTTTTCATTTTTCATATTCACAAATTAAATTGTTTTAAATTTATTTTTTAAATATCTCAGTAAAAAACTAACCTTTTTTCAATTAAAATCAAATGTGTGAATTAAGAATGCCTTAAAAAGCAAGCTCTAGAATTGATGAGTGTACATGATCTAGAACTTGAAAATCCACCAAAGAAACAAAAAATACATCATGAGAATGCTAATGTAAATGAACCAAAAGAGAAAATACCAGCAAAAAGTTCATCTATTTTCTGGCAATGTATTGAGGAAATTGTGAATGAGGAAAAAGATTGTGGTACTAGTATTAGTTTAAAATCTCCTCATGAAGAATTAATTGGTACAAAAAGAAATGCAGGCTTTCTTAACAGAAGACTTATGTAAAAATGACCCTCCATTTGCATAATAGCCAAAAAAAAACTTTCCCGATTATGTGCAATTTTACAAAAACCTCTTATGTGCACCTTCAACAACTGTTTATTTTGAACGTATATTTTCAGAGGCAGGCCAAATTTATAATAGTAAAAGAAATGCCCTGTCTATTGATAATGTTGAACGTTTGGTGTTTTTGCATCATAATTTGAAACTAGCAGGAGTGACAGAGCTTAACTTGGTCAAAATTAACTTTGTGTTCAACGCGATATAGTATTTTCACTTTATCAGTCTCTCTGTATTATTACTATAAAACATGTTTATAATAGTATTATTTTCAAAAACAATCAATAAGACAACTATGTATGTATGCACAATTTTACATTATTTTAAAATTTACAATGAAAGGACATCGATCCAAATTACTTTTTTAGCTAGACTCTGATTGGTTTAACCATTTTGAATCTTATTAAGAATGTATAAAAATTTCTTCACATTCTGAAAGACAATATTTTTTACCAGACAGCCAAATTTGGCGACATTCTTACATCTGCCGCAAAATAAGTGTTTTGGCTTTCGTAATCTTAATGTTGATTTTTTGGCCAATATTTTGTCAAAAGTCGCCAACTTATTGGCTGTTGCCATACTCTCGTTGTCCTGACCCATATTGCAAAAAAAATGACCCACTAATCAAATTTGATCAAACGTGACTTAGCTCAATTGTCTTCAGGTAATCAAAGACGGTAAAATATAAAATTGAGTCAAAATCGTTTAAGCCATTTCTTAGGCAAAATTAGCTTGACAACATTCCTTAATGAAGCCAAAATGATCCATTAATATTTTTTTTAACATGCGACTCAGTCCAAGAGTCTTCTTGTGACAAAAAAAAGATTCTTTACAAAATTTAGATAAAATTGATTGTCATTGCTACATATAATTAGAATAACCCTGAGCCATTATAACCCAAAATGATCCACTAATCAAATTTTTGCGAGCATATGTTCTAGCCCAATGGTTTTCTATTGCCGGAAAACGGTATAAAACAAATTATATTCAGAATGGTGAGAGCCATTTTCCAGATGAAATTAGCATGACCCTTATAATTGAAATCTTTCGAACATGTGACCTAGCCCGTTCGTTTTTGCGTGCTGAAAAACAGTTCGATACAAAATTTAGATAAAATCGACTGAGCCGTTTTTTAGATATGATTAGTTTAATCTTAACCCATTATGACCCCAGATGACCCGTTAATCAAATTTTCTCGAACATCTGACCCAACCCAATGATAGTCCGAAAACGATAGATTCAAAATTTAGTCAAAATTGCACGAGACATTGTCTAGATAAAATTAGCTTGACCCACAATGACCCACTAATTGAATAGTGTCTAATATGACTTTACTCAATAAACTTCTTGTAATCCAAAACAATAGAGTACAAAACTTCGTGAAAGTCGTTAGAATCATTGTTTAGACAAAATGACCCAAAAGTGACCCACTGACGGAAATTTCTAAGGCATGTGACCTAGCCCAATTGTTTTCTTGTGCCAAAAAATGTTGTATTCAAAATTTCCTTAAAATTGACCCACCCGTTCTTTAGATATAGCTTGACCACTACCCACAAATTATCCTTATAATCTAAATCTCTCAAATATGTGACTTAGCCCATTAGTTTTCTCGTGTCTAAAAACTGTTACATACAAAATTTCGTTAAAATCGATCCTGCTGTTCTTTAAATATAAATTGTTTGACCCAGATCCTTTATGACCCAAAATTACCCTTTAATCAAAATTTCTGCTACATGTGACCTAGCCCAATAGTTTTCTCGTGCCAAAAAATGTTGTATACAAAATTTCATTAAAATCGATCCACCTGTTCTTTAGATATAGCTTGACCATGGCTCATTATGACACATCATGACCCACAAATGACTCTAATAATCAAAATCTCTCAATCGTGTAACTTAGCCCATTAGCTTTCTTGTGTCAAAAAACTGTTATAGGCAAAATTTCGATGAAATTGATTTTGCCGTTCTTTAAATATAAATAGCTTGACCCAGACCCTTAATGACCCATTAAAGTTTTTTCTCAAACATGTAACCTAGTCCAATGTTTTTCTCGTGCCCAAAAACCATAGAATGCAACTTTTAGTCAAAATTGCGTGAGAAAATTTCTAGATAAAAATAGCATGACCCACAATGACCCCAAAAATGACCCACTAACAGAATTTTCTCGAACATGTTGCCTAACCCAATGGTCTTCTTGTAATCCAAAACTATAAAATATAAAATTTAGTCGAAATCGTTAGAGCCGTTTAGATAAAAATAGATTGACCCAAAAATGACCCATTAATCAAAATTTTTCGAACATGTGACCCAGCCCAATAGTTTTCTCATGCCAAAAAACGATTGGCTACAAAATTTCCTTAAAATCAATCCAGCCATTCTCTAGATATAAATAGCTTGATCCTGATCCAAAATGACCCAATAATCGAATTTTCTCAAACATGTGACCTAGCCCAATGGTCTTCTCGTGCCCGAAAATGGTAAAATCCAAATTTTTGCGAAAATCGTTAAAGCGGTTTTTGAGATAAAATTTACACACAGACACAATTTTTGCTCGCATTATAGTATAAGACTAGCAGGGGCAGGGTTGGGTTTCTTCCGGAAGAAACCTATTTCTTCCAGGACAGTGGAAGAAACTGGAAAAAATCGGAAGAAACTGGAAGAAATGGAAGAAACTACCAGAAACCAAAACAAATGCTCAAAGTTAAAGTATATTAACTATATAAAAGAATTAAAGTATAATTATATGAAATCTAAATTGGAAAATTTAATTATTAATTTTTTTTTTTTTTTTTTTTTTGGGCAGAGTTTTTTTTTTTTTTTTTTTTTTTTTTTTTTTTTAACAAACTTCAGGTTCAGAGACATTTTCAGGTGATGGATTTTTACTACTCTAGAGGTAGAGGGATGTTTTATTATTATGATTATTAATTACACTATTTATATAAAAAGAGAGAAAAGAAGCCACCAATAAATTGTTTATTTTTCATATAAAAATATATTATTTTTGTATAAAAATACCTTATTTTAAACTGTGCTACACAGTAAATAAATAAATTTGTAATTATTTATACTAACATCTAGCATGAATATCTCAATGCTGTAGTGTTCTAAAAATATCTAAGGGTATGTCAAAATACTTTTAAACTATCTTGAAGTGTAGGACCTGGAAAAAAAAAAATCTTCATTTTTTGCATTCATCAAATTTAAGTTGAGAAACTGATTGCAGCATCCTACTTCTAAAATTTTTTTTCGCTATACTATGATGCATTGTACTAAGAAAAATTAGAATTTTGATGACTTTTTTTAATAGGAGGATTGACCGATACAGGTTTTTCAGGCCAAAACCAATTTTCAGAAAATTCAAAGTTTCAGCCAAAAATGAAAACATAACAAAATAAATAATTAAATAATTAAATTGTATGTTTTAAAGTAATTAATGCATACATAAATGTAAATTAATTATATGTATAGTATTTATTAATTATGCACAATTGTTAATTATCCAAAAACTTTATTTTCATATAAAATAAAACATAAATAATTCATCAATGACACAGGAAGATTTTCTGATTATACGAATTTCATTTAATTAAAAAATATTTTAGCTTTAAGTATACACATCTTGATTTTTCTTCTATAATGATTTTTGTAAATAATCATTTCTTATTCTAGAACTTTCTCAAAGAATATATGAAACACTAACGCAGTTTAAACTAAAAAATTTCTGTAAGATGATTGCTAATTCATGTCTAATAATCATAAACAACAAAGTTCATTGCAATACAGTTCAAATCATTGACTAAAGTTGAAAATTCCCGAAGGAAGAAACAGGAATTTTGGAATACCGAGAGTTTCAGTCAAGCTAGAGGTCTGCATGGGCCCGGGCCTGGCCGGGCCGGCAGAATCGTTTCAAATTTTCTCACGGGCCGGGCCAGCGAAAAAATTGAACGGGCCGGATTTTTTTAGTTGATTCATGCCGATCCGAGATCACGCTTGCACTTTTTTTCTACATATAGACTGGCCGGACTGGTGCTAGACTTAATTATTGGCAGAAAACATTATTTGTAAAATTATTAACAGCGATAAAGAATTTATGTTAGCTTAGTCTTCGGATATATACTTCTTGATGATTTTTAAATTAATTTCTCAATAATGCGAAAGTTTGACACATTTTCTGATTAATTTTAAATTGTAAAAGTATAAAAGTGATAAGCCTAACTATTGAAGGGATTTGGAATCGAATAGCGTTTTTCATTTTTGGTAAATAAAATACTTGTATAACCTTGTTGAGTTATAATAGTTTCTCAAATGATTGCAGGTTTTTCTCCCTTCCCTTGCTATTGCTTCCGGAAATTCTATTCAAAACGCTAATTATCACAGTATTTTATTTGTTTGCAGTATTCTTAAATTGCTTGTATCAAAAAATGGATAACGCCATTTGATTATATAGTTTCTGAATAAAGATATCTGCTAATCTTATGTGTTTCTGAGAAAAAAAAATGAATTTAGATATGTATCAAAAAGGAGCTTCTTTGAATTTAAGAATGAATTTAGATTTGAAATCTATAATAAAATGATATAGAAATATATTTATAAATCTTCTTTTATTAAACAGCTTCAAAATTAACCATGTTTTTAGCTTTTTTCTTTTTTTCTAAGCCATATTAATTTTTTAATGAATCTTTATTCGAATGTTGAAAGCCTAAGAATCTAAGTAATCATTAATGCTGTTAATGTGTATTTGTTGTAAATTATACTGTAAAATCATTCCATAGATATGTATGCAGTATTCTTTAAAGGAATCTTAGTTATATGATAAAAATCTGAATTTTTTAGAAATCGTAGAAATTTTAACGGGCCAAAACGGGCCGGGCCTAAAATATAAAAATGTAAACGGGCCGGGCCCGGGCCGAACTTTTGAGTTTTACAACGGGCAGGGCCGGGCCTGGAAATTCCGGCCCGTGCAGACCTCTAAGTCAAGCTGAATTTTCAGCCACGTTTTTGGCAAAACTAGGATTTTGGGCTGCAAATGAAATCATTTTTTATCAATCTCTGTTTAATACAGTAATATTAAAAAAATAATATTAAGCTTTTAATATTGCAGTAATTATTGTATGTTACTTATATTATTAAAATTGATGTAAATTAAAAGCTTTTATTTAAATGGGTTTCATTCTACCGTTGGTAAAGAATCCCTACTATTTACTACTAGTTTCAGAAATTTAAATTGAAATGAATAACATTTAATTTTGTGGTTTTTAATTTTGGATAAAATTTATTTTCATTTAGCCGATGGTTGAAGATCTTTAGACAGGCGTTGTGTTTGATCTTGGCTAAAAAATTGGTGGATTTATATTTAATTAAATTTGTTTTGGTCCAATGGAATTAATTCATTTAAGATTATAGAAAGAAGATATTTATTATATCTTACAAAATTGAAATTATATGGTAAATTCTAGAAGAAAAACAGTTTCTTCCATTTGGAAGAAACCTATTTCTTCCGACCGGTTTTTTCCATGGTTTTTTCCGCGGTTTTTTCCACTGTGGAAGAAACTTGCCAACCCTGAGCAGGGGTGACCGAGCTAAGCTCGGTTAAAATTAACTTTGTGTTCAACTCGATATAGTATTTTTTACTGTATCATTCACGTAAAACATGTTATTTATTATATTATTATTTACAAAAACAATCAATAAAAAATCTGTTTGTATGCACATGTCATAAATTTTACTTTATTTTAAAATTTAGAACTAAAGGACATCGATCCAAATCACTTTTTTAGCTCGACTCTGATTGGTTTAACCATGCATCTCGAATTCTATTAAGAATGTATAAAAAAATTTCTTCACATTCTGAAAGACAATATTTTTTTGCCAGATATAGCCAAATTTGGAGACATTCTTTCATTTGTCGCCAAATTGTGTTTTGGCTTTCATAATTTTAATAGTCGATTTTTCAGCCAAATGTTGCCAATATTTTGTCAAATATCGCCAACTTATTGGCTGTTGCCATATTCTTGTGACCCTGACCCGTATTACCCAAAATGACCCACAAATCAAATTTGATCAAACATGTGACTTAGCTCAATGGTCTTCATGTAATTAAAAACAGTAGAATATGAAATTAGATAGAAATTGTTTAAGCCATTTCTTATTTAAAATTAGCTTGACAGCATTCAGCAATGAAGCGAAATGACCTACTAATATAATTTTGTTTAACATGCGACTCAGTCCAATAATCTTCTTGTGACAAAAGACGTTCGTTACAAAATTTAGGTAAAATTTATAGAGTCTTTTATATATAATTATAATGACCCTAACCCATTATGACCCTAAATGAACCACTAATCCAATTTTCGCGATCATGTGTCCAAGCCCAATGGTTTTCTCTTGCTCAAAAACGATATAATACAAAGTATAGCCAAAATGGATAGAGCCATTTTCTACATAAAATTAGCATGACTCATCATGACCCTTATAACGAGGTGGACCCCATCGAAATTCAACGAAAGAAAATTCTTAACTGTTTCATTGATTTATAATAAATCTACAAAATTAGTTACAGTAAAAAATCTTATCAGTAATCTTATATTGATCAGTCTAACTCTCAAACAAATATTAATTTAAGCTGAAATGAACAAAATACTATAAAATTCAATTATCTGAATTATTAAACTCAATAAAACTGAAATTCACAGGATTTTATAACATATATATATTTTTTTAAATACTGTACGTATTTTAATTAATTTTTTTTTTTTTTTTTTTTTTTTTTTTCAATTTTAAGAGAAAAAGGAGTGATTCTGTTGCCACAATTACAAAATTGATACTAAAAATCATAAAAAAATTAATATCTCAAAAATAAATCGAGATACAGCTTTGAAACAAATTGCATCTAAAAGTAATTTTTTTTTCTCTACACGACGGTGTAAAAATTAAAAATGTACAATGTTTAAAATTTGTAGTGCCGAAAATTGCAACACGAATTTGCATGGAAAAGTGTGGTGCATTTTAATTTTTATTGTTTTTAAAGAGAAAATGGGGTGATTTTGTTGCCACAATTACAAAATTGGAACTAAAAATTATAAAAAGATAACTATCTTAAAAATAACTTGCGATACAGCTTTCAAACAAATTGCATTTAGAAGTACGTTTTTTGTACGGCGATGTAAAAACCTAAAATGTGCGATGTTTAGAGGTATAAAATTTGCAGTAGCAAAAATTGTAAAACTGAAATTGCAAGGAAAGTGTTGCCATTCGCAAAATGACGTATGCGTTACACACAGATACGTTTGGCCTTTATAATATACAGGGATGCCACTTTTCCGCCTTTTGGCGGATTTCCGCTTTTTTTAATTTTTAAGAATTCGCGATTTTCGTTAAGCGTTCACGAGATAAAATAACGATTTTCGTCGAACGATCGCGAAATAAGTCTTTTCCATCAAACGATCGCGAAATATAACATCGATTTTCGTTAAAAGATCGAAAAAAACGGCTATTTTCATCAAACAGTCGCGATATAAAGCAGCAATTTTCATCAAACGATCGCGAAACGAAACGGTTTTCTTGAAACGATCGCAATGTGAAACGGTGATTTTTGTCTAACGATCGCTAAATAAAACGGCCATTTTCGTCAAACGATCGCGAAACGAAACGGTGATTTTTGTCAAAGGATCGCGATGTGAAACGATGATTTTTGTCAAACGATCATGATGTGAAACGGCGATTTTCGTCAAACAATCGCGATGTAAAACGACGATTTTCGTCAAGCGATCATGATGTGAAACGTCTATTTCCGTCAAACGATCGCTAAATAAAACGGCGATTTTCGTCAAACAATCGCAATGTAAAACGACGATTTTCGTCAAACGATCGCGATATTAAACGGCGATTTTCGTCAAACGATCGCGAAACGAAGCGGGGATTTTTCTGAAACGATCGCAATGTGAAACGACGATTTTTGTCAAAAGATCACGATGTGGAATGATGATTTTCATCAAACGATCATGATGTGAAACGGCGATTTTCGTCAAACGATCGCTAAATAAAACGGCGATTTTCGTCAAACGATCATGAAATAAAAGTTATTTTCGTCAAATTAAAAAAAAAAAAACTGCAAAATTTTGCTATTCACTCGCGAAATAATCATTGAATTTATTGCTGGGTTACTTGAATTGGTTTAAAATGATGAGATACATAAAATTCTTCACTGAACCTGTTGCTGGGTTACCTTAATTGATGTAAAATAATGTGAACTAAAGAAAAAACATTTTAACTTACTCTTATAAATTAAAAGTTTACAGCAAAAGAAAAGCTGTAATTTTTTATTTAGTTTATTATAAATAATATAATTTTCAAAATTTACACATAAAGTTGTGAAAAATGTCGTAAATTTTACTTTATGCATAATTTCCTCTTTTTTGCTATTTTCTGAGTGGCATCCCTGAATATAGATATCTCTCGAACATGTGACTTAGCTCATTAGTTTTTGCGTGCCGTAAAACGTTAGATACAAATGATTGAGCTGGTTTTTTTAATATATATATATATATATATATATATATATATATATATATATATATACAGTCGGCTCTCGTTAATTCGAACTCGTCGGGACCACAAGAAATGTTCGAATTATGGAAAGTATGAAATGAAAACATGCTTAATATGGTCCTATTACAAAGGAATTAATGTTATAGTGTTTTTTTTTTAATTTATTTCGTCTGTTATCATCAGAATATGACTTAATATTAAATTAGAATGTATAAATACATAAACCAATTAAGTGATTAGAAACAAGCACGATGGAAGAAAATTTTTAAGCGTCACTGATGGACAGACGAGGCACTTAGAAAGTGGATGTCAAATGTATGGGAAAGTTATTCAAATGGTCTGAAATTCGTGAGAAAGAAAGGAAGAATGAAAAATCTGAATTCTCGTTAGTTCGAATTAAACGAAGTCAAGATAAAATGAATTCGAATTAATGAAAATGTTTAACGTAATTTTGCCATTGAAAATTTCGGGACTTCATGTTTAGTTCGAATTATCCGATTTCGACTGTAATTGGTCGACTGTAATTAGTTTGACCCTGACTCATTATGAACCAAACTGACCCATTAATCGAATTTTCTCACACATCTGACCTAACCCAATTATTTTCTTGGACCTGAAAACGATAGAATACAAAATTTAATCAAAATTGCGCGAGACATTGTCTAGATAAAATTAGAATGACTCAAAAGTGAACCCCTGATCGAAATTTCTCGAACATGTGACCTAACCAATGATTTTGGGTTAAAATTGTGCAAAAAATATGTTGTACACAAGATTTCGTTAAAATCGATCCACTCATTCTTTAGATATAGCTTGACCATGACCCACAAATGATCCTTAAAATCGAAATCTCTCGATCAATTGACTTAGCCCATTAGTTTTCTCGTGTTTAAAAATCGATCCTGCCTTTTTTTAAATATAAACGGCTTGACCCAGAAGCCTTATGTCCCATTAATTGAAATATTTCGAACATGTGACCTATCTCAATGATTTTCTCGTACCAAAAAAATGCTGTATACAAAATTATGTTAAAATCGATCTACCTGTTCTTTAGATATAGCTTGACATGACCCATTATGACCTATCATGACCCTCATAATCAAAATCTCTTAAACATGTGACTTATCCCATTAGCTTTCTCGTGTCAAAAAACTGTTACAGGCAAAATTTCGATGAAATTTGATTCTACCATTCTTTAAATATAAATAGCTTGACTCAGACCCTTAATGATCCAATATGACCCATTAAAATTTTTTCTCGAACATGTAACCTAGTCCAATGTTTTTCTCGTGCCCAAAAACCATAGAATGCAATTTTTAGTCAAACTTGCGTGAGAAAATTTCTAGATAAAAATAGCATGACCCCAAAAATGACCCACTAACAGAATTTTCTTGAACATGTTACCTAACCCAATGGTCTTCTTGTAATCCAAAATGATAAAATATAAAATTTGGTCGAAATTGTTAGAGCCATTTAAATAAAAATAGATTGACCCAAAAATGACCCACTAATCAAAAATTTTCGAACATGTGACCCAGCCCAATATTTTTCTCGTGCCAAAAAGCGATTGGCTACAAAATTTCCTTTAAATCGATCCAGCCGTTCTCTAGATATAAATAGCTTGATCCTGACCCAAAATGACCCAATAATCGAATTTTCTCGAACATGTGACCTAGCCCAATGGTCTTCTCGTGCCCGAAAATGGTAAAATCCAAATTTTTGCAAAAATCGTTAGAGCCGTTTTTGAGATAAAATTTACACACACAGACACACATAATTTTTGCTCACATTATAGTATAAGATATAATAAATTTAATTACATTTTTTATTGCATTTGTTGTATTTTCAGTTTCTTTATCCAAGATAGTTTTTTCTATTTTCCTATGTATCAAAAGTATTTTTATTTGTATAAATGTGAAATTTTATAACTGTTTTTGTTCTCAACTTTTTCTATATTTTGCAGACATATTGTTAAATACAGAGTAAATTATAGTTTTATGACTACATATATTATGCATTGATATTCGAATAACATTTTACAGATCAGTTATAAATTCATATGCTTAAAAAATGAAATTCCTACAACTACTCAGTATTGGCCTAGTACTCCAAAATTTAGCCGAGTACCGAGTATTTACAGAGTCCTCGGTACGGCTCTAGTATTTTTAAAAACTTTTATGAAAATAATCAAATACACATAATAGATACATAAACTTCATTTTCAAGTTATATCTAACTGTAATCTTGTTTTAAAGGATTCTTTGGGTTTTGAGAATTTCTTTCTGGGCAGATATATATATTAATGCTTTTTGCTTGTTCGTACAATGTGTCAATCTGTTGATATACCCATGGGTGCAAGTTTGAAATTTTGCCAGGACTGAAAATATTTTGAATTGCTTTCCCCCCCCCCCCACTTTTAATTCTTGTTTCTTCTCATCAATGTTTGACAAAATTCACTTTTTCCCACAATCTTTTGACAGATATCGCGTCTGTTTAGCGATTCTTTGACAAAAATCGCATCTCTATTGCAATCCTATGACCAAAAATCGCGTTTTTTGCTATCCTTTGAAAAAAAATTCGTGACTTTCCGCGATCCTTTGACAAAAATTCGTAACTTTTTCACGATCCTTAGACAAAAATTCGCGACTTTTTCGCATTCCTTAGACAAAATTCGCTTCTTTTCCACGATCTTTTGACAAAACTTTCATCTTTTCTTTGCTCTTTTAACAAAAAATCGCGTTTTTTCCCGCAATTCTGACAAAAATAACGTTTTTCCCGCTATCATTTCACGAAAATCGCATATTTTTCGCGATTCTTTCAGAGACTGCATCATTTTCGCGATCCTACGACAGGAATCGCGTTTATTTTGCTATTCTTTGACGAAAAACGCGTCTTTTTTGTGATCTTTTGACAAATCCCATATTATCAGCAATCTTTTGAAAAAAAAATCGTGTCTTTTTTCGCGATTTGTTGACGAAAAAAGTCTATTTCCTCAATCTTTTCACAAAAATCGCGTCTTTTCCGCGATTCCTCGACAAAGACAGCATCATTTTCGCGATTCTACGACAGAAATAACGTTTTTCTCGAGATACGTCGACAAGAATCGCTTTTATTTCGCAGTTTTTTTTTTTTTTTTTTTTTTTTTTTTTACGAAAAATGCGTCCTTTTGCAATTTTTTAAACGAAATAGCGCTTTTTTCTGTGATTTTTTGACAGAAATAACTTTTTTTTCTGCGATCATTTGACAAAAATCACTTTTATTCATAATCTTTTGACGAAAAACGTGTCATTTTTGCAAACGTTTTTCGTCGTCTGAGATTTTTCCGTCCCGCTTCCGTCCTCGGGAACTTTTAAAAGACGGAATTCCGTCTGTGGACGGAAAACTTGCACCCATGGATATACCTGTTTATCAAATTTTTAAGAACAGCCCCACAAGGCATGATGCTGATTTCATCTGTTTTACACAAATTAATTTTATTTTCATGTTATTTATGTAACTGATGTGTAAATTTTATTTTTGAGATTACCTTGTTTTTATTTCACTTTGAAGGGGTGAGATTTTCATAATGTTTTTAAAAAGATGCCATTAAATATTGACAGGGGTGGGGAATTTTTCAAAAATCTTACCCGCCAAGGATTTATTTCACCAGCCAGCAAGATGCAATACACATGCAATTGAAAGTAGTTATGGCAAAATTGCATACAATTACAGAAGAAATTACTGTTACTACAATGCATTTTTGTAATTTTTTTTCTCTATAAAATAAATAAATATATACAACAGAGGCAAGATTAATATAAGATAGAACTTGGTACCATAGTTACACATTTCTTATGTGTCTATTGCCTACAGTTTTTCAAAAAATAAAAATGCACTTGCCTTGCCAGAAAATCCACTCCTCACTGGCCAGCAAAATAATTTCCCCACCCCTGAATATTGACATTGAAGAGAGAGAGAGAGAGAAAAAAAATTTCCCAAAAAATACATTGGGGGATTTTATTTTTGAAAATGAGAATGAACCTAACTTATTATAAAGTGTTTAAAAACAAATTTCTGATATTGGTAATATCCGACTTTTTAATGTGTGTTTTGTGTATAAATTTATGTATTTTGTGTGTATGTATGTATGTGTGTGTATATATATATATATATATATAGTCTTTTTTTTTTCTTTCAGGATTATGGTAAAGAAACACAAGCACATGATGTTCTGAATGATTATTTTAAGTCAAAAAGAGCATGATGTAAATGTTAATAAATATTTAAAAAACTAATTTTTGTTTTGTTAATTTCATAATCTTTTGATTCTTTGTATGTCATGATTAATGGGCAATGTTATTTTTTGGGCTTAATTATTCTTTTTAGTTGTCAAAATATTACCAAAATTTTTAAGCCTATAAAAAATTTAAAACTGCTTTTAGAAAACTTAAATGAAAGCAGTGTATGGATATTAAATAGTTTTGAACATTAAATTTTTAAAGAATATTAATTTGCTTGGAGTAAAACATTATTTAAATTAGGGATGCACCGAATATTCGGTATTCGGCCATGTTACCGAATATTAAACTATTCGGTTGCCGAATATTCGGCTTGGCCGAATATGAAACTATTCGGCCTGCCGAATGTTCAGTATGGCTGAATATCAAAGTATTTGGCCGAATTCAATACTTAATAAAAACTTTTCACTATTTCTACTTTTAACTGTCAATTTTTTAATTTATTTAAAACAATTAGAAACAAAATCATTTTTAAATAAAATAGAATGTTTTTACGTTATTTATTTGCTGTTTGTAAAGTATAACTTAACCGGCGACGGGTATGGGGAAACAGTGCTTTAACCCCCGATTTATCTCGGGGCAGCCGTTGAAGTGGTTAAGGAAATTAAACATGAGAAGGATTAAAATGGTGATTTATTAGGATTCTCCTTAGGAATAAATTATGTGCAGATACAAGTTTCTAAATTTTGTTTAGTAAATAATCTGTTTCTTGCTTTCCCTCAAATTAAAGTCCTTTAAAAGAAAAAAAAAACAACTTTTGAGATTAGTAATAGCTATCAAGGCAGACAATTTTTGTTCATGAAACCATAATCATAATCAACGTATTGAGTCATAAGTACATTGTATTTCATATCACTCTAGGTCAAAACTTGTGTATTCGTTTATTACATTAACAATAAATAAGATGACATTATAGGTGAAAACTGGGAAATTTGATTAGTAGCCAGTGGCCGGTAGACCCAGTTTCTTTAGTGGCCACTTCTTAAAAATAGGTCAAAATGGCTTTTTTTTATTTATTTAGTGGCTAATGAGTTACAAAGTTACGCTTATTTGGTTAAAAATAAAACTGTCATTCCACTGAATGGAAAAATATGAATTGGTGATTAATATTGCAGATAAAATTATAAGTGATAAACTATATTTAAATATTTGCTTTGGCTGAATTTTCAAAACTCCGGATGTCTTATTAAGGCAAAATCAGAGAGTGTCGGTGAGGAGGAGGAAGTCTGCTTGGTAGCAGTAAAGTCAGATGCTAAATTATCAGCATTACTCGCCTAAGTGGCGAGTGCTAATTTTGTATGATATTTTTAAAGTTATTGGCTATAATGTTCCAATCTTTCTCGACACCTACATAAACTTTAATCATAAGTTTAAAAAAAAATTGTACCAGCCAACTATTACTGGTACAATTAGTGAGCATATGGTAAAAGTGAAAAATTTAAGATACAGCAATGTCCTTAAAATCTCCTTGCATCCAGAGGTAAAAATGGTGTAATTTATTTAAAATGCATGTGGAATTAAAGTTGACTATATTTTGTAGGAAAAACACTATTTCTTGAAAACATAATCAAAATAAATTCATGGTAAAAAGCCAAAATATAGAAAATACAACAAAGTTGCTAAATATGCTTGCATCCGATAGAAAGAAAGAATTAACCAATTCACCAATTAGATGCAAACAAAGAAGAGATGAATATATCCATGAAAAAATTTGTATTTCATAAAGCAAATTAATAATACTTTTCAATCGCCGAGTGGCGACTACGGTGGCGATCGATGGCCGATTTTTAATTTACAGAATTAACAAATTCTCTAATTAGATGCAAACAAAGTAGACATGCATATATATCCATGAAAAAAGTTGTAAAAATAAAAGAAGTCCATGAAAAAAGTTGTAGCAAATTAATAAAATTTTTTAATCGCCGAGTGGTGACTAGGGTGGCGATCGATAGCCGATTTTTAATTTAAAGAATTAACCAATTCACTACTTAGATGCAAACAAAGTAGAGATGAATATATCCATGAAAAAATTTATTTCATAAAGCAAATTAATAAGATTTTTCAATCGCCGAGTGGCGATCGATGGCCGACTTTTAATTTACAGAATTAACCAATTCTCTAATTAGATGCAAAGTAGACATGCATATATCCATGAAAAAAGTTGTATTACACAAAGCAAATTAATAAGATTTTTTAATTGCCGAGTGGCGATCGATGGCCGATTTTTAATTTAAAGAATTAACCAATTCACTACTTAGATGCAAACGAAGTAGATATGAATATATCCATGAAAAAATTTGTATTTCATAAAGCAAATTAATATTTTTTAATCGCCGAGTGCCGACTAGGGTGGCGATCGATGGCCGATTTTTAATCGCCAGTTTTACAACTTTAATCGCCACGTGGCGAGTGGCGACTGTTAATTTACACCTATAGATAACATATTTTCAACTCACATGCTTTGATTTCTGTAAAATATGATATGATGGGAAGGGTGGAAAATACCACCATTCATAAGAAAAGAACTATGAGCCAAACATGCCTTTATTCAAAATTAAGTTGAAAGTATTTGTACTTTATATTGAAAAAAATTTGCCTCGAGTTATTTAAAAGGACAATTATCAGACTGTAAAATTTTTCTTCGGCCATTTTTTCATTATTTGTTTTAAAATGTTTGTTTTGATTTGTAGAAAATTTTATTAAAGTTTCATAATTGTGCTTCTTAAGTAACTCAAGGCAGATTTTTTTTCAGTACTAAATGTTCTTATAAAAAGCTCTTGTTTATCAAAATGTAAGTTTCTTTTATTAAATGTTATGTAAAACTGTTTTAAAAAGTAACATTTTAATATCTTTAAATTTTAAAATATAAAAAGAATTTGGAAAGCCGAATATTCGGTATTCGGCCCAACAATTACTATTCGGCTAGCCGAATATTCGGTTCACCTATCGGCCGAATATTCGGCATTCGGCCAAAATCACTATTTGTTGCATCCCCAATTTAAATTATGCTTAAAATTATATATATTAGCTATGGAATAAAATTTCATGTCTTAATTACACATTTTAAACTACTTATAAGCCTTAAAGCAGAATATGCTTAACAGTGCGACGTATGTTGCAGAACGAGTTTCTCTGCAGAACATTTCAAGTAATCAGTTAAGAAATTCACCATTCGAGCAAAGGAAAAATCGAGAAGCTCGCAGAGGGTTCTAATTTTCTGAAAAATTAAAGCATTCATTTCCGCAAACTAATAAAAATCAAAAATATATCTTGAATTTCGACAAGTAGTCGCTTAAAAATCAATTTCATCATTCATGTGAAGAAAACTTGTCAATCTCGTCAGAGGATCACATTAAAAAACCAGAACTTTTGGCGAATTTCACCAAAAGATTGCAAAAAAGAAAAGAAATGGATAATACCATCGAAAGACCATGAAAAAGTCACAGATTTTGTCAAAAGCTCACAAAAAACTGTGAATGATGTCAAAAATTGCGAAAAACAACATATTTCGTAAAAAAAAAAATCATAGAAAAAACCTTACAAATTTCGGCAGAAGTTCGCAAATGAAACTCAAATTTCATCAGAAGATTTTGTAATAACCAAACATTCCGTCCAAAGACCACATTAAAAACTGCAAATTTCGTCAAAATATTGTGTAAAAACTGCTAATTTTGTCAAAAAGGTGGGGGGGGGGGGAAACAATGCCAAAAATAGATTTCACCCCCTTCCGCTGCAAGACTTTAGAAAGTTTGCTGTTAATTTCAGAATTCTTTTTTTAAATCTCATAATCACCTCTGGAAAGTGAGTCGATTACAAAGTCTATTCATCTCAAAGTGATAGAAATAAAATCATATTTAAATAATATAGAATGTTTTTACATTATTTATTTGCTGTATTCTATTTAGTAAATAATCTGTTTTTTGCTTTTCCCAAAACTCCTTAAACAAGAAAGGAAAACTTTTGAGATTAGTGTCATGACGCTGCCGTGTGTGCTAAGGTTATAAAGGGAATAGGCCGTGATCCCATACAAAAAAATAGCAATTTATTAACAACAATTAAATATTAGATTTAAGCATTTAAAAAATATATAGAGAGAGAGAGAAGAGACTCCGTGAGACTTACCAGGAGATGAATAACACCCGGCTCTGGTCATGGTTACACTAACTGGTCATCGTAGCTACTTCGCATCGCTATATTCTCTTCGAAACTATTCACAGCTTCATAATTGGTAACTATATTCTGCTCTCATGCTATATCGCTCTCTGCTATTCCGCTGTTCGTTTACCCGGTCTAACCATATATATAAAATTACTTATCTAAAAAGGGGTCATATTTTAACGACCTCTGACTTTTGTTTTGCTGATTAATTCTCATGATTTCTCTAATCTTAATTACGTTCGTGGGAATATCAACTTAGAAAGGGGTTACTCGATTATTCTTAAAATGTGGGTGCGCTTTATATCTGAATGCAAACTTTGGTTAATAGATTAGATTCCTCACATGTCCAAGGAATTGTAAGATTTATCGAAACTGGCATGTGAATTTTGTTTCAACCGCTTGATAATTGAGAAACGTTAGCTGATTACTTTTTACTATCTAGACTTTTGGACTTAACTTATGTGACATCGTCACATCTCCACCCACACGTAAGGAAAAAAACCCAATAAAAAAAATGATTTTGTCTACGGAAGTCTCCATCTCTCTGAAAAAAAAAACATATATACAAAACAACATAGTGGTAGTTACGCAGAACTACGTAAGAATAATATACATAAATATTCAATAAATAAGCAGTCAGTCCAAAATTTACTGTCCATGATTGACACTGAAATATGAAGGTATTATCTAAGGAGAAAGTCCCGAAGAGTAATTCTGATTCTATAACAGAAGATAATTCTGAACAGTTGCAGTAAATTTCGTGGAATGCTCATATTACAACATAGTATACTGTAGTGATTTAAAATGTCAAGTTAAGTTCGCATTTTCCCAGACATCTTGAACCATATCATCAGGTAAGGTGAAGACACGGATTGTTGGGAAAAGAAGTTTGTAATCGGAGAGTCTTTTTCCCATGCTGATAAGTTTTAACGTAGAGAAATCAATATGAACATTAGTGAATTATTAAAATGTCACAGTAGAAAAGTTATGTCACCGCTAGTTTGTTCCTTACGAGCAAAAAAGTCGTACTGCTGTCAGGAACGAAATAATTCACTTCGCACAACATCTGGTTGAAGGATCCAACACTGACGGAATTGACGGTACACCGTAGATTACAGGCAGGTTCTGGTAATCCAAATTACATTTTTGATGAAAGGTCTCTGCAAGATGAGTCAGTCCCACTGTGAGAACGTCAATGAATAGGAGACCAATCTGGAACCATCCAAGCGCTGTAAATTTTAAGCCATCCGGAAGAATTTGGGATATATTTAGGGAGTCCACATTAGATGTCGGCCAGGAACATAAGTGATAGACTTATCCCAAAGGGTTTAGCATTTGGGAATAGCAGTAAAGATTGATTTTGCACTTGACGATATCATTCAGAAAAATCAGAGGGAGATTACTGCTGATTTAAAATAATTTAAGGTAACAAGGTTCATTTAATATCATCTCCTGAGAATAAATAACACTCAATCTCTCTCTCTTCCATTTATTTTCAAAACATTAAAATAATATCTAATCTAGTACATAACTTGTGTGTTTACTTAAAATACACTTTTAACTTCGTATATAATTTTTATTTAAAGAAAAGAAATAAATCTTTAAATCAAGATTAATAATAGAATTGCAATACAAGTAATAAAAAAAATTACATATTGCTTTTCCTACAAAAGAAGATGTACATTGCGTTTGTTAATTCGAGCTATACATATTATAAATTTATTAATCTAATCTAAAGTAATGTAAGTAAAAAAAATCTTACAGTTAATGAAATTTTGGTCATTTGAACAACCCTAATAATATAATTTATATTAATATAGATATGTACTTAAGTACAAAAATTTAGAATTATCAAAATAATCCAGTAAATTCACAAAATGAAGGGAAAAAAATAGAAATGATTTCCTAATAACGAGAATTAGGATTAAAAAAATAGGGGGGGGGGGGACAAAATCTACTAGAATTAGGCGTAATCTGTTACGAGATGTAACTAAACCCAAACGAGAAATTTGACTGGTATAGAATAGAACATTATATTACAAGTGAACAATAAAATAATATATGCATAATTAAAATTTATACCCGTGTATAATATATATATAAAGTCTATGATTCTTTATATCATTGTCAAAACAAAACAAGAAGGAAATCTTTATCTTTTTGCTACCTTTCGAGCAAGTGACAATTCCGTATTGTCTTATCATTACATGTTTACTCATGAAAAAAAAAAACCATGAGATAAGGCAAGGAAAAGAGAAACCAAAATTTAAACAAATTTAATGAGTTTAGCAAATATGTTATTAACTTTGCATGACATCTAATATTCAAAACAGTTTGTAAATACTATTATTAATTTCCATTATTTTAATTTAGCTCCAATATCGTATTCTATTTTATGAAATGTAAAACTGAAAAAAAAAAACAAGTTGTAAGAATTTTAGTTTCTGTTTTCTAACCAACTAATCACTTGAAAATTGAAGTTTCTACGCCCGCCTAAAAACAAATTTTTCCTCGAAAAATTGATTAGAGACCTAATGCAAGATTCGGCCGCAACCCCACAAAAGGTTATAAAAACATAAAATTCATAATAATAAAATTTTGTAAATTTAATAAACTATGGTATAAACTATACGTACTATGAGTAGTAAAGAGCAAAATTAAAGTTTTTTTTTCTCTTTTTTTTTCATACAGCATCTTAAACTAGTGAATTTAAAAAAGATGGAATAGAAAAAAAATATTTTATACAAAATTACATCTATGGGGATTAATCTCGCCTATAAAAATATCTAGTTTTTTGAGGTTTGATAATTTTTGTTTGAATATTTCCTATAGTACCTAGTTTCCCAATCGTGATAAGAATTGTTATAAATGAAATTATAATAATCTAAATATGTATCCCAATCAGTTATTGTCTCAGAAAGACATGTTAAGCTATTTTTAATGCTACTATTGAGTCGTTTACACGCCGTATTTGTTTGAGGCCGATAAGGAGTTGTTTTCAGTTTGCGAATATTAAGCCTTTTTGCCAGATCAGAAAATAATTCACTTTGAAAGTTACTACCTAAATCCGTCAAAATCGCTTCAGGTACCCCTAAAGCAGTTATAACCTGCAATAATTTTGCCGAAACGGTTTGAGCAGTAATATCGGGAAGGGCAAAAAGCACAGAATATTTTGTAAAATGATCAATAACTGTGAGTACATATTTATTTCCCTTTTCAGACATACTTAAAGGACCTAAAATATCAAGACTCACAAGTTGCATAGGCTGAGTTGGTGTTTCAAATTTCATAAGAGGAGATTTAGTAATATTAAAACCTTTCTTCTCAATACATTTAGTACAGGAATTCGAAAAGTTTTTTATGTCACGGTACATATTTTTCCAATAGAATTTCTCTCTAATAGTTCTATAATTTTTAAAGAATGCAAAATGTACTGTTTCTGAGCCTTCTAATACATAAGGAATTAATTTTTCCGGAATAACAATTTGCTCAAGATAATCAGTCCTCGCTGCATGTTTATTCCTATAAGACAAATGCTTTAATATTCCGTTATCCAGGAAATAATCATCTATTTGATCTGGGCAAGTGCGCGATTTGTTTTCTAAATAATCAATGATAAGTTTCAATGAGGGGTCGGCCCGCTGTTCAGATCGTATTGTTTCGAGAGTTGGGACATCAGCTTTTACAACATTAACTGAGTGAATGATATCTCTTGAAAGTAAATCACTCAGATAGTTCGTTGACCCCTTGATGTGTTGAAATTCGAAATCGTAATTTGAGAGTTCTAGTAACCAGCGAGATAATCTACTTGCAGGGGAATCTAGCTTTATTAAGTAGTTAAGTGATTTACAGTCAAAGAGAATAACAAATTTTCGGCCATATAAATAGACTTTATAATGTCTAATTGCTAATAAAATAGCATATGCTTCAAGCTGAATGGCAGGCCATTTCTTTTCATGGGGTTTTAATTTGTACGAAAAATAATTAATGGGTCGCAAAATTCCGTTTTCATCTTTCTTTAATAGGCTCGCGCCTATAGCTTCAGATGATGCATCAGTGTTTAAATAAAATATGTCATTAAAATTCGGGTGTTTTAACATGACATCGGATAGTAATTTAGCTTTAATTGTATCAAACGCTAACTGAGCCTCGTTCGTCCAGTGAAATTTGGAGGACTTCTTAGTCAAATTAGTTAGCGGTATAACTATCTCAGAAAAATTTTCAACAAAAGATCTGTAATAATTCGCTAGGCCTAGAAAACGTTTTAATTTACGCACTGTGTTAGGAACTGGAAAATGATTTATCGAAATGAGTGTTTCCGGTAAAAGTTTCAATCCATTTTTATCGACAACATGACCTAAATATTTAATGCTAGGTTGAAGAAATTGACATTTAGAAGGGTTTAAAGTCAGACCGTATTGCCGAAAACGATCAAAAACTAATCTTAATTTGCGTATTGCGTCGTCAATAGTATGTGAAGGAATTATAATATCGTCGATATAAGCAGCTATATTTTCAGATTGTAGTCCGTTAAGTACAATATCTGCCGTTTCTTGAAATATTTGCGGCGAGTTTTTTAAACCAAAACTTAAATATTTATAATGATAGTGACCATAGGGGCTGGAAAATGCAGTTAAATGTTTATCCTCATCACTCAATTTTATTTGATGAAAAGAAGAATTCGCATCTAGAGTACTATAATAGTTAGCCCCTCTTAAAGAATTTAAAATATCCGAAATGAGTGGCGATTTATAATTAGAAGAAATCGTGATTTCATTAAGTTTACGGTAATCTATGACTAATCTATATTTTCCCTCGGTTTTTTTTTTAACTAAAATAAGTGGAGAGTACCGACTATTAGATTTTTCTATAATTCCGGCTTCGGACAATTGAGTTATTTCGTTTTGAAGGGTATCGCGCAATGCAATGGGAACTGGGAAAGATCTGCATTGAATAGGTGAATAGTTAGTTAACTCAATAGGTGGGGCTTCCAAAGTGCATTTCCCAATGGTTTTTAAGGATTTACTGAATATTTCAGCATATTCATAAATTAAAGCCTCTAGTTTTTGTCTAGCCTCCTTTGGAATTCCCTCAAAATTAAAATCAGACATTTTTAATTCTTCCCTTCTTTTTTTGGAAATGTTTTCCTCTGGTGCGATATCAATATGAGCATCAATTTGCGCTATCTTTGTATTCTTATTTAATTGTAGAGCCGAACTTGTAGAAAGATTGTTGATAATCAAAGGTATCGTCCCATCTTTAGTAACAGTCGATAGTGAGGTGTGTAATTCTAAATCATGCCGAGAAGGTAGGGGATTTAATAAAACATTCGTACCAAGAGATAAATTCTGGTTACATTTAATATGAACAACTGCGGATTGTGATGGAAGAATTTTAAGCTTGCGTACTAATTTTGCATACGGCTGAAAATGGATAACATTAATTTGCTGTTTGCCAAATTTAAATATCGGAATTTGAACATCCTTAAATGAAACAGTCCTATTTTCGAAATTAATTTGGCATTTAAATGATGACATAAAATCAAATCCAGGAATAATATCATAATCTGGGCTTAAATTAGAATGCGTAATTAAAAAGTTATAAGTTAAATTTTTATCTCCGATTGAAAAGGAAATATTTGCAGACGAATGAATTTGTATCTCATTACCAGTGAGAGTTGACACTTTAATAGAGGAATTTGGATTACTACATCGCATGCGATCTAATGAGATTTTCTTAAATGCGTTATAACTGCACAAGGTCGCACTCGCTCCTGAATCCAGTAAACAATTAAAATTTTTATTCCCTACAGCTATTTTAATAATTGGTAACGGACTATGTTTTCCTACAATGTAGTCTGTTGTTCCTGATAATCCCGATGTATTCACATTCTTGTAGATTTTCGATCGATTAGTTCGGGGCCCTTTTGATGTTATTGACCCCGCTTGGAGTTTAAAGGATTGCTCAGATTAGGATTTGGATGTTGTGTATTTTGCTGCGGATAAGAATTAAAAGACCTCGACTGATAATGCCTATCACTGTTTTGAACTCTCGGTATAGTATTCTCATTCCTTCGAGATATACCGGTTTCAATCGGATATAAATATGAATCCCTGTTTTGCGAATAACAATATTCTGACTTATGGTTACTTTTCCTACAAAATTTGCAACGCACGATTGGGGATTTTGCGTGTCTATATATATGTTCTGAATTACGGGGTGCAGGGAAAGGAGGTTGTAGTTGTAAATTTTGTAAATGTTCTGAAAGTGAATTTGCTAAACGTTCCGTCATTTCTGTTTGTTTATCCAATATTTTGTTTAAGCTATCCTCAATATCCATTTGTGAAGAAGTTGCGTTGTAATTGTTTATAGTAACTTCTTCGGATGAAGTTATACGAGAATTAATCTCACCTAACTGGGACTCTTCAGCCGCTTGTTCGAAATTTTGGGGATTCCGGTTTATGGCCAATTTTTTTAAAGAGGGTTGTAACCCTTCTAAGAATTTAGATAGTTTTGTACGATCCAATATGGGCAGAACATCTGGTTTCGCAATATTTTCTACTCCAAAATATTTCGCAGTTAAATTAGCAACTTTTGTAGCGAATGACCGGACCATGGAGCTAAGAAGGTATGGAGGAGACATGTGGACGTCACTTGAAGCTTTTCCTACCCCCCCGCGGCCGCCATATTTGACCTGGCTAAGCTGCCCTTTTTCCGTCTGCTGCCGATCGTCGTATTGAGAAAGCTCCTCCCGGCGCGAGTCAACTCCGGTAAAAGTCAAACATGGCGGATATGAAAGAGGGGGAAAGAACTGGTTTTTCGGCATCAGGGCTCACCATGATGCTAGATTGATATGTCTCCTCCATATACCTTTTTAGCTCCATGGACCGGACTGATTCCCCAGGGGCCTGCTTACAGTTTGAAAATAAAATTTGGCGTTGGCTAAGGGTCGTTTTTTGTTGAAAATACTTTAAAAAATTTTCTTTAATGTTTTTAAATGTTTTTTCTTGGTTCAACTGGGGATCGTCTGTATAAAATTGTAACGCAGGACCACGCAATTTACTTTTAAGAACAGCAATAAATTCAGCGTCGTTCCACTGAGCTATAGACCCTATAGATTCAATACTATCCAGAAAAAAGTTAACATTCGAAAAAAGGTCACCGTCAAAATTATTTATTAAATTCGAAAAACCTACGATTTTATTATGATTTTCAGCCATTTTAATTATCAATAAACAATCACATCGAATATTTGCTAATGACACATTTGATAAGAATACTAAAAAAAATACCTCGAAAAAAATTTCTTAATCATACATATTTACTAAACGCATTAAAAAATATAGATGAGGAAAAATAGACCTATAATTCATAAATGATCAGATCAATGATCAGATTTGAACAAAAAAAACCAGATACATAGGATAATGAATACACTTATACGAATCATACACTTTATACAACCCCTTAATTCTTCATAATAAAAACATAATAATTTGGTTTACTATATGTAAAATAAAAAATATTGTTTGTTAAAGAACCTAACGTTATTACTTTGACACTTGTAAAAGATATCAAAATTTTATACATATATACATAAAGTTAGGCAAAGGATTTATAGTTCATGGGAGTGGAAATCATTTCTAAAAAAAAAAAAAAATATTTTTTTTTTATTAGTACCCTAACGGTTAGCACCGGCTGATAACAGCAAAAACGGCACCATATTGTCATGACGCTGCCGTGTGTGCTAAGGTTATAAAGAGAATAGGCCGTGATCCCATACAAAAAATAGCAATTTATTAACAACAGTTAAATATTAGATTTAAACATTTAAAATATATATAGAGAGAGAGGGAAGAGAGAAGAGACTCCGTGAGACTTACCAGGAGATGAATAACACCCGGCTCTGGTCATGGTTACACTAACTGGTCATCGTAGCTACTTCGCATCGCTATATTCTCTTCGAAATTATTCACAGCTTCATAATTGGTAACTATATTCTGCTCTCATGCTATATCGCTCTCTGCTATTCCGCTGTTCGTTTACCCGGTCTAACCATATATATAAAATTATTTATCTAAAAAGGGGTCATATTTTAACGACCTCCGACTTTTGTTTTGCTGATTAATTCTCATGATTTCTCTAATCTTAATTACGTTCGTGGGAATATCAACTTAGAAAGGGGTTACTCGATTATTCTTAAAATGTGGGTGCGCTTTATATCTGAATGCAAACTTTGGTTAATAGATTAGATTCCTCACATGTCCAAGGAATTGTAAGATTTATCGAAACTGGCATGTGAATTTTGTTTCAACCGCTTGATAATTGAGAAACGTTAGCTGATTACTTTTTACTATCTAGACTTTTGGACTTAACTTATGTGACATCGTCACATCTCCACCCACACGTAAGGAAAAAAACCCAATAGAAAAAATGATTTTGTCTACGGAAGTCTCCATCTCTCTGAAAAAAAAAACATATATACAAAACAACATAGTGGTAGTTACGCAGAACTACGTAAGAATAATATACATAAATATTCAATAAATAAGCAGTCAGTCCAAAATTTACTGTCCATGATTGACACTGAAATATGAAGGTATTATCTAAGGAGAAAGTCCCGAAGAGTAATTCTGATTCTATAACAGAAGATAATTCTGAACAGTTGCAGTAAATTTCGTGGAATGCTCATATTACAACATAGTATACTGTAGTGATTTAAAATGTCAAGTTAAGTTCGCATTTTCCCAGACATCTTGAACCATATCATCAGGTAAGGTGAAGACACGGATTGTTGGGAAAAGAAGTTTGTAATCGGAGAGTCTTTTTCCCATGCTGATAAGTTTTAACGTAGAGAAATCAATATGAACATTAGTGAATTATTAAAATGTCACAGTAGAAAAGTTATGTCACCGCTAGTTTGTTCCTTACGAGCAAAAAAGTCGTACTGCTGTCAGGAACGAAATAATTCACTTCGCACAACATCTGGTTGAAGGATCCAACACTGACGGAATTGACGGTACACCGTAGATTACAGGCAGGTTCTGGTAATCCAAATTACATTTTTGATGAAAGGTCTCTGCAAGATGAGTCAGTCCCACTGTGAGAACGTCAATGAATAGGAGACCAATCTGGAACCATCCAAGCGCTGTAAATTTTAAGCCATCCGGAAGAATTTGGGATATATTTAGGGAGTCCACATTAGATGTCGGCCAGGAACATAAGTGATAGACTTATCCCAAAGGGTTTAGCATTTGGGAATAGCAGTAAAGATTGATTTTGCACTTGACGATATCATTCAGAAAAATCAGAGGGAGATTACTGCTGATTTAAAATAATTTAAGGTAACAAGGTTCATTTAATATCATCTCCTGAGAATAAATAACACTCAATCTCTCTCTCTTCCATTTATTTTCAAAACATTAAAATAATATCTAATCTAGTACATAACTTGTGTGTTTACTTAAAATACACTTTTAACTTCGTATATAATTTTTATTTAAAGAAAAGAAATAAATCTTTAAATCAAGATTAATAATAGAATTGCAATACAAGTAATAAAAAAAATTACATATTGCTTTTCCTACAAAAGAAGATGTACATTGCGTTTGTTAATTCGAGCTATACATATTATAAATTTATTAATCTAATCTAAAGTAATGTAAGTAAAAAAAATCTTACAGTTAATGAAATTTTGGTCATTTGAACAACCCTAATAATATAATTTATATTAATATAGATATGTACTTAAGTACAAAAATTTAGAATTATCAAAATAATCTAGTAAATTCACAAAATGAAGGAAAAAAAAATAGAAATGATTTCCTAATAACGAGAATTAGGATTAAAAAAATAGGGGGGGGGGGACAAAATCTACTAGAATTAGGCGTAATCTGTTACGAGATGTAACTAAACCCAAACGAGAAATTTGACTGGTATAGAATAGAACATTATATTACAAGTGAACAATAAAATAATATATGCATAATTAAAATTTATACCCGTGTATAATATATATATAAAGTCTATGATTCTTTATATCATTGTCAAAACAAAACAAGAAGGAAATCTTTATCTTTTTGCTACCTTTCGAGCAAGTGACAATTCCGTATTGTCTTATCATTACATGTTTACTCATGAAAAAAAAAACCATGAGATAAGGCAAGGAAAAGAGAAACCAAAATTTAAACAAATTTAATGAGTTTAGCAAATATGTTATTAACTTTGCATGACATCGAATATTCAAAACAGTTTGTAAATACTATTATTAATTTCCATTATTTTAATTTAGCTCCAATATCGTATTCTATTTTATGAAATGTAAAACTGAAAAAAAAAACAAGTTGTAAGAATTTTAGTTTCTGTTTTCTAACCAACTAATCACTTGAAAATTGAAGTTTCTACGCCCGCCTAAAAACAAATTTTTCCTCGAAAAATTGATTAGAGACCTAATGCAAGATTCGGCCGCAACCCCACAAAAGGTTATAAAAACATAAAATTCATAATAATAAAATTTTGTAAATTTAATAAACTATGGTATAAACTATACGTACTATGAGTAGTAAAGAGCAAAATTAAAGTTTTTTTTTCTCTTTTTTTTTCATACAGCATCTTAAACTAGTGAATTTAAAAAAGATGGAATAGAAAAAAAATATTTTATACAAAATTACATCTATGGGGATTAATCTCGCCTATAAAAATATCTAGTTTTTTGAGGTTTGATAATTTTTGTTTGAATATTTCCTATAGTACCTAGTTTCCCAATCGTGATAAGAATTGTTATAAATGAAATTATAATAATCTAAATATGTATCCCAATCAGTTATTGTCTCAGAAAGACATGTTAAGCTATTTTTAATGCTACTATTGAGTCGTTCACACGCCGTATTTGTTTGAGGCCGATAAGGAGTTGTTTTCAGTTTGCGAATATTAAGCCTTTTTGCCAGATCAGAAAATAATTCACTTTGAAAGTTACTACCTAAATCCGTCAAAATCGCTTCAGGTACCCCTAAAGCAGTTATAACCTGCAATAATTTTGCCGAAACGGTTTGAGCAGTAATATCGGGAAGGGCAAAAAGCACAGAATATTTTGTAAAATGATCAATAACTGTGAGTACATATTTATTTCCCTTTTCAGACATACTTAAAGGACCTAAAATATCAAGACTCACAAGTTGCATAGGCTGAGTTGGTGTTTCAAATTTCATAAGAGGAGATTTAGTAATATTAAAACCTTTCTTCTCAATACATTTAGTACAGGAATTCGAAAAGTTTTTTATGTCACGGTACATATTTTTCCAATAGAATTTCTCTCTAATAGTTCTATAATTTTTAAAGAATGCAAAATGTACTGTTTCTGAGCCTTCTAATACATAAGGAATTAATTTTTCCGGAATAACAATTTGCTCAAGATAATCAGTCCTCGCTGCATGTTTATTCCTATAAGACAAATGCTTTAATATTCCGTTATCCAGGAAATAATCATCTGTTTGATCTGGGCAAGTGCGCGATTTGTTTTCTAAATAATCAATGATAAGTTTCAATGAGGGGTCGGCCCGCTGTTCAGATCGTATTGTTTCGAGAGTTGGGACATCAGCTTTTACAACATTAACTGAGTGAATGATATCTCTTGAAAGTAAATCACTCAGATAGTTCGTTGACCCCTTGATGTGTTGAAATTCGAAATCGTAATTTGAGAGTTCTAGTAACCAGCGAGATAATCTACTTGCAGGGGAATCTAGCTTTATTAAGTAGTTAAGTGATTTACAGTCAAAGAGAATAACAAATTTTCGGCCATATAAATAGACTTTATAATGTCTAATTGCTAATAAAATAGCATATGCTTCAAGCTGAATGGCAGGCCATTTCTTTTCATGGGGTTTTAATTTGTACGAAAAATAATTAATGGGTCGCAAAATTCCGTTTTCATCTTTCTGTAATAGGCTCGCGCCTATAGCTTCAGATGATGCATCAGTGTTTAAATAAAATATGTCATTAAAATTCGGGTGTTTTAACATGACATCGGATAGTAATTTAGCTTTAATTGTATCAAACGCTAACTGAGCCTCGTTCGTCCAGTGAAATTTGGAGGACTTCTTAGTCAAATTAGTTAGCGGTATAACTATCTCAGAAAAATTTTCAACAAAAGATCTGTAATAATTCGCTAGGCCTAGAAAACGTTTTAATTTACGCACTGTGTTAGGAACTGGAAAATGATTTATCGAAATGAGTGTTTCCGGTAAAAGTTTCAATCCATTTTTATCGACAACATGACCTAAATATTTAATGCTAGGTTGAAGAAATTGACATTTAGAAGGGTTTAAAGTCAGACCGTATTGCCGAAAACGATCAAAAACTAATCTTAATTTGCGTATTGCGTCGTCAATAGTATGTGAAGGAATTATAATATCGTCGATATAAGCAGCTATATTTTCAGATTGTAGTCCGTTAAGTACAATATCTGCCGTTTCTTGAAATATTTGCGGCGAGTTTTTTAAACCAAAACTTAAATATTTATAATGATAGTGACCATAGGGGCTGGAAAATGCAGTTAAATGTTTATCCTCATCACTCAATTTTATTTGATGAAAAGAAGAATTCGCATCTAGAGTACTATAATAGTTAGCCCCTCTTAAAGAATTTAAAATATCCGAAATGAGTGGCGATTTATAATTAGAAGAAATCGTGATTTCATTAAGTTTACGGTAATCTATGACTAATCTATATTTTCCCTCGGTTTTTTTTTTTAACTAAAATAAGTGGAGAGTACCGACTATTAGATTTTTCTATAATTCCGGCTTCGGACAATTGAGTTATTTCGTTTTGAAGGGTATCGCGCAATGCAATGGGAACTGGGAAAGATCTGCATTGAATAGGTGAATAGTTAGTTAACTCAATAGGTGGGGCTTCCAAAGTGCATTTCCCAATGGTTTTTAAGGATTTACTGAATATTTCAGCATATTCATAAATTAAAGCCTCTAGTTTTTGTCTAGCCTCCTTTGGAATTCCCTCAAAATTAAAATCAGACATTTTTAATTCTTCCCTTCTTTTTTTGGAAATGTTTTCCTCTGGTGCGATATCAATATGAGCATCAATTTGCGCTATCTTTGTATTCTTATTTAATTGTAGAGCCGAACTTGTAGAAAGATTGTTGATAATCAAAGGTATCGTCCCATCTTTAGTAACAGTCGATAGTGAGGTGTGTAATTCTAAATCATGCCGAGAAGGTAGGGGATTTAATAAAACATTCGTACCAAGAGATAAATTCTGGTTACATTTAATATGAACAACTGCGGATTGTGATGGAAGAATTTTAAGCTTGCGTACTAATTTTGCATACGGCTGAAAATGGATAACATTAATTTGCTGTTTGCCAAATTTAAATATCGGAATTTGAACATCCTTAAATGAAACAGTCCTATTTTCGAAATTAATTTGGCATTTAAATGATGACATAAAATCAAATCCAGGAATAATATCATAATCTGGGCTTAAATTAGAATGCGTAATTAAAAAGTTATAAGTTAAATTTTTATCTCCGATTGAAAAGGAAATATTTGCAGACGAATGAATTTGTATCTCATTACCAGTGAGAGTTGACACTTTAATAGAGGAATTTGGATTACTACATCGCATGCGATCTAATGAGATTTTCTTAAATGCGTTATAACTGCACAAGGTCGCACTCGCTCCTGAATCCAGTAAACAATTAAAATTTTTATTCCCTACAGCTATTTTAATAATTGGTAACGGACTATGTTTTCCTACAATGTAGTCTGTTGTTCCTGATAATCCCGATGTATTCACATTCTTGTAGATTTTCGATCGATTAGTTCGGGGCCCTTTTGATGTTATTGACCCCGCTTGGAGTTTAAAGGATTGCTCAGATTAGGATTTGGATGTTGTGTATTTTGCTGCGGATAAGAATTAAAAGACCTCGACTGATAATGCCTATCACTGTTTTGAACTCTCGGTATAGTATTCTCATTCCTTCGAGATATACCGGTTTCAATCGGATATAAATATGAATCCCTGTTTTGCGAATAACAATATTCTGACTTATGGTTACTTTTCCTACAAAATTTGCAACGCACGATTGGGGATTTTGCGTGTCTATATATATGTTCTGAATTACGGGGTGCAGGGAAAGGAGGTTGTAGTTGTAAATTTTGTAAATGTTCTGAAAGTGAATTTGCTAAACGTTCCGTCATTTCTGTTTGTTTATCCAATATTTTGTTTAAGCTATCCTCAATATCCATTTGTGAAGAAGTTGCGTTGTAATTGTTTATAGTAACTTCTTCGGATGAAGTTATACGAGAATTAATCTCACCTAACTGGGACTCTTCAGCCGCTTGTTCGAAATTTTGGGGATTCCGGTTTATGGCCAATTTTTTTAAAGAGGGTTGTAACCCTTCTAAGAATTTAGATAGTTTTGTACGATCCAATATGGGCAGAACATCTGGTTTCGCAATATTTTCTACTCCAAAATATTTCGCAGTTAAATTAGCAACTTTTGTAGCGAATGACCGGACCATGGAGCTAAGAAGGTATGGAGGAGACATGTGTGACGTCACTTGAAGCTTTTCCTACCCCCCCGCGGCCGCCATATTTGACCTGGCTAAGCTGCCCTTTTTCCGTCTGCTGCCGATCGTCGTATTGAGAAAGCTCCTCCCGGCGCGAGTCAACTCCGGTAAAAGTCAAACATGGCGGATATGAAAGAGGGGGAAAGAACTGGTTTTTCGGCATCAGGGCTCACCATGATGCTAGATTGATATGTCTCCTCCATATACCTTTTTAGCTCCATGGACCGGACTGATTCCCCAGGGGCCTGCTTACAGTTTGAAAATAAAATTTGGCGTTGGCTAAGAGTCGTTTTTTGTTGAAAATACTTTAAAAAATTTTCTTTAATGTTTTTAAATGTTTTTTCTTGGTTCAACTGGGGATCGTCTATATAAAATTGTAACGCAGGACCACGCAATTTACTTTTAAGAACAGCAATAAATTCAGCGTCGTTCCACTGAGCTATAGACCCTATAGATTCAATACTATCCAGAAAAAAAGTTAACATTCGAAAAAAGGTCACCGTCAAAATTATTTATTAAATTCGAAAAACCTACGATTTTATTATGATTTTCAGCCATTTTAATTATCAATAAACAATCACATCGAATATTTGCTAATGACACATTTGATAAGAATACTAAAAAAATACCTCGAAAAAAATTTCTTAATCATACATATTTACTAAACGCATTAAAAAATATAGATGAGGAAAAATAGACCTATAATTCATAAATGATCAGATCAATGATCAGATTTGAACAAAAAAAACCAGATACATAGGATAATGAATACACTTATACGAATCATACACTTTATACAACCCCTTAATTCTTCATAATAAAAACATAATAATTTGGTTTACTATATGTAAAATAAAAAATATTGTTTGTTAAAGAACCTAACGTTATTACTTTGACACTTGTAAAAGATATCAAAATTTTATACATATATACATAAAGTTAGGCAAAGGATTTATAGTTCATGGGAGTGGAAATCATTTCTAAAAAAAAAAAAAAAATATTTTTTTTTTTAGTACCCTAACGGTTAGCACAACAGCAGCACCGGCTGATAACAGCAAAAACGGCACCATATTGTCATGACGCTGCCGTGTGTGCTAAGGTTATAAAGAGAATAGGCCGTGATCCCATACAAAAAAATAGCAATTTATTAACAACAATTAAATATTAGATTTAAACATTTAAAATATATATAGAGAGAGAGGGAAGAGAGAAGAGACTCCGTGAGACTTACCAGGAGATGAATAACACCCGGCTCTGGTCATGGTTACACTAACTGGTCATCGTAGCTACTTCGCATCGCTATATTCTCTTCGAAACTATTCACAGCTTCATAATTGGTAACTATATTCTGCTCTCATGCTATATCGCTCTCTGCTATTCCGCTGTTCGTTTACCCGGTCTAACCATATATATAAAATTACTTATCTAAAAAGGGGTCATATTTTAACGACCTCCGACTTTTTTTTTGCTGATTAATTCTCATGATTTCTCTAATCTTAATTACGTTCGTGGGAATATCAACTTAGAAAGGGGTTACTCGATTATTCTTAAAATGTGGGTGCGCTTTATATCTGAATGCAAACTTTGGTTAATAGATTAGATTCCTCACATGTCCAAGGAATTGTAAGATTTATCGAAACTGGCATGTGAATTTTGTTTCAACCGCTTGATAATTGAGAAACGTTAGCTGATTACTTTTTACTATCTAGACTTTTGGACTTAACTTATGTGACATCGTCACATTAGTAATAGCTATCAAGGTAGACAATTTTTTGTTTATGAAATCATAATCAACTTATTGAATCATAAATACATTGTATTTCATCTCAGTCTAGGTCAAACTTGTGTTTTCGCTTGTTGCATTAACAACAGATAAGATACCATAACTATATTTTCAACTCGCATGCTTTGATTTCTGTAAAATATATGATGGGAAGGATGGAAAATGCCACTATTAATAAGAAAAGAACTATGAGCTAGACATTCCTTTATTCAGAATTAAGTTGAAAGTATTTATACTTTATTGAAAAAAATCTGCCATGAATTATTTAAAAAGAACAAATATGAGACTACAGTTTTTCTTCAACTATTTTTTCATTATTTTGCTTTGATTTCAAAATATTTCAATTCGTAGAAGAAATGAAATTTAAAATTTTACTAATTGAAAAGGTCTCATACAGACCTACCGTCAGGAGAAAAACTCCGAGAGGAATTGCTTCTTCGGAAGATACCAACTGACAGAGGTGGTTTGAAATCCGAAGACTGCGATAATCTCCCTCTTTTTTTTCGCTCCTAATACATATAAAAAAAGCCAACAGTACTGCGGTCACTCTAAAATAAAGTGGACGAGTCCGTTTCTATAGTGACTACGGGGAGAAAAATATTTTTCACGGTCTTTCTCGTTACGGGTGGACTGTAATTATGCTTCTTAAAAAAAAAAGGCAGATTTTTTTTCAATACTGAATGTTCTTATAAAAAGCTCTTGTTTATCATAATATAAGTTTCTCTTATCTAATATTATGTAAAATTAATTTAAAAAGTAACATTTTAATACCTTTAAACTTTGAAATATAAAAAGTATTTGTAAAGCCGAATATTCTGCCCAACAATTACTATTCAGCTAGCCGAATATTCGGTATTCGGTTTAGCCGTCGGCCGAGTATTCGGTACACCCCTAATTTATTTCAAATGCATGTGGAAAACAAGGTTATAGTAAACAAACACCCGAACAATGGTGACCGTGCCAATTAATACTTTTAAGTATTAATCATTAAATATTAAACCTTCAAACGGAAAATAGAATATAAATATGAAATTAATAATAATAATAATAAAGTAAAAAAAAAAAAAAAAAAAAAAAAAAAAAAAAAAAAATCTTGTATTTGTTTGCATTGCATATTATAAAAGGTAGTAAGAATGAAAAAACATCAATCTAAGTATTGGTATATTCAAGCAATGATTCTTCAAATTACAAACATTATTTTGTATAATATTCAATGTTTTATAAATAACAAAACTATTTGAAAATTGTGTTTAAGAATATAGTTTCAGATTTATGTTAAAATAAAAATAACAATTATTGGTACATTGGCTCTTAACAAAATATTATTTTTATTTTGATTGTTTAATTTTCCTCTTATATGTGATTATTATTTGAAATCTATTTATTCCAGTATCTACTGTAACATTCAAAAAAAAAAAAAAAAAAAAAAAAGAGCCTTAAATTGACTGAGTGTTGTTTAAAATTTTTTTTTTAATACTTTTGAGTTAATGCATTTAAATTATTTTCATTTATTACACTTCATTTTATTCTTAATAATTTTGATTTTGAATTTATTTATCATACCTAAATTATTGTTAATTTTATTTTACATTATTACAACCTTGCTCTCATTATTGAAATAAAAGACTAAATACTAAAAGGTAAAGCATAAAAGCTTATGTTATTTTGTTGAAGTATATCTATGATATAAATAAATATAAATAAATAAATAAGAATAGCAATTATTAGAAGGGCAATATCTTATATTTTGCATGAAATTATTACATTTAATCATATTAATGTAAAATATTATGTAATGTGTATGACAAATGTCGAAAAGTATATGAGTATTAAACTTTTACTTTGTATCACTATAACGTGAAAAAGGGGATCTAGATTAAATATTAGAAAATTTTAAACAAAAATAAATAAATAAAAACAAATAAATAAATAAATAAATAAATAAAAGACATAAAATATTGTCTTAAAAATGGCGGACAAGGAATCAGACACGCTTATTAGAAAATTAGCAGGTTTTCAAACTGTTATACCTCAATTTGATAATCTTTCGGCAATCACCCCGAAATATTTCATCGAACATCTAGAAAATATCACTGATATAGCAAAATGCACTAAACCGGAAAAATTACTTATTTTAAGATCACGAATACGTGGATCTGCTTTAACAAGCCTAATTTCCACCCCAGATCTCTATCAAGAAAAAGATTATGACGAGTTTAAAAAGAAATTCTTGTCGTACTTCGACACACAATATAGCTTAGGAGCCCGGCAAAAACAGTTTTCTAACTGTAAAATGTTGCCGAATGAACAAGTGAAAACATATGCAGCAAAAGTTGCATTAGCCACGGAAAATTTCTTCAACGCTCCAGATCTAACGAATGAAGCCATTAAAACTATTTTTGAAAATACTAAATTAGGAAAATTTATCGATGGCCTTCTTCCCCATCTAAAACAATCAGTAATATTGAAAGATCCTAAAACATTTCAAAGCGCGGTTGAATTCGCCCAAATGTTGCAAGCTAATGAAACCCCAAACGATTCTCAAATAATAGAATCTGTCAATAATGCAATAAAATATTACGATAAAAACGAAATAAAAGACATCCTCGAAGCTCATGCATCAAATACAATGGAAATGATAAATTCCTTATCAAAAGAAGTTGAACAATTAAAAATGCACACGCGGCAAGACTCGCCACGAGCACATAACAATCATTCCTTTAGACCCTCACACAGACGGGGTGTGGGTAATTCAAGATACACACAAAATAGATATTATACTCAGAGAAACATCCCCAGCTGTGGAATATGCAATAAATCGCATTTTACTTCCGAATGTTACAACAATCCGGCGAACAAAACTAACTTTAGGGGGAGATTTAATACATTTAGAAGGAATGGCAGGATCTCTCATACAATGCGGGGTAACAATAGAGAAAACAGATCACAAACATCAAGGGATTTTCAACAAAGCAGACATACTTCGGAAAACTTTTAACGGGGGCCCTCTCTTCTGTCCCCCCAACGCGAGACGGCTCCCTTGCAAACAAAATATTGACAGGACAGAAAAAAACTTTTGTTGTAAACACACAAGCAGTGGAGTATAGTAAAAATGAAAGGAAGATTACTCTGCCTGTAGTTAACTTAAAATTAGCGGGAATTACAGTGAAATCTTTGTTAGATAGCGGCGCATCAACAACGCTCTTAAATAGTAAAATTTTCAAAATAATTCAAAAAGATGATAGAGTTAAAATTCTAAAAATTGACGCTCAAATTAAATCAGTGACAGATGGAAAGTTAGAAATTACTAATTGCATTTCAGTACCCATAAATATTGGAAATAAACACTATCAGCATAAATGTTACGTTGTTAATAATCCCTTATCCGATTACTATGATGCGATAATCGGCTATGATTTCTTAAAATCAAAACAATTCACAATTTGCTTTAAAACTGATAAAATAAAAATGCAAAATACGGAAATTGATATCCACGATGCTTTAACAAACCCAGTAATTAATCAGACGACTTATGCATACTTACCCAAACATATTGTTTTACAAGCAGGAGAATCGAAGGACATTGAATTCGCATTAAATAAAACAGTAAAGAAAGGAGATTTAATTAAAATATTTTCAAATTTAAAAAATCCAAACATTAAATTTGTTAATATGTGTAGGGTGGATAACGAACGACGAATAAAAGTAAATGTCTCAAATCTTTCTGAAAAACCTATTCCCCTGAATAAAAACACAAAGATTGGCACGATTAGTAATAATTATGACACAAGAAATATAGAATTAATTAAGCAACTAAGAAGAAATGAATTAAAACCTTCTGACTTTAATTTAGAACACTTGGACGAAAGCATAAAAAAACCTTTGCTAGACTTACTCTTCGAATTTGCGGATATTTTTAGCAAACGCCTTTACACGATAGGAAGAACAGAGGCAATACAACCCACTCTCGAAGTCGATGCTACAAAATTACCATCAATTAAGCCGTATAGACTCCCGGAAGCTCTTCAAAAAGAAGCAAATAGACAATTGGAAGAATTAGAACAGGCCAACATTATAGAACGTTCCAATTCATACATTAGTTCTCCATTACTATTAGTAAAAAAGAAAAATATAACAGGGGATCCAAAAGACCAGAAATATCGTTTAGTAGTCAATTACCGCGAATTAAATACTCATGTAAAATATCCCAGATATAGACTACCAATAATACAACACTTACTAGACAAATTAAAAGGGAATAAAATTTATACAACGCTCGACTTAAGCAATTCTTTTTTCCAGATTCCTTTAAAAGTTGAACACAGAGACTATACTACATTCAGTACCCCGAAAGGAAATTATCGATTTGTCACATTGCCGCAGGGTTTAAAAATTTCAAGTGAGCATTTTGCAATGTTAACAGATCAAATATTATCGCCATTATCTGAATTAAATATCAGTAACTTCATAGATGATTTTGCAATGGGCGGGTCAAGCGCGGCAGAAATGTTACATAAATTGCGTCTACTTTTTGAAAGATTTCGATTATTCGGTATTACATTAAATCCTGAAAAATGCTCTTTTATGCTGCCCGAAATTAACTTTCTAGGACATAAATTAAATGCAGATGGCATAAAACCAGTGGAAGAAAATATAATCAAAATAAAAGATTTTCCCTCGCCAAATACAGTTAAAAAAATTAGACGATTTGTGGGATTAGTATCATATTACAGAAAATTTATAAAAGATTTCTCGAAATTAACTGCCCCATTGACAGACTTAACAAAAAGAAATGCACGCTTTAAATGGACTAAAGAAGCACAAACGTCATTTGACAAGCTCAAAGAATACCTTTCACAACCCCCGATTCTAATTCACCCCGACTTCGACAAAGATTTCGTCTTAAGTGCAGATGCGTCGGACAATACACTAGGGGGATGGCTCGGACAAGAAGATGCTAACGGCATAATACGCCCAATTGCTTACTTTTCAAAGAAACTCAACCCAACACAAAGAAGATACACGATATTGGAGAAAGAATTAATGGCTATCGTCTGTTGTATATCCACGTTTAAACATTACTTGTATGGCAGACATTTTATTATACGCTGTGACAATAAAAGTTTGACGCAACTTTCTAAGCTTGAAAATCCGGGAAACAGAGTGGCGAGATGGTTCATGTTTCTTGCAGATTACAATTACACCTTTCAACATGTGCCCTCATCAGAAAACATTATCGCAGATATACTCTCACGAGACTATTTTAATACTTCCGAAGTAAATGCAAATACTTCCATTAAAAACAACACTGGCAGTAATAATAAAAATAAAACACAGGAAATGGGGAAAATACTATCGAATTTAAACAATAATAATACGGAGTGCGTAACTACAAAGAATTGTGATAATGAAAAGAAAACAAGCACAAATCAGCATTATAAGGAATCAAATAAAGTAAAAGCCATCAAGGGTTTAGAAAATCTGGGAAATTCATGTTTTATGAATGTTGTGCTACAAAGTCTAACTCATTTATCACAATTAACAAATTATTTATCGCACGATACTATTGATTGCGATATCAAACAAAATTGTATGATATGTTTGCTAAAAAGGCACTTACAGGCTACTGTTACAAGTGCGGAAAAAGTTATTAAACCAGTAGAGTTATACGAGAACCTAAATAAAATAGGTACACAGTTTCGACAGAACGAGCAAGCAGATGCACACGAATTTCTATGTCAGGTCATATGCCGCCTACAAGAAAGTATAAAGAAACATACAAACCAAAATACAATAAATGATAACAATGCAAGTCCGATAAAATCCATATTCGAGGGTAATTTCCGTAGCGAGGTGAAATGTTTAAATTGTAAAAAAAAAAGTATTAATTTTGAACCTTTCATGGATATTTCTTTAAACATTGCGCAAAACAGTGAATCACTCGAAGATTCATTACAAAATTTCACGAATCCAGAATATTTAACAGGATACTATCGCTGTTTTAATTGCAAAATAGCTAGCGAAGCAAGCAAAATGATGTCTATTTCAAAAAATCCTGAAATATTAACAATTCACTTTAAAAGATTCGAGTTCGCAAACTCACGAGAAAACAAATTATCATCATTTATTTCTTACCCCGAAAAATTAAATTTGCGCAAATACATGTCTAATGTAAGGAATAAGAAACCAATTTGGTATGAACTTCACACAGTTATCGTGCATTCGGGAAATCTTATTAGTGAAGGACATTATCATTCATATGTTAAGGGAGAAAATGGAAATTGGTATTTAACAGACGACACAAAAATAAAACGCGTAAATATATGCGAAGTTTTAAGACAACAAGCGTATATCTTAATTTATACTATTGCAGGAAAAGATAATAATATGTCTAATTTAAATTTACGCATTATAAACGCTATACAAATAGATCTGCCTTCAATAAATGAAATTAAATTAGCCCAGAAAGAAGACAAAAAGCTTTCAATAATTATAACCGCTTTGCAAAACGGAGTCAAAAATGACAAGCAACGTTTTCCTGACTATTTTATAAGAGATGATTTATTATTACACAAAGCTTCATTACCAAGAATTAGAAAATCAATTAAAGTTGATCAGATAGTCATTCCAGACAAATTCAAACCACATATTTTGACGGCAAAACACATATCGCATTTTGGATTAATAAAAACATACAATGCAATACGTGAACATTACTTTTGGGAGAATTTATATTCAGACACGAAACATTTCATTAAATCTTGTAAGCAATGTGCAGCATACAGATCTCCGAACAAATTGCCCCCAATTCCCATTCAACGCAGTTATATACCCTCGCAGGTGAATGAATTTATAAGTGCGGATTACATCGGTCCATTTCCAAAAACTGATAAGGGCAATCAATACATTTTAACGTTCCTAGACCATTTTTCTAAATATATGAAGTTATATGCTGTGCCGAAATCAAATACATATTACTCAGTCGAATGTCTTATGGATTTTATTAGTACATTCGGAGTACCAAAGCATTATTTGACCGACAAACAAAGTTGCTTTACATCGGAAGTTTTTAAACATTTGTGTGAAAAATTCGGTGTGATTAAATTATTTACTACACCACAACATCCAAGCGGAAACGGAGCCTCAGAAAAGATAAACGCCAATATTAAGAAATCACTGGCGATATTCGCAGAAGATACAGGTCAATGGGACGAATACATTGGATATTACTCTTTAATTTATAACAATAGCGTTCATTCATCACACGGTGAAAAACCGGCATACATTCAGTATTCATATGATCAACAACTGCCGAATGATATCTTAAGGGAGCAACAACCTATTGAACACATTTCATATGCTAATTTTGTTCGGAAAAAAGCTTCACAATTAAACTATGTACACAACAAAGTTAAAGAAAACCTATTAAAATCAGCTACACTTCAAGAAATTTATCAACACAAGAAGGCTAGACACAGGAACTTTACCCCGGGACAACAGGTGTTTTTATACAATAGAGACTGCGATAGGTTCAAACTAACAACAAAAAAACGTAATAATGTAGGTCCTTACACAATAAAAGAAAAACACAATGAAGTCAATTTTACAATATACGACCCAACAGATTTAAACGGCAAGGAAATGAAAGTCCATTCCCAGAGACTAATACCATTCACACAAAGAAGACAAGAACTGAATCTGTTCAATACAAAAGTAAAAGCGAACAGTTCTCCCACATCCCACACGTCAGAACAAACGGATAAACCAAATGCCCAATTTGATGACTTACCGAATATCCATCTATTATGGGAACCCAATTCTTTAAAACCTGCCACAGGCACTATTCAGAGTATCCAAAGCGAAGGCTCTATAATGGACGATATTCATCCATTATCTGACCACGAACAAGCATCCCCTATCAGCGCAACTTCTGGAATGTCACACATTTCATCAACGCATTCAAGCAGTACAGACGACACTATTATATACACACCTCCAAGAGAAAATATATCACAATGCCAAAGATATGATTTAAGACCAATAGAGCCCCGCTATTTAGCTAATAGATTTATGAATTGGGCATTGGATGTCACAAAAGATTAGAGTCCCGTAAACGTTCTCAACCTTCTTTCCTCAAGAGTAACAGGTGTCATGACTTCCCAAACAATTCCCAAAACGGTTTTCTCTTCAAAATAAGAAAAGAAAAAAAAAAAAAAAGAGGGAGAAGGAAAGAAAGTGTGGCAATTCACATGGAATTATTTAAATGCCACGTGTTTGAAGAAAAAAAAAAAAAGCTATTCAGGTTATTTGAATTTCCTGTGTATCATCCTGATTTAATATGTATAATCTATCAATTCAATTATGAGGATATAGTGTTCAGGATATATATATATATTTTGTGTTTATATTAGCACCAAAATTAGTTAATTACTTATTTAACAGGGAAGTATAGAGGAAATCTATCAACTAATTATTCTTTAGAACATTAAATTGTTTTATCAATTTTATTTTCCATTAATACTCTCAATTCTCTATCTTCAAATTTATCTCCAATATTTGTAATTAATTAAGAAAAAAAAAAAAAAAAAAAAAAAGTCTGAAAGATAAATATTTTAACTTTCAGCAAATGGAAAGAGAATTAAATACACTCTCTTCAATTTTTTTTATATATAATAAAGAGGTAATATTACATTCTGAATTTCGATTGAGCAATTATTAAGTGCTTAATTCCGAATATTATATTCAACACAATTGCGATGATTAAATATGATTTAAATTTAATTATCGAAATGTACATATATCAAATTATTATTGCATCATTGTATTACATATATTATCATTTTATTATAATGATCATTCAATGCATTGCATTTAATCAAATATAAAAGTTGTATATACACATTTAATTATATTACTTTATGAATATAATAATGTATTTTCTCAATTAATTACTTAATAAATTAATTGTATGGTTCAAGATATGTTTCGATAATTAAATATCACAAAATAATAATAATAACAATAATTAATAAACGTTATAATATTAGCTAACTCAGATATTGTAAATATATTTTAATGGCATTACTAATTATAGTAATTTGCATTATTAAAACAATTATCTGATCATTTGGATACAATTCTGGAATTACCATGTTAATGTAGTTAAAATATGGTACTTAGAGTACACTCTATTCATTAATACAAATTCGTCACAAAAAAAAAAAAAAAAAAAAAAGTGGGAAATTTATTATATTTTAATTGTTTGAACAATCATTATTTTGAAATCATGTTTTAATTATTAGAATATGTAGGATACACATATTATTAACATATTATGATATATACTCTTAATTATTAGTACATTTTGGCTAATAAAATATTAAGCCATAGCATGTATAGATTTCATACGCAAATTGCTGAAAATACATGATAAAGTGTCTCCGAAACTTTTCTTTCCCTTATAAATATTATAGAGATAAGAGGCACGAATACTTCAGATTTTCACTGGGATGGTTGTTTAGTAGCAATAATAAAAACATATTTTAAGGCTTAATATTATAAGAAAAATCACTAAAGAAATTTTAATTAAGAAATTAATAATGCCAAAAGCTTCATATCAAAAAAAAAAAAAAAAAAAAAAAGTTATTTTAATCAAATAAACTAAACAATTTGTAAGTTATTTTATAATATAAAGATAAATTATAATTCAGACTTTTATATTACGTGGCAGCTCTAGATGATTTAAATTTGCAATTAAATTTTTTATATATATAACAATAAGAAAATAAATAAATAAATAAATAGATAAATGGAAATATGTAAGTAAAAGGAGAATTCATAATAAATAAATTTCGGAATGAAACTCTTCTCCGTTACTCAAATCGAAATTTATACACATAATTTTATATTTTATTTTATGCAACTGATTATTAGTAAAGACTGGTCTTACTTATTTATTTAATAATTCTTCATAGGATTAAAGAATTAAAAGCAAATCAACTAGAATAACCATAAATATTCCCTTTAAACATACAGAATATGAGTAACATCATTGGTACCTTGCAATTAATAAAAGATGATTTTTATCATGATCTTTAAGCTATTTCAAAGCGTTTGCGGTATTTATCCTTGCAAAATGGCCAATTGTAGGGGTAAAGATTGCAAGCTCTAATTAGATAATAATAATAATAAAATAATAATAATGATAATAAGAAGAAGAATTTTAATTAATGTTTATAACATTTTGAGAACAATAATTTCCTTTTACAAATTTTATTTCCTTCAAAACTCATTTGAAATATCTTTGTTCAGCGATTCAATTTCTTTTCTTAAATCAGAATCATTGCTTGAGTAACGAATGCTTGTATTAATTTACGTATTGAAAATAATCGAAGATACATGTAAAAAAAAAAAAAAAAAAAAAAAAAAAATGATAATAATAAATTAAAATTTTCTCCTTAAACAAATGATTTAAAATACATCTTAATTATTACTATTTAATTAAATTTTGTTTTTCTTTTGCTCGGAAAATAAAGTAAGAGCCCGTTTATTTCAATTTCCAGCTCTGTGTCTCAACATGATGTTGGAAATGGCCACACCATCCCGTCAAAGACACAAAAATGGACTGCACTGCTCCTTTAATAACGAATTTGAGTGCTCCAAAATAGCAAAAAACGTTTGGAGCAAATTAGATATACCGCCTACTGCCTGTCATTTCCATGATTGCAGCCAGTGTTTGGTAATCAACGAGACATTCATCATAACAAAAGATTTACAGTTAGTAACACCAACATCCTTTATACTTAGAAACTCGCGTGAAAGCACAGACTTGAAATCCACAGCCTATAACTGCTTGACAACAAACGGCCAATATTGTGAATGCGACGAATATAAATGCCAAGGCACTAAAGAATTTTGTAATTTACACCCATGTGTCAATAACAGTGACTGCTATTGTGAAATGACTTTTGAAAAACTAGACCTTTTAGCAATTCTGCCTGAAGAGATTATTTATAATCCAGATATACTAATTTTAGAAACTTGTTATTTTGACAAACGTCGCACTTTCTCAACAAAGAAATTTCGTCGCCACCTGTTAGAAGGGGAGAAAGCTACCTTTTCTCAGAGAAATTTAACGTTTACGTTCGAAGATCCCGTACTTCATCTTCCTGACGCAGGAAAAGTAATATTGCGCAGCGAAGATTTTGAACATGTATTAAATGTCCCTGAAGACAGACTTATACATGTTCCCTTCGAATACCTTGCTTATAAAGCCGACATACAGGTAACATATTTACACCCTACGGGAAAAATTGTCACAGGACAGATACATGTGACAGGAAAAACAATATGCCAGCTACGTCATTGTTTCTTGTGCTACGACGCAATTAAACATTTTAAGTGCTATCCACCTATCATTCAATACGCGATGTTTATATTATTAATTATACTTATTGTCATCACTCTGTGGTGTGTGAAAATAATTCTTAAAAGTTTTAAATTCATAATTTCTTCACTAGTATCAATATTATACGGGCTAAGTAGACTACTAAAAATCTTAGCTCGTTGTTCATTACTTTTGGGTACCTTTATAGGATCTACATTACGAGAGATTGTACAGAACTGTTATGCAGCACTGGAAAGAAATGCCATTCAACGGGCAAACATTCACACTTTACCACTTGTCCTACTCATGTGCACATGTATACTCATGACAGCTTCAGCAGACTGTAGCACTCATACAATCATAAAATCAGATCTCAAATCGTGCGAAGTCCTAAATGACGGTACGAAAAACTGTCAAATATTCACGACAGCCGAAATATCATTGAGATCCTTATCAGCGGAAAATTGTTTGTGGTTTTCGGATGAACATGACAATCATCTATTTACATTAAAAATAAAATTAGATTCAGTATCATGTCTATTCAACAAAGAGCGACTTTACTTCACATTCCCTGTTACCGTCAAACAAATAAGCCAAATATCTTGCATTTTTAATAAATATTGCGGTAGGGGAGTTCATTGCATAAAAAGATACGTTGGTAAAGGAGGTATCCACTTTGAAGCTGAAACGTCTCACAGTAGACAATTTCCGGGTTTTTCCGCATGTTTAAGTGGCTCAAGTGGGAGTGGATGTTTCATAATTACTCGCCCTTCTTGCAATTTTCATCGAGTATGGTACGAACCAGACCTATTAAACAGTTATGAAGTATCTAAACTAACAGGGCATTCATGCAAGTATCATGTGTCAGTGACCAACGTCGAAAATAACACAATATCGCGTCTGTCCATTTCCGATACAGTTTTCACGCCAAATGGCATAAGAATTGCAATACTGGGAGCATATGATCAACCACAAATATATTTAACCGACAAATTAATTCAAAGAGTGGGTAGAGAAGAAGAAGCGTATCTGGCACCTGCATGCGATCGTAATAACCCGCAAAGTAACATGATCGGTGCAATTCAAGCAAACACTTCATACACTACAGATTTCATTTTTGCTCCCGATTTCACACAGTGTGACTATTTTGAAGACAACCTGAGGTGTGTAACTTCATCAGATAGCATAAAAAGGTTACAAGCATCACAGGAATATGCCTTGCCTCTGCAGAAAAATATACACCTTTTTTCCATAAATGAGGGCATGCTCCAATCAACTCAGCTTCTATCATCGGCTGTTAGAGTTCAATTGCATTTTAGAAATTATAAAATACAAGTACAAACATCCACCATATGTCCACAATTAGTCGGAGAAAGCATAACTGCTACAGGATGTTACAACTGCCCTATTTTGGCTCGTATTACATTTAGGGCCCATAGCTCCTGCCAACAAGGCATTGCATCGGTTGAATTACAAAAAATTAATATTCACACAAAAGCAATCTATCTAAAACTAGAAGAAACCACACACATTATAAAATTCCAGGCTGAGGAGAAATGTGCCACCGAAAAGTTGTGTCTAAAGACAACATCATTAATACAATGTCACTCCTTTAAATACTGTCTCGATGAGCCATCGGTTGAACTATTAAACCTTAACACGAATTATACACGAACTGTAAGTTCGAGCTCACCATCTAATATGTGGGACTGGTTAAATATTCCAAATATGAACTCTTCAATATTTTTTTTGAAACTGATAGGTTCTGCTTTATTCATTATATGTTTAATCATAACAACACTAGCAACTCTTATATCATGCTGCTGCAAAGCAAGATAAAAGTTTCACATGTGTGTATTTCTACTATATAACAAAATGTTAGCTAAGCAGGAAGTATACTTATTTAATTTGTTTTCCCTTTCACTTTTCCTTAATACTAGGAATAGATGGGAATATGATAAACCAATTATATTAAACTTTTTCTATTTATGATTATATATGTTTGTTGTTTCAAAACCATGCGAACTCAATTCACAAAAAAAAAAAAAAAAAAAAAAAAAAATTGTTTTTTTTATTTAATACTTCCTGATTGGTGTAGTTTTATATGTGTATATTGTATTGAATTTCGTATAGTTTGCCATTATTCTTTTGTTTTGAAATTATTATTTCACATCATGGGATTGCCTCATCATGTTACAGTGTAAGTTAGTGAATTTTTCTTTTTTTTTTCTATTTTTTTTCTTTTACAGATTTTTTCGCATATTGCTGAGACAAAGTCCAGCAAATTTCAGTCCTTCGAAGTTAAATTCAGATAAATGGAGTAGAATAGTTCAAAGAATGTGTGGGTTTGGAAGGCGCAAAGAAAATCATTTATTTAAAGAATCAAAGCGGTGCCGCGTTCGGTTCAGCAACCACAATACAAAGTATTTTGCCAAAGGCATTTTTGTTATGCACAGATGTTAGCTGAAAGAAGGGAGTGTAGACCCCCTACATATACATCTATTGACGAAAGTATCGCTAACCTAGATCAGGTGAAATAAGAATTTTAAGCACAATTGTTAGTAGCAAGAAAGCGAGAAAGGGTCTCTAGTATTGTCGAAACATATACCTGTAACTGCGTCAATTCGATAGTTTATTTATTGCACGGGAACAAATTTCAAAGCAGATATTCGTACATTTTCCCGACACCGTATAAATATCTGAAAAGATCAAAGGGTGTTCCGCAAAGGGAGGCTGGATAGTTACATTATCTGGAAAGATGAAAGGTTATGCGAAAAGGGGCGAGCAATGGTATTTACCTTCTAATAATAATAAAGGGGTAATATTAAAAAATATAGAATATAGAAGTATTAGGGAATTTATGAATGAATATGAAAGTATCCAATCCTAGAAAGAGTTAGAGGAAAGGGAAAGAAATCGGTTGGATAATGTTAAATTAAGGTGGAAATGGGTGTCTTTATGTTAATACGAGAAAGATAGAAATGGGGGAGCAGAGAGTTAGGGACTCGGAGGTTTTGGGAAAAAAGAGTTGGTGTATCATAGATTTCAGTGAAGGATTTCCCCAAGGAATTGATTTTAGCAGGAGAGCGAGTTGATATCGGGATGATCTTCAGGATTTGGTATTGGGGTAAGCGAGCTCATGTTTTTCCGAGCACTTAATATTTTACCAATTTTCTAAATTACATGCATGTTGAGGCTTTCCTTTTTACATTTCGCATTAACATTTTATTGCAATGCAAACTCTCATGACTATATCGTATTAATATTTTGGATATGTATACTTAATTAATTTTTCTTTCAATAAATCATTCTCTTTAATTACGGTTTAATTATTTAATGTATTGTTTCTATTTCCTCGTTTCGGGTGAATTAACGAACCTGGTAACTTATTCCTTTCACGACTCGGCCTTTTTTATGTGAATATGTGTAAATATTATGAATATCTAATGATCAATCTATGGAAATATAGAAATATTGAATTTCGTAATAATTAATTTAATAAAACAAGGTTATAGTAAACAAACACCCGAACAATAGTACAAAGCCAAAATATAGAAAATACAACAAAGTTGCTAAATCTGGTTGCATCCGATAGAAAAATAGAATTAACCAATCCATGAAAATAGCTGTATTTCACAAAGCAAATTAATAATTTTTTCTCCACGTGGCGAGTGGCGACCGTTAATTTACACCTATATACTCCATCTGTTATACATACAGAACAATTTTCGTGCTTTCAACTGTTTTTTAGTATAATTCTGTCAATCAGAATTACTTTTTTTTTTTTTTTCCCCTTGTGGTCACAATCTCAACCCTTGAGAGAAGGGGCAGTGGTATATATTATATCCTACCTAATTTGATCAATATTTGTATTGAAAAAATTAAATTTAAGGTGTTTAAAAATTGCAAAATTGTTCTGTGCTATTTTGAAATAAAGTATTCAAAAGCTCTAGTGTGAATTTAAGATTATAAAATGCAATTATTTGTCCCTGAAAGGCAAAGATTCATCTGGAATAAATGATATAAATGTATGAAAATTGCAGCAGTATGCAGACATCTGCAATCACATGATGTATGGGAGAGACAAAAGGCTATTAAATTGGTCAAAGTATGTATGAGGAAGCATCTGTTTTTTATTTGTAATTTTTTAGCTAGTCTAGTGATATTTTAAATGCCAAAAGTGAAAATATTGGTAGGTGCTTATCATTTTTTAAAATTAAACCTTCAGCATATTATAGTCTGGCTTTTTGGTTTAATTATAATGTTCTGGATAATCTAGGTAAGCAGTAAAATCTGATCTTTCAACCAAATTACTATTTTTCCACGATCTTCTGACAAATTTTACATTTTTTAGCAATGGTTTGATTTTTTTTAACCCCCCCCCCACACCCCTTCAATCTTTTGAGGGAATTTTCAGGTTTTTCTTTATCAGGGATGATAGTGTTCCAGATATACCCCAGATTGGGTGTTTTGATCGGTCCTTCCAGCTTTATAATATCGTTATATTTAGTGGAAAATTCAGGCATTACAAAATATTGCGAAAAAACAACCAATTTCGTCAAAAAATCGCGAAAAAGAACCACTTTCCCCCGGATTGTTGCTATTTTATGTCCAAAAGCAAGGCACTGCCTTAAATCTATATTTAATAATGACAATTTGTGGATGATCCCTAACTTGCAAACTTGCATTCAAAATGGATCCAAAAACTTGTCACTCAGAAGAGAAGCATGATTAAGTGGTGTAAATCAAAAATTTTGGATTCTAAATTTCTATCCGGATTTCTATTTGGATTCTTTCAGTGAAACTAAATGTAAATTTACCAAATTATGTTTATCTGGAACTGTATATTTCAAACAATAGCAGAAATATGTCATTTGATAATTTCTGGGTTTTTCACTTTGTATCAATTTTCAAGTTTTTTTCACTTTTGAGTCATAATCACCCCTGATTTTCATTATAAGACTAGCGAGCTACGCCCGCTAGCTGGGCCACTTTTTCCATACGAACCTCGGTATTAAGTAGTATATGATAAGCAAAAAAAATCATTTAATAAGCAAGTCCTGGTGTTCGAATCCTCAAGCACAAAAAAAAGTAAATTAAAGAGCCATGGCCCCGTTAAAAATATGCGATTTCGCACTGTGGGCCACGTGCACTTGAAAAAAAAAAAAAAAAAAGATTGTGGATCGGAGCTATGGTCGCTTCGCGCCCATTGTCCCGTTCAAAATATTTGATTTTGCACGGTGGGCACTACGCGCCCATAAGACATTTTTTCGTATTTTTTAGTTCATCAGAAGCAGATTTTTACGCAGATTCTGAATATGTAATCAGTTTTTTTCAACTATAAAAACTGTCTGCATGATGGTTTAAGAAAAAACGCGCAAAAAAAAAGTTTCGATAGTCCTGTTTTATTTCTAAGTTCAACATTTTAGCGAAAACTACGGCAAGTCAAAAAATTTGATGAGGAAAAAAACGCAATTAGCGCCGGTAGAAAAGAAGTTTTTGGCTATTTCTTCTTTTAGCCAAAGGGGAAAAATTCATGTTCTTCACCGCAAGGTGGCGCAGTGTTCTGCTTCGGAGCTCCGTTTGGGAATTGAGGCATTTTTCGTTCCGATTCCCAAGGGGTTTTTAATTCATAACTTTTTTAATTTTAGTCCCACGGTCTCGAAAATGCCTGAAATGACTTCCCCGGAATTTTTCCAATCGAAAGACACCTCTCGCGACTTCCAACTCGCCCGCGTTGCGAACTGTAATCGGCTTCAAGCAGACAGACAGAGGCGCACGGATTTTATTAGTATAGACTAGCAAGCTACGCCCGCTAGCTGGGCCACTTTTTTCAAACGAACCTCGATATTAAGCAGTATATAATAAGCAAAAAAATTCATTTAATAAGCAAGTCTTGGAGTTCGAATCCTCAAGCACAAAAAAGGTAAATTAAAGAGCTATGGTTGTTATGCGCCCATTATCCTGTTAAAAATATGTGGTTTCGCACTGTGGGCGCTACGTGCCCACCGTGCAAAGGCGGCCCACCGGCCTACCACCTACCGGCGCTACGCGCCATGGTCGCCATCGTCCCGTTAAAAATATTTGGTTTTGCACGGTTGGCGCTGCGCGCCCATAAAACATTTTCTCGTATTTTTTGGTTCATCAGAAGCAGACTTTTACGCAGATTCTGAATATGTAATCAGTTTTATCTACTTTAAAAAATGTCTGTTTGATGGTTTAAGAAAAAACGCGCAAAAAAAGTTTCGGTATTAAAACTGCAAAAGACTGCTATTAAAAAAAAATAAGTAATTTCATTAATATCACAAACAACATACTAACAAATAATTTTGGCAGCTCGTTTTCCGTTTGTACTAACAAAAATTAGTATTAATCGCGTAAATCTTAGGTTACACAATATTCGTGTATGCTACCAAAAAGAAAAAGTATGAAAATAAACCGTGTTTAACATTTTTTACCAATTAGTTCTTTTTCAAAGAACCGAAACGAAAGAAAAAGTCGTTTTCCCGGGAGAAAAAAGAGGTTTTCGGTTGCTTCTTCTTTTAGCCAAAGGGGAAAAGTTCAGGTCGTTCATCGCAAGGTGGCGCAGTGTTCTGCCTCAGAGCTCCGTTTGGGAAATTAGACGTTTTCCGTTCCGATTCCCAACCGGTTTTTAATTCATAACTTTTTTAATTTTGGTCCCACGGTCTCGAAAATGCCCGAAATGACTTTCCCGGAATTTTTCGAATCGAAAGACACCTCTCGCGACTCCCAACTCGCCCGCGTTGCGAACTGTAATCGGCTTCAAGCAGACAGACAGACAGAGGCGCACGGATTTTATTAGTATAGACTAGCGAGCTACGCCCGCTAGCTGGGCCACTTTTTCCAAACGAACCTCGGTATTAAGCAGTATATAATAAGCAAAAAAATTCATTTAATAAGCAAGTCTTGCTGTTCGAATTCTGAAGCAAAAAAAAGTAAATTAAAGAGCTATGGTTGTTATGCGCCCATTATCCCGTTAAAAATATGCGATTTCGCACAGTGGGCGCTACGCGCCCACCGGCCTACCACCCACCGGCCTACCACCCACCGGCGCTACGCGCAATGGTCGCCATCGTCCCGTTAAAAATATCTGGTTTTGCACGGTCGGCGCTGCGCGCCCATAAGACATTTTCTCGTATTTTTTGGTTCATCAGAAGCAGACTTTTACGCAGATTCTGAATATGTAATCAGTTTTATCTACTTTAAAAACTGTCTGTATGATGGTTTAAGAAAAAACGCGCAAAGAAAGTTTCGGTATTAAAAACTGCAATAGACTGCTATTAAAATAAAAAGAATATTGCCCAGTTAAACTGATGGCATTGAGCTCACAGGCTACGCATACTAATTGTACATTACAGCCTTGTATTTTCGTTAATTCCGTTCGAAAAAAAAATAAGAAGGGGAAACAGCCTTCCTTTTCTCCTTTTTTATACTTAATCACTTAACCTCCTAAACTATCAAGGACATGATTTATCATATAAAAAATCTATATCCAAAATTCAGAGCAAATTGGATAATTCTTAATAAAAACCCAGTTAGCATTTATATAATTTAAGAGGAGTTATTCCCCACTTTTATACTTAAAGAGTAAACTTCCAAAACTATTCAGAGATTTGAACGAAATCTGACAATTCTGCTTGAAAAATCCATTTATACAAGTTAAGGAGAGGGGCATTAAAACCCTCGTCCCCCCTGTTTATACTTATTCAATGAACACCTAATAACAGCCACGGACTCGCCTCATCAGAATGATCCTATATCTAAATTTTGAACGAAAACTGTTAATTCTGCATAAAAATCCCGTTTATATCAATTAAGGGGAGGGGCATGAGCCCCCCGTTCCCCCTGTTTATACTTATTCAATGAACACCTAATAACAGCCACGATATCGCCTCATCAGAATGATCCCATATCTAAATTTTGAAGGAAAACTTAATTCTGTATGAAAATCCCGTTTATATCAATTAAGGGGAGGGGCATGAGCCCCCCGTTCCCCCTGTTTATACTTATTCAATGAACACCTAATAACAGTCACGGAATCGCCTCATCTGAATTATCCCATATCTAAATTTTGAACGAAAACTGAATTCTGCATGAAAATCCCACTTATTTCTATTAAGGGGGGGGGGGCATGAGCCCCCCGTTCCCCCACTTATACATATCGAATGAACGCCAAAAACTAATCAGGGAAGCGCCTTGTCAGGATATACCTACATACAAAATTTCAAGTGGATCGGATATTTTTATCATGAGTTATCGCGTTACGCACGAACGCACATGGGTGATTCTCAAAATAGGGGACAATTTATGTCTTTCAGCATACAAAAAAAATTGAGAGGTTTTCTGTCATGTTTTTATACTTAGATATGTTTGTCTTAATATTATTCATTATTTGCACTCAAAAATTACTCACTTTTTAGTTAAAAACACCTTAAAATAACAGAATAAATGTTCAAAATGTCATTAGCATGGATGTCCACAGCAGCTGTGCCTTGTATATACTAGCTTTTTCAAGGGTTAATATCATGTTTATAAAATGAAACAAATGTTATTCTTTCTTTAAATTAATCAAGGAGAGGATTTATTTAATAAATTTCTTTTTAAAAATAAAATTATAGTATATAAAAAGAGAATTAAAGTTTGTCCTCCATATTCTGTTTTCAAAACAAGGTCATACTACAACAGCTGTTTATTAATCAAAATTTCATTTTCACATATGACAATACTTTGAAAATATAAATTTTCTCCATGGCAACAAGTAGCCATTTTATTCCAGCCTGAAAATAGAAGCATGTATTGTATTTTAAGAATATAAATTGAATATTAGGCGAGTACATCAATTGTATGTCATTAGAATGGATAATAATTTTCATGTTTATTTTATAGTTAAAATTTTTATTTTACTTATTTGCATAGAACTTTTGTGTTTTAAAAAGCCCCAGAAAGGACTATTGCATTGTGATTATATTATGGCTCATAATCTTATTTAAATTAAAATTTGTCATTAGCATGGACAAATATCAGTGTCATTAGCATGGTTTTTCTGTCCATGCTAAAGACTCCTATGTGCATAAATGTAACCAGTACTTATATTGTATCCTTTTTAAAGTTTAATTTTACATATAAATTTAGGTATTACATTTATTATCCCTAAAATATGCATTAAATCTGTCAGAAAATCACTAAGACAGCTTCTTACACTGTCAGTGTCAGAATATTGTTCATGTAAACAAAGTTTGCTCTTTGGTAATGTTTTTATTCTCTTTATATGTATGTATGTAAAAATGGAAACTATTTGTTGGAAAGGAAGGCTAATAAACGTAGAAAAAAAATATTTAAACAGGAAGAAAATACAAATTTCTTAATATATTTATTCCATGGAATTTGTTTTGTCATTAGCATGGCTCAAAAAATACTAATTATTTTTTTTAATTTTTAAACATTTAGCTCTGCTGACTACATGTAAAGTATACCTAATACTATATTAACAACACATATATTTTTCAGAAATTTTGCTAACAGTAATTTTTTTAAGATTTCATTTTTGAAATTGTCCCCTATTTTGAGAATCACCCACATACATACAGAACGGACGGGTACATAAGCTCTCAGGCTATGATAGCCTGTGAGCTAAAAAAATAAGTAATTTCATTAATATCACAAACAACATAACTAACAAATAATTTTGGCAGCTCGTTTTCCGTTTGTACTAACAAAAATTAGTATTAATCGCGTAAATCTTAGGTTACACAATATTCGTGTATGCTACAAAAAGAAAAAGTATGAAAATAAACCGTGCTTAACATTTTTTACCAATTACTTCTTTTTCAAAGAACCGAAACGAAAGAAAAAGTCGTTTTCCCAGGAGAAAAAAGAGGTTTTCGGCTGTTTCTTCTTTTAGCCAAAGGGGAAAATTTCAGGTCGATCACCGCAAGGTGGCGCAGTGTTCTGCCCCAGAGCTCCGTTTGGGAAATTAGACGTTTTCCGTTCCGATTCCCGACTGGTTTTTAATTCATAACTTTTTTAATTTTGGTCCCACGGCCTCGAAAATGCCCGAAATTACTTTCCCGGAATTTTTCGAATCGAAAGACACCTCTCGCGACTTCCAACTCGCCCGCGTTGCGAACTGTAATCGGCTTCAAGCAGACAGACAGACAGAGGCGCACGGATTTTATTAGTATAGACTAGCGAGCTACGCCCGCTAGCTGGGCCACTTTTTCCAAACGAACCTCGGTATTAAGCAGTATGTAATAAGCAAAAAAATTCGTTTAATAAGCGAGTCTTGGTGTTCGAATCCTCAAGCACAAAAAAAAGTAAATTAAAGAGCTATGGTCCCGTTAAAATTATGTGATTTCGCACTGTGGGCCACGTGCACTTGAAAAAAAAAAGATTGTGGATCGGCGCTATGGTCGCTTCGCGACATAGTCCCGTTAAAAATATCTGGTTTTGCACGGTGGGTACTACGCGCCCATAAGACATTTTTTCGTATTTTTTAGTTCATCAGAAACAGATTTTTACGCAGATTCTGAATATGTAATCAGTTTTTTTCTACTTAAAAAACTGTCTGCATGATGGTTTAAGAAAAAAACGCGCAAAAAAAAAAAAAAAAAAAAAAAAAGTTTCGATAGTTCGGTTTTATTTCTAAGTTCAATATTTTAGCGAAAACTACGATAAATATTCTACGGCAAGTCAAAAAAATTGATGCGGGAAAAGACGCAATTAGCGCCGGTAGAAATGGAGGTTTTCGGCTGTTTCTTCTTTTAGCCAAAGGGGAAAAATTCATTCCTTCACCGCAAGGTAGCGCAGTGTTCTGCTTCGGAGCACCGTTTTGGAATTGAGATATTTTTCGTTCCGATTCCCAAGGGGTTTTTAATTCATAACTTTTTTAATTTTGGTCCCACGGTCTCGAAAATGCCCGAAATGACTTCCCCGGAATTTTTCCAATCGAAAAACACCTCTCGCGACTTCCAACTCGCCCGCGTTGCGAACTGTAATCAGCTTCAAGCAGACAGACAGAGGCGCACGTATTTTATTAGTATAGATAGTTAATTTAGCATTGAAATTTTAGTGAAATGTAGGATTATCTACTTTTTTGTGGCCATATTTTTGTAAAAGCTCTACTTTTGTTCCTGGTAAGATAGATAATTTGAATGTAATCTACCACACTCTAGGTATAAATATTTGTTGGCTACTTTTGTTTTTTGTATCCCCCCCCCTCAAATATTTGAATCGTGATCTTCTTGATGTCACAAAACATTTATTTTACAAAACATCACAAACACACACATATCACGATTACAAGATGACATAAGCTGTACATACATGAGAATTATCCACCTTCAGGGTCGTACTGGTATAAGAGAGAGGGCGGTGGCAAAATGGATAACAAGGGCGCCGATTGCCTTACAAAAGGGCGCAAATCATTATATATATATATATAAGGATTTGCGCCCTTTTTACATATATACATACACATACTCATACACACACAAATATATATATATATATATATATATATATATATATATATATATATATATATATATATATATATATATATATATATATGCGCGCACACACACATACTACATAATATACGAGTACATTGTTATAAAAACTTTATTCCTAAAATATATATGTCACCCAAAAGAATATTATATAAATAGACACGAAAATACTTCTCCGCAAAACATTGCACTTTTAAAAAATCTTGATATTAGGCAAGCCAATTTAGAGGGTTTGTTTCCACCACACTTTTTAAAAAATATATACCTCTATTTTCGACAGGGATACCGCGGACACGCTATAGCGCATAAATTACGCAAAAAATCGGTGACGGGACGCAGAAAAATAGCTCTTACAAGTCCCACAGGATGCGTAATTTCGTAAAAAAATCGCAAAAAAGGCGACTTTCGTTAAAAAAAAGAGAAATAACGATTATTTTCCGGCAAATTTCGTCTAAAGATTCGCGAAAAAATCGCTAATTTCGTCACAAAATCTTAAAAAAACGACAGATTTCCTCAAAAGTTCGCGAAAAACGACAAATTTCGTCTAAAATCGCGAAAAAAAAAGCAAATTTTGTCTAAGAATTCACGTAAAGTGCCAATTTTTGTCAAAAAAATCATGATAAAACGTCAAATTTTGTCAAAAAATACGCGAAAAAAACGGCAAATTGTCAAAAAATAGCGAAAAAACGGCAAATGTTGTCAAAATTAGAGAAAAAAGCAAATTTCGTCTAAGAATCGCGTTAAAACGGAAATTTTGTCAAAAAATTCACAAAAAGTGCAAATTTCGTCAAAAAAAATCCCGAAAAAACAGTAACTTTCATCAAAAGATCGTAAAAAAAACACAAATTTCGTTATAGGAGCATGAAAAAAAAGAAGTTAATGCCGGGAGTGAATTTTCCTGTTCCAAAAACTAATTTTCTTGCTTCAATTTATTTATTTTTTTTATTTATTTATTTTTTTTTTTTGCTGCTATAGAAACGGATTTTCCTGCTACACAATCCGTTTTTAGCTGCTCCAAGTATTTCTGAGTAAATTTAACTCCTGAAAGTACCCATTCATTAAATTAAAAATACCCCTTTACTCAACAAGTTTTTCTATTTCACTAGAAAAAATGTTTTTTTTTTTTTTTTTTTTGAATAAATTTGTCTTGCCCCTTTTTAAAAGAAATGCTAACAAAAGTGACTCTTGTTATCTTCTACGCACAAATAAGCATTATTTTATAATTAAATATATATTTTGCACATTTATTTTTAAAAAAGTAAAGAAAATTTCTCTTAATAATTTTAAAAACTTAATATTGGTTTTAATTAATTAATTATTATTATTAAAATAATTATTGCATTTCATTTTTCTTTTGCAAGTGAACAAGTTTTGCATCGAAAAACATGACTTATTAGCAGTGGGGACCCGCTTTTGTAAAAAAGGGGAAAAAAGGGGCCCAAAATTTTAGAAGTTATGGGTCCCAGGGACCCAGGATTTTTCAAGTCCAGCGGCATCACTGTAATTTCACTCATGTTATCTAATGATAGATTAAATAAGCCGAATATTACTATTGAGAAATAGTGGGGATTTAAGTAAAAATATTTGCGAAATTTAAGCATTGTGTTAATTATCTTTAACCGCATTACATCAATTAACATATGTGAAGAAGAATTGCATATTAAATAAATGTATCTGCCCTAAAAAGTACAATACAAATCTCAAGAAATATGGAATACTATTAATATGGAATGGATTAATATTTATTGAAAATTATTTAACTAATAAGAAGCTTTTAACTATATATTACATTTACTTATATAACTCAAACTTTATTTCGAATATCTGAATATCAGCATCCATAAAATTATTTCGAAATAAAAAATAAAAATAAAACGAATTAAAACAATTTCATTGGCTCAAAACACAAAAGCAAAACATTTTATACAATTCAATAATATTTTATATAATACAATCTCTAGGATACAAATACTAATTATGATGTATTTTTTTTTTCCAAACCGTAATAGGAATTAATTTTTTTTATGTGATTTATTATTATTATTATTTTTAAGGGGGGGGGGTATTTGTTTTTTCTTTTTTTCTTCAATAATACTTAAATTAGTTTCAAATTAAATTTAGACTAAATATATATATATATATATATATATATATATATATATATATATATATATATATATATATATATACATAATACATATAAAAAAATTTCCCCTATTATGAAATCGATTAATAAAATAACAATGTGACTTTTTTTGTAAAAAAAAAAAAAAAAAAAAAAAAAAAAAGGAAATACTTTGTATCAAAAGCGTCTTATAGAATTTTTTTCATAGTGAAAATCACAAGAAATATGGAATATTATGAATATGGAATGGATTAATATTTATTGAAAATTGTTTAATTAATAAGAATTAAAATTTGATTTTAACTATGTATTACATTTACTTATTTAATTCAAACTTTATCCCGAATATCTGAATATCAGTCTCTACACAATTATTTCCAAGTAAAAAATAAAAAATAAAAATTAAACGAATTAAAATAATAAATTAATTCATTGACTCAAAATTCAAAGTTCGAAACATTATTTTTTACAATTCAATAATATTTTATATAGTAAAACCTCTAGGATACAAATACTAATTTTGGTGTAAAAATGTTCCAAATCATGGCAAGAATGGCATATATTTTACAAGAATTATTTTTAAAAAGGGTTTCTTTCTTTCTTTTTCTTATATATATATATATATATATATATAACATATAAATCAATTTCAAATTAGAAAAAAAAAAAAAAAAAAAAATCTTTATCTTACAAGAAATTGACAAAATGATAATGTCACTTAAAAAGTTCTTTTTTTTCTTGTAAACAATTAAACTTTTAAAAAGTAAAATTACTTTGTTTTAGAAGTGCTCTGAATAGAATTTTTTCCCAGTACAAATCTCAAGAAAATCATCATTGAAAATTTTCTGGTCAACAACATCCTCTTTCACTCATCTCCCCCAGCTGACTTTAAAATGTTATGAATATTAATGGATTAATATTTATTAAAAATTATTTAACTAATAAAAAGTAAAATTTGATTTTAACTATATATTACTTTACTTAGTAAATTCAAACATTATCCCGAATATCCGAATAACAATCACCATACAATTGTTTCCAAATCGAAAATAAATATTAAAATAAAACAATTTAAAAAAATTATTTGTATCAAACTCAAAATTGCAAAATATTATATAATACAACTCAATAATATTTTATATAATATACTCTCAAGAATACAAATACTAAGTATAGCGTAAAAATTGTGAGAAAAGTTATTTTAGTTCGGGGCAAGATTAATGTCGATTTATGTAAATTATTAAAAAAAAAAAAGTTTTTTTTTTTTTTTTTTTAAACAATAAAATGATATCATATAGAAGTTTTGATTTGAATAGTGTTTTTTAAACAGTTTATATATATATATATTAATACTCTTGCGAAAATGATACAATTATTAATAATGAAAAAGTAATAATAAGTAATCTTACCTTACATTGTTTTTCAATGGGTGCAAAGTACATGCAACGTCAATGGTGATGAAATTTTCCAAACGAACCTCGGTATTAAGCAGTATGTAATAAGCAAAAAAATTCGTTTAATAAGCGAGTCTTGGTGTTCGAATCCTCAAGCACAAAAAAAAGTAAATTAAAGAGCTATGGTCCCGTTAAAATTATGTGATTTCGCACTGTGGGCCACGTGCACTTGAAAAAAAAAAGATTGTGGATCGGCGCTATGGTCGCTTCGCGACATAGTCCCGTTAAAAATATCTGGTTTTGCACGGTGGGTACTACGCGCCCATAAGACATTTTTTCGTATTTTTTAGTTCATCAGAAACAGATTTTTACGCAGATTCTGAATATGTAATCAGTTTTTTTCTACTTAAAAAACTGTCTGCATGATGGTTTAAGAAAAAAACGCGCAAAAAAAAAAAAAAAAAAAAAAAAGTTTCGATAGTTCGGTTTTATTTCTAAGTTCAATATTTTAGCGAAAACTACGATAAATATTCTACGGCAAGTCAAAAAAATTGATGCGGGAAAAGACGCAATTAGCGCCGGTAGAAATGGAGGTTTTCGGCTGTTTCTTCTTTTAGCCAAAGGGGAAAAATTCATTCCTTCACCGCAAGGTAGCGCAGTGTTCTGCTTCGGAGCACCGTTTTGGAATTGAGATATTTTTCGTTCCGATTCCCAAGGGGTTTTTAATTCATAACTTTTTTAATTTTGGTCCCACGGTCTCGAAAATGCCCGAAATGACTTCCCCGGAATTTTTCCAATCGAAAAACACCTCTCGCGACTTCCAACTCGCCCGCGTTGCGAACTGTAATCAGCTTCAAGCAGACAGACAGAGGCGCACGTATTTTATTAGTATAGATAGTTAATTTAGCATTGAAATTTTAGTGAAATGTAGGATTATCTACTTTTTTGTGGCCATATTTTTGTAAAAGCTCTACTTTTGTTCCTGGTAAGATAGATAATTTGAATGTAATCTACCACACTCTAGGTATAAATATTTGTTGGCTACTTTTGTTTTTTGTATCCCCCCCCCTCAAATATTTGAATCGTGATCTTCTTGATGTCACAAAACATTTATTTTACAAAACATCACAAACACACACATATCACGATTACAAGATGACATAAGCTGTACATACATGAGAATTATCCACCTTCAGGGTCGTACTGGTATAAGAGAGAGGGCGGTGGCAAAATGGATAACAAGGGCGCCGATTGCCTTACAAAAGGGCGCAAATCATTATATATATATATATAAGGATTTGCGCCCTTTTTACATATATACATACACATACTCATACACACACAAATATATATATATATATATATATATATATATATATATATATATATATATATATATATATATATATATATATATATATGCGCGCACACACACATACTACATAATATACGAGTACATTGTTATAAAAACTTTATTCCTAAAATATATATGTCACCCAAAAGAATATTATATAAATAGACACGAAAATACTTCTCCGCAAAACATTGCACTTTTAAAAAATCTTGATATTAGGCAAGCCAATTTAGAGGGTTTGTTTCCACCACACTTTTTAAAAAATATATACCTCTATTTTCGACAGGGATACCGCGGACACGCTATAGCGCATAAATTACGCAAAAAATCGGTGACGGGACGCAGAAAAATAGCTCTTACAAGTCCCACAGGATGCGTAATTTCGTAAAAAAATCGCAAAAAAGGCGACTTTCGTTAAAAAAAAGAGAAATAACGATTATTTTCCGGCAAATTTCGTCTAAAGATTCGCGAAAAAATCGCTAATTTCGTCACAAAATCTTAAAAAAACGACAGATTTCCTCAAAAGTTCGCGAAAAACGACAAATTTCGTCTAAAATCGCGAAAAAAAAAGCAAATTTTGTCTAAGAATTCACGTAAAGTGCCAATTTTTGTCAAAAAAATCATGATAAAACGTCAAATTTTGTCAAAAAATACGCGAAAAAAACGGCAAATTGTCAAAAAATAGCGAAAAAACGGCAAATGTTGTCAAAATTAGAGAAAAAAGCAAATTTCGTCTAAGAATCGCGTTAAAACGGAAATTTTGTCAAAAAATTCACAAAAAGTGCAAATTTCGTCAAAAAAAATCCCGAAAAAACAGTAACTTTCATCAAAAGATCGTAAAAAAAACACAAATTTCGTTATAGGAGCATGAAAAAAAAGAAGTTAATGCCGGGAGTGAATTTTCCTGTTCCAAAAACTAATTTTCTTGCTTCAATTTATTTATTTTTTTTATTTATTTATTTTTTTTTTTTGCTGCTATAGAAACGGATTTTCCTGCTACACAATCCGTTTTTAGCTGCTCCAAGTATTTCTGAGTAAATTTAACTCCTGAAAGTACCCATTCATTAAATTAAAAATACCCCTTTACTCAACAAGTTTTTCTATTTCACTAGAAAAAATGTTTTTTTTTTTTTTTTTTTGAATAAATTTGTCTTGCCCCTTTTTAAAAGAAATGCTAACAAAAGTGACTCTTGTTATCTTCTACGCACAAATAAGCATTATTTTATAATTAAATATATATTTTGCACATTTATTTTTAAAAAAGTAAAGAAAATTTCTCTTAATAATTTTAAAAACTTAATATTGGTTTTAATTAATTAATTATTATTATTAAAATAATTATTGCATTTCATTTTTCTTTTGCAAGTGAACAAGTTTTGCATCGAAAAACATGACTTATTAGCAGTGGGGACCCGCTTTTGTAAAAAAGGGGAAAAAAGGGGCCCAAAATTTTAGAAGTTATGGGTCCCAGGGACCCAGGATTTTTCAAGTCCAGCGGCATCACTGTAATTTCACTCATGTTATCTAATGATAGATTAAATAAGCCGAATATTACTATTGAGAAATAGTGGGGATTTAAGTAAAAATATTTGCGAAATTTAAGCATTGTGTTAATTATCTTTAACCGCATTACATCAATTAACATATGTGAAGAAGAATTGCATATTAAATAAATGTATCTGCCCTAAAAAGTACAATACAAATCTCAAGAAATATGGAATACTATTAATATGGAATGGATTAATATTTATTGAAAATTATTTAACTAATAAGAAGCTTTTAACTATATATTACATTTACTTATATAACTCAAACTTTATTTCGAATATCTGAATATCAGCATCCATAAAATTATTTCGAAATAAAAAATAAAAATAAAACGAATTAAAACAATTTCATTGGCTCAAAACACAAAAGCAAAACATTTTATACAATTCAATAATATTTTATATAATACAATCTCTAGGATACAAATACTAATTATGATGTATTTTTTTTTTCCAAACCGTAATAGGAATTAATTTTTTTTATGTGATTTATTATTATTATTATTTTTAAGGGGGGGGGGGTATTTGTTTTTTCTTTTTTTCTTCAATAATACTTAAATTAGTTTCAAATTAAATTTAGACTAAATATATATATATATATATATATATATATATATATATATATATATATATATATATATATATATATATATATATATATATATACATAATACATATAAAAAAATTTCCCCTATTATGAAATCGATTAATAAAATAACAATGTGACTTTTTTTGTAAAAAAAAAAAAAAAAAAAAAAAAAAAAAGGAAATACTTTGTATCAAAAGCGTCTTATAGAATTTTTTTCATAGTGAAAATCACAAGAAATATGGAATATTATGAATATGGAATGGATTAATATTTATTGAAAATTGTTTAATTAATAAGAATTAAAATTTGATTTTAACTATGTATTACATTTACTTATTTAATTCAAACTTTATCCCGAATATCTGAATATCAGTCTCTACACAATTATTTCCAAGTAAAAAATAAAAAATAAAAATTAAACGAATTAAAATAATAAATTAATTCATTGACTCAAAATTCAAAGTTCGAAACATTATTTTTTACAATTCAATAATATTTTATATAGTAAAACCTCTAGGATACAAATACTAATTTTGGTGTAAAAATGTTCCAAATCATGGCAAGAATGGCATATATTTTACAAGAATTATTTTTAAAAAGGGTTTCTTTCTTTCTTTTTCTTATATATATATATATATATATATATAACATATAAATCAATTTCAAATTAGAAAAAAAAAAAAAAAAAAAAATCTTTATCTTACAAGAAATTGACAAAATGATAATGTCACTTAAAAAGTTCTTTTTTTTCTTGTAAACAATTAAACTTTTAAAAAGTAAAATTACTTTGTTTTAGAAGTGCTCTGAATAGAATTTTTTCCCAGTACAAATCTCAAGAAAATCATCATTGAAAATTTTCTGGTCAACAACATCCTCTTTCACTCATCTCCCCCAGCTGACTTTAAAATGTTATGAATATTAATGGATTAATATTTATTAAAAATTATTTAACTAATAAAAAGTAAAATTTGATTTTAACTATATATTACTTTACTTAGTAAATTCAAACATTATCCCGAATATCCGAATAACAATCACCATACAATTGTTTCCAAATCGAAAATAAATATTAAAATAAAACAATTTAAAAAAATTATTTGTATCAAACTCAAAATTGCAAAATATTATATAATACAACTCAATAATATTTTATATAATATACTCTCAAGAATACAAATACTAAGTATAGCGTAAAAATTGTGAGAAAAGTTATTTTAGTTCGGGGCAAGATTAATGTCGATTTATGTAAATTATTAAAAAAAAAAAAGTTTTTTTTTTTTTTTTTTTAAACAATAAAATGATATCATATAGAAGTTTTGATTTGAATAGTGTTTTTTAAACAGTTTATATATATATATATTAATACTCTTGCGAAAATGATACAATTATTAATAATGAAAAAGTAATAATAAGTAATCTTACCTTACATTGTTTTTCAATGGGTGCAAAGTACATGCAACGTCAATGGTGATGAAATTTTTAGAGTGCTGTACACTTACACTATTTTAAAAAAGTACGAAGCACGAGCTTACATAGAAAAATACTTAAGATTACAACTAAATATCTAAATAACTCAGGACACAGACAAATAATGTAAACTAAAGGCGGAATTGTTGTTTGGAACTGGATCGGTTGAAAATTAGAAACACGTGTATTTCCGGTTTCTGTGGAGTTTTTTTAATCTTTAAGATTACGACTAAACAGGTAAATAACTCAGGACACAAGCATATAATGTAAAGAGGGAGTTGTTCTTTGACACCGGATGAAAATGAAACGAGAAAAATGAAGCAGGTTGCACTGCACCCCAAGAGCACTTTATGTATACCGTACCGGCTATCGGCTAAAAATTAGAAACACATGCTTTTCCAGTTTCTGTGGAATGGACAATAGATGACTGATTTCGCTACTCTCTTTTCCCTTGGACATAATGTGTTTTGGTAGTATTTCAAATGAGGACTCATGAACTTATATTTACAAAGGCTGTGCAAGCAATAGATTTGCTTGTATTTTCTCCAGAAAGATAGAGATTCAGAAATCTCAGAATTCGGTATAATCAATAAAAAATGTCACACCTGATATTAATTACTACAGTCACACTGGATATATGCAGAGCTCATATTCAGTTAACTTTAACCCCCCCCCCCCCCTGAAATGGCAATTTGTCTTCTTGGGAACACTCATGTTATTGACTAACAGCTTTGAAAGCTGAACACAAACATCTGCGCTTCTCTGAATGACGTTGATTTTCAGGGGCTTATATATTTATATTGATTACATGTGTATTTTTCATTTTGTAACTTGCGGTGGTGTTTGAAGTTTAAAGAGGTTAAGCAGATCAGATCCAGTATAAAAACAGTTTTTAGATATTGGCATTTTTGGATGCTAAAAATTATTGACTTTCCAAAGCGATATAAAAAATTAGCCTATTCTTCTTTCAAAAGCAAAATTTACATAAGTTTCCGTTGCAAACTCTCCTGAAAAATTATTCTTCATAATCTGGCCTATACTATCATTTAATAAATTAATGATAATATAGGTTCTTAAGACCTATATTATCATTAAGAAATTATAGAGTGCTTCAGTTTATTAGAACTAGGAGCACTAATTTATGTATGTGGTAAGGGGCAGTATTATTACAAAAACAATATAATTGTTTATTAAAGTTCTTTTCACCAAAGAGCTGAACGAAAGAAAGAAAAGAAAATCTGATTAGGGGCGCCAGCATTACAAAATTATGGTAATAATTTTTTGAAAGTTATTTTTCTGTGGCGTTGAAAAAAAAAAAAAAAAAAAAAAAAAAAATCTGATCAAGGGCTCTATGTTTACAAAAAGACGATATTAGTTTTTTGAAAGTGTTTTTACATAAACACGGAAAAAAAAATCCGACCAACAGTGTTGGGATTATAAAAATATGATATTTGTTTTGTGAAAGTTATTTTTAAAGAAACACTGAAAAAAAAATCTGACCATCGGCGCCATGATAACAAACACAAGATATTAATATTTTGAAAGTTATTTTTACAAGAGACGCTGAAAAAAGCTGACGAAGGACGCCATAATTACAAAAACCGATATTAGTTTTTTAAAAGTTACTTTTGTAGAGGCGCTGAAAATATCTGTCCAGGGGCGCCACAATTCCAAAAACATGGTATTAGTTTTTTGAAAGTTATCCTTCAAAAGGGCGCAAAAAATATCTAAACAAGGGCAACATGTTCACTTTAAACTGATATTTTTTTTTTTTTAGGTTATTTTAAAGAAGTGCAAACAGGTTTTTTTTTAGAGGTTTTTTACAGAGGAAAGAATCTGACTAAGGGCGCCATGTTTAAGATATTAGTTTTTAAAAGTTATTTTTACAAGAGGTGCTGAAGAAAGATGACAAAGGGCGCCATAATTATAAAAACCGATATTAGTTTTTTAAAAGTTATTTTTGTAGAAGCGCCGAAAAAAGTCTGACCTGGGGCGCCACGATTCCAAAAACATGATATTAGTTTTTAAAAGTTATTTTTAAAGAGGCGCTGAAAAAGATCTAAACAAGGGCGCCATGATTACAAAAACATGATATGTCTATTTTAGGTTATTTTTACTGAGGTGTTGATAAAGTCAGACCAAGGGCGCCATGTTTCCCAAAACACGATAGTAGTTTTTTGAAAGATATTTTTACAAGAGGCGCTGTAAAAAGCTAATCAAGTATGCAGTAATTAGAAAACCGATATTAGTTTTTTAAAAATTATTTTTGTAGAGGCGCCGAAAAAAATCTATCCCAGGGCGCCAGGATTCCAAAAACATAATATTAGTTTTTTGAAAGTTATATTTAAAGAGACGCCGAAAAAGATCTAAACAAGGGCGCCATGATTACAAAAACACAATATAAGTTTATTTTAAGTCCTTTTTTTTTTTTCCCTTACAGAGGTGTTCACAAAATCAGACCAAGGGCACCATGTTTCAAAAAACAGGGTATTAGTTTTTTTAAAGTCATTTTTACAAGTGGCGCTGAAAAAAGTTAGCGAGGAGGCGCGAAAAAAATCTGTCCAAGGGCGCCACGATTCCAAAGAATATATTATTTTTTTAAAACGTTATATATAAAAAGGCGCTGAAAAAGATCTAAACAAGGGCGCTATAATTACAAAAACATGATATAAGTCTATATTAGGTTATTTTTACTGAGGTGTTGATAAAGTCAGACCAAGGGCGCCATGTTTTCCAAAACACGATAGTAGTTTTATGAAAGTTATTTTTTGTAGAAGCGCCGAAAAAAGTCTGACTTGGGGCGCCACGATTCCACAAACATGATATTAGTTTTTAAAAGTTATTTTTAAAGAGGCGCTGAAAAAGATCTAAACAAGGGTGCCATGATTACAAAAACATGCGATATGTCTATTTTAGGTTATTTTTACTGAGGTGTTGATAAAGTCAGACCAAGGGCGCCATATTTCCCAAAACACGATAGTAGTTTTTTGAAATATATTTTTACAAGGGGCGCTGAAAAAAGCTAATCAAGTGCACAGTAATTAGAAAAACCGATATTAGTTTTTTAAAAGTTATTTTTGTAGAGGCGCCGAAAAAAATCTATCCCAGGGCGCCACGATTCCAAAAACATAATATTAGTTTTTTTAAAGTTATATTCAAAGAGGCGCCGAAAAAGATCTAAACAAGGGCGCCATGATTACATTAAAATGATATTAGTTTTTAAAAGTTATTTTTTACAAGAGTTACTGAAGAAAGTTGACCAAAGGCGCCATAATTATAAAAATCGATATTAGTTTTTAAAAGTTATTTTTTACAAGAGGTACTGAAGAAAGTTGACCAAAGGCGCCATAATTATAAAAATCGATATTAGTTTTTTAAAAGTTATTTTTGTAGAAGCGCCGAAAAAAGTCTGACCTAGGGCGCCACGATTCCAAAAACATAATATTAGTTTTTGGAAAGTTATTTTTAAAGAGCGCTAGAAGTGATCTAAGCAAGGGCGCTACAAAACACGACATTAGTTTTATTTGGGGTTTTTTACAGAGGAGTTGAAAAAAATCTAACTAAGGGAGTCATGTTTCCCAAAACAAGATATTAGTTTTTTAAAAGTTATTTTTACAACAGGTGCCAAAAAAACTGAAGAAAGGCGCCATGATTACAAAAACATAATATTATTCTTTTTTAAGTTATCCTTACAGAGGCGCTGAAAAAAAATCTGATAAGGAGCCCGTTATTGCAAAAAGACGATATTAGTTTTTTTTTTTTTAAGTTGTTTTTACATAAAGATGGAAAAAAAATTCACCAAGAGTGCTATGATTATAAAAACTCGATATTAGTTTTTTGAAAGTTATTTTTACAGAAACACCGGAAAAAACCTGACCATGGGTGCCATGATTACAAAAACCGATATTAGTTTTTTAAAAGTTATTTTTTAGAGGCCTCGAAAAAAAATTTGACAAAGGGCGCCACGCTTACAAAAAATTATTACAAAACACGATATTAGTTATTTTTATAGTAATTTTTGTAAAGAACAGATTTTTGAAAAAATCTGAACAAGGTCACCTCTCACAATGTGATCAATTAAAATAAAAATCTTTTCTTTTAAATTGGCATTCCACCTCTTTTTCTCATCGTTTGTATTTTCACAAAAAAAGCAGAATAAATATAAAACTACAGTGCAGCCACCTATGGTGCTAAATGTTTGATAAAAATGCTAAATATGTCATTACCTTTAATTTGCCAGATGAAAATTTTTAAAATTTTATGCCTTTCAGGATGCATAACTTAAAACACTCCCTTTAAAAAAAAAAAAAAAAAAAAAAAAAAAAAGGTGACGAGGGGCGCACCGGGCATTTGCCTCGCTGCCCGGTGGGCCAGTACGACCCTGTCCACCTTGGATAAGGCGTACAACATTTTAAGTGTCAACGGCGTGACATCTTTTTTCCCGATCTAACTCACAACTACCATGGGTGGTAAAAAGATGTTCCATGCCAGGAACCAATGACAAACAGCGCACTCTGGCCTCTGAAAAGCATAGCGGAGGGGGAGGTGCGTTACACACGTATTATAGTACATTTTAAAATCCCAATGCATTTAAATAGAAGTACTACATGATTTTCATTTACTTGCAGTAAATTTTTTAAACTTTATACCTAAATAATGCGCATTGTCTGCTGAGAATGATATTTTGCATGAAAAATTATAATGAATGAATCTAAATTTTTATTGGATTATAAAAGTACACATGTTATTAGTTTTCATTCTTATGACTTTTTTAAATGGCAACAATAAAAAGAAAAGTGCAAGGCTCAAAAATAATTAATGTCTTAATAGTGATATGTTCAGAAAAATTTTAGGTCCTTTAAAAGACCTTCACAAAACATTTTATCCCAAAACCGGACCTTTTCGCAAAAGTGTTTGTCTCTTAAATAGACCTTTCACAGAATTTTCCCTTCTTCAAATTGAACTTTTCACAAATTTAATTATATTTAAAAATAAAATCTGGTCTGTAAATAAACAATTGAATTCAACAAAGAACATATTAGCCTTTTTTTATGTGAAGGACATCAATCTGAATTTAAATATCCGAATACATCAATAATTTAAAATTCATAAAATTGTGACTAGAATTTTCACAAATATAAGAAAAATCAATTTCCCAAAAACAGGACTCCGTGAGAAAAGTCTGGACAGACCCCTGCTTAAGGTTGATAAAAAAAGAGTGGTGTGTGAAATTTACAAAGCTATACAGAGTTTAAAAAATGTAGGTGTTTCAAGTTTTGTTCAAATCAGCCAAAAATTGTTGATTTGCATAAAGAATACTCATATATTGGTTTTTATATGACACTTTCTTTAAATATTTCTTAAGAATAATATTTTAGGTCTTTTTTTTTACATGAAGCATAACAGCCATTGATAATAGCATCTATCTCTGTGTTGAATTAGTTATAAGTCAAGCAATTTAGGAGGAGTAGAGTCAAAGATATCATTAGAGTAAATGCAAATGAGTTTGTTTAATTTTGAGGGAACAGAACCTGGTTACAGCAGGGAAAAACTTCACTATAACTTCTGAAAAGAAGTATGTTACCTTATTTAAACACTTTGCCATAAATGAAAAAAAAAAATTGTTAAAAACCCGTAGTAATTATTATTTATTTCCCTGCATGCCCAGATAATGCAGCCAAATACAGTAATTTAATAATCTAATTAATCAAAATTTTAATATTAATTTTTTTTCTCTTGTAACGAATCTATACATACAATGTTTACAATAACCAATGGTGCAGTGAAGGGGGGGGGGGGGTTAACCCCCCCCCCCTGAGCCATGACAAAAATACAGAAATTTCCATTTTTATGAACCGAATCATTTAAAAAAAAAACTAAAATTATAATTTTATTTATTTTGTTCGAAATCTGCCGCTTTATTGAATCAAATTTTATTTAAAAGTTTGACTCGTTTAAGCAGCAGTAATATATTTTATTTTAAAAATGGGGAAATTCACATGGTAACAATATCAGCACAGAGTAAGGAATTTCTTCCTTGCTCTGTGAGTATCAGTATTGAAAACTGGTCGCTCATTTCGGAAAAGGCCGGCATTCATTTATACTATTGGAAGGAGCCGAAGGCTAAAAGGAATAATCATTTCCTGCCCCATCGAAGTTGTCTCAGGTTTTTCAATACTGCACCATTGGGAGGGGGGGGGGGGTCTTAATTAGTTACATCTGTTTCTCGCTCTTTTTTTGGAATCAGGACGGACTCTCTAATACCAGGAAAAACACAAAAACGCATGATCGTATGCTATTGAAGGGACTTAGTGCTAAGGCCTTTTCTTTATTGTGTGTTTCGCTACGACTGATATTAAATCCTCTTCAGAGAAGAAAATTATAAAAAAGATGGATATGAGATCATTTTTTAAAAATCATTCGAATTCCTTCAAGCATTCTTAAAATCCAGGTATGTTTGGAAAGAATATACCGTAATTTCGTGTAGATAACCCGCGGGCTATCTTATAAAAAATACAGATTTTAACTCACTGCGGGTTATCTATTGGCATCCTTATCCCATTGGTTACATTTCTCTGAACAGCTGATCTCCCTCGAAAACGAAACTGATCGAACCCATTCGTTCCCTCTCCTTTTAGCAATCGGCTTCTCTCCACGATTCCTGAACGAAACTTTTTTCACCCGCGCAATTGCTTTTCGCATCGGCTTTGAGCAACGACTCCTGACGACTTGACGCAAATTGTTTCCTCTCTCGCCTTGAAGAAAACTTGATTTTCGTAGTGCTTGCATATGCTTTTAAAGATGGCCGATAAAATGTATCCAAAAAAGCGAAAAAGTTATACAGCAGATTTTAAACTTAAAGTAATTGAGAAAGCGGAAGTGCTGGGGAATCGAGAAGCTGCTAGACAGTTTCAAGTAGATGAAAAATGTGTTCGCCAGTGGAAAAAAGCGAAAGAATTGTTGTCAAGTGTTGACCGATGAAAAAGAGCTAATAGTTTTAGAAATCCATACTGGCCAAATTTAGAAGATAACTTGTTCCAGTGGTTAAAAAAACGAGCGAGAAGAAGGAAGACCGGTATCTACTATCAAGATTAGGCTGAAGGCTAAGGTTATGGCCAAAGAAATGGGAATTACCGATTTTTCCGGCAATAGCAATTGGTGCTATCGATTTATGAAAAGGAAAAAACTCAGTGTGCGTTCCAAAACAACAAAAGGACAGCAACTTCCTCAAGATTGGGAAAAGAAATTTAAGAAGTTTATAGATTTTTATTTCGATTTACGAGCAAAAGAAAAATATGAGAATCACCAAACTATTAACATGGATGAAGTACCCCTGTCTTTTGATTGCCCCCCAAATAAAACTGTTGATTTTAGGATTCATCTATGGTTTCTGTTGCTACAACCGGTCATGAAAATACAAATATGACTGTAGTTCTTGCATGCACTGCCGATGGCTCAAAATTGAAGCCTATGATAATTTTAAAAAGAAAAACAATGCCGAAGGAAAGTTTTCCACCAGACGTCATCGTGAAAGTAAATGAGAAGGGGTGGATGAATCAACAGGTTATGAGAAAATAGCTTGACGAAGTTTGGAGCAAAAGGAAAGGTTCTTTTTTTGATCGGAAAGGGATGTTAATATTAGATTCGATGAACTCCCATAAGGACGAAGACATAAAAAAGATCGCTGAAAAAATGGAGGCCAAATTGGCAGTTATTCCAGGGGAGCTGACAAAAAAGTTACAACCCCTGGATATATCTGTAAATCGCTCCTTCAAAAGCAAGGTTCGTGGGGAGTAGGAAAAGTGGATGTCAAGTGGATTGCATCAGTTCACAAAAAGTGGAAACATTAAAAAAGCATCTTTTTCCGAGGTTGCAAAGTGGGTGAAGAATGCATAGGATGCAATAACTGCTAAAACCATCAAATCAAGATTCCGAAAACCGGGATTAATTCATTACGATGAAGACGTTTATGACAGTGACTCCGAGACTGAAATTTCTTGTTCTGAAAATGACTGCTCGAGTGAAACACTGGACGATGAATTTTTATCCCTTTTTGTGTCTGACACTGATGAGTCTGATTTTGATGGTTTCCTATAATATTGATTTAGCATGTATTTTTACAGGAAAAAAAATACAAATAAAAAGTTTACTGATGCATTTAATCTTTTAATTATTTTTTTTCCCAGTTAATAGGAGGAGGGAGATTTCATTTAGATAAATGCCCATATTTTATTTAATAAAGCGAACAAATTTGCGTCAATAGTGTTTCCTACAGAGGTTTATCATACTTGAAGGTAAGTCAAACAATTTTGTATGAATTAAAAATTTTATTTCATATTTTAATTTCACATTTGCATACTAGTAGTTTTAAATTTTTATTTTGTTTTCCTCATAAAAGGTAGTAGAAGGCCGGCGTTCATCTTGGATTCGTCGCGTTATTTTTAAGTAAATTGTAGCGGTAATTTAAGAAATTACTCTAAATAAAACTTTTTTAACAGTTGCTTAAAACTTTTAGTTTTTAAAAGCATAAAAATATGTTGGAAAAGAAATTTTTTTGCATTGACAATTACGGTGGAAAAAATCCAAGATGGCCGCCACTGGGCCATCATCTCTTAGCCGTCCGAAGATCTTGCTTAAGCCGCGGCTTAGCTAGCGCTACTAATTTTTTTTACAAACAATTTAAAAAGATGCGGCTTATTTACACGAAATTACGGTAATTCGTTTATATTTATGTTTCTGGAAAGATATTAACCGCACCGTGTGAAGGGGGGGGGGGGGAGAAGGCGGTCGCCCGGGCGCAGAGATTTAGGGGGTGCCAAATTTCTAACTATTTTCTACTTACTACTACATTGAAGGGACACCTTTCAGACAATTTTTTTATTTTAAAAACGCCCGAAATAGGCAAGTGGGTAAACGGAAAAAAAGTGACAGGCAAAACAGTTATCAGAAAAAAGGTGACAAACTACAAAAGCGGGAAAAAAGTTTACTGGGGAAAAAAAGAGACAAGGAATTGATTTTGGAGATTCCTTGGTTAAGTATTTAGGGGGGGGGGGGATCGGGGGGAAAATTATAAAAAAGATGGATATGAGATCATTTTTTAAAAATCATTCGAATTCCTTCAAGCATTCTTAAAATCCAGGTATGTTTGGAAAGTATATAATTCGTTTATGTTTCTGGAAAGATATTAACAGCGCCGTGTGAAAGGTGGGGGAGGAAGAGTGACGGATTTAAATTTTGGATATTAAAAATTAGCAGAGATTAAAATCAACTAACGCAATGAAAGCTTTTGCATTTAGTCGCTAAACCTGTAAAAAGTTGCAGCACTGCCAAAAACCACCTTCAACAAGCATGACTCTTTCAAAGATGACTTAAAAATTCTTAACGGATATCATCTTTCATCACAACCAGCTTCACTGACTCCAAAATCTTGAACCTCCATCTGTGAAACTGCACCAGGGATCAGGAACTCGAGGCCAGCATCGCCAAAAATGACTTGAAATTCTTGAGTAAATGTTATTTTTCATCACAACTATCACTGAACCTCCATCAGTGAAACTCCACCCAGCATCAGGAACTGAAGGCCAGCCTCTCCATCAGGTAAGGAGATGTAAGAAGTATATGCCATGAAGCCAGAAAATTTTAAATTTAATTTTTACCTCAAATTTACAAAAAAATTCTAAGTTGCAAAAAAAAAAAAAAAAAATATATATATATATATATATATATATCAAATTTTCTTTAATTTAAATAAAATTCCTAAAATTTTTTTCAAAATTACATTAGATTAACAAAAAATTTTTTAAGGCAACAGAAATTAGCTAAATTTTTCGCCTAAGTTCATAAAAATTTTACAAAAACTCAAAAATTACTATATCGTTTTAAAAATATTTGTTAAACTTAAATAAAACTTATGTAATTTATTTAATAAGCCAAATAAAAATAATTCTTAGCTATAAAATTTATTTAAAAACTGAACAAAATATAACAAATTAACTGCCTCCCCATCGCAAAGCATCGCTGAATACCGGTGGAAGCAGCGTTTACTACGATATCGCTGGACCGTTAAGGGTTAAAAATGGCAAATACAAAAATAAACTAAAGTTTGAGAGACAAATATCTATTAAAAATTTATTTATAAAATGAAAGAAAAATGCTAGATTTAAATTACATTTAACTATTACAAATTAATTTCTATTTTAAAAAAATTTATATACCTCATTCATATATTAAATTAATAAAAGAAAATCAGGTTAGGGACTGGCCCATAACCTTGACGGATTTAAATTTTGGATATTAAAGATTAGCAGAGATTAAAATCAACTAACGCAATGAAAGCTTTTGCATTTAGTCGCTAAACCTGTAAAAAGTTAAGTCTAGAAATTTAAATAACTAAAATACTGTATGTTGATGAAATAAATACAAATAAGTTAAAAACAAAACTAACTTTTATTTAAAAGAAAATAAAGATAAAAGCAATATAATTAACAAAGGCATTTATATCTATTAAACAATTAAAATGGAAAACAAAATAAACAGACTTCATGGCAAAACAACTGTGAAGTAATAAGTTGACTATCTGAAGTATATATTAACATTTCTATCCACAAACACGGCAAGAACATTCAGCAGGAGAAACTTCGTTTAAAGTAAACATCACTATCTTTACTATCCTTTCCTTAAAAACAATAGCCGGTCTGCCGGTCTCAAAACAAACAGAGACGAAGCAGGTGGCTGACTTAAGTCCAACATTAAAACACTTCCTAACAGCTGCCAGCTATCTTGGACATCGGAAGAAGAATGTAACGAAATACAGTAAAACCTCCATTAACGGCCACCTCTGAAGAACGGTCACCTCTAACAACCGCCCACTTTTTCATAGAACGGAATGAATCGTATTGAAATAATATTAGATCGAACCTCCGAATACCGTCACCTCTGAAAACCGGTCACGGCCAGGGAAATCCACTCCGATACGGCCACCAAAAGAAGCCGAGACCCATTGCAAATTGCGGCATTAAAAAAAAATCCTTTGTTTTAGACACCTGTTTTGTCCCCTCCCCTCTCTCCATTGCTGCTACAGTTATAGTGAGGAGCACTTTTTATTCGTCCAATAGTGTGCTCGCTTTTTTCCTCCCCTCTTCCCCTCCACATACTTTTGTGGAGTGGTATTGGAGAAACTCTGTGTACACGTGTATTTATTCTCGCAGTGACGCAAGCCAATTGCGAAAGTAACATAAACAAATTAAAGTACGTTAAATGGAAGTGAGAAACTTCTTTCACTAATTTAAAATATAGTTTGAGATAGAGGTCTGCACGGGCCGGGCCGCGGGCCGGGTTCGGGCCGATTTCCAATAATGGCATTCGGGCCGGGCCGGGCTCGGGCCTTACTTCTGAAGACTCGGGCCGGGCCTAGTCACTAATCTTTCGGGCCGGGCCGGGCTCGGGCCTTAATTTTTTTTTTGGACGGGTCGGGCCTAACTTTTTTTTCCGTACGAAGCCGAGACTGATTCCATTCTTCCTAGTTTTCATGGACCAAAATAATCAGTTCCTATTGAATCTTCCTATATGAAAATCCTTTTCTCGACTTTTTATAAATCAGTAATATTTGGCTTTGTCCAAAAATGTTTGCAAAAAAGGCATATACTTTTAAGCCGTCATTATTCTACAATTAAACATTAGAATTTATTCCTTTTAAAGAATCGTAGATTACCAGGCGTTTTAAAATAGAATTAAACACACACACACACACAAAAAAAAAACATGATTATGACGGAATTTTTTTTAAAACTGAAAATTGAAAGTTTCTTTTAAAGTGTTCATCCATGCAAAATGAATACAACAATACAGGAGAAAAAATATATTAAACATTTACATCTGTTAAGAAAAGAATGTTTTTTTTTTTTTTTTTTTTTTTTTTTTTTCCGTTCCAAAGCGATTTCGTCTTTGGAAATTTTACCATATACTGCTTTTTCGACTTTTTGTCTCCATTACAGGGAATATGGATTAATAATACTAGTGATAACTGAAACATTTACATACAACAAACAAAGATTCATTTAAAAGCGTAAATATCGCAGCCTACGGCACTTCTGCATAAATGGAGATTATAAACATGAAAAAAAAAAGACTAATATAATTTTTTTTGGTCAGAACTCTTCCATAAGATTAAAGATTAATGTTCTGTAGAAATTCACTTGAGCCGGGCCGGGTTCGGGCCGAATTTTAAACTTTTTTCCGAACCGGGCCGAGCTCGGGCCGAAATTTTAACTTTCGGGCCGGGCCGGGTCGGGCCAATATTTTTTTCGTTCGGGCCGGGCCAATATTTCTTTCGTTCGGGCCGGGCTCGGGCCTGGAAATTTCGGCCCGTGCAGACCTCTAGTTTGAGAGTTAACTTTGTTTCTTCGTTTATATTTTTGTACTAGTTTACACGCACAATGTGGACAGCGCCCTGCGAAATGGGCGGTGGCCCCGGGCGCGGAAATTTAGGGGGCGCCAAATTTATACTACCAGCATCATTTTTGGGTTTTTACAAGAAAAAGTTGGGGGAGATGGGGCGCAAAATTGACACTTTGCCCCAGGCGCATTTTCTCTTCACACGCCCTTAAATATGGATATTGAATATTTTTTTACATTTTATTTTTTCACAAATGGCAATAATTTTGAGATTGGCAGTGAAAACGCATCAAATTTGAAAACCTTTATTTAATACTGTCATGTTGATGCCTTCACCCCCTATTTTTTTTATATGGTTCCTCCCTATCTACGCAGTGAAAAAAGCGGTAACTATTTCTGCTTTCGCCAGCCATTTGTCTCTAGTTTTCTAAATCGAACATGAGTAAAATTTATAAAAAGAAATTTTTATCACCCAGTGATAAATTGAAGGTTATTGATGATAGTAAGATAGGCATTAGAGCACGGAAATTAGCAGAAAAATATGGATGCGGAAGAACGCAAATAAATGAAATTTTAAAGAATAAAAAAGTGCACATTGAGAAACATCTTAGAGGCGAAAGCCTAGAAAACAACGTCAAATGTCGCAAAACTGGGAATGAAGTAATTAATGAAATACTATTAGAATAGTTTAGAAATTGCAGATCTAAAAATTTACCGATTTCAGGACCCATTTTTCAAAAAAAAGAACATTGAAAATTGACAAAGAACTTGGTATTAATGATTCCAAAGCTTCTAACGGCTGGTTAGAAAAATTTCGCTTGAATTATATCTTTTTTGAGGTATTTTATTGAATTAAATAGTTTTTGTTATTCTTCTAAACAGTTGAAGCAAAACCTCCATATACCGGTCACCTCTAACAAGCGGCCACTTTTACAAAGTCCCATCGCTGGCCGCTCTTCGGAGGTTTTACTGTACTGCTAGGTGCTAGGCGGTCTCTTGAATAAGTTGGTTAATGAAAAACACTTAACAAAACTGATGAACGGCACACTGACAAGCACGTAAATAAAACAAAACTAAAAATCAAAACATAACTGTTAAACAGAAAAGAGACGAACGTAATCATTTCTTAGCGAAACATTAAGACGAAGAACTATGTTATTGTCTAAGTATTTATACCAGAAGGGAAACTAAAAAGATACTCATTATGCATGCAAAAGGACAGATGAAGCGATGGTCAAATGAGAAACCATCGTGATGAAACGTCATACCGGAAGTGAGCGGCAGACTCAGACAAATGACGCCACCTTGTGGCAGTCAAGAAGAACGTCATTACGGCTTCCGATTGTATACGAGTATGACGGGAAAAGAATGAAAATAAACCGGGAGTTTTAAATAAAGAGATGTTAATAAAGTTAACCAGATTTAATAAAAGGAAACTTATTGAATGAAAAGGTAAAAATGGTATTTTAATAAAAAGTTAAATAATAGACTGTAAAAATTATAATAAATGAATAAACTATTTAAAATAGGATGGATGTAATTAGGTTAATGTGAATAAAGATAGATTGACTATAGAAATGGAGATATGGCCGGAGAGTGGCAAGAACAGGGTGTGACAAATTTCCTGTCAAAGAGGGTGGTCGCCCCGGGCGCAGACATTTAGGGGACGCCAAATTTCTAACTACTTTCTACTTACGACTACTTTCAGACAATTTTTTTTATTTAAAAAACACCCGAAATAGGCAAGTGGGTAAACGGAAAAAAAGTGAACTGCAAAAGCGGAAAAAAAAAGGTACAAGGAATTGATTTTGGGGATTCATTGGTTAAGTATTTAGGGGGGAGGGGGGAATCGGGGTTGGAGCTCTTAATTTAGGTAAATGGGGTTTTTCATGCTGAATTAACTGTTTTGGTTCAATTTTTGGACTTATGATTACCCCCCCCCCCCCCCCAATCTGCCCTAAATTAGATAAACAGGTTTTTATGCCCCCCAATCTGCCCTAAATTAGATAAACAGGTTTTTATGTAGAATTATCCAACATGTGTCATTTTTTAGATTAGGTTCTTTTTCATAAGGATTATATATAGTATATAATGCCTGAATAGTTCTGGGAGTTAAATGGTTAAGGAAAAAGGGGGAAAGGGTAACCTCTCAAATTAAATTAATAGTTTTTTTAAGAAGAATTATCCGATTTGCTTCAAATTTTGGAGATAGGTTCATTATGATAAAACGTATCCCTGATTAGTTATGGGGTTCATTTGCTTTTTATAAAGAGTGGGGGCAAGCAATTATCTCCCCCTCAAATTAGATAAATCAGTTTTTATGCAGAATTATCCGATGTATTTCAAATTTTAGATATAGGTTCTTTTTGATAAGGTGAATTCCTGAATAGTTTTAAGGGTTTAATTGCTAAGTATAGAGGCAAAAACAGAGGATAACCCCCCTTGAAATAAATAGCTTTTTATGAAAGAATTATCTGATTTGATTCAAATTTTGAATGTAGGTTCTTTATGACAAGGCGTATCTCGGATTAGTTATGAGGTTCTTTTGCTAAGTATAAATAGGGAAACAGATGATCACCCCCCCCCCTTAAACTAGATAAATTGTTTTTTATGCATAATTATCTGATATATTTCCAAATTTTTGATATAGATTCTTTCTCATAAAGTGGATCCCTAAATAGTTTTAAGGGCTTAATGGCTAACAAGGAAGGTCTCCATACGGGCATACTCAGAAAAATCTGAAAAAATTACAGAATGTTCTTCTCATATACTTATATATGTTTATAAAGAAAATTTCGGCGGAACCTCCTTATAACGTCCGTAAAAAAATAATAAAAATTTCGTTTATTTGGCGATTTATCTCCGGTTGGCGAAAAAACGAAATTTTGAAAAATACGCTTTTACGCTTCGAATAAAGAAAAAACTTTCTATGTTCAATTTATTTAAATAAGTTTAGTTTAAGTAATTTTAGTTTTGCATTTTTACTTTACTTTAAGTGTAATTTTGTCATATACGTTTATATGTACTTATAACAAAATGAAATTAATATATTTTATCATTTAAAACACAATTTAAATTGATTAAAATTGTTCCAAATTGAAAAATACACTGTTAAAAATCTGCTCCGTTTTGTTGCAACGCACTTCCTTGCTTGTATAGAACACGGTTACTTGGCCGTGAAATGGAGCTTTCTCATTGGTTGGAATAGAGATATTATATACAAGCGGTGGAGTGCGTTGCAACAAAATGCAGCAGATTTTTAACAGTGTATGATACGGTCAATTCACCGCGCTATGGAGCATTCTCATTGGTCAGAAGAGAGATATTCTATAAAAGCGAGTGGAGTGACGTTGCAGTAAATGCTGCAGATTTTTAACAGTGAAGTCAATTAAAATCCATTTTCAGATTCGTTAAAATCGTCTGCTTTTGGCGAGGAAATGCACTGCTCGGCAAATCCCGCGTCGCTTTCAGCTTTTCACGCCAATTATTCCAAACTATTTTATTTTTTTACGTATCTAATAATGTAATTCCGCCGCTAATTTTCACTGCTCCTTTATTACCTACATGAGTAGTTTGATTCGTATTTTTTTCAAAAAATTCTGAGTATGCCCCCAATGGAGACCTTCCTTGTAAGTATAGAGGGGGGACTGGGGATAACCCCCTTAAATTGTATAAATGACTTTTTATGCAGAATTGTCCGATTTGCTTCAAATTTTGTATGTAGGTTCATTATGATATGGCGTATAATGAATATAGTTAAAATAGGGAGGGATGCAGCAATAAATTCAGGGAACCCTTTCGGAGAAGAAGCTTGCTTTCCCCATTTGACGGAGGGAGATGTCTGGTAGATATCGCAGGCGGCTAATCTCTTAAGAAATTTGTCGATCAGGGAGGGGGAGTGCAACTGAACGCAAATAACAAATAAAAACAATTTTTCTTTATTGTTTAATATAATGTAAGAAAGAATTATGTCAGAAAATATTATAACACATTTTACCCTTTCTCAGGGATGAAAGTGCATTAAAGCCATTTTGTAGCAGCTTTGGAGCAGCAAAAATCGAATTTTGGAGCAGTAAAATCGTTTTTTGTAGCAGCAGAAATTGGATTTTGTAGCAGCAAAAAATTAATTTTGCAACAACAAAAGCTGTTTTAGGAGCAGATTGAAATATTCTAATGCTAATAAACTCTTAACAATTATAATAACTGCTATCTTGAAAAAAAATTTTACATTTGAAAGAATAAATACTCAGATTAAATTTCTCCACACATTTTAGACCTTTTGATGAAATTTGCGGTTTTTCGCAATCTTTTAACATAATTCACGCTTTTTCACAATCTTTTGACCCTGTTTGTTCGTTTTTTAACTAGATTTGCGGGGGGGGGGGGTTATGACCTTTTGATGAAATTTGTAAGTTTTCTGAGATCTTTTGACGAAACTCACGAACCTTTTTATAAAATTTTCGGGTTTTTTCACACGATGTTTTAAAGAGATTTTTTTTTTTTCTCCACAATCTTTTGGCTGTATTTTGTTCTTTTTATGAAGTTAGATATCCTTTGACAAAATTCGCATGTTTTTTGTGATTTTTTGATGAAATACGCTTGTTTTTCGGAATCCTTTAAAGAAATTTGAGGGGTTTTTTTTCGCCATCTAATACAGAAATGAACGTTTTTTCATGATCTTTTGACTGTGTTTTATTCTCTTTTTTTATGATATTAACGATTCTTTAGCAAAACTCACGTTTTTCTCGCGATCCTTAATTGAAATTCGAGTGTTTTTCGCGATTTTTCGATAAAATTTGCGTGTTTTTCGCGATCTATATCAAAATTTGCATTATCTATTGTCGAAATTCGCTCTTTTTCACGATCTATTGATGAAATTCGAGTGTTTTAAGCGATATATTGGCGAAATTCAAGTACTCTTTGCGACCTTTCGATAAAAATTTGCGTGTTCATCGCGATTTTTTTGACAAAATTCGAGTGTTTTTTGTGATTTTTTTGACGAAATACGCTTGTTTTTCGGAATCCTTTAGAGAAATTCGCGGTTTTTTAGCGATCTTTTCCAGAAATTGTATTTTTCACGATCTTTTGGCTGTGTTTTGTTCAATCTTTTTTGATATAATAACGATCCTTTAGCAAAATTCGTTTTTTTCTCGCGATCCTTTGTTGAAATTCGAGTGTTTTTCGTGATTTTTCGATAAAAAGTGCATGCTTTTCGCAATCTATAGACAAATTTTTCATGATCTATTAATGAAATTAGAGTGTTTTTCACTATCTATTAGTGAAGTTAGAAAAACGAAATTAGCGATCCTTTGACAAAATTCACGTTTTATTATTTCGAGATCCTTTGACAAAATTCGCGTATGTTTTTTTAAATGCTTCGACAAAATTCGTGATTTTTCCACGATTTTTTGCCGAGAATCACGTTCTTTTCCTTCAGTGTTGAATTCAGGTGTCCCCCCCCCGTAACACTATCGTGTCCCCCGCGGAGCTACAGAAGTCCCTCCCGGAGAAAAGTGTCTGAATTCAACACTGTTTTCCCTTGCGTTCTGTTCATGTTTTGACGAAGCAGAAATTTTTTTTGACAAAATTCGATTTCTTTTTAATTGTTTCACAAATATGTAGCGGATATTCATACGCGCTTTCATTCTGTTTTCGGTTTTGCCGTCTATCGGCAGGATTCGTCGAGGAGCAAAATAATTCACCATTGACACGGGAAAGACCCAGAACAGTAAGATAATTTACAGAAAATATGTACAATGCATAAGACAGGGGCGATTCTGGGTGAAACTTTATTTTCGGAAATTGACATCGCATTTTCGGAAATCAGTGGCGAGAGAAAGGGGGGGGGGATACCGCGGGTTATCACCCCCCCCCGGTAAGGGGGATATTCAGACGAAATTTGCTTTTTCCCCGATCTTCAGATGAAATCAGCGCTTTATCTGCGATATTTGAGCAAAATCGGCGAATTATTGTGATCTTTTGACGAAATCGGCGGTTTTTTTGCGACCTTTTGACGAAATTGGCGTTTTTTCGAGGTTTTTTTTAATGAAATCGGCGTTTTTTTCGACGATCTTTAGACAAAATTGGCATTTTTACGCGATCTTTTCTTGAAAACGGCGTTTTATCCTGGCGACCTTTTGACGAAATCGGCGTTTTTCCATGCTTTTTAAATGAAATCGACGTTTTTTCCACGATCTTTAGACAAAATTGGCATTTTTACGCATTCTTTTTTCGAAAACGGCGTTTTATCCCCGTGATCTTTTGACGAAATCGGCGTTTTTTCCGTGATCTTTTGATGAAATCGGATTTTTTTTTTCAATGATCTTTTGGCAAAATATTTTTAAGCGATCTTTTATCGAAAACGGCGCTCTTTCCCGCGATCTTTTGACGAAATCGGCGTTATATCCGCAATCTTTAGGCGAGATCGACGTTTTCCCGCAGTCTTCAGACGTAATCAGTTTTTTTATCTACGATATTTGGTGAAATTGCTGTTTTTCGCAATCCGCAGAGAAAATACGCATTTTTAAGCGATCTTTTGACAAAGTTCGTTGACAAAAACATTGACGAGATCGTCGTTTTTCCACGAAATATTGACGAAATGTGTGCTTTTTCAGCGATCCTTTTACGAAGTTTGCATTTCCCCCCAACTGCTTTTTCCGCGCGCAAAACCGCACAAGTTGGCAAATATGTGGAACTGATAACCCAATTTCAAATTTTCGAAAGAGGATGCCTTAAATTTTCGGAAATTTCGGACGAGTATCATCCCTGACATAGGAGGCGAACTGCAATTAATTGGGAATAAACATATTACGGCAGCTCCATTCGTCTCCCCCAACGCGCGCGGTGTACGTCACATGACGTCCCGCTCCGAACTCTGCAATCGGTCGCAATGAAAATGAACGTAGGATGACTCGAGGGAAAAACAACTTGCGGTCGTTTGCGGAGCCACGATAAAACTCCACAAAACATCGCGTGTTTTTCGTGACCGAATGCGCATGTTTTTCGCAATTTTTCGGCGAAATTTGCGCGTTTTTCGAGATCTTTTCAATGTTACTTTGTTTTTTGACGAAATTAACAGCCTGAAAAAAGTTGTTTGTTGTTGTTCCCTGGATCGGCGAAATCGCGCTAAATTTCGTTTTGGCACTAAGTGCCTTTTGGCGCAGGTTTGGCGCAAAATTGAAAAAAATAGCTGTTTTGTAGCAGTTTGGCGCAGAAAAGCGGTTTCGGCGCAGTCTGGCGCAAGTCTTACATCCCTGCTTTCTCTTATGATGATTAATTTCCATTCATTTTGCATTTAAAACTGGTTTATTTATTTATTTTTTTTTTATTTGTGAAAAAATTAATATGCTAAATTATTTGTTGTCTAATTGTTGTTTTAATTTATGCCAAATATTTATCATTTTAAACTGGATTTTTACTAATTAATGTCCTATATTACACATCACGAAATATAATATAAAACATTTAAAAAATATAGGTTAGAAAATTTTAATGTACAAATTATGTCATGAACGAATGAACTAGTGAATTCATTAATTTGTAGTAGAAAAAATAGTTTTTTATTACAAGCTTATGTTAGTAATTAGAAAGTTAATTGTTTAAAAACCTGTAGTTCTTGATAGATCTTCAGGTTTTAATGTTTAAAAATTTAAAAAACAGATCAGGGGTGATTCTGGATGAATTTTTTTTTTCGGAAATTCGCATCGCATTTTCGGAAATCGGCGGGGGGGGGGGGTCGTGAGTCCCCCCCCCCTCCAGCGATCTTCGGATAAAATCGGCGTTTTCCCGCTATCTTCAGACGAAATCAGCAATATTTTAGCAAAATCGGCGATTTATTGCGATCTTTTGTCGAAATCGGCGGTTTTCCGCGATCTTTTGACAAAATCGGCATTTTCCCATTTTTTTTAAGTGAAATCATCGTTTTTTCGACGATCTTTAGACTAAATTTGCATTGTTACGCGATTTTTGCTCGAAAACGCCGTTTTATTCCCGCGATCTTTTGACGAAATCGGCGTTTTTTCCGTGATTTTCAGATGAAATCTGTGTATTTTTTAATATTAGTAGTAGGAAAAGGACAGTACGGGGACAGCAGGCGGCACTGCGGCACCGTGCCGCCTGCTGTGCCGCCTGCGGTGCCTCCGGCTGTCCCGCCTCACCCAGTGCCACCGCCACCACCATCCCCTCCTGTGGTGCCCCCTGCACCCACCATGCATCCCCCTCCACGAACGCCCCCTAGTGGAAAAAAGGAACATTCTATTATAACAGAGAGGTGATCAACCTTCCCTAATTAAAAATATTATCAATCACATCTCAACTCGGAATCATACTATATGATGAAGATTAAATTTATATTTGAATTTTGAACAACCGTAATTTTAATGAGTATTATTAATTAAGCGAAACACTGGAAAAATCTCAGTTTTTAACCATTTTATTTAGATTTCTTCAACTACAAGATGAGATTATCAATTTAACTCAAGAAAGTTAAACATATATTTGAATTTTGCTTCATAGACATCTTAATGAGTAGTATTAATTAAGTAAAAACAATAGAAAATATCCAGTTTTATAGAAAAAGACTGATTTCTTACGATTTTTATCAACTATATGATCAATGTAACGACTTAAAAGTTGAAAGTTAAACATGTATCCTAGTTTTTCAACAGCTATAGTCTTAATGGGTATCGTTAATTAAGTAAAAAAACAATGGAAAATATCAAGTTTTATGGAAAAAGACTGATCTCTTACGATTTTTATCAACTTAAGAGAGAAAACTTAAACATACATTTCAGTTTTTCAACAGCTATAACCTTAATGAGCATTCATAATTAAGTAAAAAACAATGGAAAATATCGATTTTTATAGAAAAAGGCTGATTTCTTACGATTTTTATCAACTGCAACATCAGTGTATCGACTTACAAGTTGAAAGTTAAACATGCATTCTAGTTTTTCAACAGCTATAATCTTAATGAGTATCGTTAATTAAGTAAAAAACAATGGAAAATATCAAGTTTTATAGAAAAAGACTGATTTCTTACGATTTTTTCAACTCAAACTTCAGACTATCAATTTGGTAGAAAGAAATTTAAGCATGCATTCGAGTTTTAGACAACCATTTCCTTCATGAACATTATTAATTAAGCAAAACAACAGAAAATATTAAATTTTTAACTGATTTCTTCATATTTATTTATTTTTTTATATATATATATATACATAAAATCAGAATACACAACTTAAAATAGAAATTTAAACATATTTTTTAATTTTTGAACAGTCGTTACCTCAAAGAATTTCAATAATTGAACAATTAACAAAGGAAACTAATGATTTTTTAACGAAAAAAGACGAATTAAACGAATTTGGTTAACTTTTACTCTAAATGGAAATTTCATCATACTTTTATATACTAACTAAGTAGAATTTTAATGCATAAACGAACACATTTCAGTAAATATTCAACGCACACGCAAATATGAAAACAACACCTGCTTCTTGTGACGTCATATTGAAACCAAAAGTTATTCCTCCGAAGTCCCTCACCATACCTTTTCACCCCCATCTCCCCCAATTTTTTACCTTAGGTAGGGAAATGGACAATGCAATGACCTCTCATTCTTGTATATTTAGAAGTCTGGGAGAAAAAAACAGACATTTTATACACTCCAATTTCATAACAGTTACCGCAATATCCCAAAATTTGAATTTTGGAAGACATAATCAGTATAATTAATTAAACAAAATAATAAAAATATTATTTTTTAAGGTGAAAAGGTGAATTTAAGCGAATTTGATTAGTTTTACAATAGTCTTTTGAACAACAACTTGGAAATATAGATTTCTAACAGAAGAATTAAACGTATATTTTAATTTTAACAACAAAAACTTAACAAGTATCATTAATTCAACAAAAATAAATATCAATTTTAAAGAAAAGACGAATTTGAATAATTTTACACTAGTATTTTCAAAAGCAACATAGAAATATCAATACTTATTCACATATTTCACTTATTCACTGTATTCAGTACTATATTTAATAAATATGGATACAATTTAAGAATTTTCTAATCTATAATTAAATATTAGCTGTATATTTAATGTTACCCATGTTTTCAACATTAGTTCACAATCGTGAATTTTGTATTTTAAATACCATGTATTCAGGTTCAGATTATTTTCACTTGAAATCATACAGAATTTTTTAACAGAGTTTGTTTTTGAAATCATTGAAGCAACTGTATTTAATATTTTTAACACCAATTTTCTAAGATTTTCTAACATTTTCCGATTATACATTCTTCAGAAGTACATTTCTAAATGTTACAATCACTTTACATATCGAAAAGATATCATTGAAGCAACTGTATTTAATATTTTTAATACCAATTTTCTAAGATTTTTTTACATTTTCCGGTTATACATTCCTCAAAAGTTATTATTACGTATTCTAAACAATAGAAAATATTAATTTTAAGAATAAAAAGACGAATTTAAACAAATTTTATTAGTTTTACACTATTTTTTCTCACCTCCAACACGGATATATCAATTTTAACAGAAGAATTAAACGTATATTTTAGTTTTTAACAACAAAAATGTAATAAGTATCATTAATTAAACAAAAATAAATATCAATTTTCAAGAAAAGACAATTTTTTACACAAATTTTCAACTTTGAAATACATTTGCTTACATATATTGTTACAGTATATTACTAAACTTAAACTTTTTAAAAAGTTTGAATGTCTTTACAAAGGTTCATACTTATATTTTTCACGTCTTGACTGCATTCGAAATCTTACAACAAAAGTATACTTTTATTATTATTATTATTATTATTCTAGAAAACCTAAAAAATCGTTTCTTGCTGCTTTAGACACTTGACATATTAAAACTACTCTACCCATATAATTAATCAAATTAGGACATGATTCATCTTACACTTCAAAATTTCTGAATTTTTACAATACTTATTTTCATCAAACTTTATTCTTGATCCTATATATTTTAATAGCACAGAATTTTAACATCTGTTTTTATCTACTTATCAAAAAATTATTAAAACACCCAACAACATTTTCCAAATATGAATATTATCTTTACAAATTTAATAATGCAAAACATACACGAATACAAAGTTTAATTTTTACAAACATTTCATATTTCAAATCAAACTATTCGAAATTTTCACAACATAAGAGCAAACATTAAACGAACTTTTTAACATTAATATTGCTTACATCTTTTCATCATAACTTTTAACTATGATAATTATCCATTTTTAGGTTGATTGTCGAAAAACTGTAACTGAAATTACATAAACTTAATGTAAAAAACCATGTTCTCACACAATTTCTTGAAATTCAACAAAGAATTGACTATTAATCCAATACTTATCTACTTCAATCTCGACTTTCGATAGTATATAGATATTGCATCATTACATACTTACAACTCTTTTCAAACGTTTATCAGAAAATCAAGTCAATCAAAGTCTAGTAGTTATTACATACCTGTTCCTCAGAAATATTACTATCATATGAAACAGTAAAGAAAATTGATATTTAATATTTAATAATTTCATACGTGAAATTACTGCTGAATAAGAATACTAATAATCAAAAAAATCAACTGTTGGACAAAAAATAGTACAGATTACCGAAAATTCAAATAATTTTTTCTACAAAAATTACAAAAATTAACAAATGAATGACAAGTTAGAGAAATAACTAAAAAAAAAAAAATAATAATGAACATATTTACAAATTTATTAAAATCACACCTTTTTCTGGATTACAAACCACAATTTCTTGAAAAATTTAACACCGAATTTGTAAGATTTTAATCCTAGTATTACATACACTCAATAAATATTCAAAATTAACAAAAAAAATAATTTTTTAGTCTCATCAATAAGCAGAAATTCTATATTAAAAGAATATTTTCATAGTAGTACTTATAAAAATGAGAGTTTACAAACTGATTTTCATAATTTTATCACATTTAAACTTAATATTTTACATAAAACATTATTTAATCAAATTTTATGCTTTCTAATTCAGTAAAATTCAATACTTTTTTAGTTTTTAAACCAATACCACAATATTTATTTACATCAAACTTGATTCTTCACCTTTTATATTTCCACATTACACACGTGAGATAAATACTAACTTGGATCAGGAGTTGAAGTCCATTCGATTTTCATCATGTACGCATTGCTCCTACACGAAATTTCTTACTGCTATAATCATCTAATGTATTAAAACTAATCTACTCATATTTTTAATCATTTCATCAGATGTTTCATCTCGCACTTCTGTATTATCGTGCATCAAGTTGCTTAAAATATAAATACTATCTTTATAGTTTTAATGATATATAGTATACATGGTTTATCTTGAGTTAGCACTTCCATAGTATTAATCAAATTATATGTTTCATCTTGCACTTGATCTTAATGATTTCATCTTGCATCTGAATTATCGTCCATCGAGTTTTTTTTAAAATAATAATATATTTATAGTTTTTGATTATACATAGCATGTACGAATACAATCTTTAATTTTAACATTTCATATTTCAAATAACCTATTTCCGAAACCAAGCTATGTGAATTTTACCACAATGCTTATTATCATAGAATAATTTGTGTTTCACACTTTTCTAAAAATTATCAGATATGTACCCCTCAGAGAAATTACTATCATATGAATAAATGAAGAAAATTTAATTTATATTAAATGTACACGAAATTGATTGCAATATACATGTATTTAATAAAAATAAATAAATAAGCGATTATTTATACATTAAACCTTTACTAAATATATATTTCTTTCATTATACAGATGTTTCAACAAGATGAACCAAAACAGCAACAAACTTCAGAAATTAATGATCCGAATGATTCATCCCTAGCACATGTAGCGTTAACGAATAACAAATATGTGAGTACTTATATGAGAAATACTAGAATTCGTATATGAAACGTAATTAGAGTAAATACAAAATGATTTGTCTTACTACCTACACTTTAACAAGTGCTTTTTACCTATATTATTGAAGAGAATCCTAACTGTGTCCATTTATTTCTATTACAGATGTGCTCTATTTGTTACAAACACTTCTTAAGTAAATGGAATTTAATAGAACATACAAAAATCTATACAGGCGAAAAACCTTACACTTGGAAAGATTACCATAAATGCTGTTTTCAAGGAGACGTGAATCAAAAATGCACACATCATCATATAAAGCATCGTCAGATATATGTAAACTTAGCGAAGATATTCAAAAATTAGTCAGACTTTTGAAGAATTTAGAAATAAAGGAAGATATTTAGGCTATTTATCCATCATATTTTCACAACACTTACCACAATATCTCAAACTTAAAATTTGGAAGACATACACACTGCTGAAAAGTAATTTTGTGATTCTTCTAATCAGTATGAATGTATAGATATTATTTTGCAGTGTATTCTTTAAATGCTCACATTAAATATTCTTTTATATGCATATATCGTTGTGTTTATTTTTCTAATACCTATTACATTAATGAAATACATAACATTTTAAGTGAAATAACACTCTCACAACTTAAAAAATGCATAAGAACATACAAAAAATAAGCAGATGTATGAAAAAATATGCATGTTTACAAAATAATTTCATTGTTTTCTAGAAATATTAACAAAAAATATTTACAATATGAAAAAATTGCAAAAGTGAAAAGAAAAAACACAAATGTAAAAACAAAAACCACAAAGTGAAAAACTCATAACAAAGTTTTTGAAAAAAATATTTACAACAAATTTTTTTTTTACAAAAACCAAAACTTACAAAAATATTTTTTTCAAAAATTTTTTTTTTCAAAAACATTTTTTACAAAATTTTTTTTTTTCAAAATAAGTTTTTACAAAAGTAAAAAAAAGAAAATCACAACGTTAAAAAAATGAAAAATTTTTGCTAAAAAAAAATGTAAAAAAATTGCAAAAAAAGTTGCAAAAATTTCAAAAAAAGTTATGAAAAAAGCTTCAAAAATTTCGTTGGTTTTAATGCAGTATGCAATGGCGAAACCATTGTATTTGCTATTAAAAACAACAAAATTTTTGAGACTTTTTTCATAACTTTTTTTGAAATTTTTGCAACTTTTTTTGCAATTTTTTTACATTTTTTTTTAGCAAAAATTTTTCATTTTTTTAACGTTGTGATTTTCTTTTTTTTACTTTTGTAAAAACTTATTTTGAAAAAAAAAATTTTTGTAAAAAATGTTTTTGAAAAAAAAAATTTTTGAAAAAAATATTTTTGTAAGTTTTGGTTTTTGTAAAAAAAAAATTTGTTGTAAATATTTTTTTCAAAAACTTTGTTATGAGTTTTTCACTTTGTGGTTTTTGTTTTTACATTTGTGTTTTTTCTTTTCACTTTTGCAATTTTTTCATATTGTAAATATTTTTTGTTAATATTTCTAGAAAACAATGAAATTATTTTGTAAACATGCATATTTTTTCATACATCTGCTTATTTTTTGTATGTTCTTATGCATTTTTTAAGTTGTGAGAGTGTTATTTCACTTAAAATGTTATGTATTTCATTAATGTAATAGGTATTAGAAAAATAAACACAACGATATATGCATATAAAAGAATATTTAATGTGAGCATTTAAAGAATACACTGCAAAATAATATCTATACATTCATACTGATTAGAAGAATCACAAAATTACTTTTCAGCAGTGTGTATGTCTTCCAAATTTTAAGTTTGAGATATTGTGGTAAGTGTTGTGAAAATATGATGGATAAATAGCCTAAATATCTTCCTTTATTTCTAAATTCTTCAAAAGTCTGACTAATTTTTGAATATCTTCGCTAAGTTTACATATATCTGACGATGCTTTATATGATGATGTGTGCATTTTTGATTCACGTCTCCTTGAAAACAGCATTTATGGTAATCTTTCCAAGTGTAAGGTTTTTCGCCTGTATAGATTTTTGTATGTTCTATTAAATTCCATTTACTTAAGAAGTGTTTGTAACAAATAGAGCACATCTGTAATAGAAATAAATGGACACAGTTAGGATTCTCTTCAATAATATAGGTAAAAAGCACTTGTTAAAGTGTAGGTAGTAAGACAAATCATTTTGTATTTACTCTAATTACGTTTCATATACGAATTCTAGTATTTCTCATATAAGTACTCACATATTTGTTATTCGTTAACGCTACATGTGCTAGGGATGAATCATTCGGATCATTAATTTCTGAAGTTTGTTGCTGTTTTGGTTCATCTTGTTGAAACATCTGTATAATGAAAGAAATATATATTTAGTAAAGGTTTAATGTATAAATAATCGCTTATTTATTTATTTTTATTAAATACATGTATATTGCAATCAATTTCGTGTACATTTAATATAAATTAAATTTTCTTCATTTATTCATATGATAGTAATTTCTCTGAGGGGTACATATCTGATAATTTTTAGAAAAGTGTGAAACACAAATTATTCTATGATAATAAGCATTGTGGTAAAATTCACATAGCTTGGTTTCGGAAATAGGTTATTTGAAATATGAAATGTTAAAATTAAAGATTGTATTCGTACATGCTATGTATAATCAAAAACTATAAATATATTATTATTTAAAAAAAAACTCGATGGACGATAATTCAGATGCAAGATGAAATCATTAAGATCAAGTGCAAGATGAAACATATAATTTGATTAATACTATGGAAGTGCTAACTCAAGATAAACCATGTATACTATATATCATTAAAACTATAAAGATAGTATTTATATTTTAAGCAACTTGATGCACGATAATACAGAAGTGCGAGATGAAACATCTGATGAAATGATTAAAAATATGAGTAGATTAGTTTTAATACATTAGATGATTATAGCAGTAAGAAATTTCGTGTAGGAGCAATGCGTACATGATGAAAATCGAATGGACTTCAACTCCTGATCCAAGTTAGTATTTATCTCACGTGTGTAATGTGGAAATATAAAAGGTGAAGAATCAAGTTTGATGTAAATAAATATTGTGGTATTGGTTTAAAAACTAAAAAAGTATTGAATTTTACTGAATTAGAAAGCATAAAATTTGATTAAATAATGTTTTATGTAAAATATTAAGTTTAAATGTGATAAAATTATGAAAATCAGTTTGTAAACTCTCATTTTTATAAGTACTACTATGAAAATATTCTTTTAATATAGAATTTCTGCTTATTGATGAGACTAAAAAATTATTTTTTTTGTTAATTTTGAATATTTATTGAGTGTATGTAATACTAGGATTAAAATCTTACAAATTCGGTGTTAAATTTTTCAAGAAATTGTGGTTTGTAATCCAGAAAAAGGTGTGATTTTAATAAATTTGTAAATATGTTCATTATTATTTTTTTTTTTTAGTTATTTCTCTAACTTGTCATTCATTTGTTAATTTTTGTAATTTTTGTAGAAAAAATTATTTGAATTTTCGGTAATCTGTACTATTTTTTGTCCAACAGTTGATTTTTTTGATTATTAGTATTCTTATTCAGCAGTAATTTCACGTATGAAATTATTAAATATTAAATATCAATTTTCTTTACTGTTTCATATGATAGTAATATTTCTGAGGAACAGGTATGTAATAACTACTAGACTTTGATTGACTTGATTTTCTGATAAACGTTTGAAAAGAGTTGTAAGTATGTAATGATGCAATATCTATATACTATCGAAAGTCGAGATTGAAGTAGATAAGTATTGGATTAATAGTCAATTCTTTGTTGAATTTCAAGAAATTGTGTGAGAACATGGTTTTTTACATTAAGTTTATGTAATTTCAGTTACAGTTTTTCGACAATCAACCTAAAAATGGATAATTATCATAGTTAAAAGTTATGATGAAAAGATGTAAGCAATATTAATGTTAAAAAGTTCGTTTAATGTTTGCTCTTATGTTGTGAAAATTTCGAATAGTTTGATTTGAAATATGAAATGTTTGTAAAAATTAAACTTTGTATTCGTGTATGTTTTGCATTATTAAATTTGTAAAGATAATATTCATATTTGGAAAATGTTGTTGGGTGTTTTAATAATTTTTTGATAAGTAGATAAAAACAGATGTTAAAATTCTGTGCTATTAAAATATATAGGATCAAGAATAAAGTTTGATGAAAATAAGTATTGTAAAAATTCAGAAATTTTGAAGTGTAAGATGAATCATGTCCTAATTTGATTAATTATATGGGTAGAGTAGTTTTAATATGTCAAGTGTCTAAAGCAGCAAGAAACGATTTTTTAGGTTTTCTAGAATAATAATAATAATAATAATAAAAGTATACTTTTGTTGTAAGATTTCGAATGCAGTCAAGACGTGAAAAATATAAGTATGAACCTTTGTAAAGACATTCAAACTTTTTAAAAAGTTTAAGTTTAGTAATATACTGTAACAATATATGTAAGCAAATGTATTTCAAAGTTGAAAATTTGTGTAAAAAATTGTCTTTTCTTGAAAATTGATATTTATTTTTGTTTAATTAATGATACTTATTACATTTTTGTTGTTAAAAACTAAAATATACGTTTAATTCTTCTGTTAAAATTGATATATCCGTGTTGGAGGTGAGAAAAAATAGTGTAAAACTAATAAAATTTGTTTAAATTCGTCTTTTTATTCTTAAAATTAATATTTTCTATTGTTTAGAATACGTAATAATAACTTTTGAGGAATGTATAACCGGAAAATGTAAAAAAATCTTAGAAAATTGGTATTAAAAATATTAAATACAGTTGCTTCAATGATATCTTTTCGATATGTAAAGTGATTGTAACATTTAGAAATGTACTTCTGAAGAATGTATAATCGGAAAATGTTAGAAAATCTTAGAAAATTGGTGTTAAAAATATTAAATACAGTTGCTTCAATGATTTCAAAAACAAACTCTGTTAAAAAATTCTGTATGATTTCAAGTGAAAATAATCTGAACCTGAATACATGGTATTTAAAATACAAAATTCACGATTGTGAACTAATGTTGAAAACATGGGTAACATTAAATATACAGCTAATATTTAATTATAGATTAGAAAATTCTTAAATTGTATCCATATTTATTAAATATAGTACTGAATACAGTGAATAAGTGAAATATGTGAATAAGTATTGATATTTCTATGTTGCTTTTGAAAATACTAGTGTAAAATTATTCAAATTCGTCTTTTCTTTAAAATTGATATTTATTTTTGTTGAATTAATGATACTTGTTAAGTTTTTGTTGTTAAAATTAAAATATACGTTTAATTCTTCTGTTAGAAATCTATATTTCCAAGTTGTTGTTCAAAAGACTATTGTAAAACTAATCAAATTCGCTTAAATTCACCTTTTCACCTTAAAAAATAATATTTTTATTATTTTGTTTAATTAATTATACTGATTATGTCTTCCAAAATTCAAATTTTGGGATATTGCGGTAACTGTTATGAAATTGGAGTGTATAAAATGTCTGTTTTTTTCTCCCAGACTTCTAAATATACAAGAATGAGAGGTCATTGCATTGTCCATTTCCCTACCTAAGGTAAAAAATTGGGGGAGATGGGGGTGAAAAGGTATGGTGAGGGACTTCGGAGGAATAACTTTTGGTTTCAATATGACGTCACAAGAAGCAGGTGTTGTTTTCATATTTGCGTGTGCGTTGAATATTTACTGAAATGTGTTCGTTTATGCATTAAAATTCTACTTAGTTAGTATATAAAAGTATGATGAAATTTCCATTTAGAGTAAAAGTTAACCAAATTCGTTTAATTCGTCTTTTTTCGTTAAAAAATCATTAGTTTCCTTTGTTAATTGTTCAATTATTGAAATTCTTTGAGGTAACGACTGTTCAAAAATTAAAAAATATGTTTAAATTTCTATTTTAAGTTGTGTATTCTGATTTTATGTATATATATATATATAAAAAAATAAATAAATATGAAGAAATCAGTTAAAAATTTAATATTTTCTGTTGTTTTGCTTAATTAATAATGTTCATGAAGGAAATGGTTGTCTAAAACTCGAATGCATGCTTAAATTTCTTTCTACCAAATTGATAGTCTGAAGTTTGAGTTGAAAAAATCGTAAGAAATCAGTCTTTTTCTATAAAACTTGATATTTTCCATTGTTTTTTACTTAATTAACGATACTCATTAAGATTATAGCTGTTGAAAAACTAGAATGCATGTTTAACTTTCAACTTGTAAGTCGATACACTGATGTTGCAGTTGATAAAAATCGTAAGAAATCAGCCTTTTTCTATAAAAATCGATATTTTCCATTGTTTTTTACTTAATTATGAATGCTCATTAAGGTTATAGCTGTTGAAAAACTGAAATGTATGTTTAAGTTTTCTCTCTTAAGTTGATAAAAATCGTAAGAGATCAGTCTTTTTCCATAAAACTTGATATTTTCCATTGTTTTTTTACTTAATTAACGATACTCATTAAGACTATAGCTGTTGAAAAACTAGGATACATGTTTAACTTTCAACTTTTAAGTCGTTACATTGATCATATAGTTGATAAAAATCGTAAGAAATCAGTCTTTTTCTATAAAACTGGATATTTTCTATTGTTTTTACTTAATTAATACTACTCATTAAGATGTCTATGAAGCAAAATTCAAATATATGTTTAACTTTCTTGAGTTAAATTGATAATCTCATCTTGTAGTTGAAGAAATCTAAATAAAATGGTTAAAAACTGAGATTTTTCCAGTGTTTCGCTTAATTAATAATACTCATTAAAATTACGGTTGTTCAAAATTCAAATATAAATTTAATCTTCATCATATAGTATGATTCCGAGTTGAGATGTGATTGATAATATTTTTAATTAGGGAAGGTTGATCACCTCTCTGTTATAATAGAATGTTCCTTTTTTCCACTAGGGGGCGTTCGTGGAGGGGGATGCATGGTGGGTGCAGGGGGCACCACAGGAGGGGATGGTGGTGGCGGTGGCACTGGGTGAGGCGGGACAGCCGGAGGCACCGCAGGCGGCACAGCAGGCGGCACGGTGCCGCAGTGCCGCCTGCTGTCCCCGTACTGTCCTTTTCCTACTACTAATATTCTTTTGACAAAATATTTTTAAGCGATCTTTTATCGAGAACGGCGTTTTTTCCCGCGATCTTTTAACGAAATCGGCGTTATATCGACAATCTTTAGACGAAATCGTCGTTTTCCCACGGGGGGGGGGGTTCGTGAGTCCCCCCCCCCCTCCAGCGATCTTCGGATAAAATCGGCGTTTTCCCGCTATCTTCAGACGAAATCAGCAATATTTTAGCAAAATCGGCGATTTATTGCGATCTTTTGTCGAAATCGGCGGTTTTCCGCGATCTTTTGACAAAATCGGCATTTTCCCATGTTTTTTTAAGTGAAATCATCGTTTTTTCGACGATCTTTAGACTAAATTTGCATTGTTACGCGATTTTTGCTCTAAAACGCCGTTTTATTCCCGCGATCTTTTGACGAAATCGGCGTTTTTTCCGTGATTTTCTGATGAAATCTGTGTATTTTTTAATATTCTTTTGACAAAATATTTTTAAGCGATCTTTTATCGAGAACGGCGTTTTTTCCCGCGATCTTTTAACGAAATCGGCGTTATATCGGCAATCTTTAGACGAAATCGTCGTTTTCCCACGGGGGGGGTTCGTGAGTCCCCCCCCTCCAGCGATCTTCGGATAAAATCGGCGTTTTCCCGCTATCTTCAGACGAAATCAGCAATATTTTAGCAAAATCGGCGATTTATTGCGATCTTTTGTCGAAATCGGCGGTTTTCCGCGATCTTTTGACAAAATCGGCATTTTCCCATTTTTTTAAAGTGAAATCATCGTTTTTTCGACGATCTTTAGACTAAATTTGCATTGTTACGCGATTTTTGCTCGAAAACGCCGTTTTATTCCCGCGATCTTTTGACGAAATCGGCGTTTTTTCCGTGATTTTCTGATGAAATCTGTGTATTTTTTAATATTCTTTTGACAAAATATTTTTAAGCGATCTTTTATCGAGAACGGCGTTTTTTCCCGCGATCTTTTAACGAAATCGGCGTTATATCGGCAATCTTTAGACGAAATCGTCGTTTTCCCACGGGGGGGGTTCGTGAGTCCCCCCCCTCCAGCGATCTTCGGATAAAATCGGCGTTTTCCCGCTATCTTCAGACGAAATCAGCAATATTTTAGCAAAATCGGCGATTTATTGCGATCTTTTGTCGAAATCGGCGGTTTTCCGCGATCTTTTGACAAAATCGGCGTTTTCCCATGTTTTTTTAAGTGAAATCATCGTTTTTTCGACGATCTTTAGACTAAATTTGCATTGTTACGCGATTTTTGCTCGAAAACGCCGTTTTATTCCCGCGATCTTTTGACGAAATCGGCGTTTTTTCCGTGATTTTCTGATGAAATCTGTATTTTTTAATATTCTTTTGACAAAATATTTTTAAGCGATCTTTTATCGAGAACGGCGTTTTTTCCCGCGATCTTTTAACGAAATCGGCGTTATATCGACAATCTTTAGACGAAATCGTCGTTTTCCCACGGGGGGGGTTCGTGAGTCCCCCCCCTCCAGCGATCTTCGGATAAAATCGGCGTTTTCCCGCTATCTTCAGACGAAATCAGCAATATTTTAGCAAAATCGGCGATTTATTGCGATCTTTTGTCGAAATCGGCGGTTTTCCGCGATCTTTTGACAAAATCGGCATTTTCCCATTTTTTTTAAGTGAAATCATCGTTTTTTCGACGATCTTTAGACTAAATTTGCATTGTTACGCGATTTTTGCTCGAAAACGCCGTTTTATTCCCGCGATCTTTTGACGAAATCGGCGTTTTTTCCGTGATTTTCTGATGAAATCTGTGTATTTTTTAATATTCTTTTGACAAAATATTTTTAAGCGATCTTTTATCGAGAACGGCGTTTTTTCCCGCGATCTTTTAACGAAATCGGCGTTATATCGGCAATCTTTAGACGAAATCGTCGTTTTCCCACGGGGGGGGGGTTCGTGAGTCCCCCCCCTCCAGCGATCTTCGGATAAAATCGGCGTTTTCCCGCTATCTTCAGACGAAATCAACAATATTTTAGCAAAATCGGCGATTTATTGCGATCTTTTGTCGAAATCGGCGGTTTTCCGCGATCTTTTGACAAAATCGGCATTTTCCCATTTTTTTTAAAGTGAAATCATCGTTTTTTCGACGATCTTTAGACTAAATTTGCATTGTTACGCGATTTTTGCTCGAAAACGCCGTTTTATTCCCGCGATCTTTTGACGAAATCGGCGTTTTTTCCGTGATTTTCTGATGAAATCTGTGTATTTTTTAATATTCTTTTGACAAAATATTTTTAAGCGATCTTTTATCGAGAACGGCGTTTTTTCCCGCGATCTTTTAACGAAATCGGCGTTATATCGGCAATCTTTAGACGAAATCGTCGTTTTCCCGCTATCTTCAGACGAAATCAGCAATATTTTAGCAAAATCGGCGATTTATTGCGATCTTTTGTCGAAATCGGCGGTTTTCCGCGATCTTTTGACAAAATCGGCGTTTTCCCATGTTTTTTTAAGTGAAATCATCGTTTTTTCGACGATCTTTAGACTAAATTTGCATTGTTACGCGATTTTTGCTCGAAAACGCCGTTTTATTCCCGCGATCTTTTGACGAAATCGGCGTTTTTTCCGTGATTTTCTGATGAAATCTGTATTTTTTAATATTCTTTTGACAAAATATTTTTAAGCGATCTTTTATCGAGAACGGCGTTTTTTCCCGCGATCTTTTAACGAAATCGGCGTTATATCGACAATCTTTAGACGAAATCGTCGTTTTCCCACGGGGGGGGGGTTCGTGAGTCCCCCCCCTCCAGCGATCTTCGGATAAAATCGGCGTTTTCCCGCTATCTTCAGACGAAATCAGCAATATTTTAGCAAAAGTCGGCGATTTATTGCGATCTTTTGTCGAAATCGGCGGTTTTCCGCGATCTTTTGACAAAATCGGCGTTTTCCCATGTTTTTTTAAGTGAAATCATCGTTTTTTCGACGATCTTTAGACTAAATTTGCATTGTTACGCGATTTTTGCTCGAAAACGCCATTTTATTCTCGCGATCTTTTGACGAAATCGGCGTTTTTTCCGTGATTTTCCGATGAAATCGGTGTATTTTTTCAAATATTCTTTTGACAAAATATTTTTAAGCGATCTTTTATCGAGAACGGCGTCTTTTCCCGCGATCTTTTAACGAAATCGGCGTTATATCGGCAATTTTTAGACGAAATCGTCGTTTTCCCACGGTCTTCAGCAGAAATCAGCGTTTTATGTGCGTTATTTGGTGAAATTGCCGTTTTTTCCGCGATCCGCACTGGAAATTCGCGTTTTTTATCGATCTTTTGACAAAGTTAGTTTACAAAAACATTGACAAAATCATCGTTTTTCCACAAAATATTAACGAAATGTATGGTATTTCGGCGATCCTTTCACAAAATTTGCATTTCTACGTAATTGTTTTTTTCGCGCGCAAAATCGTACAAGTCGGCAACTATGCGGAACTGATAACCCAATTTCAAATTTTCGGAAGAGTATGCCTTAAATTTTCGGACGAGAATCACCCCTGAAACAGATTTAAATTTAAAAAAAAAAGATTTTAAGAAAAACAGGATATTTTTTTCTTTGTTAGTATATTTATAGAATACTGAAAAATACTATGCAGAAACCATAAACCACAGTTTTAAATGCAAACAGCTATTGAGGACATAAAAACAAACCTTTAAAACTATTCAGGGATTCATTTTATGAGATGAGAAAGAACCTATAGCCAAAATTTGAAATACAGTAGACTCCCTTAAATCCGCACATATTTTATGGATGTAAACAATGAAAATTTCAGTTTGGATATTGGGGCAAAATTTGACTTTTTTAGTTTTGCATCCATTCCATATATCTTTTGATTTGTAATTTTCTTAATACTCTACTCATGTTTTTTTCATTTTGGAAGAATAAATTTTTTTGGAAAAAATTCAAGATATTTCTAATATTACTGGTAATCACAATCTGCTTATTAAATGTATTTATGCATTAATGAAGATTTTTTGATTATTAGCCTGACTAAACTTGAAAAAAAAAAAAAAAAAAAAAAAAAAAAAGGAACAATCCTTATATTATAATTTTAATGTGAATTAGTAATATACTTTTATGAGGCAAGTTTTGTTGAATAATTTTGGAAAAATACATTTAATCTTTATAATGAACTAGCAGGCTATTCCCGCTGCGCTGGTCAATATTTCAAAATCAATCGTGGATGAAACGAACTGGTGAATTTAAATTTGTATTTTAAATAATTTGGACCTTCAGCAACATTTTGCTCATTGCTGAAAACGATTTAGACACCATTGTGATATTAAATTATCTTAAACGTTGTGCAAAAAACAGCTATTTAGAAGTAACTATTTTAGTTTATTACTAACAGTGCGCATTTGGAAGCGAAATGAGACCATTACGACAACAGGATTTAAAATTTTCCCTTATCTGAAGAAATATTAATTATTACAGTCGTTACCATGGTACAACTTCTGAAAAATTTCTTCACAACTTTTCATTATGCGAAGCCAGGAACTCAAAGCTACTCGCACCTAAAAAGCTTATATATATATATTAAATTTTGTCCGCGCGATAAAAGGCACAATTATGCAAGAATCATCTTCAAACTCATCAAGAACATTGAGATGGTTAATATCTCAGTGGGAATTGCAAATGAGCAAAATCGGCCCAAGGGGGTGGTAATTGGGAAGGGTTCAAAAATTTGAATACCATCTTAACATGGCTTTCACAAAACCAGCTCTTACAAAACAATAGCAGGAAAAAAAACATTTTTCGCTACAGCAAGTTGCCAACGATAAAAAAGAAACACACATTAAAATTCTCACTACAACAATTACTTCATTATTGCAAAATTTCCTCCTGAAAAATGAAAACAAAATTATTTGCTCTTTCGTATTTAAGTATTTTCTCTTTAGTTATTTAATATAAAATTATGTAAATTTGTATAATTTGGCGAATGATTTGGTGAAATTGGTTGACGTGATAATCAAGTAGTAGCCAATTTACACTTTTCATATTTCACAAAAGATTCCTACACAGACATCATATACGCAATAGGTTTAGCACGATTATCTTGCAACTACAATGTGGCAAAATCCTCGTTTTAGAATACCAAAGAAATTTATGTATATTTTATTATTTTCTATCATTTTAAACAGCAATTAACAATAAATAAAAAAGAAACTGTAGAACAAAACAAAAAATATTATTTCAAAAAAGAAAAAAATGAAAGTAAATAAACAACTTATCATCAGATAAACAACTATAGCTGGGTTACCATATGAGGCAAATAATGCCATTTTGGTGCCAGTGAGATACCTCGATGAGTATATGACCAAATCCGTGACAAAATTTCCATTTGGAAAAAACTTTAATCGGTATTTATACTGCATTTTCCCAACTTATGTATAAGAAAAAGCTTTGACACAGATGTCATGATGCACCACATTTTTTCTGACGCCAATTTGGAGAACTTGGTTTTTAATTACCAATTTCATAAATATTTTTAAATTATTTTGTATTATTTGAAAAAAAAAATTAATTAATAGCTATAGAACAAAATGATTTATATTATTTTAAAAAATAAAATGAAAGTTAATAAATAGTTTATTAATAAATAAACAACCATAGTCGGTTTACCATGTGTGGCATAAAATCGCCATTTTGTTGCAATCGTGCGAATGTGATGCGTATATGACATCTGCGCCAAAACTTTAAAAAGTTGCAATTAAATTATTTTACAGTTTGGATGAGGAAGACATTTATACTAAAATTTAAACATTATACGCATTTTTTTCTTTTTTTTTTTTAGCTATAACTGCTATTTATATATTTACAATTAAACATAAAAAAAATATCCTAAAAATGCTCTCACACATTTAAAAGAGAGTGAGAGAATTTAGTAATTGTGAACATCGCTCCAGCTTATGCCTTCTTGGTATAAAATCGCATTGTTTGATGACAAAAGTAAATTCAAACACCCAAATAAACAAATAACATACAATTAACAGATAAAACCATTTTTAAAAGTAATTCTGCTATTTTGTCCTGTAAGACACATAATGGTAGAATTAGATTTTAAAAATATTTTTTTTTTAAATAGAAAAATGTTATTCACGTTTTATCTAATAAAATATTTAAAATACATTTTTGTTAGCCTGCGCGAAAGAGAATAGCGAAAGTTTGATTGAAGAAATATTGAAGAGGAAATGGTCAATTAAAAAAGACTTGTAAATTTTATTCAGCGGGAATTTTTCATTTCAAAATGTTGAATTTATCTATAGTAATAACGCATAATTGCATAAATTTACTTTGAATTGCAAAATTTTTCCTTCAGTACTACTTAGTTATACCGTCGACCAATTTCGCCAAACTATTAGCCAGATTATATAGATTAGCATAAATTTTCATTTAAATAACAAAAAACAAATTAGCAGAACATAGATAAAAGTAGAAATAAAATGTCGAATTAAAAATCACTTGATGGCATAATTAGTATTTATATTATACTTAATGTCAAGTGAAGGTGACATTTACGATCATCCATTATTGACATTTAATCTTGAAATTTGGGGGTAGATTTTTAATCGATGGGGTAATCTTTCCTTCTTCAGTTTTTAAATTTTAAAACTGAAATTTTTCCTGTAAAGGAAATTGACGAAATGGCGCAAAAAAAATTAAATTAACAATGAAAACATTTGCAAAGAGAAATAAAAGAATTATACTCATATCTATATAATTTACAACTGAATATTAAAATATACTCTAAAAATTATCTTCACTTGGGAAAAAAAAAAAAAAAAAAAAAAAAAAAAAAAACATTATTGCGACCATTAAGAACCCAAGTCAGGCATTAAGTCAGTAGTGCATTTTCGGCTTAAAAACACTTTCTTTGGCGACAAAAGCAAGATGAAAATGGTATAGAAACGAATAGTAACTCACAACTTACAGTAGTGATGGGCGATTCTGGGAATTTTGAGAATCGATTAAAATCGACATCATATAAAGTGACATCGATTATAATAAGAATCGATTTCTAAATTCTAGAATCGATACTAAAATCGATATTTCGATATTTTTAGATTTTACACAGATGAGCTCAAAATTAGTAATTCTAAAACTTGGCTAATCAGCAGAGCCGTAACACCTCATACTCCGCACTCCCATTTAGGGAGGCACAGAAGTAAGCTATTACAGCTTTTAGAGTCGAATAATAAGGATTTATCTTTTATTATTTTTAGATACAATTTTAATAATAATTTATATTATATTTAACTTTTTTTTTTTTTTTTTGAGAAAGATCTCGGTTAGATAAAAAAAATAAAAGGGAGAAATGATTTATATATATACAGGGTGATTCCAAATTTTTTTTACAATAAAAGAGGGTTGATAGTACACATCAAGACAAACAATATTAAATAGGAGACCAAGGGTCCAAAACGTTTTCCTAAAGAGATAGCCGCCATTAAAGTTTAGGGACCAAAATTTCAAATAAACATAAAAAACGGAAAAATCGGTCGATTGATTTGCGGTTTTCACTAAAATTATTCTTTATGTCGGCATTTTCTTGAAATTAAATTATAAAGATAAATTTCAAAAAATGCCGATAGAGGGCGCTTTAAACTTTGGAGTAACGAACAACTATTTTTTGCCGGTATGTTTTGCATCTTATTAAATGTTTTCGTATGTTTACACTCAAACTTAAATTTTGAGCTCAAAATCTGTAGTTGGGAGTGGTTAAGTAACACAAACTGAGCTGTGTTCAGAGGGTTCAAATTTCAAATGATTAAAAAAACGGAAAAATTGGTCGATTGATTTGCGGTTTTCACTAAAACTATTCTTTATTTAGGTATTTTCGTGAAAATAAATTATAAAGATAAATTTCAAAAAATGCCTATAGAGGGAGCTTTAGACTGTGGAGTAACGAACAACTATTTTTTGCCGTTATTGTTTCATCTTATTAAATGATTTCGGAAGCTTAGACTTAAACTTAAATTTTGAGCTCAAAATCTGAATAATAGGGAGTGGTTAAGTAGCACAAACTGAACTGTGTTCAAGGGGGAGGAGGAGGTTCAATTTTAAAGTAATTATAGAAAATGAAAAAATTGGTCGATTCGTTTGCGGTTTAAAATAAAACTATTCTTTAAGTCAGTATCTTCTTGAAAATAATTTTTAAAGATAAACCTCAAAAAATTCCGTCAGAGGGCGGCTTAAACTTCACAGTAACCAACAATTCATTTTAACCATTATCTTTTGGTTCTAATTAAATGCTTGCAAAAGCATTTTAAATGTTCTTGGAAGCTTAGATTTAAACTTAAATTTTAAGCTCAAATCCTGAATCTTTATGAGGAGTTAAGAAGCGCAAACTGAAGTGTGTTCAGGAGTTGAAATTTAACCCTCTTTCGTCCTCGAACACAATTCAATTTTTCGCTACTTAAACATTCCCAACGATTCAGAATTTCAGCCCAAAATTTAAGTCTATGCTTTGAAACTTGAAAGCATTTAATGATATTAAAAAAATAACAGTTAAAAATAGTTTTACGCTACTCCAAAGTCTAAGGCGCCCTCTATCGGCATTTTGTGAAATTTATCTTTAAAAATTATTTTCAAAAAACACAAATTGATCAAGAAAACTGCTGATTTAAAAATTAGTTTTAGCAAAAACCGCAAACGAATCGACCAATTTTTTCGTTTTTTACAATTATTTGAAATTTGAACCCTTTGAACACAGCTAAGTTTGTCTACTTAACCACTCCCAGCTATTCAGATTTTGAGCTCAAAATTTAAGTTCAAGTCTAAGCTTACGAAAGCATTTAATAAGATGCAAAAAATAACGCTAAAAAAGAGTGTTTTGTTACTCCAAAGTCTAAAGCGCCCTCTATCGGCATTTTTTGAAATTTATCATTATAATTTATTTTCACGAAAATACCTAAATAAAGAATAGTTTTAGTGAAAACCGCAAATCAATCGACCAATTTTTTTCGTTTTTTATAATCATTTGAAATTTGAACCCTCGGAACACAGCTCAGTTTGTGTTACTTAACCACTCCCAACTACAGATTTTGAGCTCATAATTTAAGTTTGAGTCTAAGCTTACGAAAACATTTAATGAGATGCAAAAAATACCGGCAAAAAATAGTTGTTCGTTACTCCAAAGTCTAAAGTGCCCTCTATCGGCATTTTTTGAAATTTATCTTTATAATTTCATTTCAAAAAAATGCCAACATAAAGAATAATTTTAGTGAAAACCGAAAATCAATCGACATATTTTTCCATTTTTTATATTTATTTGAAATTTTGGTCCCTAAACTTTAATGGCGGCTATTTCCTTAGGAAAACGTTTTGGACCCTTGGTCTCCTATTTAATATTGCTTGTCTTGATGAGTACTATCACCCCTCTTTTATTGTAAAAAAAATTTGGAATCACCCTGTATATACAGGGTGAGTCATAAATATCGAAACAATAGGCTATCTCCTTAAATATTGCCCTTAGACCCATACTTCCAATTGCAAAAATTCATAAAAAAAAATGTGAATTTTTTGATATGATAAATTGCGACTCCATGGGGGGTCTAGTTGAAAAGTTACGAAAATTAAATTTTTATACGGCCTCCGTAGTTTCTAATTTCCAATTAGGAAAACTTTCCTTATTCAGTCCTGAATAAGACTCAAAAAGTTGCATCTTCATACCTCCAAAATTCGCAAAGTTATAGCCGTTTAAAAAATTCATCAGGTTTTAAGGAATTAGACATAAATTGAAATGCGCGCAATTCGAAAAACAATGTTACTTTAACAGTTCTAGAAAACGCGTAAAAAATCTATTTCTTGAGTTAGAATTTTGATTTTTTTCTTTTTTTTTTTGTGATGGTTAGCCTTATAATTTGTTAAGAAAATCACATTTTAAAATTTCTCATACAATTTATAAAAGTTTCATGTGGTTAGTACTGGTTTAAATGGGACAATCAAAAATCGTTATAACTCGTAACATTATTTATCGGATTTCAATTTTTGTCCATTTAATTAAAGATGAAAATCTGATTTTATTTTGTTCCAAGGTTTTTTTTATATTAATTTTAAAACTATTAAAAATGTTTATTGAAAAAATAATATAACTTTTTAAAAAAATCATATTTTCAAAAGCAAACATTTTTATAAAAGTAAACATTTTTTTCAAATTTCCCGAAACAAAACTAATGTAAAAAAATAAAAAATTACGTGTTTCAAGTTCTTTTTTCTTTTAAAAATTCTTAACGTTTAATAATTTAAAGACAAAAAATAGAGGATAGAAAATTCATTATGCAGAAAAACGAAGTGTATTGTTTAAATGTCCGTCAGTTATTTTAAAAAATGCTTTTTCTAAGATGCAGATTAAGTCTTTTTTTTTTTTTCTTTTTAAATTTACCTCTGGCAACTTCAGGCTTTTTACCGTCCTCCAGAGGATGTTAAAAAATCTGTATTCTGGGCCCAGGTAGGGCCAGGACCGAGATGTTACTTTTTTCTGAAGACCCGCCAGGCCGGGCCTAGCGTACTTTTCATAAAGGAGGGGACTGCTTCCTTCAACTTAGGTGCACTCTGCATGAAATTTTCAAACCCGGTCTCGACAAAACCCGTATTAAAATCACTGTCTCTGATTGACTTAATACGTACATAAAATAAATAAAATTCGGCTTAATTGAATTTTTTACGAAAAACATATAGATTTTAAAATCTTTATTTTACAAAAAAAAAAAAAAAAAAAACCTTTAAAATTTATTTTTTAAATAGATTATTCAAAGGCTAAAAAAATTAAATACAATAAAACCAGTGAAAAAAAAAATCTGCCTATGACGGAATTCTGTCTTAAACGGAAAATATGTTGATCCATGCAAAATAAATGCAATAGTATCTGAAAAGAAAATAAGCTCCAATTACATCTTTTAGGGAAAGCATCTGTCTATAACGTATTTTTCTTTCCTATGTGATTCCGTCTTAAAAAGTTTTAGTGTATAACATTTTTCAGAGTCTCCAACGCATTGGATATGGATTACCGATATTAAAATATAAGTGAAACATTTACATATAAATGAGGGTTTCATTGATAAAATAAATATATTACAGCCTTTGGCACTTTTTTAATAATAAGAAGTATAAATATAAACAAGTAAGAAAAATCATGCGTTAAGCATAGATTATGAAGCATTTTCCAACACTTAATGAAATCTTTAACAAAACCTTGTTATTTAGGGAAATAATAGTGTATAGCGAAATATACCCAAATATGTATTCCAGTACTTTTGAACAGCCCTGTATTTCATATGTCAGTTGATATAATGGGAAAATTTAGTTTAGCAAGAAAATACTCAGTAACTTGAAATTTTTTTTCAGCAATTCATACTATTAGATGGAAACATACTTGAATACTTTTGTTCAGCCCTGTAGTTTACATTGTACCTTTATTACACGTCAGCATTAGGCTAAAATTTATTGTAAATTAAAACACTTTTAAAACAACTGAAATCACATTCTCATAAATTATCATTCATAGGCGTCCATGTACCGAATTCTTTGCGTGATCCTGTATATCCTTTTATCTATATTCTGCAATCATTTCTCAGTAAATTGAATGAAGCTCAGCGTAAAAATGCATAGCTTATTTAAGAACCACGCTTAAATAATTTACGCTCATATTCAGTAACGCTGGTGAGCTCTTTTGGGTAGCCCTGTATATGAACTATAACATTTATACACACCACATAATGTGCATATATTTAGGAAAATATAAACGCGCATATCACCCCTCCATCATCCGTCATCGGACACATATATGGTACTTCGGAAAGAATATACTATTTCAAATCTTTTGTGTGGCCCTGTAAATGCTATGTACTTCATATTATGCAAGACAGTAGCGTATAATTTATATTAAGCTTCAATGACATATATCAATTTTATTATACATGAAACAGCTTAATATATTTAAAATAGGTCACACACAATTCCCCACTTAACCATTATCTAATGGAATTCTTTTGTGTGGCCCTGTAAATGGATAATAGCTACATTTTCACCTTATATTTAATAGAATGCATATTTTAATATGTTTGACAGGGTATAACAACTTTAAAATTCCTTTGAAACGGTTTTTCCCTGTAGGCCGTAATGTAATGGGAAACTTTTGATTCGCCCTGTCTGTAGATAAACTAATCATGGTAGAAACTTTATTTTCGAAAGGACTTGTGCTAGGGTAAACGTCAATAACGTCCTAAAATTTCATGACAATCTGAGTATATTAACGATTTTTCCCCATGGGCCGTTATGTAATGGAAAACTTTTGATTCGCCCTGTAGATAAACTAATCATGGTAGATACTTAATTTCCAGTAGGGTTCGTCATAGAGTAAACCTCAATAACGTATAAAAATTTCATAGGAATCTGAGTATATTTACGGGAGTTAGAGCGCGGACAGACGGACATCCGGCCAGACGGCCAGACAAACCGAATGCATAAACACTTTTCAACTTTGTTGGAAAACGCTAACGAAAAACTATAAAAGATTTTTTTAGTCAGGACTCCTCCATATGAAACATTTTTTCCCCGCCGTATTAAAAAACTATGTAGGAATTTGCGACTGAACCGGGCTATGATTTAAACTATTTTCCAGACCGGTCCGGGTTATGATGTTGACATTTTTTCAGTCCACGCCGAACTTTTTCCCCTATGGGTCGGTTTGGGACCTGACCTAGATATTTTGACCCGGGCAGACGTCTGGTATACCAATTTAGCGTAAAAACTATACGCTGCTATTTTATATCCAAAGAAAAAGCGCTATCTTAAACCGATTTTTACTAAATTGCAATTTGTAAATGTTCCCTAACAAGCGTTGAAATCAGGTCAAGAAAACACAATTTAGAGGCAGGGAAAAGTGGTATAAGTCAGGAATTTTTGAGGATTTTGGGATTTAATATCTCTGTTGGATTTTTAGATACGGAGATGAAATTTTTTTTGTTCAGTTTAGGAATGGATAAGGAATAATTTCCTAATTGGGAATTTTGCCCTACGGGGGCCGTATGAAAATTTAATTTTCGTAACTTTTCAACTAGACCCCCCATGGAGTCGCAATTTATCATATCAAAAATTTCACATTTTTTTATGAATTTTTGCAATTGGAAGTATGGGTCTAAGGGCAATATTTAAGGAGATAGCCTATTGTTTCGATATTTATGACTCACCCTGTATACATATATATATATATATATTAATCCGAAACACATGTATTTTCTACATACTCCTTCAACCAAACAAATGGAGTCTTACTTCCTTTAAACGTCATTCTTCTTAAAAATTCGCATATGAATAAAATTTTAAAAGCTCTAAATTTATTCAAAAAAATTTTTTTTCAGTCTTTTAAGACCTTCTATAAGGGTGTGGGAAACGCAAATATTGCAAATTGTCTTTCAAAATAGCTGTGATGATTTAATTGCACAATCAGCACATGCTAATTATTAATTATCCACCAATTTAAAGGCAAAAATTCTGCTTTAAAAAAATATATGTGACTAAACTTTTTTTCTCTTTTAAAATATATATCGCCTCATCTCATTTACAGCTTATAAAATATTATTCTTTTTCAATGTTTATCAAATTTTCAGCAGTTAACAGAAAAAAAAAATGTTGCTTTCCTAAGAATAATTAACAGTGAAACAACATACTTTTCTCTGGTTAACAAAGAAATAAAAATACAGCGGAGCGTCGATTATCCGAAGAAGTTGGAAGCGATCTAAGTTCGGATTAATGAATAACTGTACCTTCAATGGTCGGGCAGCGCATAATCTATCATCGGCAACAAATCGGTTAATTCTGCACGAAAAAGAAAGAAAGAAAAAAAAACTATTTACCTAAATTAACTGTTTACCAGCAGAATTAATAACGCAATGTAATAATAATTTTGTTTTTCTCATATTACAACTTCAAATGTTTTGATTTATGCATACAAATTTAAAAAATAACAAAAGAAAATATTTTTGCAGTTTTTTGGCTGTTTTCATTTCAGTGTTCTAATTTTGGTACATAATTATTGCATGACAACCTAAGAAAATATAACAAATTATTTTCCGCTGTATGCTATTATATGTTCTTCTTGAGTATTATCTCGAATTCCAAAAACATTTAGATTCCTAGTGGTCAAATGTGAGTAATATAGAGAAACGATGAAAACAAAAATTATATTTTAATGTAAATTAAGGAATTTGCATACTCTTTATACCTGTGATAAATGCTTAAACATTTTTTTTTTCAAAAGTTAAAATCAACCTTATATTTTATAAGAAAAATAAGAACATCGTAATTATATTGAAAAATATATGTTTTGCATTGCAAATAATACTATGTTCCCATTTGGGAACATTGGCGTTTAAACGGTTAAGAAGAGTAGCCCCCAAATCCTTTTACGTAACCAATGAATACCCAGAACAAATTAAGAAACCACCTTATTAGAATGAAAATATATCCAAAATTTGAAGAAAATCCGTAAATTATGCGTGAATAACCCATTTATTTAAAATTAAGGGAATAACCACCCATCCCCCCCTTTATATTTAACCATTGAACACCCAAAACTAATCATATAGCCGCGTTATCAGAATGACCCTATATCTGAAATTTGAATGAAATTTGATAATTCTGCATGAAAAACCATTTATTTAAATTACGTGAAAATAGCCTCCCATTCTCCCCCTTTATACTTATCCAATGAACTTCCAAAACTAATCAGGGAAGCGCCTTATCAGAATAAACCTATATTCAAAATTTGAAGCAAATCAAATATTTTTATCAAGAGATATCGCGTTACACGCATACGTACATACATAAGTAACATACAATACAGAGCCGGCGGGCTCATAAGCTCTCAGGTTTTGACAGCCTGTGAGCTAAAAAATGCGAAGAGCGTGTAACCAGATTGGTAAAGATAGGGATAGGGACAAAAAAAAAGGAGAAAATTATAAAACTTTCCAACGATATGTCACACGAGATGGATTAGAAGAAACAAAAAATGTAAAGCTCTAAAGCGGAAAGCTCTAATTTGGCTAAAATTTGGCATAAAAATGGTGAAATCATAAAAGGTGAAAAGTACTAGTAAAGATCTATAAAATGATATAAAACAGAAAGGAAAAAAAAAAAGCTTAAAAAATGCCCTCTATTTACAGGATAGGTAAGCAAAATAGAAGATGAGAATATATTTCAGGTCTACAAGTAAAGACCTTTAAAATGACATACTACAAAGGAAAGTAAAGGGCAAAAGCCGAAAAATGCTTAAAAATGCTCTCTGAAGTCTAAAAATTGAACTATATTATGAAGAGATATACAGATATGGCTAGCCCAGGCTATGATATTTCTAACGATATATAACATGACCCACCCATGCCTGTATTGAATTTTGTCCCTCCCTGTCCCTCACCCCCTATGTGTTACTAAGGTATAATGGTCAACATTATTCGATTGCCATACCTTAGAATATCTTCCGTAAGTCTTCAATAGTACGCCTAATATTTGAGTTTGAAATTTTTACTTTTAGGAAAATCTGGTTCGAAAAGAAAACCTTAATCCTTTCTTATACGAAATTTTACATCAATTCTACCAATCAATTTAAGATATTTGAAGTCTACAAGTCAAGACCTTTAAAATGATACACTACAAATTGAAGTAAGGGAAAAAGTAAAAAAAAGGCTTAAAAATGCCCACTGGAGTCTGAAAATTGAACTATATTATGAAGAGATATGCAGATATGGATAGCCCAGACCAAGACCTTTGCAACGATATGTCACATGATCCACCCATACCTGTATTGAATATTGCCCCCCTGCCCCCCACCCCCTATGTGCTGCTAGGGTATAATGGTCATCACTATTCGATTGACCAAGCTTAGAATATCTTGACATCTGTAAGTTTTACCCCTCTAAAATTAACGGTTCGTCTAATATTTGAGTTTGAAATTTTTACTTTTAGAAATATATGGTTTGAAAAAAAATGTAATCCTTTCTTATACGAAATTTTACATCAGTTCCACCAATCAATTCAAGATATTTGAGGTCTACAAGTCAAGACCTATAAAAGGATACACTACAAAGTGGGTGAAGGGAAAACCCCCCAAAAAAGCTTAAAAATGCCCCCTGGAATCTGAAAATTGAACTATATTATGAAGAGATATACAGATATAGATAGCCCATGCCAAGACCTTTGCAACGATATGTCACATGACCCACCCATACCTGTATTGAATATTGCCCCCCCTGCCCCCACCCCCTATGTGCTGCTAGGGTATAATGGTCATCACTATTCGATTGACCATACCTTAGAATATCTTGACATTCGTAAGTCTTACCCCTCTAAAATCAACGGTTCGCCTAATATTTGAGTTTGAAATTTTTACTTTTAGAAATATCTGGTTTGAAAAAAAAATTGGTAATCCTTTCTTATACGAAATTTTACATCAGTTCTACCAATCAATTCAAGATATTTGAGGTCTACAAGTCAAGACCTATAAAATGATACACTACAAAGTGGGGGAAGGGAAAAAAACCCAAAAAGCTTAAAAATGCCCCCTGGAATCTGAAAATTGAACTATATTATGAAGCGATATGCAGATATGGATAGCCCAGGCCAAGACCTTTGCAACGATATGTCACATGACCCACCCATACCTGTATTGAATATTGCCCCCCACCCCCTATGTGCTGATAGGGTATAATGGTCATCACTATTCGATTGACCATACCTGAGAATATCTTGACATACGTAAGTCTCACACCTCTAAAATCAACGGCTCGCCTAATATTTGAGTTTGAAATTTTTACTGCTACCATTAAAACAATAGAAAGGGAAAGATCGATTTCAAACATATCAAAAAAGTAACAACACTACTCGTATCTAAAAATAGATTTCAAAATGCGATTTCAATTTTAGTAAATCAAAATAAAATCGATTCTGACATCGACATCGATCTACTACACAAGGTTCTGTACTGATTCGATCTACTACAAAAGATCGATCTACTACTTGCATTCAAGATAGTCTTGCGATTTTTCATCTAGGCTTTATCACCTTGTAATGTGATTGGTCAGTGATTTTGCGTCGGTTTTTGACTCAAAGGACTGGCAAGATTTTTGGCGGGGAAAGGGAAACTGAAGATAGAGGATTTAAACAGCGTAGACGAGAAAAGGTTTGGTTTATTTTATGACAGCCGATCATCAACACGAGGGATATAGGCACAAAGGGCAGAAGATGCCCTCCTTGGGGGGAAGGGGGGGGGCGAGGAAAGGAGAGAATCTTCTGCATTTTGATAGACTTCCGTCTTTTTTTTATTATATATATATATATATATTATTATTATTATATTGAAAAACTATAAAGAAGAAGATAATTACAGAAAAAAGACAATTCCCATTAACTTATGTGAAAACGGGGGGGGGGGGGAGGGTTATGTAGATTATTAAATATGTTTACACACCCATATATAATTCTAGACATTATATGTTGCTTCTTTTCTTTAAAAAAAAAAAAAAAAAAAAAAAAAAACTTTGCAGTTTTTTTTCTTTGTTTGTATGATGTTATTTAAAAAATAATAATAACCTAATGCTTACAAAATTCGAATATGTTGTTAAATATAACACATTTTACTGTTTTTATAAATTGTCTGTCTTTCAGTCTGCCTATTTGTTTGTCTCTTACAAAATTTTGTGGGCGCTCTGTCTCAAGAACTAATGCCTGGAACCTCTTGAAACTTTAGATTCAGCTAGACTTTCATATAAATTGGTGCTGATTACTTATGGTAAAAATCGCTCTACAGGTGGCGCTGTTATGTTGTATTTTTCATGATTACTGCAAGATAGATACCTCAAGAACTAATGCACGTATTTTTGCCAAACTTCAGATTCGGTTTGATATTAACGTAAATTGTTGATGATTAAGATTTGATTTAAATCTAACGGCAGGTGACGCTGCATTTTTCCTAATTTTTGCGATAATTGCATCTTAGAAACTAATTCAGAAAATTTCATCAAGCTTCACATTCATAAGTTTGGTGCTTATTAGGTTTCAGTGTAAATAACTATGCAGGAGGCGTTGCTATGCTGCTTTTATCAGCAGTGTTGAATTCGGATATTTTTCACTGGGAGGGATTTTTATGTCTCCTTGAAGGGGCATTCTATACTTCAGAGAAGGGGGGGGGGGACTCTTGTACATGAAGCTTCAATATTTTCGTGAGACATTTCAAAGTTCCGGGGCAGAGATGTTCCTCTTCGGGCTAACCCCTGTATTCAACCTTTTTTTCAGGATCTACAAGATTTTATTGATCATATTTCAAGAGCTCATGAACGGAATTTCATCAAACTTAATATTCTCTTAGATATTATCATACGTTGTTCCTGATTAGGTTTTTGTGTAAATTATATAACACTGCTCTGCTATACTGCATTTTTCACGATATTAGTGATAGCTATATCTTAGAAATTATGCATGGAATTTAATCAAACTTTATATTCGGTTAAACTTTCACATAAATAGATTCTTATTAGGCTTGAGTGTATACTGCACAACAGGTGTCGCTGTGATGCTCTTTGAATTGCATATATTTCGGTTACAGACATCTAAGAGGGGGTGGACCGAAATTCAGCGATTTGTTTGGAAAACGCAATGCTTTTATTTTCTTTTAAAATGTTCATACTTCAACCTATACTTTTTAAATCTTCATGATGGGCATAAATAATTTAAATTTGACATTGACAATGTGTTAGTGCATTTAGAAGTTTTATCATGTGTGAGATAGAAGACTTTTTGAGATTGGCACATCCGACTGCTTTATCTTCAACTTTTGAAGCAAAATAAAAATAATATCTTCTGAGAAATCGATTAAAAATTTTATAGTATCGATTAAATCGAGTTGACCATAATATCGATTAAATCGATTTAAAAAAATCGAAATCGCCCATCACTAACTTACAGTGTCTTTTACAATCAGATCTGCTTTTTTCTGCTGTAAGTTATATTATACGGAAATTCGATAAAAAGGAGAAAGAAAATAATAAAAAGGGAAATAACTATCATTCAAAATTTATTTAATCAATTTCTGAAATTTATGTTTTTATTCTAACACCAGGGATAAGTTGCCAAAAGTTGAACTAATTGTTATATTTCGCGTTAATTTATTTTTTAAGCATTACAAATATTTTTTTCATTTTCAAGATAAATATATTTTTATAATATTACGCCTCATTTAAGCGGTCTTTCTTTATTATTATTAATATTATCAGTAGTTATTTTCTGCTATTATTTGCAAGATATTTGTAATATTTCTAATAAATATAGCCATTTCAATTCTTTTAGCAATTATAATTTTCGCCAAAAACAGCTACTGGCAACCCTTTTGTCAAAAATAACTGAAAAATACGAAATTTACTACGAAAAATCAGAGTTATCCCTGTAAATTTGAATCATAAACCTTCGGAAAAATATTTCCTATCGAATGATACAATCGGCAAAAAAATCCATCGGGTAGTTTTTGAAAACACTCGTTTGGAAGTTTCAGAACTTCTGCTTTATAATATATATGATATTTAATCATACATTATTGATTATTGACTTGACCTTTGCTATTAGTGCTTTAAACATTTTAATTTTTAATTATTTTAGTTCATTACTTATTTTAATATTTTATTATATTGTAAGCATTCATTATAGTTCTGATTGCACTATTAATTACACTCAAATTACTGTTTTAAGAGAGGTTATCCCCCATTCCCCCTCTATATTTAACCATTAAACTCCCAAAATTCTTCAGCCATTATATACTGTGACGACGTACTGACAACTTTAATCGTTGCAGAAGATAGATAGCGAAGTCTTATTGTGAAAATGTATGCTGGGGTGAAAGTATCTTCATTCAGAAGCTGAGAAGAATAGGTGCTAATGACCTCAAGGGCCTCACATTCCTAGAAAATGATTGCACTGGTCTAGTGGCAATGAGCTGAGGGGACACTGGGATTTATTGCACATTGAGAGGAAAGGAAGGTAGTTTGAAGAGAGACATGTGCTGGTAATGTACAAGAAAGTACATTGATGTAAAATGGCTTAGACGTGCTAAGTGAAATGTAATATTGGAGTGTGGCTCCTATGTAATTGTAATGTCGTTTTATTTATTTTTTATTAATTGATCATGGTTCTAATAAAGAACTTGAGGAATTAGAAATGTGTTATTGATGATCTTAACTAAAAAACTAACTGAGTAAAGAGAAACCCAGGCCGCGACACCACAATACTATATATAAGCCTTATCAGAAAGAACCTATATCCAAAATTTGATTCACGTTGAATAATTCTGCTTAAAAACTCATTCATCTTATTTAAGGTGGAGGGGGGGGGGAGTAATTGTCCGTTCCCAAAACTAATGATTCAAGCATCTTTTTAGTATGAACATATATCCAAAGATTGAACAAGAACAGTTAATTCAGCATGAAAAACCCATTTACCTAAATTAAGAGCCTCCCCCTGACCCCCCACCCTTTCATACTTAGCCAATAAATCCCCCAAAATCAATTCCTTGTCACTTTTTTCCCGGTTACATTTTTTCCTTGTCCTTTTTTTTCGTGTCACTTTTTTCCGCTTTTGTAGTTTGTCACTTTTTCCGATAACTTTTTTTCCTTAGATTCAGGCAATTAGATATCATGATTAAAAAACTATGTAAAATGTAATATGTAAGAAATGTTCTTTATTCTTTGATAAGATCTTTCAGAAGACGATTTTACAGAGGATGATTTAAAACGAATTTACAATGTGGTAGCGACAAAAAGGAGAAAAAATGGTTGTCATGCGATCAAAATCGCTTATAACTCGTTAACTTATATATATATATACTAGCTTTCCGCCCGCGGCTTCGCCCACGTGGAATTCGGTTATATTGCGGTTATAGAAACAATAAAGTCTTTGCTGGTTCTGAGATGGTAGCTCAGCAGCTCTCGAAGCAGCCTGATGCTCTGCTTGTTCGCGCCTTCTTAATTTAGCATGGAGAGACGATTCTTGAGATCGGGCAATTTTCATTGCCCGAGCTTTAGATGAGGTGCTCGACAAATTAGATTTACGTTTGCGAGGCATTGTGAAAATATGAGTAAACTATAAACCTAAACTAAAATTCCAAACTAAACTATAACAATCTAAACGACGAACAAAGCGACATAATTACCTATCGAAAAAACAATAACTACTTTAGATATCACCTAGAAAAAAAAGCACTAAACTAACCTAACCTAACTATTATACAGCTACTGCACATCGTTACCACGTTTTAAAAACACCCAGCGTCATCTATCGCATACCTCAAGAACTAAATAACGTAACTAATACTTATACCAATTAGTAATTCGTTGACTTAGGGACCGTTCAAGTATTATGTAAGCATATTTTTAGTCATTTTGTACCCCCTCCTCCCCCTTGTAAGAAAATATAAGCAAATGCTAGACCCCCCCTCCCCCCCTTTGCTTACGTAAGATTTTATGACAGTTTATACATCAATTCTTCTTGACTTATAAAAAGTTATCAATCAATTACATTATTAATCCTACAAATTTATAAGGGCATATAGGGATTGTGATATCAAAATATATAAAATGGTTTTAATATATTGTTGCTTATTGCATTAAAGAAACCACAGAATACAAAATGGTTTAAATATATTGTTATTTATCACATTGAACAATGAAACAAGATATACAAGAAGGCTTAACTTACTTAGGCATCATAACTAAAATTTTTGACATGAATCATATAAATGTTGGAGTTCAATTTGGTGTTCATATTTTAATCTGATGTCCAGGATCCTTGAACCCATGTTTCAACATTGTCTATTATAAAGTTTTCACTGGAACAGTGGCCTGGGGTACTGCAGGTTTCCGGTCCTCGTCCTTCCACTTCTTCTTTCTCCAGCCACTCAACGTCTTCATCACCATTGAGGGCTTGAAGAATGCACATCAGATCATTGGCTCGCCGAGCCGCTATACGCAGTGGACGCACTCGTGTCTGAGGGAAATTTTGTTTATCATTCCCATGAATATTTTTCCTATGGCGATCAGCTGATTTATTGGACGCATTATAATGTCCACAAACCTGACAAATACGTTTTAATAGCTTTGGTTTCACTGTTGGACATAAATAATCGTAAGGTCATTGAATGAACCCTGCTGAAGAAATTTCTAAATCTAGTGCAAGGCGAGGACTTAGGTCTAGAAATTCTCTTTCATCACTTACGATGAGATCATGTGATGTTTGATTCATTTTAGCTGGTGGTGGCAAGCAGTGTAATTTCAGAATCTTAAAAATTCCACTTCAAGGCCGAAGACAACACGTTTCATTTTTGCATTTCACTATCTGAAGCAAATATTGACTTTCCCGAACATGATCGGAATACCATTTTATATGTTCCTCAACTGGAAGTTCAGGCGCACTAGAATTGACGTAAGTGGCACAGGATGTCCATCGATGTTCATGATGCTCCAGATCTCCGCCAACACCTTCCCATCAAACTCAAAGTTGGATTTCTCCAAATCAACATTTATTGTACTGCCTTTATCGTCGAGATGGGAGCCAAAATGATCATGAGGCAAAATTAGCCCTGTCAATTCCCGACTAAGAGAGGCCATTCTACGTTCAACCCTGTTGAATGCGCTTCTTCCTGGTGCATTAGTAGCAAAGAATAATGCATCCAAATTGTACATTTTGAAGTGGCGTATAGCAAAAGCGATTACCTTTCGATACCTAGGATTTTCATCTGGCCCTCCATCTACAGTCATAATAACAGCAGGCTTTACAGAGCCAACCTCGGTCCTAACTAGTGACTGAAACTCATCAATATTGAGCAGTGTTTCAAAGTCCTGAGCAACTAAAAGCAATGCTCTTTCACTAAAAATTCACTATGTAAATTCACTATGCAACTGAACAAAAACAATAAATATCTGTGTTGTGTATCCGAGACAAGAAAAACTTCAAGTAGGTTTTCTGCTTTCTAAAGTTCCAAAACCTGTAGAGAAGGAAGTTCGACAATAGGAGCGGAAAGACAAAAATTTCCAGAAATTCTACAAAAATTTCCAGAATTTCTACAAAAATTTCCAGAATTCCATGACCGATTGACTGGGAGAAAAGAAAATACCGGACTTACCTAAAATAAAGTCATCTGACCAGTTACCCTGGCAACAGAACTCAGCCACACCGATTCCTGTGTTTTTCTAGTCTTGCAATGTACTTGACTTGGCACACAACTTAACAAACAATAATGAAGACAAAATGCGAGTGGGTGATGCGGGTCACGTGATTGCCGATGGATAAGCAAAGGATAAAACTGAAAATAAACGACGAATTTCGAACGGACTGTAGAACGCTCTTTCCCCATCATACTTTATTTACTTGTTGAATTTGGACTGCAGTTGCCTCGTTGTTTAATGCTTACGTAAGAATTGTCGTGACACCCCCCTCCCCCTTGTCAGAAAAAATAAGCAGATTCTGGACCCCTCCCTCCCCCTTTAGTGCTTACGTAATACTTGAACGGTCCCTTATAGTTATTTCAGGATAAGTAGATGTAAAAAAAAAACATTTTAGACGATAAAACAAATAGTACGTCATCCCTCGAGAATTCCTCATTTTCGAGGATTCATTATCGTATTATTTAGCTTCTAAATTTACATGTTCATATTCGTTTGCAATATATAAGTAGATGTAAAAAAACAGTTTAGACGATAAAACAAATTGTACGTCATCCCTCGGGAATTCCTCATTTTCAAGGATTCATTATCGTATCATTTAGCTTTTAAATTTACATGTTTATATTCGTTTGCAATATTTTATCTTGTTTTAAACGACACACAGCACCATCTCCAATCCATCCATCAAGCAAACTATATTTTTGTTTTCCCTCGGGAATATCAATTTTTTCCGGGATAAATAGTATCCTATTATTTAATCTGGACTTCTAACTTTACGTCTGCAAAATTTCAAAGCAATTGGTTCAGTAGTTACGGCGTGAAAGCGGAACAAACAAACAAACGAACAAACTCACTTTCCGATTTATAATCAGGGCTTGAATTTCAGGGCGGGATGGCGGGATTCGCACCCAAAATTTTGAAATCCCGCCCAAAAGAATAATGTGGACGGGAGGGTCCCGCCCAAAAAATTTTACATTTTGAAACTATGATCAACTCCCACGACCGTTTTGCGAATTTTATGATATTTTCGTGCGAGTAATCGACACATTTTGTGAGTTTTTTTACAGCGAAAAATCATTGAAAATCGCGATTTTTTCCGTGACTGATTGACAAATTTTGCAATTTTTTTCCTGCAATCAATTGACGAGTTTCGTTGTATTTTCTGTGGCGAAATAGAGGTGATTCTGTTCAGAATTCCCCCCCCCCCACAAAAAAAAATAACACATTCAATTCCACAAATTATTAAACAGTGATGCCGCGGACGCGCTATTGCGAATAAATTACTCAAAAGATCGGAAATGACACACAAAAGAAACAGCTCTTACACTTTTCACAAGACGCGTGATTTCGTAAAAGTGATTTCGGCAAATATTGTTAAAAGATCGCGAAAAAACAACTAATTTCCGGCAAATTTCGTCAAAAGATTCAAGAAAGAATGCCTAATTTCGTCACAGAATTCTGTAAAACGGGAGTTTTCGTTAAAAAACGTCGTGAAAGAAACGTCAAATTTCGTCCAAAAATCGCGAAAAACGACAAATTTCGACAAAAGATTCACTATAAATGACAAATTTCCTCAAAACATCACAAAAAACGGCAATTTTTTCAAAAAAAATCGCGATAAAACATCAAATTTCATCTAAAGATCGCGAAGAAACGGCAAATTTCCTCAGAAAATGTACGAAAAAACATCAAATTTCGTCCAAAAATTGCAAAAAAACATCAAATATCGACAAAAGATTCACTATAAACAACAAATTCCCCGAAAATATCGCGAAAAACGGCAATTTTCGTAAAAAAAATCGCGATAAAGCATCAGATTTCATCAAAAGATCGCGAAAAAACGGCAATTTTTCTCAGAAAATTCACGAAAAAACGGCAAATTTCGTCAAAAAATCCCGAAAAAGCGGCAGATTTCGTGAAACGATCGTAAAAAAAAAGACAGATTTGATCAAAAGATAGCGAAAAAATGCAACTTTCGTCAAAGGGAACCTCTCCCTCCTTCCTGCCCCCAAAAATAATATAATGGGGAGTTCATTTTTCTGTTCAAACTAATTTTCCTGGTTCAATATATTTTTTTTTCTATGCTGCTCTAAAATCAGTTTCTGACAGCTCCAAATCTTTTTGAGTGAGTGCAATTCCTGAAATAAGCCATATATTAAACAAAAAGTATCCCTTTACTCAACAAAGTATTCATTTTTTAAGAAAATCTTTTTCGATGAATTTGACTTGCCCCTTTTTTAAAGAAATGCAAACAATAGTGATACTTCTTATCTTCTACACTCAAGTAAGTATTATTTTATGATTAAATTTGTATCTTGCACATTTAAAATACAGAAAAATAACATTAATTATAATTATTAATCATTAATTATAAAATTATAAATATAAATTTATTAAATTAATTAGAAGTTTTATTAAAATAATAATTAGACTTGTGACAAAAATAATTAGCACCGGGAGGGAATTTACCACCAGTAAAAACTAGACAGTATAAAAGTTTTTTTTACACATTTCACATAATTATTCTGAATTGTTGATAAAAATTGCTTCAGTGATATTTTTTTATGTCTGTATTCTGGTAATTCTTTAAATAGCACATAAACTAATGGCGGATTTTAAACATTTTTTCTCCCTCCCAAACAGCCAAACTCCCCTCCATTTATAAATGTTGGTAGGGAGACTCCCCTCCTTCGAAAAATTGAATTTCAAGCCCTGATAATATTAGTAAGGATATATACACATATATATAAAGATGGCGGCTTTGTTATCTGTAAGAAAATCTATCCCCCTCCCCTCCCCAGAGCCGAATTCTGGCTGTGCCACTGCAATAACAACTATTTAATTTACTATACAAAATTACTATTTAAACTATTTAATTTATTTTACAAAACAAAATAATTAATACTATTTATAAATTACTACTACTACTATTAAAATACTATTAATAAATTACATTCACTATCCATAAATTATGAAATACTTCTAATTTATTTTTAGTGTATAATTTCACTTATAATCTATTTAAATTCAAGCAGGCATCGTCTGCTATATAGGTCAATTTTTTCAAGTGAATTGTGTTTAAAATGATTACTTGATAAACAATATGTGTATCCTAAAAATCTGTTTAGAATTTAAAAAAGCTAATCTTCCTTGATTGGGTTTATTTATAGCTTTATAACTAAGCAACATAGAACAATGTGTTATACATTAGATTAAGGCTTTCTCCCCGAAATAGGCTTTTTCCCCAACTAGTAATGTAAGTTGGATAAAAATCAGCTTAGCAGAATGTGAATTATAAGCATTTGATATGAAACCTTAATTTGCATAAGATATGCTATTAAAAAAATAATATTAATTATTACAAAAAAAAGTAAAATCAGTTTAAAAAAAAAAAAAAAAAAAAAAACTGATTTTTATGCAACTCTAGAATATTATTTAAATTAGAAATTCAATGCTTAAGGGTGTATTTCGATTCAAACTGCTTATTTTCCGATTTATTTTTGAATTCATTTTTGCTCTCAAATGCACCAAACTTTCAAAATCTTTTATTTGGAAAGTACACAAGGTGCCGTGATTGTCGATTCTTTGAAAAATGCAAAAAAAAAAAAAAAAAAAAAAAAAAAAAAAAAGCAATCAAAAATGGCATTTCGAACCGTTTTTTCTGAAGCAGGAGATCTGGGAATGAAAAAGAGGGTCATACTGATAAGGTAATTGTTTATAAATCAAATTCTAATGAATTGAGCGTAAAATGACATCACACAGCACCTCATACGTCCCTTCAAGAAACCCCTCAGCAAGTTTTGTGTTTCTACTTTTAAAAATGTGTCTGAAATTGTATCGGAAAATTTCAAGCTGTTGAAGATGCAAAAGCATTTTTTTGAATACACCCTTAAGTTAACTAGTGAAATCTGAATGAATCTTATCTGAATTTTTTAAAACTAATATGGGAAAACAAAAGTAATATGAAACTAATCTCCTTGTATCTTAATGTTCCGAAATAATTTATTCATAAATCAATATTACTTTAAAATGAACTTTATTAACAACTTTTTAAGGAGTTCTATATACATGATGATTAGAGTAGGGAATTATTTTATTTACATTTATGACTGTTGCTCTTCATCAGTTGATGACTGCTGATCAGTTGGAACTGCTTGAATTTGAACTGTGGCAGTTCCACCACCTGGACCTTGAGTTAAGAAAACTGGTGTTGCACTAGTTGCGACTTGACCAGAAGGCTGGGCTACTTGCTGTATTTGATAAACTGTCTGCAAGAAAAGAAGAAAAACTTTTAAAATGACAAAAATAAAATTTTCAATAAAGAAATTTCTCATATCAATAAAAAATAGTGTGTTATGTAATCTGATATAAACTCTAAAGCTTATAATATATGTTTAATTCACTAGAAGTAAATTTGAACAATTTTTAAAGTTCAATATTTAAAGTATAAAATTTATGATATTTTATTAGTTGAAGATCAGGTTCATTTTATGTTTGTATATTTAATTGCAAACACAAGAGCTAAGGTGCTTGCAGATTTTTCTGGTCATGAGAATGAAAATTTTAAACTATTTTGTATGTTAATATACTTCGACAATTTATGTACCATAAAAGTTAGGGTTACTCAGAGGGGGTGCCATTTCCCTCTAGTTTCGGTATCAAGGTTTCCCTACTTATGACATCACTGCGAGTGCAATGGAGAATTCTTGCAACAGAAAATATCCAATTCTTTCATTTAAAATCGAATTTCGACTCAAAAAACTGTTTTTGGTCAGAGCAAGACACATTTCTTCAAAACACATTTTTTACAAGTAAATATATTTTTTTTCGAAGAATAAAGTGATTTTAGAGGATTTTTCCCCTTCAAATGAAATAGCTGAGTGTTATTATTGTTACTATTATTGTGCTAAAATAAAGTTTTTACTGCTTGTTATCTTTAGCTGATCATTGTAAATGTGTGTGATTGGGAAGATAAATATTTATTGCGATTTCCTTTGACACCCAGGATAGTACCTAAAGAGCAATTTCCAATCACTTTCCCATAACAGATATTTCTGATTTCGTCATGAATATTATTTACAAAAGTTTTAAAATAGCGTATTTGTAGTGCTTTGTTAAAAACGCCCAGTATTTATGCTATTCCAACATGTACTAATAGTTCGAAAAAAACGAAAAATGTTTCACATCATACATTACTGAAAAAATCTGATTAAAAAAAAAAAAAAAAAAAAAAAAAAAATGGATTATTGCGTGTAAATGGGAACAATGCTGAAATTTTTGAATTTGTTCCTTCATTTTTAATTAACTGAATATTTCAAATAAAGTCTTTGAAAGTAATAGTGATATAAATAATGTAAATATAAATAATAACATATGCATAATACTAATGAAAATAATTACTATGTATCTAAAAATTTCAGAAACTTTAAGCAGAATGAAAATAACACTTAAGGCAATTTTTTTTCATTATCCATATCTACTCTAACTTGCTCTTCAAAAATTTGCTAGTTATGGTGAAAAAAGGAAAACAACACACACACACACACACACAAAAAAACAAAAACTATGTACATTACATGACATTTTGAGAATTCATAAGGTCATGAATCAATTAAACATGCTACAACCTTCGCACAAATCGTTATATTTCCACTCTGACAAAAGCTCTGATAAAGATATATACTGCTAAAAAATATGCTTAATGAAATTCTCAGCAACTCACTTTCAAACAAATTTCATGTTATTGAAAATGCGTACAAAAAAGTTTAATTGTTTTTCCATACAGACAAATAAAATATAATAAAAACATTTGTGAAAATCAGAACTTTCATTCCATTGAGGCAGATTAAAAGACTACTTCACTTACGTGAAAACACCTGCTTGCAAATGTTAATCCTATGGAAGATTCTTTTTTAATATCTTGTTTGCATTTCAAAAATTTTACTTTTATTTATTTGCTTATTTATTGATTTATTATTTTTTGCGTTGGATATCTGAGGACGAATTCTACAAAGGCTGCTTTTTACATTTTTAAAATTTTGTTTTCTGCTTTTTTTTTAACATGCATTTTTACTTTTTGAATCAATTTTCAATGTTAAGTATCCTCATTAAAAAAAAAAAAAAATACAGAAAATCGAAAAATTGAAAGCTGCCTTTGTAGAGATTGATATCAATTATCAAATGCAAAATAAACAAATTAAAGCATTTGAATGCAAACAAGATAATAAAAAAGTTCTATTACAGGGGTAACATTAATGAGCGGGGGTTTTCATGTGTGTGAAGTAGTCCCTAAACAAAACATGCTCATTAGGAATAAAATATATATACACTGCTAAACAAATTAAAAATTGAAGTAAACAATTGTAATTGCATAATAAAATATTAAAAATTGGATCATCTGAAATAGATCTACAAAAAATGCATCTTCTGATAAAATCATTTGCTTGAAATTAAAGTATATTTTGTACGTGAAAACCTAAAATGCAATATTTAACTTAGGTGTGTACATTTGCATTAATTATTATTATGTGACATTAAAATATTATTTTCAATAATTATTTTGGAATGTGTTTATAAAATATATAACTCTGAATTTTGAATTTTTATTTTCAAAAAATAATATAACTATACGTATAGTACAAATATTTTTATTTAATAATATTAAAAGTTCATTTATTTCCTTATGAAAGTTCCTATGTCATTTGCTTTTGTAATCTAATTACACAAAACTCAAATTGGCCTGTGAAGGAGGGTGAAGCCTAAATTATTTTTTTTTTAACATTTTATTTATGAAATATCTCTTTAAGAAAAATATATCGAAATAATAATAACATTAGAATAATCTCAGAATTTAAATTGATTATAAATATATTATTTTAAGATTTATTAACAAAACATTAACTGTAGTGATGTAAAAATCAAATATGCTGCTTTTGCAAGCATTTTTGCTTATAAAAATTTCTATTTCACATTCTTTAAACGTAATTTAACTTTTATATATTTGAGTTGTGAGCGAAATTTATTGTAAAAGACAGCAAATTTAACAATTAAATTTCAAAAAGTTAAAAACAGATATAATTGTTTACATTTTAGATGTGATGGTTCTTCTATGTATAAAGAATATTTTTTAATCGTTAAATTTCTTCAAACACAAAAATTTCTACAGATATTTTTTAATTAAAAATAGTATGTTTCTAATGCAAAGTCAATTGGGAAGCTCCTCTTTGTACTCGCGGTGATGTCAAGCAGAGAGTCACTCCCTATTGGCTAGGGGAAGCAATGACGCAACCTTTAGATATAGAAACCTTGGGGGTTACTTAGATCCAAAACAAAATATGGTGAGATATGTTTAATCCTTTCCACCACTGCAAATTCTGTTAGTAAAATGAGAAATTGACTATCACCGGAATTTACAAATGACTTTTTTAGAAATTAGGAATTCCTTAATTTAAGCTTTCATTGTAAAAGCAAAATTTTATTAAAATATTATTGGTGGTGTTTACAAGTTTGGAATTAAAATTAGGTATCCTGGACTGGGTACACTGTGCCGGAAAGGGTTAAGATGAAAAATCAGTTAACATTAAATGATATAGTAGTCTGTACAATATACTATACAGTTTAATACATTTTGTTTCTTTTAACATGAACAAAAAAAAAAAAAAAAAAAAATCAAAGCAAATGAAGATTTTCCCATTAATTTATTAGATGGATCATACAGGTATGCTGTACAGGTGTCTATATGTTGCATTGAGCATGGAATTTAGTGAAAACTAAGACAATTTTAAAAAATTTCGCTCGCCATGCAAGATTTTCCACAGTAAAAATTTTTTTGTCACTTTAAGAATCTGCTGAAATGGAGACTGATCCAATATTTAGTGATATATTTGAGAAAATCTCGACATTACTAGATTATCCTACAATATTATTAAATGAACATGTTGTAGTTTATGATTTGTATACTGATTCTGACATACTAAAAGATTTTGGAGATTATTCATAATCCAAATGATTCCATCTATGTAGATTCTGACAACGAAGTTGATAATAAAATCAATAATACAATTCATGTTCCTTCTCTACTTCACAAATTCAGAAAATGATATAAAGTAAGTGCAGTTATATCAATGCACATTCGAAGCGAAAGATAAATAGAACAATGGATGATCTCAAGCAATTTGTGGACAATATAGTGCTAAAAGGATTTTTTGTTGTTGTTGTTGATGTTGTTCCAAAATAATCTTTTTACTTACTTTTTATCCTAATGGATACAAGCTACTAGTAGTTTAACAAAATATTGAAATAAAATATCGAAAATATTGGTTGATTTTGTTATTTTTTTATGAGTTTTTTAACACTAATTTTTTTAACAATAAAATTTTTTTCGGTTACTTCAGTTTCGTGTTAAGCATATTTCACTGAAAATATTTGTCTTGTGTCTACTGTATCGAAAGCATTTAAGAAATTTACCTATTGATAGAAACATTGAAAGCACACAAAGAAGTTAAAAGTAAATCCAAATTGCAACCCAGGATCCAAGCTAAAGTATGTATAATAGATTAGTCAACTCTTGGTCATTGTTTTGAACAATCAAATACATCCAAACCATGATCCCAAGCTTTTAATAAACATAAAGTTAGATTTAGGGAGTTAATATTATTGTAAACTAAAAAATGTTTGAAAACTTTAGTCTAATTTTTTGCTTTTCCCTAAATAAAACATTGTTCCATGTCTAAATTTGCAAAAAAAAAAAAAAAAAAAAAAAGAATGAAAGAAATTGTATTGATACAAAGAAAATGAACACTTTACACAATTTTAGAACATTGTATGCCTCAAACATTTTTATTGGATTAAACAAAATTTACAGTGGCTCACAAAAATGTTTGTACGCTTACGAATTTCAATAACATTTTGCTCTCTCCATTAATTAAGATTAATATTTCATAATGGATATTTAAGAATAAGATCTATAACTTATTCTTAACAAAATTACATAAAATATTTTAAATACATGGTAAAACTTTAATCAGTAGAAATAAATAATCAAAAAAATTTTTTTTAAAGTTACCTCACAAAAGTCTTCGTATACTTTAAAGATATTGCTACATATTAGTTAATATTGTAATATTTCGTTAAATTAGTATTTAGTAAAATGTCCTTTAGCATACACAACAGCTACTTAAACGCCAGGGACTAGATTTAACAAGTATTTTTTTTTTGTAATTTTTGCATCAATGTTCATCCATTCGCCGATCATTACTGTAGTTTGCTTTTCGTTTTAATGTCTTGTTTTCGTACTCTAATCTCCAGTTCCAAATATGTCCTATTAGGTTTAAATCCAGTGATTGGGGTGGTGTTTTTAGAACTTGTGGACAATTATAGAGACACCAGAGGCAAACGTTGAGAGCTGTGTGCTTATAGGATCTTTATCCTGATAAAAAACAAAGTGGTTTTCAATACTCAAATTTTGGGGTGATAATTTTAAATTGTCTTTTAAAATATTTAAATAAAGTGCATGATTCATTCTGCCATAAATAAATACTAAATTACCTAGTGTCCTGGTGTTGCCAAGCACCCCCCATATAAGGACACCTCAACCGCCATGCTTAACTGTTCCAACTAAGTTCTTGGGATTAAGTTCTTCATTTTTAATTCTACATACAATTATATGTCCATCGGAGCCAAAAATGTTGAATTTGCTTTCATCTGCAAATAAGACATTATTACAATACAATTCCGGTTTATTCGTCATTGATTTTGTGAAGGAAAGCCTAAGCTTTCTGTTTTTCGCAGTAGCAAAAAATTTTCTATGGGCAGAACACCCATTTAATCCAGCTGATTTCACAATGCGTTGAACAATTTTAGGTGAAATTGAAGTAGAATATTTTTCATTAAATTCTGTAGCAACTTTTACAGCACTTAAACTTTTTTTTTTCCAATTTTTCTATTTATAAATCTTTGATCATGCTGCGATAACTTTGACAGGCGATCTTTTCTTACCTTGTTTTCGGTCAATTTTCTTCTTTAAATAGGCATGCCAAATTTCCGCGTTTTGCTTATTTTCAAAATCCGCAGATTTTCGCATTTTTGTTTATTTTCAAAACCTGCGGATTTCTGCATTTCTTATTTTTTCGGCTGTGCCGCCATTTTTTACTACAACGAAACTGGTCAAAAATAGCGATCAAACGGGTAAGTGACCTCTCGTTATGTCATCTTCTTGGTTGCCTTCAATGATAGGGTAAGTAAAATGATGTATTTTGAAACTGCGGCCAATCAGATCATTGGCGCGTTTTAACAAAATCGAACCGTTGATCACGTGACCTTGATTGCATGTGTTCCTTTCTTTATTTAAATACTTATGGATAAATTATGAAAAATATTTGGCAACACTCTTGAAATCCATTTTTTTCTTTGGAATGGCAATATTATTTTAGTTGTAGTTCATAGCGTGTGTTGTGCCTGCTCACGTCATGTTAGCATCTGCAATCGACTTGTCCGCATCGCATTTTCTTAAGTCTCGCCTTGGTTCTCCCTTTTATTCTGATTGTATTCGCTCTCAACTATAGTATTCGTTGGCTTCATGTACAGAGATGACCATCAGGAAAGGTATTGTCATCCGCTCCTTAAACACTGATGTACGAAGCATTGACAAAGATGTGAAAAATCCCTGGAAATGGGATTGGCTAGAACGGGAAGTTGATGGCCAATTTATCAATAAAGCCATAAAAAATTTAGAAAAATGTGACACAACTTACTGTTTAGTGTGCCAAAGAGAACTGAATTACGGCTCACGTGGATTCATGACTCTCTCTAACCACGTAAGATTGAAGACGCACAATACTGCACTACAAAGATTAAAGGAATTTACAGCTTTACCAGGTAAATAATACTTTCTTTGTACTCTCATTTCTAAAGCATGAATTAATAAAATTATAAATAAGTAATTTTTTTTTTAAACTAAAGATAAACAACAACTATTTCTATTCTTACATTAATTTTTCTTTCGGAACGGAAATTCCTTTTGTTGACCGGAAACACGTTAGGCTTATGTAATGTACCGTGCATCATTCATGCTGTAAATAATAAAAATTAAAAAATGTTATGTAAAATATGATTTGTAAAATTAAAATCTTATTTTGTCATAAACTTGCTGAAGATTTAAGCACCGATATTAGCGATATTTTAATATCCACATTGCCAAACTGACAAACTTGCAAACCAAAACCTCTCTAAAAAGGAAAAATAACAACCTTGTTCAGCAATCTCCCTCAGTAATTCCGATTGCTGTAGATGTTACTTTAACTTTGAAATTTCTGTAAATTAACAATAATTCTATTTCGGATTTAGCATTAAAAAAATTATTAACATTATATTATGAATTTAGTAAATAAGTACCTATATAATGTAGAGGAAAATTTGTTTTATCGACATTTTGTTATTAATAAATACAGTAGACTCCCTCAAATCCGCAACTCTCTAAAATCCGCACATAATTTATGAATGTAAACAATGAAACATTCAGTTCAGATATAGGGACAAAATTTGACTTTTGTAGTTATCAATTCAAACATATTTTAATTTGTAATTTTTGTTATTATTGCTAACTTCATGTTTTTTCTTGATGAAAGAATAAATTTATTTCTGGAAAAATTCAAGATATTGCTGATAATAATGATAATCATAATCTTCTTACTGAATATATTTATGTATTAATCAAGCTGTTTTGGTTATTAAGACTGACTAAGCCTGAAATGTCATAATTTTATTATTTTGATGTGAATTAACATTATACATTATTTATGAGCCAAGTTTCATTGAATAATTTAGGAAAAATACATTTTATCTTTCTAATGAACACTTAATCATAATTATTAATTAGACCTTTGTTTTTAATATTTTAATCATTTTAAAAATTATCTAACTTTTTATCATTTTAGTTTATTACTTATTTTTAATGTTTTAATATATTGTAAGCAATCATTATAATTTAGATTACATTATTAATTACATCCAAATCACTGTTTAAAAATGTAAACAAAGCAATGACCAGAAATCTGCAAAACCTCTGGTCCCAAGCTGTGCAGATTTGAGGGAGTCTACTGTATATCAAAATAGAAAAAATGCTAAGTAATGAAAATGAAATATTTCAGTACAATTTTTAATTATTCTCGGGGTCGAATAAAAATATTTATATTAAATATAGGTGAAAATTGACAGTCGCCACATGGTGATTAAAAAGAACAGCAATCTATCGCCATTCGCCAAGTAGGGATTATAAAATCTGTTACCAATCGCCAAGTCAAATACAGCTTTTTTTTCATGAAAATATATACTTCTGCTTTGATTAAATTCTAATTATACACTGATTAATTCTTTTCCCTACTGGATGCAAACAGATTTGAGCGACTTAGCTGTATTTTCAATATTTCGGCATTTCATCACGTGCTTGCTCTTCAGTTGGTAATATTTCATGGATTTTATGAATTTTTGCAGTTTTAATCTGCAAAATATATTCATCAATATTCCAGATGCATATCAAGTAGGTAATTTATTACTTTTTCCCAATCCGTCTGTAGTTAAAATAAAAATATTTGTGGGAACTCAAATTTTCATATATAATGATGCTATTAGATTTTTACTAATTGAAAAGGCAATTTAAAACATTCACCAAAAAAGCTCTTTTTAAAAAAATAAAAGTTATTATTTTGAAGTTTTTATAGTAATGTAAATTGTTTTTATTCAATAAGAATAGGACAACTGACATCAGTTCAGAACCTCCGCCCTCTGAATACTAGGCCTCAGCGCAGACAAAAAAAAAGTGGTTATTTCAGTGTCAGTACTGTCCCTTCAAAAATTTTAAGTTTTTTTGCTTTATTTTTCTGAGTTTAAAGAAGTCTAAGAAATCTTTTATAAAATAATTGAGTCAAAACTTAGGGGACCGTGCACACTTAAAAAAAAAAAAATCTCTCTTTGGCAGCAGCCATTTTAGTATCAAAACTCAGGCCTGTTATTGAAGGACGGTGGCTACAAAGCACCTGAGTGGTCGAAATGTTTCCTTTTTCACTAAGTGGAAATGGATCTCCTTAAAACTAGCAAAAATTAACGTTTTGCTTGAAGAAAAAATGGAATTGCGCTTGTACGCATTTTTTTTTTTTTTTTTTCAGTAATAAACCAAATATTTCTGGGAACGGCGCTCCCAAGCGTTACAGCACTACAACCCATATGCAAGTGGACTTTAAGGATACTACAGTATCTTTATACTTAGACTCCTACCATGTGCTTAGCAGTTATTTTTCTTCAAGAAATACTGTTTAATCCTGCAAAATATGTTCACCAGCTTAGATTTCACTTATGTGTGTAGTGTATTAATAACATATTTACATATTAAATAAAATACAAATAACATTTTGCTGATTTTTTTTTCCTTTTTTGGGGGGGAGAGGTTACAAAAAAGTTTATATACAAAGATTATTATATATATAGCTTAGCTGTCAAGAAAGTTTGAAGCATTATAGTCACCACTAACTTTAAAAGCGGCTATCAGGCCTAGAAGTGACTTTCTTCAAAAATATTATAGAAAATATAGGAATTTTATAGGAAATGTCATTTATATGTAAATACACCAACGCATGTTTTAATGCATTAACATATGTATCAACACAAACATCAACATTGTAAAAACTCAGCAAATTTTATGAAAAGTTACAGCAGAGAAGAGAGAGTGGGGGGAAATCCTTCCCTACATTAATTATACAATTGATTTTTTCAATGGCATTCCCAGGTTTTTTTTTTTTTTCTGTAATGCTTTGATGGAATTTGCATTTTTCCTTCGATACTTAGAGGAAAATCCCACCTTTCTTGTGATCTTTTAACGTAAAAGGTTTTTTTTTTTTAATTCTTTGATGAAATTTAATTAACGATCTTTAGACAAAAATTGCATTTTTTTCCCCCCCGAGATCTTAAAATAAAAATCGTGTTTTTTTCGCGATCTTAAAATGAAAATCGCAGTTTTTTTTTGCAATCTTTTGGCGAAAATCACGTTCTTCTTGCAATCTTTAGACGAAAATTGCGGATCTTCACAATCTTTTGACGTAAATCGCGTTTCCCTCGTTATCTTAAGACGAAAATCATGTTTTTTTTAAGCGATCTTTTGACGATAAACGCGTTTTCTCGAGATTTTTTAAACAAAATTGTGGGGTTTTTTCACAATTGTTGTATGAAAATTACGTTTTTCTTGCGATCTTTAAAAAAAATAGTATTTATTCGCAATCTTTTGACGAAAATAGAGTTTTTCTTGCAACTTTTTGGCGAAAATCGCGTTATTCTCACGATTTCTTGGCAAAAATTGTGGTTCTTCACGATCTTTTGACAAAAATCGCATTTTTCTAGTGATCTTTTGACAATAAATGCATTTTTGGCAATATATATTTTTAAAAAAAATCGAAAAAACGGAAGATGATGAAAAAGCGGAACATCGTGTATTCACAGGAAAGAATCTCATGCCTGGGTGGAGGGATGAAAAAATAGGAATTTTTTCAAATTTATAGGAATTATAGGAAATAGATGCGAGGCCTGGGCTATTCTAATAAAACTGACTCTACTGCTCAATTTCTCAGTTTTCACCTATAATATTAAACAGCGTAAATTTGTAATTTGCCAAAAATGTTATAACCAAGACTGTAGATCTAAGAAAAACTATGGGTTATTCCTTTTGATTTTCTGTAAATGTGCACTTTTTTCTCTCAAAATATTTCAAAACAGGTGTCATATGAACTGCATTGACCGATTGCAACAAAATGGCGATTTTATGCTGCACATGATATATGATCTTTTTCTTTTTTTAAATATTATAAATTTTGTTTTATAACTGTAAAACTTTTTACTTTTAAAGTAATAAAAAAAGTAAAATATGTAATTGGTATTTGAAAATAGTTTTCGCTAATTTGACACTTAAAAAAAAAAAAAAAAAAAAAAAAAAAAAAAAAAAAAAAAAAATTGTGCTAATGTGGCGCGTATGACATCTGGATCATTATTTCAGATACAAAGTATTTTAAGGGTTCAAAATGTATCAGTAATGTTCTGGTTCATAAAACTTGCCGTTTGTATAGCTTACTGTATTCACTATAACTTAAAAAATAGAACCTTGAGTGCATTTTTAAAAAAATTTTGTATGATTCTATATAAATTTGTTTATGCTTTAGCAAAAAAAAAAAAAAAAAAAAAAAAAAACCTATAATATCGAAGTATTAATGAATTTATCCATTTTGAGCACTGATTATATATGTATAGTAAATGGGAGAGGGACACAGAATGCTTACTTTTTTTAAAAACTTTGTTAAAAAATTAAGAAAGTATCAAAAATAATAAATTGTGCAATGATTTTAAAATACTCATAAATAAACACTAAATTTTTCTAATTTCAAATACGTAAACTCATTTAAGTTAAATGCAGGGTTGGTAGATGATCCAGTTTTTCCCATTCCATGTTTTTGGCTTAAAAAGAAGAAAAAATCAACAAAATTACCAATTAAGTTACAGAAGTTGATAAATAAATTGCAATCTTAATTGTATACATATAGTGAATGTCTGAATGCTTTTTTTTTTTTAACAAATTTGATTTGTAAACTGAATTTTATTTTGGTTAATAAAGAAACTAATTTAAAAAAATAATTTGCTTAAAATTTTGAAACTTGGATATATTTTTTTTGGTTAAAATTTAATCATTTTAAAATAGACAAAGTAATTTGAAAATATTTTACGAAATATGTAATTTTTTTCTTTACACTTGAAATCTGCCCATTTGTACTGACTTTTAAAAAAAATGTTTATATATCCTAATTAATTTCAGGCACTGGAAACTGCAGTAATGAAAACCGTGATACACCATATGGTTTACATCCCATGTTCTCAAAAGGCACCAGTATCAACACCAAAGGTACCTGAATCACAAACATCTGTGAGTGATCACTCTGCCAACTCACAGGCGATGTTGTTATCATTTCTGGCAGTTGAAAAATGCAGATATAGCTATGGTCCATATTGCCCATCCCAATGGAGGATCTAGAGGGGGGGGGCGGCGATGGCCCCCACCCCTTGAGCCCAATGAAGGGTCTTCAGAACGACATTAGATGCCGATTGGAAAAGTTGTTGGTCCTAAACTTGAGACTGGCACGGCTCGACCTGAGTCGTGCCTACCTTAATTTATTATACTGGGACTGGGTCAGGTCTTCACACTTTCAAAATCAGGTCAGGTTGGGTCTTATTTTTTTCTGCAGAGCTGGACGGAGCCACACTGTTTTTCCAGGTCAAGCTTGGCGTGGACTTCCTTCCTACACAGACCAAAATTTTCAAGCCCAGGCTCTGTCCGGTATATAGGCTAAATGCTCGATCTCAGATTGATACAGCCCATATGCTGTGGTGGATCTAAGGGGTGGGGGGGGAAGGGCGAAGGAGCAACCCCCTCCTCTTGGGCTTATAAAGGGTTTGCAAAATGATATTATGCATCCTCACGAGAGATAACTTGGGGCGAAGCTCGAGCCCGTCATGTCCTGGCACGGGTCGCACTAGTTTAAATCCACGAAACTCTGACTGTGTAAGGTTTTCTCTCATTTTGAATTGGATTGTGTCCTGATCTTGTTTTTTTTTTGCAGATTCGGGTAGGGAGAGACTTCTTTTTATTGCAGACCAAGCCTGCTCTGGATTTTATTTTTCCTAGAAGTTTGCATTGAACAAAATTTCCAGGTCGTGGCTCAGCCCGGAATAAAAGCTAAACAGTCGGTCCGTCTCTGATCTAGATAGTATGATAAACATTATTGGCCTGACCACGACCCGTGCAACTAAACATTCGGTACGTTTCTGATCTAGATAGTATGATAAACATTAATGGCCCGACTGCGACACTTTCACTCCTCTAAATTCTTTCCTACGAGCCCAAGTTGTGTTGAAATCTTTCTTACTCGTTAATCGTAAAAATTATATGTATGTTGTACATTTTTTTAGAGAAATCTTTAGAAATTTTACTTGGTTTAATAAGTTACAGAGATACATATATAAAAATCCACTTTTTTTCTTTGTACAGCTTTAAAATTGTGATTTTTTTTAATCATTCATTTTCTACTTTCTTCTATCTTTACAAGAAGAAAGTTTTGGATTCGTGAAACTTTTCGAATTCCAGTTATCGACGGATTTATACATTTTAGGGGCCAGAGTTAATGAAAAAATATATTTTTACAAATTGTCTGTCTGCAAGTCTGTATGTGACACAAACTATCTCAAAAACTAATGTATGGAATTTAATAAAAATTTATATTCAATCAGTCCTTGAAATAAATTGGTGCTGATTATTTTTTAGGGTGAATCGTTTGACAGGTGGCGCTACTATGCAGCGTGCAGCGTTTTTCATGATTTCTGCAAGAACTTAATTTCAGAACTAATGCACGAATTTTCATCAAACTTCAGATTTTGTTAGTCCTTGTCATGAATTAACATTTTATTCATTTTGATGTAAATCGCTGAACAGGTGGCGCTGCTATGCTACATTTTTCGCTATTTTTACAATCACTCAGTCTTCAGAACTAATGCATGGAATTTCATCAAACTTCAGATTCAGTTAGTCTTTGACATGAATTAACGTTTTTTACACTTTGATGTAAATCAGTCAACAAGTGGCGTTGCTATACTGCATTTTTTGTGATTTTTGCAATACTTCTATCTCAAGAACTAATGCATGGAATTTCAGCAAACTTCAGATTCAGTTAGTCCTCAATATGAAGTGACCTTTTTTTATGCTTTGGTGTAAATCGCTCAACAAGTAAAACTGCTATGATGCATTTTCCACCAACTCCACAATAGCTTTATCTCAAAGACTAATGCAAGAATTTTCATCTAACTTAGCATTCAATTAAACTCTAACACAAGTTGTTGCTTATTAAGTTTTGGTTTTAATCAACCAACAGGTGGTGCTGCTAAGCTGTATTTTGTAGGACTTGCACAATTTTACTGGAAGTAATATCTTAAGAACTAATGCACGGAATTTCATATCTTTAGAATCCTCATGTTGGGCATAGATTGTATTTTATTTTGGCACTGTGTTGGTGAATTTTGAAGTATTATATATATGAAGTATTGTATCACGTGATTAAAAAATGTTTTGGGATTGTGACAGACTAGTTTTGTTCTACACTGATTTTCTAACTGGATTTTCATTTGAATATAATAGATCTAAGTCATATTTTAAGCGCAGCTAAAAAGTAAAAGTCAACCCAAGCAATAGCAAAATGTAGTGTAACCGGACCCAGACCCGCCCCGAAGCAAAAATTCATTAATTAACTAAGCCCGCAGCAAACAGTAGAAGTTAACTGGACCCAAACGCGACTCACAACTAAAAGTAAAAATTAACCCGACCAGCAGCAAAAAATAGAAACCAACCGGATATGAAATTTTGTTAAATGATTGTGGAGAAAACACGAATTTCTTCAAAGCATCGTGAAACAGAGGTAAATTTCGTCGAAAGATTGTGAAAAAGAACGAAAATTTTATCAAAGGACTCACTCCAATCAAAATCTGGTCAACCTGAACCTTTCTTGCAAAAGTAAAAACGAAATTTTAAACTGCCCCAAATCAAAATTGTGTGTCAAACTGCCCCAAATGTCCTAATCGCAGATAAAAAGTAAAAGTTAACCCTACCAACAACAAAATGTAGTAGTCGACCGGACCCAAAATTAAAAAATCAGAAATGAACTCGAACTGCAGATAAGAGTAGAAGTCAACTGGACCCAAACACGACCCAAATGGAAATTAACATGACCAGGAGCAAAAGAATGGAAGCCAACCAGACCCAAACCTAAGCCATAGCAAAAAAGTAGACAAAACACGACCCGCATTAAAAAAATGAGCTCCGACCCGTACATCAGACTGGAGTTTCCAAATTTCTAAAATCCCCTCCCCCTCCCCCCCCTTGAGGACTCTCCCACCCTTGGCCCATCCTGTAACTGAATTCTTTTGAATGCCTAAGTCTAAATAAAAATTTAAATTACATAATCAATAATCTACAGAAGACATGCTATAGTGCATTCCAGTAATCTATATGTCATTAAAATAGCATAAGATCATTCAAATATGCTACACACTATTCTCTATAGATTATAAAGCATGTTGTCATGTACCTCAGTGATGTCTATCAATTTCATTATGTTAAAATATTTTAACATCATTAAAATGCACTGGGGAAGGTTTTCTTTTCTTTTTTTTTTTTTTTTTTTTTTTTTTTTCTTACTAATCTAAGTTGCCAGATTTTGGCCTCTCTTTTGAATCTGAAATTTTACATTTGCACCAAAAAATTATGAATTATAATATTGCTGTCTTTATTTAATGATAGAGATTTCATGATTATTTAAGTTAGAAATTTTCTTTTGGAAATTCTGATGTGAATTCTAAGTTTTTTAATTGAAAGTAAAGGCCACACTAGCAAACCAGACTGCAATGTAATTTCAGGAATGTTTGAATGACATTACAAACATGTTATGGAAAAACACACAAACATATCGCTTAGACAACAATCAGAGTATTTTTATAAGAGGTAAAGCATGGGCAGACAAACCAAATTCATAAATACTGTTCAACTACAGGGTGTCCAGTAAATGACCGACCCATTTTGAATGTAAATAACAAAAAACACGGTTTGAGATAAAAAATACGCAGTTTTCTGCATTGTTATTAGAAAATCAATAAATTTTTAGGTATACACTTTCTTAAAATAGTTTGAAATTTAACCAACAGATGGTGCTGATGGCGGCAACAGGTTGTCGAAATTCAGACATTATTCAGGGATGAGAGTGAGAAAAAAACAAAAAAGAGGAAATTACGCGTGAGGTAAAAATTGAACAAAAATGTTGAAATAACGCGTGAGGTAAAAATTGAGAAAAAAAGTTGATATAACGCACAAAGTAAAAATAGAACAAAATAATTTAAACCGATGCGTGTTAAAAAAGTTAAAGTGAAAATGTATATTAAATATAGATTGTCATTATTTGAATTGAAGCACCCCCACACAAAATACATTAAAATAAATTACAAAAATACATTAAAATAAAATAAGAACACAAATATAAGAATGAGTAATTCAATAATTTTGATATATAAAATATATCAATATGAAAAATTTTCAAAAATGCACAATTATTCTTTAAAACTTTTATAAACAAATTCATTTAAAAATCTATCTTCAAAATAACTTATGGCACAGTCATAAAACTCCAAATTTGGCTTCAATCTGTTTGCATCCAGTAGGGAAAAGAATTAATCAGTGTATAATTAGAATTTAAGCAAAGCAGACGTGCATATTTCCCTGAGAAAAGATGTATTTCATTTGGCGATTGGTAACAGAATTTATAATCCCCACTAGGCGAATGGCGATCGATCATGTTTTTTTAATCGCCATGTTGCGACTGTCAATTTTCACCTATATTTGATCATGGGTGCAAGTTTGAAATTTTGCCATGACTGAAAATATTTTGAATCACCCCCCCCCCCCCCCCGAGTGAACAATAAGCACATGCATGATTAACGTTTTTTCACGACCGTTTGACGAAATTCGCTTTTTCCCAAGATTTTTTGACAGGAATCATGTCTCTATCGTGATCCTTAGACCAAAAATTGCATTTTTTGCAATCATTTGACAAAAATTCATGCCTTTTTTTGCGATCCTTTGACAAAAATTCATGACTTTTTTGCGATCCTTGAACAAAAATTCGCGACTTTTTCGTGATCAACTGACAAAAATTCGCGACTTTTCGTAATTTTATTTTAAAAAATTCGCGACTTATTCGCGATTCTTTGACAAGATTGTGTCTTTTCCACGATCTTTTGACAAAAGTCGCGTCTTTTCCTTGCTTCTTTGACAAAAAGCCGCGTTTTCTTGGCAATTCTGACAAAAAATTGTGTTTTTTCCACTATCACTTGACGAAAATCACATCTTTTTTGCGATCTTTCGACAGGAATCGCGTTTATTTTGCTATTTTTTTAAACAAAAAACGCATCTCTTTTTGCGATCTTTTGTCAGAAATAGTGCTTTTTTAAGCCATCTTTTGACAAAAATCACGTAATATCAGCAATCTTTTGGAAAAAAAAAAAAAAAAAAGGTGTCTTTTTTCATGATTTTTTGACAAAAATCGCATTTTCTCTGCAATTCTGACAAAAATAACGTTTTGTCCACGATCATTTGAGGAAAATCATGTCTTTTCCGCGATTCCTTGACAGAGGCTGCGCGATTCTTCATCATTTTCGCGATTCTTCGACGGAAATAATGTTTTTCTTGAGATCCGTTGACAGGAATCACGTTTATTCCGCAATTTTTTGACGAAAAACGCATCTTTTTACGATATTTTGGATGAAAGAGCACTTTTTCCTGCGATCTTTTGGCAAAAATAACGTCTTTTTTTGCAATCATTTGACACAAATCACGTTTTATTCATATTCTTTTGACGAAAAATCGTGTCTTTTTTCGGAATCTTTTGGCAAAAAACACGTCATTTTCGCGATCATTTTTCACCGTCGGAGATTTTTTCGCCATTTTTGACCAATTTCGTCATGGTAAAAAATGGCGGCGTGGCCAAAAAAATAAGAAAAATTGTGGAAATCCGCGGGTTTTGTAAATAAATAAAAAAGCAGAAATCCGCGGATTTTGAAAATAAGCAAAACGTGGAAATCTGCGTTTCCATGGAAAATTGGCTTGCCTAATTATTCTAGTTTTTATACAAATGAGCTTTTCGGCTGATTTTGCAAAGTCGAATCTCAGTCAACATGTTAAATCGGCAATCCACTCACCTTCAGAAATAGAGTTTGTTGGATGGAAAGGTATTTAATATAATATTTGTGATTGAATAATGTCTATTTACTTAATAAAAACCAAAACAAATATTCATTGACTTTTCACACATTTACCATAAGTAAATTGTATTCAAAAAATGTTTTTGTAACCAGTTAACTGATTCTCCTTTTACGTACAATAAATTAATATGGGATAACACTGCTTTCTTATGTTAAAAAATCTTAATATTTAATCTAAATGTTTCTTCCATTAAATAGTATGAAATTGAATCTAAAAAAATTAGTGATGTCAATAAGCTTTAAGAGATGGATCAAGCAAACTCTTCTTGCCTATACGACTGTAGTGAAATCAGAAGTTAAAACAGTAGTACACAAATAGTGGTGGCAAGTTCCCTGTCTAAAATAAAGGAGGGGCTGTGAATTATAAATCGGCACATAAAAATGTATTGAATCTTAGAATAAAGGTTCGTCTATAAGAAATCCTGTCTTAAACACAAAAAAATATTGATCACGACGGAGAAAGTAACATACTAAACTGCCTGCTAAGATGGAAACCTGTTTGAAACTAATTTTTTTCATTTTTCTGCAAGCCGAATTTATCACTGCTTTATATTCATATTTTGACATTTAATGTATCTAAAAATTTTATTACAAAAGCCATGACAGATTTTAAGATGTTTTTTACACACAATTCTTCTTTCTTCTTCCCCTGATTGCAAACTCATCTAAGCTGACATGGAAGGATGCTTAAAAAGAAAAAAAAAAAAAAAAAAAAAGACTTCCTGATTTTATACCCTGCGAGTCACTTCTTTTCAAAATTTCATATCAGAAGGCATAATAAATCTTGAATCATCATAGAATCATTATAATTCTACTTATTTTAGTTCAATTTTATAAATATAACCAAATTACTGGAACATTAGTGTTTTTCATATGTAATTTTTAAAAAGTTTTTAAAATCCTTTTTTTTAAAATAATGTTCTTTATTTCATATCAGATGTAAGAGGAATTTTTAGAGTTCTTTCTCTTCTTTTGCTCATGAAGAATAATTAAGGAAAGGGGAGGGGGCAGGATGAAAAATATATTTCAGGATTTATGATGATCTTAGTAATGAAATTTTTAGAAGGGGTAACTTGCAGCAAATGAAACAGGTACAATGATTTTTTTTTTTTTTCTTTTTAAACATCCTTCCATTTCAGTGTAGATATGCTTTCAATTGTAGGGGTGGAGGAAAAAAGACGTGTATGTAAAAGTCATCTTAAAATCTCTCATGGCTTTTCTAATAAAATTTTCAGATGTGTTAGATGTCAAAATATGAATATAATGTAGGGATGAATTCGGTTGTTGGAAAAATGAACAACATTTCATTTTAGGCAGGTTTCCTTCCTAGCAGCTGGTTTTGTATGTTATTTTCTCCATCGAAATCAATATATATATATATATTTTTTTTTTTTTTTTGTTTAAAACGGGATTTGTTATAAATGGATTACTTCATTCTAAGATTTATTATATTTTTATGTGCTAATTTATAAGTCACTGCTCCGCTTTTTTTAGACAGGGAACTTACCCCAACACTATTTCTGTACCACTGTTTTAACCACTTAACTGCTTTCACTGCACAATGTAGGCAAGAAGAGTTTGCTTGATCCATAACTTAAAGCTTTTTAACACCATTTTTGAAATACAATTTCATACTATTTAATATAAGAAATATTTAGATTAAATATCAAGATTATCTTAATCTAAAAAAGCAGTGTTTATCCCATATTTTCAATTTATTTTACGTAAAAAGAGAATCGGTTAATCGACTACAAAAACATGTTTTTAATACAATTTATTTATGGTAAATGTGTGAAAAGTCAATGAATATTTTGTTGTTTTTTATTAAGTATAATAAGCATTATTCAATTATAAATATTATTTTAAATCTCTTTCCATCCAACAAACTTTATTTCTGCAGGTGAGTGGAGTGTCAATTTAACATATTGGCTGAGATTCGACGCTGCGAAATGAGCCGAAAATCTCATGCGTATGAAAACTAGAGTAATGTCTGAATTTTGACAGCTTGTTGCCGTCGTCAGCGCCATCTGTTGGTTGAAATTCGAACTATTTTAAGAAAGTGTATATCTAAAAATTTATTGATTTTCTGATAACAATGCAGCAGGGTTGGCAAGTTTTCGACAGTGTGCGGTTTTATCCGGTTAAAACCGTGGTTTAAACCGTCATGGCTAAAACCTCTTGTCAAAAACCTCATCAGAAACCTCAAATACTACCAGTGTTCTCGTTGACATTTGACTAACTTTAGTAATTTGGCTAATTAAAAATAAAAAACATTCGCCAAATGAAAAAAGTGTTAGCCAAATAGATTCGTCGTGTAGCACAAAAGAAAATTATCTTTAACCCTTTAATATATCCCCTTTTTAGGTGCGTTCGTAATTATATGAATATGTAGCACCTATTGTTGTCGTTCAGTCCGTCCGTCTGTCTGTCTGCATATAACGCAAAAACTACCCAAGTGAGTCATTTGAAATTTAAAATACATAATTATTACATAAATTTGTTGAGTCATTTAAAATTTTATGAAAATCGGATGCATAGATCAATTACAGGGACAATCAAAAGGATTCCGTTATATTACGGTCAATGGGGAAAAAAGTTTCAAATGCATTTTAATCGTTTGAAATTTTAAATACATAATTATTACATAATTTTGTAGAGTTTTTTCAAATTTTATCAAAATCGGATGCATAGTTCAACTACAGGGACAATCAAAAGTGTTCCGTTACATTACGGTTAAAGGGAGAAAATGTTTCAAATGCATTTTAATGGTGTTACACTCATTCGAACGTAATAAAATTGATATGCATCTATAAAGTACATATTATAATATACATTTTGCATAATCTGTGGTGCAAAGAATATTTGCTATTGATTTACAAGGCCACACAAAAGTATTCCATTGCATAATGGTATAGGGATAACATTGTTTGGTGCGCATTTTAATTGTAATTTTTTAAAATTTTATGAGACTGATATAAGAGAGTGATATTTTTAAAACTTCGTTATCGTACGGATGCACCTCATTTGCTTCGCTTCACGTGCAATTTCCAACTTGTTTTATACGTTCTAAAATAACCTAAGTTTTTATAGCTGCAACAACTATTGTTATTAATACTAAAATCAACTATCTGCTACAAATAAAAAAATATGTATATATTAAATATATATGTATGAATATGTATGAAAAACGAAAAAGAAAAAGCAAAATTTGAACACTAGCAATTTGGCGAATCTAATCGCTTGTTTACTCGCCAAATGAAGAATTTAGTCGCAATTTGGCACATTGGCGAGCGACAGCGAGAACACTGAATACTACACTGATCTGTAAAATTTCACATTAAACATCTGTAACAAATATACAATATTAGATGTAATATTAAAAATTCACTTTTACTGTATTGTATATTATTTTCAGAAAAAAAAAGAAAAAAAATTGTCATAAATCTGAAAATTTGGCCTGCCTCCAAACTTGCTCAACTAGCAATGCTTCTGCTATCAAGCCCTGCTAGCTCAGCACCAATTGAGAGAGTATTTTCTAATTGTAACTGTTAGTGTGTAAATAAATGGACAAAATTGGTTAAGTGCTATAGGATGTTGTGGTGTAAAATTGATCTAGATTATTAACTGTACAAAATCATTTTCTTCTGTTTGAACATTCTAAAAAACAATGTTTTATTGCAATTAAAGTAATTTAATTCTTTTCTAATTATTAAATTACAGTATAATTAATTTTAAATAAAAAATTACTCAATGTTTCTCTCTTGTTCTTAAAATGTTTAAAGCGCATTACACGTGTTTGACAGTTTAAGCCAGTTTTTGACGGTTTAAACCAGTTTTTGACACTTGTCATGTCAAAAACCAGTCAGAAACCCAACCCTGCAATGCAGCAAACTGCACATTTTTATCTCAAACCATTTTTTTGTTATTTACATTCAAAATGGGTCAGTCATTTACTGGACACCCTGTATGTTCGAAAGCGTTAAAACATTTGTTTTACATTTATTATGCATATTGTAATTGTATAAGCAAATTTGTTGTCAGTAGAAAGATAAAGGACATGGTCAGTAATAAGGAATTACATCATTCTATTTATCAGCGGTGGGTGGATTTTCTGATGTGATGAATGAATTTTTACAGTCAAATAAAAGCTATAAAAAGCATACAAAAAAAAAAAAAAACCTTTATATATTTTTTATTTGTTAGCTACATTTTGCCCTTCTCCCAATTGGCAGGATGTGAATATAGTGTTAATTTCTATTCTTCACTAAAATTTCCTCAGCTGTATGTATTTCTTAGTTAAAATAATTATGAAAATGCATTATAGTAATGAATTATTTTTGCACTCATAAATTTTATCATAAAAATTTTCAACTGTACTTTGAATTTCACTGGCTGATAAAATTTTCTGAAAATTCCTCACTCCTGGACTCAGAGAGAAGTTTATTTGAATAATCTATGAAACGCATACTGTGGCTATCAGAAAATCTAACATAATAAATCTGTTACACACCAAAATTAGAAGTAGGAAATATATTGCATATCTTAAAATTTAATAAAATGTTAGTGATTACTTAGAGTTTCCATCATAAATAGGAACAATTTTACAATTATTTTTTTACAATTATGTCTTAGAAGGTGTAAGGATTGTATGTACAAACTTTAATATTTGAGAATTACAGTTGTTGCACTCGCCGAATAGTGGAACTCTTGCCAAATATTGGATTCTCGTCAAAACAGAACTTTGTTTAAATTGAAAAAGAAGGAGTGGCAGCTTCGAGTAACCGGGAATGTTTAACCCTTTCAGGGGCAAGGTATTTCTGCTTCGAAAATGTTCAAATAATTGACTCACACCACAATTTAAGAACAGAATTATTTGAAAATAATCAAGAGCTGTTTTTCGCGCATATTATAAAATCGAAATTGTACTAAAATTTTACTGGTGCCAGTTTGAAATTTGAACAGTAATATTAAGTGTTTGCAGACTGCAAACACCGCCCCTGAAAGGGTTAATGGAAGTCTGTAGCGCATTGCCCAAAATCATATAGAGAAATGAATACATGTTAAATTCTGCAGATTCGTGTAGTATCAAAAATTCCTGTATGCGTGTGAATTAAAGTTAGTGTCGTCCAAGCAGGAGGGGTTTTTGTTTTTCCTGATTTCTCATCTTTAATGGGTTTTTTTATTTAAAAGATAGATGAAACTTGGGTGTAACTTCTACTGGCACAGCACGATAGGATAATCTCCCAGATATTACTTTATATGTAAGTTATAAAGATAAGAGAGAGTCTTGTTCTTTTGCCAGCCCAAAGAAAAATTTATGATTCTACTTATGTTGTAAAAATTATTAGGTGACAAAAAAGGAGATCAAAGTTATATTGTCATTAGATTCATTGTTCTTTTTACCAAACATTGTTGCTAATCATATATTAAAGTATAGGAGTACTGTTACAAGATAAACATAGCATATAAATAAAGAACATATAATACTGTTACATAAGAAAATTCAATTGTGAAAACGCAAAACATTATAGAATATTTTTTTCTTTTCTTCTCCAGTATTTTGAAAAATAAAATAAAATAAAATAAAAAAACAAGTGTGAATATCTTGTTCTCTGCTTTTTATTATTTCATTATGTTATTTTGATCAATATGCATTTTTAAAAGAAAATCAAAACTGATATGTTATCCAACTCTTTGTATGAAAAGTATTAAAACATATTTAAACTAAATATAGTTGCATTATAATAAACTTTCACACTGATATATTATCCCATAAATCTAAAAAATGTTCTGGTAGATAAACATGAAATTGAATATGCCTAATACAGAGCATCATCGTTCAAGTAAAACATTAGAGAAGTGGTGTATGAAAGAAATTGTGATGCATCCTTCAGAATGCAAAAATTTTCCTGGTAGAGATTACAAAAGAGGCATATTTTTTGTATTAAAAGCATTGAATTTGCCTTATTTCTGAAACAAAGACCCACTTTTGTAATAAATAAGTCCAGTTTTTGGAAGTGTTTGAGACTCAGCTTTTTAAAAGCTAACAAAGTGATAATAATGAAATTAAAAAAATTAATAAATAAAAAATAGCAATGATAAATAATCCCCATTCTCAGTTCCATTTTAGGCAAAATTACTTGCCTTTATTAAAACAAGCCAAAACACTAATACATGCTAAACAATTATATTATGTATAAATTAAAATCATGATTAATATTTTACCAAAAACATTATACTATGAAATTTCATTTGAGGCTGAGAAGTTGCAAAACTTGCCAAACTCTTATGAAAAATAGAATGAAGAGAAACAAGAGACACTCTTCTTTTAGGTGTCTGACTGGGAGGGTAGTTAAAAAACTCACCTGGGGAAACTGCTCGGAGGATTCATGAGAACTAACCCCATTCCAAACATTCTCAGCACTCACCTGAGTTGCAGTCTGCTGCACAGGGGATGCATTGGATTGGACAGGGGCTGCATGGATTATAATAGGTTGGTTTGTATTCTGGCCTTGCATTTGCATCCGAATAAACTGCAGATGATTCTGGTTGATTTGGACCTTTGGAAATAAACAAGTCATTCATTACAAAGAACTTTCTTAATTTGATATCATTAACATAGTAGTTAGAATTACATGCACTGTTATTAGTGACTAAAGGGATGGGCACAGATAGAACAAAAACAAGAAAGGGGTGAGATTTTGGTATAGCTGTGTCAATAGTCTGTTTCAGGCCATTATTATGTATTTTTTTATTATTATTATCATTAATTTTCAAATCAAGAATACAAACATGAAAAAACTAAGATTTTTTTGGTCAAATCTCCAAGAGCAAGACAATTTTTAAACATATCAACATAAATTATAATATAGAAATTTAACAAATACACAGGCCTGTCAACCTTTGAAAATGAGAAATTGTAGGGTTTTCTTTACACAATCTTTTGACAAAATTAGCGTTTTCTTTCTGCAATCATTTAATGAAATTTTCCTCTACGACCAATTGACAAAATTGATTTTCTTATTGTTGAAATTAACGATAGTTTACTGCCACCAATCTTCAAAATTTTTGTCTTTTCATGACCAATTAACAAAATTTGCTACTCATTTATGCGACTCTTGCAGTATTTTTCTCTCAATAGTTTATCTTTTTTTTTTTTTTCCTCAACTCTTAACAAAATTAAAGATCTTATTTAGTAACCAATTGAAGATAATCACTATTTGACAAAATATCAGATATTTTTACTGATCGTCAGAAGAAATTCTAAACTTTTTCTGTGACCTTATTCACAAATTGAATTAGGGAAATTTGATAAAAGAAAAAAAAATTGGAAACTTCATACAAATTTTAAAATATACTTTCTAATACATGTAGTTCTGTGGAAGAATTTGCAGGTAAAAAACTACACAGCATTTTTCTTTACGCACAACTTTCCTTTTCTGAATCCGACTTGCATGATTCCGCACACTATTTCAAACCCTACTCCTCAAAGATCTCCCTCCCCTTTCCCTCTCAAGAAACTTTTGAAAAGGGGCTTCAGTTTCTAATGAAGGAGATTCCTGCATAAATATTTATAGAAAAACAATTCACTCATGATTAATAACCATTAAAAGGGTTTAATGTCAAGAAGTTTATTTTGCATTATAGATTTTTTATATCTAAACTTTTGGACTAATGACCCATTTTTTTAAAAATTTTTGGAACTGAATATTTTTGAACACAATCACTCCTGAAAAATATGCTGTGCAAACCATAAATCTAAACCTTAAAAAAATGTGTTTTTTACAAAAAATTGTAGTTTAAGACAGATTTTCATAGCATTGTAGTTTATAGGTCCTAATCAAAACAACTACGATTGTTTTGCACCAATTGGCAGATCTGCAAATACATAAAGATCCAAAAATAAAATACTGGCTTTTTTCAAAAGGAAGAATTATTTTTTCTGAGATTTAAGCATTGATTGTTTGCAATATTGTTGACAGAACTATTGATTGTACTTAATTTATAAATTTTTTCATAAAACAATTAGTTTATTGATAAAGATAAAATAACTTAAGAAAAAGAAAGAAAAATTCATACTGGAATCTGTTGAATTTCGCCATTACTTCCAATGAACTGTTGAACAATTTGTATGCTACCTCCAGGTTGATTGACTTGGTTAGCAGTTACTGGCTGCTGAAGCTGCAAAACTTGCTGGGTAGGAGCCTTAAAAAACGTATATAATTTTAGTAAAAAGAATACAAACTACCACATACAACATGGAAAATTAAAATAAAAGCTATATTATAGAAATTTGTAGAACCAAAATAGAATTATCAAATCCTAAATACTTTGGCACTCCAAATAAAATGTGTGGTTTCTTTTCATATTATCCATAAAAAAGCGAAATAATATGAATTTAGGGTGACCAACGCACAGTAAAACATGCAAAAATCGAGAAAAAAAATATTAAAATAGGAACAAATATGTAAATGGATACTAAAAGGAAAACCACACCATCACTAAGAGACCTCCTTACAGCAATAATACATAAAAAATGTATAGACATGACCAGTGTTGATTTCAGGAAGTGACCATTCCTCCCAGGAGCAATGAAATGCCTTCCCTTTCTCCTCCAGAAAATTTGAGATTTTGTGTTTTCAATGGTCAAAAACTACAATTCCTTCCCCCTCCCCCTACAGGAGCCATAGTCCATCCCGGAGAAATGTTTCTGAATTCAACACTGGGCATGACCACACACAACTGTTGCAAAAACACAAAATAGGCTTTCCAAAAAACCAAGGAGGATTGCACATTATATTAAGGTATATACTCAGAGCCGTAGCTAGAAGTGAACAGTAGGAGGGGCTCAAAAGAATTTAGGGGGCTCATACTTTTTTCTCTCTCTCTCTGTGGCAGACAGATAAATTAGTGCATATTCCCATTGTAGGTACTATGTTTCTTATTAAATTGTTGTAATAACTTCATTTTATGCTAAGAAAAGTATATGATGATGTTAGCTATTTCACTGCGAAACGACCATATTACTGAGAAATAGCCAAATACGGCTATGAGTAACCAGTGTTCTATTTTGCAGTGAATGTGTTAATGTTAAAAATGATTCTTCAAGCTGGCTTCTAAGAATTTTCAACTTTTGTCAGTCTTTTCTCATCATACATGAGAGTGAAAAAAGGAGATTCTTGCTTGAAATCATCATTAATTTGCTTTAACATATATGAGCCAAAGCCATGAGATATGGCATATGACACTTTCTTTGAACTTAACTGAGTACCTTGTGGCAAAGAGGAATCTGCAAATATTTTGCAAAATAAATTTTGTAGTAGATCTGATAACTGAAATAAATAATTAGGACCATGTGAATTATTCACAGAATCTTGGAATGGTAGATCCTCTGTTCCTCATTTTAAGTCCTAGTACTCAATCCACTTTTTTTTAAAAATTATTATTTCAAATTCAAACTCAAGCCTTTTCTGACAGTAGCATCTGCAAAGCGAAATTGAGACTGATTGCTTTGTTTTTCTGAATTATCTTTGTGCTTTGTTGTTTTGGCATGCTGTGTTAATTGCGAATAATCACTGTTGCTGATGGGAATCAGATTCGGTAATCATCTTTATTGTTCATGCAGCACTCAGAGAGTTTATATCTACTTCTAGGATATATTTTTTTCATGCCTATCAATTTGATCTATCCAAGCACCACAGAGTTTCTTCAATCTATGTTCACATTGTGGGCAAAGGTTTAGGCAGTCACCCTGGGCGTGGAAGTTTAGGAACACCAAATTTAAACTACCAACGTCATTTTTTGCCTGTGACAAGGAAAGGTTGGAAGGAGGGGTGCCAAATTGAGACTTTGACCGGGCACAGTTTTATCTTTGCATGTCCCTGGATCAAAGGAGAGCCCTCTGAAGTAGGCAACTTATTTCTTGCTCACCCAGTATATTAATAATCTTTTCAACTTATAACTTAAGATTATTATTATTATTATTATTATTATTATTATTATTATTGCATTTTAGAATTTTTCTAAGCTCCTTTTCTCCCAGTTATAGCTTATTTTGTGAAAAAATAAATAAAAAATTAAACTCAGTTTACATCAGACTTAACTTATAAATATTTAGTAATTAAATTATAAGAAAAAGGCAACAATTTCAAAATATATATACTATTCTGTTAAGAATGAATATTTATATACTTGTTGAGAATTTTGTACTTGAACTTGCTGCACTTGAACTTGGGCAGTCTGGTTTTGTTGTTGAGATGCATCAGTTGGAACCTGGATGGAAGAAATTTTTTATTCTCAAGTAATAAAAACAGACATATTCAATTTATTAAATCTAATAAAGCCATTAATTTAATTATTATTTCAGAAATTAACCCACAGATAATTTAATATAAAATTATACTTGAAACAGAAAAAGAATTAACAAAATTTTATGTAAATATATATCATTAATAAAAATAAAAAAATATTAATATTTTGTTATCTCCATTAATGAAATTCTATGAGTTTTTGGCTTTCATATAATTGCAATTTTTAAACATAAAAAATAAGAACAAAGTGCAAGAAATATTAGTGATATGTCTTCTCTTAAATAAACTGCATCCTTATCAGTGAGGAAAATATTTATTTATTTATTTATTTTGTATAGAATTAAATTTAAAGGTTTTTTTTTTAAATTCTTCTAATTGTGTAGCAACTGAAGTTTTCTACAGTACAAATTATTTTTAAATTTTGTTCCACATTTTAAAATTATTGTTTATAAAGTCAATAAAATTGTGGAGCATATTGGAATAATTATCTGTTATACGTTGAAATAATACATGGGTTGAAAGCAAAGATCAAAATATATATGATCACATAACTCTCATTAATAAATAGTTTTAATAATTGATAACTACCAGGGCTGGCAAGTTTCTGCCGGGGTGGTTAAAACCAGCAGTTATAACCGGTTAAAACCGGCACGGCAGAAACTAAGAAATTATACTAATAAGAACTTTAGCCTACAATGATTAATTTACGCATTACTTAATATATAAAGAATTTAGTCAAAAAATTAAAATAAAGATTGTGAATGTTATTCAAAGTAGAAAAAAAGTTTCAAAAGGATCACATAAATATATTTTATTTATAGAATAATTATGTTATTTGAAAAACAGAAATTTTCATAATGGTAATATGATGCTGTACAAGTTTAACTAGTGATATTATTGTTTAGGGTTGAATTTCTATTTAAAAGTTTAAGAAAAATAAATTTACAAAAAATTCTATGATATTTTAACAACACTGAGTACTTTTAAATAAATAACACACCGCAATAACTTAATAAATTCTTTACTACTACATACAAAGAGAAATGATTCTTGTGAAAAAATATATAAGTAAATAATTGTAGCACAAAAATAACAGTAAAACTATTTTATGAAATATCTTATACAATTATTTTATAACATTGATATTTATTTTATATAAATCATATTTATTTACAATTTTAACTCCTATGCCCTTAATATCATTTTCATGATTTTCAGTTATATGCAAACAATATGGCTGATTCTTTGTGACAAATTCAAAACTATCTAATTCTAATACAAATTTATTTATTTTTTAATTAAAACTATTCACAATATTTTATTTGTTATTTATCCTTAATAAAATGCATATTAGCAATTTAATACTACTAAAAAAGTCTCAGATTATGTCATGAAATGAGTTTATGCCAGTTTCTACCGGTTAAAACCGGTTATAATCACTTTCTGCCACTGGCATGGCAGAAACCATTTTCTGCTGGCGAAAACCCAACCCTGATAATTACTAACAGTGGCACAGCCAGAATTCGGTTCTGTGGGGGAGAGAGAAAGTTTCTGATAAAGGTGTTTGCCGATTATTTGAATCACCGGTTAATAGAATCAGTACTAATTAAAATATTCACTGTATAATACTTAAACTCAAATAGCATCTGTGTGACAGGAAATCATCATTCTTTTAGCATAATAGATCTCAGAAAAGTGATTTAGTTCAAATAACCAATTTTTACTTAACTAATCTATGTAAAATGCACTTTCACAGTTTTAAGTAGAATTTTCACCATTTAACTGAATCACTTTGTTGAATGAAATATGATTCAATAAAACAGTAGATTCCAAAATATGCCAGAACATTTAAATATAGTTTGGTTTTGATTCATATAAGCGACAATTACAGAGATCTTTCTTAGCTCTGGGAGGGGTTTTAACCCTCCCCCCTCCCCTTGGCTGCACCACTGATTACTGATTCAGGGTTTGTACTCATTTTCAAAGAAAAAATCTCCCAAGAATCCCCTGATTATTTTTCAGGATGTATTATTTTTTCATTTCAACAATTTTATGACATTTTTCAAACCAATATCATGCCACCATATAACCAATACCACTTTCATCTCTTCAAAGTAGAAAAAAGGTAATCTCAAAAATAAAGTTTATACATTACAATATGAACAAAAATTTAAAAAAAAAAACCCATTATTTTTTGGTAAGAAAAGACTGGCTTGTGGGAGGTGTTCTTAAAAACTTTGGTGCTTGCTGCAAGAATTTAATTTATAAATTATGATTTTATTATCTCTTTGAAAATCATCATGAATAATATGAAGGCTACAAGTGCCAATATCCATTTTAAAGTGTTGTTTATTTTTCTTAAGTGCCTTTCAAACTGTTGTCAAACCTCATGATGTTAGAAGGTGTGTCTAGTGACTGAATGGAAGTCGACAGATGTGATATCATAAAGCATGCAAACAACAGCCATTGCCCACAATTTCCCAGAGTAGTCAGTCATCTTGCCCAGTTTTCTCAGATTTAGGGAATTTTTTGCAATATTTCCCGAGATCTCCCTTATTTTTACAAACCAAAATTTATCCTTTGATTTTCCTCCCAAGTTCCATAATCCCAGATGAATATGAACCCTATGATTACATATTTGTTAGTCAAAGAATTACTATAAGATCAAGTTGACTTACAGCTTGGACTTGTAAGACGGAAGGAACAGAAAATGTTTGTGAAGCAGTTGGACCAGACATTGCCTGGGTATTTGCAGAAGCAACTTGCTGAACAGCAGCATTAGCTTGAACAAGTTGAATCTAGATATAATATGCAACAACAATTAATATAAGTGAACACAGAAAAATAAAACAAAAACAGCTAATTAAAACTTTAAATGCATTGATATTATTATTTAACATCCTATAGAAAAATTTGTGAAAACAGAGCCTGTCTATTATGATCAGGGTTCTCGCTGCCACTTACCATTTCACCAAATTGTGACAGAATTCTGCATTTGGCAAATAAATGGACAATTGGACTCGCCAAATTGCAAGTGCTCAGTTTTCTCTCTCTCTCTTTTTTTTTTTTTCGTTGTGTGTGTGTATAACAATATAAGAGAGAATGTTATTTAAACTGTGATACAACCAGTAATGTGTGTGAGAAACTTCAGTGTGATGAACACAATAAAAATTTAATTTAGAAATTGAAAATTAAAAAAAAATTAACTATATTCAGAAATCAAATGTACATAGGAAATGTAAATATCATTTCAGCATGTAGTTTAATGGACTCAATGAGTAACAATACAATTCTCAAACTGCAGAATTTATCAACTTAATTTGAAGAATGGGCTTCAGTGAAAAGCAGAAGAATTCTAGAAAAATAAATTTTTTGGCACACATTCTGTTGTTTTTATTTTTGATTTCATTTCCAGAATTGATTGAATCTAATGCCTAAAAATTCTGAGTTAACTGGGACTAGAAGCTTTTTTTCATAACATTTTATTATAGTTAAATCACATTTAAAAAATTTTCTTAACTGCACAAAATATTTAAAATGCAGTTTTTTTTTTAAGATTTTGTAGGGGTTAAAGATTGAATTTTCAATGTGCCTGCAACAGATGCTGCCTGCCAAATAGGACAATTGTATACAAACTACAACAAAAAAGTATTTAATTATGAGTCAAACCAAGGTTGCAATAAAAGGCCAACCAGCTGTGAAGCTGCAACAATGAAATATTTTAAACACAATAAAGTAAAAAATATAGTGAAAATCTTTTAGGAGATATTTTAATGCCCTTTAAATTTTGGAATAATGATTTTTAATTAATTCAAAATGAATATAAATCTAGTATAAAGGATGATATAATTTGTATAATAATTTTAAAAGGAACTTTTTGGGGGTAATGGAATCTATTTACAATGACTTTGTATGTGATGTGTACAGAGTTTAGGTGAATAACCCTTTTATTATTTTGTATTCCATTATGAGAATGATCTACATGATATTTTTAATAGGGATGGGACGAATAGTGATTTGGCCGAATAGCCGAATACTCGGCCAAACATCAGGCCGAATACCGAATATTCGGCGGCCGAATACCAACTTTTTTTTCCCCAATAAAGAAAATAAATGTTGATTATATATAATTTTAAAAATAGGAACTCATTAATAATTATTATTCTTAAATGTGCTTTTAAATGTATTTTTAAATTTGAAACACTTATTTTAACACAACAAATTATGAAATTGCATTACATTTTTTTATCTTAATGTACATGAAATTGATTTTCAATAAGTCAGGATGGTAAGATACTTCCATTAAAATATGAAGAATGTACTTCATTTTTACTATCAAATGATACTTTTACCCTTTCTTGCATCCAAAATTAATAATATTCTTAATCTCTCTCTCTCTCAGAACTCATGAGGAGATATTTTCTGAAATAACCTTTAATGAAGTAAATTTGATCATTTAGAGTCTGTGTCCTGAATGATAAGCAAATTCGTAAGAATGAGACTGCTCTGAAATCAGTTGCCCAACTTTAAATTACAAATTATTTTAAAGCAAAAGTTTATGCTTAAAGTAGAATGCATATAGTAACAAAATCTTTGACATTTGAATTGACGCATACAATATTCAACTTCAATATTCCACTTATTCAACAAGCATTAAAAGGATAAACAGAAATTGATCACAACATGAATGAAGGAATATGTAAATTAAAAATATATACATAATAATGTTACATATTTAAGTCAGTAATTATGCAAATAAATTTTTAAAAGTGAAAACTACACAATAAAAAAATTATTTTGTTCAGTATTTAGAATTTATGTTTAAATACTTATAAAACCATCTTCATAAAGAAATTTGTTTCATCTAATGCATATCTAGTTTGCCACCAGTTCTGTTTTCAGATGTACCGTTGTACAGTCCACTCTCTTTAATCCGCAACCCTATAATCTGCAAACGCCTATAATCTGCACTACATTTTAGATGTAAACAAATATTTAATATCTCGTTTTTTAACCAAGATAATGCACACTTTGACCATAATAAAAGTTGAATTGTACTGGCGAATTTAGAAATTCTTAATGCATTTCTGCATTCATTAGAAGGAAATGTTTTATGTACCTTATAAATAACTATTAAGACTGCTGTATTCTGAGCACATTTGCTGGCTATATAAAAGATAAAATAGCTTAAAGATAAATATTTTTTTTTTTTTTTTTTTTTTTGAAAAAAAAAAACTTATGTTACTGATCAAGAAATCCTGACTCTTAAGGGCATCAAGATTAAACAGAATAGCATAAATAAAAAAATGATAAAGCAAACCACTATCACTGTGATGTTTGATAGATTTAAAAATAAATAAAAATGTTTTCCATTAATTTTGTATTATTATATCATTTAAATGTGTTCCAATTGACTATAGTTTTTTTATGCATAAAAAAGTATTTTCTTTCATTTCTGTGTTATTTATTTGCTGTATATTTACTACATTTGTTGATAAATTCCAAATATTAGAATGTAAACAAAGAAATGACCTATAATCTCCAAAATTCTGTAATCCGCAAAACCCTTGGTCCCGACCTGTGCGGATTAGAGGGAGTGTACTGTATTTGGAAATGATATTCGATATCTAATTTTAAAAATGAATCATTGTTAATACACCTAGTGAATGAATTTTTTCATTTCATACTTTACAGAAAATAAGTTACGAATTTCATACAAGTCCTTTTTATATGTGTATGGAATTTGCAGACATTAATAAATATTCAAGTGTTTTAGAATAAGGCAGTGTTTTTTTTTTTTTCTATAAGTGTTTTTATATTTTGAATTGTAATAGATCATTTTTTAATGAAGACACTTCCCGTACAATTAAATCTCTAACTTGGCAGCATTTTCTAAAATATCACTAACTTTTATAGGAAATACAGAAAGGTTGTGTATATTTTAGCAATTGAATAACTGTATATTTTGTAAGTAAGAATGAGAATGACTTCATGAATGAAGTAACCAATTTGGGTTAGAGAAAAAAAAATTGCAAGAAATGAAATTTTTTAAATCCCAAATTTATTTGGCAAGATATCTTTCACTATTCGGCGAGATTTTACCAATATTCGGCCAGATATCTCTAAATATTCGGCTATAGGTATTCGGCCGAAGTATTCGGTCAACAAGCCTTCAATATTCAGCCAACCGAATATTCGGCAAAAGGGCCGAATAGGCCGAATACCGAATAGTGGCCGAATATTCGTCCCATCCCTAATTTTTAAGTGTCATATGCAGTTGTATTTTTTTTCTACTTGTGATCACTCGAAGGCCTTCAATTTATTGCATCTTCACTAAATTTTCAATACCTTACATCAAATTTTTATTTATTTATCTATTTTTTTTTAATAATCTCTCAAATTAAAAATAAAAACAAATGTCAATAAATTTACTTTAAATATTTTATGCTATGCAGACACACACATATATAACAATCCTATATACATGTATCTATAAATATAATGCATTTATATTATGTATAAATATTTCAGTAGTTACCTTTAATGCAGTAACTGACTGTATAGTATCAACTGTGCAATTTTAAAGTAGAAACATTAAAAATAAAAGTTATTGTAATTAGTAGCATGATCTTACTGAAATACTGATAATACGTATTAATACAAATTATTCTCATGTCTCACATATCAATTAGCCACACGTGACTAGAAAAAAAAAAAAAAAAAAATAAATAAATAAAAACATTCACGACACTACAATTACAAAATAAAGAGTTAAAGAGTCAGTATAAAATGCAATAACAATAAAAATTAACCTACTTGTGGCTGAGCAGTTGCTGGAGAAATAGCCTGTTGTTGATTCTGTTGAGTAACTGCTCCTGAGCCTTGTTGCTGTTGTAAGGCAGCCTGGTGTTGTTGAGCAAGTTGGAAATAATACTGAACTTGATCAGGATGCATAGCAGTTGCTCTTACATTGTCTTCTTGTCTCTTTGGTGGTTTCAACTCTTCCCGTGGAACGATATCAATCAAAAAGTCAAACTGGTCATACTTTGTGATGGCCATGGCAATATCATTCCTCTAAAATTAAGAAGTATAATAGAATGTTATATTTAAAAAAAAACTAAAAATGGAATTTTACATTTTAGTTGATTAGTTGAATTACGTTGATCAATAACAAACAGTAAAGGAAAGGAATAGCTAGTTTTTGTCCAGTCTATTTCCCCTCAGATAAGAAAAAATATTTTGCTTCTTTAAATGTTTGATTTTAATATATAGGGTGTCCCAAAAGGTCGTTTACAAACTTAACATGCTGGTCTGTCATATCATGATGAACAATATGAAATAGGAAACTAAGGGTCCCAAATGTCTTCCAAACGAGATATGCGCCATTAAAGTTTAGGGTTCAAAAATTCAAATGATTATAAAAAACAGAAAAATTGGTCGATTCGTTTGTGGTTTTCACTAAAACTATTCTTTATGTCAGTATTTTCTTGAAAATAAATTATAAAGATAAATTTCAAAAAATGTCGATAGAGGGCGCTTTAGATTTTGGAGTAACGATAAACTAGTTTTTACCATTATTTTTTGCATCTCATTAAATTTTTTTAGAAGCTTAGACATAAACTTAAATTTTGAGCTCAAAATCTAAATCGTTGGAAATGGTTAAGTAGTGCAAACTGAATTGCGGGGGAGGTTCAAATTTCAAATGATTATAAAAAACGGAAAAATTGGTCAATTGATTTGCGATTTTAACTAAAATTATTCTTTATGTCAGTATTATCTTGAAAATAATTTATAAAGACAAAATTCAAAAAATGCCGATAGAGGGCGCTTTAGACTTTGGAGTAACGTACAACTATTTTTTCCGTTATTTCTTGCATCTCATAAAATTTTTTTAGAAGCTTAGACATAAACTTAAATTTTGAGATAAAAATTGGAATCGTTGGGAGTGGTTAAGTAGTGCAAACTGAACTGTGTTCAATGGGGGTGGGGAGGTTCAAATTTCAAATGATTATAAAAAACGGAAAAATTGGTCGGTTTTCGCTAAAACTATTCTTTATATCAATATTTTCTTGAAAATAAATTCTACAGATATCTTTCAAAAAATTCCGTCAGAGGGCACCTTAAACTTTATAGTAACCAACAACTATTTTTAACCGTTATTTTTTGTATCTAATAAAATGCTTGTAAAAGTTCAAACTTAAATTTTGTGCTCAAAATCTGCATCATTGTGAGTAATTAAGCGGCCAAAAATTGAGCTGCGTTCGAGGGGTGGGGAAGGTAACATTTCAACTCCTGAACACAGTTCAGTTTGCGCTTCTTAACCCCTCCTATCGATTTAGAATTTGAGCACAAAATTTAAGTCTAAACTTTTGAAAGCATTTAATTAAATAAAAATAAATAAATAAATAAATAAATAAATAAATAAATAAAGGTAAAAATAATTGTTGGTTATTCTAAAGTTTAAGGCGCCCTCAAACGGATTTTTTTTAATTTATCTTTAAAATTTATTTTCAAGGAAATATTGACATAAAGAATAATTTTAGCGAAAACCGACCAATTTTTCCGTTTTTTATAATAATTTGAAATTTGATCTTCCCCACCCCCGTTGAACACAGCTCAGTTTGCGCTACTTTACCACTCCCAACGATTCAGATTTTCATCTCAAAATTTAAGTTTATATCTATGCATCTAAAAAAAATTTATGAGGTGCAAAAAATAACGGAAAAAAATAGTTGTACATTACTCCAAAGTCTAAAGCGCCCTCTATCGGCATTTTTTGAATTTTATCTTTATAAATTATTTTCAAGATAATACTGACATAAAAAATAATTTTAGTGAAAATTGCGAATCAATTGACCAATTTTTCCGTTTTTTATAATCATTTGAAATTTGAACCTCCCCCCCGCAATTCAGTTTGTGCTACTTAACCACTTCCAACGATTTAGATTTTGAGCTCAAAATTTAAGTTTATGTCTAAGCTTCTAAAAAAATTTAAAGAGATGCAAAAAATAATGGTAAAAACTAGTTTATCATTACTCCAAAGTCTAAAGCGCCTTCTATCGACATTTTTTGAAATTTATCTTTATAATTTATCTTTAAGAAAATACTGACATAAAGAATAGTTTTAGTGAAAACCGCAAACGAATCGACCATTTTTTCTGTTTTTTATAATCATTTGAATTTTTAGACCCTAAACTTTAATGGCGCATATCTCCTTTGGAAGACGTTTGGGACCTTTAGTTTCCTATTTAATATTGTTCATCATGATATGACAGACCAGCATGTTAAGTTTGTAAACAACCTTTTGGGACACCCTGTATATATATTTATATACAGGGTGTCCGAAGAGTCTGGAAATAGTCGAATAACTCGAGAAATATATATCCGATTGAAAAACAAAAATATACGTATTAAATATTTTTAAATAAGCTACTCAGTGATACTAAATTTGACTAACGCAACCGACCCCTTGGGGGTCAAAGCGGGTCCAACTTTGAAATCTTAAATTATAACGCCCATTTTTTATTGCAGATTAATAATCTACAGACAAAAATACGTAACTTTTGTATTTAATGTTTATTTCAAATCCTCCTTGATCACGGTGTAATCGGGCATATTCGACAGATATATATTTCGGTTTTCCGAACCATCTTTCGTCTTCTTGAAGCCTGATTGGCCAGAACTTTTGACATCAATTTCCCCGTCTTTTACAGGATTACTGTTTCTTGAAAACCGTGAGTGGCGATTATTTCGATGGCGCTATAGTATTTTATATGATTTTCTTTACAAAAAATCATTGAAATATATGTAGTAAAAGTTTGAATTGCTCTGAAGTGGTGTCTAGGGTAAAAAGATGGCCCAGGCGTTTTTTTGGTGAAAAACTTAGTTTAATGTTCTGGGTTATGTAAATACACATATATAGACTGGAACACAATTATGTACATTTTTATGGATTTGCAAAAATAAGAAAACGAACTGGAACAGGCCGTCTGCCTATCCAAGCTTGCCATTATTCCATTTCCCACAGGCCCGTCTGACCTGGGTTTCGCTTCAAGATATCGGACAGCTACAGAACCGTCTGTTCTCCGCTGAATTCCGCGAGCATCTGTCCTCTTCTCTAAAAAAAAAACTGCTTACACCATCAAAATTTTTACCGTTAGTCGCGATGATAGGGTTCTCATCACGAGCCTCTAGATGCTTACTCAGCAATAGAAAGTTCATTGCCGCAGCTGTTACTAAGGGCCTTGTGAATGGATCCCACAACTCGGCCTACCTGACCGTGCTGGGTCCTCCCAGTCATCACCTGTCCTTAAACCAAACTGGTACCAGATGACTTTTACAGGCGTCTAATATTCACAACAAACTAAATAAAATAAAATAAATGAAACGCACAAGATAATATTAAAGTCAAAATTTTTTTTTCTTGATTGTCTCTTGGACACAGTTCTGTCCTTGATTTACTTATATTAGTCCAAAACAAATTTCGTCTATCGTTCATCACAACATATAATAACAATAACAAAAAATAATACTAAATACTAATAAAAACAATAATAATAATCACACACATTTTATGTCAAAGCACAGTTGCTTTGCTTTAGTTAGTAGTAGTCCACGGTTTCATATGATCTGCAGCACTAGAGGTCATCTGTGGACCTTCATGGTCTCCAATTTTTCTCACATTGTAACGATCGTTTCTTTTTACTGTGGTGATCTCATAAGGGCCAAGAAACTTAGGCTTTAGTTTGGTGCCTGTCCCAAACTGTGTTTTTTGAATGGCCACCAAATCACCGAGCTTATATGTGTTGGTCTTTTTTCGCTTTCTGTTGTACGTTTTCACATTTTCCTGTTGTATTTTTAATATGTTTTGCTTTGCTATTTCTCTATTAGAATTCCTTTCCGATACGAATGAATTTAATTCCTCATCATCTAACAACTCTTTAATTCCCATGTCGGTTTTTTGCCGCATTTTTACTCCTGTCAATAGTTCGAAAGGTGGGAATTTGGTACTTCTCGATACGGTGCTATTTATGATGCGTTGTACGGGCGCGACAAATTTGTACCATTTAGTGGGGTCTTCTATGCTAAGTTTTGCTAAAATTGGTATAAGAATTCTGTGCATGCGCTCTATTTGTCCATTCCCTCTCGGAATCCCTGTTGTTATTGGAATATGTTCTATATTCTCTTCCTTGCAGTATTCTTCAAAATCGGCAGAAGTGAAAGCCGGACCTTTGTCGGTGACTATCCGCGACGGATTTCCGAAAATATCATGTTGTCGGGTTAACCTATCAATGACTTCTTTAGCGGCTGTCGTTTTAACCGGGTACAGCCAAACAAATTTAGTGAATGCATCCACAACGGTAAAAATATGATTATAATTTTTATTTGTAGATGGCATGGGACCAATGTGATCTATGTGATAAATCTCGAGGGGTATATTTTGTTTGGGAATCGGGTTTAGTAGGCCTTCTCCTTTTCCCTGCTTTTTATTGCAAAGTATACACTCTACGCAGTTGGCTATGACGCTCTCAATTTGTTTTCTTAATTGGGGTATATAATAATTTTCTTTCAGAAGCATTTCGGTTTTAACTACGGCATAATGACCTCTGCTATGAATATTGCGTATTATTTCCTTTTGCATGTCGGTAGGGATCATTAGAAGTTCTCGGTCATTTTCATATTTGTATACGATATCGTTTCTTATAAGATATTCTGAACTTTCATTTTTTTCAATCAATTTTTTTATTGCTTGTATGTGTTCGTCTTCTTGTTGAGCATTCTTTATTTTTAATGTTAATTCATCATGCGATCGGGTGACTATTAGCACTGTATTTCTACTTAATGCGTCTACATGTTTCATTTGGGATCCTGATCGGTGAACAATTTCATAATCAAACTCTTGTAAAAACAGAGCCCATCTGGCTATTTTTGGCGTAATGTCTTTTTTGTCCATGGTTTTTTGGAATGCGGAACAATCTGTCACAATTTTAAATTTAGTGCCTAATAAGTAGTTTCGGAATTTCTTAACTGATTCTATTAACTTTAACTGATTTCTTATTTCTTATATTTCTTTATTTCTTATTTTTCTTGTCTTTATTTCTTAACTGATTACTGAAACTGACCGCGAGAGTCTCTAATTCGTAACTTGAATATTTCTCTTGAGTAGGGGTAGTTTTACGGCTCATGTAATAAATAGGATGTAAATTTTTGTTCTCATCTTCTTGTAGTAGGACACTGCCAAACCCTATGGCGCTAGCATCGGTATGCAATTCTAGCCTAGCACCTCGTCGGAATGTATGCAATACTGGGGGGTTCACTAGTTTTTCTTTAAGCGTCTCAAAAGCTTGTTTTTCAATAATTCCAAATTTAAATGTATTTCCTGCCCTTAATAAATCACTTAAAGGTCTCGCTATAGTTGCATAATGGGGGATGTATTTTCTGAAATAAGAAGTTAGACCTAGAAAACTGTGTAATTGTTTAAGGGTGCGGGGTTCAGGGAATTTCTTTACTGCCAAAGTTTTGGCTTCCGAAGGTCTAGTAGTTACGTTCTCGACAATATAACCTAAAAACTCAATTTTCCGTTTAAGGAATTGACATTTTGCAAAATTAAATTCTAGTCCGTAATCCGATGCAACTTCTAATACACGTTTCAGTTTCAATAGAGCCTCTTCCTCAGTCTCCGCGAGTACTATGACATCGTCCAGGTAAACTAACATTATTTTTTCTTTAATTAATTGTTTAAAAACAGCTTGTATGTATCTTTGAAACTGTTGAGGGCCAAGTGAAAGTCCGAACGGGAGTTTTAGGTACTCGTACTGAGAGTTATGTGTGACAAATGCTGTGTATTTTCTGCTGTCTTCCGCTACGTCTATGTGGAAAAAACCATTTTTTAAATCCAAAGTAGTAAAAACCTTCGCGCTCTCAATGCTATCTAACACGTCCTCAATCCTCGGTAAGGGAAAATTATCTTTAATTATTTTTTTATTTAAGAGTCTATAATCAACGCAAAGTCTCCAAGAATCGTCTTTCTTTCGCGCTAATACGATAGGAGATGCATAATTGGAGTTACTTTCCTTTATGATTCCCATTTCCAGCCATTCGTTTATCTGTTTGTCGACAAATTCCTGTTCTGGAAATGCTAACCTACGCGGTCGTTGTGCTATCGAAATATCATCTGTTAATATTATGTTTACTTTCAACTCCGTATCCTTAATTTTATTTGGTTTATAATTAGAGATCAATTCTGTTAGCTCTTTTTTGATGGTTTTGTTTGAAATGTGATTTACTTCAATTTCCTGAAAATTAATCGAATCGGCTGTTTCAGCTAAATAAATTTCTGTATTTTTTGTTAAGTCTAAACACGGTTCAATTTCCAATAATTTATTTTCATGAATGCTTGTTTGCATGTTTACGCTTTCACTGCAGTCTAAAGCTGTCTCATTCTGTTTAATTTGTTCTTTTCCCACACATTCAGCTGTCGAAGCAATCTTTTCTACCATGGGACTGTTTTGCTTTTCTGACCGCAACATCGTAAGAAATCTGGGTGTAATATAGCTGACGCGCTTGATTTTTGTCACGACTTGTTCTCGTGGAAACGCAGTGACGTAATTTACTCTCACTTCCCTTAATTTCCGTTTCCCCGTAATTTGCAATCCCTTTTCTGTAATATTGAAAGTTAACTGTTTTAGAAAATTATTCCCCAAAATTATGGAGTGATTCAAATTTTTTACGATGTATAAATCTGCATTTACTGAATAGCCATCTATTTCAATATTTACTGTTATGAATCCTAGGGGAGTAATTTGGTTACCTCCAATTCCTGATAACACTAAATCGTTGTCGTGTAATTTAGGGCATCCCAAAGTTTTATAAATTTCGTTACTACACATGTTCACATCGGTTGGTTGGTTGGTTGATTTTTGACGTCCGATTATCTGCGCTAGGGATATAGGACCAGGGGGGGAGTGCCCTTCGTGGGGGTCTTTCTAAGGGAACCTAACCCGTATTTACGCAAGGTTCGAAGAAAACCACGAAAACTCCGAACGGTTAGGCCGACAGCCGCGATTGGGTTCGAACCCAGCACCTGCCGTCTACCAGTTGAGAGGTCCCAACCTCTCGGCCACTGGTGGGGCCCATGTTCACATCGGAGCCTGTGTCAACAAGACTTTCTATATTTTTATCTAGAATTCTCACATTTTTCATTATTTTATCTAACGAATTCGAGGTATTGCTTACGGCTGCATTCGCATTTTTTGCGGAATTATATGTACATTGGTCAGATCTGTGACCAGGTGTTTTGCACCTCCAGCAAATCGGGCCTTCTTTTTTTCGGGGGCAGTGTTTCGATATATGGGACAATTCATTACAATTGAAACAGCGAATTTTTTCATTTGAATTTTTCTGCGCACCCGTGAAATTTTTTTCATATGATACACGACTCGTATCATTTCGGTGAAACACTCTATTATTTTCAATACCCTGATTTAGGCGTTTCTTAAATTCCATCTTTGGATGTTTGGTTTCATCTTTCCGCAAATTAATTCGGGCAGTTTCAAAATCATCCAACTTACCTGTCAATTCCTCTAAATTTGTAATTTTGGGTAATTCATCGCAAAAATGTTGTTTCATTTCAAATGACAACTTTCTCCTAATTTGTTCAATAATTAGAATATTTTTTAATTCCTCAAACGTTGATATTTGTAATCCCTCTAACCATTCATTCAAAAAATTTGAAAGTTCAAACGAGAAATCTTTCCACGATGCTAAATTTTCCTTCTTATGTAAGAAAAATTTTTGTCGAAACTGTTCGGGCGTAAGTTTAAAACGTCTTAATAGTATTTTCTTTACGTGATCATATTCGTTCGATTTTTCCTCACTTTCACGATTTATTAAACTCACTATGTCGAGCGGTAGTAATGCCAGAATATATGTTACCCATTCTTCCTTAGGAATTTCTAACCGTTTTGCCTGCCGTTCGAATAAGGTTAAATAAACACTAATTTCCTCCTCATTATCGTATCTTTTTAACAGTTTTAAAACATCGGGACCTTTCCCTATTGCCGCTGAATTTATTACTTGAGCTTTATTATTCTCTAATTCTAATATCTTTGATTGATATTCGCGATCTTCCATTTCTTTAGCTTTTAAATTCTTCTCCTCCTCCTCGCGTTCGCTAACTATCCCACTAAGCAAATTTTTAACAAAGTCTTCATCATACCCATCTCATTTAACCACCATATCAGCCAATACACTTTTAGTTGCATTCTCATGCGGGTTCAGGCCCAATTCGATCACCAAAGTAATCAGATCTATTTTTTTCGATCGAATTAAGTGATTCATAACTATTTTTTAAACACATAAAAACAAATAATATCAATGCACATATAATACAAAATATATCTATATCTCAATATATTTTATACCCTTTTATATATATATTTCAATAATTGTTTACACACACACATATATATATCTATAAACATAGCACTTACTTCACATAGCACTTACTTTACCAGAGAATATTTTTTTTTTCGTTTTAATCTAAAAAAAATTTATGCAAGTACGACGGCTGGCATGTTTTTTAAAAAAATAAATAAATAAATAGCCTGCAAAAAAAAAAAAAAACACAGCAGGCTTTTTCACTACGTACGATTTCGTAATGGTCAACTTCACTTTGAAAAAGAGAAAAAAAAAATATAGTCTGCGAAAAAAAAAAACACAGCAGACTATTAAAAAATTTTTCATAGATATCAACAGTCTGCGAAAAAAAAAGCACAGCAGACTTTTTAAAAAAAAATTGCCACTAGATGAAAAAACAAAACAAAACAGCGGCTTCTTGATTCTTTTTTTCACTTACGAGAAAACTGTTTTGTAGTTGCAGGGGGAAAACACAGGTTTTTCTTTTTTTTTCTCTCTTTCCGAAGATTCATAAGGCGCTCCTTGCTGAAAGATTCTGAAGATTGACCCAACATCTGCGCTGACTGTCTACGGAAGGGAGGGGGCCACAAGTTTCCACAAGTTTCACTCCGTTGAAGCTGGTTGACGACGATGACCGTCTTATGAGAGGGGGGGGGGGGATTCTCTCATCTAATCCTTCCCTCAAATTTCTCTTTCCAGAAACTGATCCAGGGCGAGCACCCACGTTGTAGTAAAAGTTTGAATTGCTCTGAAGTGGTGTCTAGGGTAAAAAGATGGCCCAGGCGTTTTTTTGGTGAAAAACTTAGTTTAATGTTCTGGGTTATGTAAATACACATATATAGACTGGAACACAATTATGTACATTTTTATGGATTTGCAAAAATAAGAAAACGAACTGGAACAGGCCGCCTGCCTATCCAAGCTTGCCGTTATTCCATTTCCCACAGGCCCGTCTGACCTGGGTTTCGCTTCAAGATATCGGACAGCTACAGAACCGTCTGTTCTCCGCTGAATTCCGCGAGCATCTGTCCTCTTCTCTAAAAAAAAAACTGCTTACACCATCAAAATTTTTACCGTTAGTCGCGATGATAGGGTTCTCATCACGAGCCTCTAGATGCTTACTCAGCAATAGAAAGTTCATTGCCGCAGCTGTTACTAAGGGCCTTGTGAATGGATCCCACATATATGATATTAGTTTTCTATTCAGATTTTTATTTTATCCTGACAAACATTTCTAAGTAAAAACTTGTGTATTTTGAACTTTTAACGCATAAATAATCACCGCCCCTCCTGAACTGAAAATGGATAATCTTCTTTATTTGGAGTTGATCTGTGTTTATTATACGTTTCAATGGATTCTGCTGTTTTTAAAAAATAATCTAATACGGCTGATAAGGATGTATTTTTTTTTAAACTATTACTATAGAAAAATATAAGACAAAATACTAAAAAATAAACATAGGAAATCTTTTTATGCTGGCTGTGCAACGAATGAAGGAGCATCGTAAATCCAGGGTACTTATAGGTCCCGTTATTTTCCAAGTAAAATATCAGTATTTTTTTTTTTTAATAAAATAAATAAATGTACTTCAAAACACTCGTATTTTTTCCTTTTTTAACCAGTGATTTTCAACAAGAAAATTTTCCTGTTCTAGAAATTCCAGGATACATACAAACCCTTAAATTTCTGGTGAGGGTAGGATTAAAGGTTTTTAAGATTAAATAATTGCTGCAACTTCAAAATAACAAGTAGGGCAGAAAATTATTCAATAGTTCTTAGAAATATATCATAATTTTTAGTTAATTAATATATTCTTTTAAATTTTAAATTGTTTTTCATGAATTTAACCACTTTACTGATCAATATTTTAGCAGAAGCTTTCAAACAATTCCTATTTTTTCATGTCTTTTGCAGAATTTTTAATCTTTTATCACCAGTATTCCAAAACAGAAATTTTTGTGAAATTGAATCAGAATAATCCCATGAAACGAAAAACAATCGGTTCGCAAATCTTTTCAGATTAAACAGCGCAAAATTTAGTGGTGAGAATAATAAATTAGGAATGGAATAGGGATGCCCTTACATGATATGGGCAAATCATGATTGGCAAAAACGCGTTGCTCTTATGAGGTACGTCCAAATCAGGGAAACGATTAATCAATAGAAAAAAAAAATTTGGTATTTTAATCTTTTTAATCTAAAAAAAATTTTAATTCCTTAGTATTTTCGGATGCATATGTGCATCATCAAAATGTGCATGTGTAATTTATTTATGGCACCATTAATAAATAAAAATTATTAGCTGATTTTTTTAAAAATTAGAATATTTGTTGGTAATTCAAAAATAAAGTAAACTGTTAAAAAACACGATGCATCCCCCCCCCCCCCAAAAAAAATGTGTAAGTGGTGCGGTCTCGGAAAACTTTAGACGAAATGACTGTTTGTTGGCGGAGACGACCTATTAGTTTTTATAACAGGACATTAGTGTAGAAAATTATTTATTTATTCTTTATAATGATAAATAACAAATATGACAAAATATAGAGTGAACAAAATATCAGAAAACGGTCCAATAATTCGTGAAATACATTGATTAAAAAATGGGAAAAAAAGTATTAAATATTTTTTTTTAAAAATGATTTGATCACTTTTGATGATGCAGATATGCATCACAAGTCCCAAAAGTACTAAGGAATTAAAATATATTTTAGATCAAAAAGATTAAAATACCAATTTTTTTCTATTGATTAATCGTTTCCCTGATTTGGACGTACCTCATAAGAGCAACGTGTTTTTGCCAATCAAGATTTGCCCATATCACATACGAGCATCCATATTCCATTCATAATTTACTATTCTCAAAAGTAAATTTAACGTTACTTAATCCGAATATTATTCTAATTCAATTTGGCAAAAATTTCTGTTTTGAAATACCGGTGATAAAAGATTAAAAATTCTGTAAAAGACATGAAAAAATTAGAATTATTTGAAAACTTTTGTTAAAATATTGATCAGTAAAGTGGTTAAATTTATGAAAAATAATTTAAAATTTAAATGAATATATTAATTTACTAAAAATTATGATATATCTCTATGAACTATTGAAAAGTTTTCTGCTCTACTTATTTTGAAGTTGCAGCATTTAATAAATCATGAAAACCTTTAATCCCACCCCACCTGAAATTTAAGGGTTTGTACGTATCCTGGAATTTCTAGAACAGGAAAATTTTCTTGCTAAAAATCACTGGTTAAAAAAAGGAAAAAATATGAGCACTTTAAGTACTTATCAATACCGTATTTTCGGGTGTATAGCCCGCAACCCTAAATCGAGCAGTGCAGTAAAAAAGTTCGTGTATAACCCGCGGGGATGCATCGGTGTATAGTCCGCGGCCTATACACCATTTACGAATGTATATTTCGACCAGGGTTCGAAATTAGAAGCCATTAGTCATAATTTTTAACACAAATTTACCAAATATTTTCGTGATGCGTAATATCTATAGTAATTGGGCTAAAAAATTAAGATTATCAGTACCGTAATTTTCGGAAGAAACGCTGCGGCGTTTACGTGTTTTAAGATAAAATTTCAAGCGATGCGGCGTTTCCACGCATTTTTTTTTTCAAAGAAGCGTGATATTTTTAAAAAAAATTTCCGAAAATTAAAAAAAAAAAAATCGGTGAAAAATTCAAAATTTCGGACATAAAATGTATACGTATCTTAGGTCAATGGTTCCCAAAAAGATCGAATCCTCGGAATCGATCCGAAATGCACCAACTCTGAAAAGGAACGATTACTCGGACTCTATCTGAAATGAAACGACTCCGGAAAAGTTCGATTCCTAGAACTCCTTCCGAAATGAAACGACTCTGTAAAGGAACGATTCCTCGGAATCGTTTCGAAAAAGAACGACTGCTCTGAATCGTTCCGAAATTATATAAATCACGCACTTTTTTTTTGTTCTTTGCAACAGGGTCGGCAGGTTATTTTTTAGAAAAGTAAACTAAAAATGATCTTAAATTCAGAATTGTCGAAATTGGAAGGGTTCCGAATTTTGGATTTTGTACTCTACAAACACATTGGATATTGCGACAGTTCTTCCAAATCCAGAAAAAACTGTATTTAAGCAGTAAAAAAAAAAAAGCCTTTACAAATATGGGAGAACTCTCTAAATTTCAAGGCATAGCGAAAAAAATTTACAAATTTCGATGTTTTTTTCAAATTTTTTAAGGTTTAAAAATTGTAGAAAAAATATCACGATTTCCATTTTTTTTTTTTTAAATCTTTGTATAACCCGCACCATGTATAAGTCACAGCGGCTTTTTGGGAGGTTTTTTTCTTGTGTAAGCCGCGGACTATACACCCGAAAATACGGTAAATAAAAACTTTGTTAAATCACCATAAAAAGATAAAATAAACAGGACGCGTTTCAAGCTGCAAAATTACTGCTCGTCATCAGCTGATCCAAACATGTGTCACCAATGCTTGAAACGATTAATAAGCGAAGAACCCATAACAAGAGAAAAGAAAAAACAAGGCCAGAAATAATGGTAATAATAAATAAATAAATAAAACAAAATTAAATAAATAAAAAATAAATAAATAAAAAGAAAACACAGTAAAAATAAATAAAAAAGGCGAAAAATTCACTAAAAAACAATACACACAAGAAGCAGTGTGCGGGGTTATGGAGACCCTTACTTATTACTAGAGAAATTTAGCAGAGTTGTAGAAAATGTAGTAGAGAAAATGTGTACTTTCAAGTTATTTTTCATAATTAGACAAAACTTCTATCAACTTAACTTCTTGTAAATAAAATAAATGCAAAATACTTACAGTAAACGACGACTCAAAATTCTTTCCAATATATTTATTGAAGATATTAGATATCTTGAAAAACATACTTGATTATATCACAGATGAAACTCATAACAGGGGCCACAAATGGAACTTGCTCGACTTTAGAGTAACTTAACCTTTTAAACATATCTTTTGTAAGTAACGCGGACTTCAAAATTGCACTTCAAAATATTGTTAAATTAACTTCAACGTATCGGAAAAGGCTTTAAATAGAGTGTTGAATTGAAAACCATCTTTAAAACGCCGTTCGAACTGCTTACACATTTCACACACACCAAAACATGAAAACTGTCCCTTTAAATTGGAACGAAAACCTACTAGCCAATCACAAGCGACTATGCAATTTGCATAAGTCAGACGATAATTAACATTTTACATTAAACATTTTTTTTTCATTCATTAAATTTATTAAATACATTTAGAAAAATTACTTTAAACATGAAAATTACTTTAAAAATGCTTTTGTTACTTAATTAAATCAAAATAATATTTGTAACTTAAAAGAAACTTTAATACAGGCGAATGCGATCGTAAGTAGTAATTACTGAATACGCTCCATGACTGAGCACGACACGAAACAACTCAACCGCGCCGTTGAAAAACGTAAACAAACGCCGATTCGGCGGGGAAAAAGTAAGCAAGAATTGCAAGTTCCATTTTGGCTTTACAAAACGATATTTAAATTAAATAAAAATAGAAATGGATGGGAAAAACTTTTCCCCACAGAATGCCCTCCTTTCCCATTCATTTTGATTTTTCACTGCAAATAGTTCTTTGCAACAGTTTATGCAAATGCAGGATCAAAAAAAAGTTTTTTTTTTTTTTTTTTTCTGTTGTTGGTGGCAAAGTTCATCACCATAAGTAGGCATCACGAAACATTTTAAACGAGTCTTTGACTAAGGATTTGGTTAAAAGATCAGCGACGTTTTCTTTGGAAAGGACATGTTTTACATCGAAAAGACCTTGACTGTACCAGTCTCTGATAAATTTGTACTTCAAATCAATGTAACGATTCTTTATCGTATCAGTTTTGTGCTTCATAAAAGAAATGGCCATAGTGTTATCACAGAAAAGAAGGGGACGTTGAATAATGATGTCATTCAGTTGTAGACACTTTTCTAGTTCAGTAATTGACATCTGTAAAAATTTTAAGTCTTTGACAGCCTCTGTTGCAGCGATGAATTCAGCTTCCATGGGGCTTAAGGCGACACAGCTTTGTTTTGCAACTCTCCAAGTTACTGGCATATTGTTTACGAAGGCGGTGTATCCAGTCCATGACTTTCGGTCAGTGGTGTTACTTGCCCAAGAAGCATCCACATAGACAGCTAACTGGATTGGAGAGTCAGACCTTGCAAGTTTCAATCCAAGAGATTTCGTTGAAGACAGGTACATCAGGATTCGAAGAAGTGCTCTGTAATGCGAAAGATTTGGCTTTTCAGCAAATTGTGAAAGTGCAGCAACTGGCCATGAGATATCAGGACGGCATCGATGAGCAATATATTGTAGACAGCCAAGCAAACTTCTGTAAGGCAGATTCTCAGGGAATTCATCTTCTTCCGCAGCTGGAGCAGGATTATACCCAGGTGGAGAAGGAAGAGAAACATTAGTACAATCAGGAACATCAAATTTCTTTAAACACTTTTCTATATAATGTTGGCAATTGATATTAAAAACTTCATTATCTTCTACTTTAAAGTTTATGCCTAATAACATTGTGATAGGACCTAAAATTCTAACTTCATAAATTGATTTGATTAATTCTACTACTTCTTTTAAAACTTCATCATTTTTAGCGAATATTGGCAAATCATCCACATAAACTATCACAATTGCTTGACTTTTGTAAGAATATACACATGTTAACCCTGGAACTTCAGTAAAACCATTTGAAATTAATTTATTATGCAAGTCATTGTACCAACATTTTCCGGCCTGATGAAGGCCATAAATTGCCTTCTTTAACTTTAAAACAAAATGTTCTTTCTCTGGAATAGTGTAATCTTGGGGTTGCTTTATGCAAATATCTTTGTCAATTTCACCATATAAATAGGCACACTTTACATCAAGTAGACAATGTACCCAATTAAAAATTTTAATGAAAAGGGCTATGAAAAGACGAATAAGTGTGAAATTTACAACAGGACTGAATGTGTCGTTGTAATCCAAGCCTTCTCTTTGATTATTTCCTAGTGCAACTAGACGTGCTTTAAATATATCTCTTTTTCCCTCACTATTTTCTTTTACTGTATAAACCCATTTGGTTCCAATCACCTTTTGATTAAGTTTTGGGACAGGTGTCCAAACGTTTCTATCTAACATAGTTTGGATCTCTTGATCCATTGCCTCTTTCCATTTCTCAGCTTCTGGAAGTTGTTTTGCTTGTAAAGGACTTTGAGGTATAATTATTTCGGTTAATAGTGCTTCTTCAGCCAATTCGCTTTCAGGTTCTTTTTCTAACTTAATAGGACCTTCATAAGTATTTGCTGAACTAAAATTTGCCAAGGTGTCATCTAAAATAATTTTATTTGCTTTACAATATTCTAAAAGTTCAGGCATTGACCTAAGTGTTGAACCAGTAGGAGACAATAAATAAACATCTAATTTACCTTTAGTTATCCCTTTCTTTCTTGTCTTAAGATACCTGTAAAATGTGGCTTTTCCTTCTTCCTTTCCTTCTGAAATTTCTGGAACTTCATCCTCAGATGACATATCATCCTCCAACTTTTCCAGAGAGCCTGGTTCCATCAAATTCTCTTCTTGAGTGGAAGTTTTTGAAGTAGAGGGTAACTGTTCAACAGATTCGTCAGTTGTGGGTAGATTATCTAGACCTGTAAAGAAGTCATCATCACTTGTAAAATCAACAAAAGAACGATGTGTTACTTTCTGCTCAGGATAGCCATGTAATTGGGCCTCATCAAACGTTACATGTTTTGACTCTACTATAGTGTTTTCTCTTGGGAAATAAATTCGATAACCACATGATCCTAAGCCATATCCTACAAATATTCCTTTCTTCGCTCGAGACTGGAACTTGTTCCTTTTCGCTTTTGGTTGATGTACATAAGCGATACAACCATAACGCTTTAAGTGTCGAATGGATGGTTTAGTTCCATACCATCTTTGAAAAGGTATAGCTTCAATACCTGTATGAAAAACTCGGTTTCGTATATAGTTTATGGTCATAACAGCTTCAACCCATAAATTATCTGGCATACCTGCTGCTTTTATAACAGTTCTCATTCCATCGAACAATACTCTATTGTAACGTTCCGCTGTTCCGTTCATCTGCGGACTGTATACCGTGGTTCGTTCATGTTTAATTCCTAATTTATTTAGCATATCTTTGACCTGTTGATTGCAATACTCTAAGCCGTTATCCGTTCTTATCACTTTAACTTTCTTATTAGTTTGGCGTTCTACAAAAGTTATAAATTGCTTTAATTTTATGAAAACTTCATCTTTAGAGCGTAGCGGATAGCAAAATGCTCTTCTGCTATAGTCGTCAATAAAAGTAAGTATGTAACGTTGCCCGTTCCTTGAAGTGACTGGGGCTGGCCCCCATATGTCACTATGAATCAACTCACAAATTTCTTTAGATCGAATGGTTTGTAACCTAGGATGAGTTGATCTAGTATTTTTGGCAAGAATGCAAGGTTCACAAGGAGATTCCTTCCCCTGTAATGGACTACAGCCTTGAACCAAGTTTTCTCGAAACATTTTCTTAATCACGTTAACATTACAATGTCCCAGCCTTTCATGCCATAGCATTATATTATTACGATCATTGGCATATGAAATATTGTAAAGACAATTTGACTCTTGTGTATTGGCTTTATTTTGAGTATAAACTCTTTTAGGATTAGTGTTACAAGATTCAGTACGTGCAAAAACTTTCACTTTATCTGAACTTAGAGAAGAAGGTTTACTAGAAGGTTGTAAACATGGATTTTTAACATTAGGTTTAACCTCAGTGTCATCATAATTTCTAATTGCTTTTAAAACATAAAAATTTTCTTTTAGAGTGGCTGTGTATAAATATTTCCAATTCTTATCAAACACTTTAAACCCACGGTCCATAGTAGCATGAAGACCAGCTTTATCCATTTTTGACATGGAGATTAAATTTTTATGTATGTTTGGAACATACAAAACATTATGTAAATTTACAATTGACACTTTATCTTTTTCTTTAATTTTAAAACTAACTTTTACCAATTCCTTTAACCTTATGAGGTGTGGTTCCCATTCTAACTACTGCACCCTCTGGTGGTTCTCTTAGATGAGTAAAGAAATTCTAATTCTGACAGACATGGGAGGTAGACGCTGAATCCAAAGTCCATTCCCAACAAGGGGGGGAAATTTTGCAGCAATCATTACTTTTATACTTTAATTCAGTAACATATGAATCTAAGTCTACTTCTTGAACCCTTTTACTTATCTTTTGATTTCTACAGTTTCTACCTAAATGACCATTTTTCCCGCAGTTTTCACATTTTAAATTATTTCTACTTTGAAAATGAGATTCGGGAGAAGTTTTTCCTGACATATGAGCGCTTCTATCAGCCATAAGGGTTTCATTACGCAATCTTTCTCTTAGATTTCGTCTTGAACATTCTTTTAAAATTTCATCTTTAACATCGTTAAATTTAAATTTATCTTCGGAAAGACGGTCTAGTTCCCTAATTAAATAATCATAATTTTCTGGTAAACTTTCTATTAACTGATAGCATCTATGTTTTTCGGCAATTTCCTCTCCGGAATCAATTACACGGCGATATGCTTCTTCAAATCTAGCAATATATGAGGGAATATCTTCGTCTGGATTTATTTTTAAATTTCTAAATTCATTTACATGAAAGGATTTTAATGCTCTACCAGGAATTTCTAGGGTTAATTTCAAAGTTTCCCAAATTTCAGAGGGATCATCTAAATGCCCTATTGTTAATGCAATTTCTGGACTAACATATGTTTTCAGAATTCCTACTGCTCTCTGTTTTGATTGGTTAAGTTTAAACTTGTCAAGAGGTGTTTTAAATCAGTAAATTCTGGCCATTCACTTTTCTTTACCCATGTAAATAACCCTTCAGTTTGCAATATACATTTAATAAATCTTATCCAAGTTTGATAGTTATCTTTAGTTAATATTACTGTATCAGGTGCAGTGGCCATTATTCATTTAATTTCAAACAATAAATATATATATTAGAATTCATACACATAAATTTCACATTCAGATACTTCAATAATATATATTTTCAACAAGAAATTTTTTTTTTTCAAAACCATTTTCTCTTACATATATAATAAATTTTTCGCAGTTGCAATAGCTTCTGGGCCCATAACCTCTGTGCGGGGTTATGGAGCCCCTTACTTATTACTAGAGAAATTTAGCAGAGTTGTAGAAAATGTAGTAGAGAAAATGTGTACTTTCAAGTTATTTTTCATAATTAGACAAAACTTCTATCAACTTAACTTCTTGTAAATAAAATAAATGCAAAATACTTACAGTAAACGACGACTCAAAATTCTTTCCAATATATTTATTGAAGATATTAGATATCTTGAAAAACATACTTGATTATATCACAGATGAAACTCATAACAGGGGCCACAAATGGAACTTGCTCTTGACTTTAGAGTAACTTAACCTTTTAAACATATCTTTTGTAAGTAACGCGGACTTCAAAATTGCACTTCAAAATATTGTTAAATTAACTTCAACGTATCGGAAAAGGCTTTAAATAGAGTGTTGAATTGAAAACCATCTTTAAAACGCCGTTCGAACTGCTTACACATTTCACACACACCAAAACATGAAAACTGTCCCTTTAAATTGGAACGAAAACCTACTAGCCAATCACAAGCGACTATGCAATTTGCATAAGTCAGACGATAATTAACATTTTACATTAAACATTTTTTTTTTCATTCATTAAATTTATTAAATACATTTAGAAAAATTACTTTAAACATGAAAATTACTTTAAAAATGCTTTTGTTACTTAATTAAATCAAAATAATATTTGTAACTTAAAAGAAACTTTAATACAGGCGAATGCGATCGCAAGTAGTAATTACTGAATACGCTCCATGACTGAGCACGACACGAAACAACTCAACCGCGCCGTTGAAAAACGTAAACAAACGCCGATTCGGCGGGGAAAAAGTAAGCAAGAATTGCAAGTTCCATTTTGGCTTTACAAAACGATATTTAAAATAAAAATAGAAATGGATGGGAAAAACTTTTCCCCACAAGCAGGAAGAAAGAAAAAGGACTTACCATGAACACGTGGAAAGCAGGAACGGTGTAAAAACCCAAAACAGTTAAACAGTATTGAGAAACACCGAAAATACTGGCGATAAATATATATCAATAAATAATATCTTTTTATGGTGATTTAACAAAGTTTTTATTTATTGATATATATTTATCGCCAGTATTTTCGGTGTTTCTCAATACTTTAAGTACTTTTATTTACTTTATTAAAAAAAATACTGATATTTCACTTGGAAAATAACGGGACCTATAAGTAGCCTGAATTTACGATACTCCTTCATTCGTTGCACAGGCAACATCAGAGTTTCCCACAGAGGGTTTCAGGAGGGCGCTCCGCCCCTCCTGCCCTTTAGTTTAAAAACTAGCGCCCCTCTTGCCCCTCATCCAAAAACTAGCGCCCCTCTTGCCATTCATTCAAAAAAAAAAAAAAAAAAAATAGCGCCCTTCTTGCCCCGCATTTGAAAAAACGCTGCCCTCTAGCGATTATCCGAACGCGCTATAGCGCGTAAATTACGCAAAAAATCGCCGACGGAATGCCAAAAATAGCCTCATACGCATCTCGTGAGACAGGTAATTTCGTCAAAAAATCTCTAAAAAAATGGCAAGTTTTGTTAAAAATCGCGAAATAACGACTAATTTCCAGCAAGATTCGCAAAAAAAAAAAAAAATTTGTCACAAAATTTCACTAAACGGCAGATATGCTCAAAAGATCGTGGAAAAATGATAAATTTCTTCCAAAAATCGCGATAAAACGAACAATTTTGTCAAATGAGTCACAAAAAAAAACGGCAACTTTTGTCAAAAAATAGCGATAAAATGGCAGATTTCGTCAAAAGATTTGGAAAAAAAAAAAAAAAAAAAAAAAAACGGCAAATTTCGTCCAAAATTTGCAATAAAACGGAAAATTCTGTGAACAGTTCTGTTTTCCCTCGATATTTGTCGTTTTTCGCGATTTTTTAAAGCAAAATATGCCTTTTTTTGCAACCTTTTAACAAAAATTGCTGTTTTTGCAATCTTTTAATAAAATTTACCGTTTTTTCACGATTTTTACACGAAATTTGCCGTTTCTTCTTTTTTCAATTTTTTGATGAAATTTCTGTTCTTTTCACGACTATTTGAATCGCTAGATTCTAACCGCTATAAAAGTGCCCTTAAAAATGTAAAAAGTGCCCTTTTCAGAGCAGTAGAGCCCTGCCCTTTTTTAAACCTTGGGGGAAACTCTGCAACATAAAAATACTTCATATGTTTTTTTTTTTAACATTTTGTCTTATATTTTTCTATAGTAATAATTTTTAAAAAAATCACCCTTATCAACCTTATTAGATGATTTTTTTTAAAAAAACAGCAGAATCCATTGAAACGCATAATATACACACATCCCACCTACAAATAATGAAGATTATCCTATTTAAATTCAGGTGGGGAGGTGCTTATTTATACGTTAAAAGTTTGAAATAAGCAAGTTTTTAGTTAGAAATGCTTGTCAGGATAAAATAAAAATCGAAATAGAAAACTAATATAATGTATTTCAATGACTTTTTGTAGAGAAAATCATGTAAAATACTATAGCACCATCGAAATAATCGCCACTCGCAGTTTTCGAGAAACAGTATTCCTGCAAAAGACGAGGAATTTGACGTAAAAAATTCTGGCCAATCAGGCTTCGAGAAGGCAAAAGATGGTTGGGAAAACCGAAATATGTATCTGTCGAATATGCCCGATTACACTGCGATCAAGGAGGATTTGAAATAAACATTAAATACACAAGTTATGTATTTTTGTCTGTAGATTACGAATCTGCAATAAAAAATGGGGGGGGGGGGGTTATAATTTAAGATTTTAAAGATTTAAGATTTAATTAATAATTAAGATTTAATAATTATAATTTAAGATTTCTTTTCCCCCTTTGACTCGGTTGCGTTGGTCAAATTTAGTATCACTGAGTAGCTTATTTAAAAATATTTAATACGTATATTTTTGTATTTCAATCTGATATATATTTCTCGAGTTATTCAACCGTTTCCAGACTTTTCGGACACCCTGTATATATATATACATAATTTTAGGATATCTATATTTACTAATTATTTTATTAATTTTGTTTAGAGACTGAATTATAAATTAATGATTGTTGTCTTTTTTTTCCCCTTTACATGTGCTTTATAGCACATGTAAATGCTATGCTAAATGTTATGCTATGCCTTTTATGCTAAATTTCAGGATACTAGATCAAAAAGAAGTATTCTATAGATTTTAAAAGGAAGTTTGTAATGGAAAATACTAATAATAATGATAAAATAAGGCTATAACTTTTTATTGCATCGAGTTGGAAGCTTAAAATATTTGCAAAACAGTGGGGTTATGGACCTTATTATTTGATATTGATTTAAACTTCATACTTTCAGTCATTCATAAAAATTATTGTGGTAGACAGTCAGACCACAAAATGGTTCTATAAAAAGGATTTTATTTTTATCTTTTGAGGAGTAGAACCCTAAAAAATTGTAAGTGATGTTTAAATATTTGTTGAAAATTGCAAGAAAAGAAAAAGTACTGAATTTATAAATGAAAAAATGTTTATTTTTTATAAGTTAAGCATGAATATTGAAATACATAAATACTTATTTTAGTTTCATATGTCTTTACACATAGTAACCAATATTTGAAGGCTAAATTTGATAAATAGATAAATAAAGGAAACTTGAAATTGACACAATGTGGTGATACAGTATGCAACCCACTTGATTGCTGATGCAACATACCTAAACATGACCATATGTCTCATTATTATGAGTGCTATACTCTTAAAAACATATTATGTTGGCTTTCTGTTGAATTAGAAATTAGGTAAATTCCAATAAACATTCAGGTCTTAATCCTCAAGACTATTCTAAGAATGTTTTCCTAATTTAGAAATAATACGTAATTTTAGTACGATGGAATTTAAAAGATAATCTCTCCATTAAATTTTTGTGATGCTCAGTGACCAATTATAACTTCCATCTTACCTGTCTTGACTGTATTAAATAAAGATAAATTACAGCAAAATAAAATGTCACCATTTATCTACAAGCTTCAGTGTGAATTCCTTTAAGATAAGAACTTCAAATTTTTACTTTCTTCTATCTTCAATAGAAGAAAGTATTGTAATCGAAATTTTTTTCGACTTCCGGTTTTCGACGGATTTACACGTTTTAGGGGTCTGAGATTCCAAAAAACATGTTTTTACAAAATGTCTGTCCGTGTGTCTGTATGTCGCCTTTCTACCATCAAAAAGTGTATGAAGTTATGCATAAAATTGAACCAATTTTTTTGTGAATGTTTTTGGCTGTGGCAAGCAGGTCCTCCTTCAGTTTTGAAATATTCCGCCAGAAGGGGGCGCTGCAATCGCGATTTTTGTGCCATTTTCAATATTGTACCAACCAAAAGTATATGAAGTTATGCATCGAATTGAACCAAATTTTTTGTGTATGTGTATGACTATGGCTAATTGATCCTCCCTGAATTTGAAAAAAATCTGCCGGAAGGGGGCGCTGCAATCGCCATTTTTGTGCCATTTTCAATGTTCTACCGACCAAAAGTATATGAAGTTATGCATCGAATTGAACCAAATTTTTTGTGTATGTGTATGACTATGGCTAGTTAGTCCTCCCTGAATTTGAAAAAAATCCGCCAGAAGGGGGCGCTGCAATCGCGATTTATGTGCCATTTTCAGTATTGTACCTGTGGGGAAAAGTTTTTCCCATCCATTTCTATTTTTATTTAATTTAAATATCGTTTTGTAAAGCCAAAATGGAACTTGCAATTCTTGCTTACGTTTTCCCCGCCGAATCGGCGTTTGTTTACGTTTTTCAACGGCGCGGTTGAGTTGTTTCGTGTCGTGCTCAGTCATGGAGCGTATTCAGTAATTACTACTTGCGATCGCATTCGCCTGTATTAAAGTTTCTTTTACGTTACAAATATTATTTTGATTTAATTAAGTAACAAAAGCATTTTTAAAGTAATTTTCATGTTTAAAGTAATTTTTCTAAATGTATTTAATAAATTTAATGAATGAAAAAAAAATGTTTAATGTAAAATGTTAATTATCGTCTGACTTATGCAAATTGCATAGTCGCTTGTGATTGGCTAGTAGGTTTTCGTTCCAATTTAAAGGGACAGTTTTCATGTTTTGGTGTGTGTGAAATGTGTAAGCAGTTCGAACGGCGTTTTAAAGATGGTTTTCAATTCAACACTCTATTTAAAGCCTTTTCCGATACGTTGAAGTTAATTTAACAATATTTTGAAGTGCAATTTTGAAGTCCGCGTTACTTACAAAAGATATGTTTAAAAGGTTAAGTTACTCTAAAGTCAAGAGCAAGTTCCATTTGTGGCCCCTGTTATGAGTTTCATCTGTGATATAATCAAGTATGTTTTTCAAGATATCTAATATCTTCAATAAATATATTGGAAAGAATTTTGAGTCGTCGTTTACTGTAAGTATTTTGCATTTATTTTATTTACAAGAAGTTAAGTTGATAGAAGTTTTGTCTAATTATGAAAAATAACTTGAAAGTACACATTTTCTCTACTACATTTTCTACAACTCTGCTAAATTTCTCTAGTAATAAGTAAGGGGCTCCATAACCCCGCACAGAGGTTATGGGCCCAGAAGCTCTTGCAACTGCGCAAATTTATTATATATGTAAGAGAAAATGGTTTTGAAAAAAAAATTTCTTGTTGAAAATATATATTATTGAAGTATCTGAATGTGTAATTTATGTGTATGAATTCTAATATATATATTTATTGTTTGAAATTAAATGAATAATGGCCACTGCACCTGATACAGTAATATTAACTAAAGATAACTATCAAACTTGGATAAGATTTATTAAATGTATATTGCAAACTGAAGGGTTATTTACATGGGTAAAGAAAAGTGAATGGCCAGAATTTACTGATTTAAAACCTCTTGACAAGTTTAAACTTAACCAATCAAAACAGAGAGCAGTAGGAATTCTGAAAACATATGTTAGTCCAGAAATTGCATTAACAATAGGGCATTTAGATGATCCCTCTGAAATTTGGGAAACTTTGAAATTAACCCTAGAAATTCCTGGTAGAGCATTAAAATCCTTTCATGTAAATGAATTTAGAAATTTAAAAATAAATCCGGACGAAGATATTCCCTCATATATTGCTAGATTTGAAGAAGCATATCGCCGTGTAATTGATTCCGGAGAGGAAATTGCCGAAAAACATAGATGCTATCAGTTAATAGAAAGTTTACCAGAAAATTATGATTATTTAATTAGGGAACTAGACCGTCTTTCCGAAGATAAATTTAAATTTAACGATGTTAAAGATGAAATTTTAAAAGAATGTTCAAGACGAGATCTAAGAGAAAGATTGCGTAATGAAACCCTTATGGCTGATAGAAGCGCTCATATGTCAGGAAAAACTTCTCCCGAATCTCATTTTCAAAGTAGAAATAATTTAAAATGTGAAAACTGCGGGAAAAATGGTCATTTAGGTAGAAACTGTAGAAATCAAAAGATAAGTAAAAGGGTTCAAGAAGTAGATTTAGATTCATATGTTACTGAATTAAAGTATAAAAGTAATGATTGCTGCAAAATTTCCCCCCCCTTGTTGGGAATGGACTTTGGATTCAGCGTCTACCTCCCATGTCTGTCAGAATAAGAATTTCTTTACTCATCTAAGAGAACCACCAGAGGGTGCAGTAGTTAGAATGGGAACCACACCTCATAAGGTTAAAGGAATTGGTAAAGTTAGTTTTAAAATTAAAGAAAAAGATAAAGTGTCAATTGTAAATTTACATAATGTTTTGTATGTTCCAAACATACATAAAAATTTAATCTCCATGTCAAAAATGGATAAAGCTGGTCTTCATGCTACTATGGACCGTGGGTTTAAAGTATTTGATAAGAACTGGAAATATTTATACAAAGCCACTCTAAAAGAAAATTTTTATGTTTTAAAAGCAATTAGAAATTATGATGACACTGAGGTTAAACCTAATGTTAAAAATCCATGTTTACAACCTTCTAGTAAACCTTCTTCTCTAAGTTCAGATAAAATGAAAGTTTTTGCACGTACTGAATCTTGTAACACTAATCCTAAAAGAGTTTATACTCAAAATAAAGCCAATACACAAGAGTCAAATTGTCTTTACAATATTTCATATGCCAATGATCGTAATAATATAATGCTATGGCATGAAAGGCTGGGACATTGTAATGTTAACGTGATTAAGAAAATGTTTCGAGAAAACTTGGTTCAAGGCTGTAGTCCATTACAGGGGAAGGAATCTCCTTGTGAACCTTGCATTCTTGCCAAAAATACTAGATCAACTCATCCTAGGTTACAAACCATTCGATCTAAAGAAATTTGTGAGTTGATTCATAGTGACATATGGGGGCCAGCCCCAGTCACTTCAAGGAACGGGCAACGTTACATACTTACTTTTATTGACGACTATAGCAGAAGAGCATTTTGCTATCCGCTACGCTCTAAAGATGAAGTTTTCATAAAATTAAAACAATTTATAACTTTTGTAGAACGCCAAACTAATAAGAAAGTTAAAGTGATAAGAACAGATAACGGCTTAGAATACTGCAATCAACAGGTCAAAGATATGCTAAATAAATTAGGAATTAAACATGAATGAACCACGGTATACAGTCCGCAGATGAACGGAACAGCGGAACGTTACAATAGAGTATTGTTCGATGGAATGAGAACTGTTATGAAAGCAGCAGGTATGCCAGATAATTTATGGGTTGAAGCTGTTATGACCATAAACTATATACGAAACTGAGTTTTTCATACAGGTATTGAAGCTATACCTTTTCAAAGATGGTATGGAACTAAACCATCCATTCGACACTTAAAGCGTTATGGTTGTATCGCTTATGTACATCAACCAAAAGCGAAAAGGAACAAGTTCCAGTCTCGAGTGAAGAAAGGAATATTTGTAGGATATGGCTTAGGATCATGTGGTTATCGAATTTATTTCCCAAGAGAAAACACTATAGTAGAGTCAAAACATGTAACGTTTGATGAGGCCCAATTACATGGCTATCCTGAGCAGAAAGTAACACATCGTTCTTTTGTTGATTTTACAAGTGATGATGACTTCTTTACAGGTCTAGATAATCTACCCACAACTGACGAATCTGTTGAACAGTTACCCTCTACTTCAAAAACTTCCACTCAAGAAGAGAATTTGATGGAACCAGGCTCTCTGGAAAAGTTGGAGGATGATATGTCATCTGAGGATGAAGTTCCAGAAATTTCAGAAGGAAAGGAAGAAGGAAAAGCCACATTTTACAGGTATCTTAAGACAAGAAAGAAAGGGATAACTAAAGGTAAATTAGATGTTTATTTATTGTCTCCTACTGGTTCAACACTTAGGTCAATGCCTGAACTTTTAGAATATTGTAAAGCAAATAAAATTATTTTAGATGACACCTTGGCAAATTTTAGTTCAGCAAATACTTATGAAGGTCCTATTAAGTTAGAAAAAGAACCTGAAAGCGAATTGGCTGAAGAAGCACTATTAACCGAAATAATTATACCTCAAAGTCCTTTACAAGCAAAACAACTTCCAGAAGCTGAGAAATGGAAAGAGGCAATGGATCAAGAGATCCAAACTATGTTAGATAGAAACGTTTGGACACCTGTCCCAAAACTTAATCAAAAGGTGATTGGAACCAAATGGGTTTATACAGTAAAAGAAAATAGTGAGGGAAAAAGAGATATATTTAAAGCACGTCTAGTTGCACTAGGAAATAATCAAAGAGAAGGCTTGGATTACAACGACACATTCAGTCCTGTTGTAAATTTCACACTTATTCGTCTTTTCATAGCCCTTTTCATTAAAATTTTTAATTGGGTACATTGTCTACTTGATGTAAAGTGTGCCTATTTATATGGTGAAATTGACAAAGATATTTGCATAAAGCAACCCCAAGATTACACTATTCCAGGGAAAGAACATTTTGTTTTAAAGTTAAAGAAGGCAATTTATGGCCTTCATCAGGCCGGAAAATGTTGGTACAATGACTTGCATAATAAATTAATTTCAAATGGTTTTACTGAAGTTCCAGGGTTAACATGTGTATATTCTTACAAAAGTCAAGCAATTGTGATAGTTTATGTGGATGATTTGCCAATATTCGCTAAAAATGATGAAGTTTTAAAAGAAGTAGTAGAATTAATCAAATCAATTTATGAAGTTAGAATTTTAGGTCCTATCACAATGTTATTAGGCATAAACTTTAAAGTAGAAGATAATGAAGTTTTTAATATCAATTGCCAACATTATATAGAAAAGTGTTTAAAGAAATTTGATGTTCCTGATTGTACTAATGTTTCTCTTCCTTCTCCACCTGGGTATAATCCTGCTCCAGCTGCGGAAGAAGATGAATTCCCTGAGAATCTGCCTTACAGAAGTTTGCTTGGCTGTCTACAATATATTGCTCATCGATGCCGTCCTGATATCTCATGGCCAGTTGCTGCACTTTCACAATTTGCTGAAAAGCCAAATCTTTCGCATTACAGAGCACTTCTTCGAATCCTGATGTACCTGTCTTCAACGAAATCTCTTGGATTGAAACTTGCAAGGTCTGACTCTCCAATCCAGTTAGCTGTCTATGTGGATGCTTCTTGGGCAAGTAACACCACTGACCGAAAGTCATGGACTGGGTACACCGCCTTCGTAAACAATATGCCAGTAACTTGGAGAGTTGCAAAACAAAGCTGTGTCGCCTTAAGCCCCATGGAAGCTGAATTCATCGCTGCAACAGAGGCTGTCAAAGACTTAAAATTTTTACAGATGTCTATTACTGAACTAGAAGTGTCTACAACTGAATGACATCATTATTCAACGTCCCCTTCTTTTCTGTGATAACACTACGGCCATTTCTTTTATGAAGCACAAAACTGATACGATAAAGAATCGTTACATTGATTTGAAGTACAAATTTATCAGAGACTGGTACAGTCAAGGTCTTTTCGATGTAAAACATGTCCTTTCCAAAGAAAACGTCGCTGATCTTTTAACCAAATCCTTAGTCAAAGACTCGTTTAAAATGTTTCGTGATGCCTACTTATGGTGATGAACTTTGCCACCAACAACAGAAAAAAAAAAAAAAAAAACTCTTTTTTTTGATCCTGCATTTGCATAAACTGTTGCAAAGAACTATTTGCAGTGAAAAATCAAAATGAATGGGAAAGGAGGGCATTCTGTGGGGAAAAGTTTTTCCCATCCATTTCTATTTTTATTTAATTTAAATATCGTTTTGTAAAGCCAAAATGGAACTTGCAATTCTTGCTTACGTTTTCCCCGCCGAATCGGCGTTTGTTTACGTTTTTCAACGGCGCGGTTGAGTTTTTTCGTGTCGTGCTCAGTCATGGAGCGTATTCAGTAATTACTACTTGCGATCGCATTCGCCTGTATTAAAGTTTCTTTTAAGTTACAAATATTATTTTGATTTAATTAAGTAACAAAAGCATTTTTAAAGTAATTTTCATGTTTAAAGTAATTTTCATGTTTAAAGTAATTTTTCTAAATGTATTTAATAAATTTAATGAATGAAAAAAAAATGTTTAATGTAAAATATTAATTATCGTCTGACTTATGCAAATTGCATAGTCGCTTGTGATTGGCTAGTAGGTTTTCGTTCCAATTTAAAGGGACAGTTTTCATGTTTTGGTGTGTGTGAAATGTGTAAGCAGTTCGAACGGCGTTTTAAAGATGGTTTTCAATTCAACACTCTATTTAAAGCCTTTTCCGATACGTTGAAGTTAATTTACAATATTTTGAAGTCCGCGTTACTTACAAAAGATATGTTTAAAAGGTTAAGTTACTCTAAAGTCAAGAGCAAGTTCCATTTGTGGCCCCTGTTATGAGTTTCATCTGTGATATAATCAAGTATGTTTTTCAAGATATCTAATATCTTCAATAAATATATTGGAAAGAATTTTGAGTCGTCGTTTACTGTAAGTATTTTGCATTTATTTTATTTACAAGAAGTTAAGTTGATAGAAGTTTTGACTAATTATGAAAAATAACTTGAAAGTACACATTTTCTCTACTACATTTTCTACAACTCTGCTAAATTTCTCTAGTAATAAGTAAGGGGCTCCATAACTCCGCACAGTACCGACCAAAAGTATATGAAGTTATGTATCGAATTGAACCAATTTTTTTTTTGTATCTGTATGACTATGGCTAGTTGGTCCTCCCTGAATTTGAAAAAAAATCCGCCGGAAGGGGGTGCTGCAATCAGGGCTGCGGAGTCGGTGGGAAAAATGGCCGACTCCAACTCCGACTCCGGAATTTTTAACGACTTCGACTCCGGAAATTTTAACGACTCCGACTCCTGGCTTCCTGGCTAGCTAATATACTAATGTTGATGTTGGTTAAAGTGAATAAAAATAAGGCAAAAAGTCATTATTTCGGTATTCAGTTCTTAGAGCTTTGGTAAAAAAAATATTTTCTGTTTTACAAATTCTTTAATTTTACGTACCACAAACCTGAAAAATTAAATTACCGAAATCTAAAAGAGATAATAAGACGGATATTTTACTATTTCGGATCCGTCGCCTGGAAAAGGGGAAATCTGTACAATTTTTATGTTAACTAGAGCTCTCCAGAGCAGAAAAATTTCACTGTAAAGGAAAAAAAAAATAGTCAGATGTGTTAATCTTAGAACTTTCTTCTATATCACACATGTTAATACTTCCTGAAAAATGCAGCATAGCAGCGCCACCTCTTATGTGATTTACACCAAAATCTAGTCAACAAGTTATATCAACTTCTAACTGAATTTGAAGTTTGGTGAAAATCAGTACATTAATTTCTGAGATAGGGCTATTGCTGAAATTTTAAAATTCTGCATAACAGCACTACATGTTGAGTGATGTACATCAAAAACGAATCAGGATCAATTTCTATCTGATACTAACTGAATCTAAAGTTTAATGAACATCCATGCATTAGTGATTGAGCCACAGCTATTTCAAAATCGTAAAAAAATCAGCATATCAGCGCTACCTGTAGGGCGATTTACACCAAACACTAAACTATACTAATCTAGATTACAAACTAATTAAATATAAAGTTTGGTGAAAATTCGAGCATTTGTTTTTGAGATAGCGCTGTTGCAATATCATGAACAATGCAGTATAGTAACGCCACCTATTGAGCGATTTGCACCAAAAAATTTGCAGCACCTAATTATATCAAAGACTAACTGAATCTAAAGTTTTATAAAAATCCGTGCATTAATTTTTAAGATATAGCTACTGTGGAAATTGTGAGTAATGCAGCATAACAAAGCCACCTGTCGAGTGATATACACCAAAAATTAATCAGATCCAGTTTCTATCAAGATCTAACAAAATCTAAAGTTTTGTGAAATTCCATCCATTAGTTCTTGAGATAGAGCGCTCCAAAATTTTTGTTGCACGCAGACTCACGAAGTGACAGACACCGACAGACATTTTTGAAAAAGTATCAAATCATGTTCAGTTCAGGATCTTCTAAAACGTATAAATCCATCGAATGCCGGAAATCGAAATTTTTCAAGAATCCAATACATTATTCTTGTAAAGATAGAAGAAAATAAAATTGAAGATGAAAATTTTACTAGTTCGCAAATAATCTGGGATCTAGAGCTTTTAATTAAAAATATGTGTACGTTGGGCAGTTCATTGGGATTCTTTAACTTGGGTAGTCCGATATAATCCAAAAATAACAATAAGAATTCCTTCTATGGATTTAAAATTACATTTTACTGATTTAATTTCACTTCAAACTGCCTAAGAAAAAAGCCGGAGTCGGAGTCGGGTTGTTTTTTACGACTCCGACTCCTTTTTCTCAAAAATGAGCCCGACTCCGACTCCGCAGCCCTGGCTGCAATCGCCATTTTTGTGCCATTTTCAATATTGTACCGACCAAAAGTATATGAAGTTATGCATCGAATTGAACCAAATTTTTTGTGTATGTGTATGGCTACGGCTAGTTAGTCCTCCCTAAATTTGAAAAAAAAATCCGCCTTAAGGGGGCGCTGCAATTGCCATTTTTGTGCCATTTTCAATATTGTACCGACCAAAAGTAAATGAAGTTATGCATCGAATTGAACGAAATCTTTTGTGTAAGTGTATGGCTATGGCTTGTTGGATCGCCCTGAATCTGAAAAAAAATCCGCCAGAAGGGGGCGCTGCAATACCGAATTTTATGCCATTTTCAATATTGCACCACATAAAAGTGTATGAAGTTAGTTCTAGAACTGAACTAAACATTTTGTATATGATTATATTTTGGTGAAGCAAGTAGGTCCTCCCTGAATTTGAAAAAAAAAAAAATCTGCTTATCATTCTATTGTCCATCGGCTCGTGCAGAGAGGGAAATTCATTTTTACTCTGATTAATTTATTGAAGCAGAAATTTAAGATGAAAATCAAAATTGGTGAGGTATTGAATTATAATTATTAAAGCATTAAAATGAGTAACTATTTTTTTTAGTATTAAAATGTATGTATGAGATAGAAAGTTTTGGGATTGGCACATCCAACTAGTTTTAATTTTCTTCATTTTTACTGCCAAAAGTTTTTGACTGCAATGAAGGGTTCTGCTAGCAGTTCGCAATAATCAAACTCAATATTCAGATTTAATCAATTGTTGTTCTTTTATTTATTTAAAATGTGCATTAACAATTTTATAAACCTGACAAGTCATATTTAAACAAAATCACATGTTTAAGTGGGAACTGTTTCTATAAACATCACTGCAAAATTTAAACCAATTTTACTTTAAATAAACTAAATTACTAAAAATAACTTTAATCAATTTTATTACATACCTGAAGAGTTCGCCTTTTATTATCTTCTGTATGCACCCAAGCTCTTAGTGATAGTTCTGTGATAAATATTTCGGCAGCTTTTGCAAATAAAACAGGTGCTTCTGCACTTATCATCTGAATAATACACGTAATTAACATTATAAAAATATAACATAATTAACATGCATAAAAAACAATGTTATAGAAACATATAATTAACATTATAAAAACATACTGCTGGAAACTACATAACAGTATTAACATTTTAATTAGACTACTTTCATCTTAACAGAATATTGTGAAACTTTTATACAAGGGTTGCCTTTTATGTTTTTACAAACAACCAATAGGAGGCCCCACTGAAATATGTCTTCAAAATATTCGCAAAATTCAATTTTTGAATATGTGGCATCTTTGAAATCATCTGCGTATTTTGTTTACAGTAAGTGTTCTAAAGAAACAAGTGAGTGAAAAAATTCCATTGGATGATTTTTTATGATTTTAAGAAAAGCCTCACTCAACAAGAATTCTTAGTACTGCTTCATGAAACTTTTGGTAATGAAGCACCACCAGAAAAGACTGTTTACAATTGATTTGCAGAATTTGTTTGTGGTTGTGCATTCGTCAGTGACGAATCTCGTGAAGGACAAACATAATTGGTAGTGATTCCAAACGACATCGATACAAAGCCCAAATTGATTGAAACAGATTGGCATGTCCCGTATTGTGAGACAAAAGCATCCCTTAGCACAGAGGTTCCCAAGTGTGCTCCAGGGAGCCCTTGGGCTCCGCCTGAACCTCTCAGGGGCTCCACGGCGTTCCAGGAAAATAAACAAAGCATGAAAGAAATTAGAATATTGCAAATGAAAGATTTTCAAAATATGTAGGAATTTTTGTGGGTGTGTGTGCCAAAAATAAATATATCTATAACTAGGTTGAAAAATACAATAACATACTTCAAACAAATGAAGTTATTTGCATTATAAATGTATCTATTTTCTGTATAATAATCTTGGTTTCAATTGTTTTATTTTATGTTTCTGCATTTACTGTGTTTTGAAAATTCGATTTAAAATAAGCTACAAGAAATAGTATTTTGAATCAAATGCATAACGTAATTCGTCTATATATATATTTCTTTTTTCATATATAAATTTAAATTCTTTAATCTGTTTATGTTATTTGTATATTTAAGTTTTCTATATTGTATTTTATTGTACAACAACGTTTGTCAATTAAAGAGTGCCCTCTTCAAAAAAGGAGAGGAGGTTATCAATTCAACATGTGTTTTTTTTTTTTTTTAAATGTATTTTTACTGATTACTCAGAAACTATCCAACCAATTAATTTGGTTTTGGTGTTAAATGAAAGAGCTTGCTCTCGAATTGGTACCACTTCCATTTCATAGAAATTGGTTGAGTACTTTTTTAGTAATTAGGCAAAAACTAATATAATTATTGATTTTTCAATAATTAAAAGTGTTGAATAAGTTCGCTGAACGTGCAGACGAAATGGCCGAGTGGTCTAAGGATCTAGATTTAATCTCTGGTTCGCGAAAGAGAGAGAATGGGTTCGAACCCCACTCCTGTCATACATGTACACAATAAGCTTTTCAGTATTATAATTTTTACATGTATATTTTATAAATTAAATACTAATTTTGCTGCTTAGAATATTTTGTATGTAACCGTTAGCACAGAGTATCAGAGATCTTTTATCGATTCAATACTTTTTCAGCAAAGAGTACTAAAATAGTAAACTTGCAAAAAGTAACATTACCTTGAATAAACTCGCCAAATTGATTGCGATTGCAGTCTGGATAGCCTAGTGGTCTAAGGGGACTGATTTAAGCTTTTGTTCTCGAAGGAGAGCTTGGGTTCGAACCCCACTCCTGACATGCGTGTATAATATACAGTGTTTTTTTCCATATTATAATTTTTTTAACTGACTTAAAAAAAGGAGAGGAGGTTGTCATCAATTTGAGGCGTATTTATTTTTTTATGCATGTTCACCGATTACACCGAAACTATCCAACCGATTAAACTAGTATTTGTGTTAAATGAAAAGGGTTACTCTCGAACTGGTACCACTTCCATTTCATCGAAATTGGTTAAGTAATTTTTTTGTAATTAGGCAAAAACTAATAAAATTAGTGATTTCTCGCAAATTAAAAGTAACAAGGACGTTGAATAAGTTCGCAGAACGGACTACAGTCAGGATGGCCGAGTGGTCTAAAGCACCTGATTTAAACTCTAGTTCTCAAATGAAAGCGTGGGTTCGAACCCCACTCCTGACATGAATGTATGCAATAATGTTTCCCGTATTATAATTTATAACCGGCTTCAAAAAAGGACGAGGAGGTTATCAATTCAACACATATGTAATTTTTTTTTCTATGTATGTTCACTGATTACTCCGAAAATATCCAAACGAATAATTTGGTTTTTGTGTTAAATGAAAGAGGTTACTCTCAAATTGGTACTACTTCCATTTCGTCAAAATTAGTTCAATACTTTTTTAGTAATTAGGCAAAAACTAATAAAATTAATGATTTCTCGCAAATTAAAAATAACATGCACGTTGAATAAGCTCGCAGAATGGAGTGCCGTCAGGATGGCCGAGCAGTCTAATGAGCCAGGTTTAAGCTCTAGTTCTCGAAAGAGAACGTGGGTTCAAGCCCCACTTCTGAGTCCTGACATAGGTGTATAATTTGCAATATTTTTTTTCCGTATTATAATTTTTATTAACCGACTTCAAAAAAGCAGGAGGAGGTTATCAATTCGATTCGTATGTATTTTTTTCCTATGTATGTTCACCGATTACTGCGAAACTATGCAAACGATTAATTTAGTTTTTGAGTTAAATGAAAAAAGTTACTCTCTAATTGGTACCACTTCCATTTCATCAAAATTGGTTCCGTACTTTTTCAGTAATTAGACAAAAACTAATATAATTAGTGATTTCTCGCAAATTAAAAGTAACATGGTTGTTGAATAAGCTCACAGAATGGAGTGCCGTCAGGATGGCCGAGCGGTCTAACGAGCCAGATTTAAGCTCTGGTTCTCGAAAGAGAGCGTGAGTTTATTATAATAGCTAAAAATTATATTAGCTAAAAAATGCTTGGTCCCGATGATTTGTTTATAGCATTTCAGCATAATTTTCTTGCGTTATTTCAATTCTTCCGATTCCATCAAATTTCTCCAAATCTTAACAGAACATGACAGTGTGGTTGTATCTTTTTGCAGCTCATCAAGAACTTAAGATATAATTGTTAGCTGATTTTTTAAATTAAATCTCCTTCCTTCAAATGGCAATGTTTTTGATTATTAATTTTTGTAAGAATCTTAAATTTTCACTTGATCTGTTTCAAACTTTAAGATAGCTTATAGCATACGATAAAAATTTATAAAAAAGAATGCTGTGACAAATACTGCTATTTTCTGTTATAATTTATGCAAAAATCCTAATTTCTTGCCTTAAAATGCCACTCTCTCGACTTATATGTCTACAGATAGATTGTTTAACAGAGTTTTGCTATATATTTTTGTTAAATAATATAGTACACTAGCTGGATTTACATATAAAATGACCAGCTCCGCTAGGATGCAAAGCCAGCTAGTTTAATTATCATAGTTACTAATTATTATAACAATTTTAATTATTATAGTTACTAGAAAAATAAAATTATTCATTGTGATATCTAAAATATATTTAAAAGTGATAACAACTCACTTTTATCACTTAAAATAGTATTAAATTAATTATAATAGTACTATTATTATTAGTATTAATAATAGTATTAATAATAATTAACATGGATTATTAATAATATGAAAATTATTTTATATCAATTAATAAACTTTTCTGATATTAGTTTTAAGTTTTTTATTGATATTAGTATTGATACTAATATCAGAATAGAATAAATTAACTGATATTATAAATTATAGGGATGCACCGAATCTTCGGTATCTATTTGGTATTCGGCCTATTTGGCCATGTTACCGAATATTCGGTTAGGCCGAATATCAAACTATTCAGTTGAGCTGAATATTCAACTTGGCCGAATATCAAACTATTCGGCCTGTCGAATACCAAAATATTCGGCCGAATCCAATACTTAATATAGCCTTTTAAAACACATTTTAAAAACTTTTCACAATTTCTACTTTTAACTGTCAATTTATAAATATATTTAATATAATTAGAAAGAGAATCATATTTAAATAAAATAGAATGGTTTTACATTATTTATTTGCTGTTAGTAAAGTATAACTTAAGAAAATTGACCATGAGAAGGCTTAAAATGGTGATTTATTAGGATTCTACTTAGGAATAAATGATGCGAATGCAGGTAGAAGTTCCTAAATTTTATTTAGTAAATAATCTGTTTTTTGCTTTTTCCAAATGAAAGTCCTTAAACAAGAAAGAAAAACTTTTGAGATTAGTAACAGCTATCAGGACAGACAATTTTTGTTTATGAAACCATAATCATAATCAACTTATTGAGTCATATGTACATTGTATTTTATCTCACTCTAGGTTAAACTTGTGTTTTCATTTCTTGCATTAACAATAAATAAGATATCATAACTATATTTTAACTCAAACGCTTTGATTTCTGTAAAATATGATATGATGGGAAGGATTGAAAATGCCACCATTCATAAGAAAAGAACTATGAGCTAGACATTCCTTAATTCACAATTAAGTTGAAAGTATACATATTTTATATTGAAAAAAATCTGCCTTGAGTTATTTAAAAAGAACAATTATGAGACTGTACAGTTTTTCTTGAACCATTTTTTCATTATTCCTCTTTGATTTTAAAATGTTTATTTCAAGTTGTAGAAGAAATCTTGAAATTTAAAATTTTATTAATTAAAAAAGTCTCATAATTGTGCTTCTTAAATAAATAAAGGCAGAATTTTTTCAATACTAAATGTTCTCATAAAAAGCTCTTGTTTATCAAAATATAAGTTTCTCTTATTAAATATTATGTAAAATTGTTTTAAAAAGTAACATTTTAATAACTTTAAATTTTGAAATATAAAAAGTATTTGGAAAGCCGAATATTTGGTATTCGGCTGAATAGTTACTATTCGACTGGCCAAATATTCGGTATTCGGTTCAGCTGTCGGCTGAATATTCGGCATTTGGTCAAAATTACTATTCGGTGCATCCCTAATAAATTATATTAATTAGTAAGAAATAGATCTGATGTAATTAAAAAAAGCAACTTATTTAGTATATTTTTAAATGAGTACACACATATATTTTAAAATATACAGAAAAATAACTAAAACCCACAAAAACCCAGAAAAGCCCACAAAACCCCAGAAAAACCCACAAATACCCAGAAAAACCCGGGTGGGTTGGGTTTTTGCCAACCCTGGTTATTTCGCTTTCCTTTTGAATAAATTCTGGTTATTTTACTATCTTTTGACAAAATTAGCTGTTTTTTCGCTTTCTTTTGATGAAATTCGCATTTGTTTCACGATCTTTTAACGAAATGTGTGATTTTTCTGCAACTTTTTAACAAAACTTATGATTGTTTCATGATTTTTTTTTTCATAAATTTTTTGTTCCTTTTGCGATATTGTAAATAGAGATGGGGAATAGAGTTATTTTTGGTTAACAGGTTACATCGTTCCACACATTCACAGGTAACAGGTTTCAACAGTCTATTATTTTTGTAACATGTAACTAACCGATTAGACTATGCTGTCAACAGACAAATTATTTAGAGGGCCTTTAATTAAGGTATCTTGAATAATTTTTATACATAAGTATAGATGCTGTTTTAGTTCACATAAACCTATCCCTTTAAAATCAACATAGAGTTAAAAATTTAATTTTTGCAAGACCAAAAACTTAGTTGTGATACTTTGCATTTCATGCATTAATATCGTTTTCTTGCGCTAAAAATGCATTTTTCCTCGTTGAAAATTTATAAATATCATAACTCAGTAAGTTTTGCCTGTAGAATTTTGTTGTTGTTGTTGTTTTACTTGTTAAAACCCATAAAACCTTTTTCTAAATAAAAGTTATAGGACACTTACTGAACACTGTATAAAATAAGTAATTTCTTAACAATTTAAAAAATAATTATTTTAATGTAAATTGATATTTATATGATGCAGAAAAAAGTTCAAAGCATTTTTGCAACTGTTACAATGTCTCTAAAACTGACAGTTCAGAAATTAACTCTTTGTAAACGATCAGAAATATCCTCCATAAAAAACAACACCGTTTTAACAATGCGATTTGTTAAAAAAAATAAAATTGATCTTCATTCATTGGTACCTTGACTTGAAATTCGAATTTTGACATCCAAGAATCAATATCTGCCAATGCATATTCAAAGCTTATCCCACAAGAACACAAAACATTACTTATATACTTTTAATAAAATTTTGTATGTGTTAGTACGTATTTAAAATCCCCTCCCCAAAACTTGTGACAGGCCAAAAAATGACGTTGGTAGTATAAAATTGGTACCCTATAAATTTCCGTGTCCAGCGAGACCGCCCCATTCCCCCCCTCCCCCCCAATCCCTTTTCGCATGGCGCTGCCCTCACCAAGCTATTTTTCTTCTTTTTTGCAGCAAAATATAATTACAAAATAATCTTTTCCAGTTCGTTTTTTATTATTTTTATTTATTTATTTATTTATTTTTTTTTTGTGCGTCGGAATTTTTTTTTTCTCTCTCTATCTCAAAAGCATTTTAATGCAGTTGGGAATTTTTGTTTTCTGCAGTAATAGAAATTCTTTGTCTCAGAATTCAAATAGATTTATAAGTTGAGAAAGAAATTTTACATAATTAAACTTTTATTAATTTATAAATATGTATTCCTAAAAGGATTTTTAGCCTTGCTATTTGTTTCTTCTTTTTAAAATGCTTATCATACGAGGCATTCCAAAATTAACAGGGACTTTTTGGTAGTCTGTTACTGAATAATAAGTTTTTGGTTAATATAATTACAAATATTTATCCTGTTATGTTAAATAATGCTCATCTCTAATTGTGACGAAATATGCGGTATTTTGACAAAATTTGCGCTCATTTCGCGTTCCTTTGAAGAAATTTGTGTTCATTTTGCAGTTTTTCTGCAATCCGTTGACAAAATTTGCATTAATTTCACAATCTTTAAGAAAATTTTTGGTTATTTACCGATTTTTTGACAATATTTGTGATTTTTTTAACGATCTTTTGACAAAAATTGCTTTCATTTCTCGATTTTTAGATAAAATTAGCTTTTTTTTTTTTTTGCAATCTTTTGTCAACAAATTAATTTTCTATTTTATGATCTTTAGATGAAACCTTCTGTTCCTTTGCGATTATTTTGGCAATATGTCTGGTCTTTTTCCAATCTTTTGATAAAATTTGTGTTACTTTTGCAATGTTTTGAAGAAATTTGCAGTTCTTGCGTGATTTTTTGACAAAATTTGTGCTTTTTTTTGTGTTTTTTTAAAAGATTTTGGGATGAAATTAGTGTTTTTCCTGTAAATCTTGGATAAAACTCGTAATATTTATGTCTGAATTTTCAAATCAATGATCGATTTTTTTTTTTGCAATTTTCGGAAAATTCATACAGAATAATTACCCTTGATATGTGATACATATTATTCTGAGATCGATTTTGTGAAGGTTGCTTTATGGATCTTTTTATTTGTAGTGACATTTTTCTATCTCAGGGAATTATGGAATTCATTGTTAAAATCGAAATCAATTGTATTAAAATTTAAATGGAATTGTTTTTTTTTATCATTGAAAACACAAAATTTCAAATTTTCTGTGTGGAGGGGGATGTTTCTATTAGATCCTTGCATAATTAATTGAAGAAGAAGTCCGAGATAATCATTGCAACATTATTTTAATTGACATCTAAGTTGCACGGACAAAACAACAACAATCACATTACAGAATACGAATCAAAACTGAAACTTTTAACAAAAGATACTCTCGAACCAGGAGAGTTTTTACATTTGAACCATGGAGGCAATACAGCACAGTAGAAGTCCATAAATCCATAAAGTTAATACACAACACTCTTCCCCTCTAAGAATCGAGCACATAGTCCTTCAGATGTTTAGGAGTGTTCTGATGACGCTGAGATCGTCGTAAATCAGGTGCTGGTGGATCTGCAGGTATGGATCTTTCATGATTAGGAGCTAAAGTTGTAGGTTGAATTATTTGTTCGGGAACACTAATGGATGAATTTTTAGGAGAATCACAGGTGACTGGTGGAATGGAATCAAATGAATTAGTACTGTCCACAGAAGTGTTTGAACTGACAGTACGATCACGAATTTGATCAACATGATGTCTAGATATATTACCGTCAATTAAACTTTCAGCCTTGTAGGAAACAGGACCAGTCCGTTCTAAGATTTTTGCTGGAATCCACGGAGATCCATCAGAATAATTTCGGATATAAACAGGATCATCTTCATTGAATGTCCTTAATCTTTTACTTCCTTCCTCCTCCATTTTTTTCTTGCTTTTGCACCTCATTTCTGCATTTAAATCGGGATGTAACCTATCTAATAGTGACGTTAAACGTCTATTCATTAAGATTTCTGCAGGTGATTTACCTGTAGTTGTACACGGTAAAATGTGTTGTGAAAACAGAAATCATGCCAAGCGAGCTTTCCAATTTCCTTGAATTATACGCTTCAACGCTTGTTTGGTGGTGGCAACCATTTGTTCAGCTTGGCCATTTGAGGAAGGATGATAAGGTGCTGATTTTATTACACGGATTTGATTTTTCACAAGAAATTCGATAAATTCAGTTGATTTGAAGGCTTGTGCATTATCGGACACAACACTATCAGGAATACCATGTGTAGCAAAAAGCAATCTAAGAAAGTCTATAGCTGCCGAAGAAGACATGGATGAAACAGGAAATACTTCCAACCATTTAGAATGTGAGTCTATGACTATTAAGAATGTTTTACCTTGATAGGGTCCCGCGAAATCAATATGCAGACGAGACCAAGGTCTATCTGTCCATTCCCATGGATGGATGGGTGCTTTTGCCAGAGCTCTTTGATTTTCCTGGCACAAAGTACATGATTTTACTGTTGTTTCGATCTCACTGTCCATGAGTGGCCGGCCACTAGACATAACTGCGAGAGAGTCCTTTCATCCTAACTATTCCTGGATGACCATTATGAAGTAAATTTAGAACGTCCTTTCGAAGAATGTTAGGGATAACAACCCTACTACCACAAAGCACACAGTTCTGGTGAACACTTAACTCATTACGTCGATGGAAGTATGGTTTGAACTTCTCGTCATTCATTTTTATAGGCCAACCATTCATTATCATCAGAGCAACTCTTGAACGTATTGGGTCTTTTTTTAGTTGCAGCTGAAATCAATTTAGAATTGAGCTGAGAGACTGGGGAAAATTCTAATAATAGTATGTCAGCCTGAGGAGGAATTTCACTATCAGGAGTGGTCAAGGGTAAACGGCTAAGCGCATCTGCATTTCATATGTCCTTACCCTTCCTATACTCTAAATCATAATTCAGTGCTGTAGTTGGAAAAAAATATTTGTGGGAACTCACCTTTTCACAGAGTTTATGTTGATACTATCGGATTTTCCCAAAGCAAAATCTAATTTAGAAGACTTAACCAGAAGTCCACTTTTTAAAGTTAACTGTTATATGATTATTATATATAGTTTAAAAAGAAAAATTATGAGCTTGTACACATTTTTTTTTTTTTTTTTTTACACTAACAAACCAAATATTTCTGGGAACGGTGTTCCCATGCGTTCCCACCCAATTACACTACCGTCATAATTATAAGTTGCCAATATCAAACCCCATCTAAGAACACGCGGAGAAATCATTTGGGCCAAAGGTTTACTTGGATTAAATAAGCCTAAAAGAGGTTTATGGTCAGTAATAATTTTAATTTTACGACCCTGCAAATACTGATTGAATTTTTTCCCGCTGAAATTATTGAAAGAGCCTCACAATCTGTTTGGCTGTAGTTTCTCTCAGCTGTTGTTAGAGTTCGGGAATGATAAGCGATGGGAGTTTCCTTACCGTTCGGTAAAATGTGGCTTAACACACTACCTACTCCATATGATGAAGCGTCACAAGTTACAATTAAGGGAAGGCTTTCGTCAAAATGCGCTAAAACGGAATTTTTTGTTAATAAATTCTTAGCCGTAGTATAAGCCTTTTGATGCATAGGCGTCCAACCCCAAACTGTGTCCTTTCTGAGCAATCTATGCAAAGGTTCTAAAACGGAAGATCTACCTTTAACTGCAATAAAAATTTAATAATCCTAAGAAAGCTTGAAGTTCTGTCTTATCTTTCAGATTAGGAGTTTCAAGGATGGCCTTAACTTTATTTAATACCCTCTAGTTACTTGAAATCCCAATAATTCTATTGCAGGAACTGCAAATATACATTTTTCGTGTTTGAGGTGAATGCCTGATGATTTTAAACATTCCAAAATTTGTTTTAGTTTTAAATTATGATCATCTATAGTTTTACCCTGAATAAAAATATCATCTAAGTAAGGTAATACTCCATTAATTCCTGCCAAAACTTCCTCAATTTTTTTCTGGAAAATTGAAACAGCAACTGAGATACCAAATGGTAATCTAGTTACCCTGAAAAGATCTTTAATTGTATTTAAAGTTAGAATTTTAGAAGTAGGCTCATCCACCGGAAGTTGTAAATAAGCTTCTGACAAATCTAATTTGAAAAAAATAGTACCGCCGGTCATAGTGGCTAAAACCTCCTTAACTGTAAGCAGAGGGTAACTGAATTGTTTCACAGCCTGATTTACAGTACTGCGATAATCCCCACACAAACGAATGCTACCATCTTTTTTGAAAACTGGAACCACAGGGGTAGCCCAGTCAGAATAAGAAATTGGCTCCAGAATCCCTTTGTTTACCATATTTTGGATCTCGTCAATTATTTTATTTCTTAAAGCGAAAGGTACGTTATGTGCTTTAAGATATTTAGGAGCACAATTTTCATCAATCCTAATTGAAATGGGAGGTCCCTTAAAAATGCCTAACATTTCAGAAAAAATATCGTCGAATTCCGATAAAATTGAATTTAACATTGGAGCACAAATTTGGTGGACATTAGAGTCACCAACATTAATATTAATTTTTAACGCATCAAACCAGCTACGACCAATTAGGGATTCACCCTTACTCTCAAGAACTAATAAGGGCAAGGTAACATTTTGTGAGTTATACTGCACATTTGCATCAAAATAACCTTTAACATTTAATTTTTGAGCATTATTTTGTGCAGGTGGCTTTTCCTTTGCACTCCTGTTGTGCGTTTTTGATTTTATCAAATTTACAGGCTTGTACAAATCATTATTATTTCCGTGAATTTCCGACAATTGTCGTAAAGCTGCTTCACCTGCAAGTGTGATATCCATGGCTGTTGTGAAGGTCAATGCTGGATCGGCCAATAATTTTCGCTGGATTTCTTCGTTACGGATTCCGCAGACCAGTCTATCGCGAAGCATGGAATCTAACTGAGTCCCGAAATTACAATTTTCGGACAGTTTACGCAGTTCTGCTACAAAATCAGCAATACTTTCATTTTGTTGCTGATCTCGTTTGTTAAACTTAAATCGGCACAGAACTTCGGATGGTTTTGGCGAAAAATGTCCATCCAAAATCAGCAACAAGTTCGGGAATGTCACAGTATCTGGAGCGTTCGGGGTACACAATGAACGAATCAATGAATACAATGTCAGTCCAGCGACACTTAGGAAAATAGCTCTTTTTTTCACATCTTCATCGATATTATTAGCTGTGAAATAGAATCCCAAGCGTTCCTTGTACTCGGTCCAATTAGTTTTCCCTATATGAAACTCTTCTAGCTTACTGAGAGACATTATTACAATGCACTTGAAAGCAGAACAAAGAAACGAAACTAAAGTCAGTTCAGAAAAACTAAATAAGAAAGAATTACTTCATGAAACTGAGTCCTTTGGTTAACGCTCGGTGCCAAGTATTAGATCCTTGCATAATTAATTGAAGAAGAAGGCAGAGATAATCATTGCAAACATTATTTTAATTGGCATCTAAGTTGCACGGACAAAACAACAACAATCACATTACAGAATACGAATCAAAACTGAAACTTTTAACAAAAGATATTCTCGAACCAGGAGAGTTTTTACATTTGAACCATGGAGGCAATGCAGCATAGTAGAAGTCCATAAGTCCATAGAGTTAATACACAACAGTTTCATTGCTCCAAGGAGGGGGGGGGGGGGAAATAAAAAGTAAAAAGAGCATACTCAGTAATTAAAAAAAATTAGTGATTTAAAAGAAATAACTTACTTTGACATCTTCATCTAACTTCATAATTTTTTTTATTCGTGCCAAAGGTAATTCTTGATTTTTGAAATCATTCTACAAATAAAATAATAGAGGATTATTACTAAACCAATGCAAAATTTAATATAAAATTTTTTTAAATGATATTTAAGTTTACTGATTTAAAATTGACATAATTCTTATATTTAGCAAATTTGAACTAGATTAGAATGCACCATAAATATGACAAACTATCAACCACTGGCAAACAGTTTGGTCTCCCTTAAATGCATCTTAAACAGTGGAATACGCTATTTTTATTCATAATTTTATTTATTCACAAACTTCACTAAATCTGAAGATGTACTAAAATCAGGGTTGGCAAGTTTCTTCTGCAGTGGAAAAAACCACAGAAAAAACCGGCCGGAAGAAATAGGTTTCTTCCAAGTGGAAGAAATGGAAGAAACTGTTTTTTTTTTAAGAATTTACCATATATTTTCAATTTTGTAAGTAATTTTGCAATATCTTCTTTTTATAATATAATATAAATTGATTTCACTGGACCAACACAAATTTAATTAATTATGTATGTTAAGTTAATAATTACAACAGTTTTTTAGCCAAGATCACACACAACACTTATCTAGAGAACTCCAACCATTGGCTAAATGAAAAGAAATTTTATCCAAAATACACAAAATCAGTTAAATGTTATGCATTTTAATTTAACCAACACATTTTTTTATTATTTAAAATTTATTATTATTTATTATTTCTAAAACTAGTAATAAATAGTAGAGATTTTTTACTAATGGTAGAATGAAACCCATTTAAATGAAAGCTTTTAATTTACATTAATTTTATTAATGTTCATAATGCATAATAATTACTATATTAAATAGAGATAAATAAAAAATACAGTTTCGTTTTCAGCCCAAAATCTGAGTTTTGCCAAAATTCGGCCAGATTGAAACACTTTGTATACCAAAAATTTTGTTTATTCCTTTGGAAATTTTCAATATTAGTTATTGATTTGAACTGTATCAGCTCAAATGAATGTATTGCAATGAATTTCATTGTTTATAATTATCAGTTATGATTTATCAATCATCTCATAGAAAATTTTTTGTTTAAACTGCATCAGATTTCAAATATTCTTTGAGAAAGTTCTAGAATAACAAATGATCATTTACAAAAATCATTATAGAAGAAAAATCAAGATGCATGTACCTAAAACATTTTTTAATTAAATGAAATTCATATAATTAGAAAATCTTTGTGTCATAGATGAATTATGTTTTTTTGTATATGAAAATTAAGTTTTTGGATTATTACCAGTTTTACATAATAAATACTATTATACATATAATTAATTTCCATTATGTATATTTATGTATGTATTAATTACTTTAAAACATACAATTTAATTACTTTATCATTTTCAGCCAAAAAGTAGGAAGATCACCTAAATTCAGTTTTGGCCTTTAAAACCTGTTTCAGTCTATTCTCAGTATTTAAAAAAGTCATTAAAATCTTTAATTTTCTTCGCATAATGCAACATAGTATAGCAAAAAAGTTTTTTAACAGTAGGATGCTGCAATCAATTGCTCAACTTAAATTAGATGTAAGCAAAAAATAAAGATTTATTTTCAAGTCCTACATATCAGGATAGCATAAAAGCATTTTGACATACCCATAGATGTTTTTAGAACACAAACCTTTTAAAATCAGCATTAAAATATTCATGCTAAATGAAAAATATAAAAAATTACAACTTTATTTATTTAATGTGTTCCACAGTTTAAAATAATGCACATTTATATGAAAATAATATATTTTTTATATGAAAAATAAACAATTTGTAGGTAGTTTCATTTTCTTTTTTTTAGAAATGGAGCAATTAATAAAAAAAAAACCATTCTATAATAAAAAATTTCAATCTCTACAATAGTAAAAATCACCTGAAAATGTCTGCTGAATCTAAAGTTTGTTATTAAATAAATAAATAAATAAATAAATAAATAAATAAATATATATATATATATATATATATATATATACAGTAGACTCCCTCAAATCCGCACAGCTTGAGACCAGAGGTTGTGTGGATTTTAGAATTTTGCGGATTTCTGGTCGTTGCTTTGTTTACATTTTTTAAACAGCAATTTGAGTACAATTAATAGTGCAATCAAAACTATAATGAATGCTTACAATATAATAAAATATTAAAATAAGTAATAAAGTAATAAAAATTTTGATAATTTTTTAAATGATTAAAGTACTAATAGCAAAGGTCAAGTTAATAATCAATGGTGTATGATTAAATATTCACTATAAAGATTAAATGTATTTTTCCAAAATTATTCAACAAAACTTGCCTCATAAAAGTGCATTACTAATTCACATCAAAATCATAAAATAAGAATATTTCTTTCAAGTTTAGCCTGGCTTAATAACCAAAAAATCTTGATTAATGCATAAATATATTTGGTAAAAAGACTGATTACCAGTGATATCAACAATATCTTGAATTTTTTCCAAAAAAAATTATTCTTCCTTCATGAAAAAAACATGAATAGAGTATTAAGAAAATTACACATTAAAAAATATATGGAATTGATACAAAACTAAAAAAAATCGATTTTTGTCCCAATATCTGAATTGAAAGTTTCATTGTTTACATCCATAAAATATGTGTGGATTTTAGAGAGTTGTGGATTTCTGGTTTGCGGATTTGAGGGAGTCTACTGTATTACAAAAATATTTTTAATAATAAATAAATTTTCCAATTTAGATTTCATGTAATTATACTTTCATTCTTTTACATAGTTAATGTACTTTGACTTAGAGCATTTGTTTTGGTTTCTGGTGGTTTCTTCCAATTTTTTCCAGTTTCTTCCACTGTCCTGGAAGAAATAGGTTTCTTCCGGAAGAAACCCAACCCTGACTAAAATTTTAAAACATTCTCAATACAGTATTGTATTTTAGGAACATATAAAGAAGGAGAAATTTTATTTTTAGTAATAAATGCATACCTAAAAAATATTGAAAATGAAGTTTTATAATCCAATGTTTATTTTAGACAATCTTACAGCGATTACTTAGATAAACTAAAATCAAAATATTTAGTTTTTAAAATCTGATCCCATAACTTGGCCATGAGTTAATATTGAAGAACAATTTATACTAAAGTTAAATTGAAAAAAAAAAAAAAAAAAAAAAAAAAATCGGTGTAAATTTTGACAATTATATTGTGGTCGTGAAATGAAATAATTTAGTTGCATTTGAGGACTAACAACCGCTATTTTCTAACCCTTTTTGCATGTAATTTTTACATTTGGCTCTTGAGCCTGTTCTTGATGTATTTCTTATTTCCTCAAATGAAAACCAGATTATATCTTTCTTTCTTCTAGTTTTAGACATTCTTTTACTTCAATATATATACGTAGCTTTCTTAAAATAAAATCGTAATGTAAAAACCCCAATCCCAACACAAGAAAAACAAAAACTTACTAAAACCAATAGCAACAGAACAGAGAAAATTCACAGCCAATCATTCATTAGCATACAGAACAAAGAGTAACCAATGGAGAGAATGACTTATGATTAAGTCATCAGTTTCCCCCAGGTTTAAAAAAGGGCAGGACGCAACTATTCTAACAAAGGCACCTTTAACATTTTTCAGGGCACTTTATCATTTTTAAGGGCACTTTTATAGAATTGAATCTAGAATCTAGCGGCTCAAAAAGTCGTGAAAAAGAAATTTTCATCAAAAAATTGAAAAAAAAAAAAGGAAATTTTTGTTACAAGATTGGGAAAAAACGGCAAATATTGTTAAAAGATCATGAAAAAGCGTCCAATTTTGTTAAAAGATCGCAAAAAACAGCAGAATTTGTTAAAAGAATGCAAATAACGGCATATATTGCTAAAAAATCACGATAAAACGTCAAATTTTGTGAAAAAAAATCGCAAAAAAAACGGCAAATTTTATTAAGATTTCAAAAAAGCAGTTTTTGTAAAAAGATCGCAAAAAATAGTATATTTTGCTAAAAAATCGCGAAAAAACGGCATATTTTGCTAAAAAAATCGCGAAAAAACGACAAATATCAAGAAAAAACAGAACACAGAATTATCAAATTTATTGTGGTTTTTGGACGAAATTTGCTGTTTTTTTTTTTCACAAATCTTTTGACGAAATCTGCCGTTTTATCGCTATTTTTGACGAAAGTTGTTGTTTTTTGAGACTCTGACAAAATTTTCCGTTTTATTTGCGATTTTTGGAAGAAATTTATTGTTTTTCCACGATCTTTTGAGGAAATCTCCCGTTTTGTGAAATTTTGTGACAAAATTAACCATTTTTTTGCGAATCTTGCCGGAAATTAGTCATTATTTCACGATTTTTAACGAAACTTGCCGTTTTTTTAATGATTATTTGACGAAATTACCTATCCCACGGGATGTGTATAAGGCTATTTTTTGCGTTCCATTGCCGATTTTTTGCATAATTTATGCGCTATAGCACGTTCGGATCATCGCTGGAGGGATGCGTTTTTTTTCAAATGAAATACAAATGAAAAAGAGAGGCGTTAGTTTTTGGAGGAGGGGCAAGAGGGGTGCTATTTTTTAAACTAAAGGGCAGGAGGGGCGGAGCGCCCCCTTAAACCCTCTGGGGGAAACTCTGAAGTCATCATTGAAGCTTTGATATATGATGCAATCCTTAGAAAATCATAATTAATCAAGGAATCTAAGTAGTAAAATTGCATCCTTGGCTGGAATCTGCCATTTTGGCTATTTTTAAAAATATAAAAGCCTTAAAAAGAAGAAACAAAATTAACTATTTTCTTTTCTTCATAGCTCATTTTAGATAATTATAGCTCAATTTAGCTAATAAGAAAAGTTGGATTGATTAAAAATGTTAGTCACTTTTAAAAATTCATTTGACATTTTTTTTAAGCTTTGCTTGTAGCTTCTGCATAACTTGGATTTTGCATATTTTAATAATGTGTGAAATAAATAAAAACAGCATGTTTAAAAAACATTTGGTTTAAACCAAACAACTCTGTGTCCACACTTTTATTAAATTATCATTGCTAATATCCTTTTTTGGGGGTACTTCTTCATAGAGATGTAAATTTTCCAGAAAAATATAAGTGGCGGAAAAAAACTTTTTTTTCAAAAAAACCCCCCGGAAAAATTGATTTTTCATGACTGTTTCTCCCAAATAAATTACATTTTCTTGGAGAATATTAAATAATAAGCATTTTTCCCCATTTATATGTATTAAATGAAAATTATTTTCACTTTATATTACAAAATAAAGTAGCAAAGCCTGCTTTTAAAAGTTTAGTTTTTTTCTCCACAGCCTAAGAATTTTTATTAAACGCTATTGTTTGTTATATCATATCTCTCTTAAATGATTTTTCAGTTACATGTTTAACTACCAATTGACCTAATGTAAAAACCTGAACCAATATGTCTGCAGTTTGGAATGAAAAAAAATATGCATACCATTTACATAAGTATAGTTTTTAAGTAAATGTTACTAGTTTAAAGAAATTCTTGCAGTTTTGTCATTATTATGAATATCAGTATTCAAAAATTCCATTGTTTGTTTAAAAAATGCATATTTTTACATTACTTTTTTTTTCTTAGAATTATAATTTTATTTCCTTTATAAAATATGTTTAGTTTTGGTATAGCTTCCCCAGTGGCGCAGCGAAGGGGGGGTTTTGGGGGTTAAAACCCCCCCCAGAGCCATGACAAAAATGCAGAAATTTCCATTTTTATGAACCGAATCATAAAAAATAAAACTAAAGTTAGAATTTTATTTGTTTTGTTCTCGAAATCTGCCGCTTTATTGAATCAAATTTTATTAAAAAATTTGACTCGTATAAGCGGTAGTAATGTATTTTCTTTAAAAAATGGCGAAAGCACATGGTAACGGTATCAGTATCGAAAACTGGTCACCCATTTCGGAAAAGATCGGCATTCATTTATACTATTGGAAATCAGCCAAAGGCTAAAAGGAATGGTCATTTCCTGTCACTGCCAATGCCGTCTCGGGTTTTTCAATACTGTACCATTGGGGGGGGGGGGGGTGTCTTAATTAGTTACATCTGTTTCTCGCTCTTTTTTTGGAAATGGGACCGGACTCTCGAATTCCAGGAAAAACACAAAACCTATGCTTTGAAGGATAGGCTTAATTCCACAAACATTCTGTTGTTGCTCTAGTGCAAAGGTTTCCTTTGTTGTGCGTTTCGCTATGGATATTAAATCCTCTTCAGAGAAGAAAATTATGAAAAAGATGGATATAAGAGATCAATTTTTAAAATCCAGGTATGTTTGGGAAGTATATAATTCGTTTATATTTATGTCTCTGAAAAGATATTACCAGCGCCGTGCGAAAGGGGGGAGGAAGAGGGCGGTCGCCCCGCACAGATTTAGGGGGCGCCAAATTTCTAACTACTTTCTACTTACTACTACTTTAAAGGGACTACTTTCAGACAATTTTTTTTTATTAATATTAATTCTTATTTAAAAAACGCCCGAAATAGGCAAGTGGGTAAACGGAAACAAAGTTACCGGAAAAACAGTTATCCAAAAAAAAGTGACAAACTACAAAAGCGGAAAAGAAGTTACCGAAAAAAAGGGACAAGGAATTGATTTTGGGAATTTATTATTGATTCTGAGAATTCATTGGTTAAGTATTTAGGGGGTATAAGGGGTAGGCTTTTAAGTAAATGGATTTTTTGTGCTGAATTAACTGTTTTGGTTCAGTTTTAGGAATATGATACCCCCCCCCCCCCCATCTGTAACTTCTCAAATTAAATTAATAGTTTTTTACGCAGATTTATCCGATTTGCTTGGAATTTCGGACATAAGTTCCTTATGATAAGACGTATCTCTGATTAGTTATAGAGTTCTTTTGCTTATTATAAAGGGAGGATGGTCAATTACAACTCCCTCCCACAAATTAGATAGATCGGTTTTTAAGTAAATTTATCCGATGTATTTCAAATTTTAGATATAGATTCTTTCTGATAAAGTGAATCCCTGAATAGTTTTAAGAGTTTAATGACTAAGTATAAAGGGGAGGGGGACGGGGATAGTCCCTCTTAAATTAAATAAATGACTTTTTACGCAGAATTATCCGATTTGCTTCGAATTTTGGACATAGGTTCATAATGATAAAACGTATCTCGGATTAGTTAAGGGTTTCTTTTCCTTATTATAAAGGGGGAGGACAAGCAATTATTTCCGCCTCAAATTAGATAAATCGGTTTTTATGCAGAATTATCCGATGTATTTCAAATTTTAAATATAGGTTCTTTCTGATAAGGTGAATCGCTGAATAGTTTTAAGGGTTTAATGGCTAAGTATAAAGGCAAAAACAGGGGATTAACCCCCTCTCCTTTAAATTAAATAAATTGCTTTTTATGCAGAATTATCCGATTTGCTTCAAATTTTGGATGTAGGTTCTTTATGATAAAGTATATCCCGGATTATTTATGAGGTTCTTTTGCTGAGTATAAATAGGGAAACGGACGATTATCTCCCCCCCCCCTTAAATTAGATAAATTGTTTTTTATGTATAATTTTCCGATGTATTTCAAATTTTTGATATAATTTTTTTCTCATAAAGTGAATCCCTAAATAATTTTAAGGGCTTAATGGCTAAGTATAGAGGGAGGAAACTGGGGATAACCCCCACTTAAATTACATAAATGGCTTTTTAAGCAGAATTATCCGATTTGCTTCAAATTTTGGATTTAGTTTCATTATGTTAAAGCGTATAAGCTAATAAATATAGTTAAAATAGGGAGGGATGCAGCAGTTCATTCAGGAAACCCTTTCGGGGAAAGAAGCTTGCTTTTCCCATTCGACGGAGAGGGATGTCCGGTAGATATCGCGGGCGGCTAGTCTCTTAGGAAATTTGTCGATCAGGGGATTTCCCGGTAAATGTTTGCCGCAAAAATATTCAAGTAACATAAAAAAACGAGTTGAATGCAACTGAACGCAAATAACAAATGAAAACAATTTTTCTTTATTTTTTAATTTAATGATTGAAAACTATCATGTCAGAAAACATTATAACACATTTTACCTTTTTCCTTATAATGATTAACTTCCATTCATTTTGCATTTATTTATTTATTTTATTTGTGAAAAAAGTAATATACTAAATTATTTGTTGTAATTGTCATTTTAATTTACGCCAAATATTTATCATTTAAAACTGGATTTTTACTAATTAATGTCCCATATTACACATCACAAAATATAATATAAAACATTAAAAAAATATATGTTAGAAAATTTTAATGTACACACTATGTTGTATGTCACGAACGAATGAACTAGTGAATTCATTAATTTGTAGTAATAAAAATAGTTTTTTTATTACTAGCTTATGTTAGTAATTAGAAAGTTAATTGTTTAAAAACCTGTAGTTCTTGATAGATCTTCAGGTTTGAACGCTTAAAAAAATAAAAAAACAGATTTAAATAAAAAAACGATTTTAAGAAAAACAGGATATTTTTTTCTTTGTTGCGATATTTATAGAATACTGAAAAATGCTATGCAGAAACATAAACCACAGTTTTAAATACAAACAGCTATTGAGGATATATAAACAAACCCTTAAAACTATTCAGGGATTCCCTTTATGAGAAAGAAACTATAGCCAAAATTTGAAATACACCAGATAATTGTGCATAAAAAACAATTTATTTAAGGGGGGAATAATCGCGGCCCCCCTTTTTAATTATCAAAAGAACCCCATAACCCCATCTAATCAGGGATACCCCTTATCTTAATTTCTTAATGAACTTACATTCAAAATTGAAGCAAATCGGATAATTCTGCGTAAAAAGCCATTTATTTAATTTAAGAGAGGTTATCCACCAATGCACGCTCTATATTTAACCATTAAATTACCGAAATTCTTCAGGCATTATATACTCTGACGACATACTGACAACTTTAATCGTGGCAGAAGATAGATAGCGAAGTCTCATTGTGAAAAGGTATGTAGAGGTGAAAGTATCTTCATTCAAAAGCTGAGAAGAATAGGTGCTATTGACCTCAAGGGACATGCCTAGAAAATAAATGCACTGATCTAGTGGCAATGAGCTGAGGGGGACACTGGGATTATTGAGCACCGAGAGGGAAGCGAAATGTAATATTTGAGTGTGGCTCCCATGTAGTTGTAGTTGTAATGTCGTTTTATTTATTTTTTTAATAATTGATCTATGGTTCTAATAAAGAACTTGAGAAATTAAAAATGCGTTATTGATGAACTTAACAAATAAACCAACTTAGTAAAGAGAAACTCAGGGCGCGACACCACAATACTATATATAAGCCTTATCAGAAAGAACCTATATCCAAAATTTGGCACACGTTGGATAATTCTGCTTAAAAAGCCATTCATCTTATTTAGGGCGGAGGGGGGAGGGGGTAATCGTCCGTTCCCAAAACTAATCAGGTAAGCGTCTTTTCAGTATGAACACATATCCAAAAATTGAACCAAAACAGTTAATTCAGCATGAAAAAATCATTCACTTAAATTAAGAGCCGACCCCCGACCCCCCCCCCCTTTTCATACTTTGCCAATAAATCCCCAAAATCAAAAATAAATCCCCAAAATCAATTCCTTATCACTTTTTTTCCAGTAACATGTTTATCATGTCCCTTTTTTTCCCGGTAACTTTTTTTCCGTGTCATTTTTTCCGCTTTTGTAGTTTGTCACTTTTTTCCGATAGCTATTTTTCCTAGATTCAGGCAAGTAGATATCATGATTAAAAAGCTATGTAACTGAGAAATGTTCTTCATTCTTTGATAAAATCTTTCAGAAGACGATTCTCACAGTGGATGATTTGAAACGAATTTAAGACGTAGTAGCAACAAAAAGGAGAAAAAATGGTTGCCATGCAATCAAAATCGCTTATAACTCGTTAACTAATTTATTTATTGAAAAAAAAAAAAAAAAAAAAAAAAAAAAAGATGGCGATTTTGTTTATCTATAAGCAACTTGGGGATAATTCTCGTCCGAAAATTTAAGGCATCCTCTTCCGAAAATTTGAAATTGGGTTAGTTCCGCATTGTTGTCAACTTGTACGGTTTTGAGCGCGGATAAAACAATCGCGGAGAAATGCAAATTTCGTGAAAGGATCGCCGAAAAAGCACACATTTCGTCAATATTTCGTGAAAAAAAAGACAATTTCGTCAATGTTTTTGTCAACGAACTTTGTCAAAAGATCGTCGAAAATCGCGAATTTCCTGTGCGGATCGCGGAAAAAACAGCAATTTCACCAAATATCGCAGATAAAACGCTGATTTCGTCTGAAGACCGCAGGGAAAACGTCGATTTCGTCTAAAAATTTCTGATATAATGCCAATTTCGTTAAAAAATCGGAAAAAACGCCGTTTTCGATAAAGATTGCTTAAAAATATTTTGTCAAAAGATCATTGAAAAGAAAAAGGCCGCTTTCATCAATAGATCACGGAAAAAACGCCGATTTCGTCGAAAGACCGCGGGGATAAAGCGCCGTTTTCAAAAAATGATCTCGTAAAATTGCAAATTTTGTCTAAAGATCATCGAAAAAAAACGCCGGTTTCATAAAAAAACACACTGAAAAACATCGATTTCGTCAAAGGATTGCGCAAAAACTGCGATTTCGACAAAAGATCGCAATAAATCGCCGATTTTGCTAAAATATCGCAGATAAATCACTTATTTCGTTTAGAAGTCGCGGAAAAACGCCGATTTCGTCAAAAGATCGCGGAAAAACCGCCGAATTTGCTAAAATATCGCAAATAAATCGCTGATTTCGTCTGAAGGTCGCGGGAAAACGCCCATTTCGTCTGAAGACCGCGGATAAACCCCCTTCGTGTGTGTGTGTGTGGGGGGGTAACTCGCGGATTCCCCCCCCCCCCCCGCCGATTTCCGAAAAAAAATTTCAACCAGAATCACCCCTGAAGCAACTCTACCCCCCCCAGAGCCGAATTCTGGCTGCGCCACTGGCTTCCCAATCTCAACTCAAAAAAGTTTTGATTTAGTTTTATAATCTAAATTCAAACAAAACTAAGTTTTACTTTGGCTTACTCAGGTCTGCAACTAAAAAATAGCGTAGGATTTATTGACTGTTAGATTTTTACTCACTGAAACCAGAAAAATATTTTTTTTTTAAAGTTTAATTAAATGTAATTTTTTTCTTTTTACCCTGAAATCTGTTATTCTATTCTTGAGTAAGAAAGCATATTCAATAATGTTTCCACATGGTAATTTTATATTTCTAAGAGTGGAACTCAAAAGTTATGAAAACAGAACACTACAAATAGAAAATGCTCACTATTTGAGGAATTAACAAAAGCAGTTACATACAGAGATAAACTTCTACTGTACTTTAGAAAACTACAAAAATTCAAAGTTTAATCAAGAGAGAAAGTATAATTTGAAACATAGTTACTTGTAATAAAATATGAGGGTTTTTTTTCATCACAGTTGTACTTTTCTAATGCAAACTGTGCATGTTTTTGCAACATACTGTACATTACAGAGGTAAAATGGAGGTCAATTTTAGATTCAACACCTTGAAAAAACATTCAATTAATCAGCTATAACGAAATCTTGAAAAATGCCGCATAGTAGTGCCACTTACAGGGCAATTTACACCAAAAACTAAACAACATTATTATATATCAGAAACTGTTTAAAGCTGTAGTTTGATTTTTTTTTTTTTTTTTAAATCGTCTTTGAGGTAAAGCTATTGCGATAATCATGAATAATGCAGCATAGCAGCGTCATCTGTTGAGCAATTTACACCAAAAAGTAATGAGCACGAAGTTATGTCAAAGATTAACTTAATCTGAAATTTTATAAAAATACATACATTAGTTTGAGATAGAACTATTGTGGAAATTATGAATAATGCAGCATAGCAGCGCCATCGGTTTGGCGATATACACTAATAAATAAACTTCTCGAGTTTATATCAAGGTGTAACTGAATCTAAAGTTTTGAGAAATTATGTGCATCAGTTCTTGGGATAGAGTGCCCATAAAATTTGTCACATACAGACTCACAGATATTTTCCAAAAACCATCAAAACGTGTTCAGGATTTTCTAAAACGTTTAAATACACCAAAAACTGGAAGTCAAAATTTTCATGAATTCAATACTTACTTCCTGAAAAGATAGTAATAAATGCATACTTCAAAATTTTATGTTGAATTTTTAATTGTATCATTTCCATTAATCGGCATATTATTGCAATAATTTTACACATTAATTAATTTTTAAAAAGAGAAGTTGCATTTAATTATATATCTAGATTTTTTTCATGTAATCAAGTTTTTGTGAAATTGTGAACTTTTTGTACATACTTGTACAAAATATATTCAGAATTTTTGAATAAGAAATTATTACTATATTTAGGTTTCTATTTAGACATATTTAATAAGGTTATTTACATACATATATGCAACTTAATAAAATTCAGCTGCTGTATGGCATGAGATTTTTTTTTTCTTCAATCACTGCACTTGCGAAAGATTCAATTTGTTGATTAAATTTTTTCTGAAATGTCTATTTACAAGAGGAATTTTGCAAAGGGTCTTGTGTTTCAAACAAGAAAAAAATGTGAAGGATCCTTTCAAGTCTTCTCAAACAGATTTCTGCTCAGAGATCAGATTACCCACATTAAAATTTTCATGTGAGACACTCAACATAAAAATAAATAAAATAAAAAGTATGAGAAAGTAATTATTACAAAATTTTCACTATATTATTTCATAAATGAAATTTCAATTTTTCCAGTTCGGAAAAATTGAAATATAAGCCTTCAGAAAAAAACCGAAAAAACCCAGTTTTTTCCCCAATTTTTCCGGGTTTTTTCCGAGCATTCCCATCTCTACTTCTTCATTATCCCTGTAGATCACATCTCATAAAAAAATAGTCCTTCCGGCAATGCCGGGAGGAAGAGGTAGCTTTCATATACTTATTTATTTTATATTAAGTAATATAAATCAAATATATGAAGTTCAAAATAGTGGAACACGATTATGTAAGATTGAATACTAGTTTTTGTCAATATTGCATATTAATAGAAATTTTTAGAAATTAGTCATCTTTTATTCAACCTGGTTTTATTTTAAGCGATTTATAGGGTTGCCAAATTCCACGATATCCATTTTAAAGCAGCATGATGGATAAAAAAAAAACCAATGATATCTTAATTCATGTGAACATGCACACTTACATCGAAATCGATTAATATATACGCGTGCTGTCGCGGGCAAATTGACTTTTTAAAAAAAATTTCACCCACATTACATTAGAAATTCAAACTGCTATATCCCAGGCGTTTTTCAAGGTAAAGACAAAGCAAAAAATACTCCGGAATTCATTATTAAGATAAATAGTTTAGAAAGAACCTTTTTTCAATTTCTAATTTTTTGTTTATACAGTAGAACCCTGATAATTCGGATTAACTGGGACCAGACCCAATCCGGATTATCGAAAATCCAGATTATCCGGAGAATAAGAAAAAAATGGAATAAAATGAAGCATACTTACAGAAATCACCTTTATATTAAACTTATTGAATAATTACAGACAGTAAAAATGTTTACTTTGCTTAATTCTTACAAAAAGATTTCAGAAAAAGTCTTTTTTTAAATTCAGAATATGATGATAAAACAAGTTAATGTTATGGAAATTAGCCAATCGCTTCTCAAACTTGGAAAAAAAAATGACCAAATTAATCCGAATTATCCGGAGATCCGGATTAACGGGGTCCGAATTTACGGGGTTCTACTGTACATCAATATACATTTAAAAGATTTTTGACAAATTTAAGCTGCTGCCATTTTGAAACAAGATGGCGGATAAAGTGGCCCATGAACTTGGTCAAGACATTGGTATGTACCGTGAACACACGAAGTTATATCGAAATCATTTTATAAATATGCATATTAACACGTGACAAATTTCAGACAGTTTCAAAATGTCAATCTCACTGGAAATTGAAAGTGCTAAAACTCAGCCATTTATCAAGATATAGATGAAACAAAAAATGCTCTGGAATCTTTGTATCAAGGTCAAAACACAGACAGAAAAATCTTTTTCAATTTCTTACTTTTTTGCACCTAATTTTAAAATTAAAATTTAAAAAAATAATAATATTCTGCCATTTTGAAACAAGACGGCGGTTGGAACTGGCCAACGAACTCTGTCCAGGCATAAGTATGTCCTATCTACACACCAAGTTTCATCCAAATCGGTGTATAAATATGGCATGCGTGTTATCACGTGACAAAACCAGATCATTTCAAAATGTGAGCAACACTAGAAATTAAAATTACTATAACTCAGACATTTTTTAAGATGCAGACGAAACAAAAAGTGCTTTGGAATTTTTGTAGCAAGGTCAAATGCATAAAAGAAAAATCCTTTTCAATTTTTCACATTTTTGTACCTAACTGTAAATTTTAAATTGCAATTAGGTATTTTAATTTTTTTTTTTTTAAATTTTTTTCTTTTAAAAAATTTAAATGGCCGTCCTTTTTAAAGAAGATGGCGGATGGAACTGGTTAACGAACTCAGTCCAGGCTTTATTAAGTACTATGTACACACTAAGTTACATCCAAATCGATTTATAAATACGAGTGTTATCGCGTGACAAAAATCAGATTGTTTCAAAATGTCAGCCATAAGAAAAATTCAAAGTGCTATAATTCAATCATTTTTTAAGATATAGACAAAGTGAAAAGTGTTCTAGAATCGGTGTTTTAGGATCTAACACATAAATAAAAATATTTTTCAACTTTTAATTTTTTCGCATTTATTTTTAAATTAAAAATTTTTTTAATTTTTTAAAATGACCGCCATTTTGAAACAAGATGGCGGATGATGCTGGCCAACGAACTCGGCCGAGATATTTGTATGTACTATATACATACCAAGTTTCATTCAAATCGGGTAATAAATACGTTATTTATAGCATGACAAAAATCAGATCGTTTCAAAATGTCAGCCATAAGAAAAATTCAAAGTGCTATAACTCAATCATTTTTTAAGATATAGACAAAGTAAAAAGTGTTCTGGGTGTGATGTTTTAAGATCTAACACATAAAATAAAAATATTTTTCAACTTTTAATTTTTTTGCATTTAATTTTAAATTTGAAATTTTTTTAAATGGCCGCCATTTTGAAACAAGATGGCGAATGATGCTGGCCAACGGATATGGTTGAGATATTTGTATATGCTATGCACATACCAAGTTTCATTCAAATCAGTTCATAAATTCGTTAGTTATAGCATGACAAAAATCAGATCGTTTCAAAATGTCAGCCATAAGAAAAATTCAAAGTGCTATAACTCAATCATTTTTTAAGATATAGACAAAATAAAAAATGTTCTTAAGATCTAACACATAAAATATAAATATTTTTCAACTTTTAATTTTTTTCACATTTATTTTTAAATTAAATTTTTTTTTTTTAATTTTTTAAATGGCCGCCATTTTGAAACAAGATGGCGGATGATGCTGGCCAACAAACTTGGTCAAGATATTTGTATGTACTATGTACATACCAAGTTTCATTCAAATCGGTTCATAAATACGTTAATTATCGCATGACAAAAATTATATATATATATATATATATATATATATATATATATATATATATGTATGTCTGTGTGTGTATATATATATATATATTATATGGTTATATATGTATACAGTCGAGTCTATATATAACGAAATCCACCATTCCAGTAAAAAATTCGTTATATAGAGAAATTCGATGTATAGAGAATGATATTAAAAATCGTATTTAATGTGTGAAATTTGAACAAATATTATTTTTGCTCCTTTGAATTAATAATTTGAAATGTTTAAAAGTAAATATTACCCTAACATTTTATTTATTAATTATTTAAGCTGTTTCAAAAAAGAGAACAGACATATATTTGAAAGCTTAATGAAAATCAAATAAAGAAGACTTGCATTAATTTCAGGCAAAGAAATCTGATTTTTTGTTGTTTTGATTTTAAAATTGTTACGCTCTAAAAAAATGCTCATATTTTAGCAAGGAATGAAAAATTGTAGTTAACATTTTCCTCAATTTGAAAGCCTCTCTTATGTGCCTCTCATTGATTCCTCTCTTACATGTGCATCAATCCAATTGACTCTGTTTTGGGAAGTATGTGGAAAGGTGTGTAGGAGATGGGATGAATTCGTTGGATTTAAGGAACAAGGAGAGAAGTAATAATAATTAAAAAAAAAAAAAAAAAAAAAAAAAAAAACTCAGCTCTGACGATAAATCAAAAATAAGTGATGGAAAATTGATTCCATATGATTTCGAAGCCTTTTAAAACTGAGTAAATTAAGACCAATTTATGAAAAAATTCGTTATATGGAGATCGATATTTCGATATATAGAGACTGTTTTTAATGTAATCATGCAAAAGGGAACCGTTCCTACTAAAAATTGGTTATATAGAGAAATTTGATGTATGGAGTTTCGTTATAGAGAGACTCGACTGTATATGTCAACATTTGAACGGAGGGTGGTTTTGGGGTCTGGGGGTCATGATCGGTGAAAATATACCAAAATTTTCTAGAAGTGCTTTCCTCCGGACGGCTGCAATAGGTAGCTTTTTACTTTTTGTAATGAAAGCTACCTAAAATCACCAAATTAGTTGTCAAACAATAACACCTAATAAATAATGGACATCAAATAAAACTGATCTATACTACAATTTCTCGCCCTATATTTTCAGTGTTTATTTTTTTACCAAACTTGTTTAACACCAAACTTTTCTGCATATATAAATACTGTGCCAAAAACTTTCTGAAAAATAATTTAATGTTTAATAGAGTTACATGTTATACAGTAGACTCCTTCAAATCCACAACCCTAAAATCTGCACATAATTTACAGATGTAAACAATGAAACATTCAATTCAGATGTAGGACAAAATTTCACTTATATATATATATATCAATTCCATGCATATTTTAATTTGTAATTTTACTTAATATTACCGAATTTATATGTTTTCACAAAGGAAAAAAATTTATTTTGGAAAAAATCCAAAATATTGCTAATATCACAGGTAATCACAATATTTTAACCAAATATATTTATGTATAATATATAATCAAACATTTTTGATTATTAAGTTTGGCTAAACCTGGAATAAAATTTCTTTATTTTATGATTTTGATATAAATTAGTAATGTATTTTTCTGAGACAAGTTTCATAGGTAAATTACACCTCATCTTTATAAGGATTTAACTATACATTATTAGCTTGACCTTTGCTTTTAATATTTTAAACATTTAAAAATTATTTAAATTTTTATTATTTTAGTTAAATACTTATTTTAATATTTTATTATATTGTAAGCATTCATCAGAGTTTCCCCCAGACAGGGTTGGCAAGTTTTTGACAGTGTGCGGTTTTATCCAGTTAAAACCGTGGTTTAAACAGTCATGGCTAAAACCTCTTGTCAAAAACCTCGTCAGAAACCTCAAATACTACACTGATCTGTAAAATTTCACATTAAACATCTGTCACACATATACAACATTAGATGTAATATTAAAAATTCACTTTTACTGCATTGTATATTATCATTTCCGGGCAAAAAAAGAAAGAAAATCTCTTAGAAATCTGAAAATTTAGCCTGCCTCCAAACTTGTTCAACTAGCAATGCATCTGCTATCAAGCCCTGCTAGCACAGCACCAATTGAGAGAGTATTTTGTAACTTTGGCTTCATACACTTTAAACTCAGAAACCATTTGGATGTAAATAAATGTGCTAAATTGATTATGTGCTATAGGATACTGTGGGGTAAAATTGATCCAGATTATTAACTGTACAAAATCATTTTCTTCTGTTTGAACATTCTAAAAAAACAATGTTTTATTGCAATTAAAGTAATTTAATTTTTTTTGTAAAAATTAAATTACAGTATAATTAATTTTAAATAAAAAATTATTTAAATCATTAAGACTTATTCAATGTTTCTGTCTTGTTCGTAAAATGTTTTAAGTGCATTACACATTTTTGACGGTTTAAGCCAGTTTTTGACGGTTTAAACCAGTTTTTGACACTTGTCATGTCAAAAACCAGTTTCTGATGTCAGAAACCCAACCCTGCCCTTCAGTTTAAAAAATAGCGCCCCTCTTGTCATTCATTAAAAAAATAGCGGCCTACTTGCCCACATTTGAAAGCATGCAACTCTCCAGTGATGATCCGAACACGCTATAGCGCGTAAATTACGCAAAAAATAGTCTCGTGGGATGGGTAATTTCGTCAAAAAATCGCTAAAAAAACCGGCAAGTTTTGTTAAAAAATCGCAAAATAACTAATTTCCGGCAAGATGCGCAAAAAAAGGACTAATTTCATCACAAGATTTCACAAAACGGCAGATTTCCACAAAAGATCCTGGAAAAACGACAAATTTCTTCCAAAAATCGCAATAAAAAGGAAAATTTTGATAAACGAGTCACAAAAAAGGTATTTTTCGTCAAAAAATAGCGATAAAAAGGCAGATTTCGTCAAAAGATTTGCGAGAAAACAGCAAATTTTGTCCAAAAATCGCAATAAAATGGAAAATTCTGTGAAAAGTTCCGTTTTTTTCACGATATTTGTCGGTTTTTTGCAATTTTTGTAGCAAAATACGCCGTTTTTTGCGATCTTTTAGCAAAAACTGCTGTTTATGTAATTTTTTAATAAAATTTGCCATTTTTTCGCGACTTTTTAACAAAATTTAACTTTTTTTTTTCAATTTTTTGATGAAATTTCTGTTTTTTTTTTAAATGATTTTTTGAACCGCTAGATTCTAGATTCAACTCTATAAAAGTGCCCTTAAAAATGTAAAAAGTGCCCTTTTCAGAACAGTAGCGCCCTGCCCTTTTTTAAACCTGGGGGAAACTCTGATTCATTATAGCTTCAATTTCATTGTTAATTACATATAAATTACAGTTTAAAAGTTGTAAATAAAGTAAGGACTAGAAATCAGCAAAATTCTAAAATCCACATTACCTCTGGTCCCAAGCGTGCGGATTTGAGGGAGTTTACTTATTAATAAAGATCTAAATTGTATATTTAAAAAAAAAGTTTTTACAACTGAAAAAGATGTCAACAGAATAAGATTGAACTATTATTTTTAAATTCACCAGAGAAGCTGATATGAATGTTTTACAGCTTCCTTTTAAGACAATATTTCTTGAAATTATGAATTTTATACATAATTACAATCAAGCCCGTAGCCAGGATTTCCTTTTGCTGATACTTGAAATTTTTTCTGATTTTACAAAAGTAATTTGTATAATTTACGGCAAAAAATTTAAACAAGCCTGAAATATGTTTCTGCATAGGATACTTGATAACCATGTCAAATATTGTTATTTCTTTTTTTTTTTTTTTTTTTTTTTCAATTTTTGTTACAATTTTTGACTTTAAAAGCACTTTCAATTTCCGAAGCAATTCGGAAACCGGATAGATTTTAGAAAAAAAAATTCCGCGAAACCTAAAAAGCACAAAATAACAATGTTTGAGATGAGCCTCAAGTATCCTATGAGAAAAAAATTTAAAAAATATTGAAATGCAAACAAGTAACATGAATTGATTAAAACACATGATTAATACTAGCGTGGAAGTGTCTGTCAATACGAGTGCGAGATCTTGAAACTATTGATCCATAAATCAATGAAATTAATTTCTTTCACATTATTTTTTCTTCTAGAGAAAAATTAATTGCTACAGTCATATTTAATCATAAAAATGATCTTTGTATTTTACATTAGCTCTGATTATAATAGTTTTAAATGCAGTACTCTTGGTATAATAAATTTACTAATGCAATGGAAGCTATCATCGTAATTTCTTCTTAGCCATGATGCTGCTTAACTTATCAAGATCTTCTGTAATGTCCCAATGAATGGAAATCATTGCAAAGCGACTCAGTCTCTCATGTCCATAATGATTCGAGGCAAAGATTTAATTATTTTTATTGTTGAAAAAGATCTTTCAGCACTGACTGTTGTTACTAGGTTTTTAACCAAGACTATGAATAAGTGTTTGATATTATTGTAATACGTCACATTACAGTACTAAAACTCTGATACTCTCTACAGTACTAAAGATCTCTGTATCGGTGTCAACAATTTTTTTTTACCCTAATTCATTTTCAGCTTTCACTTGCTACATTGACATTTTCTATAAGATTTTCTACATGGGGAATAAAGACTGATACTCTTCTTCGAATGTATTTTGAGGGTTTATATGTGTTGTCTGTCTAAATATTAGTCTTGGGATCTTTATTTCAGTTGGAAGATGTCTTCCCGAAGTTTTGATGCACAATAAAATATCTCACAAAAGATTTCTACTGCATTTTTCGCTATATTTATGTAAAATAATTAGGACATTTTTAACATAAGTTACAGCCGACATCATGTCACGAAATTTTTCTTGAAGAACTCACTATGATTTTGTCAGACAGAAAACCTTTTCACATACAGACTGGCATATGAGACCTCCAAAAAAGTTCCAGATATCAAAGAAATCTTGAACATGTTTTTCAAAATATTTTCTGAGCTAATGCAAATGTATGTAGCTCAACAAAAGTTAATATGATTTCCATGCCTCTCGATAAATTTTATATCATAAATGCAGAGAAGTCATTTTCTTTTGTTTAATGAGGTATATTATGCAATTGCATGTTGAAGTCTTAAATTTGCCTTTAGGTGATTTTTAAAAACTTTTGTCACTCCTTGAACAAGTCCATGATACTTTCAAATTATGGGAATCAGCATGCTGTTGGACAAGGCAAGATTTAACAGATGGCTTTCAAAGTGGACGTATCTATTTTTTGGATACTCTGAAAATTTTTAGAATAGACTCCGCCATCATGACCAGACTTATTAGCGGCTTCATCATACGCCTTTGTGACTCATTTATATTCATGTCAAGGCAAAATTAATCACAAAGTTGTAATATTACTTTTCCTGAATTTTTTGCAGAGAAGACATTTATTCGAATAAAACCTAAAACAATTTTTTGAATTATTAGGTTTTGTGAATTTTTTTAATAGTCCACACATCTAACACAAAGGTCAAGCTGTTCTGCGCTTGAGTTTCAACAGTAATTAAGATACGTGTTTTGTTTGTACTAACAGATCAAGTTATTTATTTTGATAATTAATACTTCGGTAACTGTATCCGAGGATATTTGAGCGATTTTATTCTAAATGTCTTAAGTGAAGTAAATAGCATTTCTACGGATATTTATAATATCGCGTTTCAATTCATTCTCTCCAGACTTTGCTCAAAATTTCAAACTCTTAGCTAACAGTCTTTTTTATATCGATTTCTCTAATGTTAAAGGATCATCATCGTGGTAATTTCAAAATGGCGTATTTTTCTCTCCACAAAATAAGATTGTTTCAAATATTGGTCCAAGAGCTGCTCTGATTCCTGATTTTCTTGAAAGATCTTTGAAAACTCAACAATGAACCATTAATTTGCTGTATTCCTAAAGAAATCTTAATTTTGTTTGCTAAAATAACATACGGTTTGTGATACTCTAATTGCTAATGTTATAACAATTGCATAAGAAAATACATTTAGCCTCTTACTAATGTGTGATACATGTAGAAACTTGTCTTCCTGGTTTTTTTTATCTTTTTGTTATCATGAAAGAACAAAAAACAAGGTTTACACTAAATGTGTTTTAGAATATGCAAGATAAGAAGTACTATTTCTGGATCTTTCTTCCATTTTTCTTATTTTTGTTTATTTTCTACAGTTATTGGAAAACTGTTTGGAAAGTAAAATGGAACCAAAAATGTTTCTCTTCTTCACATCATCTAACTAAGTCATCTCTAGTTATCGAATTGAGCAATATCAAATCGAGTAGCTTGTCATACTGTAGGCTCATATCGAGTACTTGACGAATTTCTATCAAAGTCAAGTTGTTTCTAACGCTAACACAATAACAATTCTAAATTTTTATTTCTAGAAAAGACTTGCTATCAGAAAAAGTTGATATTATTGGAATTGGTTTTATGTAAGTCAGCTCAAGATTTAGTATACCCATGGTGCTGTTTTCTGATTTTGCAATTAAAAAAAGAAAAGTACACGTCTGAAAAATTAATTTTGCCATTTTATATCATATTTTCTAGTTACTTAAAAGATTCCATTAACAGACATTAACATTTATCTTTCCATCTTATCTAGTCATTTGACAAAATACTGTATTTTCCATCATTAAATTCGCGGCTTAAAAAGTTTATTTTAGACCCAGAAATTATATTTGATAAAATTCGTTTTTTTTTTCTTTTTTAAAAACTCTAATACACTTTACTTCAATTACTAAATTGAATTTCTGGCTGTAAAATGAGCCAGTGTTATTGTTCAAAATTTTACTTCGTCCCTAGACACAACTCAAAATGTCTCTATACTGACTTCACAAATACCGCCCCCCCCCCCCTAGCCCGTCAGTACAACCGCTTACATCTGTAGATTGGCTCACAGTGTAACAGAGGTAAATTTTATCCAAATACGTGTGCTGACGGGATATAAAACTCTCTCCCGTGATACTATAAAAACTTTAAAATAATCCTTACATAGAGGTATCCATCCAAGTTGATAGTTCTACAAAATACAAAGAAAATTAACCAGACAAAGCAGCTACTATATGCACATTTTCTTACTATTAAAGATTCACATGCACACAACTCGCTGAAAAGTTGTTCAGTGAAGAGACTGAGGGATGCCGCCGTGGCGTTTTTTGAAGATTTTTCGATATCATGGCGTTTTTCTTCGCATCTTTCTTATTTTTTAAAAATACATTCTAATAGTTTTTTTTTAAATAAAAAGCATTTTACAGTTAGAACATCATTAACAAAAATACTTTCTTTAAAATTATATTTTTTTTTACATGATTTTACATTATAGGTGGCTATTAAAGTTTTTTTGCCCCCCTCTTGTGCAAAACATTTTAACATTGACCGCTCTAAGTTTCCTTTATATGCATGGAGATAAAGAAAATTAAACAAGATCATAACATGCAAGTAAATGTTTTATATTTGTCTCCTAAAGTTAATACGGCATATGCGTATTACACTAAACATTCTTAGTCAAATTAATGATACGGAATTACACTTTATCTAATTTTATTGAGCAAAAAGATATTTAAAATTGCATTTTAAAAGAATTTATATTTTTTGTGGTAAATATCTATAAAAACAATATATCCAAATGACCGATATAATGAAGGATTACTATAACTGTAATTGAATAAATGGATGCTTTTACAGCTAAAATACAATTGATTTTAATGTAATGGAAGATGAAAAAAAAGTTTATTAGTTTATTTTATTGTGATAGAGACAATTTTGTAAAGTCTTTTTAAACTTTCGGGAGGGGCTTCAGCTCCCTTAGCCCCCTCCCTGGCTACGTGCCTGATTACAATTTACATTTTAAGGCCCTACATCAGTAACGCTCCGAGATAGAACGGCTAATGTTATTTCAATGGAAGAAATTTATCACTTTCCTTCCTTTGGATTTTACTCAAATTTAATAATTTTTGTTGTTTTGAAAACCTCTAGGTTTAAACTATGCACGTCATTTTGAAATTTTATTTCTTTTTTCAATTTTAAGGCGATACAAGTACGTTATTTTATAATCTTTAAAATTCACCTTTAATGTCTTATTACGAAAAATCTGTTTGACATTTTAAAATTTGGTAAAACAGCATGCAGAGTTTAATTATTTAGCTTTCAGAAAATGTTTTTTATTTTGATTTTTAAGAAAATTTAATCTATGCTATTTGTATAAAAAGTTGAAACATTTTGATTTAAAAAGTTGAAAAGGCCGTAAAACTCCACCTCCAAAAGGGAAACACCCTAAAACCCATTAGCGTGTAAGGTGATAAGAGTTTACTCTACGGGGGGTCTTGCAGGGAAGTGGGTGAAATTTCTTGCCTCTGGCTATTAGTACAACGCTGTTTGTTACTTGTAGGCTAAGAAGCAAAATAAAAAAAATCCTTCATGATATTTCACGCAAGAAATTGGATCAGAAATGATGTAAATAGATGTTGATTTCAAAAAGTTTGTTTAACTAGCCATGCAATCTCAAATGTACTTTAAAAGCATTATTCATTTCGAATAAAAACACATTTACAATTTTTATTATTTTTCTTTCATATATTTGAAGTTTAATTTCTAAGAAGATTCTTTAATTGCACCGAAAGATCTCAGCTATCCCATGACAAAAAAATCATTTAAAAATATTAAAATGTAGAAGAGAAATTTTTATAAATTTCTACTTTTGGATTTCACTTGACTGAAGTAGCTTTTTTAAAATTCCCCTAAACAAAGTCGAAAAAGTTATAAATGGTCTTTGTACCAAAAGATCTCAGCTATCCCATGACAAAAAAAAACATTTAAAAATATTAAAATGCAGAAGAGATATTTTTATAAATTTCTACCAATGGATTTCACTTGACTGAAGTAGCCTCATCAAAACACATTTAAACAAAATCAAAAAAGTACAAAACGGTCTTTGCACCGAAAGATCTCAGCTATCCAATTACAAAAAAAGCATTTAAAAATATTAAAATATAGAGGAGATATTTTTATAAATTTCTACCATTGGATTTCACTTGACTGAAGTAGTTTTTTTAAAATTCCCATAAACAAAGTCGAAATAGTACAAAACTTTGTACCGAAAGATCTCAGATATCCCATGACAAAAAAACATTTAAAAATATTGAAATGTAGAAGAGATATTTTTATAAATTTCTAGCAATGGATTTCACTTGACTGAAGTAGCCTCATCAAAACACCTGTAAAAAAGGTCTTTTCACCAATAGATCTCAGCTATCCAATGCCAAAAAATCATTTAAAAATATTAAAATGTAGGAGAGATATTTTTATAAATTTCTACCAATGGATTTCACTTGACTGAAGTAGCTTTTTTAAAATTTCCCTAAACAAAGTCGAAAAAGAACAAAACGGTCTTTGTTCCGAAAGATCTCAGCTATCGAATTACAAAAGAATCATTTAAAAATATTAAAATGTAGAGGAGATATTTTTATAATTTTCTACCATTGGATTTCACTTGACTGAAGTAGCTTTTTTAAAATTTCCCCAAACAAAGTTGAAAAAGTACAAAACGATCTTTGTATCGAAAGATCTCAACTATTCCATGACAAAAAAATCATTTAAAAATATTAAAATGTAGGAGAGATATTTTTATAAATTTCTACCATTTAATTTCACTTGACTGAAGTAGCTTTTTTAAAATTTCCCTAAACATAGTTGAAAAAGTACAAAACGATCTTTGTATCGAAAGATCTCAACTATTCCATGACAAAAAAAAATCATTTAAAAATATTAAAATGTAGAGGAGATATTTTTATAAATTTCTACCATTGGATTTCACTTAACTGAAGTAGCTTTTTTAAAATTCCCCTAAACAAAGTCGAAAAAGTACAAAACGGTCTTTGTACCGAAAGATCTTAGCTATCCCATAACAACAGAATCATTTAAAAATATTAAAATGTAGACGAGATATTTTTATAAATTTCTACCATTGGAATTCACTTGACTGAAGTAGCTTTTTTAAAATTTCCCTAAACAAAGTCGAAAAAGTACAAAACGGTCTTTGTACCGAAAGATCTCAGATATCGAATGCCAAAAAAATAATTTAAAAATATTAAAATGTAGAAGAGATATTTTTATAAATTCCTACCATTCGATTTCACTTGCCTGAAGTATCTTTTTTAAAACATCTGTAAACAAAATTAAAAAAGTACAAAACGGTATTTGTACCGAAAGATCTAAGCTATCCAATGACAAAAAAAAAAAAAAAAAAAAAAAAAAAAAAAATGTCATTTAAAAATATTAAAATGTAGAAGATTATTTTTATAAATTTCTGCCATTGGATTTTACTTGGCTGATGTAGCCTCTTTAAAATACCTGTAAACAAAATAAAAAAAATACAAAACGGTATTTGTACCTAAAGATCTCAGGCTATCCCATGACAAAAAATCATTTAAAAATCTTTAAATGTCGAAAAGACATATTTATAAAATTTTATTATAGGATTTCGCTTGACTGAAGTAGCCTCTTTAAAACAGCTGTAAACAACAAACAAAAAGAAAAAAGATCTTTGTACCGAAAGATCACAGCTATTCAATGACAAAAAAAAACATTTAAATATTAAAATGTAGAAGAGATATTTTTATAAATTTCTACCATTGGATTTCACTTCACTGAAGTAGCTTTTTTAAAATTCCCCTAAACAGATACGAAAAAGTACAAAACGGTCTTTGTACCGAAAGATCTGAGCTATCCCATGACAAAAAAATCATTTAAAAATATTAAAATGTAGAAGAGATATTTTTAGAAATTTCTAGCATTGGATTTCACTTGACTGAAGTAGCTTTTTTAAAATTCCCCTAGAGAAAGTCGAAAATATAAAAAACGGTCTTTGTACAGAAAGATCTCAGCCATCCCATGACATAAAAATCATTTAAAAATATTAAAATGTAGAAGACATATTTTTATAAATTCCTACCATTGGATTTCACTTGACTGAAGTAGCTTTTTTAAAATTCCCCTAAACAAAGTCGAAAAAGTACAAAACGGTCTTTGTAGAGAAAGATCTAAGCTATCCAATGACAAAAAAATCATTTAAAAATATTAAAATGTAGAGGAGATATTTTTATAAATTTCTACCATTGGATTTCACTTGACTGAAGTAGCTTTTTTAAAATTCCCCTGAACAAAGTCGAAAAAGTACAAAACGATCTTTGTGCCGAAAGATATCAGCTTTCAAATGATAAAAAAAAAAAAAAAAACCTTTAAAAATATTAAAATGTAGGAGAGATATTTTTATAAATTTCTACCAATGGATTTCACTTGAATGAAGTAGCTTTTTTAAAATTTCCCTAAACAAAGTCCAAAAAGAAGAAAACGGTCCATGTACCGAAAGATCTCAGCTATCGAATTACAAAAAAATCATTTAAAAATATTAAAATGTAGAGGAGATATTTTTATAAATTTCTACCATTGGATTTCACTTGACTGAAGTAGCTTTTTTAAAATTCCCTTAAACAAAGTCAAAAAAGTACAAAACTGTCTTTGTGCCGAAAGATCTGAGATATCCAATGCCAAAAAAAAACATTTAAAAACATTAAAATGTAGAAGATATTCTTTAAAGACATATTTATAAAATTCTACTATAGGATTTTGCTTGAATGAAGTAGCTTCTTTAAAACACCTGTAAACAAAATCAAAAAAGCACAAAACAGTCTTTGTTCCGAAAGATCACAGCTATCCAATGCCAAAAAAAATCATTTAAAAATATTAAAATGTAGAAGAGATATTTTTATAAATTCCTGCCATTGGATTTCACTTGACTGAAGTAGCTTTTTTAAAATTCCCTTAAACAAAGTCGAAAAAGTACAAAACGGTCTTTGTACCGAAAGATCTGAGATATCGAAAGCCAAAAAATAATTTAAAAATATTAAAATGTAGAAGAGATATTTTAATAAATTTCTACCATTGTATTTCACTTGACAGATGTAGCTTTTTTAAAATTCCACAAATAAAAGTCTAAAAAGTACAAAACGGTCTTTGTACCGAAAGATCTTAGCTATCCAATGACAAAAAAATCATTTAAAAACATTAAAATGTAGAAGAGATATTTTTATAAATTTTTACCAATGAATTTCACTTGATTGAAGTAGCCTCTTTAAAACATATGTAGACATATTAAAAAAAGTACAAAACGGTCTTTGTACCGAATGATCTCAGCTATTCAATGACAAAAAAATCACTTAAAAATATTAAAATGTAGAAGAGATATTTTTATAAATTTCTACCAATCGATTTCACTTGACTGAAGTAGCCTTTTTAAAACACCTGTAAACAAAGTCGAAAAAGTACAAAACGGTCTTTGTACCGAAAGATCTTAGCTATCCCATAACAACAGAATCATTTAAAAATATTAAAATGTAGACGAGATATTTTTATAAATTTCTACCATTGGAATTCACTTGACTGAAGTAGCTTTTTTAAAATTTCCCTAAACAAAGTCTTAAAAGTACAAAACGGTCTTTGTACCGAAAGATCTTAGCTATCCAATGACAAAAAAACATTTAAAAATATTTAGTAGAGATATTTTTAAAAATTTCTACCATTGGATTTCACTTGATTGAAGTAGATTTTTTAAAATTCCCCTAAAGAAAGTCAAAAAAGTACAAAACGGTCTTTGTACCGAAAGATCTGAGATATCGAATGCCAAAAAATATTTTAAAAATATTAAAATATAGAAGAGATACTTTTATAAATTTCATTCATTGGATTTCACTTGACTGAAGTAGCTTTTTTAAAATTCCCTTAAATAAAGTCAAAAAAGTACAAAACGGTCTTTGTGCCGAAAGATCTGAGATATCCAATGCCAAAAAAACATTTAAAAACATTAAAATGTAGAAGACATTCTTTTTTTTTTTTTTTTTTTTTTTTGTTATTACTACCATTTGATTTCACTTGACTGAAGTAGCTTTTTTAAAATTATCCTAAACAAAGTCGAAAAAGTACAAAATGGTCTTTGTACCGAAAGATCTGAGACATCGAATGCCAAAAAATCATTTAAAAATCTTTAAAAGTAAAAAGACATATTTATAAAATTCTACTATAGGATTTTGCTTGAATGAAGTAGCTTCTTTAAAACACCTGTAAACAAAATCAAAAAAGTACAAAACAGTCTTTGTTCCGAAAGATCACAGCTATCCAATGCCAAAAAAATCATTTAAAAATATTAAAATGTAGAAGAGATATATAAATTCCTACCATTGGATTTTACTTGACTGAAGTAGCCTTTTTAAAACACCTGTAAACAAAGTCGAAAAAGTACAAAACGGTCTTTGTACCGAAAGATCTTAGCTATCCCATAACAACAGAATCATTTAAAAATATTAAAATGTAGACGAGATATTTTTATAAATTTCTACCATTGGAATTCACTTGACTGAAGTAGCTTTTTTAAAATTTCCCTAAACAAAGTCTTAAAAGTACAAAACGGTCTTTGTACCGAAAGATCTTAGCTATCCAATGACAAAAAAATCATTTAAAAATATTTAGTAGAGATATTTTTAAAAATTTCTTCCATTGGATTTCACTTGATTGAAGTAGCTTTTTTAAAATTCCCCTAAAGAAAGTCGAAAAAGTACAAAACGGTCTTTGTACCGAAAGATCTGAGATATCGAATGCCAAAAAATATTTTTAAAATATTAAAATATAGAAGAGATACTTTTATAAATTTCATTCATTGGATTTCACTTGACTGAAGTAGCTTTTTTAAAATTCCCTTAAATAAAGTCAAAATAGTACAAAACGGTCTTTGTGCCGAAAGATCTGAGATATCCAATGACAAAAAAACATTTAAAAACATTAAAATGTAGAAGACATTCCTTTTTTTTTTGTTATTACTACCATTTGATTTCACTTGACTGAAGTAGCTTTTTTAAAATTATCCTAAACAAAGTCGAAAAAGTACAAAACGGTCTTTGTACCGAAAGATCTTAGCTATCCCATAACAACAGAATCATTTAAAAATATTAAAATGTAGACGAGATATTTTTATAAATTTCTACCATTGGAATTCACTTGACTGAAGTAGCTTTTTTAAAATTTCCCTAAACAAAGTCTTAAAAGTACAAAATGGTCTTTGTACCGAAAGATCTTAGCTATCCAATGACAAAAAAACATTTAAAAATATTTAGTAGAGATATTTTTAAAAATTTCTACCATTGGATTTCACTTGATTGAAGTAGCTTTTTTAAAATTCCCCTAAAGAAATTCGAAAAAGTACAAAACGGTCTTTGTGCCGAAAGATCTGAGATATCCAATGCCAAAAAAACATTTAAAAACATTAAAATGTAGAAGACATTCTTTTTTTTTTTTTTTTTTTTATTACTACCATTTGATTTCACTTGACTGAAGTAGCTTTTTTAAAATTATCCTAAACAAAGTCGAAAAAGTACAAAATGGTCTTTGTACCGAAAGATCTGAGACATCGAATGCCAAAAAATCATTTAAAAATCTTTAAAAGTAAAAAGACATATTTATAAAATTCTACTATAGGATTTTGCTTGAATGAAGTAGCTTCTTTAAAACACCTGTAAACAAAATCAAAAAAGTACAAAACAGTCTTTGTTCCGAAAGATCACAGCTATCCAATGCCAAAAAAATCATTTAAAAATATTAAAATGTAGAAGAGATATATAAATTCCTACCATTGGATTTTACTTGACTGAAGTAGCCTTTTTAAAACACCTGTAAACAAAGTCGAAAAAGTACAAAACGGTCTTTGTACCGAAAGATCTTAGCTATCCCATAACAACAGAATCATTTAAAAATATTAAAATGTAGACGAGATATTTTTATAAATTTCTACCATTGGAATTCACTTGACTGAAGTAGCTTTTTTAAAATTTCCCTAAACAAAGTCTTAAAAGTACAAAACGGTCTTTGTACCGAAAGATCTTAGCTATCCAATGACAAAAAAATCATTTAAAAATATTTAGTAGAGATATTTTTAAAAATTTCTTCCATTGGATTTCACTTGATTGAAGTAGCTTTTTTAAAATTCCCCTAAAGAAAGTCGAAAAAGTACAAAACGGTCTTTGTACCGAAAGATCTGAGATATCGAATGCCAAAAAATATTTTTAAAATATTAAAATATAGAAGAGATACTTTTATAAATTTCATTCATTGGATTTCACTTGACTGAAGTAGCTTTTTTAAAATTCCCTTAAATAAAGTCAAAATAGTACAAAACGGTCTTTGTGCCGAAAGATCTGAGATATCCAATGACAAAAAAACATTTAAAAACATTAAAATGTAGAAGACATTCCTTTTTTTTTTTTTTTGTTATTACTACCATTTGATTTCACTTGACTGAAGTAGCTTTTTTAAAATTATCCTAAACAAAGTCGAAAAAGTACAAAACGGTCTTTGTACCGAAAGATCTTAGCTATCCCATAACAGAATCATTTAAAAATATTAAAATGTAGACGAGATATTTTTATAAATTTCTACCATTGGAATTCACTTGACTGAAGTAGCTTTTTTAAAATTTCCCTAAACAAAGTCTTAAAAGTACAAAATGGTCTTTGTACCGAAAGATCTTAGCTATCCAATGACAAAAAAACATTTAAAAATATTTAGTAGAGATATTTTTAAAAATTTCTACCATTGGATTTCACTTGATTGAAGTAGCTTTTTTAAAATTCCCCTAAAGAAATTCGAAAAAGTACAAAACGGTCTTTGTGCCGAAAGATCTGAGATATCCAATGCCAAAAAAACATTTAAAAACATTAAAATGTAGAAGACATTCTTTTTTTTTTTTTTTTTTTTTATTACTACCATTTGATTTCACTTGACTGAAGTAGCTTTTTTAAAATTATCCTAAACAAAGTCGAAAAAGTACAAAATGGTCTTTGTACCGAAAGATCTGAGACATCGAATGCCAAAAAATCATTTAAAAATCTTTAAAAGTAAAAAGACATATTTATAAAATTCTACTATAGGATTTTGCTTGAATGAAGTAGCTTCTTTAAAACACCTGTAAACAAAATCAAAAAAGTACAAAACGGTCTTTGTACCGAAAGATCTTAGCTATCCCATAACAACAGAATCATTTAAAAATATTAAAATGTAGACGAGATATTTTTATAAATTTCTACCATTGGAATTCACTTGACTGAAGTAGCTTTTTTAAAATTTCCCTAAACAAAGTCGAAAAAGTACAAAACGGTCTTTGTACCGAAAGATCTGAGATATCGAATGCCAAAAAAATAATTTAAAAATATTAAAATGTAGAAGAGATACTTTTATAAATTCCTACCATTCGATTTCACTTGCCTGAAGTATCTTTTTTAAAACATCTGTAAACAAAATTAAAAAAGTACAAAACGGTATCTGTACCGAAAGATCTAAGCTATCCAATGACAAAAAAGTCATTTAAAAATATTAAAATGTAGAAGATATATTTTTATAAATTTCTGCCATTGGATTTTACTTGGCTGATGTAGCCTCTTTAAAATACCTGTAAACAAAATAAAAAAAATACAAAACGGTATTTGTACCTAAAGATCTCAGCTATCCCATGACAAAAAATCATTTAAAAATCTTTAAATGTCGAAAAGACATATTTATAAAATTTTACTATAGGATTTCGCTTGACTGAAGTAGCCTCTTTAAAACAGCTGTAAACAAAAAAAAAAAAAAAAAGTCTTTGTACCGAAAGATCTCAGCTATTCAATGACAAAAAAAAAAAAAACATTTAAATATTAAAATGTAGAAGAGATATTTTTATAAATTTCTACCATTGGATTTCATTTGATTGAAGTAGCCTCTTTAAAACAACTGTAAACAAAATCAAAAAAGTACAAAACGGTCTTTGTACCAAAAGATCTGAGATATCGAATGCCAAATAATGATTTACAAATATTAAAATGTAGAAGAGATATTTTTATAAATTTCTACCATTGGATTTCACTTCACTGAAGTAGCTTTTTTAAAATTCCCCTAAACAGAGTCGAAAAAGTACAAAACGGTCTTTGTACCGAAAGATCTAAGCTATCCCATGACAAAAAAATCATTTAAAAATATTAAAATGTAGAAGAGATATTTTTAGAAATTTCTAGCATTGGATTTCACTTGACTGAAGTAGCTTTTTTAAAATTCCCCTAGAGAAAGTCGAAAATATAAAAAACGGTCTTTGTACAGAAAGATCTCAGCCATCCCATGACATAAAAATCATTTAAAAATATTAAAATGTAGAAGACATATTTTTATAAATTCCTACCATTGGATTTCACTTGACTGAAGTAGCTTTTTTAAAATTCCCTTAAACAAAGTCGAAAAAGTACAAAACGGTCTTTGTAGAGAAAGATCTTAGCTATCCAATGACAAAAAAATCATTTAAAAATATTAAAATGTAGAAGAGATATTTTTATAAATTTCTACCATTGGATTTCACTTGACTGAAATAGCTTTTTTAAAATTCCCCTAAACAAAGTTGAAAAAGTACAAAACCGTCTTTGTACCGAAAGATCTGAGATATCGAATGCCAAAAAATAATTTAAAAATATTAAAATGTAGAAGAGATATTTTTATAAATTCCTACGACTGGATTTCACTTGACTGAAGTAGATTTTTTTAAAATTCCCCTAAACAAAGTCGAAAAAGTACAAAATGGTCTTTGTACCGATAGATCTGAGATATTGAATGCCAAAAAATAATTTAAAAATATTAAAATGCAGAAGAGATATTTTTAGAAATTTCTAGCATTGGATTTCATTTGACTGAAGTAGATTTTTTAAAATTTCCCTAAACAAAGTCGAAAAAGTACAAAACGATCTTTGTACCGAAAGATCTCAGCTGTCCAATGACAAAAATTCATTTAAAAATATTAAAATGTAGAAGAGATATTTTTATAAATTTCTCCCATTGGATTTCATTTGACTGAAGTAGCTTTTTTAAAATTCCCCTAAAGAAGGTCGAAAAAGTACAAAACGGTCTTTGTACCGAAATATCTGAGATATCGAATGCCAAAAAATAATTTAAAAATATAAAAATGTAGAAGAGATATTTTTATAAATTTCTTCCATTGGATTTCACTTGACTGAAGTAGCCTCTTTAAAACACCTGTAAGGGTGATTCCACAGTATTTAGATGTCACGTACGGGACAATTCACACTGTTTTCATGATACATTTTATTGTTTTTCTATAGTAAAAAATATAATAAAAAAATTCGAACCATTTAAAAAACATTTTACATCCTTGGCTTACATTAATCTGCAATTAAATTTTAATTAGGTCAATATTAGAATTAAAATATATATAGATAAAGTTTTGTAACGTACAGGACGCCACAAAAAAAAAAAAAAAAAAAAAAAAAAAAAAAAAAAAAAAAAAAGTACAAAATAAACTTTAATTTTCTCTGAATTTTTTTTAGTTTTTTAAAAGTAAATTGTACAATTGGTTAAAGGATAAGTTGAATTTACCTTAACTACTTAAAATAACTTTTTAATTTCTCCCATTAATTAAAAAAAAATTAATTTCATGCGTCACGTACGGGACATGGCATATTGTAACATACGGGACATCCAATTCAAAATAGCATAATGTTCAAGAATGTACAATGTATCAATAAAAAAATAATTTAGCTGAAAAATTAAGTATTTTGCTTAGTTAAAAGAAACAAAAAAACAAGTAAATAAAGAAATTTCACACAAATTGTAAAAAATTAACTGAAATTTTATGTATTGAATAATTACAAACTATGAAAAATATGATTTTATACATTAATGAGATTCATTAGACATTTAACGAAGTTGCAAAATGTCAATGATATTTTCAATTTTTTCTATATCATCTGATGATATGGAAAAATGCCCTCTATTGTTAATGGGATAAGGCGATAAGGGTTACTATTTAGTCTCATCAAAATATTTTTCTTTTGGATTTTGTCCTTTTCTGGAATAGCTGGCCACATGAATTTATTCATTCCTATCGGTTTCATAAATGAAATGCAAAGAATGTCATTATTAATAGCTTCTATGATACCAGGCCACCATTCATCATCATACAAAACACATACCCAATCTGATATTTGAATGGGGCATGTTGGTGACTCGTCTTTCAATGGAAGCCAAAGTTTAATTTCTTCATCAGCTGCTTCAGTTTTACTGAAGCATGAGTGATGCCAAAGGCCTAGATTTCCATTATTCAATGGCTTTGTAAAATGGATACTGTGGATGCCTAAAACTGATGTTGCGTTTTTCCACTGTTCTGTCAATCCCATTGTACTTGTAATTTTTTTTTATTTCATCCGTACTGACATACTTCAGTATTATGTTGGAGGCTTCTTTTTCAGCAGCTCTATAGAATTCTTCTGCAGAATTTATATTGTACTGCCTGCGTAAAGTTGCAAGCCAAACATTTCTTTTTACTACTGCCCCAAGGCCATCAACAGCCCCTTTCCCATGAGCTGTTCCAAAAAAACTCCAATCAGCATCAATATTGTGATGATCTTTATGCAACATCAAATTTTGCATGTTATATCGGTTTTTAAATTGAGCACCACAACCATCAGACCAGAAATGAGCACAATTTGTTGTTATCATTTTTTTAACATCTCTAAGTATAGCATAGTTGAATGCATACACAGCCTCTTTTGTGTGATTTAAATCATCAGAGACAACAACATAATTTAAATGTTTTAAATCTAAAGTATTGTCATCTCTATAATATACAATGCATGTAAACAATGTAACCTGCGTAGAATTCCAATGTGCAGCCATTATTTCTCCTTGATATTTCAGCAAGTAGTTTTCAGCAAAATCTTCATGGACAATGATTTCACCAACCTGCAAATGTTCTTTTAAATATTTAAATTCTGCATGCTGTTTGTGTGCCGTATAACCCTTTAAGACCCAGCTCGCACGATCGTGCGGGTTAGACATACATTTAAATTTTTGCTTCTAAAACAGTCGTATGTAATATAAGCCCAAATTGAACGATTGTTCCGGTTAGCAGAAAGAGTAAAGTATCTTTTTTTATCAACAGATTGCGGTTGTAGTCCATGTTTTACTTTCAGGTGGCATGTCTAGCTTTGTTTACAAATACAACGGATATAGCTCATCATTTTATCTGTCGTAAAAAGGTAATTATCAATATATTTGTAATTGCCTAGATAAATATTTTTGCTTTAATGTCTAAATAAGTATAATATAATAAAAAACATTAATTATAGACTATTTATTTTGGTCTTAGGACTCAAGATTTCGTCACCCGCACAATCGTGCAACTTGGGCGTTAAGTTAGTCAGTGCTACAGTAAAGGTAAGTGTTTTTCAATGTTCATTTTGATTTCTGTTTCAACAATTTTGATGACAGCCAAAATAAAACGAAGTATGCTATTACATAATTAATACTATATTATTTTCTTGGGTGTTGTCATAGACAACCTCCCTTTTTTTAAAATAATTTTTAATTTTTTTCTTTTTAATTAATAAAATTTTCAAATACTTTTTCTAATTTTTTATGCAGTACTTTGTTAACTTTTAATAAAGCAAAATAAAATATTTTTTCAGATGTCTAAACGGAAAAGAATTCTCACTCAAGAAGAAATATTTTAATTGATGAATAAATCAGATTCTGAGTTTAGTGATCGCTCGGATGATGACGATGTTACGGACAAAACATTTGAAGCAGATTTATTAGAAGGACAGTCAAGTTCAGATGAGCTCGATGAAGAAAAAATGACAATTTTGGATCATTCTTCCTCTTCAATGTCTCCTAAATTCATTTTCCAAAGTTCTACCTCCAAGGCGTTTTCGGAAAATACTAAAAGAATGAAAAAAGAAAAAAAGGAATACAAGTGGACTGTTAAAAAGTTCATTTCTGCACCTCATCCTGGAACATTAGATTTCACGCAACTGCAAGTATGTTTTTCATTTCTTAAATTGTAACAAAAAAAAGTTATAGACTTATAGAAGAAACTAAATCGATATAATAAATAAAAACTTTAAAAATATAAAAAACATTTTTAAATTAATTAAAATATTTTTTTAAGTCGATAAGTACTTCTCCAATATTATTTTTTTCCTTCTTTTTTAGGCTTTAGAGCGAACCATTTCCCATGTGTTGGTGACATTTCAAGTCTTCGCAAGTGCAGGTTTGAAAACTGCGAAAAAAGTTCAAAAACACGTTGTGAAAAATGCAACGTTTATTTGTGTATGTCAAAAAAATGTTTTAAAGATTTTTACTGTAAAAAAATAACGAATCCATAAAATAAAAAATAATACATCAATAATTACCATATTTGTAAAATTTTTTTGGTTCAGTTTCTCTCTTCTATCCATTTAGAGCCAGAAAATGTATAAATCTTAACATGTAATAAGCAATGATTTCAGAGGAAAAGCCGAACCCGCACAATCATGCAGGTGCGGCTTTCACAGAAAAAGCCCAACCCGCACGTTAGTGCGGGTACACTTCACGCTCTAGGGGGGCGAGAAAAATTTTTTAATTATTTTTTTAGGTGTCATTAGGGTTAGTAAAGAGTTAATAACCAGAGGAATATAATATTTAATGATGAAAATGTTTCGGGTCTTAAAGGGTTATACATGTAATGCAAATGGAAGTAATTGACTAATTAGCTCTTCTTTTGCTTGAGCCAAATCACACACAACTAATTCTTTCTTCATTTTACCATCTATGCGTTTCCATTGGTAGAAATTAACCTCCATTTCTTCTCCAACATCTATTTTATTAAAATCGAGAATATTGTTTACCCAATCTTCTACTGAGCATTCATTGCATATCCTTTTACAACAATTGGCTGTTTTACTATTGTTAAGATCAAAGCAGCAAATTGTTTCTTTTACTGCTGTTTCTGCACTTGTTGGAAATTTAAATGAATTGCTAATTCTGTTTAATCCATCAATTAACAATTCTATGTTTTCATGATATAAACACATGCAGACTTCATGATCTTTTTCTGAAATCGGGAATACTTCTGCAGGTCTAAGAGCAACAAACATGCTAAATCCAATTGATATTGTTGATTGTTCTTTAAACAATTGGTATGCTTTCTTTATTTTCATTATTAAAATCCGTTTCTGGAGCTTTATTCGTTTTCCAGTAACATCTTTCACAGAAACATACTCCTTTTTTCCTGGTAGTATTCTGCTAATTGAATCTTGTTTATAAAAATCAGATATTTCTTTTTTTTGTTCTTCAGAAAGAGCATCCGCTCTTTTCTTCCTTTCCATTCTTTTATTTATAGCAGAGTTTTTTAAGTGAAGTTCCTTAGAAAGAATCTGAACCTTATTTGGTGACCAACTTTGAATAACATTTGTTATAATGGGAATTTGTTTGGTTGGTGTTGTTGGCAAAATTGATTTTACACGTTTCACAGCTTTCCCCAACACTTGGGGTGTCATTGTCATACTTGCAGTTGGAGGCAGTTCTTTAATTTCTATGTTTAACTTTTGCTTCTTCTTAGCTCTCTGTGCCCTTTTTCTTTCAGTTTCCCTTTTCCTTTGTTGATCAATCTCTTTAACAGTCATTGTTAATTTTTTTTTCTGCCTATAGTTTTTAATTCTATCTCTTTCTTTTGCTTTTTCAGCATTCCATATTTTTTCATTCATTTTCTTTTTCTCACGAAGTTTTATCATTCTTTCTGCTGAAATTGGAGCCATTTTTTTTCAAATTATGCAATGTTACAAATTTTAAGAACAAAGAAACTATGTTGGAATAATTTGCAAAGTAAAAAACAAAGTAACTATTTTAAAACATTTAAAATATATTCAGAATTCTAACTTCTCAATAATAAAACACATGCTTTTGAAAATTGCAGTATAAAAAATAGCAGATGAATTAAGATGTCTTAAGCATCAAAGCATGGAATGACTGTTCTTAGTGTGCTAAATCATAAATATTTACTGATATTTTGCAACAGAATAATCTATGAGGCAAAATGACAAGTATTATCTTGAAAAGGAATTTTTTTCATACAATTTAAAATTAATATACAAAATTTTGTCCTTTTTTTCAAATTATGCAGTGAAACAAATTTCAAGAACAAAAACACAAAGTTTGAATAATTTGCAAAGTAAAAAACAAAGGGACTAATTTGAAGCATTCAAAATATATTCATAATTCTTACTTTCTAACAATAAAACACACGTTTTTCAAAATTACAGCATGAAAAATAACAGATGAATCAAGATGTCTTAAGCATCAAAGCATGGAATGACTGTTCTTAGTGTTCTAAATCATAAATATTTACTGATATTTTGAAACAGTGCCATCTATGAGGCAAAATGACAAGTATCTTAAAAAGGAATTTTTTTTATGCAGTTTTGAATTAATACGCGCAATTTTGTCCCATACGTGACAGATTTGTCCTGTACGTGACACATTTTTATTCAATTAAGTTAGCTTATTAATTTAAAGATTTAATAATAACATTGGGTGTTTCAGTATACTTGTATTATAGACTAAGAGAAAACAAAAAACTGTGCAATTATCATCAGTATTATTTATATAAAAAAGAAAAATACTCTGAAAATTGTAACGTACGGGACAAGACAAAAATAATTAATGAAAATTTTTAAAAGATTAATCTTTTTAAATTTTTTTTAGAGTTTAATATAATGTTATTGTTTAAAGAAAATACAGTGCTTCAAAAATTTTTTAATTAAACAAAATATTTTCCAAGTTATTGATAAAAAACAAATGTCCCGTACGTGACACATTTTTTATTGATGTAGCAAACAAAAAGCTGTAAAATTTTATTTATTAATGTTAAAAATATTTTATTAATAAACTTTGATAGAAGAGATTTCTAGCTTTAAAATGATGTATAGTACTTGATAATTGTTAAAAATTTTTTTTTCAAAGCTCTGAAAGCAAATACTGTGGAATCACCCGTAAACAAAATCAAAAAAGTACAAAACGGTCTTTATACCGAAAAATCTCAGCTGTTCAATGCTAAAAAAATCATTTAAAAATATTAAAATACAAACGAGATATCTTAAAAATTTCTATCTTGGGATTTCGCTCTATTGATGTAAGCCACTATAAAATACTCGTAACAAAATCGAAAAAATATAAAACGATCTTTGTACAGTTCAATGATCTCAGCTATTCAATGCTAAAAAAATCATTTAAAAATATTAAAATGTAGAGGAGATTCTTTGGAAAATGTTTAATGTACAATCTCTGACATAATAATCACGATCTGTATGTTGTCTTTTAAAATTACATATAAATGATTCAATTTTACTTGAAACTATCCAACAAAAAAGGTCAATGTCAACTTGTTTTAAAACGGATCCGAGTGTTTTGGTCAGAAATTATCTCGAAGAAACTATCCAAATGCACATATCCCTCGGGCTATCAGTATTGAAAAGGTGCGAGAGTTTTTAGCATTTGCTAATGACTTTTTTCTTCCTAGGGTATCTTATCCCCTTTTTATCGCCTGGAGGTAAAGGGTGGCGTGAGATGACCATTTTCTTATTAATTACAAGCTTGGAAAATATCATTGGTCTTTTAAAGTGTCAATCTTTGGGTTCGGGATACGCCTTCCTGGTGGCAACACGCATAGGTTTGTAATAGGATTTTGAGTTTCGGTTTGACTGATGCAGGCTCTTAAAAAAGTTAAATAAAAATGTAAGAATTTTTCAGGTGTTGATTTAAAAAAAAAAAAAAAAAAATGTTATGACAACCAGACTTTTGTGCTTATCTATCCCTGAACAATATTAACAATTTACAAAACTATAATACTTACTGCTCCTAAACTCCTGATGTCTTCCATTTCTTTCTCCCAAAAAATATCCAATATTTCTTGAGCTTCACTGGCATTATGTGAAGTATTACTTGATTGACTAAAGTTTTCTGCTTGAGCCATTTTGACAACAGCAAGTTAAAAATAATTCTGAAACAATAAACAAAAATATTTTATATGGTACAGTATTAATTTTGCATGATAAAGTGATAAAGAAACTAATCAGAAAATCAATACAGTAGACTCCCTAAAATTCACAACTCTCTAAAATCTGCACATAATTTACAGATGTAAACAATGAAACATTCAATTCAGATATAGGGACAAAATTTGACTCTTTTAGTTTTATATCAATTCCATGTATTTTAATTATTTTGTTAATATTTCTGAATTCATGTTTTTTTTTTTTTCCCTGTAAAGACAGTTTTTTTTTTTTTTTTTTTTTTTTGAAAAAATTTAAGATATTGCTGATATTACTATTAATCACAATCTTCTTACAAAATACATTTATGTGTTAATCTTTTTTGGTTAAGTCTAGCTAAACCTTGTAAAAAAAACCTTCCTTATTTTATGATTTTGATGTGAATTAGTAGTAATGGACATTTATGAGGCAAGTTTCATTAAATAATTTAGGGAAAATACAATTCATTTTTATAATGATTAATTTAATCATACATGATTAACTTTTAATAATTTAATCATTTAAAAAATTATTTATTTTTTTATTATTTTAGTTTATTACTTACTTTAATATTTTATTATATTGTAAGCATCCATTATAGTTCTGAATGCATCATTAATTACATTCAAATTACTGTTTAAAAAAAATGTAAACAAAGCAATGACCAGAAATCCACAAAATTTTAAAATCTGCACAACCTCTGGTCCTAAGCTGTGTAGATTTGAGGGAGTCTATTGTATATTCTGTTTATATAATAAATATATATATAAAAAATTACACAATTTTTTAAAAATATGACTATAATTAATCAAGTGCATATTTATCAGAGCCGTCCTTAGGGGTGTGCGACAGGTGTGGCCGCACAGGGCCTCAAGCCTAGAAAGGCCTCGCGCTTGAAAAAAAATAAAAAGAAAAAAATTCAATTGAATTTTAAAAACATCTAAACATTTTTCTTTTTTCAATTGCTGCAAGTTATTTATTTCACAATTAAATTTAGATATTTTAAAATGGTTATTTATAAAATCTAAAACTTTTATTAATAAAAAGTTAGGCAAGGATATTCAAAAGCAAAAAATATTCCTTGTAGCCGTCTAGTCTCTATAGTTCATCTTCAGTTTTGTGAACATGTTGCGACATTGTTACAGAATATATAGATTAGAATTTTCTTAGAAGAAAAAAAAAAATAATAATAACAGCCATCCTGCAAGCCTTGTATAGGCAGCAGCTCCAAGCTTCCCCTTCTCATATCACCTCTCCCCCCTCCTTGCAGACATATTAGCGTTAACCCCTTCGAGGCAGAAGCCTTTTACGAAAATTTTAAATGGTCTGCCACCGTTTTTTAAAAACAGAAATTTGTGTCTTGTTAAATCGAGAAAATGCTCCAATTAAAGCAAATTTTACATAAAAAATTTACTGGTGGGGATTAACAAGGATTCTTGAGCCTTTTTGCGGCACGTATACGTGTCGCTCGTCCCAAGTGGTTAATTCAGTAGTCAGTGCTGATACAACAATAAGTGATTACTTTTATTTTAGTATCTAGCATTTGAATTAAACACATTCAATATTCTTGGTGCTGTTGTATCAAAAACTCAGATATTTATCTAGATTTTTCAATTATTACTAAAACTTGTGAGAATATTTGTTAGATTTATTTTAGCATAAATAATTGTATTTAGAAAGGAGAAAATAATATATTTTTACATCTTACATGATTAATATGAAAATTATAGTAATCAACCATATCAAATAATTAATCATTTCAGATTCCATCACAAGAATTCAGGTAATATATATATATTCAGATAAGTGTTGAATTCAGAGAAGAAACAAGGGGGGGGGGGGGGAGTCATTTCATAGCTGTTTCCAGAACATTTGTTTTCCATTTCTTTTTCATCATAATTTTCATCCACAATCTTATCATTTAAAATCTAATCCAGGATATCCAGGGTCATGTATTTCATTATTTAACCACTCGTTAATTTCCTTTTCTACACAGTTTAGGATTCTTTCAATTTCCTTTATTGTTTTACTTTCCTCATTTTCTGATCCACTATCAGTTTTTTTTTTTTTTTTTTTTTCCCATTTTTAAAAATTGTATTCCAAGCCAATGGATAATTGGGAGTTCAGTTAAAATTTTATTTTCTGAGAAATAGGCTGTTCGGAAAAATGGAAGTTTGGTTTAAAAAAATTGAGAGAAACTGATGTTTGGATAATTGGAATATTCTGATAATAGGCACTGTACTGATTATTACCTAACTGTACCTATGCTGTATCCTAGAAATTGTTAACCTGGTCTAATTCGATATAGGACTGAAGCTATATACTGTAGTTAATGGCAGTGGAAAAAAGAAAAAGTAAGGGGAGGGGCTCATTTTTTTTTCCTCTCTCTCTTTCTCTGACAAAAGCACACACAAACACATTTTAGGCATTATGTTTCCCATCAAACAGTTTGTAATAACTTCATTTTATGTTAAGAAAAGAATAGAATGAAGAATGAAAAAATCGAGTGTATAATTAGTGCAAATTTATACATCCTCTTAGCTTTATATGTGTAAAAAAAGATGTGAGAGTGAAACACTAATTTGATCTTTTTGTACAAATGCTACAATATAGTACTTCTGCAAAACATGGGCTTCAAAACTAAATTCGATTTTTTAACAGAATTTCATTTGGATTTTCGGAACAGAAATTCCTTTAATGATCTTGGAACCTTTTCCAGGGGAGGCTTAGAATGTTTTAGGAGTGAGGCCTACCCCCGTACCCCCTATTTACAGCCCTGCTTCGATACGAGACTCTAGAAGGAAAAGGCCTCGCAAAAGTTCTTGCACCTGGCCTCGCCTTTGCTAGGGACGGCTCAGATATTTATACAAATATTTATTTTAGTTTTAATTAACTAGAAGAATACAGAAACTTATTTCTCTACTGGATTTTACGTCTAATTACATGAATCAATCACACATTTATTAAGTGAAAATTCACAAAAAACATGATTTTCATTAGGATTACGAGAAAAAACTTAATTTTATCAGAAAACTTGCAAGAAACTATTTTTGTCAAAGGATTGCAAGGAAATGTAAATTGACAAAGGATGGTGACTTAGATGCCAAAAATTAGTTGCAACATGGTGACAGGCAATCGTGAGTCCACACCTATAAGTTGAATGAATGTGAAATTTAATGAAATTTCACTCCAGAGATATATTTAAGTAAATTGTGAAGAAAAAAAAAACATCATAGCAGTGCTACTTGTACACCAAAACTTAATTAGCACTTGTATGTGGCAAAATCTAATTAAATATGGCATTTTATAAAATTCCATGCTTTAGATTCGAAATATTGTCAAATTTTATTCAGGTCAACATAATTCCATAAAAAAAATTATTTTCATGAAGAAAAAAAAAAAAAAAAAAAAAAAAAAAAACAAGAAGAAATTGTAATTAAGATTTCTTAAAAACTACATCTGTAGTAAATAAAGATAGAAATTAACAACCTGAAGTGAGCATTGTGACACTGAGCAGAAAGATACCTCTAGTCTCAATTAGTTTTTGGAATTTAAAAAAGATTTCCAGCAATTTTTACTTTTATGGTTTGATACTGACTTTTTTTACACTAATAAAAAGGAATCCTATTTTTATTTCCTAGTCCAATGTTATACTTTTCTTTTTTTTTCCCAATAAAATTTATTCAATAGTTTTTTTCCCCCACAAAATTTTTTTTATGTAAATTTCAGTTTTATTCATTTATTTATTTATTTTTTTTTTTTTTTTCGCATGTTGTGGCAAGTTTTTGATATTTGTGAAAGGAATTCCATTTCAAACTTTTACACCTAATGCAATCATTTTGCCCTTATGCAATTGTTACCAACTTTTATTGCCATTTATGAAAGAATTCCGATTACAATGTTTTAATCTACTATAGCAATTTTTGTCTTCTGTGATTTTTTTTAAATTTTTAAATGTTTCATCGTGATTTTCCCTGCATTACTAAAGAGAAACTGACTTGAAAAGATCCTTCACATTTTTTTTTTCTACTTTGAAACACAAGACCCTTCACAAAATTTCTCTTATAAATGGACATTTCAGAAAAAAGTTTAATCTCAAATTGAATCTTCCGCAAATGTAATGATTGAAGAAAAAAAATTCCATGCCATATAACAGCTGAATCTTATCAAATTGTTTATATGTATGAATAACGTTATTAAAAATGTCTAAATAGGAATCTAAATATGCTAGTAATAATTTCTAATTTACAAATCCCGATTATATTTTGTACAAGTAAACACAAAAAGTTTACAATTTCACAAAAACAGGATTATAGTTGAACCTCGAAAATCCGGACATCCAAATTCCGGAAATCTCTAAAATCCGGACATTTTTCCGATTTCAGTTTTATTAATTTTAAAATTAGACTTAGCTGTAATTTTCATCAATTGCAGCTAAATTCTGTTAACTGAATACTAAATAAATATATATAGATATATTCTGGTTAATATTGTAATGACTGGCTGTTAATTAAAGACTTTATGGTGATGTATCCATCCTCCCTGGTGTGTTCAACAAATGACGCTACAAGCACAGTAAAAACACTTCTACTTACTCTTCTAGTTGTTGTTATGATGATTCAAAAGTGTGGCGCTGCTGTAACTAGCATCTGCTATACTGTAAGCCGTACAACAAAGGAACGGCATTCTTTCATTAATATTTATTTATTAAATTGTTATTGTTAACTAAATGGAGTCTTTCTTCAAATAAATCAACATTTTACATCATCTTTATGACACAACTCACCACATTGGTGACAACCAGACAAGAACTTTTAGTTTCGCTTTTCCTTTGTTTCCAGTTTCGATTCAACAACATGGCTGAAGTAGGTGCGGTAAAAATACCCATATTTATTCCAACAGATCCTGCTTTGTGGTTCACTATGGTTGAATCCACATTTGAATTAGCAGTCCCGAAAGCAATAACTGATCCAAAAACGAAATATAATTATTATGTTTCTCATCTACCAGCAGACATAGCGATGATAGTTCGTGACGTCATCATCTCTCCCGATGGCACAGATCCTTTCAAGAAGCTAAAAGATGAAATTATATTGCGTTGCGGTGAAACTAAATCATAAGAAATTTGCCGATTATTAGCTGGTGAGCAACTTGGCAATCGCCAACCTTCTGAGCTTCTTCGCGTTATGCAACATAGAGCTGAAAACCACAAAGTGTCCGCCACACTTTTATTGGAACTGTTTTTGTCACAACTGCCTTCTAATGCGCAGTCTATTTTAGCATCCATCCAAGAACTTACACCAGTAAAAGCTGCAGAAATTTCTGACAAAATTCTGGATATCTCAGGCCCTCTACAGGTAAGCAGTGTTACAACCAGCCCCTCACAAGTAGATTCAGAATTGTTAAAAGAACTGAAACTTTTACGTGCAGAGGTCAATACTTTGCGATGTTTGAGGAGTCAATCACGATCCCGACCTCATTATCGACAGAAAAGTCCTGGTTTTGCGAACTTTTGCTGATACCATAAGAAATTCGACTCCAAAGCCAAAAAGTGTGTACCACCATGTACATTTTCGTCGGGAAACGTGAACGGCCAGACGTAGCGGTGACATACGCCTCGGCTACCACCTCTCGTCGTCTGTTTGTATGCGACCGCAAAAGTAAGTTACGATTTTTAGTGGACACTGGAAGTGATTGTTCATTAATACCTGCAACAAAACAAGATAAAATGACTCTGCCAATTCAAAAGTTTGTTGCTGCAAATGGCACTTTAATTAATGTGTACAAGTGTAAGTTATTATCTATAGATCTGGGTTTAAGGAAGCAATTTATTTATCCCTTTTATGTGTGTAATGTTTCCACCCCCATTATAGGTGCAGATTTTTTACATTATTTTAACTTAATGCCAGATCTTAGAAAACATTCTTTATTTGATAATAATGCTACTTTAAATTCGCATTGTGTTGTACATACTTCTGATATATTTTCTGTTAAATCTGTTATAAATGATGATATGTTTTCTAAAATTTTACGTGCATACCCAAACATCATTAAACCTCCCCATCCAAACCAAATTGTTAAACATTCAGTTATGCATCATATTGATACTTTTGGCCCTCCAGTTTATGCTAAACCACATCGTCTTGCTCCTGATCGCCTAAAAATAGCAAAAATGGAATTCTAACACATGTTGGATTTAGGACACATGCGCCCTGAAAAATTTGTGTTTTGTCTTTGTTATTGGCTGACGAATTTCATGATATTTCCTTGTGACAGATTAACAAATTTCACGATATTTTACTGTGATTGATTGACAAATTCGGCTATATTTTCCACTGTTCAAGTTCCCTCTAAGTTCAAATTTTTTCAGACAGGTCAACAATTTTTAAAAATTTACTTTTGCCATGGTGGACAAAATGAGTAATATTTTTTCTATGACCGATTTACATATTTTGCGATTTTCTCCTGTGCCGAAGCAAGAAATAACTAAAAGGACAGTAATGGTCACTAGAGTCTGAGCTTCTGGAATTAGCACTAAACAAAATAAGATTAAATCTTGCTATCTCGTCTTATTAAATCATTGGAAAAAAAGAAAAACGTGTTTTTTTACAATCAATGGTTCAACATTAGATGTTTCATTTTTCAAAATCATCGCACATTTCCTCATCAGTGGGCTCAATAATTATACCTCTTTTTTTATTTAAAAGACGATCTCTCATACGATGTTTCTGTTTCTGTTTGTATTTTTTTTTTTTTTCCATATCTTATAATTTGCACCTGCACATTTTGTAACTTTTCTACTCTCTTCTTTATTAACAATGAAATTTTGATTTCCTATTTAAATAAAAATTCTTCTATATTTAAAGAAGTACATAAAATAAACAAATAAAATATGGACATCCATTGCCCAAAGCAAGATGTTTAAATGTTTCCCATTGAGTTATTGAAAATCATTAAAAGCATCATTTTTATGATCAAAACATGATTTATGTAATAAGAGTCATATATTACGTATGTCATGGATTAAACATTAATATCCCTGGACGAATCATAAACAAAATAAAATGCGGACACCACAAGGTCCATTCTCGAGCGATAACAACAACTGTTTTCCAAATGATTAAAAAAAAATGATGAACTTTAAGGAAACCATTTAAATAATTGATGTGCGTAGTTCACAGAAATTAGGACATGACTTTTTTAAATAAACCATTTCTCATGTAATAGAGGAAATCTACTGACAATGTCATTTTCGGAATTCCTTATGGGTTTAAAATTTCAATGCATAGTTGAACATAATTCAATTAGCTAAAATGCCAGGGATTACGGTATTGACAATACTTCCACTAAGTGATGTACAATCACAGAAGGATATGGACGATACAATCACCTACATGCATTATTCGTGCAAGCAAATTAAAAATGAATGCACACCAAATTTTACAAAATTAAGAAAAAAAAATAAGACGAAAAAATCAAAAACAAGTATTTCCAATAATTTAATGTTTTAGAAAAGTTGCTGTGTTTTGTTGTCAAAAGTGTAACCATAAAAGATTCTAAACCACACAAAATCTAAATTAAAAAATTCATTTAGCAACTCAGTTATTAATTGTCCATAACACTGAGTAAAAATGGAAAAACAGATATGATATATATAAAGCTTGATTCTTTTCCTTTATTTTAATTAAAATAAACAATTTGGATAATTATCTTGAGTTGTTGATTTAAATTATTTCAATGAAAATTTGTCATGTCGGTATAAATTGTAAATATTTAAGTGGCAAGTAAAAAAATAATAGGGTTAAAAAAAAATTTCCCTCTTATATAGTTTAACTAACCTGCATTTACAAATGTTATGAGGGAAACACTCTCCTCCTGGGAAAACCTGAATTTCAAGCCCTGATTGTCAAAGATATATAGTTTCTGTAAAATATATTTCAATACATTTAAAATGTTAGAATTGTGTGTGAAACATGTTTGCAATTTATTATTGGAGATGGCATTGGATAAAGAAATAAACATTCACATAACTAAAAACATATTTAGTACCGGATATCCGAATCCGGCAGGCAAATCGGATACCGGATATCCGGCAAAATCAGTATCCGGTGCATCCCTGATAGAGAATAATGGATTATGCGTCATTTTATTATTCTTAGACAGCATTTTAATTCTATAATCAGTATAATATGGAAAGATAAATATGAAATCTAGTAATTAGTTTAATAATTAATTTCAAAAAATGCATTTTTAAAGTTATTCTATGTAAAAAAATTATATATATGCTTCTATCGACATGTCGTTTTCACATTTACACTTTATCCTGCACATTTCTTAATAATTTGAAGCTAAAATTTAGACCGCTTCCGTAAAACATATACTTCACTTATAACGCTCCACAAACTTTACAGTTTGTACTAAAGTAAGCCGATTTTTCATTAAAAGACTTAAAAAAAAACACAACCAACAAATTTACACACGGCAAACTCAAACAGAAGCCAGTGTCAGCCATACTCATTCCCTTAACACTTCATAAACTTATATACATATTGTAATAGAGTGATATAGCATGACTTACTAGTTTTATTTTATTCCAATATTTTCCTTGTTTACCGGTTTTTCAATTTTCCAATCTCGTTATTTTGTTTTCCTGTTCCATGGCATATTCTATTTTTTAAATTGGTTACTTATTTGTTTACTTTCGATTACTAACATCCATCAGTGCGTTCACGGTCGTATTTCCTCTCCGTCTGATCGCGATTTGCAATCATCGCAAATCGCAACTTACGAGTAGTCGTATCTCCCTTTCGCAAGACAGGATCACATTCACTCAACTCCGGCAGACGCAAAGGGGCGTTGATCTCTTCCGATAGTCTAGCGGGTGTATTTAAAGTTGGTGTTTTGTTTTGACTGCCGGTGGTCTGACGATGTTTAGTCTGGCAAACATCGTACGTTGTTTTAAGTTTTAGTTATGAAAGTTTGTTTGGAGTTTGTTTTTAGTTATGAAAGATGATTTTGTTTTAAGTGCTGAATCGTGTTAGTCAATGGTGGAATTATTTCGCTTAATATTTTATTATGTTGAATCATCGTGATAATCTGGAACTTTTATTTTCTTTGGACATTTCTGGACAGTATTTCATTTCGTCATCAGTTGAATTAAGAGACCTGCCTTTTTTCCCAGTAATGCCATTGTGAGTAATTTCTTTTGCTACCTGTACTGGTCGTTTTTTTATTATCTTATGTCATGCTAATTAATTAATTAAATATTTTATTGTGTTAACGTACGACTTTAATTTTGTAGATAATATAATTTCTGGAATTACGGTTTTTGGTTGATTTTACCAGATATTGTTTATCATTTTATATATACATATATTTTTATTTTGAATATGTTTTTTTTCAAAAATAAATGTTAGATTTGTTTTAATTAAATGTTTCTTTACTGACTTTTAAATATGACACTACCACATATTGCCAACATTTATTTCAGGGTCACCAAACTTTCAGCTCTGTTTTAATTTCATATAATTTTAGAATGGTTCTGGATTCAGAACCGATCAGCCAGCAGTGTGACTCGCTCACGTGGGACTATTTACAAACATTAGCAGTGAAAAAAGTGCCACTTTTCTTTCATTACAAACACAAATTACTACACTTTCTGTCATTCATGTTGCACCTTGCATAAGCATTTTAAAGTAAAAAATAAAATCAATACTAGATGACACGTGAGACGTAAATTCATAAACATCAACTCATCAACAATGCTTGTTGCCAAATTAAGAACGTAAATAGAAAAAAAAAAAAAAAGAGCTTCCCGGCTAAAGCTAAGTTTCTCGAAAGATCGGATCTTGAGAAATCAGAGTTCGCCTGTAGTTGAAGGTTCCCATTTGCCTTTCCTGGCGTTTTCGAAACCTCCGCAATCGATCACTATGATTGTTTACATTGATTCGACCTTCCCGACCCCTAATGTCTAGTTCTAAGGTGGTGCTGTGCTACTGCTAGGAAGCGCAACAAGCACACAAAATAGTGCATTATGATTCGATATTTACTCTCCTTAACTTACACAATCTGAAATAGCTACGAATGAAAAGCTGGCCTTTCGAATGTTCAGTAAGCTTAGATGCGTTCCATAATACAGTTTAGTTTTTTACTGTTAATAAATTTTAAGAGTAAATTTTGAAAAAATACATGTTTTATTATGATTTTTATTAATTTATTTATTATTTGTTTAAAAAAAAATCCTTTTTGGATCATGGATTTGAAAATTTTCTTAACTGTTTATTTTTTTGTTTACATTCGTAAAGTTTCGCGGATTATAGATCCTTGACTGTATTTAATTTAATCTCACCTCCATTTCACTTTCTCACCTCCGTCATTAACAAAGGTAACAGAGATGAGAGTAATGGAGGTGAGGATATTTCATATAATGATGCACTGTTTGTAAATATTTGAATCAAAACTAATATTATTCACACAAGATTGTATATGTTGTGATAACTTTTTAATTCAAATCGTAAAATAAATAAATATAATGCATTGCTTACCTTCCATTGGCAGTAATAGAGTGGAGTATCCCAAAAAACAAACAGGGTTCATACAGAGTTGGGAAGAAAAAATCCAAGGAGTACATAAAAAATCCAAGGAGTCCAAAAAAAATTTTTAAGACTTGCTACTTTTGTTGTTATTTATGTGGCATGCACTTGCACAGCCCCAATTCCACAGGGATTCTGCGAGTTACCGCCCTGCAAGAAGGAGGGGGAGGGAGTTATTCGCGATCTTCAGATGAAATCTGAGTGTTCCCGTGATCTTCAGATAAAATCAGTGATTTATCTGCGATATTTTAGCAAAATTGTCGATTGTTTGCGATCTTTTGTTGAAATCGGTGGTTTTTCTGCAATCTTTTGATAAAATCGGTGTTTTCCTGTTTTTCTTATTTATGAAATCAATGTTTTTTCAAGGATTTTTAGTCAAAATTTGCATTTTTATACGATCTTTTCTCGAAAACGCCATTTTATTCCTGCAATCTTTGGACGAAATAGTCATTTTTTCCCCATGATTTTTTAACGAAATCGGCATTATATCCGCAATCTTTAGACAAAATCGACGTTTTCCCGCGGTCTTCAGATGAAATTAGCGTTTTATCTGCCATATTTCGTGACACTTTGGTGGCTAGTATGATCCCAACCAATCCAGGGATGCCGCTGGACTTGAAAAATCCTGGGTCCCTTTTTAATAAAAGCGGGTCCCCACTAATGAGTCATATTTTTAGATGCAAAAATTGAACTTGTTCATTTGCATTAGAAAAATGAAATTTAATAATTATTGTTTTGATAATAAATACAAATATAAAACCAATATTAATTGTTTTTAAAATTATGAGAAATTTTCTTTACTTCTTTAAAAATAAATTTGCAAGATACAAATTTAACTATAAAATATTGAACATTTGAAAGTAGAAGATAATAAGTTTCACTATTGTCTGCATTTCTTTTAAAAAAGGGGGCAAGACTGATTTATAGAAAAAGACATTTTTGCTGAAAAAAAAAAAAAGAATACTTTTGTTGAGTAAAGTGATGAGACTTTTTATTTAATGAATGGGTGTTTTCCTGAGTCACATTTACTCAGAAAGACTTGGAGCAGTCAAAAATGGATACTGAATCACAAAAATCCATTTTTTAGAGCAGCAAAAAAATAATTTTGAAGCAAGAAAATTAGCTTTTGGAACAGGAAAATTCACTTCAAGCATTTTTTTTCTTTTTCCCGTGCCCTTTTGACAAAATTTGAGTCTTTTCACGATCTTTTTGACGAAATCTGCCGTTTATTCGGGTTTTTTTCCACAAAATTTACGTTTTTCGAAAATCGTTTAGCGAAATTTGCCAATTTTTCACAAATATTTTGACGAAATTTGCCGTTTTTTCGCGATTTTTAGACGAAATTTGTAGTTTTTTTGCGATTTTTTGAAGAAATTAGCCATTTTTTTAGATTTTTTGGCGAAATCAGCCATTTTTAAGCGAATCTTTTGAATAAATCTGTCGTTTTTTTCGGCGAAATCTGTCGTTTTATCGCGAATTTTTGACAAAATTTGTTGTTTTTTTGCACTTTTTTGAGGAAATTTGCCGTTTTTTTTTTTTTTTTTTTCGAGATTTGTGACAAACTGTCATTTCTTCGCGAATCTTTTGAAGAAATTTGCCTTTTTCGCAATTTGTGACAAAATTGGCCATTTTTCGCGTATCTTGACGAAATCTGTCCTTTTATCGAAAATTTTTTGGCAAAATTTGCTGCTTTTCCCAAACTTTTGGACAAAATTTGCCAGTTTATCACAATTTTTTGACGAAATCTGTCGTTTTTCGCGTATTCTTTGACAAAATTTGCCGTTTTATCGCGATTTTTAGACGAAATTTGTTGTTTTTTCGCGATTTTTTGAGGAAATCTCTGCATTTCTCGAAATTTGAGAAAATTATCCATTTTTTCATGAATCTGACAAAATTTGCCGAAAAATAGTCCTTATTTTGCAATTTTTTAACGAAAGTCGCTATTTTTATGCGGTTTTTAACGAAATTACGCGTCCCACGGGCCGCATAAGAACTATTTTACTGCGTATTTTACGTGCTATAGCGCGTCCGCGGCATCCCTACAATCACTGCTGTGCTTCTGATGAATGACGTGCATAAAGGGTTTACCATGCGTTTTACAATCGCGATATTTTTTTTTTTTTTTTTTTTTTTTTTTTTTTCCGGGAGCAATATTGCTTGCGTGCAAAACCGCAATACAATTTAAGGAGTTTCTAAGGAGTATTTTGTTTATCTAAGTAGTTCTAAGAACTACTTGGGAACGTTTTCATTTCTAAGTAGTTTCTAAGGAGTCCAAGGAGTCTGTGCGAACCCTGATAAAATAAAGAAATTCTATTTATTTGAATAAAATAAGCTTTAACTGGGAGCAAATGACAATTTTTTTTCACAGAGCTAATAAAGAGAGTTCTTTTCCTTTGTTTTAATACAAATTATTTACCTGTACTGCCTTCTATGAATGAATGTTTGAAGCTAAAATTGTTAGTAATGGAGTTGAGAATTTCAATTGGGACAAACAAAAACATAACTTAAAAACGCATTTGCAAAAATTATTTAATTTATTGAAACCCATTTTTAAATTAGTTAAGGTTCATTTAAAAAGGAATTAATAATAAAAATTATTTAACATTTATTTCACTTAAGAATTTTTTTTAATGTGAATGGGGGACACCTACGGAGGTGAGGTTTCCCATGTATTACTTAATATTAAGACACAAAATAAAATAGCTATAGAATTAGAATAGTAAATTGTATGAAAAGATTCTCTATTCTTTAAATATTCAAAACAATTTAAAAAAAAATATCACAAATAAATAAAGCAAATTTTTTTAAATGATGCCAGGACTGAAATAGACCCTTTTTTTAAGAATGACCCTTTTGCTAAATTTTAACTATTATCAATTATAAAATAGTCTACAGACCTTCTAAAGAGTCTGCGACGTGTGACGCAGCATTGCACCGATTCTGCGCCCGGGGTTTTTAGAACAGAAAAATTCACTTCTGGTATTAACTTTTTTTTTTGTGCCCCTTTAACAAAATTTGCATTTTTTACGATCTTTTGGTGAAATCTTCCGTTTTATCAGGATATTTTGCATTTTCCCAGCAAAATTTGCCGTTTTTTGCAAATTATTTGACAGAATTTTCCATTTTATTGCGATTTTTTGGACGAAATTCATCAGGTTTTTTTTTTTTTTTTTTTTGCAAATATTTTGATGAAACCTGCCATTTTATCACGACTTTCTTTCTGAAATTTTCAGTTTTTCACTAACTGTTTGACAAAACTTTCCATTTTATTGCGATTTTTTTGTGTTCAATCACCAATTCTTTGCGTAATTTACACGCTATTAGCGTGTCCGCATCATCGATGAAAAGCTGCGTTTTTTCAAATGTGGGTCAAGAAAGGCTCTAGCTTTTGGATGAAGGGCAAGAGGGGCTCTATTTTTTAAGCTAAAGGACAGGAGGGGCGAAGCGCCCCCTGAAACTCTCCGGGGAAAATTCTGATTAATGTAACAAGGCTTGGCTGGCACCAACTCCAAAAAATCAAATTAATGTAACATAAATATAGTAATACGCATGGTAAATACTATGCATTTAATTTCTTATTACTGTTATGTAAAAAAAATTATTTTTCACTTTGCAATATATTTTGAAGTCTGTTTTAATTTTGGCTGAAAAGTTTATTTTTGCATTGGATACATATTTGAAGATTCGTACTTGCGAAACTGGCTCCAAAAGTAAAAGTATCAAAACCTATAAACAAAATATAAAAAATGCAAAATGGTCTTTATACAATTCTAGTTCAACTATTTAAAGAAGTAATTTAAAAATATTAAGAGGCAAACAAGATATCTTAAATTTTTTCTATTGGATTAACATTAGTGAATGGGTGTTTGCCTGATTGAAGTAGATTCTCACAGTGAAGAATTTAATCATTGAAGTATTTTTGTATTTAATATCCAAATACCTAATACAGAAGTTATGGAGATTAGATTATTATTTTCATACAGATACAGATTAATTAGAACAGAGAAGAAAAATTATCACAGATTAGAAATACACAAGGCAAGGCTTTATGTATAATCATTTATAATACATTTATTCACACAAAAGATAAATTACATATTACATAATACAGTAAGAATTTTATAAAACAAATTTCACTCATTCTCCAGTTTTATAATTTTGCAAATTTTACATAATTATTTTATTATTATTATTATTTAAATCAATTTAACACTATCACATTTGACATTTTCATTAAAACTTTTCATAATAAAACAGAAACAATTCGTAGGTTATATTATGAAATACAAAAATTAAAATGAACAATTATAAAAAAAAAAAAAAAATAAAAGCATTCATATAACTTTTAAACTTAACCAGAATCTCACTAGCAATAAAAGTACCAAACATAATGCAAAACCTTTGATATTCTGATTTTAAAAATAACAAGATTGTAGAAATATTCATTATAATTAATTACAGCTTTAAAAAAAAAAAAAAAAAAAGGAAGGAAGAACTCTTAAGAAATAAGAGACTCTGAATATTACACAATGCTAAAGCAATCAAAATAATTTCACAAGACTCTTGATGAAAAAACTTGAGGATAATGAGTACATACAATAATATTTATATCAGTATGACTGTCAGTTATTTTACTGCAGCATTTAACTACATCTTGCTAAATTATAAATTGCCAGCAAATTCTCTTATTGTTAAAAATACATTTTTTTTTTTTTCTCTGATGAAATGTTTGTTGCATCAAAAGTGATTCTTAATTCAATTCATATCTGTATCATGAATAATGTTTTCAGGAGTCTGTCCAGACTTTTCTTGCAGGGTTTCTATTTTTGGGGAATTGTAAAGTTTTTCTTATTTTTGTGAAAATTCTACTCATAATTTTGTACATTTTAAATTATCAATGTATTCAGGTTTTATCCTACATATATATATACATATAAAAGTTAAATAATATATCCTTTAGTGAGTTCAAATATTTATTTACAGACCAGATTTTATTTTTAAATGATTAAACTTGTGAAAAGTGTAATTTGAAGATAGAAAAATTCTGTTGAGAGACTCTTTATGAGACAAATAATATTATGAAAGGCTCTGTTTTGGGATAATGTTTTGTGAAGGGTCCTTTAAAGGACCTAAAATTTTCCTAAACATATCCCTAGTTTTTAATAATTTGTTAGCTCTTTTGTTAGGATAATTTAATTATGTCATTAAATAATGATTAGAAAATATTTTTTTTTACAAAAAGTGAAAAAGTTTGATATACTGTTACATACAGTATTCTGTAATGTTGGAAATATGCTACAATGCATATTTAAGCAAAAAATTGGCAAGGGGATAAATTGAAATAAGAATGGGGATGAATGAAGGGATGAAATAAAAAAACTAAAATGAATCCCTCAGGATGGTGATTAAGGCTCCTGTCCCTGCAGCAAGGACACTCACAAGCTAATGCTATTTCCTATAGGGAGATTATTTTCTAGTTAACTCGTTTCCTTTTTAAATTTGCATTAGATAGCTAGGATTTTAAAAAAAACAGTTTTCAAGCTTTATTGATTTTTTTTTTTTTTTTTTTTTTTTTTGTTATCATCTTAAGAGACGATGGCAGGGGAAGTTCCTTATTTCTAGAAATAGAAAGTATATATTAAACATTAAATTTAAAAAATCTTGTATTTTTATTAACTTTTAATATAAAAGGTAATTTTCATTGAAGTAACAAAAATCATTGTAAAAGGCTGTAAAATAAGTTTTTAACTCCCGACATCATATGATATTATATAATAACTACATACCACATATTTAAAAGTTATTTTACTAAATAACTTTTTATCTGTATTCCCCATTAAGTACACAGTTTTTAAGCAATTCTTTAATATTATATCAATCAAAGGATGCTTGGCTTGATAATATTTTCAAGATATCTATGGTTCACTGTACAGGACAGTTTATTCTTTGAACATTACTGTTACTAAAAATATTTTTCAAATGATTTAAATTATCTACATAACCGATTGTAATTATTTAATTTGAAATGAAGTTAAATTACTTATATAATATCCAACACTGTTTATTTTTATCAACAAACATGAATGGTACAATATGTAATAGAAAACTATATTTAGGTGGGAAAAAACAAGTTTAAAGTAACAAAAAAATATATATATGTTTAAAAAAAGAAAAAGAAAAAAAAGCCCCCTTAAAAAAAGTGAACTGGTCAAATTTGTATCAAGTTGGAAACTTTATGAAATTTTATATTGTTAAACCTTGACATAAAAATATCTCATCATTTTTCATCTATGCGAAAATGTTATAATTAGCTACATATATTGATTTTTTGTTTTTTCCTCAGTATACCTCAGTATGTTTTGATAGGATAAAGTAACTCTTTAAACACAAAGGTTGAAAAACTAATAAAAAAAGCTGCTAAATATTAACTAATAATATCATAAACTGTATAAAACTCACAAAATGTGGGTTTTATTGGTTTTTTTTAGAATGGATTTAAAAAAAAACAGGTTTTTTGGGGGGGTAGGTGGGTTGTTTTGCAACCTTGTGGATAGCTGAGGTCCTTTTAATGTAAAGTCTATGGGAGTGTTCTTTTCAAATATCTTACTCAAATTTTAATATTTTTTGTATAGGATAGCTGAGTATGATCTACAACTGGCTAGTCTTTACTTTTTTGATTTTGCTTACCATATTTTTTATATTATGATAGTTTCAATTTCAGAACCAGTTTAAACCAATTTCGAAAGTTAAAGTAATTTATTTTTTAAAAATATGAAACCAAAACTGAAAAAATAAAAACTAGGCCGGTTGTGGATTGTCCTCAATTATCTTATACAAAAAAATCATGTAAAAATATTAAAATTTGGGCGAAATATTTGAAAAGAACAGCCGCATAGACTCATCCGAGTCTTTTTCTGTGCCTAGTGTTGTGCCTTAAGGAGAAATTTTCTTTTTTCTTAACTTTTTATTTATTATTACAATATGGAACCATTTATCCGGAAACCAGTTAACAGGAAAACCAGTTATCCGGAATGATATTTCTAATAGACTGATGTTAGAATCTTTTTAGAAAAAAGTGTCATACACAAGCAGTTTGACATACACATTGCTTGAAACAATTGTATAGCTTGATAACAGCATCTAGTATTTGAAAGAGAAGCATATAATCATATTATAGATTAATAAATAATATTATAATGTTATAGAAGTTTTCATTTTTATGCCGAAAAAACAGAAGAATTTTTGTTCAAGGAGTTCTCATAAATTAACTTTTTTCAAACTCTAACAATTGATCTTACTTGCATCAGATTCTTGGTTCATCTAATAATCAATTTAAAATTAGAAGCAATACCACAATTACATATGCTTCACAAAACTTATCAAATGGATGATGCTTTAATGCCCAACCAGTTAACCTGAAAAACCAGTTATCCGGAATATGCAGGGCTTGAAAATTCTAAGAATTTTAAGGTTCCCAGCTGGGAACCTACAGGAAAAATAAAGGTTCCCAGATGAAAAGTGAAAGTTCCCGGAAAAATTTATGTATGAGATTTTAACAAAATTTGCTGTTTTTTCACGATTCTTTGACAAAATCTGCTGTTTTATCGCGATGCTTTAACAAAATCTGCCATTTTATTGTGATATTTTAACAAAACCTGCCATTTTATCGTGATATTTTAACAAAACCTGCCATTTCATCATGATATTTTAACAAAACCTGCCATTTCATCATGATATTTTAACAAAACCTTTTTTTTTTTTTCTTTGCAAGATTTGTTGTTTTTACGATTTTTTAATGAGATTTGCGTTGTTTTGCACGATCTTTTGACAAATTTTGGGGCATTTTCACGATCTTTTGACAATTTTTTTTTTTTTTTCCACAAATTTTTAACAAAATTTGCCATTTTTTCGTGATTTTGTTTTACAAAATTTATTGTTTTCCATGATTTTTTTAACAAAATTTATTGTTTTTTCAAGATTTCTTAACGAAATTTGCTGTTTTACACAACTTTCTGACGAAATTTGCCATTTTTTGTGATTTTATGACGAAATGTGCCATTTTATTGCAATGTTTTAAAAAGCCTGTCGCATTTCAAAAAAAAAAAAAAAATCTTTACAAAATTTGCCCTTTTTTGTGATTTTTTTAATGAAAATTGTGTTGCTTCGCGCAATCTTTTGATGAAATCTGTTGCTCTTTAGCTATTTTTAGATGAAATTTGCCTTTTTTTCACAATATTGACAAAATTTCTTGTTTTCCATGATTTTTTTAACGAAATTTCCCACTTTTTCACGATTTCTTAACAAAATTTGCCGTTTTTTCGTGTTTTTATGATGAAATCTGCCATTTTATCGCAATGTTTTAACGAAGCCTATCGCTTTTCAAAAGAAAATCTTTGCAAAATTTGCTGTTTTTTGCGATTTTTTAATAAAAATTGCATTGTTTGGTGTGATTTTTTGACGAAATTTGTTGCCTTTTAGACATTTAAGACTAAATTTGCTGCTTTTTTGAAATTTCTTAATGCAATTTGCTATTTTTTTATGATTTTTTTTAATAAGTCTGACGTTTTATCGCAATCGTTTAATGAAACCTGTTGTTTTTCAAGATTTTTTGACGAAATTTGCCAGTTTTTTTTTTTATCCTTTAATGAAATTTGAGTTTCTTCTGTGATCCTTTATTGAAATCCGGGCTTTTACCATAATATTTCGACAAAATTACACTTCCCCCAAGCCACTTAAGAGCCATTTTTTTGCATCCCGTCTCAGATTTTTTGCTTAATTTACGCGGCAAAAGGCCGGACACAGCAAAAAGTTAGGTTCCCAGTTGGGAACCTGAGTGAAAAAATAAGCATTCCCGGAAAGGATTTCTGGGATCACTATTTTTCGAGCCCTGGAAATACGTCTGACCCCCAACCATTCCAGATAAATGGTTCTGTACTGTATTATTATTTTACACAGTCTGTAGATTATTGAACAATTTGGCCGAATTCAGAGTTCTTTCATAATTAATTAGTACTTTAATGCAATGTATCCATAGGAAACTTACACTGTTTTGAAGCACAATATAAAGACATTTTGTACAAAATGAGTTTTTTAAAAGTGGGCAAGATATAATGCAAAATCTACTAAACTGGTCTTGCTATTGTTTTTTAATTATTATTAACCACTTAACCGGCGACGGGTATGGGGAAACAGTGCTTTAACCCCCGACTTATCTCGGGGCAGCCGTTGAAGTGGTTAAAGGTAATATAATTTGTTAGAGCTTGGACCACTTTCAACCATTTTTATAAAAAAAAATATTTTTAAAAACATACCAAAGTGCAGGAAAAAAATAGAAATTTATGTTAATTTTCAACTTTTTGATCTTAAATTGCTTGAAGCTCCAGAAAATATAACTTATTTTTCATAATTTTTAGCAAAAGCTGATTACAAATCACTGCTATTGGATCTTATCTGATTGGAAGAGCACTCTAGGAGGATACACATGCAACTTGAACCACATCATTATCTTTTCTTATGACAAAAATTTTGAAATGTTCTTCAAATGATAATATGCAAAAAATCTTGAGCTAAAATAATTTTCAGCCCTATACCAGAAAAAAAAAAAAAAAAAAAAAAGGTAAAAACACTACTTTTTTTTCAGATTTCTAGGGCAAATCTTCTTAATCCCTTAACTGCCATGGGTGTATACATATGTCTCACTCAGCTGATTCATTAATTGCCATGTGCATATATCGGCAATCTGAAGTGTGATACTTTGCATTGCACTGCCATAAATAAAACTACTCGTATGGCTTTGGAATGTAATAAAATGACTTTGGCAATGTTTGCAAAGGATTTGCATTTTGTATTTTTGCTTTTTCTCTTTTTCTGTGCATGTAAACAGTTTTTAAATTGCAAAGCTTACCTCTTCTTTTACCCCAATTCACCAAAGAACCAAGCATGCCTGTTTGAAAAATGGCGGCACTCAGGAGCAAATTTTTTAAGTTTTCCTTAGCAGGTAAAGGGTTAAGATAGGGTAGATGTGCCAGTAATGGGCCATCTCATAGTTTTTAGTTTATAAAAAAATAATAAGTTTAACTCCCCCTTGTATGTTCTATTATCTGGATTATTTTTTTACATTTTTCATCAAAGCAATTAGAAAGCAGAAAATAAAGTTTCACAGTTTTACTGAAAATCTTAATGAACATGCTAAGAGCTGACTTTACTTAGTTTATATCTTTTTTTTTTTTTGGTAAAAATTGAAAGTTTTTGTTTGAATAGTAATATAAAACTCTGAAGTTCATATACCAATGGTCATTTACAAAATTTTATTTTTAAGATATTAGGAGGGGTGGTCCATTACTGGATTGCTTATTTCGTGATTTTCCAGTAATGGACCACCCAAGTAACCAATACTAAAAGTGCAATTTCAGTAGGGATAAAATATTTTGATTTAACTGATTAGCTAAATAATCAAATTTAATACTTAAATTTTACCTACTAGAATTTAATAAAGGCAATTTCTTTATAAATAGTTGTCTTTAAGAAGACCAAAATGATAAAAAAAAAAAAAAAACCAAGCAGAACATTTGACAAAATCTAGATGTGCCGTTACAAATAAGTTGTTTGAAGTTGGTTCAAAAATGTAGAATCATATTTGGGAGAAGATATTACCAATATCTTGTTCCAAATCCTAAAGCATAAAGAGAGAATTTTCAATGCAGTTAAAACTGGTTTCCTTTTGTGCTCTTAAAACAGAAAAAATTTTGGGACCAAAATCAGTTAAAGATGTGTGTTATGTAATACCAAATAACAAAAAAGAACAAATCACTGTTATGGGATGTTTTTCAGCAGTGAGATTGTTCCATTGGTGTTAATATATCCATATAAGAACCTCTCAAGGGAAATTGTGGAATCAATCTGTGCCAAATTGATGGGCTATATGATTATCTGAAATTGGTTAGATAGTGCAAGAACATTTATCATTTTAAATGCATTCTAAAATTCAGTATTGAATAGTTTGGACTATCGGAAAGTGATGATAAAATTGAAGATTTATTAGTTATATTTCACATTTGCACAGCACATCATTTAGATAATGATATGAATGAAGATTTGAGACTTTTTATTGCCTTATTTTATCTAAACTTGATTTCAATAAATAATTGTCTTTATCTTATAAATCCTTTAAATTTAAATATTTTGTTTTGTCTTTATAATATAAATCCTTTATGTAATAAACTTTTAATAATATCATTAATATTTTATTTTATATCCACATTATAAATCCTTGATTATAATAAATTCATAACTTAAATTTAAATACAGTAGAACCCCGATAATTCGGATTAATTGGGACCAGGCCCAATCCAGATTGTCAAAAATCTGGATTATCCAGAGAATGTGAACAAATGAAATAAAATAAAACATACTCACAGAAAATCACCTTTTTACTGAACATATTTAATATTTACGGTCAGTAAAAATGTTTACTTTGTAATTATAAAATTTGTCATATTTTGCTGTGCCAGTTTTGCTGGTCACAGATTCTTATGAGCATAAGTAGTTCATTGGATGTAATCTCCACATGACGTTCAAAATAAATCATTAATTGTTCAAAATGGGAAGTTGCTCCATAATAGTTTATAACTTCTGGTTGATCATCATTGATAATGGTTTTCGTATGCATTGTCATCATTTTTTTTTCAGTTGTGCACAAAGCGATTATTAAGTCATCTGTAAGCGAGGCATACTCTTCATTATTTTCTGCTTTCAACAAATTGCTAATGTCATTGATATCAACATCTGAGCAGCCATCAATCTTTTAAAACAAGTTGACAAAATCTTCAGGTGTAATTTCTCTTTCATTCTCGTTTATTCCTCCTTCTATTTCAATTTTCCGCAAGTGATTTGTAGAAGGGTTTTGGCACGAAGACAAGGAAACAGTCCCAAGAGACCTATGGACTGGCTGGCAAAGATCTGAAATCGATCCTTATCAGTCAATGTGTCTATAAGGACTATTTTACTTTGCTTTCTTGCAATGCTCTGATAAAGATGAAAATAAGGAATTTTGCTTAGTGGCCACTGGCCAGTAGGTTGATTTTTTTTAGTAGCCAGTTATTAGCTAGTGAGAATAATTTTTTTAGTAGCCAGTAAGTACATTTATGTCACTGAATTAATTTAATTTAATTACAAAATATATACGAGTTTAAAATGAATAAGTAATATATGAACTAGATAAAAATATTTTAATTTATATTGTTTGGAATAAACTTGAAATACTAATTTCCAATCTATTTTAAATTTTTTAATAAAGTTAACAGCAAAGTTATATATACGTAACATGCATATGTAGTTAGCTAAATAAGTCCAACTATGCTTATGCACTTTTGTAGCTAACGAAATAAACTAAATAAACGCCTACCCTCTTCTTTATAATTATTTGTCTAGAATTAAGATGTGACCCAAAAAAATGGTTATTCACAGACTAGCACATTTGACTCAAAATATAAAAACTGAAATTCACAAGAGGGGGGGGGGGGGGGTGAGTATCCTGAAATATTATATGTTTTCTCCATAATCCTTTGACATAATGTGCATTTTCTTTTCTTTTTGACGTTTGTTTTCGCAACTTTTTAACAAAAATCGCGTTCGTTATCATGATTTTTTGACGGTATTTGCGTTTGTTATCGCGATTTTTTGACTATATTCGCTAAGAAACACGTGGAAGCGTGTTTCTTTGATAAAATTCGCATTTTTTGAGTTCGTTTTTTGACGATATTCGCGATTTTATGATGGTATTCGCTCTTTTTCACCAAGGGCGGATCCAGCCCAACCTCCAGGGGGGAGTCACAGCTTTTGAATGATGATTTAATGAAGCAATTTTAAAATACAGTAAATCTTGTGAAAACGGAATTACGATAAAAAATAGCAAATTTCGCCGATCGGGCATGAAAAAATCACAAATTTTGTCGATTAGGCACGGAAAAATCACGAATTTTGTCGATCGGACGCGAAAAATCTCAGATTTCGTTCATCGGGCAAGGAAAAGAAGTCTAAATTTTTTATAATACTTGAAAAAATTGCAAATTTTGTTCATAGGTTGCAGAAAAGTCGCCTGTTTTGTCTGTTTACCGCACGAAAAAAACGCGAATTTCACTGACCGAGCGCGAAAAAATCGAATATCGTCAACTGTACATTGGAAAATTGCGAGTTTTGTCTATCGGCCTTGGAAAAATCTCGAATTTTTTCTGTATGTCTCAGAAAAATCGCGAATTTTGTCGATCTGGAACGAAAAAAATCGCAAATTTCTTTAATAAGGCACGAAAAAAATCCCAATTTTTTCGATCGGCTTCGTAAAAAGCGCGAATTTATTCGATCGGAAACAGAAAAATTGCAAATTTTGTTGATTGGGAATAAAAAATCGCGAATTTCGAGTTGATATGGAACGCAAAAGTTGCCGATTTCGTGAATCGGGAAAGAAATTATCGCGAATATAGTCGATTGTTTTCGTAAAAAGAGCGATACGGGCGATTGGGTACGAAAAACTCGCGAATTTTGTCGAATCGGTACAAAAAATCGGTACTGTCGATCGGGCAGTTTTACGGCGGGGGAAAAAATATAGATTTCGTTGATAGGACAAGGAAAAATCGAAGATTTTGTCGATGATGCGCAGAAAAATCGAAATTTTTTTTGAGCGGCTGCAGAACAATAGTGAGTTTTATCAGTTTATCGCGAGAAAAAAAAATTACAGATTTCATCAATTTACGGCGGGGGAAAAAATATAGATTTCATCAATCAGTTAAGAATCGCGAATTTTATTGTTCGGTGCGGTATTTCAGGGACCAAGAACGGATAAAGGCGCAAATCTCGTCGATTGGGCACGGAAAAATCCCGATGGTCGAATATGGTCGATGGCTTTCGTAAATAGCCCGAATTTATTCGATCAGGAACAATAAAATCGCTTTTGGTAGGGCACGAAAAAATTGCGAATTTTGTCGATCGGGAACGAAAAAGTCGCAAATATGGTCGATCAGTTTCGTAAAAAGCGCAAATACAGTCGATCGGGAATGAAAAAAATCGAGAATTACATTGATATGGCGAACAAAAATTGACAATTCCATCGACCGGGAAAGAAATTATCGCGAATATGGTAGATCGGCTTCGTAAAAAGCACGGATTCGGGCGATCGAGTACAAAAAACTCGCGAACTTTGTCGATTTGGGACGAAAAAATCGCTAATTTTGTCGATGATGCGCAGAAAAATTAAAAAAATCTTTGAGCGGTTGAAGAAATTTCATCGAACAAAAACAGAAAAATATGCTAGTTTCGTGGATTGGGCACGGAAAAATCGTGAATTTTGTCAATCAAGTGAAGAAAAATCGCAAATTTCGCAGATCATTCGTGGAAAAATTTCAAATTTCGTCGATCACACACAAAAAATCGTGAATTTCGTCGATTAGGCATGGAAAAATTGTGAATTTCGTGGATCGGCTTCGCAAAAATCGCGAATTTCACCGATCGATTTCAAAAAAATCGTGAATTTTGCTAATCAAGTGAAGAAAAATCGCAAATTTCGCAGACCATTCATGGAAAATTTTCAAATTTCGTCGATCACACCCAAAAAATTTTGCGTTCCTGTTTTAGCACTTTTTACTTACACTGTACATCCCTCTTTGAAGAGCTCCAGGGGGGGGGGGGGGGGGGGTCATGACCCCCATGACCATTCGCGTTCTTTATTGCGAACTTTGACGGTATTCGCGTTTGCTATCGCGAATGTTGACGGTATTCTCTGACGATAACTGTGTTTTTTTTCTATTCTATCGCAATATTTACGTTTTTTTCGTAATTCTTTGGCAATATTTACATTCTTTTCGCAATTCTTTGCCGATATTCGTGTTTTTTCGCGATCCTTTGATGATAATTGCATTCTTTTCGCGGTTCTTTGACTATACTTATACGACATTCGTGTTCTTTAAAATTTTTGCCGATATTCGCAGTTTTTTCTGCAATTTCTTGACAAAAGACCTTTTGGAAAATCCTGCATTTGGCCGGTACTTTCTATATTTTCAGTCGCCAGTTTTTCACATTTAGTCGCCGAGTGGCAACTGGCGAGTGCTTATTTTCATCTTTATGCTCTGAGTAAAACTTTATTAAGCAGTAAGCTTTAATGACATTTCTAAATGGATTAAGTGGAAAACTGTGAAAACTGGAATTTCCAAAGCTTAAATGATGCATAGTTGTTCTTTTCATAGATAACATTAAAGAGTTTAAATAAGAAAGCTTGAAGTATTCTTCTGAAAAGATTTCAGAAAATACTTTTTTATTCAGAATACGAGGCTGAAATAAGTTTATGTTATAGAAATTTGCCGATCACTTCTCAAACTTGAAAAAAGAAAAATCGACCAAACCAATCCGGATTATCTGGAGAACCGGATTAACGAGCTCCGGATTTGCAGGGTTCTACTGTATTTTGTTTTGTTATTATAAATCTTTTAATGTAATGAATTTCTAATTTAAATTTTAATATTTTGTTTTATTAGTATGCTTTCATTAAGTTCTGGAGCAAAATACAATTGAAAAAACAATTATTTATTTTTTGTAGAGTGCCCATTCAGTGCCTGATTTAGAGCAGGGCCTTCGGGGCACAGGCCTCCTAATTTTCAGGGGCCCCCAAATGCTGCTGAAGGGTTTTCAACTGTTGCCCAAAATCAATACAACTGCTTACAAAATCTAGTGGAATTTTGCATTTCATTCTACATTCTACTGTGTTCATAGATTTTATTTTTACAACATTGTGTATTTTGGTTGAAACATCCACATTTACTCACTTTAAAGTGAATATTTTCTTTTATCTTTATCACTTTAAAAATATATTGTATTTTTAATTTTTATTTAATCATGTGTATTTTTGTCAGATTATTTGGGGTTAGTACAGTTCATAGGCGGCTAGTCCCATAATATTTTAAATAATAATAGTTTTGCATTGTGAAAAATTTATGGTTAGTTGTTGCATACTTTATCATTCCAGATATATAAACTTTCATAGGAAACGATAAATCTCACTACACGATTTATTGTACCACATTTACTTATTTAAATTTCATGATTGTGAAATAGTTATTTAATTGGTATTTAAAAGTGATTCAATCATGAAGTCAATCATAGCTATCTTAAAAAGTAACTTTTTTTTTTTTTTTTTTTTTTTGGGGGGGGGGGGGTGAGCTCAATCTTTTTGCAAGCAACTTTCCAAGGGGAGCCCCTGTAAGCATCTGTGCCCAGGGCCCCCAAATTTGTAAATCGGTCCTTGTGCCCATTACTGGAACATAGATGGTGTTTTACTGAGCTTCAGCTTTTGGGTGTTTAGACGTATTTCTGTTATTTAAAATTATTCTTTTATTTCTATTGGGAAATGTCAGTAAGGATTAGTTAAATATTGTTGAAAGATTAATATAATATGAAAAAAATTGGAATATAATAATTATAACTATTAATAAAAAATTATTTTTTAAAGAAATTTTTTAAGGGGGTCCATTACTGGCACATCTACCCTCGTAAATGTCAATATGAAATCTAAGGGCTTAGCATTCAAAATTAGATACATGATGAGATATTTGTTTTAACTGTATCTAAAAAACTACAACATGCAAAAGTAAAAGGCAAAATGATTGCCCACCACCAATCTGTTAAACAAGGGGGGCTTATTTAAAAATTGTCGGTTGGGGATAAAAGAATAATTGTATTAAAAAAAAAAAAAAAACTGGCTAACAGGGTTGGTATAAAAACCGGTTTTTTTGAAAAAAAACCAAAAAACCGGGTTTTTTTGGTTTAAACCAGGTTTTTTTGGTTTAAACCGGGTTTTTTTCAAATCATTGTTTAAATAGCATTTGCAAGAAAAATAATGTGAGTTTTAGAAAGTCATGAGGATTTTTTGTAATTAATAGTTAATTAATGTTAAACATTAACATTAGTATTTATTTTTTTGATAATTAAATAACTAAAGCATAAAAATTTATAATTAAATTATCTTATAAGTTTAGGTTTCTATAGGGAAATATTCATTGTGTGAAAAAAAATAAACTATTAATTTATTAGTATACTTATATAAACCTTTTAGATAATAATTTATGAAATAATTATATAATGAGGAACATAGTAAAGGGCAAACGAACATATTTTACTAAATTAACAGAAATAAGCTGAAATAGAAACCATTTTCTTGTGCATAATTTAGAAATTATTTACAGTATTAACATCAACAAATGATTATTAATCTCTTACAACATATATTTACTTAAAAAATATCAATATGCATTTTATTAATGCTGAAATATACATGTGTATTGACTTACTTGATACATCAACGAATGTAATGCTTACACAAATTGAGAGATAGGCTTAGAAAAATTACTTTTTTTTTTTTTTTTTTTTTAATACAAACTTTATTTTTTCCGTTTCTTTGTTCATCAAAAGGTGAAGATTTAGCATTAAATTTTATTATCTGTGCAAGCATCGAGTTACATGGATATTTTTGTTTTGCAAAATTTAATGTATCCTTTTTTTGTTGTTCACATAGTTCACTTTGACTGTATTGTGGTTCAAGCATGTATACCTAAAAGGGCATGGGTGTTAGGGCTATTTTATACCTGGACTAAAAAACTATGAGACTTCTTTATTTACATTTTTTTTTCTCTTAATATTCTTTGAAGACCTGTCCAATTATAAACTGGATTAGTAATGGAACTTATTACTTTAGATATTATCCAGGGCAACTGCAATAGAATTTAACAGTTTAAACATATCTTCAACATTTCTTTTAAAGTAAAAATTAGACAGATACAAGCTTTTGAATATTTTTATCAATACATTCCTATTTTCTACACAAATTTTAAGTAAAGTGGGGCAATTTTTAAGGTAAACATCTAAAGCATCTGAAAATGATTCACACCTAGTATTATAAGGGAGAGCTAATTTGACAGCATTTACATTGCATGCAATTTTTACATTTGGCTCTTAAACATGTTTTTGATGTATTTCTTATTCCCTCAAATGAAAACCAGAATATATTTTCTTTTCTTCTAGTTTTAGACATTCTTTTATTTCAATATATATAAATAGCTTTCTTAAAATAAAATACAATACAAAGTAACTAGAAACAGAAAAAATAATGTAAAAACTGCAAATCCAATCTAAGAAAAACCAAAGCTTACTAAAACCAATAGCTATGGAACAGAGAAAATTCATAGCCAATCATTCATTAGCATACAGAACAAGAGTAACCAATGGAAAGAATGACTTATGATTATGTCATTATTGATGCTTTGATACATGATACAATCCTTAATAAATCATAATCAAGCTATCTAAGCAGTAAAATTGCATTTTTGGCTGGCATATGCCATTTTTACATTTTTTAAAAAATAAAAGGTTTAAAAAATAATTAAAACTAACTACCTTTTTTTATCCTCCACAGTTCACTGTAGAAAAATATTTTGCCATGTCAATTTATAGCTAGTAAGAAAAATTAGATTGATTAAAGATGTTTGTCACTTTAAAAATTTAATTTGTCTTAAGCTTTGCTTGTAGCTACTCCATAACTTTGATTTTGCACATTTTAATACTGTGTAAAATAAATGAAAACATCAGGGAAAAGGAAAAAAAACCAAAATAAAAAAAACCAGCATGGTTTTTTTAAAAAAACCACTTGGTTTAAACCATGGTTTAAACCAGCGTGGTTTAAACCAAACAACCCTGCTGGCTAATATAAAAACAGTGCCTCTTCCTGTGGCCACCTTACAGCATCTTTTCCTACAAAGAAAACTTATTTCATTTATGATTTTACTTTTGCTGTTTGTAATATGTCAATATTAACATTTGTCCGATCTGTTTAAATTTAGAATACCAATAGAAAAAATTTCAACAAAATTTCCTTAGCACTTTTAAACTAAAAAATGTATATTAATGAAATTTCCCCAGTTATGTCCTTTAACAGCAGCTTACCACCTGAGAATAGGGTTCTAACAGCAGTTATAAAAAAATATATTCACAATCGCAAGTGGATGTAAATTACACAGCTCAAATAAAACCTTGCTATGCCAAAAGATAATTTTTTTTTCCTTCAAAAAAGAGGCTGGTAGAACCTTTTTTTCAGGCGACGAGCTGGTTTCCCTAAATAAAGGAATAAAAGTTTCCTTGAATTTCATCAACGATTTCACTTTTGCCAAAAATATGCTAAAGCATTTAGTTAGGCTATTTAATTTTAGAACAATATCAATACTAATTTTAACAAAGATTCATTCTTTAACATTTTAAAACAAAAAGTGTTTACTAATTTTAAAAAGTGGTTATTGTCGAAATTTTTTGGTTTTACTTTTTATTATAAATATGCTGTATATGAACCAACTTAAAAACTGGAATGGATCTTTGTAGCCTAGTGACAAAAAATAAAAAAAAAAAATAAATAAATAACAGCACTGAGGTAAATAAGATACATTAAAAAATATGTCAATTACAATACATAAGAACTAAGAATATAAATTAAGCACGGTTTGAAAATGAATTAAACTTTTACTCTTAGCTATAGATACACAGAAAATCTTTGAAAAAAATTACGCCATTTTGGACGGAATATTGGTAGCTTAGTGGCACAACCTATTAGAGTAATTTCAACAGATATTACTGTCTTAAGTTTTTTTTTTTCTTTTTGTTACATACAAATCTTTAGCTAAATTTTTAACTGTTACCTTCATAAATGTTACAACAAAAGTATTTTGCACAACTTAAGTTTTTTTGTAAATTTAAATATTTTTATATTAATTTATTTTTATATTATAAGTATTTTACCTTGTGATTAAATTGAATATAATTTAAAAATGATTACAGAACATAAACTTACAAATTCACTGGCATTTATTTAATAACACACTTAAATAACTTAACTCTTATCCATATAACCCAAATTTTATTATAAAAAAAAAAAAAAAAAAAAGATATACTGTGAATAATGTAGATTGCTACATAATCCATATACGATCATTTATTTGCAACTCATGAATATGTACAATCACCTCTCACTGAATAGAATTATTTTCACTTAATGAGAGGACAGATTCTGAAACTATTTCACTACTTCTTAAGAACAAACAAGTTTTAAAAATTGGGGGGGGGGGGGTGTCAAACTTCTATACTAATAAAATAACAAATCGCTCTGTCTGCGTGTGTGTGTGTGTGTGTGTGTCTGCGATGGCTAGCAAAATCTATGGGACGTACGAAGCTCAAAATTTTTATGAGAGTAGCCCAATATCTCTCCTGATGCACCTGAGCTTCAGAATTTCGAAATTCTATTTATTAACTGAGTAATTAATTAAATTCCAAAGATCACTCTCATAAAAAATCGCCTTTTTTCTTCTTTTTTTTCTCTTCATTTAGTTATGGTTGGTTGGTTGCATAAAATTTTCGCATAAATAATTTAAAAAGCTGGAACAGACCTTTAAAATTCATAGACTGGCAAACTGTCAGTTTAAATAATGATTTTTTATCACAGCGGTTGCAAACCATGGAGGAAAAAGATAGGTGGTGGTGAAGTAAACCGAAAAAAGAGTTGCAATATTAAACCATTTATCGCTCAAATATTAATGTCCCAAACAAAAGCATGTGGAAGGGATTTTGTATTAATAAGACGAATTGAAAGAATTGAATAACAGCTGAAGCGTATTTTATGAAGAAATAGTAATTTTTTAAAATGGTCTTTTTTCTATTATATTATTTATTTTTAAAAAATGTTTGCTTTTAAAATAATTGAAATTGATAAATTCGAAATAATTTAAATGTCAAAATAAAATTAAATAAAATATTGAAAACATTTGATTTGAACTAAAAATTGTATTACTAAAAGCTTTCTTTTTTTTTCAGAACTTTTTAATACTTTATAACGTAGATGAAAATATGTTTTTAATTTAACAACATATTAATAACTCTATGTCAATATATAAAATATATTTATGAAAACATTCTTTTAAAATCATGCGCGAAAACTTAAATAACAACTATTAGTCTAAAATATAGATTTCAGAGTGCAGACGATTTTAAGACATTAACGAAAGAATGTTAACTTTTCAAGCAAAATCTTAAATGATGCTTCTATATTGATATTTCAAAGTGACGGCTAGGTTACATTTATGTTATATTTAAGTTACGGTAGGGTAATGTTAAGTCGCAGTTAGGTTACAGACAGATTATGGTTATGGTACAAAAGTTTACGGTTAGGAATTTGTCCACAGAGTCAACATTACGCATGCTTTGATTAAAAATATACACTTTTGTTAAATGGCTCTGAAATTATAATACTATATACCAATCTTTTATCATCGCGTATCGATTCATTCACGGTATAGTCGGATTTAAGAATGATATAATTAGTTTGAAATTCAAAATTTTTCACTTGGGATTTCTATGCGAAAAAAATAATTAGTTACGTGATTTAACAGTGATTTTTACGGGTAAATATCAACACTTTAACACGAAACTAACGCAATCGTTGGATACATGTTCCCTCCCGTGTTTCTCATTGCTCATTTTAAGTATTTCTAGAGCTTAATATTAGTTGTTGTTTTTAAAACCGATTTTTCACAAAGTCAGCTGCGACGTATTTCAGACAATGCATTTCTGCATGCTTCCAGTTATTGATAAAATCATACAAATTTCAAGTTCGTTTAATATTGTTAATACGGACCCGGGCAACGCCGGGCGGGTCAGCTAGTTGGTAATAAAATGTGCTACAGTTCACAGAAATGAAAATTTAGTATTATAATAACAAGACTATAAAATTTCTATGGTGCAAATTATTGCAAATGTTCATAAGTAAAGGGCAAAATTAGCACTAGCCACCGGCCACAGGGCCATTAAATGAGAAAAAGTGGCTAGTGAAAATTTAACTATCAGCGGCCACCTCCTGGCCACTTTTTCATATGGTGAGAATAAAATTTTCTTGCATTTCATCAAGGATTCTACTTTTTTTGTTCTAATATATTTATATTAACATATTTATTTGGGCTATTTAGTTTTAGATTAATTGCTTATAAAATTTTTACTGTTTATTATTTTTAAATTAAAAAGTGGCCACTAGTTTAAAGAAAGTGGCCACTTAAAAAACTAGTCCTACTGGCCAGTGGCCACTAATGAAATTTCCCAATTTTGCAATATATTCATAAGGAATTGCTAAAATAAATAACTTATTAAAATTCAAAACCTTTTTTCTGAAACATATTTTTAGTTTATCATTATGTTAATTATATGTACCACAAAACGGATTGTATCGAACGATTTCACACTAATATTAATAAAAATTGTAAGGCACAGTTTATTTAGACTTATCAATATCCCCAGTAGCAGAAAATTCTCAAAGTGTCTGTGACAGATATTTCAAGAACAGAAAACAATCTCTATGCAAAACATTTTACAATTGAAGCGTTTTAATTAATCAAAAGACACTTACCTGTAATTTTTTAATGCATTTTATTCATTTTTGTAAATAATAATCTTAATATGTTGTATTAAGTGATAAAGAACTAAACACAAAATAAAGGTTCAATGGAAAAAAAATCTGTAAAAGAGAAAATGTATATATATATATATATATATATATATATATATATATGTGATGCTGGTTTTCTGTTTCAAACTTTCCGCTACTGGGTCAGTATCACTGTTCAGTGCTCACCCATAAAAATTTCATAAAGAAATTCTTTATTGCACAGTATAACAGGTTTATCACAAACTTTTTCTCCAATTTCATTCAGCAGATATGCTAATTTAAAAACTAGCTTGGCACCAATATAAAAATGTAAAATTAGATATTTCTATACAATACCATTCTTTCATTTTATAAAGAAGTAATAAGAATTTGATACAATATATTTTTATACAATATCATTCTTAAAGTTCATAAAGAAGTAATTAAGGATTTGATGACACAATCTTATGTAAAATTAATGATTAACCACTTAAAAAGAAATTTTAAGTACAAATTTATATAAGGCAGAGTTTGAAAACGTTATGTGTAACTATCTGTGTAATGAAAATAATAATAATAAAAACTATGAGAGCTCAGCCAAAAAAAATTTTCAGAGTTAAACAATTTTTCCTTGATTTGAAAGCATTTCAATACACAAAAACAGCCAAAATGAATTAACATTTTGGCCTGGCACCAATGTAAATGGAAAAGGCTTTCAACCCTTGTCCCTGGATAAATAATGCAAACAAATACTTAATTTTGTGCAAGCAAAACAAGCTCTTGATCAGAATTAAAAATTCCTAATAACAACAGTTTTCTATACATTGTAGTACTTTGATAAATTTGCTTTAGCAAAACCTTAAGTAGTTAAAATTTTGATTTCAGCAAAGCTCATTCAATTGCTTTCATCTAAACTCATTATATCAACTCGAGGTTGGTAATAAAGCATCAAAGGAGGGTCTTTGAAACGCCATCGAGTAACATAAATGAATTTTAAAGTATGATCTTTACCGAGTATTTCATCATTACACAGAATATCGACAGACCAATATTTTTCTAGATCACTGAAAAGTTTTTTAGCAACCAACTTTTTGACGTGAGTTATCGTAGTTCGTGAAGAACAGCAAATAAATTTGCGTGCCAACTGTTCTAGTTCTTTAGTTTTGGCTTCTAACTGAATACAAACACGATCTTCCGTGATAGCATCAACAGTTTTTGTCTGATAATCGTCTGAATTCTTAGATTTTTGAGCATTTGTTTTAGGGAAGGGAATCCCTCTTAACTGGCAAAATATTTTCTCACGATGCTCTTCTTGGCGCTGTAGGTTTGGCACTAATTTATACACAATATCCTGCATTGTCCTGTCGGGTTTAATGCCTTGTAATGGGTTACTTCGATGAATAACAACATCGCAAGTAGGACAATTCTTTCCATCTTCGAATTCAAGACGTTTCACAATGCAACTTTTACAGAATGTATGCAAGCATTCTGTAATTGCAGTAGCATCAACTAAGTAGCCCTTGCATATGAAGCAGGAAATGTAAGGATTTAGTTCACTCAGAGAAATACGAGTATCCATGGCAAGTAACACAAGCGCACGAACACACAAGCAATATTAATATAACACGACTGTGAATAGAGAGAAGTGATTATTAGGGATTACAACCTATCATATCAATTCGATTTCACATGACAAAACAATACACAAGCACATTTTCAAAGTTGGTCAACCATTTTCACGTAGCTTGGGAGTCATACTACTCGCTAATACACCATTGATCTCAGCTAGCCATAATATTGAGCTTTGTTCATTAACACTAATCTACCACAGTAAAAAATAATAAGAAATTAGTTGCATTTGATGCAATCACTTCTATAAACAACATGAAAGCCAATCAGACACATCAGAAACGCGCATTTTACAATGACGACGCAGAAGTAAGTTTTCTTGCAATGGACGCCAACGGGATTGGATATTTCTGACCAACGAATGGCGAGGGTCTCCTAATTCAACCAATGACCGTTTAATCAGACAAATGCCGCTTAATAACAAATCATGCTAAGAAAACGTGGAGTAAATTACTTGAAACATATACTATAACAATTATTAATGACTTACTTGAAATTTATGAACGTCTTTCATCAAAGTGCACAAACAGAAACCGAACTGTTAACCACAGGCCTCCATAAGCATTTACAAAATCAAACATGGCAAATCTGCTATTCTCGTTCGTTCTGCTCAATAAACGGGAGAAAAGGAACTTGAAAAGAGAATGATTACAGCGCCGCCTTGTGTTGAAGATCGATATTATTACCTACTTGCTTTCTATTGTAGACTTGTAGATTGTAAGTAGCAGTAAAAAAGGAATTTATTCAATAAAAAATATGCCTGATAACGTTATAAAATTATATTAAATTGCTAGTATGACTATGACCACGTCCTGCGTCCTCCAAAATTTTCAATTCTTCTCCTCCCTCCTTTTTTTAGAACTTCGAAATTATCAAACAAAACAAAACAAAAAAAAAATTAATTAAAGATCGGCTGAAACTTCTTTCTAGAGATTCGGCATAAAATGAAAACGAAGTTTTATTTATTGAATATATACGCACAAAGAAATTCGAAAACATTGTTAATTATTTATAACTGTATATAAAATACTAATGGGAATTTCGGAACCTGTGGGAGCGTTCTTTTTGAAATTTCAAACTTGCATATCAATAGTTTTAAATGATTTTTTTTTTCTTGCTCAGAATAACTGAAATTGAATTCTAATCGAGTTAGTAGTGTTAACTTTTTCAATTTTGGTTGGAGATTTTTTTAAATAGATAAAGTTACTTTTACTTTTACAAATTTGAAAAGAACGCTTCCATAGGTTTAATATTAGCTTGCAAGCTCCTTTGTATTTCATGTATATTTATATAAAATTGTTGTTCACCAATATATTTTTTAATGTTCGTTTCCGAGAAACCGATCAGCATTGTGGGTGAAGCCTGCTACTTTATTTATTCATAAAAACACACAGGGCCGGCGCTAGACATTTCGCCGCCTGAGGCGAACCTTATTTTGCCGCCCCTGTGGTGTCAACTTTTTTTTTTACCACTACTCAAACTTTTAAAAATTAAGTAACTTAATAGAATAACTACAATTTATTTCCATAAATATAATATAAAATGTATTTACATACATTTAACGAATTTAAAATAATCAAACTGCGTTATTTTTTTATTTAACTGTTTTGTATCGTTTTAATATAATAACAGCTAATTTGAAATTAAATTAATTAATGATATTTTACTAGTATTAAAAAACAGCCGGAAAGTCTTATATAAAGAATAACAGTACCACTTCAAAATCTCTTGCCTTGTTTTTCCGTTCGTAAAACCACCCACGTTATGACTATTAGAAAAAAAAAAAAAAAAAAAAAAAAAAAAAAAAAAAAAATCCTGTTACAACAGGTAAAGAATGCTTTTAAAATAAATATTACTGAGACAAAATATGCCAAGCATTTAAAATTAATCATACTGCGTATAAAATTTGCGTGTGAATTGTAAACAAAAAAATAATGATGTAGCATAAGTTATTTATCTTTTTTAAAATCGTATTATACAAAACAAAATCGCATATTGACAATATTAATAAGAAAAGATGTGCAAGAAGTGCATAACTTCTCTTGATTTAGTTTGGCAAAGTCATATATTATAATGTCGTAATCAATACTATAAAGCGAAACAATAAAAGAAAAAATAAATAAATAACCTTATTAGAGCCAACTTCGCAATATATTATTGATAGATTATATATATTTAAATATATTTAAATAGAAAAATTATGACAAGCAGAGAAAATTTCATTGTCATTTCTAATTTAATTTGACACATTTAATATGAAGATTTAATTTTACAATAGCAATATTATTTTCAAAAACACAACTATTAATAATGAAATATTTAATTCAATAATAAATTCACTTTGAATTTTTTCTATGAAAATCATTTTTTATATCACTCTAATCAATGTAGAAATCAATTACATTTTCATTTGCTAAAATATTTAATTCATGACCTGATAGGCACTGCGTTTTCGGGCCCCATCAAAACATAGCACAAAACACGAAATCGCAATAGAAATAGCCAAATATTGAAAAAAAAAGTTCCATAAATTCTTATTAAGCGTTACAGCAAAGAGAACAAAATGTACTACATTGGACTGGAAGAATGAAACTGGATTTCTTTACGATGTGGGAAAATCGTAGCGAATTGCGAAAACAAAAAAAGAGAGAGAGGGGCAAAAAAAGAGCACTAAATGTGGTATATTATGTTTTAAAGAATCGTTAAAATTTTAAAAATCGCAGACAGTAAAGTTTATTTAAGATTAAAACAGGATTTCTTTTGCTAAGTCGAAAAATTGCCACAAAGCAAGAAAAAAAATTAAAAATTATTTTTAAAAAATTACAAAAATTCTAAAATTGCTAAGCGAATTTCAAATAAATTTAACTGAAAAGAGGACATATAAATTGCATCGAAAAAAGAGCAGTAAATAAATTGCATCGAAAAAAAAAGCACTAAATAAATTGCATCGGAAAAAAAGTAGTAAAAGTCACTAAAGATTAAAAAAAATTGCAGAAAGACAAAATTTACTACAGCCTTTTACGAATGTCAAAAACTCATATTGAAAATTGCATAAAAAGTCGCGAAAAATTCAAAAATCGCAGAAAAATAAACTTAATGTATTATGTTGAAAATTGTAACAAAGTTTGACAAAATTTACAACAGTGGACTAAACTTTACTATCAATAACACAAAACAGATATTCGTTTCTAAATGTTAAAAAAAAAATAATAAATAAAATAAATAACGTTAAAAAAAATAACGTTAAAAAAATAATGTTAAAAAGCACATTCGCAAAAGAAAGTTAAAAATTGCATTCAAAACCGGAAAACATTGAAAATCACGTTTTATAAAATATACTTCGATTAGGCTAAAATTTTGAAACTGAATTATTTTTTACAAATGTAAAAAAAAAAAAAAAAAAGCAATACACAAATATTTGCTAAGAATCGCGTTGTAAATAACTTTAAAAATCTATAAAATTATTGAAAATAAAACTCACTGAGCAAAACTTACAACATTAATAAAAATATTGAAACCTAACCTTTTTTAGGAATACGAATTTAAAAAATACGCTGCGAAATTAAGAAAGTAAAATTGCAGAGGACAAAATTTACTCTAGTGGGCTAAAATATTTGTAATCCGAATTTGAAAAATTAAAAAAATGAGGGGGGCAAAATTTGTTGTATTATTCTAAAAAGTTTGAAACGAAGTTATTTACGAAGCTAGGATAAAAGAATCGCTGCGAAACAGGAGAAAATCCAAAAATTACTAAAAGAATTTAAAAATAGCTTGTGGATTCCTAATAAACTTTATTGAAAAAAGGGCAAATTTTACTACATCGGGCTAAAATATTAAAAGCTGATTTATATTATTAATATACGGGAAAATTGCCGGAGACACAAAAATCGTCAAATATAGTAGAGGACAACTTTACTATAGTGGGGTAAAATATTCTAACAGAAATTATTTCATAAATGTAAAAAAAATTGGCGCAAAACACAAAAAAAAAAATGAAAAAAAAAGAAAGAAAAAATATTACAAATAGCGGAAGTCAAAATGTAAACTGCCCTGGAATAATAAGGTCAAGTTCTAATATTACGTGTAAATATGAAGAAATCCTACGAATTCTGCGCAGAAAGGCTCTGAATTACAAATACCCGTAAAAGTTAATTAATTCAATTTCTAAACGTTAAATCAGAAATTTTTTCTCACTGGGCTTGGAAAAAAATAGCAAATTTCGCCAATCAGACACGGAAAAATCGCGAGTTTTATCGATCAGGCAGCACGTAAGAAAACGCGAATTTTGTTGGTCGGATGCGAAAAATCGTGCAATTTGTTGATTGGGAAAATATAAAATATCATTAGTCATTTAAGAATTGCAAATTTCATAGCTTGAGCACGATAAAATCGCGAATTTAATTAATCAAGGGCAGAAAAATAGCGTATCTTGCCGATGAGGCTTGAAAAAATCGCGAAATTGGTTGATCAGGTATGGAAAAATAACAAATTTTTCAAATAGCAAATTTAGCCAATTACACACGAAAAATCGAGAGTTATATCGATCAGACACAGAAAAATCGCGAGTTTTGTCGATCAGGCACGGGAAAAAAAAAGCGAATTTTGTTGGCCTGGTGCGAAAAATGGCGCATTTCATTAATCGGGCAAAAAAAAAGAAAAAAAACCGCCAGTTTCATTGATGATGCACATTAATTGATTTCAAATTAAATCCCCCGGCTGTTTAAAAATCGCATATTTTCGGGGTTTATCGCGTAGAAAACGCGAATTACATTGATCTGGTACGAAAAAACCGCGAATTATGTCGATTAGAGACAAAAAAATCGCAAATTTCGCGGATAAGGTATTGAAAAATTGCGAATTTTGCGATAATGAGCGAAAAAAAATGAAAAGTTCCTTAATCGGCCGCGAAACAATCGTCAATTTTTTCAGTTTATCAACGGAAAAAAAAATTGAGAAAAAAATTTCATCTTGCCTCGTAAAAAATACTCCAGGTTTCGTCAAAGTTAGTTAAAAAACGTGAATTCCTTTGATTGAGTGCGGAAAAATGCGTATTTCGTCTGTTAAGGCAGTAACAGCGTAAATTTCGTCCGTCGTCCACAAAAAAATCGCGATTTCTATTTATCGGGTTCCAAAAAATCGCAAATTTCGTTAGTCGGACATGGTAATGTCGCAAATTTTGTCGATCACACACTGAAGAATTACAAATTTCGTTGATGAGGCTCAATTAAATTCGTGAATTTCGTCTATCGGATGCAGTAAAATCGCAAATTTCAACAATCGGTTTTGTAAAAATCACGAATTTTTCCGATGAGAATAGTAGAATTTGCAAATTTCGTCGATCAGGCGCGGAAAAATAGTAAGATTCGTCGATCTATCGCGGTAGAATTGCGATTTTATCGATCATGCGAGGAATAATCTCAAATTTCGTCGATCGGCTTAGTAAAGATATCAAATTGTGTTGATCAGACGCGGAAAGATCGTGAATTTTCCCGTCGGCTTCGAAAAAATCGTAAATTTCGTCGATCATTCGAGGAGAAATCGCGAATTTCGTCGCAAAATCAGTTATTCTCAAAATGAAGTAAAAAAGATGATGGGTTGTATCCAGTTATCCATTGAAAATTGTCAATATAGAATACACAATTTGGCACGTATATTTGGATACAACCCCTCGTCTTTTTTTATGTATTTTTTTTTTTTTTTTTTTTTTTTTTGGGCTTCATTTTGGAAACAACTAATTTTCAGCTTATTCTCTCGTTTATGACTTCAGAATTTTCAAGCTATGTTTTTGAGACTTTCTTAAAAGTTACTCTATACATTTAGCTAACACAATATGCAAATGAAATTTTGATAGCGTTCATGCATCTGCATTGAAGAATTATTTAGTAAACTTATTCATTTTTCATACAATTATTTTGTTATTTTTTAATTCCGATGACAGGATATTGTGGACAATGTTGTTTGTCATGTTTTCGGAAAAAGGACATTAATTTATATTAAGAACTCTTTGAGTTATAAGCAAAAAACTAAGCAAAAGAAAACTTTGGAACTGTTTTTATAAAAACCTTAATTTTTCTACGAGTATACATGCTATCCGCATAAAAACGAACACACTTTATTACAATTAGCCACATAATCATAATCTTTAGTTTGAACGCTTTTGCTACATTAGTTTTGACAGGATTATCCAAAAGATATTTATTCTTTTTTCAATTTTTTGACTGTCCCCTATGAAATTTCGGGAATAAATCTTCACGGAAATGTATGACCTACCCTTTTATGTTTACGCACTTACTTAGAGTTTCAGAATACTTTCTCATATACTTTTCTAGATGTTTAATAAAATTTCTAAAATCGCAAGAGGCTGATCACCTTTGGCCATATAGTGTATAACTAGTTCAATATTAAACAACATGTTACCTTCATATGTGCAAATAGGATAAATGAGTGTTGAAACACTTATTTTAGTTATAACTTAGTATTTCTGCAAAAGTGTGAAAGGGCCCGGAAACTAAATTAGATTTTTGAGAAAATTTCATTTGGATTTTCGGAACATAAATTTATTTAGTGACCTTGGAATTTGGAGACTCTGTTTACAGGAGATCTGACAACCCCCCCCCCTCCCCCTCCTATCATTCCTCTAGCTACGGTTTTGATGGCGACGACACTTGGAAGAAATTGCAAAATTTTCCAGTTTTGGCTGCCAACCTTTTCATTATTATTTTTACTTCAAAAATTTAAATTATGATACAAAATATTTATGGCAAGAAAAAAAAGGCAATTTAGAGAATTTACACTAGTCCTAGTGCTTGTAGTTTTTCTTGCCTAAAAAAATATTTTTTGAAACTAATCAGGAAATAATTGTCAATGTGAATGGGAGAAGGGAGGATAATGATTTTGATTTATTCTTTCAGTAAAATATATCAGGAGGAAATAAAATAAAAAATATCAGCCCAGGAGTTATTGGTCTGCATCGATGTTCTTTTACTGATAATGCACATTACTGAGGACCCCTATTAATTAATGGTATGTGACAGCTATGATTGTTACCCAGAATGTCTTTAAAGATCATATTTACTATATTTACTGACTAATAGAAACAAGTTGGTGTTCATTGTCGGGTGAGAAAAAAATGACCAGGTTTCATAATTCAAATCACCTGCGTATTTTTTAACTAGAATGCAGTGTGTCAAGATCTTTTTTGGTGAGCATGTGTAGTCTTTCTGTCAGAGCGGGAGGCGGATTAAAGTTTTCGATTAGGGAATTCCAGGTAGAGGTCTGCACGGACCCGGGCTTGGCCCGTGGCCCGTACCCGGCCCGGCGGAATCGTTTCAAATTTTCTAACGGGCCGGGAGATTTAGAATAGTTTTTTCAACGGGCCGGGCCGGGCCGACAAACAACATAAACGGGCCGGGCCGGCAAAAAAATTGAGCGGGCCAGACGGGCCGGGCCGGGCCGATAAAAAAAATTTTCGGGCCTGTCGGCCCGTTCTGAAGTTCTATGCAGAAACGATAAAATATCAGCTATTTTCAACAAAAATGGTTTTAACGAGAATAGGTATAAATGTGGCCACACTAGTTTGACAGCATCAATATAAAAATGCGCAGTGTATCGGCATCGGAGATTTACATTATGTGTAACCCGTTTTAATATATTTTTAGCTGACTCATGCCGGTCCGAGATCACGCTTGCATTATTTTTATACATATAGACTGGCCGGACCGGTACTAGACTTAATTATTGACAGAAAACGTGATTTGTAAAATTATTAACAGCGATAAAGAACTTATGTTAGCTTAGTCTTCGGATATATACTTCTTGATGATTTTTAAATAAATTAATTTCTCAATAATGCGAAAGTTTGACACATTTTCTGATTAATTTTAAATTGTAAAAGTATAAAAGTGAAAAGCCTAACTATTGAAGGGATTTTAATCGAATAGCGTTTTTCATTTTTGGTAAATAAAATACTTGTATAACCTTGTTGAGATATAATAGTTTCTCAAATGATTGCAGGTTTTTCTCCCTTCCCTTGCTATTGCTTCTGGAAATTCTATTCAAAACGCTAATTATGACAGTATTTTATTTGTTTGCAGTATTCTTAAATTGCTTGTATCAAAAAATGGATAACGCCATTCGATTCTGAATAAAGATATCTGCTAATCTTATGCGTTTCTGAGGGAAAAAAATGAATTTAGAAATGTATCAGAAAGGAGCTTCTTTGAATTTAAGAATGAATTTGGATTTGAAATCTATAATAAAATGATATAGAAATATATTTATAAATCTTCTTTTATTAAACAGCTTCAAAATTAACGATGTTTTTAGCTTTCTTTTTTTTCTTTTATTCTAAGCCATATTAATTTTTTAATGAATCTTTATTCGAATGTTGAAAGCTTAAAAATCTAAGTAATCATTAATGATGTTAATGTATATTTGCTGTAAAATATACTGTAAAACCATTCCATAGATATGTATGCAGTATTCTTTAAAGGAATCTTAGTTATATGATAAAAATCTGAATTTTTTAGAAATCGTAGAAATTGTAACGGGCCAAAACGGGCCGGGCCGGGCCTGTTTTCGCTGATTTTTGTACGGGCCGGGCCTAAAATATAAAAATTTAAACGGGCCGGGCCGGGTCCGGGCCGAACTTTTGAGTTTTACAACGGGCCGGGCCGGGCCGGGCCGAAACAACTTTCTTACGGGCCGGGCCTGGAAATTCCGGCCCGTGCAGACCTCTAATTCCAGGTAAAACTAATGGATGCCTCTGAAAGAGCTAATGTTAGCGTATTGCGGTATTTCACTAGTGGTGAAATACCGCAAGTGAACATCCCTTTCTTTCCTATTTCTTTTAGTTTGTTTATTGAGTGCTCTTGTTAAAGAAAACTAATATGGTTTAAAATATCACTTCTTTCTTTTATAAAATTGTTTTTTTCTGCGTTTTTTTTTTTTTTTTTTTAACCATTTAATAAATCAGGAAGATCTGTGTCCCCTCTCGTCCCTAGCGTCCCCCTTGAGAAAAAAAAGTAAGGGGACGCTTGAAATAAAATAAAAAAGTGGGGGGACGCCGTCCCCCAGCGTCCCCCCTCGACTACACCACTGAGCAAAACCTTTAACGAACTTGGCACTTGGCATTCTTTCACATTCATGTTTTTGATAGGATATCATTATTTTTTTGTTAAATCACTTCTTTTATTAGCGGAACCTTTAACGAACTTGGCATTTTTTCACATTCATGTTTTTGATAGGATATCATAATTTTTTGTCAAATCACTTCTTTCATTAGCGAAACCTTTAACAAACTTAGCATTTTTTCCCATTCATGTTTTTGATAGGATATAATTTTTTCTTTTTTTGTCAAATAAATATAGGTATTTGTTTCTTTTTTGAAATAAATAGGCTTAATATTAAATTAGGTTTATTTAATATTAATTAATCTTACAGCTTTTCCTTGCGTTTATTCACTGTTTTTTTTTTTTTTTTTTTTTTTTCAATCAAATTTAAAAATTTTAACATTAGGACTGCTTATGTTCCTTTAAATTCCCCTAATAAGGATGATTCTTTTATGTGATTGGGTACTACTTGATTACCTCGTCGACCAAAACAGATTGTCGCCAACTAAACGATATATCGCGAAATTGACGCCAAAAGTGATGCTAATTTGGCGTTATTTCTGGTATTTCGCCAAATTCCCATAGACTCCCATTGTAATCTGGCAATTTATCCAATACTTTTGTTAGAGCAAGGACTGTCACCATCATTTTGACATCTTTTTTTTTTTAAATCGGTTCGCTAACTTCCCAATATTGCTTAAATATTGCTATTTAGAAAGTTTTTAGAATGCTTTTCGTGCATTTTTAACCTTCTAAATTTTGTATTTGTTAACAAATGTTCTTAGTGATCATTTATATCTTATAAGTAATGAACATGGCAAATTTGATGTTTCTAGGCCTTTAACATACAGACATCGTATTTTTAGAAATTTTTTTACTCTTTTAACTCTTTTGGATTAGTGGCATCGACATAAGATATAGCCTATATTGGAGTAAGGACTGTCACCATCATTTTGATATCATTACTTTTAAGATCGGTTTGTTGTTTGCTGAGATTGCTTAAAAATCCCAATTTAAAACATTTTTAGAACGCTTTTCGCGCATTTTCACCCTTTTTGAATACCGTATTTTTTAGCAAATGCCCTTAGAGTTCATTTATGTTTTATAAATAACTAGCAAAAGCCGTGCTTTATTTGGATTAGCGAAGCAATATTTCATAAGATAAATATTTGAAAATAACATTATTATTTTATATTATTTTTGCATCTTTATTAAGCAAAAACTTTATCTTATGTTTTGGCGTACTTAAATTTTAGAAATGTAAATTCAGCCAAATAATTAAGAATTTCCTCGGAATTTTTTATCTGTGATATAAAACTGGTATAAATAAAAATATTTTCGAAGCAAAATTTTACAATACATATTTTTTTAATTTTTAATCAAAAGTTTTAAAGATGTTTTTACATTTCCCAATAGCCTCTGGAGTTATCTGAAATGATTTGAAAAAGGTATGTTTTCAATCTTTGTAATTCACATCAAATAATCTTTGATAGCAATCTTAGAATAATACACTCAAACAAAATATTTGGAAAAACATTAAAATCTACTCTCGTTGATACTAAGAACTATTAAATGTATTTTTTTTTTTTTTCTAATTTCTCCTTTTTTTTTTTGCATACCAGCATATGAAATTTTTTTATATTGTAGAATCTCTCGTAAGGAAATTTTCTATTAAATGATAAACCTGGAAGGAATTTCACTCTCGACAACGCTACGTGCGTTAAGCAAACTGGTGTCTCTTTATCCCCAATATCTACTACTGCTTTATCTGATGTCAAACCTTGAGATTTATGAATTATAACTGCAAAAACTGATTGCAAAGGAAATTGTTTTATTGAGCAATTTATGCTTCCATTTTTCCAGAATTTAATTATTGGGGGAATTGGTACGCACCAATTCTTATAAGTTAAATTACTGCAGTATTCAAATTTATCCATGATTATTCGCGGTATCTGGTCTGATGGCTTGTGATTTTCTTTAATATGCGCAACAAAGTCTAAAGTACCGTTCACTAAACCTTTTTCGGTCCACAAATAAGAACGTAACATTACTTTAAATCCAAATGATAAAGTAAGAAATGATTAAAGTCCATTTATAGTTTCTGAATCGGCCAACTTTGCTTTAGTACATTTATAAAGAGCTTGAATCGAGGCAACAACTTTAAGCAGTTCTTTTAATTTTTCATTTATATGGCAAATTTAAAAATTAATTTTATTTGCTTACAATTCTTTTGTTGCCACTTTACTAAAAAAAAAAAAAAAAAAAAAAAAAAAAAAAAATTCCATAATACAATTCTTTTAAAATGTTTAAGTGTCATCTGGCAAACGATTTTGCGGAGTGATGAAAACATATTTCATTTATTAAATTAATCATGATTCTATCTATAATTATTTACTCCATGATTTATATTTTTTTTTTCTGAAAATATACGCGTTTCATTTTTTATTTATTTGCTAAAATGCGTCCGCATTGGAAATGCATGTAAAATAAATTAATTAAAATAATAATTTTTTGAAAAGTATTTCTGTAAAAAAAATAATATTCTGCAAATCTACAGATCATAATTTATATTTGTGTTTAATTTCAAGTGAAAATACTGGATAGTTTTTTTTGTAAAGTGTACGACAAAGTGTCATTTGAGTGGACTAATAGAGGATTCGCTTCGGTCATCCTAATTAACTTGCCAAACTTTATGTTTCTAGGTCCTTCAGTATTACAAAAGTTGTATTTTTAGAATGTTTTTTGCTTCTTCACCCTCTTATGGTTAATGGTATACTCATAAAATATAGCCTATGTTTGAACCGGAGCGAATACCATCATTTTGGTACCATTGATTTTGAAATCGGTTCATAGTTTCGCAAATTACCTTTGATACTCGCAAAAAGTGACGCCAACTTGGCACTATTTCTGATATTTTGCAAAATTTCCATAAACTTTAAAATGCCAAACTTTATAATTCCAGTCCCTTAACATACAGACAAAGCATTTTTAGAACGTTTTTTGCTCTTTTACCCACTTTGGGTTACTGGCACCGACATAAGATATAGCCTATGTTGGAGCAAGGACTGTCATCATCATTTTGATATCATTACTTTTAAGATCGGTTTGTTGTTTGCTGAGATTGCTTAAAATCGCTATTTAGAACGTTTTCAGAATGCTCTTCGCGGATTTCCACCCCTTTTAGATTTGGTATTTTTTAGCAAATGTCATTAGTGAACATTTATATCTTATAAATAATTAGCATGCTAAATTTTGTGCTTCTAGGCCCTTCAGTAAAACAAAAATCACATTTTTATAATGTTTTTTACTTTTGAAGCTTCTTTTGGTTAGTGGAACAGACATAAAATATAGTCTATGTTTGAACTGGGGCGAATACTATCATTTTGGTATCATTACTTTTGAAATCGGTTTGGTAGTTTCAGAGATTAGCCCCGATACTCGCCAAAAGTAACGCCAACTTGGCACTATTTCTGGTATTTTGTGAAATTCTCATAAACTCCCATTGTAATCCAATATTTATCACCTAACCAACCGTTAATATTTAATTAATGGTGATTTCTGATTTTTTCCTATTTATAGATCCAATAACCTACCTCCACACCAAATTTCAGCATCCTAAGTCACCTGGAAGTAGTCAAACATTTCTATGAGTGAGTCAGTGAGTCAGTGAGTCAGTGGTAAAAACAGTGATTTTCAGACGTCAATTTCTCGTGAACGGTAAAAGATTTTTTAAAAAGATTTATAGGATTCGGAAATTAGAAGATGGTCTTACACGACACGAAAAATTGCAATTGTGTAGGTTAAATAGAATTTAAGTTATTGAGGGGTCAAAAGTGTCCCGAAATGGTTCGGGTAATATAACCCACTGCCGGTGTGTCGCCTTTTACTTTGTGAACTTGGCTGACACACTGCCGTGTGTCTAGATCTTAGGTACCAAGTATATTGAGCAATCCCTAGAAACATTCACAGAAGCTTTTTCTTTCTCCTTTTTTGGCTATAACAAAAAATCTTACTAAATAAAACATTCTCACACACACGCCCTTAATTATATTTTTTTACAATTCTTATTTATTGTCAAAATATATGAAATAATATAGGTTTGAACTTCTCTTAATTTAGCGCCTCTAGGCCTGGCGCCCGGGGCGGCCGTCCCCCTTAGCTACGCCACTGCACTGCAGTTAAATTTTGACTGGTGAAAATTCCAATAAAACTTTTGAGAGGTGTAAAATTACTTCATTACTGAAATTTAAGAACAATTAAGAGAAATAAACAATTTGAAGTTGTAGTACATATTCTAATTTTGGTTTTACAATTAGTAGTATAGTAATGAGAGTTTCACCTCACCCGGTGGACGGTGGTGACCTCTAAGAGGGGTTGAAGGTCATCCGGCGTTCGAGCTGTAAGAGGGGGGTGGGGTGAAGGTCATAGTGCAAGGTTAAGATGACGTCATCTTAGAGGATGAGTGTGTTTTAGATAAGAATTTTTTTTTTTAATTTTAAGCGGGAATTTTAGGGAGTTAGAATTTTTTTGTTGTGTTATAGTACGAGGGTGTTATTTTAATTTGAATGCGGGGACTTTAAAATTTTCGGTGCACTTTAGTTTTAGATAAGAATTTTTTTTAAATTTTAAGCGGGAATTTCAGGGAGTTTGAATTTTTTTTTTCCGAACTATAGTACGAGGGTGTTTTTTAAATTTTAATGCGGGGACTTAAAAATTTTCAGTTTGGTATAATTTAAGAGTTTATTTTTTTGATTTTAAGCGGGAATTTTGGGGAGATTGATTTTTTTTTTTTTTTTCACCGTGTTTTAAATAAGGGGTTAAGCGGATATTTTGGGGACACAGAAATTTTTTTCTGTACTATTGTACGAGTGGTTTTTAATTTTAATGTGGCAACTTAAAAATTTTAAGTTTAGTGTCATTTAAGAGTTTATTTTTAGATTTTAAGCAGAAATTTTGGGGAGTTTGATTTTTTTTTTTTTTCCACTGTACAATTACATGATGAGTTAAGCGGGTATTTTGGGGGAAATTATTATTTTAGCCTAATCATACGCGAAGGATTTATTTTTTTTTGCGGGGGTTGATATTTTAATGAAGAATTAATTAAGGAGGGAGCATTCATGGTGAATTAATGAATTATTTTTTTAGGAGTAATTTTGTTAAGATTGAATTATTTTTCATTTTTTGGAGTTTTACGCGGATATTAATGTTTAATATGGGGACTTTAATTTTTTTTTTTTTTTTTTTGTAATGAAATTGACGTGCGCTCGTCGATCTAACCGTTCGGAGTTTATAGTTTTCTTCAAATCATGTATGAATATTGGTTTAGAATTTCTTAGAATGACTTCCACCACTTTTATATCTATCCATTATCATAAATAACACATGCTGGTGATGGGAATTTGGGAAGAACAATTTTGAATATTTATTTAATGAAGGAACTTTAAAATTATTTCGAGTTCTATTTTTAGTCAACTATGTTATACACTTGATATTTTAGAATAGTTAAAAAATAACTTTAAAATTTGAATGAAAAAATATGTTTCAAAATGGGATTTTACGTGCTAGCATTGAATCGCACTCGTCGCCCTAACGGTTTAGAATATGTGGTTTCCTTCGAACCTTGGTGAAAATTTAATTGAATTGATTATTATTATTATTTTGTATGTGTTGTATATATGTGTGCGTATGTATGTTTGTGTGTTGTATGCATGTATGTGTGTGAATATATGTCTGTGTGTTGTATGCATGTGCGTGTGTTGTATGTATGTACGTATGTATGTATGTTGTATGCATGTATTTGTTGTATGTATGTGTGTGTAATTTTTTGCCGATAGGTGTGATCTTTAGCTGAAAGTGACCTAGGGTCAAAACTTTTACCCAGGAATCGCCACGGGGAGGCAGATCACTTGATTCCCGTATTGCACACATTCACATACATTATTTCGAGCGATATTTTTAGTGAAACATAATATGCAAATGAATTTGTAAAATAATTAAAAAATAACTTTAAAATTTAAATGAAAGAATGTTTCAAAATGGAATTTGACGTACTAACATTTAATCGCGCTCGTCGGTTTTTACTGTTTGGAGTCTGTCATTTTCCTTTCACCTTGGAAAACCTTGCATCAATAAGGATATTTCAGAAAGACCCCCACTTTGGGTACTCTTTTAATATAATATTTGTAATGAGATGTGTTCGCGCTCGTCGGCCTAACTGTTTGGAGTATCAACATAATATCATCAAATTAATACAAAATATTTCAAATATTTAGAAAATGAATGGTTAAAACCGCCAAATAAGAACAAAATACTTAAAACAATGAGAAAATAAATGTTTAAAATCAACAATTTAACATTTAAAGGTTTTATCTTCAGATCAAAATAATTTGTGAAAAATACTTTTAAATATTTTTAAAACTGTAATGAAAATAATATTTTTCATACTTTAACATGAAAAAAAGTGTTAAATCCAAATCGATGAAGAGTTTAATAATTATTTTCTCAAAGAGAGGATACTAAATTCGTTGCAATATATGTGTGTGTAAACATAGATGAATCATTCTTATCTGCTTATCTGATAGCGTTTTCCGAAAAGGGTTGAATCTCTGAATCATATCTGATAGGAACTGGGGTTGATGTGTTATCTTAATTAATCTTAATGAGTACTATATCTAATTAAAATTATTTGACTTGAAATAAAATAACGTCTTTTGAGCAATATCTTTTGAAAATTTAAGATTTAATTATTTAAATCAAATTAGAGGCCTTTTTTTTTCTCATCGATTTATTTTAAATAAAACTAAAATATTTATTTTTTTCTGTACTTTGTTAGCAAAATAAAGAGTGTATCACATTCATTTCGGCTTTAACTGTTTGAAAATTTAAACTAACCTTTGATTAAAATGATTTCATAAGGTTGAGTATGTGATCTTTTAAATGAAATCTAGTTAAAAACGGAACACGCATTTATATAAAACTTTAAATACTTACACTTTTGTGTATAATATAATGTATGTATTAAATATTAAATGAAAAATATGAATTAACAATAGATGAAAGACATTAACATTAATAAAATATTATTAAACATTGCATTGATTAAAAACTTAATGAAAAATATTAATTTGGGAATACGCATTCCTATAAAACTTTAAACATTTATATTTTTTTGTGTATAATATTATGTATTTATTAAATATTAAATAAAAAAATATGAATTAACAATAAATGAAAAATATCAATTAACATTAATAAAATATTAATTAAACATTCTATTGATTAAAAACTTAATTAAAAAAATTAATATGGGAATACGCATCCTTATAAAACTTTAAACATTTATGCTTTTGGGTATAATATTATGAAAAATATGAATTAACAATAAATGAAAAATATTAATTAACATCAATAAAATATTAATTAAACATTGTGTTGATTAAAATATAGATTAAAAACTTAATGAAAAATATTAATTTCTCATGTAATTAAAATAACACTTTATAAATTAATGAATTAATAATAAATGAAAAATGTTCATTCGAAACAACTTGAGAAATACCAATTTGTAATGAAATTAGAAAATAGCAATTAATTAAATATTAATTAAAAATTAAATGAAAACTATTAATGAGAGACACATTGAAAAATATTCTTACCTTAAAAGTGACTGTTATATGCGTATTCCAACTGCTATCCACCGTCAACCTGCATCGTTGCTCGCCTGGTGGGTACTGTATGATAACCAGGTATTCTTATCTTTGACGGTTTTCCCTAAAGTTGACTCACTTCATAAGTAAAAATGACAGGTTCAGATCTGAAATTAAGAGTTTATTCATATCGAATATAATTAATATAACATGCAATTAAAAAGAGACTTAATTTATTTAATACGTCATAATTAAGAATTTAATCAAATCCTGAATATAATTTTTAAAAATCTTATTAAAAGAAAAGAATAGAAATTCTTTTCATCATTTTCAAGAAACACACATGTTATTGAATACTTAATAGAATATTTTTCGTAATGAATGTGTAATTAACAATTTTTAAATGATTTTTTCGAATTAATTAGTGTTTAATTAAAATTTTCATAATTAAAATAAATATATCAAATAAAAAAGGAATTCTTTTCAAAATTTTCAAGAAACACAAGTTATTATTAAGTAATATTTTGAATAACTACAAACTTTAATCATGATGAGTCATCACTGTGAATGATCTTTTCTTCTCATATGTTATAAAAACAAGTTTAAGTACCCAAATTTATTGATATATTTCATTGTGTGTTGGATCCTTCTTTACTAATCTCGTTAAAATTATTCATTTACCAATGATTTAAACTTCACATTTTAAAGTTATTTATATAATATACTAACATTTGACTATTAAATATCAAATAATGGATATGCACTTTTTACACTCACATCTTACAATGTAATTAGTAACCAAATGTAATGATTTTTAACCATGTCTTCTTAAAATTTTTTTCAATGAAAGACTATCACAGTTGAATATTTAGCTTTCTCTCCATAACTTTATCGAGAAATATGTAATGTATACCACACGATTTCATTAAATGAATCACAATACAATTCAAACTTCTCATTTTCAATGTTTTATATATACTAGTGTTTATCAAATAGGTGTTTATTCTGAACAATCATTACTTAGTATATTGATGAAAAGTTTGTGTTGAACGGTTTTTAACTCAAATGGTGTGAGAGAAGGATACATTAGGACAGAAGTTATTAAATATAGAGTCTTTAAAGTTTATACCCGTGCAAGAATTGGCATTTCAAGAAACAAAGTTGTGTCATATTTGAAAGCGTTCTTTATATTCGAAACGCACACGTGATCACGATCACATCACTGAAGAGTATAGAGAAGCTGTTTATGTTGTATATAATTTGAATTTTCATTAACACAATATTATAACCGAAGTTTTTCGACAGTTTGAAAAGTTATGATGCACAACGTCTGCACACGTTAACACAGAATAAGATTAGCTTATGCCCTTTCGATGATAAGCGTTATTTGCAGGAAAGATGTATTAACATAACATTTTCTTGGTAATTTTACTCGCAGGTTTCGAAACCACAAACATCTGATGATACTTCTCATTTTTAACACGCGACGCTAACCATTGGGTCATTAAAGTCCGTAATTTAGTAACTAAAAAGTAAGAAAGATCATCGAAAGTGATTACTTCACACATGCAAAAATAATTTTTATTGTGACTGAACATATAAAAATCACGAAGAAAAGAAAAAAAAAATCACATATGTTTTGGATTACTTTAAGCTTTTATGAGTCACCTCATCAGTTAAATAGACATATTCACTTCTTATGAATCACTACTTAAGCTTAAATTTTCAAACACTTGCTTATATGAAATGTATTATATTTTAGTTTATCAGTGATAGTGTGATTACTTGTTAATAATTTAAATGTTATTAAAAATATTTTAAAAAAAATCAAATGTTAATATTTAATTAAAAAAAATACAAGTCACTATTAAAGGTTTGAACAAATTCATAAAAATAATTTTACAAAACTTTTCAAATTATTTAAAAATGTTTCATTAATATTTAGTAATCATCAAATTTTAATGTCGATAATCATTTATGTGCCTAAGGTTTTCTGTTTTAACTGTTAAGTTATCAGATTCCCCCTTCAAGTACATCTCATTGATATGTTTTAATCAACCAACCAACCATTCAACTGTGTTCACAATCAACTATTATGTGAGTTAGGTTTTCAGTTTTAATTGTTAAGTTATTACATCTCCCCCCTTCCCCTTCATTTACATCTCATTGATAAGTTTTCAACAACCAACCACCCAACTTTTTTTTTCGTAATCAACTATTTATTTACCCTAACAACCAACTATTTATTTATCCTAACAACCAAAAAGCTTTTATCGTCACATGAACAAAATTTTTTAGATGAAAGACTTGTCATTTTTAATCGAAAAAACAATGACTTGTGTAATAAATTTTTTTTCCTTACTTAAATGAAACCTTCGCATGTGTATGGTAAAACTTGGAAAATTTCATTTACTGCACAAATTTAAAGTTAACAGGCAAGGTCTTCACACATCTTTTAGTATTTTACTAACACTTTACCAAATATCTTTAGAAAACAACAGAATTTTAAATAATTATTTTAATAAAAATTCTCTTTTGTAAGTGACATTACTAAACTTACTTGAAAAATTAACTTGGCAAAGCAGGTTTTCACTGTTTCAACTTAGTAATATTCATAAGTTTTATATCAAAATCAACTTGTTTGGTTATGTCCCAGCATGGTTTTATAAAATGTATCGAAAAAGACCTTTAATATTAATGTTTAAAAATATGCAGTTAGTCTTTTAAAGATAAATATTTTCACTTCTTTTATTTAAAAACATTTTTAAATAAAATTATTACAGTTGCCAATTTTACTCAGTGTTATGAAATATGCATGCAAAACTTTTAATTATAACTTTCACATTTTAGTATTTCAAATTATTGTTTTCAAGGTGTACTAAAATTTGAAAAAATAAAAAAAATATATTTAATTTTCATGCATAATTAAATTAAAATAGTTTAATAATAAAGACACATTTAACATTCTGTACTCACCTAATCCATCACCATCGCCAAAGCACGTCCAACACACTCCAGGGTTTAGGAAGAAATGAAAAAAATTCAAAGTCCTTATCAGATAATCTTATCTTAAGATATGTGACGTCACAGAACATGTGTCAACTGATCACGTGATGTATACCACGTGACTAGCGCTTTGTATTCTAGATTGGTTCTTATAAAAATTCATTTATGAAGTAATTTAATCATTCTTATTATTATTAATTAACTAATTAAATTAATCTTACTAATTAATTTTATTAATCATTCTTATTATTATAATTAACTAATTAAATTAATCTTATTATTTAATTTAATTAATTAATCTTATTATTAGTTTAATTAATTAGTTAATTAATAATAAGAATGATTAATAAAATTAATTAATAAGATTAATTTAATTAGTTAATTATAATAATAAGAATGATTAATAAAATTAATTAGTAAGATTAATTTAATTAGTTAATTAATAATAATAAGAATGATTAAATTACTTCATAAATGAATTTTTATAAGAACCAATCTAGAATACAAAGCGCTAGTCACGTGGTATACATCACGTGATCAGTTGACACATGTTCTGTGACGTCACATATCTTAAGATAAGATTATCTGATAACATTTTCTGATAAGGACTTTGAATTTTTTTCATTTCTTCCTAAACCCTGGAGTGTGTTGGACGTGCTTTGGCGATGGTGATGGATTAGGTGAGTACAGAATGTTAAATGTGTCTTTATTATTAAACTATTTTAATTTAATTATGCATGAAAATTAAATATATTTTTTTTATTTTTTCAAATTTTAGTACACCTTGAAAACAATAATTTGAAATACTAAAATGTGAAAGTTATAATTAAAAGTTTTGCATGCATATTTCATAACACTGAGTAAAATTGGCAACTGTAATAATTTTATTTAAAAATGTTTTTAAATAAAAGAAGTGAAAATATTTATCTTTAAAAGACTAACTGCATATTTTTAAACATTAATATTAAAGGTCTTTTTCGATACATTTTATAAAACCATGCTGGGACATAACCAAACAAGTTGATTTTGATATAAAACTTATGAATATTACTAAGTTGAAACAGTGAAAACCTGCTTTGCCAAGTTAATTTTTCAAGTAAGTTTAGTAATGTCACTTACAAAAGAGAATTTTTATTAAAATAATTATTTAAAATTCTGTTGTTTTCTAAAGATATTTGGTAAAGTGTTAGTAAAATACTAAAAGATGTGTGAAGACCTTGCCTGTTAACTTTAAATTTGTGCATTAAATGAAATTTTCCAAGTTTTACCATACACATGCGAAGGTTTCATTTAAGTAAGGAAAAAATTTATTACACAAGTCATTGTTTTTTCGATTAAAAATGACAAGTCTTTCATCTTAAAAATTTTGTTCATGTGACGATAAAAGCTTTTTGGTTGCTAGGATAAATAAATAGTTGGTTGTTAGGGTAAATAAATAGTTGATTACGAATAAAAGATAGGTGGTTGGTTGTTGAAAACTTATCAATGAGATGTAAATGAAAGGGAGGGGGAGATGTAATAACTTAACAATTAAAACTGAAAACCTAACTCACATACTAGTTGATTGTGAACACAGTTGAATGGTTGGTTGGCTGATTAAAACATGTCAATGAGATGTACTTGAAGGGGAATCTAATAACTTAACAGTTAAAACAGAAAACCTAAGTCACATAAATGATTATGAACATTAAAATTTGTCGATTACTAAATATTAGTGAAACATTTTAAAGTAATTTGAAAAGGTTTGTAAAATTATTTTAATAATTTGTTCAAACCTTTAATACTGACTTGTATTATTTTTTAATTAATTATTAACGTTTGATTTTTTGAAATTTTTTAATGATACTAAAATTATTAACAAGTAATCATACTAGCACTGATAAACTAAAATATAATATATTTCATTTAAGCAAGTGTTTTAAAATTTAAGCATAAGTAGTGATTCATAAGAAGTAGATATGTCTATTTAAGTGATGAAGTGACTCATAAAATCTCAAAGTATTCCAAAACATATGTGATTTTTTTCTTTTCTTCGTGATTTTTAACTGATAAGTCACAGTAAAAATTATTTTTGCATGCGTGAAGTAATCACTTTCGATGATCTTTCTTACTTTTTAGTTACTAAATTACGGGCTTTAATGGCCCAATAGTTAGCGTCACGTGTTAAAAATGAGAAGCATGATCAGATGTTTATGGTTTCGAAACCTGCGAGTAAAATTACCAAGAAAATGTTATGTTAATACATCTTTCCTGCAAATAACGCTTATCATCAAAAGGACATCGGCTAATCTTATTCTGTGTTAACGTGTGCAGACGTTGTGCATCATAACTTTTCAAACTGTCGAAAAACTTCGGTTATAATATTGTGTTAATGAAAATTCAAATTATATACAACATAAACAGCTTCTCTATACTCTTCAGTGATGTGATCGTGATCACGTGTGCGTTTCGAATATAAAGAATGCTTTCAAATATAACACAACTTTGTTTCTTGAAATGCCAATTCTTGCACGGGTATAAACTTTAAAGACTCTATATTTAATAACTTCTGTCCTAATATATCCTTCTCTCACACCATTTGAGTTAAAAACCGTTCAACACAAACTTTTCATCAATATACTAAGTAATGATTGTTCAGAATAAACACCTATTTGATAAACACTAGTATATATAAAACATTGAAAATGAGAAGTTTGAAATGTATTGTGATTCATTTAATGAAATCGTGTGGTATACATTATATATTTCTCGATAAAGTTATGAAGAGAAAGCTAAATATTCAACTGTGATAGTCTTTCATTGAAAAAATTTTAAGAAGACATGGTTAAAAATCATTACATTTGGTTACTAATTACATTGTAAGATGTGAGTGTAAAAAGTGCATATCCATTATTTGATATTTAATAGTCAAATTTTAGTATATTATATAAATAACTTTAAAATGTGAAGTTTAAATCATTGGTAAATGAATAATTTTAACGAGATTAGTAAAGAAGGATCCTACACACAATGAAATATATCAATAAATTTGGGTACTTAAACTTGTTTTTATAACATATGAGAAGAAAAGATCATTCACAGTGATGACTCATCATGATTAAAGTTTGTAGTTATTCAAAATATTACTTAATAATAACTTGTGTTTCTTGAAAATTTTGAAAAGAATTCCTTTTTTTATTTGATATATTTATTTTAATTATGAAAATTTTAATTAAACACTAATTAATTCGAAAAAATCATTTAAAAATTGTTAATTACACATTCATTACGAAAAATATTCTATTAAGTATTCAATAACATGTGTGTTTCTTGAAAATGATGAAAAGAATTTCTATTCTTTTCTTTTAATAAGATTTTTAAAAATTATATTCAGGATTTGATTAAATTCTTAATTATGACGTATTAAATAAATTAAGTCTCTTTTTAATTGCATGTTATATTAATTATATTCGATATGAATAAACTCTTAATTTCAGATCTGAACCTGTCATTTTTACTTATGAAGTGAGTCAACTTTAGGGAAAACCGTCAAAGATAAGAATACCTGGTTATCATACAGTACCCACCAGGCGAGCAACGATGCAGGTTGACGGTGGATAGCAGTTGGAATACGCATATAACAGTCACTTTTAAGGTAAGAATATTTTTCAATGTGTCTCTCATTAATAGTTTTCATTTAATTTTTAATTAATATTTAATTAATTGCTATTTTCTAATTTCATTACAAATTGGTATTTCTCAAGTTGTTTCGAATGAACATTTTTCATTTATTATTAATTCATTAATTTATAAAGTGTTATTTTAATTACATGAGAAATTAATATTTTTCATTAAGTTTTTAATCTATATTTTAATCAACACAATGTTTAATTAATATTTTATTGATGTTAATTAATATTTTTCATTTATTGTTAATTCATATTTTTCATAATATTATACCCAAAAGCATAAATGTTTAAAGTTTTATAAGGATGCGTATTCCCATATTAATTTTTTTAATTAAGTTTTTAATCAATAGAATGTTTAATTAATATTTTATTAATGTTAATTGATATTTTTCATTTATTGTTAATTGATATTTTTTTTATTTAATATTTAATAAATACATAATATTATACACAAAAAAATATAAATGTTTAAAGTTTTATAGGAATGCGTATTCCCAAATTAATATTTTTCATTAAGTTTTTAATCAATGCAATGTTTAATAATATTTTATTAATGTTAATGTCTTTCATCTATTGTTAATTCATATTTTTCATTTAATATTTAATACATACATTATATTATACACAAAAGTGTAAGTATTTAAAGTTTTATATAAATGCGTGTTCCGTTTTTAACTAGATTTCATTTAAAAGATCACATACTCAACCTTATGAAATCATTTTAATCAAAGGTTAGTTTAAATTTTCAAACAGTTAAAGCCGAAATGAATGTGATACACTCTTTATTTTGCTAACAAAGTACAGAAAAAAATAAATATTTTAGTTTTATTTAAAATAAATCGATGAGAAAAAAAAAGGCCTCTAATTTGATTTAAATAATTAAATCTTAAATTTTCAAAAGATATTGCTCAAAAGACGTTATTTTATTTCAAGTCAAATAATTTTAATTAGATATAGTACTCATTAAGATTAATTAAGATAACACATCAACCCCAGTTCCTATCAGATATGATTCAGAGATTCAACCCTTTTCGGAAAACGCTATCAGATAAGCAGATAAGAATGATTCATCTATGTTTACCCACACATATATTGCAACGAATTTAGTATCCTCTCTTTGAGAAAATAATTATTAAACTCTTCATCGATTTGGATTTAACACTTTTTTTCATGTTAAAGTATGAAAAATATTATTTTCATTACAGTTTTAAAAATATTTAAAAGTATTTTTCACAAATTATTTTGATCTGAAGATAAAACCTTTAAATGTTAAATTGTTGATTTTAAACATTTATTTTCTCATTGTTTTAAGTATTTTGTTCTTATTTGGCGGTTTTAACCATTCATTTTCTAAATATTTGAAATATTTTGTATTAATTTGATGATATTATGTTGATACTCCAAACAGTTAGGCCGACGAGCGCGAACACATCTCATTACAAATATTATTTTAAAAGAGTACCCAAAGTGGGGGTCTTTCAGAAATATCCTTATTGATGCAAGGTTTTCCAAGGTGAAAGGAAAATGACAGACTCCAAACAGTAAAAACCGACGAGCGCGATTAAATGTTAGTACGTCAAATTCCATTTTGAAACATTCTTTCATTTAAATTTTAAAGTTATTTTTTAATTATTTTACAAATTCATTTGCATATTATGTTTCACTAAAAATATCGCTCGAAATAATGTATGTGAATGTGTGCAATACGGGAATCAAGTGATCTGCCTCCCCGTGGCGATTCCTGGGTAAAAGTTTTGACCCTAGGTCACTTTCAGCTAAAGATCACACCTATCGGCAAAAAATTACACACACATACATACAACAAATACATGCATACAACATACATACATACGTACATACATACAACACACGCACATGCATACAACACACAAACATATATTCACACACATACATGCATACAACACACAAACATACATACGCACACATATATACAACACATACAAAATAATAATAATAATCAATTCAATTAAATTTTCACCAAGGTTCGAAGGAAACCACATATTCTAAACCGTTAGGGCGACGAGTGCGATTCAATGCTAGCACGTAAAATCCCATTTTGAAACATATTTTTTCATTCAAATTTTAAAGTTATTTTTTAACTATTCTAAAATATCAAGTGTATAACATAGTTGACTAAAAATAGAACTCGAAATAATTTTAAAGTTCCTTCATTAAATAAATATTCAAAATTGTTCTTCCCAAATTCCCATCACCAGCATGTGTTATTTATGATAATGGATAGATATAAAAGTGGTGGAAGTCATTCTAAGAAATTCTAAACCAATATTCATACATGATTTGAAGAAAACTATAAACTCCGAACGGTTAGATCGACGAGCGCACGTCAATTTCATTACAAAAAAAAAAAAAAAAATTAAAGTCCCCATATTAAACATTAATATCCGCGTAAAACTCCAAAAAATGAAAAATAATTCAATCTTAACAAAATTACTCCTAAAAAAATAATTCATTAATTCACCATGAATGCTCCCTCCTTAATTAATTCTTCATTAAAATATCAACCCCCGCAAAAAAAAAAAATAAATCCTTCGCGTATGATTAGGCTAAAATAATAATTTCCCCCAAAATACCCGCTTAACTCATCATGTAATTGTACAGTGGAAAAAAAAAAAATCAAACTCCCCAAAATTTCTGCTTAAAATCTAAAAATAAACTCTTAAATGACACTAAACTTAAAATTTTTAAGTTGCCACATTAAAATTAAAAACCACTCGTACAATAGTACAGAAAAAAATATTCTGTGTCCCCAAAATATCCGCTTAACCCCTTATTTAAAACACGGTGAAAAAAAAAAAAAAAAAAAAAATCAATCTCCCCAAAATTCCCGCTTAAAATCAAAAAAATAAACTCTTAAATTATACCAAACTGAAAATTTTTAAGTCCCCGCATTAAAATTTAAAAAACACCCTCGTACTATAGTTCGGAAAAAAAAAATTCTAACTCCCTGAAATTCCCGCTTAAAATTTAAAAAAATTCTTATCTAAAACTAAAGTGCACCGAAAATTTTAAAGTCCCTGCATTCAAATTAAAATAACACCCTCGTACTATAACACAACAAAAAAATTCTAACTCCCTAAAATTCCCGCTTAAAATTAAAAAAAAAAATTCTTATCTAAAACACACTCATCCTCTAAGATGACGTCATCTTAACCTTGCACTATGACCTTCACCCCACCCCCCTCTTACAGCTCGAACGCCGGATGACCTTCAACCCCTCTTAGAGGTCACCACCGTCCACCGGTTGAGGTGAAACTCTCATTACTATACTACTACAATTGCTGTTAAGGTTATGACAAAATATTGTCATATTTTAAATATATCTTCATTTACATATAAACAATATAATTTCATAATTGTGAAAATATATGAGTATTTATTTTTGTTAACATTGCTTTTTAATAAGATAAGATTGGCAACGAACAATTTTACTTTTTTTAATTGTAAAAAAGAAACAGAATTTAAAAGATGTTTCATTATTCGGCAACCTGCCGGAACGAATATCCGGTGCATCTCTAGCATAGATCAATTACAGGGACAATCAAAAGTATTCCGTTATATTACGGTCAATGGGAAAAAATTTTCAAATGCATCTTAATCGTTTGAAATTTAAAATATTTAATTATTAGATAATTTAGTCGAGTTATTTCAAATTTTATGAAAATTGAATGCATAGTCAATTACAGGGACAATCAAAAATATTCCGTAACATTACGGTCAATGGGGGAAAATATTTCAAATTCATTTTAATGGTGTTACACTCATTCGAATGTAATAGAATCAAAGGCGGATCTATAGAGAGTCCTCAAGTGGCGGGCGATTTTAGAAATTTGAAAATTCCAGTCTGATGCACGGGTCGGAGCTCATTTTTTAATGCGGGTCGTGTTTCGTCTATTATTTTTGGAGTGGGTCGGGTTTGGGTCCGGTTGGCTTCCATTTTTTCGCTCTTGGTCGTGTTAATTTCTACTTGGGTCGTGTTTGGCTCCGGTTGACTTCTACTCTTTGTTGCGGTTTGAGTTAATTTCTGATTTTTTACTTTTGGGTCGGGTTTAGGTCCGGTCGACTACTACATTTTGTTGTTGGTCGGGTTGACTTTTATTTTTTAGCTGTTCTTAGCGCATTTGGGGCAGTGTGAGATACAATTCTGATTTGGGGCAGTTTAGGATTTGATTTTTACTTTTGCAAGAAGGGTTCGGGTTCGGGTTGACCCGAATTGATTAGAGTGAGTCCTTTGATAAAATTTTAATTCTTTTTTGCAATTTTTGGACGAAATGAGTGTCTGTTTTACGATCCTTTGAAGAAATTCGTGCTTTCTCCGTAATCATTTCACAAAATTTGATGTCCGGTTTGCTTCTATTTTATGCTGCTGGTTGGGTTATAATTTTTACTTTTTGTTGTGGGTCGCGTTTGGATCCGGTTAACTTCTACTGTTTGTTGCGGGTCAAGTTAATTTCTGATTTTTTGCTTCGGATCTGGTCTGGGTCCGGTTAACAACTATATTTTGCTATTAGTCGGGTTGACTTTTAGTTTTTCGCTGCGTTTAGCGCAGATGTCATACATATCGGATTTGAGTCAATTACAGATTCGGTTTTCACTCTTGCGAGCAGTGGCGCCAACTTTTGAAAAATATTGGGAGTGCTGAAAAAAATTTTGAACAAATACATAAATATTGGGTGGGCTCAATTAATAATGGGTGGATAGAGATATCAAATTAATGGGTGTGCTCGCGCCCCATGGGCCCATATAAGTTGGCGCCACTGCTTGCGAGAATGATTGACCCAGTTTTGATCGCGATCCTTTGACGAAATTTGTGTTTTTCTGCGATCCTTTAACTAAATTCACTTTTATCCGTGAACGTTATCCTTCGAAGAAATTCAGATAACAATCTGAGGCGTACCGAACGTTTAGCTGCATGGGTCGCGGTCGGGCCAATAATGTTTATCATACTGTCTAGATAAGAGACGGACCGAATATTTAGCTTTTATTCCCGGGCGAGCCGCGACCTGGAAATTTTGTCCAATGCAAACTTCTAGAAAAAATGAAATCGAGACCAGGCTCGGTCTGGAAGAAAAAGAAGCCTGTCCCCACCCGAATCTCCAAAAGAAGCAAGATCAGGACACGACTCGTTTTTTCAAAATCAGAGAGAACCTTACCCAGTCCAAGTCTCGTGGACTTACACTGGTACGACCCGTGCCGGGCTCGAGCTTCGCCCCAAGTTATTTCTCGTGAGGATGCACAATGTCACTTTGCAAACCCTTTATTAGCCCAAGGGGGGGGGGGGGGGCTTAGCTCCTCCTCCTGCCCCTTAGAGCCGCAACTCCATACGGGATGTGTCAATCCCAGATCGAGCATTTAGCCTTTATACCGGACGGAGTCTGGGCTTGAAAATTTTGGCCCGTGTATACCTCTAGTAGGAAAGAAGACTACGCCAGATCCGACCTGGAAAAAACAGTGTGGCTCGATCCAGCTCTGCTGGAAAAAATAAGACCCAACCCGATCCGGTTCTGAAAGTGTGAAGACCTGACCCAGTCCCAATATAACAAATTAAAGTTGGCGCGGCCCGACCCGAGTCGCGCCGGTCTCGAGTTTAAGACCAACAGCTTTTCCGTGCTGGCATCTAATGTTGTTCTGCAAATCCTTTATTGGGCTCAAGGGGGAGGGGCGATCGCCCCCCCCCTTAGATCCGCCATTGAGTAGAATGCATGAACCTATGAAGTATATATATATATATATATATGAATAACTTTGGATGTATTTATAAAAGTATTTATTAGGATGAGCGAAGCGAATCCTTTACTAGCCCACTCAAATTACATTTTGTCGTACGCTTTATAAAAAAACTATTCAGTATTTTGATTTGAAATTAAACACAAATATAAATTATGATCTGTAGATTTGCAGAATATAATTTTTTTTACAGAATAACTTTTTAAAAAATTATTATTTTAATTAATTTATTTTACATGTTTTTCCATTACGGACGCATTTTTAGAAATCTTATACTAATAAAAGAACAAAACGCTCTGTCTGTGTGTGTGTCTGCGATGGCTAGCAAAATCTACAGCACGTACAAAGCTCAAAATTTTTTTGAGAGTAGCCCAATATCTCTCCTGATGCACCTGAGCTTCAGAATTTCAAAATTTCAATTATTAACTGAGTAATTAATTAAAATCAAGAGGTCACTCTCATAAAAAATCATCTTTTTCCCATTTTTTTTTTCATTTGTTTACGGTTGGCTGGTTGTGTAAAAATTTTCGCAGAAGTAATAAGAAAGCTGAGACAGAATTAAAGAAACCCATGGAGGAATAAGATAAGTGGAGGTGAAGTAAGCTCAAAAAAGGTTTGCGATATGAAACCATTTATCGCTCAAATTTAATGTGGCAAACAAAAGGACGTGGAAGAGATTTTGTATTATAAGACGAATTGAAAGAAATGAAATACAGTTGAAGCATATTTCAAGAGGAAATAGCAAATTTTTAAAATGGTCTTAGTTCTATTATTATTTATTAGAATAAATATTCGCTTTTAAAATGAAGGAAATTGGAAAATTAGCAATAATTAAATATCAAATTAAAATTAAATAGGATATTGAAAACATTTGATACGAATTAAAAATTGTATAACTAAAAGTTTCCTTCATTAATGTAATTTTCAATACTTTATAACGTAGATGAAAAATGTTTATGACTTAATAATTGCATGTAAATAAATATTTAAAATATAATGATGAAAACATTCTTTTAAAATCATGTATGAAAATTTAAGTAATAAATATTAATCTAAAATATAAATTTCTGACTGCAGACGATTTTAATGTACTAACAAAATAATGTTATATTTTCAAGCAAAACGTTAAAATAATTTTCTATATTGATATTTAAAACACATATGATAAAATAATTAATAAATTTTTACCAGTGAAGCGATAAATTAGTTCTTTTTTTAAAAACGAGAGAAAAAAAAAATACAGGTTTAAACCTGTTTCAATTGATAGCGAAATTTTAAAATGGAGGGCCAAAATCACAGTCCGGTGAAATCCAAACACCTCATTGGTCATTGAGCCGCGTCCTTTTCAGGGAACAATCTCTTAGCAGTTGGGTAAATGTTGTCATACTCCTTTTTCCGAGAAAAAATCGTAGCGGCAGTTTTGAAGTAAATCTTATCTCTTTTCATTTATAATCTAAATTTTTCAATCTCATTTTTTAAAATGGCATCAAAATATCTTAATTGAGTTAATTTCGATGGTTTATCTTAAATAAGAACAGACGGTAACAATCGCTTAAAAAATACTTTCCCCCTCACCTTTTTCAAATGGAGAAACAAGTTCGTGATTTTCACCCTTACCACACGACCAATGGGGTGGCTGGATTTCACTTGACTGTGATTTTGGCCCTTCACTTTAAAATTTCGCCAATTGATAGGCGTGTCAAAGCACGTGCTTTTGTTGGTACTTAATTGGACTTAATGTAGGGTTAGATCTTAAGCATCATCTCCAGAGATAATACCTCCACTCTATTAATTTCTTTTTACTCTAAAAAAGAAACCAATTTGAGATTTTGACATTTCAAAAGTGACTGTTTTTTTCCCAAAGACCTTTAAAATTCATAGACTGGCAAAATGTCAGTTTAACTTAGGATTTTTGAACATAGCTATTACGTCAGATCGTTGGTACTTCGTATATTAGAATGTATTTGTGGTTGGCTATGGTGCAGTTAATATATGTATATGTATATATGAGGCTTTTTTAGCGGTTTTTTTAAATCGTTGATTAAATTTGAATGCATTTATTTAAGTTAAAATTTTATTAAGACTTTAATTTGTTTTTAAAACAAAAATGAAATGGCTCTTTGATGTACAATTGTTCGAATAGGCAGACGATTCATACACAGTAATAAATTATCAAATAGCAAAATAAATTATACATAAAAAATAGTCACTAAAAGAATAGTAGCAAAACATAATGTTTAGGCGTATTAACACATAACCCGATCCCAACCAGAAAAAAACAGACTATACTCCGAGCCAAGCAAAACAAAAATTTCATGAGCATAAACGCGACCCGAACCTAAAAATTCCATTTGAAAAAAAAAAAAAAAAAAAAAAAAAAAAAAAAAAAAAAAAAAACTATGGATTTGATATTTGACCCGAATCAAATCTGAATCCCACAAAAATATTCAAATGAAGCATACCCCAATTCGATCAAAGAAAAATAATGTTCGTGTATATGCAACCCGACCCGAAACCTAAAATTTTTCACTGAAAAAACCCAAAAAATGACCAGAACGAAACCTGAAATCGATAAAAATATTCCAAAGAACTATAACCTGATAAGAGCAAGACAAAAAAACTTCCATGAACATAAACCTGACTCGAACCGAAAAAATTCCATTTGAAGAAAAAGCCTGAAGTTTTATGCAAACTACATCTGAATCCGATCAAAATATTCGAAAGAACTGTAGCGGTTAACTACAACCGAACTGTTATATAAACTTTGTACAGGAACTCTATTTTCTAATTTAATCTGAAATCTACAACTCAACTCTATGTTATGTTTTCTACAACTCAACTTTATGTTATGTATTTCTACAACTCAACTCTATGTTATGTTTTTCCTACAACTCAACCCTTTGTAACCAAGATACTTTTTGCCTGTAACCGTAATGATACTCACTCTGCCCTTCCCGCTTGCCTGATGTCGCTTGGAGCTTGGAGCTCTTGTCAACTTATTTTTGTGAATTAATATAATGTTTTAAGTTTAGTTTTGTCCTGATTTTATTTTATGTGCACCTACAGCAGCTAATCTATCTCTTCATCTACCAGCATTTCAAACAAAATTATGTGGCTATCTTACCTAGCCACTATAGTGGTGACCCGGACGTGATCTTACTCCATCATTGAGCGGAGGCCTAGGAACTACGGAAATGTCACATTGTTAGTTCCTCAAGATATCGTTTTGGCCATCTGTGGTCATATTATCGCCAAATAAATAATTTTACTGCACGTGTGTACGTAATGTGCAGGATCGTGCGTCAAGGTGTCGGTGCACCGTAATTCTATCGTGATGATCGGTAAGTCCCATTATTCATAATATCTTGTAATCATGTTAATTTTCTATAGTAGCAAAAAATTTTTTTATGTCAATCATGCTAATTTATGAATTAAATTCTTTCGCTCTGTCACTGGTGCTCTAATTCGGCTCAATCCTATAGCGTGTAGTAACAATTTTTCCCCTCTCAATGCATTGTATATAATTTATTTTTACTATTTATTATTGTTTCTATTTTGTGTATTTATATATATTCTCAATCATGCCAGACGATACTTTTAACGAAAGTGCTAGTCAGGTATCTCATGTAGGCGTCAAACCACCTCCTTTCTGGAAGACGAATCCATCGTTATGGTTTTTTCGCCTCGAAGCCCAATTTGCATTGGCTAAAATCACTTGCGAAGTTACAAAATTTAACCACGTGGTCGCGGCTGTTGACGCCGATATTTTGATCTCCGTAAGTGATATTATTACTAACCCTCCGGGCGATCGACCTTACGAGGCGTTAAAAAAACGATTGATCGATTCGCATTCAGAAAGTGAGGAATCGCGGATCCGCACATTGTTGCAGGGGGTAGAGATCGGCGACTTACGCCCATCCCAGTTGCTGGCTCGCATGAGGACCCTGGCTGGCACTACCGTAGGAGAGCCACTCTTAAAATCGCTGTGGCTTTCACGGTTGCCCACGACTACACGCAGTATTGTGGGTGCACTGAATGAAGATTTAGCAAAACTGGCTCCTGTTGCTGATAAAATTCATGATTTAGCTATATTTCCCCAAATAAATTCAACTTCTAATGTTCCAAGCACCTCAAATGCTCATACTTCGTCCCTTGAGTTACAAATTGCTCAGTTAACTCAACAAGTTAGTGAGTTAACGACCAAAATTAATCAGCGGGGCCGCCCAAGGGAGAATTTTCAATCACGTGATAGGAATTTTCGGCGCAGCCGATCCAGAAGTCGTTACAAAGAACCTGCCAATAATTATTGTTTTTATCACACAAATTTTGGCTCTAAAGCTAGAAAATGCTCAGCTCCCTGTTCTTTTCGCACGGAAAACTAGACCGGCGATTGCATCAGGGCCATAATCGCGACCGCCATGTTAATCGCATTCTTTTGGCCGACCCTACCTCAAAATTAAATTTCCTCGTTGACACTGGGGCTGATATTTCAGTTTTGCCAGCAAATTACTTTAAACATAGTACTATTGATGAGGGTTTAGTACTTTATGCTGCAAACGGAACAAAAATTCAAACATTTGGCACAAAACGTTTGACCCTGGATTTAAATTTGCGAAGAAATTTTACCTGGTCTTTCGTCATTGCAAAAGTGAATCAGCCAATCATTGGTGTTGATTTCCTCAAAAATTTCAATTTACTTGTTGACGCCAAGAACAATTGCATAATTGACGCAGAAACTCTGTTGTCATCACACGGGAAAATCGCCAAAGTTTTACCTGGGAGTAGTACCTTAAGCGTACTTCTCGGCCCTACCAAATTTGATAAAATTTTATCTGAATACCCTGATTTGACTAATCCCTCGCGTGCAAGCAAGGAAAATAAAGCTCCGCATATTTATCATCATATAGAGACTAAAGGTGCCCCTGTCTTTTCTAAACCGCGTCGATTATCGCCGGAACTCTTCAAAGCAGCTCGTCAAGAATTTGAGTTTCTAATGGCACAGGGCATTGTACGACCATCAAATAGCCCGTGGGCAAGTCCCCTACATATGGTTTCCAAAGCTGATGGTAGCTGGCGCCCATGTGGAGATTACCGTCGTCTGAACGCTTCCACTATCCCTGATAGATATCCATTACCCCACATTCAGGACTGTACGCAGCTATTTCATGGGAAGCAAATTTTTAGCACATTAGATTTGGCTCGTGCTTACCATCAAATTCCCGTTTATCCCGAGGATATCCCAAAAACCGCCGTAACAACCCCCTTCGGCCTTTTTGAATTTGTATATACCCCTTTTGGTTTAAGAAATGCTGGCCAGACTTGCCAACGTTATATCCACGAAGTTTTAAAAGGATTGGATTTTTGCATTCCGTACTTAGATGACATCCTCATTGCATCCAACAATGAGGAGGAACATGAATGCCATCTCCGACAGGTCCTTGATCGCTTGAGTCAACATGGGCTAAAATTAAATCCGGCAAAGTGCATTTTAGGCAAAACTTCAGTTTCTTTCCTTGGTTGTCTCATAACACCTTCTGGTGTTCAACCACTCCCCCAGAAAACTCAGGCTATGGTAGACTTCCCTAAGCCTCAAACAATTGTTGATTTAAGGCGATTTTTAGCCATGATAAATTTTTATAGACGTTTCATCCCTCATGCTGCCCGTACCCAAGCCCCTTTACACGAACTGTTAAAAGATTCTAAAAGGAATGACAAACGTCCTGTGCCATGGACTGATATTTTGACGCAGGCTTTTGAAACTTGTAAAAAAGACCTTATAAACTGTGCAACGCTTGCGTACCATGCCCCGCATCAACAGCTGACCTTAAGTGCTGACGCTTCGGATATTGCTATTGGTGCGGTGTTAAATGTTGTAGATGATAACAAGTTATTACCTCTCGCCTTCTTTTCACGTAAATTGAGCCCAACCGAGCAAAATTACAGCACCTATGACAGAGAGCTCCTTGCAATTTATTCGGCTGTTAAACATTTTAGGCATACATTGCAAGGAAGGCATTTTATAATTTACACCGATCATCGTCCATTAACATTTGCATTTTCTAAAATGTCTGACTCGAGTTCCCCTCGTCAGCTCAGACACCTAGATTACATTTCTCAATTCACAACTGACATTCGGCATATCTCCGGATCCCAAAATATCGTGGCCGACACCTTATCCCGCATAAGTGAGATAAAATTGTCCTCAGCAGACTTTGCATCCATGGCTGACGAACAGGCCAATGACAACGAATTGACAGAATTATTGTCCAATCTTGACACATCTCTAAAGTTTGAAAAGCTGCATGTTTCTCCAGAAACTACTTTATACTGTGATATCAGTACTGGAAAGATACGTCCATATGTACCACAGAAATTTCGCCGCATAGTGTTTCAAAGTCTCCATGATTTATCGCATCCTGGCATCAAAGCCTCCCAAAAACTTATTCAGCAAAAATTTGTTTGGCAAGGTATGGCCAAAGATATTGCTAATTGGGCACGCTCTTGCATGAGCTGTCAGAAATCAAAAGTCCAACGGCACACACATAGTCCACTTCAACAATTTCCTGCAACATCTGAGAGGTTTGCACATGTCCATCTTGACATTGTGGGACCGTTGCCACCTTCAGAAGGGAACAGCTATTTGGTCACATTTGTTGACCGTTTTTCCCGCTGGCCAGAGGCTATACCTGTGCAAGACATTACCGCTGATACCATTGCCAGAACCTTCGTAAACCATTGGATTGCAAGGTTTGGTGTTCCAAAGATCCTGACCACTGATCAGGGACGTCAATTTGAGTCCCTCCTGTTTTCGTCTCTTAGAAAAATCTTGGGCATTCATCGTATCAGGACATCCCCATACCATCCAGCGAGTAATGGCCTTGTCGAGCGCTTCCATCGCAGCTTGAAGCAAGCTTTGAAATGCCATAACCAAGCCCGATGGACAGAATCCCTACCAATTGTGCTTCTAGGTATCCGCACCTCATTCAAGGAAGACCTTAAAGGTACCTGTGCCGAAATGGTGTATGGATCTACACTATCTCTACCGGGTGAATTTTTGCAGCCTTCAAATCCCTCAGAACTGTCTAGCGTTGATCCTGCAACTTTTCTCCAGACTCTGTGTGACACCATGCACCAGTTAACTCCAGTTCCCACATCTGCACATACCAGCAAAACTCCTTTTGTGCACCCTTCTCTGGAAACTTGCACACATGTCTTGGTGCGCAATGATTCCGTAAAACCTCCATTAACACAGCCATATAATGGACCTTTTCAAATAACCAATCGCACTGCTAAACATTTTACTGTGCTTATTAATGGTAGAGACGCCGTAATTAGTGTGGATCGCCTCAAACCGGCATTCCTTCTTCAAGAGGATGTCACACCTGCATCTCCAGTGACCATTCGTAAGGACCCGCCAGCTCAGAGTGTGACACATGACGACCCTGTTGCAGTGACACCAATTGCGCCATCAACAACTACAACTCGTTCCGGTAGAACTGTGCGGTTTAATCCCCGCTACCTGTGAAAGTGTCAGTACCTGTGGTACTTGGGGGGGAATAATGTAGCGGTTAACTACAACCGAACTGTTATATAAACTTTGTACAGGAACTCTATTTTCTAATTTAATCTGAAATCTACAACTCAACTCTATGTTATGTTTTCTACAACTCAACTTTATGTTATGTATTTCTACAACTCAACTCTATGTTATGTTTTTCCTACAACTCAACCCTTTGTAACCAAGATACTTTTTGCCTGTAACCGTAATGATACTCACTCTGCCCTTCCCGCTTGCCTGATGTCGCTTGGAGCTTGGAGCTCTTGTCAACTTATTTTTGTGAATTAATATAATGTTTTAAGTTTAGTTTTGTCCTGATTTTATTTTATGTGCACCTACAGCAGCTAATCTATCTCTTCATCTACCAGCATTTCAAACAAAATTATGTGGCTATCTTACCTAGCCACTATAGAACCATAACCGGATTCGAATAAGAGAAAATAATTTTCGTGGACATGAAACCGATCGGAACCTAAAATTCCATTTGAAAAAAATACCTGAAATTTGAATCGACAAAAATATTCCACAGAACCATACCCGGACCTGAACAAGACAAAAAAATTTCCATGAACATGAACCCAATCCGAACCTAAAAAATGAACTAAATCTGAATCTGACAAAAATATTCCAGAGAAGCATATCCTTATTCGAACAATGCAGAATAATTTCCGTTGATGCGCAACCCAACCTGAACCTAAAAATTCCATTAAAAAGCCGAAATCTGAATTGAACGACATCTGAACCCGAAAAAAATATTCCAAAGAACCAAAACCCGATCCGAGCAAGACAAAATAATTTCCCTGGACATGAATCCAACCAGAACCTTAAAAATCAATTTAAAAAAAATACCTGAAATCTGAATCGAATCAAATCTGAATCCGACGAAAATAGTCCAAATAACTATAACCAGATACGAACAAGACAATATAATTTCCATGGATATAATCCCCATTCCAAACCAAAAAATTTGTAAAAAAAAAGAAAAAAAAATCCCGAAATTTGAACCAAACATAATCTGAACCTAACAAAAATATTTCAGTGAAGTATAACCTCATTGGAACTAGGTAAAATAATTTCCATATAAGTACAACCCGACCCGAACTTAAAAATCCCATTTGAAAGGAAAAAAAAACCCCACGAAATCTGAATTGAACCGAATCTAATCTGAACACAAATATTCCAAACAATCATAACCGTATCCGAAGAAGACAAAATAATTTCCATGAACATGAATCCAATCCGAGCCTAAAATTCGGATGTTCTACAAAACATAATGCGCTCCGTAGCGATGGAAAGTGAAACTAAGACTTAGCGCGAGATGGTTAAAATATTTCGTTTATAGTTAATGTTAAATTAGAACTTGGTTACGGTTAGATAACAGTTAGGTTGCAATTACGTTCCGGTGACCCTTTTGTTATTTTATTTTCCGGTTAGGTTACAGTTAGGTCATGGTTAAGTTACAGTTAGGTTAAGGTTAAGTTGCGGTTAGGTTGTGGTTAGATTATGGGTAGGTTATGATTAGGTGACGGCCAAGTTACATTTATGGTATATTTAACTTGCAGTTAGGTTACTGTTAAGATACAGCTAAGTTACAGACAAGTTATGATTCCGATACAATTAGGTTACGGTTAGGATTTTGTTCATAGAATGAACATTACGCATGTTTGATAAAAAATATACACCTATTTTTGTAAAATGGCTCTGAATTTATAATATTATATACTAACCTTTTAGCGAATCATCGAGAATCGATTTCATTCACGGTATAGTCAGATTTAAGAGTGATATTTAATTAGTTTGAAATTCAAAATATTTCACTTGGGATAACTATGTGAAAAAAGTATTTAGTTAAGTCACTTAACAGTAATTTTAAGGATAAATATCAACACGAAATCGTTGGACACATATTCCCTCCTGCGTTTCCCATTGCAGTCATTTTAGGTATTTTTGCAGCTAAATATTAGTTTTTTTAAAAAACGAATTTTTGACACAGTCAGGGGGCACGTATTTAATATAATGTACAATGTAAAAAATTTGACCCTTTTGCTGTATCATCACTCCCCCGCTTTTATGGAATATATCTCTTTTGACCTATGACAATGCTCCAAAATAGGCTGAAGTAATCATTTTCTATAAAAGCGGTGGAGTGACGATGCAGCAAAAGGGTCAAATTCTTAACAGTGTATTAACACATATTTTGAGTTGAAGATAAAATCATAAAAATTTCAAGTTCGTTTAACTTTATTATAACGGACCCGGGCAACGCCGGGCGGGTCAGCTAGTAAGAAATAAAGCATGAATATTTTCAGAACAATAAATAATTCATGGAGTTAACAATTGTAGATAGAATCATGATTAATTAAATAAATAAAATGTATTTTCTTTATTCCGACAAAATCATTTACGCTGATGTCACTTACGCATATTAAAAGAATTATATTGTGTTTTATTTATTTATTTATTTTTTCGTAAAGTGGCAACAAAAAAAATGTAAACAAATAAAATTAATTGTTAAATTCATTATGTAAAGAGTTATTTGAATTCGAAGATTGAAAATTAAACCAAATGAAACATATATATTATTATTTTGGTACATGTAGTACTATTTTTAAATAGTTTGCCGTTTAAAAACAATTTATAGAATGTATTAGTTCTATTATAAAAAATGCCAAGGAAACATATACTTACTGGATGAAAAGAATGCGAATATGATATTAGCTTTAAGGCAAGAGGTTAGATACCAGCGTAAAAAACGACGGCATAGATGTCATACACACACCATATCGGCACGATTTTTCCGACGCCAATTTGGCAAAAACCTGGTTTTCGAATACCAGTTACCATATATATATTTTAAAAAGGGAATAACAATAAATTTTAAAAAGTTTAATTAATACATGTGGAACAAGACAATTTATATAATTAAAAAAAGAAAATAAAAGTAAATAAACAATTTATTAATAAATAAACAATATCCCGGTTACCATGTCAAACAAAATAACTACACTTTGTTGCCAATTGAGTACTCCGGTGCATATATGACATTGGAGTCTGAAAAAAATAGCTCCAATGTAGTGCGTATATGACATCTGTGCCAAAAGGACGACATGACGAATCTCTTCTGATAGAGAATGCATGTGCTCGAAAAAATGCTTTAAATTTCGAAGATGCACAAAAAAATTTTAAATAAAATTTTTGTAAAATTTTTCATCATCGTTGGTTTGGCATTCACTCTGACGGATCTCAAAAGACTTGCCATAAATGTACAGTAAATAATGAACTAAATATTTTTTCTTTAGCTAATAATATGGATCCTGTCCACATCCCTAAATATTAAAGGGCTTAACTTTCGTCGAGGAGAAATTAATTGCCCAAGTTCGTCCAGTTATTACTGTTTATCGCATTAAAGGTGGTCAGCTTGAATACAGTGGGCAAATTATTAATTTTCATCAAGATATTACAGGATTTTGTACTTTATCACCTCATTCCATAGACACTATAACACAATACATTTTTGGGTACTACTTGATTATCCCGTCGACCAAAAATATAATGCCAAATTTCAGGATTAAATGCCAATAATGGATTATCATAAATGCCACATTGCATGACATTAAACATAATACACGTGATTGTTATGTCATCAAGTGATTTTTAATTCGGGTACTATTTGGTTATCCCGTCGACCAATTTCGTCAAATAATACAAATAGCCAAACTATTAGCACAATTGCACAAATTGACGCTTTAAAAAAAAAAAAAAAAAAAAAAAATTAAAAAAAAAAAAAAATAACGAAAAATCAAATAAATTAGTAAAACATTAATAAAAATCCACATAAAAAGTCGAATTAAGGTACTACTTGATTATCCCGTCAATCAATTTCGCCAAATTATACAAATTGCCAAACAATTAGCCAAATTAAACAAATTGACATAATTTTTATTTTAAATAACGAAAGAACAAATAAATTAATGAAACATTACTAAGAATACAAATAAAACTTCATAATAAAAATAAATTGATGGCATAACGAACACGTGATACGAGTTTAATGTTATGTGAATGTGATATTTTTTACCATCATCATTAGCATTTAATCTTTTAGTTTGGCCGTACCTATTTGGTCGACAGGATAATCAAGTAGTACCAAATAATATAAAAAAAAGGTTTTTTTCCAATAAATAACTAATGAAATAATGCTTCGCGAATCCAAACAAAGCATGGCTTTTGCTAGTATATATATATATATATATATATATATATATATATTTATATATGTATATTAAAATATACATTTTGTACAATCTGTGATGCAAAGAATATTTATTATTAAATTACAGGGCCACACAAAAGTATTCAACTACATTATGTTATACGGAAAAACATTGTCTGAGGCGTGTGTTAATTGTATTAAACTATTTCACATTTTATAAATATGATATACGTTGCTGAGATGTAATAAAAGTTTCTTCCTGTATATTTACAGGAACACAAACAAGATTTCAACCACTCTATGATATCTGAAGTACTGCCAACTATATAACAGCAAGATCTGAATATTTTTAAAACTTTGTTATCCTACGAATGCATCTTATTTGCTACGCTTCACGTACAGTTTCAAACTTGTTTTACTTAAGAATGTAACGGTTATTTTCGTTTATTTGAATCAACGCTACTCCCTCAAATTGAATCAGGTTCAGATTTACAAACAGGTTTAATTTAAAAGTTAATTATTAAACTTGATGGAATTTTTTCATAAAATGATTTATTTCAGGGTAGTCTGAAATTTTACACTTTATCAACTTGACAACCCCGATATTTATGACACAAAATTAAAATATTTGCAAACAAAAATAGTTAATTTTAATAATTTGTTAAATATAATTAAGAAGCGTGCCCTTCCTTTATAAATGGATGTATCTTTAATGATTTAAACTACCGATTAACTATTCGATTAACTAGAATGTTGAAATATACCAAATAATATTTGCGAATTTGAAATGAATATAAAATTAATTAAAACATTTTATTTAAAAATTCCGCAGACATCATGTCTTAGAATATTTTTAAATATTTTCTGTTCATTCTATCATTTTAAATTTCGATATTTTTGATTTATGAATAAATTGTTTCTAGATTATGGTTCATGATTGATGATTATGGTTCTGGATCGTTTTTCATGATCAGAAATATGTACTAACAAAAACACGTTGTTAAGTGAATAAGGAAATATATTGGAAAAAAAAAAAAACTTTAATACTATACTTGCAAAGCAACAAACGTGATCAACATTTGATTTTTCATGAGGCACAGTACTGATGTACCACGTTTCTTAGGAACCTGGACAGATCTGCGCATGGGCGAAAAGGACTAAGTCCATGTCGAAAATGGGGAAATCAGTACCATCCTGAGATGAGTTTGTTTATTAAACATCTTAGATATGTCAAATATTTTTGGTGAATACCTTTTTGCTTTGGTCATTCAATAATATGCTTTTAAATATTACTTTGTAGTTCTGTTATATCAAAATAGAGTTATAAAAAGTCAAATGTGAAAGGAAAAAGATGATTTAAATTTATGATTATTAAACTTAGCGTAGTAACTTTTCCTCTCGCAATATAGCGTATGTAATCTTTTTAGAATTAACGATTGCATGGCGTAATTTTAAAAATTGCTAAAGTGGCGATTTTTAAAAATTATTTCTTTACATTATTGTTTACTTCATCTATTTAAATTATTTGCATGCATTGGGTATGAATATGGCACAGATATACACGCAAATGGATAGAATGAATTTTTCCAACGCCAACTTGGCGAAATCCTTGTTTTCGAATACCAGTTGCACATACATTTTTCAATTATTTTCTATTATTTTAAAAAGCAAATAACAATAAATAAAAAAATGTTAAAATATATTAAATATTAAAAACCAAAAATTATAGAACAAAAAATATTTTACATTATTTGAAAAAAGAAAGTTAAAGCAAATAAACTATTTACGAATAAATAAACAAAAGTAGCAGGGTTACCATATCAGGCTAAATAATGCCATTTTGGTGCAAGTAATTGCATGTGCCCTGAATATTTAGTTTGTTAGAATTGGCGAATTCATCGCATAGCCGTCAAGATAGAAGCCAAGCAGTCGTTAAATCTGCGGGTTTGACATTAATATAATTGTAAAAAATAAAATAAAACAAGTATGGTTTTATTGAAATTCACAAAAATATAGCAAATATGTATATATATGTTTCGGAAAAACAAAATCCGTGAACTAATGGAAGATGCACGACCATTTAATTTAAAATAAAATTTCACAGAACAGAAAAAGAAAAATGTTGAACACGATCCCTTCTGCCAAAGAAGCTGTCCTCCCTACAAGCTGTATAGAATCGGCCTGGCATTCTGCCAAGCAGGGACACAGCAACTGTGGTCTTACAGTACTCTTGTGTCTCTTATGTCTTGCCCTCTTATTACTTACCCATCATATGTAGTATAGGGTAAGTCTTGCAATCGTTTTGAAAATCGAAAACTTTTTTTGACGGATTTACACGTTTTAGATAGTGGAGATTCCGAAAAACATATTTTTAGAAAAAAAAAAAATTTGCCGTCCGTCTGTCTGTCTGTCAGTAAACGCTCCATCTCCCGAACAAATTGAGATAGAGACTTGAAATTTTGTATGTAGTTAGTATGTAAGAATGGGACGAAGCCTATTTAATATCAGCAACCTCGATTATCCGGAACTATTTTTTTCGGACCCTCGAAAAATTCGTTCTGATGAAAGGTATATAAAAATTTTCGAATTTTTTTGTTTTAAGGAATGGACGTACAAGGCAATAAAATAACACACATTTTGCATATAGAACGAAGTCGATCGGATTATGAGTTGCCGAGATATTTGTAATCCTGTTTTCCACATTCTTCGATTTTTCAATACCCTGTATTTCATTCAAATTTCAATTCAGAGGTATATTTTAATTGGAAATGAGACGCTTAATCCGACACGGTTAATTGTTAGTTAATAGAATTATTATTTTTGGAGTTATAAGGATGTTTCTTTTACGCAGTTCGGTACTACTTGAATAGTTTGGCGTTTTATATAATTTGTCGAAATTGGTACATCAGCAGTTCTTTAATATAGCATTACTATGTATATTAACAATATTTAAATTTTGTTTATGAATTGCAATGCATTGTATGAATAGTTTTCACATGTTTTATTTTCATATACATATCCACGATAGATAAGTATTACGGTGGCCCCCAACGACTAGTTTACTTCGATCGTATTTGTTTAAACTTGTGTGTAGCCGGTTTAGCAAAATACTGCAGAATGGAGTAAAAGTACGCATCTTTCTTGTGGCAAAGATACACATAAGTTTAAGATGCAGCTTTTTGCTCTAATTTTTATAGTCGAAGAGCCGACAGCACAAAAACCTAAGATATTGAGCACAAGGAAAAAAACCTTTATTTTAAGGAAGAGTAGTGATAGGGGAATCTGCCGGAAGTGAAGTGGGACATAAGACAAAAATTAACACCACTAGCGGTTTAGTCGCAGGTTTATCATCGTGTTTGTCCGACAATCATAGGTGTGAAAGCATGAAGAAAACACTATGCTAAACATAACAAATCAACCACTGGTGCTATTAATTTTTTGCTTCACTTCGCTTCCGGCAGCACGGATCATAAGATTTCCTTATTTCTATTTTCCCATAAAATAAATGTTTTTTTTCTTCGTGTGAGATTTTGAGAAAGGATCGAGACAAAAAAGCGAATTTTTTCAAAAGGTCGCAGGAAAAATTCGAATTTCTTCAGAAGATTGCGGAAAAACGCGAATTTCGTTAAAAATCGCGAGTTTCGTACGATTTTTGCTGTCGGCTGCTCGACAATTAAGAGCTAGACAGGATTTTGAAAAGCGTGCATTTATCTCCAGGAACAATTAGACTCGAAAATAGAAGCACTAATCAATCCGATCTACAGCTTGCAAAAAATGCGATATTTGACAAAAAATCACGGGAAAAAAAAAAACGCGACTTCAGTTAAAAAATAGAGTAAAAAACATGCATTTCGTAAAAAGATCGCCGAGAAAACACGAATTTCATCAACGAATCACGAAAAAAAACGCGAATTTCGTCAAAGAATTGCGGAAGAAACATAAACTTCGTCAAAGAATCGCTGAAAACGCGCAAATTTCATCAAAGGATATCGGGAAAAAAAGCAAACGGAAGAAAGGTAGAATTCGAGAAAGGATCGAGATAAAAAAGCGAATTTTTTCAAAAGGTCGCAGGAAAAATTCGAATTTCTTAAGAAGATTGCGGAATAACGCGAATTTCTTTCGTCAAAGGATCGCAAAAAATACGAATTTTGACAAAGGATCGAAAAAAACCCTGCGATAATTTCATCAAAGAATTGCCAAAAAAAAACGTGAATCTCGTCAAAGGTTCGCGACATAGAATCGATAAAAAAATTCGAATTTCGTCAAAGAACCGCAGAAAAAACATGAATTTCGTTAAAGAACTGGAGAAAACACGCGAATTTCGCAGAAAAAAACGTGAATTTCTACAAACGATCGCAAAATACTTAAATTTCGTAAAAAAGTCGCAAAAAAAAAAAAAAAAAAAAAAAAAAAAAAAACACAATTTCCAGACTGTCGAACAAAAGGACAAAATCGTAATTTTTTTCCTCTGCAATTTATTTTAAATGGTAATAAAAGAGGGATTTTCTATCATAGTATAAATTTTTTGTTATATATATGCTTATAAGCCTTGAAAGTATCAATCATAACTTAATTTCTTAAAACAGGATTATATTTGTAGAATTATATTAATTTAAATAAAGCTTCAACTGCAGTGAAACCAACAGCCTAGTGAACGGATATATCCAGTCGCGGCAGTGGGAAGATTAAATATCTGTGTCTAAAATCTATTTTTAATCTGAAATAATATACTCAAGTAATTTTTGAAAAATTATGTTTAACCCGAATCCAACTTTCAGGAATCTATATTCAACCCATCGACTCAGTGGCGCAGCCAGAGGGGGGGTTTTGGGGTTAAAACCCCTCCCAGAGGTAAGAAAGATCATTATAATTGCCGCTTATATGAATCAAAGCTAAACTCAATATTTAAACCTTTTTACGTATTTCAGAATCCACCGCTTTGTTGAATCAGATTCCATTCAACAAAGTGATTCAATTGAATAGCGAAAATTCTACTTAAAACTGTAAAAGGGCATATTATATGCATTAGTTAAGTGAAAATTGGTTATTTGAACTAAGTCAGTTTTCTGAGACATCTTATGCTAAAAGAATGGTGATATCCAACCACACAGATGCTTTTTAACTTTAAGTATTATTACTAGCAGGGGAGACCGAGCTTAGCTCGGTCAAAATTAACTTTGTGTTCAACTCGATATAGTATTTTCACTGTATCATTAACTCTGTATTATTACTGTAAAACATGTTTATAATAGTATTATTTAGAAAAACAATCAATAAGAAAACTATGTTTTTATGCGCATATTTATAAATTTTATTTTATTTTAAATTTTACAACGAAAGGACATCGATCTAAATCACTTTTTTAGCTCGACTCTGATTAGTTTAACCATGCATCTCGAATCCTCTTAAGAATGTATAAAAAAATTCTTTACATTCTGAAAGACAATATATTTTGCTAGATATAGCCAAATTTGGAGGCATTCTTTCATTTGGCTCCAAATACGTGTTTTGGTTTTCGTAATTTTTATAGTCGATTTTTTGGCCATATGTCGCCAATATTTTGTCAAATATCACCAAGTTATTGGCTTTTGCCATATTTTCGTGACCCTGACCCGTATTACCCAAAATGAGCCACTAATCAAATTTGATCAAGCATGTGACATAGCTCAATCGTCTTCAGGTAATCAAAAACAGTAGAATATAAAATTGAATCGAAATCGTTGAAGCCATTTTTTAGGTAAAATTAGCTTGGCAGCATTCAGCAATGAAGCGAAATGACCCACTAATATAATTTTGTTTAACATGCGACTCAGCCCAATAGTCTTCTCGTGACAAAAAACGTTTTGTTTCAAAATTTAGGTAAAATTGATTGAGTCGTTATTGTATATAATTAGAATGACCCTAGCTCATTAAGACCCAAAATGACCCACTAATAGAATTTTCGCGAGCATGTGTCCAAGCCAAATGGTTTTCTCTTGCTCAAAAACGATATAATACAAAGTATAGTCAAAATGGTGAGTACCATTTTCTATATAAAATTAGCATGACCCATCATGACCAACAAATGACCCTTATAATCGAAATCTCTTAAACGTGTGGCCTAGCTCTTTAGTTTTAGCATGCCGAAAAACATTAGATACAAAATTTAGATAAAATCGATTGAGCTGTTTTTTAGATATAGTTGGTTTGACCCTGACCCCTTATAATCCAAAATGACCCATTGATCAAATTTTCACAAAAATCTGTCCTAACCCAATGATTTTCTTGTGACCGAAAACGATAAAATACAAAATTTAATCAAAATTGCGCGAAATGTTGTCAAGATAAAATTAGAATGACCCAAAAGTAGCCCACCAATCGAAATTTCTCTAACATGTGACCTACCCCAATGATTTTCTCATGCCAAAAATATGTTGTATACAAAATTTCGTTAAAATCGACCCACCCATTCTTTAGATATAGCTTGACCTTGACCCATTAAGACCCACAAATGACCCTTATAATCGAAAGCTCTCGAATATGTGACTTAGTCCATTAGTTTTCTCATTTCTAAAAATTGTTACATACAGAATTTCGTTAAAATTGATCCTGCCGTTCTTTAATTATACATAGCGTGACCCAGACCCTTTATGATCCAAAATGACCCATTAATCGAAATTTTTCGAACATGTAACCTAGTCCAATGATTTTATCGTGCCAAAAAAATGTTGCATACAAAATTTCATTAAAATCGATCCACCTGTTCTTTAGATATAGTTTGACCATGACCCATTATGACCCATCATGACCCACAAATGACCCTCATAGTCGAAATCTGATTGGGAACATGTGATTTAGCCCATTAGTTTTCTCATGTGATTTAGGGGAATGGAAACATGTGATTTAGCCCATTAGTTTTCTCATGTCAAAAAACTGTCACATACAAAATTTCGTTATAATCCATATCCATCACGCCGTTCTTTAAATATAAATAGCTTGACCCAGACTCTTAATGACCCAAAATGACCCATTAATCGAAAATTTTCGAACATGTAACTTAGTCCAATGATTTTATCGTGCCAAAAAAATTTTGTATACAAAATTTCGTTAAAATCGATCCACCTGCTCTTTAGATATAGGTTGACCATGACCCATTATGACCCATCATGACCCACAAATGACCCTCATAGTCGAAATCTCTCAAACATGTGATTTAGCCCATTAGTTTTCTCATGTCAAAAAACTGTCACATACAAAATTTCGTTATAATCCATCACGCCATTCTTTAAATATAAATAGCTTGACCCGGAATCTTAATGACCCAAAATGACCCATTAATCGAAATTTTTCGAACATGTAACCTAGTCCAATGATTTTATCGTGCCAAAAAAATGTTGCATACAAAATTTCGTTAAAATCGATCCACCTGTTCTTTAGATATAGGTTGACCATGACCCATTATGACCCACAAATGACCCTCATAGTCGAAATCTCTCAAACATGTGATTTAGCCCATTAGTTTTCTCATGTCAAAAAACTGTTACATACAAAATTTCGTTATAATCCATCACGCCGTTCTTTAAATATAAATAGCTTGACCCAGACTCTTAATGACCCAATATGACCCATTGAAATTTTTTCTCGAACATGTAACCTAGCCCAATGTTTTTCTCGTGCCCGAAAACCATAGAATGCAATTTTTAGTCAAAATTGCGTGAGAAAATCGCTAGATAAAAATAGCATGACCCACAATGACCCCAAGAATGACCCACTTACCGAATTTTCTCGAACATGTTACCTAACCCAATGGTCTTCTTGTAATCCAAAACGATACAATATAAAATTTGGTCAAAATCGTTAGAGCCGTTTTTTAGATAAAAATGGCTTGACCCATAATGACCCAAAAATGACCCACTAATCGAAATTTTTCGAACGTGTGACCCAGCCCAATAGTTTTCTCGTGCCAAAAAACGATTGGGTACAAAATTTCCTTAAAATCAATTCAGCCGTTCTGTAGATATAAATAGCTTGATCCTGACCCATTGTGACCCAAAATGACCCAGTAATCGAATTTTCCCGAACATGGGACCTAGCCCAATGGTCTTCTCGTGCCCGAAAATGGTAAAATCCAAATTTTTGCGAAAATCGTTAGAGCCGTTTTTGAGATAAAATTTACCCACACACACACACACACACACACACACACACACACACAATTTTTGCTCGCATTATAGTATAAGATATGAACCGTTTCTTAACTGCCCTTCCGTCTTTATTCCATGTTTGAAACAATAATACACTATCAAATTATGCAGAAAAACATAATTTTTGTCGATCTCAGTCAATTTGAAATGCCTTGTTTTTATGTTTTCTCTCGAACATATCAAGCTTTTTGCTTATTCAGGTAAAAATATTTGTAAAAATTAAAATTAAAAAATAATACAATAATGATATTAAAAGCGGTTTCTGATTGCGAGTGAACAAATTATCGCAGTCAGTGTTTCTTTCGATATATTTGCTCCGTAGGGGGGAGGGAGTACACAAATTTAAAAAAACATAATATTCCATTATGTGGTAAATGTAGAATTGAGTAATGGTGCTTGTGCTCTCGGGGATGCTTTCATAGCCGTCCCTCGTAGGAAAGAAGTATTGATTGTATTTTAATTTCATTGAGTTATACAGGGTGCTTCGGGTATTTGAGAACAAATCAGCATTTGCTTTTAAACAGAAACATACACTAAAGGTAGAGCATTTCTTTAACGAACTGTACAAATGACCACATGCACACTGGATGACATCATTCGTTAAAACTGCTTCCAACCTTAATAACCGAATCTGCAGGCTGTGAAAACTGACCACTTTTATGTTTTCTAACTCTATTGTAAACTATATTGTAAACTCTGTTTAAATGAAACATGACCACTGTGGAAAAAAATGCATTATAATTGGATTTATTAAAAATACTGATTCTATTAACCGGTGATTCAAATAACCGGCAAGCACCTTTATCAGAAACTCAACCCCCCCTCCCCCCCCCCCCCCCCTAGAACCGAATTCTGGCTGCGCCACTGCATCGACTCAAACCTAAAATAAAGTTTACTCGACCTTCAACAAAAGTAATTATTGCCAGGAGAGTATTTCCACTTTCCCCCTAAATTCTCAGAAATTAGGACTTGCCAATTTAAAGCTAACCTACATTTCTTTTGTAATAAACGAAATGGATTTACGGTTTCCATTCCAAACTTCGGATATTGTTTAAAACTTGATTGCATAATATCTTGTTCAATCATCGAAAATATCAGGGAGTTTAGCTTTGATTATAATTCCATTAAGGATTTAATAAAACAATTTTGCTCAGAAATAGATATTGATAATGTCATATCTGAATATATTGTTCAGGCTAATAGTTAAAGATGGAGGCATGTCAGATATTGCAAAGTTTCCTTACAATTTTTTAACCCTTTCCGGCATACTGTGCCCAGTACGGGATATCTAATTTTAATTCCAAACTTGCAAACGGCACCAATAATATTTTAATAAAATTTTGTTAAATTAAGGGGTTCTTAATTTCTCAAAAAGCTATTTCTAAATTCCCCGGTGTCAGTCGATAAATAATTTCTCATTGTACTAACAGAATTTGCCCATGCTGGAAAGGGTTAAGAGAGCATAATCATGTTTCCTGTAATTTTTAAAATTATAAACGTTCTGCTTGTCACAAGTTTATCCTTGTAAAAGAGGATTCACCCCCCCCCCCTTCTAAAAAAAAAATCTAAATTCAGAAATTTATTTAACAACCCTATAAGAGCCATTATTTTGAAATTCAGATAAAAAATGTTTTGATAGTTGTATTTTTTGATTTGCTTGATTTTTTTTATATGTTGAAGTAGATCATATTTGATGAATAATCTGCAATTTTGAATCCCTGAAAAAATTTCCTCTTTTCTATAAAAAATATCAAAGTCCAAGGTTGTGAATGCCATTTTTCGTGAAAAGTGAAATGCTGGTATATTTAGAGCACTATATCTCTCGCAAGCAACAGCATCACAAAATTCTTTCGGCATAAACTGTTAGTATAACCATACCTAATTATTAAAATTTATTTGTTTCCATGGGGCATTGTTACTTTACATTGTTATGTTGCCACAAAGTACAGTCAAAATGACGTTTTTGTCCATTTTTGCACTTAATATCTTATTTAAGCAATAGTACCCCAAACTTTTTTTTATAGAATATGAAAGTGTAATACTAGGACCAAAGTAGGATAGCTACTAGGAAGCAAAATAATGTACTATTGTACGGAGATATTGTTGCTGTTAGCAGATATAACCTGTTAAATATTCAAAATTTTCAAAATCTGCAACATTTAAAGTAATGTTATTTCAAATAAGCACAACAGTAAAATAAAACAAAATATGTCACGTCGTAGGTAAATATACGTACAAAAACATGGAAAAGAAAAAGAAGTGGGGCCTTGTGATATTTTTATTTTAAAAAATGACAACATTTTCAAATAAACAATGTTGATGATAATATTTCTTCCCTATCAGAAAATGAAAAATTCTTTTTCTTGTTCCTCTTGCTGTGTTTTTTCCCTATGAGAAAATGAAATATCCCTTTTTTGTTTCTCCTTCCGAAAGAGAATGAGGATGTTTCATTTTCTCTTAGGGGAAAAATGTGATAATGGACATTGCTTTTCTTCTAAATTTTGTCATTTTTTTTTAAATAAAAATATCACGAGGCCCCACTTCTTTTTCTTTTCCATGTTTTTGTACATATATTCACCTACTGCGTGACATATTTTGTTTTATTTTACTGCTGCACTTATTTGAAATAACATTACTTTAAAAGTTGCAGATTTTGAATATTTAACAGGTTATATCTGCTAACAGCAAGAATATCTGGGTACAGTACTATATTATTTTGCTTGTCCTAGCAGTACACCTTCATATTCTATAAGAAAAAGTTTGGGGTACTATTGCTTAAATAAGATATTAAGTGCGGAAAATGGACAAAAACGTCATTTTGACTGTACTTTGTGGCAACATAACAATGTAAATTAACAATGCCCCATGGAAACAAATCAATTTTAATAAATAAGTATGGTTATACTAACACCCACACAACACATACGTTCAGATTACATCCAGTTTTCCTCTGTTAATTCCAAAATACGTCTATAGATGTATTTTGGACCTAGCCAGTGAGTTTAAATACGTCCAGAATTTGTTGAATGTTTGACATAGACGTATCTACCAAATATCTACAAAATAAGAACGTCAGTTCAAAAACGTTAATTGTATGAAAATTCGACTAATCCAATTTTGGCTAATTCCGAAACTAAATCTGAACTTATTTGTCCCATTTCTTGACATAAAGTAGATGAAAACGGAACCAATCCAATTTTTGTCATTTTTGGAACAAAATCTTAACGTCCTCGTCTGCATTTTCTATATTTGGAACGTAATTTGGAGGAAAACGGAACGTCATTTGTGTAAGTACCTTCACAAAATCTGGACGAAAATTTAACCTAACAACCGCCATTTTAAACTAGCGGTATTTGTAAAATTCTAAGTGCTTATTTATATTGCATCTCTATTTTGATTTAAAAAATATAATGCAACCAGAATGCGCCTTTATTTACATTTTTTAATTAATAAAATCACTTCGATCTGGATGTATATTAAGCTTGTGCTGTGAAGTTTTCTACAGCTAGGCCTAACAGACTTAAACCTAATTTTTACATAGTCGCTCGCAATTTTCAGGACCTGAAGGATTATTTTTTTTTTTATAAATTAATTATGTAAAATATTAATTATTTTCATCATCGATTAGAAGCGATGCAGCGGAGTACTATGCTCCACATCTGTTAATCCATCAACCGTGTGGGTGGTTTGTTTTGATCGAGGTTTTGATTGTTTTTATGATGGAAATTAGTGAAAATAGGTAAGTACATTTAAGATTTTGTTTTCTACATTTACCGTATTTTATGTATGCTTTACATAAAATATTTCTGTAATGATTTTTTATTTTGTTATTGATTTTATTTATCAATTTTTGATAGGTCGACACTGCATTTGATTATGTAAATAAGAAAGTTTGCAATGATTTTTCTTGATCATGTTTCAGTTTTATAGACAGCAAACAAACGATTATTAGGTGGAAATAAATTTTAAATTAATTTTGGTGCAAGTGCAAATAAAAATAAAACTATTTGTAAATTATTTTATTACTTGTTGCTAGTAACGCAATTTCTTTAAGAAACTTGATTGCAATTTTTTATTTTATCTGATTTATCTTTATACAATATCCACCTCTTATTTGGACCTCATATTTTTTTTACATTTTAAAAATTACTAATGTTTACTCTAATAAAAATTCTTTATCCAAATGTTATTCATCATACTAACTATTATGTAAACTAATTTACTTAACACTAATAATTTTAAAAGAAAATCTCAATTTTTTTTGCTAAACAAACAAGAATTATTATATTATTGTGTGCATGTCCTGTTTTTTAAACTATAAATGCAATAATAATTCATACGATTTTTGCAAATTATATATACACAAACACAGATATATGTATGTATATATAATTAGTGTTTACTTTAGAATGAAGGGAACGCTGCTAGCTACTAATTAAGGCATTAAATAAAGCAGTAAACAGACGCTAGTTCAGTAAAAAAGTCTTTATTTCGAGGGGTAAGGAGATGTGTTATTGTGCTAAGTTACCAAAAAAAATATATATATATGTATATACATCAATGTGATTACCTATGATTTTTGTTAAGAAAACAGGAAAGTATGTTTGTGTGCTAGTCAGGTCCAACAAAAATCATGAATGTTGTCAATCAGGTGCAGGAAAATCACAAATTCTGTTGATCAGGCATGGAGAATTTCATCGATCAGATACCAAAAAATCATAAATTTCTTTAATTTGTCACTTGAAAAAATTGCGAGTTTTGTTTATTTGGTTCTGAAAAATCACAATTTTCATTAGTAAGGACACAAAAAATTCATTAATTTTGTCGATTAATATTGAAAAAACTCAGTTTGTTGAATGATTATGAAAAACAGCATATTTCATCGCAAATTTCATCAGTTTGCCTTAGCAAGAAATTGCGAATTTTGTTGTTCAGTCATGGAAAAATTGCAAACATTGATCGGATGTGAAGAAATCGCTAATTTATTTGATTGAGCATCATAAAACATGGTTTTTGTTGATTGGGCAATGAAAAATTGTAATTTTTATCGATCAGGCTGAAAAAAAATCATGAATTTCATTGACTCAACATGTAAAAATTGCAAATTTCATCAGTCGGCTGACAAAAAATCACAAACTTTATCAATCAGGTGCAGAAAAATTACAAATTACAGGCATAGAAAAATCACAAACATTGATCAGACATAGAAAAATTGCAAATTTTGTTGATTGAGCAAGAAAAAAACATAAGTCTTGTTGATTGGACACTGAAAAATCTCGATTTCTGTCAACCAAGCTAATAAAAATCATGAATTTCGTTGATTTGGCATGAAAAAATTGCAAATTTCATTACTCGGACACTAAAACATTATGAATTTTGTCAATCAACTGCAGAAAAATCACAAGTTTTATCAATCAGATGCAAAAGAATCACGATTTTCATGGATCAGGCAAAGAAAAATTGCAAATTTCGTTGATTGGCTTCAGGAAACTTGCAAATTTTTGTACGTCATTTTCATGTAGTCCTTGAAAACTTGGACACTTTTATAAAAGACCCTTCTTTTAATAAAGTTGGGCACACCTAACACAATACCATATTTAATGTCATATGTTAGTGCTTGAATTTCATGGCGGGATTTGTGCCCAAAATTTTGAAATCCCGTCCAAAAGAGTAAATACAAGGAGTAAGTGTAAATTTTATATTTTCGTGCGGCTGATTGACACATTTTGAGAGTTTTTTACAGCGAAAGATTATTGAATTTCATGATTTTTTCCACAAATGATTGACAAATTTTGCAAATTGTTTTCCTGCAATCGATTGACAAGTTTCGTTCTATTCTTCCTGGTGAGAAAAAGGTGATTCTGTTCTAAATTTTCAAAAAAAAAAAAAAAAAAAAGCACATTTAAGTTAAAAAATTAAAAAAAATCAGTTATCATACCAGAAATTCGGACATAGAAGTATCACGAATTTTGAGAGATGGTGTCAAAAAAAGCATTTTCGCCAATCGTTCCCAGAAAATGGCCAGTTTCATCAAAAATTCTGGGGGGGGGGGGGGGGGGGGAATTTTATCAAAGGAATGTGAAAAAGCACAAATTTGGTCGAAGGATCCAGAATAAAACACAAACTTCTTTAAGTTATCATAGGAAAAACGCTTAATTTGTCAAAGGATCGCTTTAGGGCTGATTCTGAAGGAGAAAAAAAAAATCTAAAATTCACAGGTATTTTCTGAAAGGTTTCAGCATAGTGTGTGTGTGCAGGGAAATCCAGTTTAGACACTGTGTTTTTTCTGCGACCCTTCGGTGTAGACTTTAGAAAATCTTTTGTCAATTTGTAGATTTTTTGAAAATTTTTTTATTTTTTTCGTGTTTTTTTTTTTGACAAAATTTTGCAATTTTTCATGATTTTTTACAAAATTTGCATTTTTTTGTGATTGTTTGCATTTTTTCCTGATTAGTTAAAGATTTTTGCATTTTTTTCTCGATCCTTTACAAAATTTTTTATTTATATTTTTTTTTCACTATTCTTTGATGGAATTTGTGTATTTTCCTCGATTTTCTGGCGAATTTGCATTTTTTCACAATCTTCTGACCCAATTTGCGTTATTTTTTCACTATTTTATGACAAAATTTTTTCAAAGTTTTTCCAGTGATCCTCTGACGAAATTCGTGATTTACGAAAAAGATTTTTTTCAACAACTATTTGTGTAAAATTTGCATTTTTTTTTTTTTTTTTTTTTTTTTTTTTTTGTCTAAATATTTAGATTAACAGATTCTTTGTTAAAACTGTTGTTAGCTTTCGTTTTTTCAAAAACTAAAACAAAATCATTTCACCTTTTTCATTCACGTATCACTTTTTCATTTACGTAACAGATTTTTTTTTTCTGAAAATTTTAAATTTTGGGTTTTTATAAAATTTGTTTTTTTTTAATGTACTAATTAAAGAAATACACAAATGACAAAATACCACTAAATCATTTTTTATCAACAACTCAAAATAACCATGGAAAATGTGTTTTTTATTTTTAAAAACTCAAGATTTTATATAGTCTATTTATTTTTCAAAGGGATAAATTCCCTTCCTGTGCTAATTACTTTTGTTTCAGGTCTAATAAACTCTGTTTTTGTTCAAGTAGATTTTAGGTTGAATATAGATTGCTGCAAGTTGGGTTCGGGTTAATCTAATTTTTTAAAAGTTAGTTGAGTATATATTATTTCCAGTTAAAAATTATACCTGATAACAATAAACAGATATGTTTGTGTGTGTGTTGTTTTCCAGACGGCTGCATTTTCTGATGAAATTGACATCTTTTTTTGTAATTCAGTGATGAAATTTGCATTTTTTAGCAGCCTTTTGACTAGATTTGCATTTATTCTGCAGCCTTCTGACAAAATTCACATCTTTTTTTGCGATTCTTCAATGAAATTTGCATTTTTTAGCAGCTTTTTGACTAAATTAATGTTTATTAACGACACTTTGACGAAATCGTGTTTTTTTCTGCATTGCATTGTTGAAATTTGCATGCTTTACACGACTCTGTGACAATTTGCATTTATTATGCGTTCCTTTGACGAATTTTGCATCCATTAAGCGATCCAAAGGCGATTCGGTTCTGTATTTTTCAATATCATAGGTTTTCGGCTCAAAAAAAAAAGTCATAAATCTGGAAATTTAGAAAAAAACATACCACGAATTTCGACAATTGTCGACCCCCCCCCCCTCCCAAAAAAAAAAAAAAAAAAAAATCAATTTTGCAAATCGTTCACAGAAAAATTGTAAATATCATAAGAGGTTTGAGGGGAAAACATGAATTTTGTTAGATAATTGTGAAAAATCTCAAATTTCGTCTGAAGATCGTGAAAAAAAACCATGAAATTTGTGAAACAGTATTGAAAGAAAAACACAAATTTTGGGTAGGGATCACAGAAAAAACAAAAATATCTTCAAAAAACCTGTGGGAAAAATTCACAAAAAACCCCGCAAATTTCAGCAAAAAATCCACGAATTTTGTCTAAAAAATCTACAGACATGCTACTTTTCCACGAAAACGTGGAATTCCGCTTTTTCGGCGATGAACTTTATTATCCCTGGGATCAATGCAAATATACATTAAAATTGGATGACATTTATATGTAGGGGGGGGGGGGGTAACGATGTGTTACAACAAAAACGCGAGTCAAAGGGCACTAAATTAAGAAAATTTCTTCAAAGGATTGCAAAAAAAAAAAAAGGCAAATTTCTTCAAAGGATCGAAAAAAAAAACTAAAATCTTCAAACAATTGCGGAAAAAATACTATTTTCTTCAAAGGATCGCAAGAAAAAACGCGATTTTTGTTAAATGATCACAAACAAGACGCGATTTTCGTCAAAAAATTGCTCTGAAAACATGACTTTGGTGAACAGGTTGCGGAAAAATACTCTAATATTGTCAAATAATCGTGATAAATAATTGTATTTTATTGAAAGATCGCTGAAAATGCTGCAATTTTGTAGAAAGATCACAGAAAATACCCAAATTTTGATGAAAGATCACGGAAATTACGGAAATTTTAACGAAAGATCGTAGAAAATACACATATGTCGACAGAAGATCGTGGAAACCACACAAATTTTGACGAAAGATCACGAAAAATACGCAAATTTTGAAGAAAGATCGTGGAAAATATGCACATTTTTACAAAAAATCGCAGGAAATATGCATATTTTGACGAAAGATCGCAGAAAATATGCAAATTTCGACGTAAGATCACGAAAAATACGCATATGTTGACGAAAGATCGCGGAAAATGATAAAATTTTGACGAAAGATCATGGAAAATATGCAAATTTTGACATAAGATCGCAGAAAATACGCAAATTTTGACGAAAGATCGCAGAAAATACACACATTTTTACGAAATGCTGCTGCCAGGCACTGTGCCTTACCAGTTTGGTGTAGGTCAACACTATTTGCTATAGATTTTATTAAATAGCTTATATATGTTTTTTTATATTGCAATCTACATGAAACATTGGTTGTAGAATGCCCATTTATTGAGTGCTAATTTGTTTTGTAAACGAGGCAATCAATCAATGCTTGTTTCTGAATCAGAGAAGATAAAATAGTGAATAAAACAACTTAATTTAATATTATTTATTTATTTTGTAGATACATGAGTTAAAGTATTCCTAAGCATTTTAAAATTGCTTTAGAATAAGGTTACTGGATCCACCATATATATAATTTTTTTTCTTTTCATTTTCAACTAATAGTTACAAGCTCCCTGGTAAATATACTGTCTTGTGGATGAAGATCTTAGATGAGTATAGATTTGTTGAAATGATCTGAAAAAATGATTACCACCCCTCCATAGAAAAATCGTGGTTTAAGAGCAGTATAAATCATGGATTCTAATTTTTCAAAAAGGATCTGACTTTGAATAAGGTAAACTTTTCATTAAAATCTATAAATGATACAAAATAAAATTTTGTCTTATATATGTCTGTTTGATTTTGCAATTATGAGTTTGAATAATAATAATAATATGACAGTAGATAATATGGTACTTTTATGTTATACCGGTGCTAATTATATTAACAGTGTATTTTTTTGATGAACGCATTTTAAGTTATTCAAGTTTTACTCATTATTATCAAATTACTATGTATTGTTCTTTTATTTTCAGAAATATTTTTAACATTTAATAACTTTTTAGAAATGCTTATTATAAAGTATAATTCTAATTTATTTATTATTATTAAATACTTTTTAGTTAAAAGATATTTTATGATTAATCATATATTTAAGTATTATTTTTGAATTTTCAAAAATTGAAATAAAATTAAGCATTTTTTAAAACTATTTTTCAAGTATGTCTGCATAATTAAGACTGAAAAATAGCATGCACAAGTTGTTTTGAAAGTTTTATTTGATTATTTTTATTTGTGAATCAATCAGCTTTTGTAAAAACCCTTATTTTGTTTAAGAATGTGTTAAAAATCATTTAGAAACAAACCTATTATTACTATTATTATTTTTTTTAACAAATTTATTCTTCACTTGAGTAAAATGTTTCATATGTTGCTATATCATAGCTGCCAACATCTTCCACTTTTTTTGAACGGAAAAATTTTATAGAAAATTTTTTATGATTAGAAATCGCCATAATCTGTCGATTAAATAAGACGAAAATTTCTATTACATTTTTCCGGACTGGAAAATCAGAAGAGTTGGTACCTATGCTATAGTAGAGGCACATAAGTGTTTTGTAATTATATTACAGTATGGAACCATTTATCCATAAACCAGTTATCCGGAATGATACTTCTAATAGACTGATGTTAGAATCTTTTTAGAAAAAAGTGACATACACAATCAGTTTGACATATACATTGCTTGAAACAATTGTATAGTTTGATAACAGCCTCTAGTATTTGAAATAGAAGCATATAATCATACTATAGATTAATAAATAATATTATAGTATTATAGATGTTTTCATGCTTATGCAGAGAAAACAGAAAAATTTTGTTTCCAAGGAGTTCCCATAAGTTATCTTCTTTCAAACTTTAACAATTGATCTTACTTGCATCAGATTCTTGGTTCAAGTAATCTCATAATCAATTTAAAATTAGAAGTAATACGACAACTACATATGTTTCACAAAACTTATCAAATCGATGCTGCTTTGATGCCCAACCAGTTAACTGGAAAAACCAGTTATCCGGAATACATCTGACCCCAACCATTCCGTATAAATGGTTCTGTACTGTATGTAATCTTTTTAAACCTGAAAAGTGGCTAAAATATACATTTTATATATTTAAAAAGTCATTTTTATGCTAAAATATCAGAGGAAATACTCCAATTCTTTGCATCAATATATGTAATAACAAGTTATTTCATGCATGTGTATTTCAAAAGGTTACATGGAAAAATGATTTTTTAAATAATTTTTTAAAGAGCACTTCGCAAAATCCTTCGGCCCAGAACATGAAATCAAATTTCCCCGCTCCGTCCTCAGATGCACGTTCTGTCGGGAACGGGTTAAAACACCATCAATTAGAAGATTGTAGCTTTAAAAGCATACATTTGGCTTGTTGATTCCTTTCAAGTTATGCCTTAGAAGTGCATTGCCATAATGGACCAGATGTTTTACAGAAAGACCCCTTTTTGAAAATCTATACTAATAAAATAACAAATCGCTTTGTGTGTGTGTGGCTGCGATGACTAGCAAAAATTACGGCACGTACGAGGCTCAAATTTTTTGTGAAGATTGTTCAAACACTCTGCTAATGTACCTGACCATCAGAATTTTAAAATTCTAATAATTGAGAAATGAATTAAAATTCCTAAATTAGAAGAATGGAAAAGTACTCCTAATTTAATAGAAAAATAGATTTTTATCAAACCTCAGAATATTTCTTCGAAAGCTGGAAGAGAGGGAAAATAGTTAATGTAAATGGAGGGCTAACATGACAATAAATGTACTCTTTTTTTAATAGAGGGTTGTGTTTTAAAATCTACTGAGCCTAAAAACTCAAAAATTAGACAGCTAGATCAGAAAAAATTCACCTTTCAGAAATTCTAAAAATTATTTTCCTACTCCTGTAAATAGTTGAAAAATTCATTAAAAATCTATTTATAAAATCTCATTTTATTTCCGTTTAAAGAAACAGATTTTTAAAAAATCTAATATAACAAGAGCAGTTGTTCATCGATGACAACTGGGTGCTGGTGGATACTCGCATTTATAGATGACTTGTAATTTTTTTCAAAAATTAAATTCATAAATTTAATATTTATATATCCAGATGACAAATTTTTTACTGATTTCAGATATGTAAATTTTTCACCGTCACTCAGTTACAACCTTGGATATTAATTTTTAATCTGTTACTTGGAGGACTTGCTCCATTTAAAAGCGAGTTTTTTGAAACCATAAACAATTTTTATGTAAGGATTCTTTGGCACCGTGTCAAATTTTTAAAAATACATTATTTGGATATTTTAAAGCTATGCATTGAGTAACATCTTTAAACGCTGTTTAATAATATCTAAATTTATAAAAATCCAATTTTTTTTCTTTTTTTTAATCAAAAAACTTTTTTTTTAAAAGGAAAAGAAATGTGGAAACGCTAATTAAAATTCAAAAAAAAAGAAAAAAAGATCAAATAAATTATAATTTATAACACATAGTATGTATTTTAAAGAGTAATGAGCATCAAATAAGGGGCGGGGGATCTTTTAGGGGCAGCGATCAAATACTTAAAATTGTACTGTTTTCTATAATCTCAAATGTGGACTTTTCACTAAGCTCTGGGATAAATGTTACTTATTTAATATAAAATGTTCAGATAGTTTATAACATATAATATAGATTTTAAAGAGTAGGGGACTTGAAATTATGGGTAGGGACAGGCAATAATTATTTTAGGAAGGGCGTGATCAAATATTTAAATCTGTACCGTTTTAGATGCAGATTTTTCAGAACCCTGGGATAAATAATACTTATTTAATACAAAATTTTAAAAGTGTACCTACCCCTATTTTCAAATAATGATTTCATCAAATATCTTCAGAAACAATTTTGTTAAGAAAAAAGTTTGCACCATGGTGGTGGAATATGAAACTAAAAGATTCTAGTCTCCCCACCCCTTTTTTTTGTGTGTGTATGCAGCACTTCTGCTAAACAGTACCATAGGCAGCGAGAATTCAGTTAGAGATTGGATCTTTTAATGAGAATTTGCAGTGTCAATTTCAGTTCATTTAAGAATATCATTACGGGCCCGGGCAATGTCAGGCGGCTCAGCTAGTATTTGAATAAACAATTTCATATTACTTGAGAGGTGTAAAAAAAAAAAATCAAAACATTGACATGAGTCCTATTCTAATAAAAACCATCATAATAAAAATAAAAACACAAATCTTTTCACAGTCAATACAAACAGCATGCAACAATGAGATGTAAACAAAAAACCATGCACTTTTGAAGAAAGAAAAAAGGTGACTTAAATTATTACATAGGCATGAATAGGAGAAAACTTGGAATTACAAAAGGTGAACATTAATCTGATTTTAAATTTGGTCATACTAACACTGCTTTATCTGCACTATATTTAGATGGGGAGATAAAAACTCTGTTTAATGTAAGCAAATTATGTTTTGTATCAAATTGTTGTTGTAAATCTATTATAAGGAAGTCCATTAAAATTTAACTGTGTAAAAATTTTGTTAGCAATGATAGTTTTTCTTTTATTACTCCTAAATTATGGTTACAGTTTATAAATAAATTCCTCTTGAAAGCTTAAATAGTATGAACCAAGTTGGAAGTTAATTTTAGATCATGGTCTATTTTTAATTTATTGTTTTTATAATAGAGCATGTGGTTTTTGTTTACATCTCATTGTCGCATGCCATTTGTATTGACCATGAAACAATTTGCATTTTTATTATGACTATGGTTTTTATTTGAATTTGGACCGAAACATGTCAATAATACTATTTGTTTTAATTTTTTGTTACACCTCTCTCAAGTAATATGAAATTGTTTATTCAAATATTTATATTAAAGGTGAAGTTCTTAAAATCTTGTGAGTTAAAAATCTAATAGATTTAATAAACTTTTTATGATACTTTTTGAAAATATTAAATCCAAACTATGAAAAACACAAAGAATTTAATATATGAAAAAATAGGAAAATTTCTGATCTTCTTTCAATGCTGCCAAGCAGAAATAATAAATTTCTTATATTAATACTTTTTTTGACATAAAGTCTTTTATTTAAATTTATATATTATTAATTATGTGTTTTATAGTTACTTTTATTTTTTTCTCCTAGCTACTGTTAAGAATCATGTTTTGCAGAGTGGAACATCAGATTGCCGATTGGAAAATTTATAGCAAATGTGTTGCGACATACATGATTATTATTGTAAATAAAAATTGTAATAAAAGTATTGTAATTGTAAATAAAAATAAATAAAACTTTTCCCCCCAAATTTTTATTGTGTGTTTCTCTTTAAAATTGAATGATCTTATACAGTAACTCTTTAAACATTCCTTGACATATATAATATTGATAATCATTATAAGAAATTTATGAAATATATTTTATAATAAATTAAATTTATCCCCATTTTGTACATAATCTAGATTTTTAACTAATTATATTGCTCACAATTTAACCATGGCATTGTATTTTTTCAAAATTAATCTAAAATAATTTAAATAGTTTTTTTTTATGTAATAATACCATTTTTACATTTTTTTTATTTAACTGAAACGTGTGACTATAAATAAGAAACTTAATTTTATAATACCTAAATAATTCACAAGATTTTTTTTCATTCAATTTTGTTGGAAAAAAAAAGAACTGATGTTAATTAATATGTTGAGTGACACACCAGACACCTGTGTCTAACACCAAATTTTTCCATTTAGGCAGCTTCACTGTAAAATGAGATATAAAGCTACTGATTTTATTTAGAATTTAAAAGAAAAGTCTATTATTCACCAAATGTGAAATCTTTCAGTTGATGATAATGGATAATATAATAAATTTTCTAAATACAATTGCAAAATTATGCGAGTTTTAGTTATCTTTAATTTCTTTTTAAAATCTTCACCTTTTTTAATTGCAGATATCTTTTATTAACCCATTAGAGATGAACGATCAGTATACATGCCCCTTAAATTGCTCAAAATCTTAGCTTATTCTCACCAGTTACTTTTTTATTATAAAATTTACCTTCTATAATCAGAGCATTTTCAAGATTCAATTATAGAAAATTTTCTGCATTGAAATACTGGTGGTAAAATATTAAAAATTAAAAGGCTCTTGTTGTGAAAGGATTGCATAAAGCGAAAATTTCTATTTAAAAATTAGTGCTAGCTAAAAATCATAGCTGTTGTCTGCTATGTAAATTCGACCTTTTTAGATGAATTATCACCATCAATAATAATATAAATAAAAACTTTTTTTTTTTTTTTTTTTTTTTTTTTTTTTTTTTTTTCAGGAGAAATATTACAGTTAATCAGAGTAACTTTGGCCAAGAGAAAAAGAAAAATGTTCTATATCACTTGAGTTAATGGCAAAGTTTTGGTCTCAAAATATAGCTACTTGCACTAGTTTGAATTTGGCATCTCATTGGAAATAATTTGTCAAGATTCCATCATGGCAGAATGGATCAAAGTTTTGTAAAGGTGGAGCAATGTTACTCTGATTGAATGTATATAAAATAAAAATGTGAAGAAGAGCAAAAATGCATGGATATCTAGAAATGCACAAAGCAAAAACTGGTACGCTGGTAGGTATCTTGCATTTTTTTTTCCTATTTTGTGTTTAGATGAAGGGCAGCAACTAAAGTAGTTTCTTTAAAGATCTTTCAGAATTGAAAGTTTTAAAATGCTAAAAATAAGTTTTATTAGCAATATTATCTTTAAATATATATACTTTTAAAAGTCACAAGAAAATTTACTATCCTTTAAATAATTTGTTATTATTTAACAACAACAACAACAACAATTTTTTTGATATATTATTGAATTAAAAAATTATTTTATTTATCTAAAATTAATGGATGTGAATATATATACATTGGCATTGGGAAGAAAAAAATTAACATTTTAGTTAACTATTTTTTTTTCTAATATGAAATGGAAAAAATATTTTTTTTTTTTTTTAACTCTAGATATTTTAAATAGTTAAAATGTTTGACTTACTTTATTTGCTTTTCAATATAATGTCATCTTTTTTTTTAATGTTTTTTTAAATCTATAAGCACTCATATTACGACTAAAAGATGTCTATATTTCCTCTGGATGTCGAAGTTTTTGGGTGTAATATGAATACATTTTGAACGTAATACGGACAAATTTTTTGGTATATTATATAGACAAATTTTGTACATAGTACGGACATAATTTTCGACGTAATGAGAACAAATTTTGGACGTCCAATTTACGTAAATTTTATGTTCATTCTTTGCTCATTTTGCGGCCCAAAAGACGTAGTTTTTACGTAAAGAGAGGTGACATTTGGACGTAATAAGAATAAATTCTAGATGTAATATGGACAAAGTTTGTACGTAGTATGAACGTAATTTTAGACGTAATAAGAACAAATTTTGGACGTCCAATTTACGTTAATTTTATGTTCATATTATGCTCAATTTGCGGCCCAAAAGACGTACTTTTTACGTAAAGGGAGGTGACATTTGGACGTAATTTTGACTAAATATTGACGAAGTTCGGAGAACTTTTAGACTTAAATTGGACACGTCCATTGATCCAAATTACGTACTTTACACGTAAATTGGACGAATCTGTGTTGTGTGGGCAGTTTATGCCAAAAGAATTTTGGGATGTAGTTGCTTTCAAGAGATATAGTGCTCTAAATATACTAGTGTTGGAAAGAAATAGACTTAATCTATTAAATGAGTAAAGAGTCATTAAATTAATTCCTTTTTATCAATTATACATAGAAAATAATAATAATGCCATTAAGATTATGCTATTAAATAAAAAGCAGTGATCGTTTTCTCTGAGAAAAGGTTGGAATTTTAATTAATTCTCTTAAAAGAAAATAGAAATGTTTGCGTGGTGATCTGTTTTTGAAGAACCCTTCCCTATGAGAACATAGCATTTACGACATTATTATTAGAAGATAAAATGAAATAAGCAATAAGTTCAAAATAATTATTCATAAATGTAAATCAAGAAGTAAACACATTTTCTTTCTTTAATAAAATAACTCTTCTACACTAGTTAACAATTAAACATAAGTTTTATTTACAGATATTTACAAAACTTTACATTAAACGAACAAAATGCATTATGGTGAAAATATCACCCGAAAAAAAGTTACAATTTAAATTTTTCTTGAATAACATTATTTCTTTAAAATAATAATAATAATCATATTAATATTAATTGCAGAAATCCCCATTTGCAGCTGACTACAATTTCAAAATATTAAGGGGGTAAATATAGTAATTTGAATTACTTGCCAAGTTATGGAATTCCACGCAGAAAGCATTTTCCCGCATCTGTGATCCGGCATAGGCGTCAGAGAGCAGTGCCAGGCAAGAGGAAACCTCCCTTAGTCATCTGAGGGTGTACACGCGTCGAGAGATTTTTAGCCACTGACCACTCGAAGAAAAAAATATTCTATCTTTCCCGACCTGTGGGAGGGTCCAAGAAAATGATGGAAATATCCATCACGCATAGATCACAAAAGGGTTAGGGTAATAAAATCAACGGAACAATTTTTACTCAAAGTGCTATATAAAAAACCATCTGGGTGGTCTAAAGAGGCACTCTCAGTAATAAAAGTTGAAGGCCTGAGAACTCAAGACACCACCATTGTACACTGACTTTTAACGGCAAGAGTATTTATAATGGGCCATAAAACAGATTTACTACATCTCTTTGGGCATATGAATGTTTCTTCTTACACACGTGTTTTAAAAGGAGGCGAGTACGTCCCCCCACCTAATAATCACGAAAGCCAAGGTATCCTGTTCTCCAATTATAGTTTTAAAAAAGTTGGACCCTCCCACAGGTCGGGAAAGAAAGAATATTTTTTTCTTCGAGTGGTCAGTGGCTAAAAATCTCTCGACGCATGTACACCCTCAGATGACTAAGGGAGGATTCCTCTTGCCTGGCACTGCTCTCTGACGCCTATGCCGGATCACGGATGCGGGAAAATGCTTTCTGCATGGAATTCCATAACTTGGCAAGTAATTCAAATTACTATATTTGCCCCCTTAATATTTTGAAATTGTAGTCAGCTGCAAATGGGGATTTCTGCAATTAATATTAATATGATTATTATTATTATTTTAAAGAAATAATATTATTCAAGAAAAATTTAAATTGTAACTTTTTTTCGGGTGATATTTTCACCATAATGCATTTTGTTCGTTTAATGTAAAGTTTTGAAAATAAAACTTATGTTTAATTGTTAACTAGTGTAGAAGAGTTATTTTATTTAGAAAGAAAATGTGTTTACTTCTTGATTTACATTTATGAATAATTATTTTGAATTTATTGCTTAGTTCATTTTATCTTCTAATAATAATGGCGTAAATGCTAAATTCTCATAAGGAAGGGTTTTTCAAAAACAGATCACAACACAAACATTTCTATTTTCTTTTAAGAGAATTAATTAAAATTCCAACCTTTTCCCAGAGAAAACGATCACTGCTTTTTATTTAATAGCATAATCTTAATGGCATTATTATTATTTTCTATGTATAATTGATAAAAAGGAATTAATTTAATGACTCTTTACTCAATTAACAGATTAAGTCTATTTCTTTCCAATATAGGATTAAAAAAATAAATGGTGCCGTGACCAGGATATATATTTTTCCCTGCTTTTGCACACTGAATTCTGATTGGCTCCCTTTTTTTCATCCAAATATAAAAACAACTACCGCTTTTATTTCTTTTACCATCACAGCCCTCCTTAAAGAGCAGTGGATGGATTTGAAATTTCATTGGTTGCTCTATCTCCTGATTGGATGGGAAAGTTGTTGGTGAAACCGGTCTATACTTTTATGCTTTTTATTTTTTGTACCGTTTATCTAGCTGCTTTTTATTATAATATTTTTATTGTTATAAACCGCCCTCAGGTGTGAATTTTTTTATGAATTTCTTTTTGTCATTTGCTTTTTCGGTGCACTTTACAAAATGTAAATATCAGAGAACATGAACAGTATCAAGAAGAATGCAAAGATTGGGAATTATTTGTCAAAATTAACGATCAGGTTGTGACAAGTGAAGTTTGTTCTATCGCGGATATAATCACGGACATCAAAAGTTCCGATGAATGTAGGCCTTCAGAAGAAATAGAAGACGGTATGGATAAAGAAACAGATATACCAACCATACCATCATTCGCATCTGTAATAATGAGCTTGTTCAGCTTACTTCGACTGTATGCCTCTTCGATGGATGCTAGTTGAAAATTTTTTCTGACACATCAACAAGGCAGAAAATGTCCTAATAAAATATCGCCCTAATTTGCACCAAACCAAGGTAAATGACTTTTTCTCAAGAAACTAAAACTACATCACGATTTTTATAATGTATCGAATAATTATTGTTACATGCATACATTTAGTTTGTCTTTCAAAAAATTATTATGAAAATTTATTATTCTTCCCCTTTAAGTATGTAATATATTTTAGTTACTTTTTTCTAAAAATTAACAACATTTTCATTTTATCATTATTATTTTTTTTTAATTAGGCAGAGAGTACTATATAAAGGCATTTTAATCTTTTTATTGTATAAATAGATGTTTAATAAAATTTGGAGAAAAATAAAATTATTCTTTATTTCAATATTTTAAACTCAAATTTTCTAGAATACCTAAAAATTTTAGAAATGGGTAAAATAAGAGTTATAAACAGCTAAAATACGTTAATAACAATGTTCACTGTTTTTATATGCATTATTATTCGAGAATCTATGCAATCCGGATAAGATACGATCCCACTTAAGATACGAAATGCTCTCGGTCCCTTGATTTGTATCTTAAACGAGTTTCACTGTATATATATTTAGATGTAAAAGAAATTTCTACATTTGCACTCTGAAATTTTCAAATCGATACCTTGATTAGATTTGTTGATTTAGTAAACTGATGAAAATTGTCATCATTTTTATTATCAAAACCACTTGTTGCCATTAGCAAAAGAGAAATAACCCCTTTTTCGTCACTACGTGAGTTTTATATATATGTAGGTAACCTGGCAGAGAGTATTTGGATGTAGCTATCAATTTTAAAGTTCGATAAACCAAATGCCTATCATTTAAAAAATATATCTTCTTTTCTGTATTATGTGAAAGTTTGCTTTTGAAAATTTTAAAAAAGCTTCTACTTTCAGGTTGCCTTATACAGCATAAATTGTTATTTTCTTTGATACACAAGGATTTGAAAATCTCCATACATCAGACAGATTTCTGGCTTATACAGAGTTGACTCTATTTTATGGTGACATAATTCACATTTTGCCTAATCATAAATTAGAAATTTGATAAAAAGATTTCATATTTATTTAAGATTTTCTGTTAATTTATTAAGGAATTTTTATTAATATTGTTTTCTAATATATTACACATCTGTAAACATTCAATATTATTTATTTTACATACTTTTTCAATTTAAATTTTTGTAACAGTATCAGAATCGGTGTTAAATGTGGAAATATTTTGTACAGAAATCAGGCTTTTTATTTAAAAACATCTTTTAATATTCAAGACCTTTTCCTACTGATGTTGTTTTTCATTTGCTTAACTAACCACCTGCTACCAATGCTTAATAGCTTGATTGGTTGGGAAATACACATTCAAATTTAACCAACACCAATTTATACCAAGGAAAACATTTTTATGTGGTTTCTTGATGGCCTGTGTATTAGCTTTTTAGTTACAATGAGCACGAAATTTGTGTAACATAAAGACAGACATCAGCTGAAAAACAGTCATTGCATTTTGGACATTCTAAAATGCATAAATCTAAAATTTACATGTGTTATCTATGCTAGGTGCCAAAAAATGATTACCAAATGCTAATCAAGTTCAAAACAGTATTTTTAAAAATATGTATTCATTAAATAATACAAAATAGTAATTTTGCATACATTTATTAAGTATATAACATCAAGCGGTAGATTGCAGTAAGAAAAGAAATTTTTATTTCTTGTGGGATGTTATGTACAAAGGACTGAAATATAATACATATGTATATCTGCACTACATCATATTATGCTGGCAAACATAAATTCTCTGAGATTGCATTTTTTATTGCAGCTATACAATATTACATTATGATGTATGAATTATGCAGCTTCAATGAAGAAAGGAAAAAGAAAGAAAAAAATGCGTTACCATTATTTGTATTATTGGCATCCTTGTTGACACAGTGGCTGGTCTAGCATAGATAATACACAAGTGCTAGTAAAAAATTACAAAATATAAAAACTAAGCGTATAAAAAGAAACAAGTGAACTACATTCAAATTATTAGTTTTATTGTTCAAAGTTAATGCTGAAAACATTTAATTACAATAAGACACATTTTGAAGAACACATTTATCATCCCACTTGTACAAATAACAAAAACCTTATAAAAATGAACTATTTACACTGAATTTTTTTTTGACAGGACACTAATAAGAAGATAGAAAACATAAACACTTTTTTTTTCCTGATTTTCACTCTTTGGCAATCAATTATGTACATAGTTTTTGAATTAAAGTGATTGTACTAAGTCTGTTATAATAATATATTTTTACAAATATATTTACACTCTGAAAGCAAATACTTGAGGTACATCTACAAGTTTATGAGAAGCAATATGGAATAAGTGCAAGGAAAAAGAAAAAAAAAAAATGTAGGAAATTAACACCAATTTTTCAAAGGCATTATTGCATTTGAAAATTCAGAAGATACATATTTTTAATTGGGTATTAGAAAAAGAGTATCTAAACTTTAAATTCTCTACACTACTCTATCATTCAGGAATGAGATATAGTTTGATTTTTAGAATATTTTATTTAAAAAATTTAGTTTTTTAAAATTCAGCTGAGAACATTATTTAAAAAGTATAAATATATAAATCTAAAAATGCTTATTGAGTAATTTTAATTTGAAATGTTGGAAAGAAATGGAACATTTAAAATGGTGTATTGCATCCAATATTGCATGGCCCATTAAATTTATTAAACAATCCGCAAAATACTAAATTATATATAAACAGATAGTAAGTACAGTTTCTTAAACTTATAGTAATAGAAACTGACACATATGAATATGTTCACTTATATTATAGATAAAAAGGAAACATAATTAAAAACATACCAATGATGTTATAATATAACTAAAAGTATAGATGACAAATTATTCAAATAAAATAATTAAAAAGTTATTTCCAACTTATCTGCACATACGGATACTTAAATTATATTCGAACTTATGTATTTTTCATTTAAGTGTTTTAAAATAACTATTTTAACATAATCGAGCTAAAATGCAATTCTTGTGGTAAAATTGAAAAACACACATTCTTTTGAATTTAAACCTAAGAGAGCTTTTTAATCTTTAAAAGGTCATTTAAATCATACCAAAATAGATCACAAAAAGTGGTACAATGGTTGCAAAACAAACTTTGAAAGAAAATATAAATTATGAGTATTTTGAACGAGGTAGAAGCATAAGTAGATGGTTGCTTATATAACTGGAAAAATGTCTAATTAATTTTTAATGAAAAATAAATAAATAAATAAAATAAAGAACAAAAAACTTATTTTGTTTGCTGTTGTTGGCTGATGATTGGTGAAATGATTATCAGCATTAGGAAATTATATTTCATGGGATAAACTAATTTTTAAAATTTTTATCTCACTGCTACCGACTCTGATGAGGTAATAGGCTAGGGAAACACAGTATAATCAAATTAAAAAGATGAAAAAAAAAAAAAATCTGTTACAACTTAATGAATAATAATAATTAGGTATATTATTCTTTGATATTTCATAATTTATTATTTAGACCTTTTTATTTATTTATTTATTTATTTTTTTAAATCAGGTTTGGGGTTAAGTAACCATTAGCAGAATTTTATTTATGTAACTACTAAGCAGAAATTGCCAAATTGCACAAATTTTAACTAGTTAATTTACATAGAATGAGTTGTTTTAATGAAAAGAGAGAGAAAGAGAGGAGAAAAAAATCTGGTGTTGTTAAATATCTCATTCATATGATGATAATTTTAAATAAACATGCATAAACAAAGATATATATATATGTATATATAATCTATAACAAAGTATAAAACTTAAAATAAACATATTAAATTAATTGGAAATATTAACAAGAGGGAAAAAAATACATATTTTATTTAAAAACCATCATTATTAACCACTGATATGTTTATATTAATTGTGAATAAATTACAGTAATGGTATTGATAAAAATGCATCAGCTTTAAAAGAATAAAGCAATAGTCAACACAACTCTAAATAGATTTTTTATAGATACATAATTGTACACATTCAAAAATGTTTTAGAAAAGTAAAACTACAAGCATATTTTTATATATGTGACACATAAAAATATATCAATTTAAGAAAATTGATTGGTATACTTTAATACAAAAAATACATCCTTATTACAATGTTTATCTATATTTATTTATAGCTGATTGAAAATTTAAAGTGAGATGCAATAAATAACTGATTTGTATAATTCATATTTAAATTTTCAATCTCTTCAACATTTTATCCAAAGAAATCACAAAGTAACTCAATTATTATTTTTTCACTATTTATGAAGAAGCTGAGTACAGAATTTGAATTTAATTCATATTTTAAATTAAAATAAAATAAACAATTTATCTTTTCCATTTAAGTTACTGCCATAATTTAAGTAGTTTATGACTTGATAAAAAGCACCTATAAGTTTTTGCACAAACTGCATAATTAAAAATGTTATGCTATGATGTTACAGCTTTTAACAATTAATCAACATAAAATTTTATGATATTGCCTTAAGTATTTTGTTTTATTAATTTCAGCTTCAACATAGCTAAATATAAGAAAAACAACAATAACAAACAAAAAAAGAATAAAATTACAAAGCTTTTTAAGTACACCAACAAATATGGAATATGCATTGTGTTTTAAAGAGAATTAAACCCCCTTTTTCAGATTAAAATAACATGCAATTATTATAAGAATAGAAGTAGAATTCAAATCAGTTTTGTTTCTTTTGTTGTAGTTACACTTTTTTTTTTTTTTTTTTTTTTGCCATGAGAAAAAATAATTTCTCTATGAACATGCCTAATATACCATTAAATGTTGTGTTCTAATAATATTTAAAATATTTTGAAATGTAATTAAAACTTTATATTTTAACATTTATACAAAATAAATGTATAAATCTTGGTATATTGAACACAACATGCATTTCTAATAAATAAATATATGAATGGATGCATGTTAGAGCCAGCTGTATACATAAATATATGCAACTAGATTACTGGTAAAGAAAAATTACCTACGCAACATGGCTTTTTAAAATGAATAAATTAACTTTACCATTTTTGCTTTGGCATAACTTTCTGTTAACTTATAGCTGAAAGTTTGGTAATTATCACATTATTATTGATTTTCAAATGTCAGATTTAAATATACAAATAAGAAAACAAATATTGAAAACCAAAACAGATCAAAAATAAAACAAAAATATGCCATACATTTTTAATAACCAAGAAACATCAGAAATTTCAAATAAACTTTTACATTTCAATAATATGCAAGGCTTGAAAAATCTTAATTTTTAGTTTGCAACTCAAAAGAGAGAGAGAGAGAGAAAGAGAGAGAGAAAACATTTAAATCTGACATTTGAAAATCAATAATAATGTGATAATTACCAAACTTTCAGCTCTAAGTTATAAAAGAGTTATTCCTGCATTTCCAGTAGATTATCAGAACTCTATCGAACTTCCAATTATCCAAACAACATATTTCTGCCAAAATTTTTTCTTAGCTGAATTCCAATTATTGAAACACCCTGCTTCTCTCATTTTTTAACCTTTAGATTAAGCATAATAAATCAAATCTGTGATTTGTTTATCAATGAGTCCAAGCAGTAACAATAAAAAAGAAATTGAAGAAAATCAATGCTTTGAAAATGACCTAGATCCATTACATAACAAAGCCTTTGTATGTTTGGAAACAAATATGAAATGGCTCAAAAGGCAGAAAAATGCTGATCCTTTTAAAAATAATTCGAGATATGGCAGCATTGAAAAGAATATCTTCTTTGAAACAAGCAACAGTCGAAAGTTGTTTTGCTTAAATCATAATATCTGAAGTTCAGAAAATGATAAGAAATGTAAAAGAAAATTTTAAATGTTAAAAAAGTAAGCAAAAAAATAAAAGACAAATGATAATATTAATGATAAAACAATTTTTAAACAAAGCAGAACTAATTGGTGCTGGTAGTCATAAGCCTGGATAAAGAGTGGGGGTTTTATTATAGTCAGGAACATCCCTTAAATTTTCTGTGCATTTATCTGAATTTCTGCTTATCTGAACTAGGGTTGGTCCGATTTGTTCAGATAATTGTCGCTCCACTGTAATTTCTCTTTTTGAAAATAAAAAACAAAATAAATTTTTGTGACTGATGTGTGACAAACAATTTAATAAAACTACATATTTGTTGTCAGCATAAAATTTCTTTATGTATAAAAAATTTAAATAAATTTGTAAAATGTGTTTCAACAACATGAGACAGGAGTTGATTATTTTAAAAACAGAGTAGAAATTGACAACTTAAAAAATTAAAAAGTATTAATTTGAATTTAATTAAGGATATTAAATAGGTAAAATTGTTCGACTTTGATATATTAAAATTAAAAGTGATTAACCTGGATCTCAATATTTCAAAACTTTTAGATCGATGATAACAGGACTTTAACAGATAAATTTCAGTCAATGTAAACATCCTTTCCCACATACTCCAAAATTCCCGAACAATATTTAAGTTTTTTGACTTAATTTTAATAAGATTACTATTCAAATATGGTAGATTAAAAATTGCAATAAGATATTAATGTATTGCATAAATGACTAATGATGGAAATTTAAGGCACACAATCTTAAATGCTTAGTTTTTTTCATGACGCATGAATTTTAGCTTTGTAAAATTTGAAAAAAAAAAGGGAGGGGGGAGGAATATATATATTTTGCCTGAAAATTTTCAAGTGATTGAACATAAAAGCATAATAAAAGCCCTGAAGTTAAATAAAAAATACAACATCTTTACAAAACTATACAAAAGATTACCTTAGTTTTATAAGCATTGTAACGAATAGCATTACTATATTTACATTGATAAAATTACAGCAAAATTCAGATAATTATTATAAATTAAAAAGTTTCATATGTTAATGAATATTTAACTACATATTGCAATAAAAAATTGTTATGAAACAATGTGTCATATTAGAAGGGGGGGGGGAGGAGGTTGTACTTTGTGTTTATATATAACTAAATAAATAAACAACGTTAAAGAGCACAAATATTATAAAATAAAAGATGTTAAAAGCATACAGCCATTTCGGGACTTCTAAAGTCCCATCATCAGTACTAAAAAAGTGTAAAATGTAAAAGAAAGTCGCATCGTTAAATAAAATGAAATAAAATAAACTGTGCATCTGAGCTCGCCATTAAGGCAAACTGACCATGAAACGTCGCAAAGCAACAGTAAAAGTAAACTGGCACACGCACTGGACATGATTCAGTACTGGCACATGTCCAGTACTCCAAGATTTTCTGATGTCTGGTTTCCATTCCTGTAATATCACCCCCCCTCCTTTTCTCCTTGATTTAGACTCGTCTAGTGGGAAGAGACATGTGATTAGTCTCCTTCTGAGTGCGTGTGCCAGTTTACTTTTACTGTTGCTTTGCGACGTTTCTTGGTCAGTTTGTCTTAGCGGCGAGCTCAGATGCACGGTTTATTTTATTTTATTTAACGATGTGACTTTCTTTTACGTTTTACACTTTTTTAGTACTGATGATGGGACTTTAGAAGTCCTGAAACGGCTGTATGCTTTTAACATCTTTTATTTTATAATATTTGTGCTCTTTAACGTTGTTTATTTATTTAGTTAATGTGTCATATTACTTAAAATTTGAATAGATATAATTAAACATATGGCCCTTTCAATTTGTTTAATTTTAAAATTTATTTATTTTTAATATGTAAATGAAGACATACAATAATTAATGGTCGTAAAAACAATTCATAAGCAATATTTTGAATATATATATATATATAGGCGTGCTAAATAATGGGCAATTTAAAGTCTAATTCAAAAGACAGTAAAAAATTATTAATAAACAATAAAATATAATTGCAGGTCATGATTTAAAAACTTTTACTATCATTAACCTTTACAGGGCTGTCACAGCATCTGTCCGGGAATACATGTATTCTCAGGTAGACACTGAGCGAGGCCCTGCATAAAGGTTAATAGCAAGAGAAATTATTGTCATGTCAAGGAATAAAATAGTTCAAAAGACTTATTTCAAATTTATATAAAAAGATTATTTGATATTCAAAATACCTACTTAGAAAATGCAATGTAAATTTGGTTTTGAAAACAAGAACAACCATATAGTTAATAGAAAAATTTTAAATTATTTATGTATCAATGAAGTATAAATGCAAAGGACTGAGCAATGCATTTTATTTAAGGCTCATGATAAGTAAAATCTCATTTTCCTTTCTCTTATTTTAAATCTGTGAACATGGAATAAATTCATATTTTTCATCAGAAATTAGTATTTTAACTTTTTTTTTTTTTTCTGTATACTCTTTATGCAGACTGTTTTTTATACTGGTTTATTTCATAAAATACTTTTACAATGTTTAATACTTTCCATGTTAATTTTATTTGAAGTGTTAAAAATCTTAATCATGGCAGGTTACATAACACATAAAATATAAAATTGTAACATATAAAACTAAGCATTTAGTTTAGAAATATTTAGCAAACAAACCAATAAAATGACATCCATAAAAAAAAAAGAAACACTGATATAAAAATGTAAAAATTATTAACTTTTGTTGAAAAATATGAATACATTCTATACCTACAGATTTAAAGTTGAAATGGAGAATTCCGAGATCTGACTGACTTTAACAGGATGCATCAGCATACTTATCATGAAATTAAATGTTAACCTATTGGAAAAATCTTAACAGGTTTACCCAATTTCCACCATCAGAAAGTTGACATTTGATATGCTTGTTTTAAATTAAAAAAAAAAAGGCAATAATTTTTTAAATAACTAAAAATATCAAATTTTACTCTTTAAAAAATACATAAAGTTTAAAAAGGCACTTAAAAAAAAAAAAAAAAAAAAAAAAAAAAAAAAAAAAACGAAAGTATGTATGGATTGTCCACTATCTAATGGTAAAAACCTAATTTTGATACATGTACCAGATAATGGATAATCATCTGTTTAGATTTTTTTCATAGGTTAACATACAGGGCATCCACAGACTATTTTTTGAACCACTTTTTCAAAACAAAAATCTTCTACATAAGCTTTGAAAACATTTGCAAGAGAAATATATAATAAAATGTATTTTTTTTAAATATTGATGCAAACATAATATAAAAATGTTAGCCTGTGGCAGTTCTGAACACACAATTTTGCAGCTGATAAAGAAAAAACTTTTTTTCTCTAGAGTATACTTTAAAATCATTATAATGGACTAAAATGTTATAATATAATGTGGTTCTATTACTATGCATAGACATAATATAAAATTAACAAGAAACCCTTATAAATGTACTACAAAAGTAAAAATCTGGAATTTGATACAGAAATTTTAGGTTTGGTTAAGAAATAGATCTATTTTTTCAAAGTCTGAAGCAATTTTATTCAGAATTAAGAATATAAGAGACAGTTCTTCAAAATTTAACACCTTAAAATAATATATCTTTACACAGATGGGTAGATAAAGCCAATTTATGGACATGATATTACCAAAAGATTTTCTGATTAGATGTTTTGATTGAATTTATGTTCTTATCTCATGGTTTCATGATTGATTTTAATAAATGGCATTAAATAAATATGTTACAAAGGATATTCATTTAAAAAATTTGCCCTTTTTTTAATTCAACAAGAAAGACTTCCACAACACCATTCAATTTTTATATACAAGGGTGGGGAAAAAAAACCAAGTCAAACATTTGAAAAATAATTTTTGTAGAATGAATATTTTTTCCCCCAGTATAGAGACAGATAGCGCTAATTGTTTTTACTGTTTTATTTTATTATGGTTAGAGAATAAAAGCATTTTTATATAAATGGAAGTTGAAATAAATGTATAACAATTTAATAGCTTTATGACACCAAGAGATACCCCTATTTTGAAGAAAAATAATAACAACAAACATAAAAAATATTTATATTTAAATGAAATTTGAATCTTACCACATATAGTATTTATAATAATGTTCTAAACAAAAATAAATATTCCATTCTTCTAAAGCTATAGCAAAGTCTCAATGTAGATTTCATATTCTCCTTTTGCCTCCATCCTAAACCTAGAAATGTGAGTTAGTGTCTGGGCACCATTATTATTCTTATTCTTATTCTTCTTCTTCTTCTTCTTATTATTATTTTGCTTTCCTTTAAATGAATAACCTGTATTTTTGCCATCTATATATAGCTAGCATGGGATTTGAACACATTTTATATTGACAGATATCTGCCCTTGAAAAAGTGGTTAAAAACAATGGTTTATATTTAGGATTAATATGAAAATAAATAAGTATGTGATTAAAAAAATAATTATTATTTTCCAATTTGAATGACGGAAAGTAGTTTTCGACTCTTTTTATTTTCATTTAAGTTAACTTTTTTTTTCTGAACAAATAACAATAATAATAATAATAAAACCTTAGATCAATAATTGTAATCAATGTATTTCATATTTTTAATAACACTAGCTTCAGATTTGCTATTCATGACAGATAAAATATTTTTTTGGAAAATAACTAATAATGTAGTATTTAACTGTCAGTTTTATAAATCATAAGTTAAACAAAATATGAAATGTTATGGTAGCATCAAAATTATATTTAAAAAATAATTTACATTTTAATAACAATTAAATTACATATCATTTTATAAACATAATAATAAAGTGATTTAAGTGCTATATCACAAAATTTTCCTTAGATAAAAACATTGCTTTAAATACATTCAAAGATAGAGTAATGTTATTCATATGAATCCATGATTATCATACATGCATACACATTAACTGTACAAAAACTGTTACTGAGAATCTTGTATAAAATAAACGAAAAAGAAGACCCATCAACTATTTGCATGTTCACATTCATATTTCAACAGTAACTAATAAAAAAAGGAAAGTGAGACAATGATATTTGGCACCATAAATTGTGAGAGAAAAACACACGAGTACTTCTTTACACATTTTTTACAGCTTAGATATAAATATATATGAATAAATTTAAACAAAAAGACGTGCTCAAAATTTTACAGCACACAATAAAAAACTCTTTAAACAATCAATATATCACAATGTTCTTTGCTTATGGCATATTTTCACGATCGAAGCCAACCACATGCAGTATTCCTATTAAAATAGATAACAAAAAATATTTTAATTTGTTTTATAATAAAACTATAAAATATATATAATTATAATACATATTTCATAACATATTTATTATTCAAACTTAGTGAGAAATGTAGCATCCTTTGTGTCAATAACTAGAATATTCACATTAATAAGACAGTGAAACAGCACAAATGCTGCTAGTAAGAATGATCTTAATAAGTTAAAAAAAAATGTAGTTTATATACAGGGTGGTCATAAAAAAAACTTTGCCGATACATTGAACTCTAGTGGCCGATCCGTTCAACCAATTGAGATGAGATTTCAGATATAGTTGTTATTCACAGGTATGAGCTTGATATTCTGTGAATGGCAAAAAATTGGTGCTCATGGCTATGGTTATAACTACAGAAGCGCTGTTCGCTAGATACTCAGCATAGAAAACAGATAAAATGTGGGGTGGGAATGTTAGCTCATCAGACAGGAGCTCACACATACCAACGAAATGACTCTTCCAGTGAAAGTTTGTGGTGAATTGGTAAAATTCTATAATCAAAATGGGATGAATGCTGTGAAAACCTTGTGTATTTACTGTCAAAACCATTGCCAAGTATGTGATCCATATAGCCCGCAAGCTCTTTGTAATTTAGTAAAGAAATTCGAGAAAACTGGCTGCACATGTGATAGACCATGATCCGGACCACCAACTGTTTTTGAGGATACTGTTATGGTACACTATTGGTCCTGTTAGAGATGGGAATGCTCGGAAAAAACCCGGAAAAATTGGGAAAAAAACCGGTTTTTTTCCGAAGGCTTATTTTTCAATTTTTCCGAACTGGAAAAATTGAAAATTTCATTTATGAAATAATATAGTGAAAATTTTGTAATAGCTACATTCTCATATTTTTTATTTTATTTATTTTTATGTTGAGTGTCCCACATGAAAACTTTAATGTGGGTAATCTGATCTCTGAGCAGAAATCTGTTTGAGAAGACTTGAAAGAATTCTTCACATTTTTTTCTTGTTTGAAACACAAGATCCTTTGCAAAATTTCTCTTGAAAATAGACATTTCAGAAAAAAGTTTAATTACAAATTGAATCTTTCGCAAATGCAGTGATTAAAGAAAAAAAAAAATCTTATGCCATATAGCAGCTGAATCTTATCAAGTTTTATATATGCATAAATAACCTTATTAAAAATGTCTAAATAGGACTCTAAAAATAGTAATAATTTCTTATTCACAAATTCCAAATGTAATTTGTATAAGTATATATACAAGAAATTCACAATTTCACAAAAACAGGATTACATTAAAAAAAATCTAGATATATAATTAAATGCAACTTCTCTTTTTAAAAATGAATTCATGTGCAAAATTATTTCAATAATATGCCGATTAATAGAAATGGTAAAATTAAAAATTTAACATCAAATTTGAAGCATGTATTTATTTTTTTTTCTATCTTTTCAAGAAGTAAGTATTGAATATGTGAAAATTTTGACTTCCAGTTTTTGGAGTATTTAACCATTTTAGAAGGTCCTGAACACAATTTGATAATTTTTAGAAAATATTTGTCACTCTGTGAGTCTGTATGACAGAAAAATTTTATGGGCACTCGATCTCAAGAACTGATGCACATAATTTCACAAAACTTTAGATTCAGTTACACCTTGATATAAACTTGAGATGTTTAGTTATTAGTGTATATCGCCCTACTGATGGCGCTGCTATGCTGCATTATTCATAATTTCCAAAATAGTTATATCTCAAAGATTAATGTATGTATTTTCATAAAACTTCAGATTAAGTTAATCTTTGATATAACTTTGTGCACATTACTTTTTGGTGTAAATCGCTCAACAGATGACGCTGCTATGCTGCATTATTCATGATTATCGCAATAGCTCTATCTCAAGGACTGAAGGACGATTTTTTTATTAAACTACAGATTCAGACAGTTCCTGACATATATTAATGCTGTTTAGTTTTTGGTGTAAATTGCCCTATAGGTGGCATTACTATGCTGCATTTTTCAAGATTTCGTTATAGCTGATAAATTGAATGTTTTTTCAAGGCATTGAATCTAAAATTAATCTCTTTTACCTCCATAATGTAGAGTAATGTTGCAAACACATGGGCAGTTTGTATAAGAAAAGTACAACTGCGATGAAAAAACCCCATATTTTATTACAAGTAACTATGTTCCAAATTATACATTCCCTCTTGATTAAACTTTGAATTTTTGTAGTTTTTTAAAGCACACTAGAAGTTTATTTCTGTATGTAACTGCTTTTGTTAATTTCTCAAATAGCGAGCATTTTCTATTTGTAGCATTCTGTTTTCATAACTTTTGAGCTCCATTCTTAGAAATATGAAATTACCATATGGAAACATTATTGAATATGGTTTCTTACTCAAGAATAGAATACCAGATTTCAGGATAAAAAGAAAAAAATTACATTTAATTAAACTTAATTTTTTTTTTTTTTTCTGGTTTCAGTGAGTAAAAATCTAACAATCAATAAATCCTACGCTATTTTTTGGTTGCAGACTTGAGTAAGCCAAACTAAAACTTAGTTTTGTTTGAATTTAAATTATAAAACTAAATCAAAACTTTGAGTTGAGATTGGAAAGCTATACCAAAACTAAACATATTTTTTAAAGGAAATAAAATTATAATTGAAAGAAAAAAGTGTAATAATGTAAAAATATACATTTTTTTAAACAAACAATGGAATTTTTTGAATACTGATATTGATAAGGACAAAACTATACTTATGTAAATGGAATGCATAATTTATTTCATTCCAAACTGCAGATATATTGGCTCAGGTTCTTACATTAGGTCAATTGATAGTTAAACATGTAACTGAAAAATCATTTCAACAGAGATATGATATAACAAACAATAGTGTTTTAAAAATTCTTAGGCTGTGGAAAAAAACTAAACTTTTAAAAGCAGGTTTTGCTACTTTCTTTTTATTTTGTAATATAAAGTGAAAAGAATTTTCATTTAAATGGGGAAAATGTTAATTATTTAATATTCTCTAAAAAAATATAATTTATTTGGGAGAAACAGTCATGAAAAATCAATTTTTCCATTTTTCCCCGAAAAAAACCCGGTAAAAAAACAGTTTTTTTCCTTATATTTTTCCGGAAAATTTACATCTCTAGGTCCTGTAGTCACTATTTTAAAGATTTTAAACTTTGTGCAATGTGATCGGCAGTGAGAAATCTGCTCATTAAAATTTTACAAACAAACATGACCCATAGTGATTACAGGACAGATTCAAACTGCAAGAGGTGCATCTCGTGAATTAGATATACTGAAATAAATCGTCCTAAAGCTACTGAGCTTGGTAATCTACATGTTTCCTTACTGGTACCAGCACTTCCAGATGTTGAAAGTGGGGGGCCATCAACAATGTATAGACTTTGCTAATGAATTTCTTATCCGATATGTTGGAGATAGCAACGAGCCTCTTCGCATATTATGGACGGACGAGGCACATTTCACCTTAACTGGCAATATCAACACCAAAAATTGTGTGCACTGTGCAGACATGAATCCACACAATGTGGCACCAGTACCTTTACATGACTTCAAAATTACTGTGTGGCGCGGCTTTGCAGGCACAATTATTCACAGGCCGTACTTCTCTGAGGAAGTGACAACAGCGGCATTTGTAACTTGCTCGGTAACAGGCTCCTGCTATATGACACTGCTGCAAAATTATGTCATACCAGAACTGCTACAGTGAAATGCACTCAATGACGTCATTTGGAAACAAGATGGTGCATCTCCACAGAAGTCTGTTCGCAGGGTCCTGGAAAAGCATTTTGGCGACTGTGTTATCTCATGCCATTTTCCATTTTAGTGGCCTAAGCGATTCCCTGACCTCACTCTTATGGATTTCTGGTTTTGGGGATATCTCAAATCAAGAGTGTACATATGCAATCTGAAAACTTTGCTGGATATGAAATATTCTATCACACGTGAGAATGCAAACATTCCTCATGGGATGTTACATTCAGCTGTGTTGTACACAGTCGTCTGCCCGCATGCAATGTGTAACTGTTTGTGATGGCACTCATGTGGAAATTGTGTAATCAAAATAAAAGTTTTCTTTTTTCCGATCTGTGTTGTAATCAGTGATTGGTGTACTGACTCTGTATCATATGCAAATTTCCTCCGTGCACCCCAATTGTGATTTTTTTTGCAGAACTGTTTTTTGTGCGTGCATAATTAATTTGTTTATTGTGACATATGTAAGGTTCCAATGATTTTTAGGTTTTTTGCATGCGAACGAAATTATTTGCTACGAAAAAAGTGGGTGTTGCCATAGGAAAATTTTGAGTTTCTGTATCTATAACCGTATAGGGCAAAATTGGGAAATTTCATTAGTGGCCACTGGCCGGTAGGACTAGTTTTTTAATTGGCCACTTTCTTTAAACTAGTGGCCACTTTTTTGTTTAAAAATGCTAAACAGTAAAAATTTTATAAGTAGTATTAATCTAAAACTGAATAGCCCAAATAAATATGATAATATAAATATATTGGAACAAAAAAAGTAGAATCCTTGATGAAATGCTAAAAAAATTTATTCTCTCCATAAGAAAAAGTGGCCGCTGATAGACAATTTTTCACTAGCCATTTTTTCTCATTTATTGGCCCTGTGGTCAGTGGCTAGTGCTAATTTTGCCCTTTATATAACCGTAACCATCACTTTGTTGCCGTTCACTGAATCCCGAGCTCATACCTTTGAATAACTATATCTGAAATCCCACCTCGATCAGTTGAACGAGCTGGCCACTAGAGCTCTATATATTGGCAAAATTTTTTATGATCACCCTGTATATTAAAGTTTGAGTCCAGTTTGTTTGTAAAATTTTAATGAATAGATTCCTCACTGCCGATCGCATTGCACAAAGTTTAAAATCTTTAAAACTTATTTTTCTTTTCTCCTATTTGTTGTGCTCTAGCAACAACAATAAAATACAAATCATCCAGCCTCCCCTACCCACCTAAACTATTAATTCCTCCCCTGAAAAACAAAATAACTAACTAAAAAAGGAGCACAAAGCACTAGTTTTCCTTTATTTATTTATTTTTTGTAGTTTGGTTGCTCACACACCATTTTACAAATGGATTACTCAACACCATTTCATTTCATCATCAGCCAAGCCATAGTGAGGGTTGTGTAGGCAGCATATCAAAACATGACATAAAGCTTGATTAAAAATGGAGGTTGAAGAACAATTTTTTTATTTTATTTTATTTTATTTTGATACAATTTTATAATCTATGCCAAATGCAGGATTTTTCATTCTTGTTAAAATTGAAAATAGAATTCTTAAAAAATCTCAACTGAAGGACAAACTAGCAGAAAAAAAAGGGGTCCAAAAAGAATGTATATACAACAATAAAATCATAAAAAAAAAAAAAAAAAAAAAAAAAAAAAAAAAAAAAAAAAAGAGAGAGACAATGTTAACAGCAATTTATGCTATCAGTAACTAAATCTTTCTGTTAATTTTGACAGAGATAGTCATGTTAAAAGTAATCCACTTTAAGCATGTTTATGTTAACAAAGTTTGACTATATTTATAAATGGAAAGAAAAATTCACAGAATGTTATAATGGGACTTAATAACAATTTATAGCCAGATTAAACTTGATAGGTAAGTCTTTAATTAAAAATAAACATAGTTTATTTACTTTTGTCAAATGGTAAAATGACATTATTTTTAAATACAAGAAGATGTAAATTGATATGAAAAAAGAAAACACTTGATATTAGTGTGTATGATATACATTGTCTTTACCTCATACTTACGAGGGAAGGTTGAAATCCTGTAGAGCTTTTTTAACTGATGATAGAACAGCTTTGTTTTCTTCACGACAACTATCAGCACAAAGTGATTGGAGCTTCGTTAAATAGGTATCAAAATTTTCTCGAGTTGGTCTCTCATCAAAGTTAGGAAGTCGTACATGATCCAATAAAGAGATGAAATTATTCCTTAAGTTCTCATAATATTCAGTTAGATTGTGATTTTTTTGAGCAAGAGCTTGATTGTCCTAAAACAAATTATGCAAATTAAGAAACTATATATATTTTAACTATTTACATATTGTGGTTAAAAAATAAAAGAATGATTAATTTAAATTCACACAGACAGATTTATAATAAATAAAAATGGTTTACACGTGCTTAGCTGAGATATCTGAATTAATTCTTAGTGAATAACTGAAAACTGATCGTTTTAATTTGTTAAGAAATGGCATCCATTGACCCATTAAATAGCCTGTTGAATACTGACTTAAATAAATAAAGAATGAAAAAATTTAAAATAATTTATGTAGATTGCAATCTTTGAAAAGTAACTAATTTTAAATTGGTTATATTTTGGAAAATCAGAAATAAATATTAATGATTAAAAAACATTTTTAGTTACAGAAAATAATCAAAGCACATTCGTTTAAGGGTAAAAAGTAAAGCTGCTTCAACAAAATAAATAAATAAATAACAATAATAATAACAACAACAAAAAGTTATATACATTATGCTATAGAAAGATAACTGCATATATTTGAACAATTTGTCATATTCAAATATAATAGAATTTTTTCCATAAGAGAGGTAATTTCAATATATAAAATAAAATGGCACGTAATCACTGCAATCTGATAATATCAAAGTAAAATTTCCTAAAGATTAATCTGTTTGATGCTTATTTCAAGAAAATTAAATACATTTTTTAAAGGCAAAACACAAAATCAGAAAAAATAATATTTTTCAGTTCATTTTGTAGAATTTAGGGTTTAGTTTCTCTTTAAGAAGAAATTTTAGTACTAGTGTACTACATTCTCTTCAGCCATTTCCAGTAAACAAAACTTGTCACAAAACATGGTGATTTGATGGCAAATATGACAAAAATTTGAAAAAAAAAAAAAAAAAAAAAAAAAAAAAACAGATTACTTTCTATTTAAACAGAAAATTAACAAATAAAAGGGATATAACCAGAGTTGGGCAGTATCGAAAATACATGTATTTGAAATACATTTTCAAAATACATTTGTATTTTGTAGTTTGACCCGACGAAACAAAAGTATTTGAGTAATGTATTTTGCAATGCTTTTTCCAAGTATTTTGTATTTTCAAAATATTTTTTTTTTAAATCAAAATACATTTATATATTTCAAATTTTGTGGTTTTGTAAACTGCAAATCAGAGATTTGCAACAAGGAAATATCGTCTGCTTTGTTAAGTCTTCGAATTTTTTTCTGGATGTTTATAAACAGGTTTTTCAACTAGTGATATGATAAAGATTGTTAATGAACAAGATGCATAGCTTTCCCAGAAATATTTATGCTGAATGGTTACAAAAATAGTGTTATAATCTTATTGCTGCAGTGAGAACTACAAAAAGTTCAATGATAAACATGAAGTATTATTGGAGTTTTACTTCTTATTGCTTTTTTTTTTTTAATCAGGTACGTTAGAAATGTGATGCTGTTATTTATTATAAAGGCTTGCGAAAAGTTGAATAATACTTTTGATGTACCTAGAAAAAATATACCATGAGAATAATTTAACTGTGGTAATACATGGCGTGCAATATTGGACAGGAAATATTTCAAAATAATGTCTGCTCATGATAATGGAAAAGCTAAGAGATAATGTGATTGTACAAAACAAGAAGTTCAGTCAGATATTAGAATAAACTTTAATCTCTTTGACTAAGATTTTAGTTTTGAACTGTAAAATATTGATTTTAGCAATATTATTTCTAGTCTCTCAGTATTTATTGAATAGAGATTTTTTTTGTATGGTTTTCAAAACCTTTGATATTTGTTTACTAGACGTGAAACACATTATACAACTAGTTCTATTGTTTTTTCATACAAAATTCTAATGTTCATTAATTGTATTTATTTTTGGATACATAAAATATAAAGATTTTGATTAAAGATTCATCCATATTAGTATTATGCATTTGTGCCGTATTATATTCCATAAAAAAAGTTTTTTAAAAGTTTTAATTTAATTTTTTTTAGTAAATAATTAACGCAGTGTAGATTTAAACTAATGCCTGACCAAAACAGGATTTTAAAGTGTAAAGCGAATTTAGATTCTTTTTAGAGTCCCTGCGGGAAAAAAAGTTTTCCGATAGAAATTTTAAGCAGAATCTATGTGTATACACAAATGTATTATTAATTTAGTTTAATTAAATTAATAAATCCATACAACTTATACTTATGATTACGTTAATTCAAGAATGTCCATGCATTTGTTTAAAACAAAATAAAAGAAAATAATTATTATACTTAATATTATTGGTTTTGTTTTTTGTCTAATTATCGAATGCATTTATTTGTTATTAATTGATGCAGTTATTTACATGATGAAAGTTCAGAAATCAATATCGTTGTTCATTGCACAGAAAGAGAATTGTGTTTATTGTTTGACTAAATTAATCGAAAAAAAAAAAATTATATCAAGAAAATTATCATCGAATAAAATAGTATATTCAGCAAATCTATTCAGTAATACACTGCTCAAAACAATTAAAGGATATTTGAAGTTTTATATAAAATAAAGATATAAACGAAATTATTTTTGCCGAAAATAGAAGAAGCGAATCACAAATGCAAATTTTTCTGGTTTTCAAACTGTGGAGTATGCAAATTTTGAGTTTGACGTCAAAAACGTCGCTTCAGCAGCAGCAAATGAAATTTGACTTTCAACTGGATAAAAGAGAATGAAGACAAGGATGATCGGCATCCAGTGATTGCTTTGTTTCAATGAGTATGATGTCTCAGAGAAGTCATTTGACAGATTCAGAAGCTTGGAGAATTGTTGGTAGGTTAGAAGGGGGCCAAACTCACGCCGAAGTAGCGCAAGCCATTAGAGTGTCACAAAGTGTCATTTGCAGGATCTGGAACCATTTTTTGGAGAGTGGATGTGCAGGCCGAAGACTAGGGCAAGGTCGTAGACGGGCGACAACGCCCAATGAAGATCGGTATTTAGCGTTAACAGCTCGGAGACACCGAAACATGAACGCTACTCTTCTCCAACAACACTTTCGCTCGGCTACAGGCACCACGATTTCAACTCAGACTGTCCGAAAGCGGCTCCATGCTATAGGTCTGTATGCTCGCTGACCTATGGTATGTGTTAGATTAACATCAAGGCATTGCCGGGACCGCAGGGAGTGGGCAACCGAGCATGTCAACTGGAAGAGAAATGTATGGAGCAATATTCTGTTTTCTGACGAGTCCCGTTTTTCTGTGCATATGGATAATAGGCATATTTTCATCTGGAGGGACCGTGGCAGTAGGAATAATCCTGCGTTCGTGCACGAAAGAGTCAGATTTGGCAGTGGAGGAGTGTTGGTGTATGGTGGCATCTCCATTGACGGGCGCACTGACCTCTACATCAATCGAGATGGAGCTCTGACTGGTCACCAATATAGGGATGAGATCCTCAGACCTATTGTAGCCGTTACGCTGCAGCAATCGTAGATAACTTTATTTTAATGGACGATAATTGCAGGCCACATCGTGCAAACCTGGTGCAGGATTTCCTTTTCGAGGAAAGAATCATTCGAATGGAATGCCCAGCGTGATCCAATCGAGCACGTTTGGTACGCTCTAGGAAGATGAGTTTCTGGCCACCAACAACCCCCACAAACTCTCCAAGAACTGGAAAGAGCTCTTCTGGAAGAGTGGGGCAGAATACCCCAACTCGTCATTAATTTATAATCATATAATAATCATATAATCATTTATAATCATAATTTATAATCATAATTAGCCTCATTGAGTCCTTGCCTCAAAGGTGTTCAACGTTGCTGGCCACCCGTGGAAACCATACCCCCTATTGAAAATGATTTTCTTTGAAGAAAACATCTTTTTCTTATTTTTTTTTTCCTCATATGCACAAATTGTGTTTTTTCCCTTCTATACACAAATGCGCAATAAAATGCATTTTTTTCTGCCAAACATGTGTAATTTATTCTCATATAACCTACTATGTCTGTCGAAAATGTATCAATCAGCTAAAAAGTTTCCCATATACAAAATCCACCTAAAACTGCAATATCCTTTAATTGTTTTGAGCAGTGTATATTAAGAGTAGTTCATTCTTATGAAAAAAGTATTTCAAATATTGAGAGAATTTATAAGATCCCTTACATTTTAATTTATTAAACACTAGTTAATCCGTCCGGTATTGCTTGAGCCTGCTATAATAACATCAAATACACAATAAATTTGTATGATTTTATACCTTTAATATTATTTTGTCTGAATTTATATTTGTAAGTGAAAAAATTTCAAAAAAAAAGTATTTATTTTTACTAGTAGATGTAGTCGTAAGAAAACATTTTCTAGATTTTCATGTAGGGACTTTTCATTGCTTTAAAAAAGTTCTTGTAAACCGAACTCTTAGAAATTTTTATCGGTAATAAATATAACAGTTTTGCAGCTTGTATAAAAATTTCGCGAAAAAACATTAATACACAGTTAAAACAAAAGTGCTTTTTTTCTTTTTCTTTCTTTTTTTTTTTTTTTCTTTTTGCGTCAGGTTTTTAAACATAAAAATAGTTCTTATTGTCCGAAATTTATGAAATTTTAATTGATTACAAATATATTTGTACATTTGTATTCAAGCTCGAAGCCCTCTTCAAGATTTTGGAAAAAGTATGTATGCATAGTAGAGGTCTGCACGGGCCGAAATTTCCAGGCCCGACCCGGTAACTCAAAGGAATAAGAAAAAAAAATCTTAATCTCTATATGGTCAGCGCAGTGCTGCAGTTGTAAAAAAAACTGAAAGTGCTCCAGAATACAAAGAATGAGAAAAAACAGAAGCCCAAAATTATCTTTCCTTGCACTCTTTCTTATCAATGTGGTGATATAAGATGCCACATGTAAAAGCACGCTTTTATCTAGCATGAACTCCACAAATGTTCAGTATTCTATATATAACACATGTACAAGTTTTTGTTTTTTTGTACATTTTACAATGCAAAATTCAATCATCAAAAATTGATGGATGTATATTCTCAGGAATATGTCTTAGCAATATGCTTGAATATAAGTTAGAAAATTAGAGAAAAGTATTCAAATATCAGCAACAATTTTCTTTTTCAATCACACTGAAAATTAGAAAATGAAAAAGACATAATAGTTTGATGATTTCACATCCATTTAAAAAAATGAAAAAAACTAAAAACTTAAAAAGAGGTTTCTGTTTTTTAAGAAAAAAGATTTTAAAAGTCTTCCATATTTAAGTTAAGAAAATCATCTCTTAATATACTACTTCAGCTTTTCTCAATTACACTATAGCAAAGACTAGTTCTAGAAACAGAAGGAGTATGAGATTTCTTTAAAAAAGAAATGTGTAACAGTATGTATTACTGCATACTCTTTACAACACCCATGAAGGCTACCACACAAACTTCTTTAAATATGAAAATCTAAATGGTATTGTGCAGTTTTGCCAAGTTCTGAAAGCCAAAAATCAGGAGATTTTTTAGTGAAAATTTATTTATTGCCAAATGTGAACGTTTAGTATGAGTTTAATTTCAAACAATACTTTATCATTATTGAAGATAAAAAAGTAACACATCACTCTCCCTCAATAAGAAAAATATGTAGACTGGATTTTTAAACATAGGATGTTTTAACAAAATTTAAAAATCCATATCAGAGTGGGAAGTTTTATATTTCCATAAACACATATAAAAATACATTGAAGATCTTAAATAAGTTTAAAGGAGACAAATTATTTATAATCAAATACATGTTTATAGTAACAATCATAAAGTTTTAAAGATTCAACATTTATAATGGATCAGGTGTAATTTATTACATGAAATTCTTATGATCATTCATACTAAAGAACAAGTATATCTGTATTACAATTGTGAAATCACAGTAAAATTGTGGAATAATCCAATATAGAAAAATATGTGAGAAATCTGCCGAAAATCAGGACTGTGTGAAAACAATAAAAAACCAGAAACCTCCTGGCAAAATAAGGAGACTTGGCAGGTCTACACAGTGCTTTTCCTACATGATTGATAAATGTTTAAAATGTTTTAATTTTGAAGAGTTTTTTTAAAAAATAATTATTTAAATAGCAACAGTAAAACATCGTTTATACGACAATCATTTACAATGTTTTAGTGTAGTTCCAATTTATTCCTATTCCTTTTATTGTAAAAATACATCCGTTATATGACACACAAAATCGTTTATATGCCAATTTTTGATTTCGTACAAATTTATTTTTCTCGTGTATTTTAAGAACAAGTGAAATCTGCCAACTATGAATGAACACCATTGCAGTTCAGCTATGAATGCACCAATGCAAATCAGTGCACTAACAGTACAGTTTTTTTTCTCTTTACTTTTTATACTGTATGGGCCACAGCTCTTTTCAGATATATCTAGAAAACACAAGTCCATCATGGTAAAAAAAAAAAAAAAAAAAAAAAAAAAAAAAAAAAAAAAATTGAAAGAATTTGATAGTTAAAAATTACCGTATTTTCGGGTGTATAACCCACACTCCTAAATTGAGTAGTGCAGTAAAAAAAATTCACGTATAAGCCGCAGAGATGCATTGGTGTATAGTCTGCGGGCTATACACCATTTATGAACGTATATTTCGATCAGTGTTCAAAGTTAGAAACCATTAAAGCATATACGCGTGTATAATTTGAGAAATTTTAGACAAAAAAGAATTTCAAAGTGTGTGTGTCTGTGTGTGTGAGGGGGGGGGGGGGGGGTCGACTTATGCGCGAGACCTTAAAAAAAAATCTATGAATAAAATATCGAAAAATAGTTTGCTAGCGAAACGGTGCTGCAGCACCCCTTTGTATTTGTAGAGTACAAAATCTGAGATCTGGAACATTTCCTACCTTGACAATTTTGAGTTTAAGATCATTTTTAGTTTATTTCTCAAAAAAAAAAAAAAAAAAAAAAAAAAAATTTACCTTGCTCTGTTGCAAAGAACAAAAAAAAGTATGTGATTTATGTCATTTCGGAACAATTCAGAAGAGTCGTTCTTTTTCGGAATGATTCTGAGAAATCCTTCCTTTTCAGAGTTGTTTCATTACGGAACGAGTCAGAGGAATTGCTCCTTTCAGAACGAGTCCGAGGAATCGAACCTTTTCGGAGTTGTTTCATATCGGAATGAGTCTGAGGAATCAAACCTTTTCGGAGTTGTTTCATTTCGGAACGAGAACGAGGATTTTGCCCTTTTCGAAGTTTCGGACCGATTCCGAGGATTTGAACCTTTAGGGAACATTTCCAAAAAAGGACCAATTCCGCGATTTCGTTCCTTTTTGGAATTGTTCCAAAAAGAACAGATTCTTTTTTACAGATTGGAATCGTTCCTCAACAAATGACACATCTCTACTAAAAAAACTTATTGCAGTTAACATTAAAACGACTCTATTCAGCAAAAAGTAAGTTTAAAATAAGCAACATGTTATACTGTTGTTTTTGCCTTTTCAAATCAAGAGAAACTGCGTTCAAGCGTCATTATTTCTCGCTGTTGGTTAGTGCAATACTTGGCGATAGTTGCGACAGTTCTTCCAAACCCAGAAATAACTGTATTTAAGCAATAAAAGCCTTTACAAACATGAGAGAAAACATTATATTTCGTGGCATAACAAAAAAGATTTACAAATTTACATGTTTTCAAATTTTTTTGGAGGTTTAAAAATTGTAGAAAAAATATCACGATTTCCAATTTTTTTAAAAAAAATCTTTGTATAGCCCGCACTGTGTACAAGCCGCAACAGTTTTTTCGTAGATTTTTTTTCTTGTATAAGCCGCGGACTATACACACGAAAATACCTTACTGTGAATTGCATTGAAGCATTAAGAACTTATTATGTTTGCCAGAACACCAACAACAACAACAAAAAAAAACTTTTCAGGCCTCATTCCACAAATCATTAATTACAACTAAATGTCAGTCATTACATAAAAACACCACAGACAATTTTTTCTGTATTACTAATAATAGTTAAAATGATCAAAAGAACAAAAAAAAAAGTATGTACATTTAAATTGCTTACATTTTTGGCGTTGTTTGTTTTGGTTTATTTAATTCAGAAATTTATGTAAATTAACGCATTAAACATTAAATTTAAGTGAAAACAAAATTAATTCTAATTTTAGATGTGAAAATCGATTATACGATGTAATCATTTATATGTCGTTTTTCGGTAGTCCTTTTGCCATCGTATAAAAAATGTTTCACTGTATTTCTATTTTGTTAATAATAAGGCAGGAAAAATAAACTGATATTTTAAATAAAAAGCTTGCTTTGTTAAATTATTAAAAATTACCAAGTTTTAATAAAATAAAAAATATTCTTTAGATAAAAGATGTATTTTTTAAAAATAAATACAACAAATTTTTATTGAACTGCATGCTTACTTATACTACACAGAAAATGAGAACATGTGTTACATATTAACCTTTTACACGCCAATGTTCCATAAATGGAACATCAACTTCAAAATTCTGCAAAATACATTTTTATTCGTATTGCTCTGCAAAAATTAGTATTTGAAAAAAAAAAAAATTTGGATTTATTTTTTGGGGTCGATATTACATTGATAAAATAAATCATGTCTTAGGGAAAAAATCGTAATTTAGGCCTTTTTTAGACTTTTCGTTAGGCAAAATTCACAAATTCATACAAAATTCAAATTTTAACGAATATTTTTATATCTAAGTGAGATCAAGTAAAAATAATCATTTTATTAGTAGAACATAAGTTATTAAATAAAAGATTGATTTTTATTGTTTCTTTTAGATAAGAAATGTTTATGTTCCAAAAATGGAACATTGGCGTCTAAAGGTATATTTTTTAACCTGATAAAGTCCTTTGATTGCAGTATATGCAAATTTTGATAAAATGTTTCCGAATACGAGGTGGTTTAGTAATTGTCAACAAAAAATGGTTATGACTTGAATATACTTTCTTTTTCCTCCACTCCACACCATGTGCCTTAACCCCCCCTTCTCTCTTTCCCACACTCGTTCTCCCATCTGAAGTGGATTACTCAGAAGTGACGGGGAAAACATGCCTGTTTGTTGATAGTTGACATTGTTTAGGGCTCAAATAAGCTAGAATGTAAGAGGTGACTTAGAGGTGATGGAAAATAGGGTGTTAAAGAATTCATATATTTTACTTCACTCAGCGATTTTCTTCAGTTAATTAGAATTCTTCATACAGACCAGATGTCTCTTTCATATCCATTTCGAACAATAAAAGAGGCACTAGAATATTTTTATGAATTATCAGATGATTCTGAAGAGGAATGCATTGACACTTGTCAATTATATTATTTTGTGCCATCAACACAAAGACAATGTGTTGTATACAAAAACAGAACACACACACACACAAAAAGAATGTTTTGAGTGAGAAAAAAAAGACTACATGAGAAATGCTTTCCTAACTACCATACGAATGTAGGAAATGTAGGACACAAAAATTAAGGACAATATATATACATACATATTTTGTTGTAAATTGTAGTATAGACATTATTATTATTATTATATTCTATTACATTTTTGTATGTATTTCGATAAATAATTGTAAAAATGCTTTCCTACAGTAAGTACTGCCCGTCATCTATATAATAATTTTTTGAAGCAAGTGAGAAAGCTTTTTTGTAAAAGGTTAATTAGCATGCACATTTTCTGAAATCATAGTTCTAGGTCTGGCAATAAACAAGACTAACCTCACTTCCTAAATTTTTGTTTTGTTCAATTTTGTTTATTGCTTATTTATTTTTTTTAAATCATTTTTATTTGACAACACAAATATACACTTAACTGTACATAAATTGCTTAAAAGGTGCACTAGAGTACTTATAAAAACTTTAAAAATACATTTAAAGTTCTCTAAAATGTTCAAAGTTCAGAACGTTTTCAACCGCAAACTAACTCGGCCTTCGTCAGTGAGAGAAACTACAAAATGACAGGTCTTACTGCTGGCGTTCTCAGGCTCGTCCGGAACAGTCCATTTTTACATCGAGGGAGGAAAGACGGGGAGTGAAGGGAACGGGACAAATGAATAGAATAAACTGCTGAAATATATCAAAAACACAAGCTTATCTATTATTAATAAAGTTTTTCCATATTGCGTGTAAATCGTAGGAAAGTGCATCATTACAAGCTATTTCTTTACTGGATATTATTTCGATGGATTCTCTAATGATAGCTTCTATGTGACTAGTAGTATGAAAGATAATTTTTGAACTATTGAAATCTATTTCTATAGGGTGCGTTTGTGCAAACCTTGAAAGTGCAGTATGGGGTTTACCCAATCTTAAATCTGCGTCATGTTCTTTCAACCTCTTTTGAAGTTTCCTTAATGTCATACCTATGTAAACATATTCTTTACTATCCGTCTTGAAAGGAATACTGTATACACCTGATTTATTAATGTCTTGAATAGGATCAATCTTTATGTTCAGCACAACTCTTAATTTGGGGGGAGGGACTGCTATTAGTGCAATATCATACTTAGCTAGTGCGTACCTTATGCTTTTGAAAAACTTCGGAATATAATTAACTTTACAAAATTTTTTTTACACTTTTTATGGGATCTTTAACTTGAATATCTTGATCTTTCGTTTTAAACTTGCTTATCATTCTTTCAATAAAATGAAGGGGGATGGAATTTTCAACGGCTATTTTTCTTATTAAATTTAGTTCTTCGCTCAGAAAATGAATTGAGCAAACTTGAAAAGCCCTTTTTATGTAAAAATTAAAAGGTGCTAGTTTGAAATTAATAGGAGAACTTTCATACTACTAGTCACATAGAAGCTATCATTAGAGAATCCATCGAAATAATATCCAGTAAAGAAATAGCTTGTAATGATGCACTTTCCTACGATATACACGCAATATGGAAAAACTTTATTAATAATAGATAAGCTTGTGTTTTTGATATATTTCAGCAGTTTATTCTATTCATTTGTCCCGTTCCCTTCACTCCCCGTCTTTCCTCCCTCGATGTAAAAATGGACTGTTCCGGACGAGCCTGAGATCGCCAGCAGTAAGACCTGTCTTTTTGTGGTTTCTCTCACTGACGAAGGCCGAGTTAGTTTGCGGTTGAAAACGTTCTGAACTTTGAACATTTTAGAGAACTTTAAATGTATTTTTAAAGTTTTTATAAGTACTCTAGTGCACCTTTTAAGCAATTTATGTACAGTTAAGTGTATATTTGTGTTGTCAAATTAGTAAATAAGGTGAATTTTGCACTGTTTTTGTTTTTAATTTCCAATCATTTTTATTGTTTATTTATTTTTTCTTAATTATTTTTTTTTAGTTTTCTTATAAAATGTTTACAATCAGGAACATCAATCTCTAAAAGGTTAATAAGTAACTTTTATACTTATTTGAAATATCACATTAAGAATCAAAATTTAGAAAATTAGCTCATTGTGCATATAGCACATTCCAATCACTTAATATATTGATATTATTTAACCCTTCATTGTATGATTTTTTCTATTTTTATGAAAAATATTATTTGAAACCTATAAAGTAATGAAAAAAAAAAAGTAAAATTCAAATTTTCAGGTAAAATTTGGTATTTTAGCTGAATAAGATTTTTAAATATTGCAATGCTTCATTTTGCAATTGAATGGGCTTAAATTAATCAGTTTTATCTGTTTAACACACTGCAATTTTCTTTGTATTTAAGTATTCAGTAAAAACAAAAGTAAATTTTGCCTTAAAATCTTGATCGAAATTTTTTTTCTTTCAGAAGAACAAATTTAATTTTTTGTCAAATGCAGCCATCTGACATTAATAAAATAAGTGTTATTACATTCTTTGGACTGATCTTGATCAGTTACAGTGATCATACTAGGCCAAATTCATGGCACATAATGAGAATTATAGGTTTTTAGGTATGTGCCAGATATGGCACATGATGCAGTGAAGGGTTAAGCATAATCACACATTAGAAAATACTAATAAAACTAGGTGAATTATTGCAAAAAAAAAAAAAGGATAAAAAGCAAACTTTTACTAACTCTTTCTGTCATACGAATATGCTGTTCCATCTGAGTTATGTCAGTGCGTAGTTTGATCATCTCTGATTCCACCTTGGCATTGTACTCTTGTAATTCTAGTATCTCTTCTTCTAGCACACGAATTTCTTCATCATTATCTATGTCTCCTTAAAAATTATTACACAATTTTAAATGAAAATAATAGAAATAAAAACAAAATTTACTTAATTAAATTCAATACAGATATATTTTCATTATTCAAATTTGACAAAATGAATGATTGTTATTTTAATTCACACAAGAAAGTGAAAAAAAAAAAAATATCAGGAGTACACCAGTAATATTCAGTGCCTGTGTGTAGAATAACTCCCCCCCCCCCCTTCTGGAAAAAAAACAAAAAAAAAAAAACAGTCTATAAGTCAGTGTGTAAAAGTACTATTATACATATACATTTTAAATAAAATGTTTTACACATAACATAAATATAGAGAGCATTCATACATTATTTTTGTAAATATTTTGACTTTCTCTATGACTTTCTATGAATTAAATTAATATGAAAAGGAAAAACACTCTTTATGGCATCAATTTGGAATAGAGTTTAATTATTGCTTGCATCATTAAAAATATTCTTTACATTAAAATGTCACTGAAAAATAAACAATGGATCAAAGGCTAGGTATGTACTTCACAAAGAGGAATATTTTAATTCAATTTGGTTAATTTTTAAAAGGTATGAAAAGTATGGTTTTAATAATTCTATTCTACACATTAAATAGATATCCTAATTATATAAAAAAGAAAGAAACATAAAAGTTTATATTTGATTGGGCAAAAATGTAAAAAAATTATATCCAAAAAAGGCACATTCACTGCTTTTTATATCTAAAATCGCTTCTCATATTTTAGAATGAAATTCAAGCCCCAATGGAACCATGGCAAAATCTTTAAACATCAAGAACTGCAAGCAAAATTATAAAATTTGATTTAAAACTAATCAAAATAAAAAACATGATGTTCAAAACCTAAAGCAAAAACATACTTGCTAGGCTATGTGCAGATTTTGAATGAAAATTATTTGGTAATTGAAAAATGTAGTGACAACTGATGAGAGACTTTGATATAATTTTATCTTATCACAACAGAAAAAGACCTACTTAATACCTAAAAAGACAAGATAAAAGATAAAAAACAGGAAAAACAGAATAAAAGAACGTTTTACTAAAAATTCTATGGTTATTACCAAATTCTTTTATAGCAAAAAACTTAAGCGGGCTCAGGGCTTGATAAATACGGAAAAACATGTAAACAGAGCTCTCACTTTGAGTCCATATAAAAACAGAAGTAGTCAATGTAGTTAATTTAAACTTTCTGATATTTTTAAGGTATGTCTGTAATCTTATAAAATTATAAAATGAAGTACTTCAAAGTAATAAAATAAAAAATATAGCAAAATTTACATAACACAATTTTTGGAAAAAAAATTATGTGTTATATCACCATCTGCAAGATAGCTTAACATTGAATTGACATAGGAACCTAATTTTTGCTTTATAATGATCAGGAAACTTTATTCTATAGAATGAATTAAATATATAACTATCACTCAAAAAAAAAAAAAAAAAAAACATTAAAAATAAATACATTAAAAAAACTCTCAAATTTGAAAATTTAAAAAACACCTAAAAATATAATTTTTTTTCATTAAAAATATTAAACTATCTAAAATATATTAATTCATTCTACGGATAATGATGTTATATGCATGAAAAAAAAAATTAAGCTACTTCATCAAATAGTTTTTTTTAAATCTTACGGATAGTCGTCAAAAATCAAGTTTTGAGAAAACACGACTTAAAGTTGAAATTATATGGGTGTGGCTTTGAAAGTGTTGATACCGGATGTCCCAAAAATGACTGATGGATTTTAAAATTCAATAACTTGCAAACGGTGACAGCTATTTAAAAAATTTTGCAGGAAGATTATGTCAGGAGTCAGGATTATGTCAGGAGTTTTTTTACCGCAATTTTTTATTTTAGTTTGAATTTCAAACAATAGGTGGCGCTGACGGCAATTGAAGGCCAGGTCGGTAAAAAACTCCTGACATTATACATAACCTTCCTGCAAAAATTTTTTAAATAGCTGTCACCGTTTGCAAGTTATTGAATTTTAAAATCCATAGTCATTTTTGGGACACCCGGTACATAAATGCTTATAACTCCATTAAAAATGCAAATATTGTTATGCGGTTTTTTGTACTGAGTTCAGAATTAATTTAATAATCAAAATAGATCATTAAAAAAAAAAAAAAAAATCGAATGAAATAGGTAGGTAGGGAGAGCATTGGCGGCTTCAGCCAATACATACCTGGTTCGAATCCTGGCGTGGACTTTTTTCATCCAAGAATGAAAAATGGAATAAATTACTTCTGTTATAATTAATTTACTGATTGAATAATTGTGTTTAAAATTAATCTAATGTAATTTCGTATGCAGCGATTTTCAGTTAATGAAAGAAAATATATCATAATAGCAAAAGAAAAAAAAGTTTTGTACCATTTTTTTCACTTTCATCTGTTGACAATCGTGGTCTTTTAATTGGCTGAAATACTTTGGTGGCTTTTGATCCAACAGGAAATGTCAAGTATGTTCCATTCGTTACAGGACTACCATCATTAGAAGATGATGAACTGAGAATAAAAATAAAACGAATAAAATCACAAAATAACTTTAAACTTATGAATTACATAGATGATCGATGTATGCCTAATTTAAATAACACATAACAGATACACAATATGCATACCTGGATTTGCTTATTTGAAGTAAACATAATATAGCAAACATAATAAATAGAAATTATAAACTATAAACATAAACAATAAAATATTTTATTTACTGATTTTTTACCACAAAAACGCCATTTAAAAAAAGAAAAAAAAATTAAATAAAAATGAACATATTTTTTTTACGATCTTACAAAAGAAAATATGATTATACTGTAAATTCTATTAAGACGACATCACAAAGGATGAATATACTAGCTTTGATGAAGCTTAAGTATTCTCGTCTTCCCAAATTATTTAATAAGTAATCAAAAAGATATAAAAAATCTGTGTCATCAAGTCAGCATAAGAAGATGAATTTTAAAATCATCCTCTAATGAGAAATCATTATGATAAAAGTTGAAATAATCATTGAACTAAAATGTACCAACAAAGGAAAAATTTCAACAGCAAAATTCAGAAAAAACAGCTTTAAAATAATTAAAGCTTGAAAAAAAAAAAAAAAAAAAGTATGTTGAACACAATTTTTTCGGTCACAAAGGCTATTCTCCCTACAATGTGAATAGAATCGGCTCGGCATTCTGCCAAAAAGAGGTTCAACAACTGTGGTCTTATAGTAATCCTGAATAAAAAGTAGTAAGTGGAATTTCAGAGAGGAGGGAATTTGGACAAAATGTTAACGGAATTTATATTATTGATTATTTATTGCTACACTATAGCAAAAAATACAGCAATTTTTTTTTTTTTTTTTTTTTTTTTTTTTTTTTTAATTAAAGATTTTTAAACTTTGGATACTTTGGAAGGGGTTGGGGGAGGAGCGAAAAACCTAATTTCAGGATAGGAAAATTACATGAAGTTTTCCTGACATTTATGTAATCAATTATTTAAAAGGTACAAGTTAAAAAAATAATAATAAAATAAAAATAAAGCAGAAAATGTAAACAGTTTTAAAGATTGTAAATTTTGGGAACTGTGGAAGGAAGGAGGGAAGGTAAATGCAAAAGTAAAAAAGCAAAATTTTTGGGAAAAAAAAAAAAAAAAAAAAAAAAAAAAGGAAATATAGTTTTATTAAAGAACAAAATTTGTAAAATCAATAGTTAAAAAAATTTGTAGTTATTATCAAACCTCAGTATAAAAATGTATCTCTTTCTTCTTTCTATGTCATGTTGATTGCCATGGAAAAATGCAATCCTGAAATTAATTAAAAAAAAAAAAAAATCTTTGCTTTTTATCAAAATTATAAAATAAAAACATATTCTGAAGGAGAATGAAATTTTACATTGCATGGCGTAAAAGTCACCCATTCCGGTATCAAGCCCAAGTCTTCCAAACAATAAACAGACGCCGTACCAATTATGCTATGACCACTGCAATAATTCTGTTATTAAGTAAGCATTTAAGTTCTTTTATAATATTAACTTCCGGTGTCTCTAGAACTTGCATTGTATAAAATTCCTTGAATCCGAGATTAAGAGCCTCTGTCCTACAACATATATAAAAATAATCAAAAGCTGTAATTATCAGGGTTGGCCTTCAGCAGGGTTGGCAAATTTTCCTCGCAGTGAAAAAAACCGGCCAGAAGAAATAAGTTTCTTCCAAGGGAAAGAAATAGAAGAAATAAGTTTCTTCCAAGGGAAAGAAATAGAAGAAACTGTTTTTCTTTAAGAATTTATAATGAACTTTCAATTTTATAAAATTAATTCCATTGGACCAAAACAAATTTAATTAAGTATATATGCTAAATTAATAATTCATCAATTTTTTAGCCAAGATCACATACAACACCTATCTAAAGATCTTCAACCATTGGCTAAATGAAAAGAAATTTTAACCAAAATACACAAAACCAATTAAATGTTATCTATTTCAATTCAACATATTTTTTAGTTGATTAAATTTCTGAAATTAGTAGTAAATTGTATAGATCCCTTACCAATGATAGAATAAAACCCATTTAAATAAAAGCTTTTAATTTACATCAATTTTATTAATGTAAGTAATGTAGAATAATTACTGTATCAAATAGAGATCGACCAAAAATACAGTTTTGTTTTTGGCCAGAAATCAGAATTTTGGCCAGACCAAAACTCTCAGTATTTCAAAAATTTTGTTTCTTCTTTCAGAAATTTTTCAACATGAGTCATTAATTTGAACTGTATCAGCTTAAATGAATGTATTGCAATGAACTTCATTGTTTATAATTATCAGTTATGAATTATCAATCATCTCATAGAATTTTTTTTAAATTTAAACTGCATTAGTATTTCAAATACTCTTTGACAAAGTTCTAGAATAACAAATGAACATTTACAAAATTCATTACAGAAGAAAAATCAAGGTATGAATATTTAAAACTAAAATATTTTTTAATTAAATGAAAATAATATAATTAGAAAATTTTTCTATGTCATTGATGAATTAATTATGTTTTATTGCATATGAAAATAAGGCTTTTGCATTTTTGGATAATTAACAATTGTGCATAATTAATAAATACTATACATTAGGGCTGGGCGATATACCGTAATATCGTTATATATCGATATTTCTTTAAGACCGCGGTAACGATATTGAGATTTCAATCCTTCCGATATATCGTTTCAAACGGTATTTCATTCTACTTTCTGAATTACGGAATTTCGAATCTACCTCTGTCGGCGCAAAAGTTGTTTACTTTTGCAAATGTTCGCGCTGTAATCGGCACTTGCGTGATACTTACGATTTTGAGCCGGTGTCGCGCACACTCCGGAATATGGGCGAACAGTCTACTTTTTGCGCTGGTGTCGCGCACATACCGGAATATGGGCGATCCGTCTACTTTTTGCGCTGGTGACGCACACATACCGGAATATGGGCGAACAGTCTATTATTCTGATTTACTGCTATATTTACCGGAGTTCGTTCGAGAATCAAAGTTGAAACACTCGTTCAAGGATGGGGCATTTCCGATACAATCACTTGTTGACTCTATATCAGTGGCTGACTGTTGTTTTCCTGTGAGCTTGTGTACAGTTATTGCTGCCGGAATGCAGAATTGATTGACATATTTTCAAGAAAGTGAGCACAATTAATCGATATTTCTTGTATGTTTGTTTTTCATTTATTAATAGCATTAATAAATAATTATATTAAATCACATAATATTTTACATTTTTTATTAATAACATTAATAATTTACATGTATGGTAATTCTATTATGTCATTTATTTTAAGCAGAAATTTTACTTAAAGCAGAAGTTTTTTCTTTTTTCATTGTGATTCACCTTAGTTTTAAAGTTTATTGGATACTAGTATTTTTACCCGTTTTGTGTACGGGTTTTTGAAAAAATCTCCCCCCCCCCCCCAAAAAAAAAATGAAAATTTTTCTCAAATTAGGAAGGAAAATAGTTTTCATTTTGAAAGATTGCTAAAACTCTATGGATGGTTTCTTTCTGCTAAGCAAAACATATTACCCATCCACAGCAGATGACAATATGATTGTATAAACATTCCTGTTTCGATTTCGCTGAGTTCGATAAACAAAAACAAACGATGGATAGTTTCCTACTTTTTCTTTCAGGTTCTTCTGTACTGGACATTTGTAACAGACGCTCAAATTTTGTAATAACTTATTATATTTTAATAAAAATTTGTCACACAGCCTAATTTACTATTATTGCAAATTGCTGAAAATTTGAAAAAAATCGGTAAATTAACTTAGGAGTTATGAATTTTTTTCCCTTTTAATGGTAAATAATAAAAGGTTTTGTTTTTCTTCCTCCCCCCCACCCTTTTCATTTGTATGTGCCGTGGAATGTGTTTTTCGCGCACTTAAGCAATTGAAACTAGTTGATACTTTCACAAAACCCTTTTTATAAAAAAAAAAAAAAAAAAAAAAAAAAAAATCGAACAGTTTATTTTTTATAAATAAATGAGGATAGTTTTGATTTTGAATATCATGGCTCCTTTTTATTTCAAGAGTTCACTAATGCAAAAACATCTGCTTAATGTCAATCTTATTTTTTTATACCTCATTTGCATTTCCATATTTTTGTTTATTTATTTATTTATTTATTTTTTGTTTTTGCATTGCACATCTGAGGTTGATCTCTTTCAACAAAAGCCGTTTTTTATATTTGCTTTCAAGTTTTTTTTTTCTTTACTGGAATACTTTCATTTTTGAAACTGGTTTCGAAAGTAAAAGCATCCTAGAAAAAAAATCTGTAAACAAAATCGAAAAAGTAAAAGATCATTACAGAGATTAATTCAGCATTATTATTAAAAGAAGAAGAAGAAGAAAAAAAAAAAAAAAAAAACGGTAGTTAGCAAAACGTCCTGATTTGGGACTTTGTACTCTATTAAAGAAATTTCGTGTTTTCTTAAAATTATTTGACTATTCTAATGCTTTCATTTGTATTCTGACTAATAATAGAATTATTTATTATAACAACAAAAAGAAGGTGTTCCTTACTACCCAAAATTGCAGAAATGCATTTTTTTTTTTTTGTATTGTAATAAAAAAATTCTAAGTTTATAGGTAATTAAAGTATTTTCTTTCAATATATCTAATGTCTATTTGTTGTCTTATATACATTTTATTGTTTCATTTTAATGATTTATAATGTTTAACTTTCTAAGAGTTTTCAATAACACATATTTTAGATCAGATTTGCAGGTAAGGGGTTTGCATATTTTGAATCAATACATAAAAATTAAAATTTATGTTCCTTGGAATATGTTAAGATATTGATATTTTTGTTTTTTCTTGATAATTAACATACACACACACACACATATATATATATATATATATATATATATATATATATATATATATATATATATATATATATATATATATATATATATATATACTATTATGTGTTTGTAGTATTTTATACAGAGGACAGTTACATTTATAACCCTATAATTGAGTGACATATGAATTGAAATATATTGATATATCGAAAATTATCGATATTTGGTCAGCGATATATCACAATATTAAAATTCTGATATCGCCCAGCCCTACTATACATATGATTAATTTGCAGTTATGTATATTTATGCATGCATTAATTACTTTAAAACATACAATTTAATTACTTAAAAATTTTTTTGGATGTTTACGTTTTTGGCTGAAACTAGGAAGGCCACCGAAATTCGGTTTTGGTTTCCGAAAAACTGCACCAGTCATTAATCAGTATTAAAAAAAATCAGTTCTCATTTTTCTTAGTGCAATGCAGCATAATATAGCAAAAGAGTTTTTTAGCAGTAGGTTGCTGCAATTAATTTCTCACTTAAATTGGATGAATGCAAAAGATGAAGATTTTTTTTTCAAGTCCTACACTTCAGGATAGTTTAAAATAGGGATGGGACGAATAGCGATTTGGCCGAATAGCCGAATATTCGGCCAAATACTGAATATTCGGCTGCCGAATACCAACTTTTTTTTCCAATAAAAAAAATAAATTTTGATTATATATCAGGGCTTGAATTTCAGGGCGGGATGGCGGGATTCATGCTCGAAATTTTGAAATCCCGCCCAAAAAGATATCGTAGGCAGAAGGTTCCTGCCCAAAAAAAAATTCCGAATTTTCCGAAAAATTTTGCATTTTAAAACTACAATTAACTTCCCATTTTTTTTTTTTTTTCTCTTGCAAATTTTGTGATATTTTCGTGCGACTGAATGACATATTTTGCTGTGAAAAATCATAGGAAATCACACTATTTTTCTGCGACCAATCGTCAAATTTCGCATTTTTTTTCCCTGCGATCAATTGACAAGTTTCGTGCGATTTACCGTCGCAAGAACTGAGTAATTCCGTTTCAAAATTTCGAAAAAATTAACGCATTCGATTTCAAAAGTTATGAAACATTGTTTATCAACCCCGAAATTTGGATAGTTATGTCTAAATTTCCAGGCTAATTATCGATTTTTCATAGCTTTTGAAACCGAGCTGAATTGCATATTTTCACAATCAATTTCATCAATCGTTCGCAGAAAATTTTGTTAGATTATCGGGATAAAAGCGGCAATTTTCTCAAAAAAAACCCCCCCCTCAAAATCGCAAAAAACTCGACTTTCCTTAAAAGATCTCGATAAAACACTGATTTCTTTATAAAAAAAAATCGCGGAATAAACACGAATTTCGTGAAAGGATCGTGAAATAAACGCGAATTTCATGAAGTGATTGCAGAATAAATGCAAATTTTGTGAAAGCATCGCGGAATTTTGTGAAAGGATCGCCGTATAAACAGCGTCCTGTGAAAAGGGGCAGGTGGGAGTGAAGAGGCAGTCATCCCAGGTGCAGAAACTTAGGGGAGCCTATTTTCTACAACCAACATCATGTTTGGCCAATAAGAAGAAAAAGAACACTAAATTGAAACTTTGCCCCAAGTGCAGTTTTCTCTTATCATGTCCCTGCATTTGAATTTCTTTAGAGGATAGCGGGAAAACACCAAATGTATCAAATTTTCTGAAAAGTTACAGTGGATTGTGTGAAGGGGGGGGGGGGGTGGATTTACTTTAGACTCTTATGTTTTCACTCAACTTAAAATCAGCCTGAACCAGGGGTGATTCTCGTCCAAAATTTCTGAAAATTTAAGACATCCTCTTCCAAAAATTTGAAATTGGGTTATCAATTCCACATAGTTGCCAACTTGTACGGTTTTGCGCACGGAAAAAACAATCGCAGAGAAAAGCAAATTTCGTAAAAGGATCGCCGATAAAGCACACATTTCGTCAATATTTCGTGAAAAAATGACGATTTCGTCAGTGTTTTTGTCAACGAACTTTGTAAAAAAATTGCTAAAAAACGCGAATTTCCTGGGCGGATCGAGAAAAAAAAAAAAAAAAAAAAAAAAAAAACAGCAATTTTATCTAATATTGCAGATAAAATGCTGATTTCGTCTAAAGATCACAGGAAAATGTCGATTTCGTCTAAAAATTGCAGAAAAAATTGCCATTTTCGATAAAAAATCACTTAAAAATATTTTGTCAAAAGATCATGTTAAATAAAAAAGCCGATTAATCAAAAGATCATGGGAAAAATGCAGATTTCGTCAAAAGATCGCGGGGATAAAACGCCATTTTCGAGAAAAGATCGCGTAAAAATGCAAATTTTGTCTAAAGATCGTCGTAACAAACGTCGATTAAGTCAAAAGATCGCGTAAAAACCGCCGATTTCGTCTGAAGATCGCGGATAATCCCCCTCGTGGGGGGAGTAACTTGCGGGATACCCCACCCCCTCGACGATTTCTGAAAATGCAATGTAAATTTCCGAAAATTTTTTTTCACCCAGAATCACGCCTGACCTGAACCAAAAACAGAATTTATTAAACCTGAAACAAAAGTAATTAGCACAGAAAGGGAATTTATCCCTTTGAAAACTAAAATAGACTACATGAAATTGTGACATTTTTTTTTTTAAATAAAAAATCTCATTTTGCATAACAATTTGTTGATAAAAATTGCTTAACAGTGTGTGTATTTTGTCGTGTCTGTATTTGTGTAATTCTTTAAATAGCACATTAAACAGTAGGTTTTAAAGATTTTTTTTTCTCCCTCCCAAACAGCTAAACTCCCCTCCATTTATAAATGTTGGGAGGGAGTCTCCCCTCCTCTGGAAAATTGAATTTCAAGCCCTGTATATAATTTAAAAAATAGGAGCTCATTAATAATTATTCATCTTAAATGTGCTTTTAAAAGTATTTTTAAATTTGGAACACTTATTTTAACACAAAAAAATTATGAAAGTGCATTATATTCTTTTATCTTAGTGTACATCAAATTGATGTTCAGTAAATCAGGATGGTAAGATATTTCTATTAAAATGTGAAGAATGTACTTGACTTTTACTATCAAATGATACTTTTACCCTTTCTTGCATCCAGAATTAATAATATTCTTAATCTCTTTCTCTTTCAGAACTCACAAAAAGATATTTTCTGAAATAATCTTTAATGAAGTAAATTTGATCATTTAGTTTGTGTCCATAATGATAAGCAAATTCATAAGAATGAGACTGCTCTGAAATCAGTTGCTAAGCTTTAAATTACAAATTACATTAAAGCAAAGGGTTATGCTTAAAGTAGAATGCATATGTTAACAAAATCTTTGACATTTGAATCAGTGCATACAATATTCAATATTCCACTTATTCAGAAAGCATTAAAAGGATAAACTGAAATTGATAACAACATGAATGAAGGAAGATGTAAATTAAAAATATATACATAATAATGTTACATATTTAAGTCAGTAACTATGCAAATAATTATTTAAAAGTGAAAACTATCGAATAAAAAAATTATTTTGTTCAGTATTTAGAATTTATGTTTAAATACTTATGAAACCATCTTCATAAAGCAAGTTGTGTCATCTAATGTGTATCTAGTTTGTCACTAGTTCTGTTTTCAGATGTACCGTTGTATTTGGAATAGTGATATTTAATTTTGAAAATGAATATACCTAGTGAATGAATTTTTTTATTTCTTACTTTCCAGAAAATAAGTTTCGAATTTCATAAGAGCCTTTTTTATATGTGCATGAAATTTGCAGTCATTAATAAATATTCAAGTGTTTTAGAATAAGGCAGTGTTTTTTTTTTTTTTTTTTTTTCTCCCTATAAGTATTTTTATATCTTGAATTGTGATATATTCTCTAATGAAGACATTTCCCGTAGAATTAATTTTCTAACTTGGGCAGCATTTTCTAAAATATCACTAACTTTTATAGGAAATACAGAAAGGCTGTATATTTTTTAGTAATCGAATAACTATATATTTTGTAAGTAAGAATGAGAATGACTTCATGAATGAAGTAGCCAATTTGGATTAGAGAAAAAAAAATTGCAAAAAATGAAATTCTTTAAATCCTAAATTTATTAATATATTTCATTATTCGGCAAGATTTTAGCAATATTCAGCCATATATCTCTAAATATTCGTCCAGCAAGCCTTCAATATTCGGCCAACCAAATATTCGCCAAAAGGGCCGAATACCGAATAGTGGCAGAATATTCGTCCCATCCCTAGTTTAAAAGAATTTTGATATACCCATAGATATTTTTGGAACACTAATCTTACAATAATAGAAACCATCATTATTTTTTACACACCCTAATACTTCCAAAAGTGCTAATCAATCACAAATAAATTTGTTAAAAAAATTTAACTTCATTCAAGATGATTAGATGTTGGGAGCAACTAGTAGATCAAATATGGTATCAATAAAGGCAAGACATGAATCATAGACACTCAAAATAATTATGGCTTAGACCAGTGCTTCCCAATCTATGGGTCGCGACAGTTGTTTTGGTGGGTCGCGGAACAATCGAGGTTTGTCATCAAAATATATCTTTTATTTCATGTTTAAATAGATACGACAATTTCAACAGGAAATAATATTTCAAGGGAAAATCCTTTATTTCCTTCTAGATTAATACACGAACAGAATATTCAGAAATATTTAAATCAGCTTTGAGGTCCTTGATGAAATTCAACACTTTGTGCTCATGAGAACAAGCTTTTTCTACTTTGCTGTTTCTGAAAGACAAGTACTTAGAAAAACTGCATGTTAATATATGTTCCCATATTGATAAACACCAGTAACCAGAAATCATCATAAATTTTTGGTTTCATAATAATTAAATGTATTTTTAACTATCTTTGTAGTTTGTACATAGTTTTAATTATTACTATTCACTTATACACATTGAGATTACTGATTCTTGTTTTAGTTGATAATGTAGCTTCCGTACTAAAATTTGTATTTTTCATGTGATAGGATAGCCGAGCGTATACAGATTGTACAAAAATTGCTATACAGATATACAACTTTATCTTGCATGGGTCATGAATTTTTTTTTTACTAAAAAGTGGGCAGCGAAAATGTTTTTCACTGATAGGCGGGTCGCATAATAAGAAAGTTTGGGAACCGCTGGCTTAGACAATTATAACAAAACTATTTTTTCCCAGCATAAACTATAATATCTGATGCATTTGCTTCTTATGCAGGGATGAAAGTGCGCTAAAGCCATTTTGTAGCAGCTTTGGAGCAGCAAAAAACGAATTTTGGAGCAGTAAAACCTATTTTTGTAGCAGCAAAAATCAGATTTTGTAGCAGTAAATATCGGATTTTGTAGCAGCAAAATGTAATTTTGTAGCAATAAAAGCTGTTTTAGGAGCAAATTGAAATATTCTAATGTTGATAAGTCTTAACAATTACAATAATTGCTATCTTGAAAAATATTTTTACATTTGAAAGAATAAATACTCAGATTAAATTTCGCCACACGTTTCAGATCTTTCGATGAAATTTGCAGTTTTTCGCGATCTTTTAACATAATTCAAGCTTTTTCACAATCTTTTGATCCTGTTTTTAAATTTTTAACTAGATTTGCGGGGGTTTTTTACGATCTTTTGATGAAATTACGTTTTCTGAGATCTTTTGATGAAAACTACGGTTTTTACGATCTTTTTGATACAATTTTCTTTTTTTTCAATACAATCTTTTAAAGATATTAATGTGGTTTTTTTCATGATCTTTTGACCATATTTTAGTCTTTTTATGACGAAATTAGATATCCTTTGACAAAATTTCATGTTTTTTGTGATTTTTTGACGAAATACGCTTGTTTTTCGGAATCCTTTAGAGAAACTTGCGTTTTTTTTTTTTTTTTTTTTTTTTTTTTTTTGCCATCTTTTACAGAAATGAATGTTTTTTTAAGATCTTTTGACTGTGTTTTATTCTTTTTTTTATGATATTAACGACTCTTTGGCAAAACTCATGTTTTTCTTGCGATCTTTTCATGAAATTCGAGTGTTTTTCGTGATTTTTTTACGTGTTTTTCGCGATTTACAGTCGAAATTTGCATTATCTATTGTCAAAATTTGCGTCTTTTTCGCAATCTCTTGTTGAAATTCGAGCGTTTTTCACGATCTATTGGTGAAATTCGAGTGTTTTATGCGATATATTGACGAAATTCAAGTACTATTCGTGATCTTTCGATAAAAATTTGCATGTTTATCTCGATTATTTGACAAAATTCGCGCGTGTTTTTACAAAATATGCTTGTTTTTCGGGATTCTTTTCAAGAAACTTGCATTTTTTTTGCCATCTTTTGGCTGTGTTTTGTTCACTCTTTTTTGATAATAACGATCCTTTAGCCAAACTCATATTTATCTCGCAATCCTTTGTTGAAATTAAAATGTTTTTTGATAAAATGTGCATGCTTTTTGCAATCTATAGACAAATTTTTCATGATCTATTAATGAAATTAGAGTGTTTTTCAAGATCTGTTGGTGAAATTCGAGTGACGAAATTAGCAATCCTTTGACCAAATTCACGTTTTTTTTTTTTCGAGCTCTTTTGACAAAATTCGCGTATGTTTTTTGACATGCTTCGACAAAATTCCTGTGTTTTCCGCGATTTTTTGACGAAATTCGAGCATTTTTCCCGATTTTTTGCCGAGATTTGCGGTTTTTTCCTACAGTGTTGAATTCAAGTGGTAGAAAAATTTTGAGATTTTGGGTTTTCAATGATCAAAAAGTGCAATACCCCCTACCCGGAACTATCATGTCCCCCGCGGAGCTACAGAAGTCTCTCCCGGAGAAAAGTGTCTGAATTCAACACTGTTTTCCTTTGACTGCATTTTGTTCATTTTTTGACGAAATAGCAATTTTTTTTTTGTCAAAATTCTATATATATATATATTTTTTTTTTGTAATTGTTTGACACATATGTAGCGGATTTTCATAAGCGCTTTCACTGTGCTTTCAATTTTGCTGTCTATTGGCAGGATTCGCCGAGGAGCGAAATAATTCACCACCGACACGGGAAAGATGCAGAACAGGAAGATAATTTACAGAAAATATGTACAATACATAAGACAAGGGCGATTCTGGGTGTTTTTTTTTTTTTTTTTTTAAATTCACATCGCATTTTCGGAAATCGGTGGCGGGGGAAGGGGGGTATCCGCGATCTTCAGACGAAATCGGCGTTTTCCCGCGATCTTCAGACGAAATCAGCGATTTATCTGCGATATTTTAGCAAAATCGGCGATTTATTTCGAATTTTTGTCGAAATCGGCAGTTTTCCCAAGACCTTTTGACGAAATCGACTATCTCCAGTGCTTTTTTTTAAAAATAAAATCGGCGTTTTTTCGGCGATTTTTAGACAAAATTTGTATTTTTCCGCGATTTTTTCTCGAAAACGGCGTTTTATCCCCGAGATCTTTTGACAAAGTCAGCGTTTTTTCTGTGATCTTTTGCTGAAATCCACGTTTTTTTTTTTTTCAATGATCTTTTGGCAAAACATTTTAAAGCGATCTTTTATCGAAAACGGCGTTTTTTATGCGATATTTTAACGAAATCGGCATTATATCTGCAATCTTTAAAAGAAATCGACGTCTTCCCGAAGTCTTCAGGCGAAATCAGCGTTTTTTCTGCGATATTTGGTGAAATTGCCGTTTTTTGCGATCCGCAGAGGAAATTCGCGTTTTTCAGCGACCTTTTGACAAAGTTCGTTGACAAAAACATTGACAAAATCGCCGTTTTCCGCAAAATATTGACGAAATGTGTGCCTTTTCGGCGATCCTTTCACGAAATTTGCATTTCCGCGCGCGTTTCTGCTTTTTTCCGCGCGCAAAACCGTACAAGTTGGCAGCTATGTGGAACTGATAGTCCAATTTCAAATTTTTGGAAATTTCGGACGAGAATTACCCCTGACATAAGAAGCGAACTCTCATTAATTGGGAATAAACATACTGAAGCAGTTCTAATTCGTCTCCCCAACGCGCGCTCTATAAGTCACATGACGTCCCGCTCCGAACTCTGCGATCGGCTGCAATGAAAATGAACGTACGATGACGCGAGAGAAAAACAACTTCCGGTCGTTTGCGGAGCCACGATAAATCTCCACAAAACATCGCGTGCTTTTCATGACCGAATGCGCATGTTTTTCGCAATTTTTCGGCGAAATTTGCGCGTTTTTCGAGATCTTTTACAATGTTTCTTTGTTTTTTGACGAAATTAACAGCCTAAAAAAAGTTATTTGTTGTTGTTTCCTGGATCGACGAAATCGCGCTAAATTTCGTTTTGGCACTAAGCACCTTTTGGCGCATGTTTGGCGCAAAATTGAAAAAAATAGCTGTTTTGTAGCAGTTTGGCGCAGTAAAGCGGTTTCGGCGCAGTCTGGCGCAATTGGCGCAGGTCTTACATCCCTGCTTATGTCACTAGTTTCTGTTGTTGAATTTTCATGATCTTTATCTTAAAGTTTAAAATCTTATCTCTTATTCTAAAGTTAGTTGAAATAAATCTATAATATATACACAGCAGGGCTGATTCTGGATGAAATTTTATTTTTCGGAAATCGGCGGCGGCGGCGGGGTCGTGAGTACCCCCCCCCCTCCAGCAATCTTCGGACAAAATCGGCGTTTTCCTGCTATCTTCAGACGAAATCAGCAAGATTTTGGCAAAATCGGCGATTTATTGCGATCTTTTGCCGAAATCGGCAGTTTTTCAGCGATCTTTTGACGAAATCGGCGGTTTTTCCGCGATCTTTTGACGAAATCAGCGGTTTTCCACGTTTTTTAAGTGAAATCACCGTTTTTTCGACGATCTTTAGACAAAATTTGCATTTTTACGCGATTTTTTTTCTCGAAAACGGCGTTTTATTCCCGCAATCTTTTGACAAAATCGGCGTTTTTCGTGATATTTTGATGAAATCGGCGTATTTTTTCAAATATTCTTTTGACAAAATATTTTTAAGCGATCTTTTATCGAAATTGCGTTTTTTCCCGCTATCTTTTAACGAAATCAGCGTTATATCCACAATCTTTAGACGGAATCGGCATTTACCCATGTTTTTTAAGTGAAATCATCGTTTTTTCGACGATCTTTAGACAAAATTTGCATTTTTACGCGATTTTTTTCTCGAAAAAGGCGTTTTATTCCCGCGATCTTTTGACGAAATCGGCGTTTTTTCCGTGATCTTTTGATGTAATCGGCGTATTTTTTCAAATATTCTTTTGACAAAATATTTTTAAGCGATCTTTTATCGAAAATGCGTTTTTTCCCGCGATCTTTTAACGAAATCGGCGTTATATCTGCAATCTTTAGACGAAATCGGCGTTTTCACGCGGTCTTCAGAAGAAATCAGCGTTTTATCTGCAATATTTGGTGAAATTGTCGTTTTTTCCACGATCCGCACAGGAAATTCGCGTTTTTTTATCGATCTTTTGACAGAGTTTGTTTACAAAAAAATTGACGAAACCGTCGTTTTTCCACAAAATATTGACGAAATGTATGCTATTTCGGCGATCTTTTCACGAAATTTGCATTTCTAAGTAATTGTTTTTTCCGCGCGCAAAATCGTACAAATTGGCAACTATGAGGAACTGATAACCCAATTTCAAATTTTCGGAAGAGGATGCCTTAAATTTTTGGAAGAGAATCACCCCTGATACAGAGTCAATCCTGTCAAGACGTGATCACAACAGACTGGAAAAAATTCCATTTAAAGAAGTATAAGTAATTATACTTTTAAGATACACTACCTACACTTACCCGAATAGTATATATTGTCTGTTTCGTTGGATTCTTGAAATTTTTCCATATGATCCAGGATTCCATTATAGGAATATTCTGCTTTCACAAGTTTTACTTGTTTCATTAAAAAGAGGTGAAAATCCCCTTTCAGACAAGTTTTTTGTAAATTTAATTGTATGGCAATTACTATTAAGATCATGTAACATTTCTGTTTAAGGCAAGATTCTGTTATAATTACTATTTTGACAGGTTTTACTATTCATATAACATAAATACTAGAGCCGTACCGAGTACTCGGTAAATACTCGGTAATCGGCCTACTCGGCCAATTTGCCGAGTACTCGGCCAATACCGAGTAGTTGTAAGAATTTCATTTTTTAAGCATATGAATTTATAACTGATCTGTAAAGAGTTATTAGAATATCAATGTTTAATATATGTAGTAATTCATAAAACTATTTACTCTGTATTTAACAATATGTCTTCAAAATATAAAAAAGTTAACAAAATCCCTAAAAAAAATTTCACATTTATACAAATAAAAATACTTTTTTATATATAGGAAAACAGAAAAGACTTATTTTGGATAAAGAAACTGAAAATACAATAAATGCAATAAAAAATTAATAATTAAATTTATTTTATTTCAAATTATGGTGCAAAAACACCAAACGTTCTACATTATCAGTAGACAGGGCATTTTTTTTACTACTATAAATCTAGCCTGCTTCTGAAAATGTATGTTCAGAATAAACAGTTGTTGAAAGTGCATAGAAGAGTTTTTTGCAAAGTTGCACATAATCGGAAAAAGTTTTTTTTTTTTTTTTTTTTTCCCCCAACATGCAAATGGAGTGTCAGTTTTACATAAGTAACATTGCCAGAAAATAGATGAACCTTTTGCTAGCATTTTCTCTTTTCGTTCGTCAACATTAGCATTCTCATATTTATTTTTTGTTTCTTTGGTGGATTTTCAAGTTCTAGATCATCTAAACTCATCAATTTTAGAGCTTGCTTTTTAAGGCAATCTTAATTTACACATTTATAATTTTCATTGAAAAAGGTTAGTTTTTTACTGAGATATTTAAAAAATAATAAATTTAAAATAACATAATATAATCTGTATACATAAAAAATGAAAAGAAACTGCAAAGCCAATACATTTTTTTTAAGCAAAAGAAAATAAGGTACAGATAATTACAAAATAAATATGAAATGTTTGCATTATTCAATGAATTGTTACAGTAACCAATAAACATTTTTATTTTTGATAGACAGATTTCAATGGTTGGAATAATTTGAAGGGTTAAAGAATGTTTAAATTTTTTATTAGTTATTAACTGTAGTTGCCATGTATCAATTCTCCTTTTTTATTAGTTTTGAACTGTCAAAAATTGTCTTTAAAAGGTGCACAAAAAAAAATTTCAAATTTAATGAGTTAATTTATTTATACTATATATGTATATTATATTATATGTACACACAGGTATAGATATGTGTACACAGGTATATTTATATATATGTACACCTAAGCTCACATTATGCGCACATCAGTGTTTTATTTTCTTATTATACAACTACTCGGTACTCGGCATTCGGTACTCGACCGAGTAGTCAGTGGCCGAGTACTCGGCCAAAGTACTACTCGGTACACCACTAATAAATACATATTGGTGGTAAAGCACAACCTTGAAAACCAATAGAATACTATTTCTTACAGATGGTTTTACATCAAAACAGCATACCAGAAAGCCTGTTGAAACTCTTGGCATATATTCGTCTTTGGTTAGATGCAGTTCTTGTGAATTTCTCTTGACAACATCCATTGTTTTTTATCTCCCATTTTCGTGGGTCTGCTGATTATGGAGCCGACAGTCGCCGCTAACTTTCCACTTCTGAATTATTTTCTGTCGTACCCAATGGTTACTTCTTTTTTGAAATCAGACAACTCAGTATTCTTACTCCATCTTGCATGTGACTGATGCTATTGTTGATTCTGACAATATATTTAATGATAGAGAGAGTGATATATATCAGAGCTGCAGATATTAGCCTGTATAAGTTATTTTAACCTTTATCCCTTTTTCTTTTTTTTCTTGATTTCATGTTTTTGAAAATTGCACATTTTAAGGAAATATGCAAAACATGATCAATATATATATTTTTAAAGCTATGTTTCATAAAAAAAAAATATTGTTTATAAGTCACATTCACAAATACAAAAAAAAAAAAAAAAAAAAAAAAAAAAAAAACTACCTATTTTCCAATTTTTTTTCATTTATGGATATGAATTATGCAGAAATATTTCAAGGTGACAAAGTTGAAATTTGTATTCATCATTAACACCTTTAAAAAAATAAAGAAACAGAACTACTCGGAAAATTTGTAATGTAGATCTACCTAATGACTAGACTAATGGAATGCATAGAAGCATTAGTTATAATAAATGTTATACATTATAAAAGAAGTAACAAGATATCAGGACTTACGCATTAGATTCAATCTTTATAGATCTTCCATCAAACGCCATCACTTCATACCTGACTTTTCCTTTATTTGCTATTGGACAGCCAGATGCACTATAAAAGAAATTATAATTAAATAACTACTATAAAAATGATAAAAGAAAATTAAAGAAAAAAAAAAAAAAAAAGAAACAGAATAGTAGATTGAATAAGTAACAAAACAAATGTAAGGGTAAAAGAAGAAAGAATGAAAGTTATATCAATAGAATATTTTAGAAGAAGGAAAAATTATAAAACCAACTCATTTTTAAGAGCTAAAAGACATCTTGATAGACAATAATATAGATGTTAATAGAAAAAAATCACATGAACAAGAGAAAATACATCTAAAAGGGAAAGGGAAAGTAATGCCATTCCAGTTTTCAATAAGTTTAAGAGTTACAAAAAATATTTGTTTGAGTAATTTAATAATAGAGGAAGAAAATATGCAATAAAACACAAAAATATTTAGGTTCATTTAGAGAGGTGACACACAAAAGAGTTTAATAGATAGAAGGGAATATACAAATATCATGCAGGAATATAATAAAAAAGCATATATTTTTAAAAAAAAAAGAAAAAAAAATGGAAAATTGCAAAAATTTGCCCTCGAATTTAATCAAAATATTTTTAAATACATATGTACAGCTCATATTCAAAATATTAGAATAATTGAGAAAAAGTAATAAGAAAAAAATATTTGTCATTTATTTATTTTTTATACTAAGTAAAGGCAATTAAATTTCTTATAAATTAAATCTGGAATGTTTAGATAAGATTTTAACATTTATAAAATATAAAATACAGCACAATAAATTAGGTATACAGCTTCCTTAAACACACCAGAATATTAGAATAAAATTTAGATTGGTTCAAAATATTAGAATATTTTATTTTACGCAACAATATTACCTTATGAATATGAAGTAAATGGTAGTTAATATTTTGTAGCATCCCCTTTAGCTTTCATAACAGAGTACAATCGATCTTGCATACTATATACAAGGTGTTTACAAACATTTCTATCAATATTAGCCCAAATAGACTTTATACGTGCCACTAACTGAGTTTTACTTGAAGGAGGATTTTCTTGAAGTTTTCCTTCATTATACACCATAAGTTTTCGATGGGATTAAGATCTGGTGAATTTGGTGGCCAAGGAAGTACCTTAATATTGCGTTGGCATAACTAATTCTTAGTTGACACCGAGGTATGCGGGGACGCTAAATCTTGTTGAAAGATGAAATCATCTTCAAATAAATCTTCTGATGATGGAATCATGTAATATTCTAAAATTTCTTGATATATCAGAGAGTTAACCTTTTCGTAGACGATGCATAACTTTCCAGGTCCTTCTGCACTCATACAACCCCAAACCATGACACTAGCAGCAAATTTTACGGAACGTTTAAGGCATTCTTTATCAAATGCTTCTTGCTTCATTCTCCAAACTCGAATACCTTGATTACCATATGAAACACAAAACATACTTTCATCACTAAATAATATATTTTTCCAATCTTCATTGCTCCATAAACATCTTGATTTACACCAATTCAATCTTATACGCTTTTGTCTTGCAGTCATGAGAGGTTTTGTTTTCGGTACACGAGATTCAAATTTAAATTTATGGAGACGTCTTAATGTTGTCGATGTAGAAACTTCAACTCCTTCTTCTTTCCATTTTCGGGGCAAGAATCGCACACTTTTAAAACGGTTTTTCTTAACTATACGCTTCAGTTTCCTGTCATCTCTAGCAGATGTTTTTGGTTTTCGGCCACCATTTCGGCGATTATTTTGAAATTTTCCAATTTTTGAATATTGTGTTAGTATTTTACTAACGCTCGATCGCGAACAATGTAAATAATTCGCTATAAAACATTGATTTTTACCGTGCCGATACAAATCAACCATACGAAGTTTAGTAGATTCAGGAATATCACTCACACGGCCCATTTTAAGACGAAAAAGAAACAAACTGCAAAAAAGAATACTGATTTTAAATAAAATAGTCTGAATTTAATCAATGATGCCACCAGTTAAGAATTGGTAATAATTAAAGAAGAATTAATGTGAAATATTCTAATATTTTGAACCACTTGAATAAATATTCTAATATTTTGACTTTTCAAAATAATTTTTTTTGCAATTAATCTTTTCAAAAATGATATTAAATTTAAGATAACAAGTAAGTTTAATCAACAATAAGTTCTTAATAAAAATATCGTTTACATATTTTCATTAAAACACATTAAATTACCAAACGATATTTTCAATTTCTAAAAAAAGGTAATTATTCTAATATTTTGAATATGAGCTGTATGTAATAAAAGCCTCAGGTGACTGTCATCAACAGTTCGGGGCTGACCACTTCACTTTTTATATGCCAGGCGACTATTTTGATACTGGAATATTAGACAGGTGCAGATAATAAGTTGCTAAGTATTGTTTTATTGCCATTATTTCATCTAAATATAATAGTCCAAGTCATGTAACTGTCATAAACAACTACAAGCTTAATTCCATTGCTTTTCATATGCATCCTACATTGATTAGAAAATCAAAATTATTTTTTTGAATAAAGCTACATAATATCTGGCATGATGACAAAGAAGTCTTGATATTTTTATGTTAGCTGGGTGAACATCTCGCCAATAGCTTGTTTTAACCTGCTAGTTAGCATGTTTTTTTCCCCCCTAGCGGTAAATTAACAAAAATGCTTTGAAGTTGAAATTAAATATTGTGGTTTGTAGCATTATTTAATAATTCTCTTTTTATTTCTTAAAAGAAAAAAGAAAAAAAAAAAAAAAAAAAAAAAAGAAAGAAAGATAATAAAGCCATTAATTTGAAATGCTTCAGTTTTAAAATAAAGTTTTGTATTTTTTAGATGAAATGAGATAAAAGATTATATTTTTAATAAAGTACAAAAAATGTAATGGGAACAATGTTTGGTAATTTATCACCTAGCTAATTTAAAAATAAAGGATAATATAAAGAAAAAGAAGAAAGACAGAAGTGACAAACACATTGGAAACACTTGTAACAAGATACTTTCCTATAAAAAGACAATTGTATTATTGTTGTTTTAATTATTGAGTAATCATTTACAAAATTATAATTACTCCATTCAGCATATATTCAGAAACAACATTTCTATTATTGATTCAATACAATTGCATGGTTAGAAAATATATATTTTGTATTTATTATAATCTTGTTTGAAAATTACAGAAGATAAAAGTATGGAAAAGGAAAAAAAAAAAAAAAAAAAAAAAAAAAAACTTTCCAGAAAAAAAAAAGAAAAAGAAAAGAAATAGCTATACCAGTATATCCAAATTTTCCATCTTAATAGCTTTTTCCCCCCTTAAATTAAAGAGCACATTCAATTTCAATTAAAGCTAAGCTGGAATTATAAAACTATTAATGCATAATGTGGAGTATAGAAATCATGGAATACAGAATGTATAGAAATGTTAATATAAAATTAATATATTTTCATTAGAATTTGCAAAACTCATCTACAGCATGCTATGAATTCAGAAAGGACTTTAGGATTATAAAATTGAAAATTACCAATTCTTTATAGCAGTAACGATTATGGTAGAAACTGAGATTTAAAAAGAGATCTTTAACTTTAAACTCCTGTAACATTCTCAGGCAATGAATAATTCTTTTGATTCATTTTCATTATCAAATTTTATGTGTAACAAATATTATATAAAGACCCAGATAAATTAGTAAATCTATTTCAGAATATATGACATACAGAATACATCTAATAGTCCACTACTCATATTACATAAATCTATTATAAAAACAGCAATTAAATGTTAGATATTTTATGATTATATTTATTTAGAATTTAAAAATTTACAAATGATTTTTCCTTTTTTGAGCAGAAAAGAATGTTTGAAATGATTAGTTTTTATATTACTATTATGAAATAATATATGAGGAAAAAATAGCTAAAAAGCAGATGATGTGTGGCAGACTAACAAAAGTAGAAGGAGCAAGATAGAAGAGAAAAAAAGATAAAAACCTGAAGAAAAATTATAGAAATACAAAATCTATAAAACAAAAATAAGCAGAAAATTACATCTGAAAATTTCTACCTCTAATTATATTATTTTTGATAGTTGGAAACAACTTGTTTTAACTATATAAAGTAATACCAAATTCTTTATATTACAAATTAGGGGAAGGTGGTGTACTTTACAGGCATGTTGATTGGGCGGCCATCTTGAGAGACAAATTTAAACTAAAATATTAGTTGCATGTATTTGTTAAAAGAGGCTCGTGAAAAGTTGTTCCACTATTGATGAACACTTGCTGCTGAAAAACCAAAGTTTGTTTTTGACATCAAAGAGTTCTTTTCAAAGACATATTCTTTTTCTTTTATAATTATAAATATTTGTTTTAAATTGATTATTACAAATTGAAAAGCAGGTTTTCAGCTACATTTATATATGCTTGAAAATAGCTAACTCTTAACATATAAAGATATAAGCCATTTTGTAAAACACGTGCATTTAGTGTACCATGGAGGTACCTACAAAGTACTAAATTTATTAATAATTATCAGTAAAAGTTGTTAGAAAATATTTATTTTCTTTAATAATCAAAGTGCTAGACAAATAGACTTAAGTCTAAATGTTAGGCTATTAAATTATTAAGTTGCAGGCCTAAATAAAAACTCAAAATAAAAGTTATTTGAGCCTAATATTAAATAATGAATAAATATTTTAATAAATAATTATTTATATACAGTGCAGAGCCACTTTCCATAATGGTGAATCCAGAAACCAGAAAATGTTGGGAAACCAACGACAGTCTATGATGTAGTAAAAGATATTCCTGCCATTCATTAAAACAGATCAATTTATGCATATGCCAACATGTAAAGATCAACCTGAAAATTAAACTACCCCTGTGGAAGACAATTCAAATAGACCTAGCCCCTCAATTGATAGCGAAGGACAAATCACAGTCCTCTTTTTTTGCAAACCAGATGAATATTAAAATTGTGCCTCCTGAAGATATCTATCTGTATCCAAAAGCTTAATCACAAAAAACAAACTATAAAAGGTCGCTACAAGAAAAAATCATGTATTCTAATTTTCACACCCACAAAACTTAAAAAAAAAAAAAAAAAAAAAAAAAAAAAAGAGAATCCTAAGAAAGAAAGAAAAAATTATAACAAAGTATTTTTAATAAAGAAAAATGTTTAAAATTGACTTGCGCTCAGAATCAGAAGAAAATATAAATGAACTTTCTTAGGAAGAGACTAGTTGGTCAAAAAATGAATTTGATGATTTAGAAACTCCAGATTTTGAAAGCATTAAAGCTGGAGTTTTTATTTTGGTAGAACTTAGAGGTAAAACTAATGTGAAACACTTTGTAGTAAAGGCATTAGAAGTTGCTGACACATTTTTAAAATTACAGTATTTAAAAAAGGACACAAACTCACAAAAATTCACAAGAGAAGATAAAAATGTTTACGAGTTGGATAAATCAGATGTTGTCTTTAAGATGCACTATCCCATTGCCACAGGAGGTTTTGTAAAGCAGCTTGAAAAATTATTATTTGGTATAAATTTATATCACGTGAATGTGGAATAGATATAAAGAGGGGGTGTTAAACAATGGTTGTTTGTATTTGACTAAACTTTATTTTATGGCTAAACTGTTCGAATTTTTTTTATTTCAGTTATATGAACAATTTTGTGTTTTTAAAATTATAACTTTAAACTAATAGACTCACATTAGCTGAAAGAAGGTCTATATTAAGTCATATTACTGTAAACGAATAATAATCCAACTATTTTCATGCTGTGTAGTTCTAAATCTATTAAAAAGAAATACTCCCAAGGTACATCATAAGTGGTGTACTTTGGCTGTATTGTAAGCTATTTCTTAAAAAATTAAAAAGGTGTAAAGAAATGTATTTGGACATTTCATAAAAATATATGTAACACCTAAAATCCTTAAATTTTCGAAAAAAAAAAAAAAAAAATCAAAGTTTGAAATTAACTCTGAGGTGCCCCTATACCCAATAGACTGCAATACGATGATAATATGGTGGTGTGAAGATCTCTTCCGACAACTATATTAAATTTTTACAATGTACTTTAAAAAAAAAATATCAACAAGCCTTAATATGTAAATAAGTTAACAAATCTTTAGAAATATATATTTGATTAATCTTTAAACAAATAATATCTCAATTCATAAGAAAGAAATGTGTAAATAGTCTTATGATTGAGACATATCAAATTACTTTGATAGTATATATAAATTATACTTTTGAATTTAGTGCTACCTCATTAGGTGACGCCACAGTCTTCTGGTGAAATGTGTAAAAACAGACAATAGATTTCTAAAGTAATTAAATATTTTCCTTTAAAATAATAAATTATACAGAATCATTTATGAGATAAAGACAAAGAATTTTTTTAAGGAACAAAGGTTTTGCAATTTTAATTGAAATGAAAAATAAGTATTTAGTTAAAATAACAAAGAAATAAACTTACTTCATTCAGTTCCACACAGAACTAATTGGCAGATATACTTCTTATTAATTTAATTTTTTAAATAGATAGTAAAAAAAGTATTATTATACTCAAAAAATGTAAAGGGAAAAAATATATAACCAATATGAAGAAAAAATTAAGTGCCACAAAACTGATGTTAATAAGAAATAGAGAAATTGCTTTAATGGTAATTTTTAGTAAAAACTTGATTAAGCTTATTTCACAATAAATGGAAGCAGTCTTTCTTATCTGAGTGTTCAAACTATTAAAGCAAAACTGCTTTAGAAACAATACTACACATTAACATATGTGTATCGTGATGAAATAATTATTAGATTGTGTTTTTACTACTATATATATTAATTAAAAAAAAAAAAAACTCTTTTGCCCCTTTATAAGGAATATCAATCTGATAAAATATTTGTAAAATTATAAAAGTTTATTATCATAAAAAATAGGAAATAGGATAAAAAGAAAAATTCAGTAATAAATAACAGAGAGAAGGAAAGGATAAACAACAAAAGGTTTGGACAATACAAATAGAACAAATTATTCAATACTGAATTTTACATTGGAAAATTAAAGAGGCTTGATAAGGATAAAATTTACATATAAAAGGGGATGTGTGTAAGGAATTTGGAGACAACATAGCATATTCCTTTATATATTGCTTTAATATTTATATTAAAAAAAAGAAAAAATATATATAAAGTGTAATCAAGCAAAATTGGCAGTGTCTGAAACACTTTTAATGGACACCGTGTAACACCATGCATGCGAGCAAAACAGGAGAAAAAATGGAAAAATAAGATGCAATAAGATGGAAAGACAGGAAACAACATTAGCCAATGTTTAGTAGAAATACCTTCGATGTGACTGAAATTTTCTTGTTATATGTCCACTACCATCACATCCAGGTACAGGGCAGCTAAGTAGAATTTATACCTATTAGTATTTCTAAATGAACATTTCCTTAAACCTTAACTTTCTGCAACTTATTCTTAGAATATTTTCCCAGACCTGATTTTATTTGATAATGTTTTTTATTAATAATCTCTTTTGAAAATATATATTACAATAACAGTAAAACTTCAATTATCTGAACTACAGTTATCGTGATTGATACCACAAAAACACTGTTTATAAAAATATACCAATTTCCTAGAATTCCTTATGCAAGAAAACACTGAAATTTCATGTTTAGTTTGAAATTTTGAGATCTTATTTGAATAAATTTAAATCTATCAATTTCACAAATACGCATTTCTTTATTTTTATATTTTATGATTATTTGAAGTATTTTATCATATTTTAGGAACTAAATATTTACTACCCTCTATTTATTATACATATTTATTGATTTTTAATTGCAAAACCAGTTATTCAATATTGTTAACAAATGTGGCAGACCAAGTTTTTCTTTCTCTTTCTCTCTTTTTTTTTTTTTTTAAAAGAAAAAAAAGTCCAGAAAATACGTTTGTCATCACTCAATTTTTCATTACAGGAAAGCAATTAACTTTGCCTGACATATTCGACTAACATTTAAAAATGTATATAAGTAATGTATTGTGCTTTTTCTTTTATTTATAAAAAAAACAAAAAAAAAAAAAAAACAATCTTATTTTTATCAGAGGTCTGCCTTGAATTTTTTTTTTCTTTACAAGATCCTGTTTTTTTTTTTTTTGTAAAATGGGAAACAAAATTTTATACTTGAAAAAGAAAAAAAAAAAAAAAAAAAAACCTACTTGAATAACAAATAACAAAATGGGCATTCTGATACATTTTCAGATGCTCTTTGGTTTGCAAACTGGTTCCTCATTGGCCAGTGGCAGAATTATCTTCAGATGTCTGCAACACTTATAATATTTTCAAAAATAGTCTGCAAGATGCAATGTATAATATATTCTTCAGAGTTTTTAGTTTAGAGAAAAGAGGGAGCGATTCTTCTCCCGTTACGAACTATGTGCTTTTTTTTTTTGCACCCCTTATTTGAAATTTGGGTTTTTTCGTGTTTAAACGTGACAAAATTAGAATTTTTTCGAGATCGTTTGAAGAAATTTGCCATTTTTTGTCATCTTTTCATGAAATTTGTCATTTTTTTCATGATTTTTCAGCAAAATCTGTCGTTTTTTCGCAATTTTTTAACAAAATCGGCTGTTTTTTGCAATCTTTTAACAAAATCGGCTGTTTTTTGCGATGTTTTAACAACATTTGCCGTTTTTTCCTTTTCTTTTCAATCTTTTGACACATTTTTGGATTCTTTGACGTAATTTCTGTATTTTCACAATTTTTGAGCCGCTAGATTCTAGATTCAACTCTATAAAAGTTCCCTTAATAATCAAAAAAGTGCCCTGAAGAATGTAAAAAGTGCCCTATTCAGAACAGTAGCACCCTGCCCCCTTTTAAACCTGGGAGAAACGCTGTATTCTTTATGCTATTGTAATGCTAATTAATTATGGCAACATATATGTGTAAACTATTTCCATCATTTACAAAAAATAAAAGAAACAAAAAAATTTCATTTTCAGCTATATCCCTTTTTTGTTGTGCATTGGATAAAATGCTTTTTTGTGAATTTTTGGTTTTTTTTTTGCAATTTTTTGACAAAATTTGTCATTTTTTCGTGATTTTTTGACAAAATTTGCTGTTTTTAATGATCTTTTGACGAAATCCGCCTTTTTTGGGGGATTTTTTGACAAAATATGCTTTTTTTTGCTCCTATTTAGTCAGGAAGAGACTGTAGTAAAAAATATAAATAAATTAATATAATCTATTCAAATGGTGGTAGCTCAGTAAGAATAACTTTCCTGCTCCTTTTGATTTAACAAGGAAGACTTTAAATGAACCAGAGAGCAATGACTGAAGCAGACAATCATTATTAGAGATTGTAATATACAGGGACACTTTTCTATTGTACCAATACCATGCCAATGTGCCATGTATTTTAACCCTGACCATACAAAGGATTTTTAATGCAAATTATGACAAATATTGCAACTTGCTATTTATTGAAATAGAATCTTTATTATTAGTATTACTCAATCATAATCATTCGAAAGTGTTTTAATTTGCTATTTTTTTAATCAAAATTTTCAGTTAAACGGAAAGCCAGTTATCCGGAATGACATTTCTGATAGACTAATGTTAGAATCTTTGTAGAAAAAAGTGTCCTACACTGCCAATTTGACATTTACATTGCTTGAAACAATTGTATAATTTGATAACAGCATCTATTATTTGAAATGGAAGCATATATAGTTATATTGTTGATATTTTCATTTTTATGCAGAGAAAACAGAAGCATTTTTGTTCGCAAGGAATTCCAATAAATTACATTCTTTCAAACTCTAACATTTGATCTTACATGCATCTAATTTTTACTTCAAATGATTTAATAATTAATTTAAAGTTAGAAGTAATACCACAACCACATTTATTACCTAAAACTTATCAAATAGATGCTTCTTTAATGCCCAACCAGTAAACCGGAAAAACCAGTTATCCGGAATATATCTGACCCCAACCATTCCGGATAAATGGTTCTGTACTGTAGTACAAAATATTCTATTCCAAAAAGAAACTTCCTTTCACTTTGAATTTTTGAAGTCTAAAAAAAAAAAAAAATAATTCATTCTTGAAACTCTTTGAAAAACTTCATTTGTATGCCTTTCAGATGCATATATGATATAAGCTCACTTTTTATTTTGTCTCTTTTGCACAACAATTCAAGAACAAACTGAGGGTTTGAGTAAGCAAATTGTCAGATTACTAAACTTTCCAGCCCTTTTCCTTATTATCTTTAAAAATTTTCTTTGCATTTTTGCATTAATCTAGAAAATATCTAAAATTGCTTTAAAAAAGGTGGAATTCCTCCTTTAAGCAGAACTCTTTCATGCCTTTTAAAGCTAGAGTACCAATCATTGATTTCTTTTGCGATTTGTATATGATACTTGAAATACCATTGTCCACCATGATTTTTTTCTCTTTGTGAACTTATATCCAGGAATTGAAAAGGGGCTTAAATCAACATTTGTGTTTTTGCACCTCTGTGGCATTTTATGATAAAATGCCGAAATTTGACCTTATTAGTATCCGGGCACATTTCACTTATTTCTTATTAAGAAAATTTTTATATGGGGGAAGTATAAAAATTTAAATTTTGTAATTTTTCAATTTTTAATTGGTTGGTTGGTTGTATAGGGCTTAATGGCACAAAATCCCTTCAGGGACATGCTGCGCCAATAATTTTTAATTGATTTTATAAAACTCTCTTTTTAATGTAGCATTGTAATTTATAATATATGTCTATGATCAGTATTTAAGGAATAAAAGCTGAGGTTTTCTGGGACATCCTGTGCATATTTGTGTCAGTTTAATAAAATAGTTAGTTAAAGTTAGTATTTTAAAATGTTTTTTTTTTTAAAGATCACTTTTGCTCCAAAAATGGTACTTTTTTTTTTTTTTTTTTTTTTTTTTTCAAAATGTTTGGTAAGGACTTAACTAAGACAATTGATGACATTGGTGTTGCTAGAACAGAAAAATAGGTATAAAGCATTTTTCTAAAATCTTGGATCAAACTTTCAGAGAAGATAATGCGATTAAGACATTTTTTTTGTATAGGATACCAGCATTTCAATCTGCTTATTCCTTCAAAATTTCATCCATAAAGTCAAACATCTAAGGTACGTCACTACAAAGTGAAACTGAATTTTTGTTCACAACTTAAACAATAACGATAATACTTTAGTGAGATTTCCATTAGGAATGCACTGAATAGTGATTTTACTGACTGAGTGGACTTTTATTTGGGAAAAGCAATAAACAGAGTATTTGTTAAATAAAATTTAGGAACTTGCATCTGCACTCGCATCATTTATTCCTAAGGAGAATCTTAATAAATCACCATATTAATCCTTCTTATGGTTAATTTTCTTAAGTTAAACTTTACAAACAGCAAATAAATAATGTAAAAACATTCTATTTTATTTAAATATCATTTTCTTTCTAATTATTTTAAATAACTTTATAAATTGACAGTTAAAAGTAGAAATTGTGTAAAGTTTTAAAAGATGTGTTTTAAAAGGCTTTAAGTATTTGATTCGGCCGAATACCTTGATATTCGGCCAAGCCGAATATTCAGCTCAACCGAATAGTTTGATATTTGGCCTAACCGAATATTCGGTAACATGGCCGAATACTGAACAGATACCGAATATTCGGTACATCCTTAATTTCCATCATATTAACTTTGCTCATATGAAATGTAAAAACATTGGGAGTGACTGAATTTTGGTCTGTCAGTTGCATTCTAACCAGGGTTGGGTTTTTGACGTCAAAAAGGGGTTTTTGACATGACGACGGTTTAAACCGGATTAAACCGTCAAAAACCTGTCGAAAACCCATAGAGTTACAATATGCTCTGATGCACTAGAGTTTGTTGTTAAATTTTAAAATTAGCAACAGTTGCCATACATTATGCTGAAATTTAATTATATTGTGGGTAATTAGCAGGTCTTTAAATATTTCTAATTAATAAAAATTAAGGTAAAAATGATAGATTTCAAATCTCAGAAATTTATCTTGAAATGGGCATGTGGAAATATTTCCACAAAAATTATGTTTAAATATCTCGTTTTTTTATTATTATTTTAATACTTTAAAAAATCTAAAGTTATTTAGTATGCATTTTGTTATAGTTAGTATGTATAAGTGTTAACAAGTTAAGTGTTATAAATGCAGGATTTTCAAAAGTGTAAAACTTGATACATGTGTTTAAATTTTATTTGGTACTTCTAGGTTATCCCGTCGGCCAAAAAACGATCGCCAAAAAATAAGATTAAATACCAATAATGGAGGATCGTGAATGTAGCATTCAATGATATTAAATACGATACAAGTATTTAAAACATCATTAAGTGATTTTTATTTCGACTTTTTATTTATATTTTTATCAATATTCTACTAATTATTTTTTTTTATTATTTTTAAAAAAAAATATGTCGATATGTATAATTTGGCTAATAGTTTGGCGATTTGTATAATTTGGCGAAATTGGTCGACGGTATAACCTAGAAATACCTTTTTTTTATGCTATATACATTATATACAGAAGGTGTAAAGAGAAAATTGTGACAGGGGCAAAGTTAGAATTTGGTGCCCCTCTACCCAACTTTTTCTTGTGACAGGCCAAAAAATAACGTTGTAGTATAAATTTGGAAAGTGCCCCTAAATTTCCATGCACGGGGCAACTGCCCCCTCCCCTTCTCACAGAGCTGATTATATACATAATGTATAGTAGGTTAATTTCAATTTAAATATAATGCATATAATTTATTAATATGCATGATTATTACACATTATAAACCATTTTTATCTCTACCCCACCCCGCACCAGAACACACACACTAATAGTATTAAGAATACAAATAATGCTTATTTTGAAAGCAATGTAAGACAAGAAGTAATTATTCAGCAACAGAATACTTAAGATATTTAACAAAATTTTATAGCATTCAGTAAAAAGAAAAAGAAACTTATAAGTATTTGTATAAGCTAATTTTTCAGCATAGTAAATAAATAGGCTGAATATTGTAATAGATACTTAGATGCTTTTTATTATCTTTATGTTAGTTATAAATTCAAAAAATGACTGATGATTTAGAATTCAGAATTACTGATTTTTCTGATAAATTAACTAACAATTGTAAAAGTCAAAACAGAAAAAATCTACAAAATACTTCTAAAACACAAAATATTATGTAGTTTTTTTATTATCTTATAAAATACATAATTTAAAAAAATAAAACATTCATTAAATATTTCCATTTAATTTGATTACATAATCTAAATCAATCCAAATGAAATTATCAAAGTAGAAATTTAGTTCAATAATGCAATTCATTTGCCCCACATAGCATACTGTAGCACATAACCAGTTTTGAACAATTTTCTGTTCCTAAGCAATTACGGAACTTGTCTAATCTTTTATATTATTTTATACTATATACACTAAGTTTGGTTATAAATAAATTTCTTCATAAGATAATATCCCTGCATATTTTGAATAACACATTAAAATTTAATAAATTCATTATTTTGGTAATCTGCCTTCTATTTCACTTCAAACTTCAACTGTTTTCAATGGGATGATTGTAGAAATACTGGTTTCATTTGTTTATTGTATGGTAATATATGAATTACTCTGGTTATATAATGTCCATTTATCCACATATTTCTTAGTAATTTGGTAATCTGCCTTCTATTTCTCTTCAAACTTCAACTGTTTTTAATAATATGAATGTAAAAATACTGGTTTCATTGGTTCTTTTATTGGTATTGTCTGAATAACTTTGGATGTATTTATAAAAGTATTTATATATAGGTAGATATACATATATGTAAATAAATATTTTTATTTACATATAAATATAGGTTTTTGACAGTTTTAGACATTTTTGACAAGGAGGTTTTTGACACGACGGTTTAAACCATGGTTAAAACCGTCAAAAACTGTCGCATGTCAAAAACTTGCCAACCCTGATTCTAACTAAAGGAATGTCTAGCTCAGTATTGTTTGGATATGAATGGTAGTATATTCCAGTACTTCTTGTTTTTTTGACACGTATTTCTTAGAAATTTATCCTTTTTAAAAAATATGTCCACTTTTTGAAAAATTTCCACATGGCAGCCTTTTTTTCTATAGTCAATACTACTTAAAAGACTTATCCATGCACCGATTATCTGCAGAAAAAATATTTTTTTACTAATTTGCATATACTTATATGAACCCCTTACTTTCAACTCCCAAATTATATCCAAAATGCTTTGACTTATACACAAGTACATAAAGTAAATTTGTACTTAAAAAAAAAAAAAAAAGTCTTGCAAGGGGAGCACCAAACATGGTGCGCACAGATTTTGATGATTTCCAAGTATGTTGTAGGGGTCATACAACTAATTATTCTGGTGAAAAAGTTTCTTCAAATGGGCCTTGGTTTTTGAGAAATTGGGAGTCAAAGTTCAATGTATATTTCAAATACTTATTAGCACAAGTTCTGCATGTGAATCCGTGGTGCTGTGGTAGCACGCGAGTTTACGAGTCGAAAAGTTGCGGGTTCGAAACAGTCCTCAGCTTTTTAATTATTTTTATATTTTTTACATTTTGCAAATTATAGGCAAAATTTAAAATTCTACAGCTTTGAACCTTTCGATATTTTCTGAAGAGGACAGTTTACTTTGTCAACATATTTTTTTTTTATTATTTTTAAAAATATGGTGAACTGACTGCAATTCAGGGTTCTACTAAAAGTACATTTTGCAACAAATAAATAAATAAAAATTCGTATTTAATCAAAATTTTGAAAAAGTATAAGAAAGTTTCAATATTTTAAAATTTCCACTACTTTAAATATTAATTTTTTTAGATTAATCAGTCACTTTTTTTCTTTTCAAATGTGTATTACACAATATTGTGCATGGATTTTTAGATAATTTAATGCTGCATTTAATATAATTTATATTACTTAAATACTTAATTTGTGATTAATATATTTAAAAATATATTAAAAGTAAAAAAAAAAAATTAATCATCATTTGTACAAGTGCAAATATAAGATCAATAAAAAGAAATCTTCATTTATTCTGATATTACGGAAGAAAGCAGATGATTTAAAAAAAAGTATTTTTATATGTATTGTGAATTTTATTTCATTCACAGACGATTTCAGTTGAATCACGGAAAGAGTGTTTTGATTTGTAATAAAAATAAGTGTACAAGAAGTCATTTCTTATTTGTGCAAACGATAACTTACGTTGAGGTTGAACTTTGGAGATAAATGTATTTGCAGAAAATTGGAAAATTTGGATAACTGGTAACAACTTGCATTTTAACACTACTGCATTAATATTTTATTATTCTTTCGAAAATACGCATTACTTGAATAATCTAATACTAAAGACGTTTAAAAAATTGCACCCAAAAATTATTTTGTATTATTTATACAAAAGAGGGCAAGTTTTCATTTAAAATGCTATAAAATAAAAAAGTCATAGGAAAAAGCAAAATCATTATTTCAGGATTGTGCTTAAAATAAAAAACGCAAATAATAATTAATAAAAAAAAAGTTCTAGTCGTAAATTAGTTTTGCAGTTTTGTCAATAGAAATATTAGTTTAAAAATTGCAGAAAAAAATAAATTTTCATGAAAAAATTTTAAATATAATTTATTAAGAAAATATCAAAAGCTGTAGCAATTTTGTAGTAAAAAAACTTAAAATCTGTAATGTGTAAAAATGCAAAAATAAATAAAAAAACAAATAAAGGTCGAGAATGGATTTGAACCAGCAACCTTTCGACTCACAAGCACGCACGCTATCACGGATTCACATTCGGAGCTTGTACTAATAAGTATTTGAAATATATGCAACTTTGACCCCCCCCCCCCCAATTTCTCAAAAACCAAGGCCCATTTGAAGAAACCTTTTCACCAGAATAATTAGTGGTATGACCCCTACAACATTTTAATTTCATTATTATTAACTTTAACTTTAAACATTTTTAACTTTATTATTATTATTCTAGGAAATCATCAAAATCTGTGCGCACCATGTTTGATGCTCCTCTTGTTAGCTAGTAATAATAGCGTTGCAGTTCATGGATATTTCCATTTCAGGTATTGGTATTGTTGCCAGTGAGCTATGAGCAGGCTATGAATAGTTACTTATTTTTAATCATAAACAACCCTTTTCTTAAAAAAAAAATCTCATAGACACAAACAATAATGCAATACATTTTAATTTTTTTAAATTATACCCAGAACATGGCTATGAGGACTTACGGAAGTCATTATAAACCAGATGTTTCATACAATCTTTGAATACAATGGCTTTATACAGCAGACTCCCTCAAATTTACAGCTCTAAAATCCATGCATAATTTGCAGATTTAAACAATGAAACATTCAGTTCAGATATAGGGATAAAATTTTACTTTTTTAGTTTTATACAAATTCCATTTATCTTTTAATTTGTAATTTTTGTTAATATTATGGAATTCATTTTTTTTTTTTCATGAAGAAAGAATAAATTTATTTCTGAAAAAATTCAAAATATTGCTGATATCATGGGTAATCACAATCTTCTTAACATATTTATGTTTAATCAAGCTTTTTTGATTATGGACTCTGACCAAACCTAAAATAAAACTTCCTTATTTTCTGATTTTGATGTGACTTAGTAATATACCTTTATGAGACAAAGTTTCATTATATAATTTAGGAAAAATATATTTCATCTTTATAATGAATATTTAATCATACATTATTTATTAACTTGACCTTTGCTTTTAATATTTTAAAAATTATCAAAATTTTTATTATTTCAATTTATTACCTATTTTAATATTTTATTATATTGTAAGCATTCATTATAGTTTTGATTGCATTATTAATTACATTCAAATTAAAGTTTAAATAATGTAAACAAAGCAATGACCAAAAATCCACACAACCTCAGCTGATCTGAGGGAGTTTACTGTATTTAAAAAAAAAAAAAAAAAAAAACTTGTTTTCAAGAGAAATTTTATTTAAAAAAAAAAAAAATGCTTAAAAATAAGTTTTTTTTTAATACTATTTTAATTAATGCTAATTCTAAGCCAATCCAATGGCTCTTTTAAACTACTTTATGTGCCTGATGGTACTTATTAAATAGTTTATATCCTTATTACTTTAAGTCTAAGGGAAAAAAAAATCAAGAAATTAATCAAGCCGTTTAGACAATCGATGTTCTAAGTTCTAAATATGTAGGGGAGAATGGGGAGAAAATAGGTTATTCTTTTAAAAAATTGAGAAAATCAATTTTGTTTGATATACACACAGAAACAGAATTTCGATAAATAGAATACAAAATGAAATACTTTCTAATGTGCTTGAATAATATAGAAACATAATTTTTAAAAACAGTTTTATAATTAAAGATATTGTAAACTTTAAAATCTCACCCTACTTCCCCTCCAACAGGGAGATAGAGGACAACTATAAAATATTGTATTTATACAAATAGCTTAATGTTGACTATACAGTAGACTCCCTCAAATCCACACTCCTAAATTAAGCAACTTTCTAAAATCCATACATAATTTACTGATGTAAGCAATGAAACATTCAGTTCAAATATGGGGACAAAATCTGACTTTTTTAATTTTATATCAATTCCATACATTTTTTAATTTGTAATTTTGGTTAAGGTTATTGAATTCAAGAAGAAAGAATAATTTATTTCTGAAAAAATCAAGATATTGCTGATATCATTGGTAATCACAATGTTATTAAATATATTTATGTATTAATCAAGCTTTTTTAGTTTTTAAGTCTGGCTAAATCTGAAATAAAACTTCCTTATTTTATGATCCTGATGTAAATTAGTAATGTACCTTTATGAGACAAGTTTCATTGAATAATTTAGGAAAAACACATTTCACATTTATAATGAATATTTAACTGTACATTATTGATTATTAACTTTATCTTTCTTTTAGTATTTTAATCACTTAAAACATATCTAAATTTTTTATATTTCAGAGTTTCCCCCAGGTTTAAAAAAGGGCAGTACGCTACTGTTCTGAAAAGGGCACTTTTTACGTTCTCCAGAGCACTTTTTTGATTTTTAAGGGCACTTTTATAGAGTTGAATCTAGAATCTAGCAGTTCAAAAAATCGTGGAAATACAGAAATTTCATCAAAGAATCCAGAAAAAAAAAATCCAAAAGTTTTGTCAAAAAATAGAAAAAAAAGGGTGAATTTTATTAAAAGATCACGAAAAAACGGTCGATTTTATTAAAAGATAGCAAAAAACAGCAGGTTTTGATAAAAAATCACAAAAACCGGCAGATTTTGCTAAAAATCGCGAAAAAAAACAACACAATTCATGAAAAGATTGCAAAAAAATGCCAAATTTTGTTAAAAAATAGCAAGTTTCTTCAAAAGATCTTGAGAAACTGCCAAATTTGTCACGTTTAAATACAAAAAAACACAAATTTAAAAAAAGAGGCACATAGTTCGTAACGAGAGAGGAATCTTGTTCGCATTAAAAAAGAAAAAAAAGGCAAGACGGATTTATTAAAAAAGACATTAAAAAAAAAATACTTTTGTTGAATAAATAGTTCTTTTTGTTTAATTCATGGATGCTTTCAGGAGTCGCATTTAGAATGATTTGGACAGTCAAAAACGAATTGTGAATGGAACCATGTGGGGGAGGCAGTGGGGAGTCGCTCCAGGCACGGAAATTTAGGGGGTGCTAAATTTGTGCTACGAACGTCATTTTGGGGCTGTCACAAGAAAAAATTGGGAGGGGGGGGGGGGACATCAAATTCTATTTGTGTCCTGGGTGCAATTTTCTCTTCGAACGAAAATGATTGTGAATTGGCAAATTCCGCTTTTGGAGCAATAAAAATACAATTTTGAAGCAGGAAAATTAGTTTTTAGAACAGAAAAATTCACTTGTGGCATTAACTTTTTTTTTGAGCCCCTTTGACAAAATTTACATTTTTTTGCGATTATTTGACGAAATCTTCAGTTTTTTCGGGATATTTTGATGAATTTTGCATTTTTTCGCAAAATTTGTTGTTGTTTTTAAGCAAATCTTTTGATGAAATCTGCCGTTGTGGTGCGATTTTTTGATGAAAGTTGCCATTTTTCTGGATCTTTTGGCAAATTTTTCCGTTTTCACAAATCGTTTGACAAAATTTTCTGTTTTATCACGATTTTTGGACGAAATTTATCATTTTTTTCATGATCTTTTGAGGAAATCTGCTGCTTTTTCAGGATTTTGTGACGAAGCTCGCCATTTTTTACGAAACTTGCCAGAAATTAGTTGTTATTTTGTAATCTTTTTAAAACAAAATTTGCCGTTTTCTCATGCCTCTTTGACGAAATTACGCGTCCCGTGGGACGTGTAAGAGCTATTTTTTGCGTAATTTACGCACTATAGCATGTTCGCATTATTGCTGAAAAGTTGCGTTTTTTCAAATGTGGGGCAAGAAGGGTGCTTTTTTTTGAATGAGCGACAAGAGGGGCGCTAGTTTTTGGATGAGGGGCAAGAGGGGTGCTATTTTTCAAACTAAAAGGCAGGAGGGGCTGAGCGCCCTCCTGAAACCCTCTAGGGGAAACTCTGATATTTTAGTTTATTACTTATTTTTATATTTTACATATTGTAAGCACTTACTATACTTTTAATTTTATTATTAATTACATTCAAATTACTTTTAAAAAAAATATTAACAAAACAATGACCAGAAATCTGCAAAATTCTAAAATGCACACTGCAACCTCTGGTCCCGAGCTGTGTGGATTTGAGGGAGTCTACTGTATATACAATCTAACAAAGATTGTAGGTTGATAATGCTTATGCTACAATGTCAAATTTATGTATCTTCATAATTGGAAGTGAAGTTCAAAATTGTCAGTCAGAGATGATACTAAAACTCATCTGCTCAAATTTTTTTTTTTTATGTTTTCAAGAAGTAAATGAATGTATTTTCAATGTTATAATTAATAAACTATCCATTCAAAATATACTTGTATACCAGCAATTTACACACCCTCGGGAGTGCCTGTAACCCCTAGGGGGCACATCGTCAGGTGGCTGATCGGGGAATGCCTCTCCAATGGTTTATCATTATGTGGTAGGAGCAGGGTTGCAAAAAAGCCGGCTAAAATTTAAAAAAGCCAGGCCGGTTGGCTTTTATTGATTTTAGCCGGCTTTTTTTGGCCAAAATTGGCCTTTTTTGGCCATAATTGGCTTTTATACAGTGAAGCCTTTTAATTAAAATCTATACATTTTTAAGTGTCTTTTAAATAATTTTAATGATGTTTAATTCACTTTGAATTTAATAAATTTATTTATTAAAATGAAAAATTGGGATTTTAATTATGATTCATTATGAGAAATTGGGTTATGTTATAACCCAATTTTTCAATAATGAAGACATTAATACTAGAATAACACATTGATGGAGTTGCCAGTGGTTTATAGTCAGAATTGCAAATATGTCAGCTAAATTATAAAATGGCCATACCAAGTGCTTTTTCTGATTTACATTGACCATTAATCCTACCCTTGTTTTTTTGTTTTTGCTGCTTTATAAAATTAAAGAGGAGTATGGTTACTTGTTTTATTACTTAACTAATTTTAAGAGTTATTATAATGTCATGTTTTGTTCCCTATAAACATTTAAAATCATACATATAAAAAAACACCATTTCTCACTATTGAAAATAGTATTTCGAGTTATGCATTATTTCATAATACATTCACAATTTATTCTCAATTAGCATATGCATGAATATATTAATTCATGAAAGTGGGCATACATGCACTATTAAAAAACAAAGAGCTATTCAAAACTTTAATTCAACAAATTTTATTAGAACATTTTTTGTTGCTGTTTTAATTTTATGTTATTATGTATTAAACCCTCCTCAAATACTGAATCCTTCCTAATTTCTCTTTCAACATTGTTCATTTTATGACTTAATCTTTACATATTGACCTGTAAGAACGTTCCCATGAATGCTTTGATGTGTTTAATTTTGTCATAATTGAATTAAATATAATTCTTAAGAATGTGTAATATAAGAACTAATGGAATATAGAAGTTTAAAAAAAAATTTTTGAGTATATTTTCCTTTTTCCAAGATTTATATTTTTCAGACATAATGCCTTCACAGTTGACTTCTGGCGGTTATAAAGACATATTTATTTGAAAAAATAAATAGAAATTTATCACTTTTTAGTAGTAAATAATTAAAAATGTATTAAAAATAAATCAGTCCACGTTTAATATGGATTCGATACAAATTAACACTTTAAAAATAAAAGCCGGCTTTTTTCAATTTTAGCCGGCTTCTTTTAAGTGGATAAAACCAAAAAAAGCCGGCCGGCTTTTTTTGGCCCGGCTAAAAGCCGGCAACCCTGGGTAGGAGAGAAATAAAATACATCCCGTGGACCAACAGGTAGAAATCAACTACAATGAGGCAATGACAAACTTCTTTTGATGGATAGTGCAATATGTAGTGATGGCAATTCAGACTTATAAATCAGTCCTCTGGGAAACCTTTAATCACTGATTTTGATTTCCCTAGAGATATAACGACTACACTGGCTAGATTAAAAACAAATAATTTTAAAGGAATGTAGACCCTTCCTGATGGGGGCCAGAACCTTTATTCTTTGCAAGAACTGATCGGAAATTTAGCTCATACCAAGACATATCTTTGAGTGCCCACCTATTGCCACAGGTATCTTAAAGCTTGGTTTGTTATAACTGTTGGATTCATTTCTGGAAATTCTTTACAGTCCTGAAGTGCCGAAATTCACAGCTGCAGTTCTCCGGACATTCGACACTTTGTTTTTTGCATATCCTAGACACGCCAACAACAACAGCAATTTACACTTATCTTATTAAAAAAAGGAATTAGACTCCTCCCATTCCTCCATTTGATGGTGTGGTGTGACCCATTCCTCCCTCTACCTTCTTTTATGTTAAACTTCCTGTATAAACAGAAATGCTGCTTTTAAGCATAGTTTAAATTATGGGTATATAATGTTCCATAAACAGGGAAACTTTTACATCTATGCATAAAAAAGTCATTCATATAAATAAAGCATATGAAACAAATTTACTTTTATAATCTTTTTTTTAAATACAATTGCAAGCTTATACAGATCAGCTATTTTTTCAACGGAAGATTGGAAGTACTATTGCTTCATCTGATGTGTGATAGGTGAAATGCTTAGAATGATACTTAAAGAGAAAAACCTACTGTTCAATTCCACCCTACACTCTCCTACAAATAATCATGTTATTTAAATAAAAGTATTTTCCTTACAGTATGTTTGCATCATGCATTTAAAGAGGTATTGCAAATTTGATAAATAAAATGCATAGTATAAGGCCACATTTCCTGTATAAACTAGACAAGCATTTTTACACTAAAACAGTTTGTAAAGGCTACTTCAGGAAGTATCTCTCTAATTATGTGGAAGAATAAGCATTATTAAGGCATCATTAACATTGAATATAAGAATCTGATGGTGTAACTAAATATAAGTGGAGAGTAAATAGTAAAAATGTAGAATATTTGCTATATGTTAATGGAAGTAATATAATACCTTGACTAAGAGAAAATCAATTCGATATGCCTGAGAACTAAAGGATAAAATAAAAATTCTTAATTTTTTGTATAAAAAAAAAGTAAATAATAATAATAATTCTAAAAATAGATTTAATGTTAATAATAACGAGTTACTGCTTTAGCTAAAATGTATATAGATATATATATACATTACACACATCCACAAATAAAACTATGTTATTTTAGTATTTTAGATTTAGAGAAGTCTTGTTTTATCAATAAGCATAATTGTGTTTTAAGTATTAAATATAATAACTCAAGTTTTAAAGATTTTTAAACATACAAATAATACAAGGTTAATTTTGATCTATTTTACTGCCATTTAACATACTTCAGACTTGGATTGTATTACAATTAGAAAAAAAAAAAAAAAAAAAAGATAATTTCGACCAATTATAAAATTTTATGTTAAATTATTTGCAGTTCTGAAGTATGATTGAAAAAAAAAATCATAGAAAAAAAAAATGTCAATGTTCGCCTAATAAGTAAAATTAATTTCGTACTCTGATGCATAATAGTATCTTACGAAAAGTTAAAAATTACTAGCATATATACGAACTAAAGCAAATTTACAATTAAACATTCGAACATAGCAAGAGAATCTTGATTTCTCACAAGGAAAATAATAATTTTTAATGAATTTTTTTTTTTTTCTTATAAGGTACAAAATAAATATTTGTGCACTTTAAATATAATAACAATTAAAAATACTATTCTTTCAGTGCGCAACAAAAATAGATCATTAACACAATCATAATCGTATTTACTTACAAAATGTGAAATTAAATGTGTTAGTTACAACGAAATTAATTGCGTTCTTTTTATTTTATAAATAATAAACGTTATTAATAACTTTAAAATAATTAAAAATCAAAACAAAAATATGCGCTCGAAGAGCGAAAAAAAAAACTTTTTTTTTCACCCTCAGAGGTGAGTTGCTTTGCATCTGAATGTCATTTTGTTAAACCAATGAGTTAAATTATATTTCAGTGCAAAGGGAGAAATATTCAGAAGATTTTCTCTTAATAAATTACCTATATTTATCAGAGTAGCCTAGATTATGCAGGAAAAGAAAAAATTGATTTTGCAACGCGAGAAAAACTAGTCGTTGGGGGCCACCGTAATACTTACCCATCATGGATATGTATATGAAAATAAAACATGTGAAAACTATTTATACAATGCATTGCAATTCATAAACAAAATTTATATATTGTTAATATACATAGTAATGCTATATTAAAGAACTGCTGATTACCAATTTCGACAAATTATATAAAACGCCAAACTACTCAAGTAATACCGAACTGCTTAAAAGAAACATCCTTATAACTCCAAAAATAATAATTCTATTAGCTAACAATTAACTGCGTCGAATTAAGCGTCTCATTTCCAATTAAAATATACCTCTGAATTGAAATTTGAATGAAATACAGAGTCATGAAAAATCGAAGAATGTGGAAAACAGGATTACAAATATCTCGGCAACTAATAATCCAATCGACTTCGTTCTGTATGCAAAATGTGTGTTATTTCATTGCCTTTTACGTCCATTCCTTAGAACAAAAAAAAATTCTAAATTTTTTATATACCTTTCATCAGAACGAATTTTTCGAGAGTCCGAAAAAAATAGTTCCGGATAATCGAGGTTGCTGATATTAAATAGGCTTCGTCCCATTCTTACATACTAACTACATACAAAATTTCAAGTCTCTATGTCAATTTGTTCGGGAGATAGAGCGTTTACAGACAGACAGACAGACAGACAGACGGATGGCAAATTTTTTTTCTAAAAATATGTTTTTCGGAATCTTCACTATCTAAAACATGTAAATCCGTCAAAAAAAATTTTTTTTTCGATTTTCAAAACGATTGCAAGACTTACCCTATACCACGTATGATGGGTAGGTAATAGGTTAATCGATGAAATTTAATCTTGAAAAAAAAAAAAAAAATGGCGTTTCGAGAAGCTTGTGGTTTTTTATGAATGCCTTTTTCGATAAGGATGATTTTCATTTTCGCTAACAATGGAAATGAGTAGGTTTATCCAGCAGAGTTTTTTCGTCAGAGCTTTGTGAAATGAAAGTTTTATCGTGAAACGAGGTACAGAAAGAACATAATGATGGGTAAATAAAACGATGCCACCCGAGTTGAAAGTGGCCAATGATCCGGTAGTCAATGTAACGGGAAAATGGTGTTTAAATCTGCGCGTTTTTAAAACGCATTTACATTTTCTTTTCTCCATCATCATCACCATCATTATCAACTTCTTATACTTTTTTTTTTTCAGTTTAGGCTTTTATGAATATTTTAAAAACCTAAAATCAATGATTTTAAATTACAAAATCGCAAATTACGCCACTAATAAAATTTTAGTAACCATTTGGAAAATGGTTATTGTTTTCGGTCGAAAATGGACCTTGTGATATCCGCATTTTTTTTATTGTTTGGTACATAAATATTAATGTTTAATCCATGGCATACGACTCTGTGTATGACTCTGTTATTACGTAAGTCACGTTTTAATTATCATAAAAATGATGGTGTTTGCAGATTTTTATTAACTTAATGGGAAGCATTCAAACCTTTTGTTTTAAGCAAAGGATGTCTACATTTTTTTAAACGAAATTTTTTACTTTTAGAAGAATTTTTATTTGAATAGGAAATCGAAATGTCGTTGTTAATAAAGAAGAGAATAAAAAATTTACAAAATGGGTAGACGCAAAGTATCAGATATGGAAAAAAAAAAAAAAAAAAAAAAAAAAAAACAAATCTAGAAAAAGATGTCGTATGAAAACTTGCCTCAAAATAATAATAATAATAATAATAATAATAAACACCGAGGTTTGATTATCGAGCCCAGTGATTACGAAATGTGTGGCGATCACGAAAATGGAAACAGCCCGATGTTGAACCGCTTGATTTTAAAATACCATGTTTTTTTTTTTTTTCTTTTCTTTAACAGAATTTATTTATAAGTCTTAAATTTTAGTTTTTGAAAAATTCATTTTCTAAATGATTATTGTAATTTATTAAATTATTATATTTTAATTACATTTAGATTTTATTTATTTATTTATTTATTTTTTCAATTGAACTTTTTAAAACTTCATAGTGAAGCAAAACAATATTCAGTTGAGATGTCAGATCCTATCCGTGGCATAGTCAATAAGGGTAACTTTGAGCCGAGAAAGAAAAAAGATTAAATCTGCTACACCGATTGAGTAACGGCAAAGTTTTGATCTTAAAATATAGATAGCAGTATTAGTGGGAGTTTAGCAGCTCATTAGCAATTATTCGTCAAGATTCCACCATGGCAGAATGGATCAAAGTTTTGTAAAATTGGAGCAAATATACCCTAATTGACTGCATTTGTCATCTATCACATAATAAAAGTCATCTACATTTACAAATGAATATTTTTTTCATTCCTTTATTATGGTCTTGAGTGTCACATTATAAATGGTTAAATATTAAAAAGTTAAATTTAATATGTTTAATTTAATAGAATATTAAAAAGTCAAATTTAATATTCGATAGTTAAAATGGTTAAATATAAAATATTATATTATGGCTAAATATTAAAAACTTAGGCGCAAGCTGCTCACCGGGCACTTAGAATGGGTCAAAACAACAAGTCAGGACGTCAGGAGCAAGACAGGGTTATTATTTAAAGATGGTTTTTTTTACGGAGTGGGATCATGTCAGATGTTAAAAAAGCACAAAAGTAATGCAACGCGTCAGATTTAACTGAAATAGAAATATTTTCATTAGGTAAACAGAAATATCCCCCCCCCCCTATATCTATATAATAAGTTATTCTTCATTTGTATGTTGTTATATAAATCTATAATTTCTGACCGATCTGCACAAAACTTTGTACTATAGATACGTTTTGGAGCATGGAGAAATATTACTGTGAAAATTAACAATACCCAGACTCCCTTTTTATACCAACTGACATAGTTTATCATTATAGAAAGTAATCCAGTCTTGTAATCGAAAAAATATAAGGAAGTATACGCTAAAGTCACGAATGAATGTTATGTCTCGAGTATATGATATAGCTTTATTTGAGAAACAGAGAGTATACTGAACTTCTTTAAAAAAATTAGAAGGTATACGGCATATACCTCCGTATACCCTTCATTCTATCCTTGAAGCAATTTTGATAAGTTTGTTGTCATCGTCAAGCTAAATTTTATTTCAAAATGTTCAAAAGGTCATTGAGACTGCGTTCCCCAATTTCTTTTAAAGTTGAACAGAATGCTTTTCACAAATTGGAAAAATATGAATCAATAAAATTTAAATGGGGGCGAAGATTTACGAGAAAAACGTTCTGTTAGAGCACAGTCAGTATGCGCTTGTGCAAATTTCGTTACTTTCATATCCTAAATTTTATCTTTAATTATTTGTTTGTTTTATTTTTTATGTATTTTAATCTTTAAAATTATTTTAATTAAAACTAAAATTCTGGCCTTTTCGTTATTTTGTATTAACAATCCCTTCTATTAATAGATAAATAATCAACTATCCTAAATTATTTCGCCATCGAAATTTTCATTGTCTTTTTTGTCCACCATCATTTTAGTATATAAAATTTACAATCTTAAAAAAAAAAAAAAAAAAAAAAAAAAAAAAAAAAAAAAAATTAAAAATATGTTTTATATGTCATTTTATTGTGACTAGAAGTGAATTTAGATAATGAATTATCTAAATTCTTTGCACTACCCGCCCAAAATTCACGTTTCCCATTTGTCCATCCCAACCTCACAAAAAGTTTAAAAATTTTTAAAAGATTTTCAACCAGATTTGTTATTTTTCAAATAATTAACCAATCATTTACCTCCCTCCTCCCACTCCTTTCAGAAACTGTGCTTCATTTGCCTTATGTCCAAGGGCGGCACCAGAATTTGCCCGACGAGGAGGCACAGTATCCCCGACAGGGGGGCCAAGTTCATAATATATATTAGAGGTCCCCGCGTGCTGGGCCGGGTCCTAAAAAACTGCGTGGGCAAAAATTTCAAGGACCCAGTTCGTATAAAATAAATTAATGGTCCGGTCGGCGTAAATTTTAAAAAGTTGGCCTTAATATATAGTCTAGCAAGTACTATATATATATATATATATATTAGCGCCCCCCCCCCCCCCAAAAAAAAAGTTAAAATCTCGACCCGACTTCACTCTATTTCTACAAAACATTAATTTTTACTTCGATATGGTTAGAAACTGTTTTACACGAAGAGTTCTGGTCGAAAATAATTAATCTTTTTTTTTTTTTTTTTTTTTTTTTTTTTTTTTTTTTTTTTTCTTCTCGTTTTTAACTATTTGGAAAATAGTTGTTGGTCTTGGCGGAGAACTGGGAAATCTGAAGCATATCTGAATCTTTTATTGGTTGAATTCTGCAACTTATTTTATTCATTTTGTGATTGGTCCATTGTCCAAAAATGGAATACTTCTGTTGCCACAATGACAAAAAAAAAGTAATAAAAACTTTAAAAATATAAATAATTTCAAAGCAAATTGTGATAAAGTTTTCAAACAAATTTTATTTAAAAGTGCATTTTTTTTCTATACGCCAAAGTGTAAAAATTTAAAATGTGCGATGGTTAGAAGTTTAAAAATTTGCAGTTTCGAAAATTGTAAAACTGAAATTTCATTTAAACCTTGTTTATGTTGGATCCAAGAATATTAATGTTTAATCCATGTCGTATTTAATATGAGGCGATCAGAAATCAGTCTGATTAATTCCATCAAATAAAAATGCACATTTTAAACTGTTAAAGCTGTATATCTATAAACTATAGTTTTTTATCAATGGTCTAGGAATATTAATGTTTAATGCATAGCATACACTGTTAAAAATAAATCTGTGAATTCCAGGTGAAACTACCGGCAGCAATGTAGCCGAACTTTTACCGTTCCGTTAGTAGATTTTCCGTTGTGGGAAATACAAGAAGGGAAAACTCCGGTGTAAGAATCAGTAACTTTCCGTTACAAAGTTTGATTTATAATTTAATATAATTTTTAAAAATGATTTACCGATTAATCGTTAAAGAATTCGGAATCACCCAGGCTCGGACTGGCCCGCCGGCCCATCGGCCCGAGGGCCGGTGCGCCCTCGTACAGGGACAATATTGCGCCCCTAAAGTGCTTAAGCCGCTTCAGTCTTTTTCCCCTCGTTATAAACATGCATTCTTACTAATGTACTAATTTTCGAAAAGTCCAGTCGTTTGAGAAAAAAATCCTCAGTCAATTGAAAGACAGCTATCCCCTAAGAAAAATTATAAATAACATTTATTATTCCATATTATTATCAATCAATTGGCACCTATGTTTTTTTATATGGTCATTTGCAGAAAATTGGGAGTGGGTGATCTTTTCCCCCCATGATTCTTATAAGATATTATTGACAAAATGATAAAGCGATCGATTAGAAAATTGTGTAACATTCTGTAGATTTTATGGAACTTTAAGCACACTAGGGAATATAGCGAAGCCTTCTATTTAAATTCAAAGATGTAATTTTAAGCCATTTATTATATTTGATGACTATGCGAGTGTGTTAAGCCTTGTCAAGCCTGATACAAACAAAAAAGTAAAATTGGCGTAAGGGTCATTCCATGTCAATTCAACCAATTTTTCCCCCATTTGTAACCCGACCCCCAGGGATTTGGATGAAACTTTGTGTGCACATTAATTCTATCATGAAATGATTCCATCAGAAATTTTTCCTTCCCAGACCTCATAGTTTGAGAGATATGGGGGGTCCAATTCTTAGGTTTTTCTCAAATCGCACATTTCTGAGTGTGTATTCTGAGATTGCAGTTCCATCTTCAAAAAATTGTTTCTCTGGATCTAAAACATGAATCCTCCTAAAAATATCACTATAAAAAGGTAAAAAAATGCAGATTTTAATAAAAAATATTTAAAAAATTTACTTTTAATATTTAGGATAAAAAAAGTCAGCCAAAGTTGAGAATTATGGTTATTTTTCCAAATTTTTGTGACTTCACGAAAAAGGCTGTACACAAAAAGGCAAATTAAATTTCCAATTTCTTTTTGTTTTAAATAAAAGTTTACACTTTGAGCTTTCTATCTATGAAATAAAAATGATGTGTTTCGCATGGCTTATGCAAAAATTTTGGGTACTTTCCAATTACCCGGATGAGTGCTTTATTTTTATATATTACATATGCACACAAAAAAGCAAATGAAATTTCCCATTTCTTTTTGTTTTAAATAAAAGTTTACACTTTGGGCTTTCTATCTATGAAATAAAAATGATGTCTTTCGCATGGCTTATGCAAAAATTTTGGGTACTTTCCAATTAGCCGGATAAGTGCTTTATTTTTACATATTACATATGCACACAAAAAAGCAAATGAAATTTCCAATTTCTTTTTGTTTAAAATAAAAGTTTACACTTTGGGCTTTCTATCTATGAAATAAAAATGATGTGTTTCGCATGGCTTATGCAAAATTTTTGGGTACTTTTCAATTACCCGGATGAGTGCTTTATTTTTATATATTACATATGCACACAAAAAAGCAAATGAAATTTCCCATTTCTTTTTGTTTTAAATAAAAGTTTACACTTTGGGCTTTCTATCTATGAAATAAAAATGATGTCTTTCGCATGGCTTATGCAAAAATTTTGGGTACTTTCCAATTAGCCGGATAAGTGCTTTATTTTTACATATTATATATGCACACAAAAAAGCAAATGAAATTTCCAATTTCTTTTTGTTTAAAATAAAAGTTTACACTTTGGGCTTTCTATCTGTGAAATAAAAATTATGTCTTTCACATGGCTTATGCAAAAATTTTGGGTACTTTCCAATTAGCCGGATGCGTGTTTATTTTTACATATGCACATATGTATACATCTATATAAATACAGATGTATTATACATGTGCATATGTATGTATATAGACAGTATATTGATACATATAACACTGGTGCCCGTCTAACCGAAAAGTACCAAATTTTGCCTCGTTTTGAAAATCTGCACCAATTAAGGGGGAAAAAAATCTGACTAAGTTTAGCTGTGGTACTTAATTAATTACTGGAGTTTCTATGAGTTATTGAATTTAATGTTATTTGATGCAAAAACAAATTGGAAATTTCATTTTCCTTTTCATGTAGAGACTTTTTCATAAAGTCACGAAATTTCGGAAAAATAATCATGACTTTCAACTTTGGTTTACTTTTTCGTCCGTATATAAATCTCTATTAATTGCCCTAATTGCTTTTTTCACTTGCTTTTTATGCCGCTTAAATGGATCTCCACATTTATATAATTCATATTTCATTAAGAGCGAAATTCTGTGATGCTCACATATATTAATCAAACGGTTTTCACTTAATTTTTGTTTTATAAATGCAATAGTCCTAACTAATAAAAATTCTTTTTCTGAATCACAGAGATTATCAATGTAGTCTATTTCTCTGTTATTTGTATAGCTAGTTTTGTGACATTCTAAACCAGTTAATATTACAATACTGCAAGCCTGGAGACTAGTAGAAGGTTTAATATCAGGCTCCATATTAAAACAATAAAGCAAAAAAAAAAAAAATATTTATACATATCATAAACTATAAAATATGTAGCAATCAGAATGTATTTTTTGTAGCACAGTAAAAGTTAAATCATTCTTCTATAATAAGAAACAACAGAATGACAATAATTTGATTAACTTGATTTCAAAACATCTGCTTTCATACTAACGAGCATTACCCTGCCTTTATCAGAAGGTGTTTATACAAGGCAGGTGCAATTAAATCTTTCAGACTATAGAAACAAATTCAAGTTCTGTTAAACATTTGTGTATTTAAACTTGCCAATATAAATATTTAATCTGATTAAAATTAACGAAGGAAAGGAAATACAAGGTTATGAACATTTTTTAAAAACAAATAATTAATATATAAGCATTCGAAAGAAATAATGGAAATGTGAGAAGAAAAAAATTTCTATTTTATACTGTACAAAAAAAAATCTGTTTTGAGTTTAATTATTGAAAATAAAAGTAAGAGATTCTTTAGATTGTCAAAAAATGCCCATTATTAAATAACTAAATGAAATATATGGACCATTCACTAAATTTAATGGGGAAACATATTACAGTCAGATTTTTTTTAATCAGAAAAAACAAAACCTAAACTTTACTTTGAGAATTAAAAAAAAAAAAAAACATGCATCAAATAACATTAAATTCAATAACTCATAGAAATTCCAGTAATTATTTAAGTACCACAGCTAAACTTAGTCAGATTTTTTTCCTCTTAATTGGTGCAGATTCTCAAAACAAGGCAAAATTTGGTACTTTTCGGTTAGACGGGCACCAGTTTTATACATATATATATCAATATACTGTATATATACATATATATGTACATGTATAATACATCTGCATTTATATAGCTCTATACATGTGTACATATGTAAAAATAAAACACGCATCCGGCTAATTGGAAAGTACCCAAAATTTTTGTATAAGCCATGCGAAAGACATCATTTTTATTTCATAGATAGAAAGCCCAAAGTGTAAACTTTTATTTAAAACAAAAAGAAATGGGAAATTTCATTTGATTTTTTGTGTGCATACGTAATATGTAAAAATAAAGCACTCATCTGGCTAATTGGAAAGTACCCAAATTTTTTGCATAAGCCATGCGAAACACATAATTTTTATTTCATAGATAGAAAGCCCAAAGTATAAACTTTTATTTAAAACAGAAAGAAATGGGAAATTTCACTTGCTTTTTTGTGTGCATATGTAATATATAAAAATAAAGCACTCATCCGGCTAATTGGAAAGTACCCAAAATTTTTGCATAAGCCATGCGAAACACATCATTTTTATTTCATAGATAGAAAGCCCAAAGTGTAAACTTTTATTTAAAACAAAAAGAAATTGCAAATTTAATTTGCCTTTTTGTGTACAACCTTTTTTGTCAAGTCACAAAAATTTGGAAAAATAACCATAACTCTCAACTTTGGCTAATTTTTTTTATCCTAAATATTACAAGTAAATTTTTTAAATATTTTTTTTTAAAATCTGCATTTATTTATATTTTTACAGTGAAATTTTTAAGATGATTCATATTTTAGATCCAGAGAAACAATTTTTTGAAGATGGAACTGTAATCTCAAAATACAGACTCAGAAATGTGCGATTTGAGAAAACCCCAAGAATTGGACCCCCCATATCTCACAAAGTATGAGGTCTAGGAAGGAAAAATTTCTGATGGAATCATTTCATGATAGAATTAGTGTGTACACAAAGTTTCATCAAAATCCCTGGGGGTCGGGTTACAAGGTCTGGTTGAATTGACATGGAATGACCCCGTAAGTTAACTAAATATTTTTGCGCCCTCTGAAAATCCAAGGTCTACGCCCTTTTGCCTGGTCCAGTCCGACCCTGGAATCACCGAGGGATTTTAAGCTGCTATGTTATTTTACTTAATTGCTATTTTGGCTAATTTAGTTCACGCCGTCCTCAGGACCGAACTCGGGACCTTCAGATTGCGGAACAAATTCTTACGAACTGAGCCAACGTTGCTGATGCTAAACGGTACAAAGTATGTCTTTTATGAGTTAGTGGGAAAATCTGTTGTGCTTTTTAAAGATTTCCTTTCAAATATATTCCTTAGAATGTTTGTAAACAGATTATTTTAGAATGATGCATAATACTTATTATTTTTAAAAATCATTTTTAATTTTTTAAATAGTTTAAATTAAAAAAAATCACTTTTGAAACCACTGTTTTTTTTAATAAAAATTTTTTTATTAACAATTTTTTTTACAATATATATATATATATATATATAAACTTTTTTTTTTTTTTGAAATTGTCGTACACTACTTATTTATTTATTTTTCGGCTAATAAATTAAAAGATTTTTAATAAGAAAAAAAAGAGAAAAATGTAATTTTAAAGGAATTTTTTATGTTTCCTTATTCCATGGCGCCTATGGGACTCGAACCCACAATCTGCGCTCGCAGGCGATTAGCGGTGTGGTGCCTTGACCACTCGGCCATGGAGCTCCCCACACAACTGAGTGTCTCCGTTTTTTGTTTTTATTTCCACCCGTTTCGTTTTTTTCAGGAAATATGATCGAACTTTGTGATTTGTAACGGAAAATACCCTTTAGTTGTGAAAAGGGAGCTTTTCTGTGAAATTCAGGAAAAAAAATGTTCGTGAATTTCAGAATTTTTTTAACAGTGTACGTAATAAAGGACTCATTATGATCATCATAAAAATGATGTTTATTATTATTATTAATTTAAATATAGCATTTATTCTTTAAAATTTTAATCTTAGAAAATATCATCTTCCAAATAGTCATTGTAATTTGTTAAATTACAATTTTGTTATTATTATTTTTTAAGTGCTCTAGGCTGTAATGTATGTGATGCAGCAGATATTGTATTTGTATTAAATTCATCTCTCATTTATTATTATAATCGTTTTGAATCAACATATTCTGCGTTTAAGGAGACTCTCCATTCACTTGAAAACACACGCTCCATAATATTAAACAAATGGGCAGGTTATTTTCGAATTTCTCGTTTAAATTTTTTAACATTTTCTTTCTTTTTTTTGTATAGGACAGCTGAACTTGTTCTTTAATATGACTATTTTTCACTTTTTCGATTTCGGTTGTATTTGTTAAGGTACTTTTAATTTCGGAATCGGTTTTGAAACTGAAAATAGTTTATTATTGTTTTATTTTTATTATTAGTATTTTAAATATCTGCAACCAAAATCGTAAAAGTAAATAATAGTCATATTGACGATTAAACTCAGCTGTCCTATGTACAAAATCGCTTAAAAATATTAAAATTAAACGAGAAATTCGAAAACAAGCTGCTCATTCGTTTAACATTACGGAGCGTGTGTTTTCAAGTGATAGAAGAGATTAAATTAAAAAAAATTATAAATAAAAAAAGTAACAAAGTCCATTAAAACTTTAATGAAAGATAATAGAAACAAAATTGAAAAATTGCAGTAATAATGTTTTTAAAAGTGTATGAAAGTTGCAAGAGTAACTAGTAATGAATAAAGTACCTTTTAAAGGTAGTTAGTAATTCAGTAGGAATATGGCAAACCACGCTCGCTAATCTACATCAATTGATTCTGGATTTGATAAGGAATCTCTTTCAGGTGGCATAGTATAATTCAATAAGAGCAGACTATTGAGTGTTAGAAGCCAAAATAAAGACAATGTTGATTTATTTTCTTAAAAAAAAAAAAAAAAAAAAAAAAAAAAAAACTATTTGTAGGGCGATATACACCAAAATGCCATCCATACTAACTGAATATGATAAAATTCTGTGTTCAACTTCTTGAAAAATAGCTCTCACAGTCTCACGACACACTTGTTAACTTCATATTTTTATCAATCAAATAAATATATTATGAAATAGAAAATTATTTAGAAAAGTACTGGCCTTTTAAGTGGTATTTATTACATTTAAATTTGATTTACAAATATGATCATTTTGACTTTTTGAAGAAAAAAAAAGAGTTTTACGTGCATGTCATGGCAATCATTAAAAACACAGCATAACAGCACCACTATTGAATGATGCATAACAAATTTTATCAGTGTTATTTTTTTTGAAAGTCTAGAAAATTTATGAAATTAGAAAAAAAAAATTCGTTAAATTTTTAGATATAGTTATACAGGAAATCATGAAAAACACAGAATAACAGCTCACCTGTCGAGCGATATACATTAAAAGCTAATCGGCAAATATTTTTGTTCATAGAAGTTTCCCTTCTAACGCGCGAATCCCAAGCAGACAAAAGAATGGCTTCTGTAAAGCAGAACACTATCAAAAATTTCTTTTTTCTATCACAATGATTTTTTTTAATGCATATACTGTACAGTTTCTATAAATATGCACACATAAAATTTTTTATGTGTACTTCCATGCATTTTGTGCATCCATGCATCCATTAACTTTGTACCAATTTTGCAGAAAATAAAATTTATTTATTTTTAATTTTTTTAACTGCTAAACACGCCATTTTCGATATACTGAAATGTGCATTAGAACAATTGCGTGACCTAAAATTATAAAAAATGTGAATGAAGTTACCTAAAAACATTGCATATGCGTTTTTTAAAGTTGTCCAATTATCCGGATTTTTCATTAACCGGATCGGCCTCGGATCCGTCGGTCCGGATAATCGGCGCTCTACTGTATGTATTACTGAATTCAAAAATACAAATGAAAAATTTAAATAATTGTTAACACAAGTTAAATTATTATTATCAACAAAAGTGCGAATTCTACGTATAAAGAAGTTTTAAAATTAAATCACTCGGTTAAAAATATCAAATTACATACAAATGCAAAGAAATAAGAAATCATTTGGACTTACTCTTATGAAAGACTTGAAACTTTTTATATACTGCAGAAAAATATTAAAATTCGTACATTCTTAAAAAGATTGACCTCATTAAATATTTATAATTAGTAGAAATAGTAATTCTAATGTAAAATTTGCAAAGTCATAAATTTCATTTTTTTATACTTTGATTCTTTCTTTAAAAGGTCATTGTAGCATTGTTCTGACGGTTACTGCCTGATTAATTATATAATTTATGTTTAAAAAAAAGGCATTAAACAGGCGATTTCGATATTATTAAATAAAAATACTAGATCAAGAAAAAAAAAATAACTCCTTATATCTGTGGTCAATGGACAATTGTCGATAATAGAGTACTACCTATGTAACTCTGAAATATCCTCCAGCCTATCACAACAGGTGTTTTTCTTGTAATTCCCACAACAACATTGAGATACATAAAGATTCTTTTACAACCAATCAGCATGAATACGCTTGCTGAAGCTAAACAACAAATTCATCAATCTCTTTATCATTCCCTATTTGTTTTATATTAACTTGCAGAACAGAATTTGAAACTACTCAAAACAGACAGGAGCATGCATTTCCTTTTGGTGAATCGCAGTCGCAGCTGTTCTTTGTGGTTTAAGCATCGTTAAATTGAAATCTAAATAAGAATACAAGTAAGTATAAAAAAACAACATACTTGGCTCGAACAAAACCTGCATAAAATTGAAATTTCTTCATATCATTTTTCGTTAAATCTGAACACGTTGTTGTACTAAATATTAATTTCCTTTATTTGAAATGAATGTGAAAGTAATTAGTCGAACTACAGTTTTCGAAATACGTCAATTTTAAGAGTTTATAAATACCATGTTTTACTTTTTTCATCATTTTCTAGTTTAGTCATTTTTGAGAAAATGTAATTATTATTTCATGAACTCTCAAAAAACATTTCGTTAAAAATAAAATACACAGGTAGTAAGTTGCCAAAACGCACGTGTGATTGGAACAGATTTTTCTGTTACTTGAAGAAATTTCTGTCTTTCGATTGTAGAATTTTTTTAAAAATTGAGATTCAGTTCACGAACTTCTCATATCTTGAGCGAAAATAGAGATACATAAAAAATCAGTATCTAATAGAAAAACCTAGTACACAGCGTTGCTGTTCAGTTAATTGAACAGTCGTTTGATTTTAAAAAATGCATTTGTAGATATTGGAGGATTTCAGGTAGTTTTAGCATTAGATTGATCAATTTTCTGTATTTTCGAGAAAATGTTCAAATTAAAGTAGATTTTTTTAGCTACAGAAATAATAATAAAAACAGTGAGGAAAATATCTTCAATTTCCATTTTGTTTTAGAGTGTATATTGATCGAATGCACAAAACGTAATGTTCCAAATTTTGATAAGATATAAAATTTAAATCTGAAACAAAAACTTTAATACAAAATTTCTAAGAGAAATGTAAATGAAGTGAAAAATTGTAAAATAGTTTGGAATCTAAAAGTGAATTATTTTAATACCAACGAAAAGCGATCCGCAATTATAAATATGAGGGTTATGCAGGAACTGCATTTGAAAATATCTGGAACTGAATTTGAAACTGCATTTTTCCGAAATGTAGGTTATGCAGGAGATCTAGCCGCGGGATATGCAGGAGATCTAGCTGCCGGTTAGAGATCTGCATGGACCAAAATTTCCGTCTCAAAACTGCCGAAACATCCCTTTGATTTAAAATATTTTCTAATATTTTAAGCAATTTCTTCCTTCTGACAGGAGATTTTTTGAAATTTTTGATCTTAGATTTCTTATTTTTTACATATTTTTATATAAAAGGGGTTTAAATTCCGTTTCTAATCCGAAAAAGTACTAAGCAACACAACTACCAGAACACCCATGTAATTTGACGAACATGCTGCTTTAAGTGTGAGTATTTCAGGTAATCGGTGTTTTTTCTGTATTTTTTTTGTGGGATGTAGGGTAGAATTGACAAAATTACAGTGCGATTTTTTCTACTTTTACGGATTTTAATCAAAGTGGGAGGGGGGGGGGATAGTTCAATTCAAGGATTATTTACCGAGCACGGAATCCTCCCCGAATTGGGTTATACCCGGCTTGAGCTAATTATTTTTATATCCATTCAACCTGATCCAGTTTTAAAAAAATAGATAACCGGAACTCAACAAACTTCAACCTAAAACAAACAGTATTCAATCCGAACCCAATCCAAACTCGATATGAAAACACAAAATTCCATCTAATATTTAAAATTATTAAGTAATCTAAATTCCAAGCAATAATGGAAAAGTAGTCTACAATAATACCTCTAGTATCAATTGTTTTTTTTATGTAGAAAAATCGATACATCTGTATATTGACTCATTGACACTCAAATAATGTAATTTTTTATTTTAAATATATTTTGGGGATAATTTTGAGAAATTAGGAAGGATCGAGCCCATATGCTAAAACAATTAAAATTAACCCGACTCGAAAAATAGAAGTCAATCCAAAACTCTCCGAAAAAATATTAACTTTAGTCAGGTCCGAGTAAAATCGCCAGTCGCGCTGGGTTTAATTTTGGAGGTGACACAGGATTCGACCCGAAATCCGATTTAAGCCCGACATCTCTACATTTCGACCTGAACCCGAAATATTTCAATCTCAACCAGACCCTAACCGTAACCGATGAAAAAGTATATCCATACTGTAATGAAGTTATGTAAAAATATGTCTACAATTATATCTACAGTAAAAATTTTTAATTTTAAGTAAAAAAATCAGTATACATAAATTCATTAAGATTCAAATACACAGTTTTCCAGCTTAAAATAAATTTAGTAAATTCTTTTGAGAAATCGATTCATCAAGAACCATAAGTATCAATCAAGAACCATAAGTATCAACATCCAACCCGAACCTGAAACTATTAAAGTTAACCCAAATGGAATCCGATACACAACGACAAATGTTTAGGCTCAACCCGATCCGGTCCAAACTGCGAGTCGGGTTAGGCTCAGTTTGCCCGACACGATGAAGCATTCTACTTGTCATCCAAGACAACCCCGACAAAATAATTTCCGTTTGCGTATTCTAACTAAACCAAAAATTCATCATATAAAGCCGACCGTAAATCCAAAATCAGCGAAAACTGATCCACAAATTTAATGTAGTTTTAAAAAAATAGTATAAGATTAATTTTCAGTATAAATTTTATCTTTTTTTTTTTTTTTTTTTTGAAAAATAAACATGTATAGAGGCATTCATGCATCATACTGTGTTGTCATCCATGTAGGTTTTTATTTTAAAAATTGGGATTTTTTTACGAAAATTCGGATTTATCTAAACTCAAATTGCAAAAATCAAACTTCAATCAGAAACCGACGTAGAAAAAAAAAAAAAAAAGTTTAGCCAATCCGACTTTCAAAAAAAGGGGGGCTCCATATTTCGACCCAACTTGAATGGGCTGAAATTCCAAAGTCAAAATATTTTCCCCGACGAAATTGAATTTTGACCCCGATGGGGGGGGGGGCAGGTATGCCCGACGGGGGGGCATATGCCCCCCCGGCCCCCCCTCTAGCGCCGCCCTTGCTTATGTCACTTTATAAAACGGAATATAAAATTTAAAACTTTTAAAAACATGTAATTAAAATAATCTGTTTTATTTTATTATTTGTTATTCAGAAGTATCAATAAATAAGTAATCGGTTCCAATTTCTTCTCTCCTCGATATGCAATTGAAGTAAATTTCTTTTCATATATTATAAAGATGTAAAATATAGATGTTAATCTATTGATAATTTAACTCTAGTCAGACTAAAATCTAAATTATAGAGGGAGCGGAGATTATTATTTAAATTACATAAGTAATAAGAACTTGGTTTCTGCTTAAAATTTCTACTTTAATGTTTTGAGCAAGCACATTTTTATAATATGATAGAAGATGAGGGATATTGAAACAAAAATATTATTCATAGAATAAAGAAAAGGATAGAAAATTAAAAAAAAAGCATAAAAAACTAAGCAAAATTAAAGACAACATTTTGCTTTTTACACTTGTACAGATGAAAACACTAAGTACAAAGCTAAATGAACACGACACAGTAATGTAGCCAAGTAGAACAAATTTCAGTCTTATAAAGCCATAACTGAAAGGAAGACTTTTTTTTCTTTTTTTAAGTTATGCATTCTTTTTTAAAAGACTTTCATTATTTAATAATCAGTATTTAACTCAGAGGCTGGCCCTGGGGTAGAGGTCTGCACGGGCCCGGGCTTGGCCAGTGGCCCGTACCCGGCCCGGCCCGCGGGCCGGCGGAATCGTTTCGAATTTTTTAACAGGCCAGGTCGGGCCGGGCCGGCAGATTTAGAATAGTTTTTTCAACGGGCCGGGCCCACAAACAACATAAACGGGCCGGGCCGGCAAAAAATTGAACGGGCCAGACGGGCCGGGCCGGGCCGATAAAAAAAAATTTCGGTCCTGCTCGCCCGTTCTGAAGATTTAAGCAGAAGCGATAAAATATGAGCTATTTTCAACGAAATTGATTTTAACAAGAATAAGTATAAATGTGGCCATAGTAGTTTGACAGCATCAATATAAAAATGCACAATGTATCGGCATCGGAGAATTACATTATGTGTAACCCGTTTTAATATGTTTTAGCTGACTCATGCCGGTCCGAGATTACGCTTGCATTATTTTTCTACATATAGACTGGCCGGACCGGTACTAGACTTAATTATTGGCAGAAAACATGATTTGTAAAATTATTAACAGAGATAAAGAACTTATGTTAGTTTAGTCTTCGGATATATACTTCTTGATGATTTTAAAATTAATTTCTGAATAATGCGAAAGTTTGACACATTTTCTGATTAATTTTAAATTGTAAAAGTATAAAAGTGATAAGCCTAACTATTGAAGGGATTTGGAATCGAATAGCGTTTTTCATTTTTGGTACATAAAATACTTGTATAACCTTGTTGAGATATAATAATTTCTCAAATGATTGCAGGTTTTTCTCACTTCCCTTGCTATTGCTTCCGGAAATTCTACTCAAAACGCTAATTATGACAGTATTTTATTTGTTTGCAGTATTCTTAAATTGCTTGTATCAAAAAATGAATAACGCCATTCGATTATATAGTTTCTGAATAAAGATATCTGCTAATCCTATGCGTTTCTGAGAAAAAAAAAGGAATTTAGGTATCAGAAAGAAGCTTGTTTGAATTTAAGAATGAATTTGGATTTGAAATCTATAATAAAATAATATAGGAATATATTTATAAATCTTCTTTTATTAAACAGCTTCAAAATTAACGATGTTTTTAGCTTTCTTTCTTTTGTTTTTTATTCTAAGCCGTATTAATTTTTTAATGAATCTTTATTCGAATGTTGAAAGCCCAAGAATCTAAGTAATCATTAATGTTGTTAATGTGTATTTGTTGTAAAATATACTGTAAATTCATTCCATAGATATGTATGCAGTATTCTTTAAAGGAATCTTAGTTATATGATAAAAGTCTGAATTTTTTAGAAATAGTAGGAATTGTAACGTTTTCGCTGATTTTTATACGGGCCAGCCCCGGGCCGAACTTTTGAGTTTTACAGCGGGCCGGGGCCGACCCGAGCCTGGAAATTCCGGCCCGTGCAGACCTCTACCCTGGGGGGATATTATCCATCAGAAGATTTGAGATTTTGTGTTTTTCAATGGTCAAAAAATAAAAAAATTCCCCGGAAATGTATGATATCCCTCTCGAAGCCACCGAAACCTCCTTGTAAGCAGTGCCTGATTTACAGCAGGGCATTCGGGGCACATGCCCAGGGCCCCGGATTTTCAGGGGTCCCTGTAAGCATCGGTGATAGGGGGCCCCCATAAGGATCTGTGCCCAGGGTCCCCAAATTTGTAAGTCGGTCCCTGCTTGTAAGAAAAGTGTCTGAATTCAACGCTGTTAATAATTCATCCTTGATAGTAAATTCTATACATCAAGAAGACTATAAATTCGGATTACATTTTTAATGTTTAAATCTGTAGGTTAGGGATCTCAATGTCAGTGCTATGACTCATATTTTTATCTTTAACTCATTTTATTTAATATTTGAAACTAGTATCAAATAGCAGTTTCATTCTATTCATATTAACACTATTTTCAAGTAGATACAAGAAATTTAATTCTTGTAAAATGGAACATGAAATAATAGTTATTTGCATTCATGATTACCTAATTTTTCTAAAATTTTTATGTGGAGGGGCTCTGAAACCCTAAACTTCACCTTGCCTTATTAATTCTATAATCGCAACTCTATAGAATCCAGCACCTAACTTTGTATCTAAAATAATTAAAATATTGCTTTCTGATAATGACAATAATAATTATTTTGAACGATTAAGATAAGCTAGGGTAACTCGGCCATAGGCTATTTTATAAAAAACTGTTGATGTCTTTAAAATTTTACCTTTTGTGAAGAATGCATTCTAATCTCTACTTCTTAAAGCAACGTGTGTCAATTCAATCATAATTCTGTCTTTGCTATGACAGGCCATCAAAAATTTAAATTTCTTTCTTTCTTTCTTTTTTTCTTTTTTCTTTTTTTTTTGTTAAATCAGCGTCGGTTTGGTTGAACTTCCTCGACTTTTTATTAAATTACTGTAAGTACTTTTATTAAACAATAGTATTCTTTACGATTAGACGTATAACTACATTAATATTATTAGTTATCTATACATATTTACTTCATGTTTCAAATTTAAGGCCGATATCCCAATCACTCCATAAATTTTTTCAAGAATGAGGTAACTGGGTCATGTATCAGGGGTAAGTAGAACATGTTAGATCCAATTATCTCAATAGTTATAAATACTTTTTTTAGTTTCTCTTAATATGGGAAATTATTTTCTCTATTTTTTTTTTCATGCGATAAAGAAATTTATGTAATGCATTTTTAAAAGTACATAAAAAAAGAAAAACACATTGGGCAATATCAAACAAAATTTCTTAGGTGCGATAGCCAAACTTTGCAATTTTACAATACATATGACAACGTGACATTATTAGAAAACTATCGAAACCAATAAAAAAATAGCTCTATTATCATTTAAAATGCTTAAAATACTACAGAATTTGATTTTGCTGCTTAAATAAAGCACAAACGAAACACTGCTGCCCGTGTAATTGCCAAAAATATGCTCCCAAAACCAGTGGTTTTATTTTCAATTTATTTTCAATCTGTCAACAAGGTTCTCCTGTTGGAAGACTTGCAGGGTGAAGTGGGGTACCGAGTCGAGAGAGCCCCCCACCCCCCTTTTCCTTCCGATAAAGATAAAAATTATAGTCCAAGGGCCGATAGCTCAAAAACCTATGTTATCGAACATACACACACACAAAACTTTTATTTTATAGATGAGTAGTAATAGGGGAAACTGATGATATCCATGTCTGCCGGAAGTGAAGTGGTGCATAAGCCATAAATTAATAACACTAGTGGTTTACTTGTAGGTTTAACACTGTGTTTGCCATACAATCAAAGGTATGAAAAGATGGAAAACTAGGAGCAGGAAAACACAATGATAAACCTACGAGTGAGCCACTAGTGGTATTAATTTTTGGCTTATGCACTACTTCACTTCCGGCAGACATGGATCATTAGATTCCCCTATTACTACTTTTCCATAAAATAAAGGGTTTTTTTTTCTTGTGCTCGATAACATAGGTTTTTTTGCTGTCGACTCTTGGACTATTACTAACAAGGAAGGTCTCCATACGGGCATACTCAGAAAAATCTGAAAAAATTACAGAATGTCCTTCTCATTTAGTTATATATGTTTATAAAAAAAATTTCGGCGGAATCTCCTTATAACGTTCGTAAAAAAATAATAAAAAATTCGTTTATTTGGCGATTTATCTCCGGTCGGCGAAAAAACGAAATTTTGAAAAATACGCTTTTACGCTTCGAATACTTTTTAAAGAAAAAACTTTCTATGTTTAATTTATTTAAATAAATTTAGTTTAAGTAATTTTAGTTTTGCATTTTTACTTTACTTTAAGTGTAATTTTGTCATATACGTTTATATGTACTTATAACAAAATGAAATTAATATATTTTATCATTTAAAACACAATTTAAATTGATTAAAATTGTTCATAATTGAAAAATACACTGTTAAAAATCTGCTGCATTTTGTTGCAACGCACTCCCTTGCTTGTATAGAAAACGGTTACTTGGCCGTGAAATGGAGCTTTCTCATTGGTTGGAATAGAGATACTCTATACAAGCGGTGGAGTGCGTTGCAACAAAATGCAGCAGATTTTTAACAGTGTATGACAGGGTCAATTCACCGTGCTATGGAGCATTCTCATTGGTCAGAAGAGAGATATTCTATAAAAGCAGTGGAGTGACGTTGCAGTAAATGCTGCAGATTTTTAACAGTGAAGTCAATTAAAATCAATTTTCAGATTCGTTAAAATCGTCTGCTTTTGGCGAGGAAATGCACTGCTCGCCAAATCCCGCGTCGCTTTCAGCTTTTCACGCCAATTATTCCAAACAATTTTATTTTTTTACATATCTAATAATGTAATTCCGCCGCTAATTTTCACTGATCCTTTATTACCTACATGAGTAGTTTAATTCGTATTTTTTTCAAAAAATTCTGAGTATGCCCCCAATGGAGACCTTCCTTGTAAGACATCTTTGAGAAGGTAAAGTTCTTTCGTGATTCTGGCACCCTTCATTCAGGAAAAAGCGATAGAACTTTCTAATAAATAAATAAAGCGCGCATCTGTGAATTCTGGCTAAGAAAGTCCATTTCAGTTGAATGATTCAATAAAATCGGAATAGTAATAACCAAATAATTATCATAGAATAATATATAGTTACAGTCCAACAAAAATCGGGCGATTAAAAACTTCCTCTTGGCGACTAACTTTTTTACTTTTTTATTAATTTTACAAATTTTACCTACCATAAATTTAAATGGACGATCTTTAGTGGATTTCAATCCTGAAAAATCAATTAATAAATGGTATTCAAATCAAAATCTTAAAGGATTGATAATTTATGCAATGTTTTTTTTGTTGGGAATTAAAGATTAAGGATATTAATTTGTCTACTGTTTTAATGTTTATTTTTAAACTGTTTCTATTACATTTTTATAATGTAAGAGTGGTATTACTTTATAATTTTTGCTTAGTTTGATTTTTTTATTGAATAGTTAACTTGTTTGCAACAAAATGACAGGTATCCTTCAAATGATATTGAGTAGTCAGTGTTCCATTTTGTGGTGAATGTGTTAATGTCAGATAAATTATTCTTCAAGTTGACTCCTAAGAATTTTACGATTTTGTCAGTCCCTTAGTTGATGATGAAGGCGACTGAGGATCTACACACTATATTAAAAAAAAAAAAATAATTTTATCATTTATACTATGCAATTTATATTAATATGACAGTGAATCATTTTCTTACCGAAGCGGTTCAGCTTCCATTTTGTCAATAGGAAGAAACTTTTTGGATTTATTCGCCCTTGGACAACCAGATCGACTACGGTGCGAGGAATAGTTGCCAGTTATATGTCCCGATCCGTCACAGCCAGGAGTTGGACATCTAAATAACACAAAATATTAAAATTAGGGGAAAAATATAAGTATATTTTCTGCATTTTTTTTTAAAAATCTTTATAAGGGCAGCAGATAAAACATGAAATGCTTCAAGATTTAAAGTTTTCAATTTTGGGTTTGTAGAAATCAATTTTTTCCCTGAGTTTTTCTCAGAATGCATTTTTTACACGTTACACTTTTTATAAAATTTATTAACCATTTCTGGAGCAAAGTGCGTCGATTCGTAAAATGTTGAAATAAGTGAATGACGCGAAGATTAATAAACAAACTTATTTAAAAATAAGTAGAAAAAAAATCATTTCAAAGTTTTGTTGCCAATGTGCCATTGAGAGATTAAAATTAAGTGAAAAGAACTACCACCTTTTAAATGCGGCGGAAAGTAAAAAAACTTCTTTTTGTTAACTGCTTTTTTTTTTTTTTTTTTTTTTTTTTTTTTTTTTTAATGTTTAAAACTATGAATGTATCAATGATATTGCAAAGAATATACAGGAGGGTTTTTATATGATTTTCTGAGTATTTCAGTAACTATTTTTTAAATTCATTACTTTTAGATTAAAAATATAAATGCTTATTATTATTAATTATAGGTAATATAATTTAAATCTTTATACAAAATTTGAAGAAATTATTGCTTTTTCAAGAAGTAATACTTTTTTAGAAAAGTGTACTAAACTGATCTATAATCATAAACATTTTGTTAGAGATAAGTAAAAACTAAGTCTCACACGATGTAACATTGTGTAAATATGGAGTATCGTTTAGTGTTATATGTAAACGGAGATATATCTGTTTTGAATGCGCAAAAACAATTTGCATACCAGTTTATGAACAAATAATTAATTTGACTTGTTCACGCTCTGTAGATTACATATTTTTTCTCAAAAGCTAAACGGCAATAATATTTATTTTCCAAGATAAAAAAAAAAAAAAAAAAAAAAAAAAAAATGTGATTTGAATAGTTTTTGTTGAAGTTCGGATATTTCTGAAGATCGTTAAGTAGACTTCAACACAACTTAGATATCTTACATTTATTTTAAACGTTAAAAAAAAAAAAGTAATTCAAAATAGATAGATTTTTGCATCGAAATGCAGACCACTTGCAGACAGAGCCGTCCTTTTCTTTATAGTTTTTGGGTGAAAGAATTTTTTTCCTTTTTTTTTTTTCAAAGAAATAAAGGTCTCTTAGACTTATTGAGCACTGCTTTAAGTGAAATGTCAGATGTGGGTCCCCGATGCAAAACTTTTTAAGTCCCCGTTCTTTTAATTTATTTAAATTATTTAAAAGTTTTAAAAAGGCTCTTAAGTCTGTTCTCTATGCGTATCCAATCGGATTCACCCTCTTTTGGCCATCCCTGAATAATAATTAAAAAAAACTGTAATAGAAGTATAGAAAATTATAAAGCAGAAATCATTATAAATATAAATTCAAACGCCTGCTTGGCGTTTTTAATGCATTTGTGTATTACATGCATTTATAATAACATACACATACCTGAAATTTACAGTCAACAGAAGCTATAAATACAAGTTATTTTTAATTCTGTATTGGCATTCATATTTATATTGAAGATGTGCAGTTAGACACGTATAATTAATAGCACGCTACTTAATAATTGAATTAAGTCTTCAATCTTCAACTTATTCTTAGAAAATGGTAAAAAATTTATAAAGTATTTTAGATGCCTAAAGTAAGTTCATTAAATACTCCCGCGTCTCCTTTTTAAATTTAAATTTAATTTTAATAAACAAATAAAACTAATTTTTTTCTACGATATCTATAAAACGATATTATGTTACCTATCGAGTATATTTTGTTGTACTATCGAACCTTGTACGCCTTGAACTATCCTTTGTTTGTCTTGTACTTTTGTTGTATGTGTGTCGCCTTGTACTATCGACTGCATAACATACAAACCATACAAAATAATTGTGTTAATTTAATTATTTTATGCTGAGTTTTCATTAAAAATTAAAGCAGTAATGCAAATTGTAATAGTATTACTTACTTTAAATCCTGATGTTGAGCTTGAAGGCTGCACCGATCAGCATGTGGACATCCAGATAAACTGAAATAGTGTAGCGTCATATTCATTGTCAAACTAATAAAGGGGTAAAAAACAGTGTGTGCGTAAACAACGGGATATAACATGGGCGCGTGCGGACAACGAAATTCAGTGAGGGCAAGATTTTGGAAAAAGATATACCTGTGGCTTGGCGATTTTTTAGACTTTGTGTCGAAACACTTTTTGTCGTTTGTTGTCGGAGAGCCTCTTCTCATTAAATTAACCCCTTCTCGACGGGAGCTTTTTACGAAATGTTTAATGTTTTGTCACCGGTTTTAAAAACAGAAATTTGTGCATTATTAAATCGAGGAAATGCTCCGATTAAATAAGGCAAGTTTTACAGTAGAATTTTACTAGTGGGGATAAACGCGGATTCTTAAGCATTTTTACGGCGCGTATAAGTGTCATTCGTCCCCAAGGGGTTAAGAAATTTCGAAATATGCCTACATGCAGAATTTCAGAATACAGAAATGTAGCAAATGAGAAAGATAAAATGAGAAAAGAGTCTCTATCAACTTTTTTTTCAAAATGAAGAACTGAAGCAATTGTTTTATTTTATTTTTTCCATCAGGTGAGAAGGGCGAAATTTCATTCTGATAATTATAAATTATCTTGTTCGGAGGATTAATGAGAAGGTCCATTCTTAAGGAAAAAATTCTTAATTTAGCCTATTTTATGTCTACATAAAAAAAGCACTGGTTTAAGAGAATTTTGAAAATAATTGCTATTTCAGAAACCTTGGTTTGATTTTTTACCTTGATGATAAATTTTAGATATGCGTACCAAAAACAACCAAACTTAGCTATGGACCACAGGCATATATGCTTCCTTTTCTTCATAGTGTTTAACTGCTTTAAGTCATTTGAAGATAATAAATTTTACTAATTTTTTTTCCTAAATAGACAAATATGAAGAAAATTTTTTTAATTAAACTTCAAAATCACAGAGGCTGAATAGTCCTTCCTTGCCTGCGCCCATGGAATATCAAACAATTTAAATTATTAGCCATGTTTACCTTCGGTGTGTGGCATAGTTCCCGGATACGTGGCCCATTCCATCACACCCTGGTGTAGGACAGTGAACAGGTTCTCGATTATCACGAATTTTAGCTACCGTAGCTGCCGTCAGGGCATTTTTTAAGAGCTTTGGAGAGGGTGCTCTAAAGAAGAAAAAAATTACAATGATAATAAAGGAGTCCAGTTTTAACAAGCAAATTGATGGTTACTTAAGGAAAAAAAAGTAACAAAAGTAATGCCAAAACGAAAAGTTGACAACAACATGCATAGTCTTTATCGGAATCAAAGATTACGTTCGATCATGAAAATAGAGATTGTGGTTCTAGAAAAAAAAAAAAAAAAAAAAAAAAAAAAAAAAAAAAAAAATCATTATTTTTTGTTGGATGCATACAATGATAATACGATTGGATAAGATTGGGAGATCTGAGATGTAGGTCAGCCAATCGTGGAGAAAATCGTATTTGGTCATGTCTTTTAACATGGTAACCAGAGATCAAGTGCATTGTTGCACATAATGTAATGAAATGAACGCCTACACAATATGATAAAGTTCCTTACCCAATTTTGTTCGAGTATGTATGGAATGGGCCATGATTTATAAAAAATAAAAGTAGAAACCTATTGTTGATTTGGAAATTAATTGAAACTATTTTAACAAATTTATAAGTTTAGCAAGGAAACGACCCACATCTGTTATATTCCACATTAATTTGTCATTTTGAATTGAAATTTGCTTTATCTGCTTATAAAAAGATGGTGAGAAAGGCATGATGTATTTAAATAAATCTTCACTTTAATTGGCTTCTTTGGCTAGCGTATTTGCTAATTTGTTTCCAGCAAATACTGTATGGCCTGAAACCCATTTAGAAGAGAATTAATTTGTTGGTGTTGTTTAACGTGATAATAAAGTTAAGATTTCCGAGATAATATGATCTGTGGAATCCACATTGGACAATGCAAAAAGACTGGATAGGTTCTAGATGATATGAAAAATATTTTTCCAGAAGATGAAATTGCTCATAAAATTACTTTCGCAATAGTAAAAATTTTTGCCTGATATACCATGTTTTCATATGTCAGCCCAGTATTCCAGGAATAAATATGTGTATTGTTTTACATAAATGAAAGGCTGAAGTGGTACCTCAATCACTCTTAGAATAATCTGTGTCTGAGAAAATAAGGATAATCGTGATGAAATTCTTGGATAGATGTTGAAAGATTTCTTTTCCAAGAAGGATCCAAAAGATGACTTGAACTGTTATACATATATGCTGAAGCGAAATTTTCTAATGTCAAGGAATCTTATTATAAGTGAATGTTCTGCTTCTTGAGCTATTTGGAGATGATATTAGGCCTGGCAATATTTGAGTGCTACTGTAGAGGTTTTTCATAAGTTCTTTTAATAGAAAGGAATAGAAAAAGTCATGCTGTTGAGAGATTTCTCAAACCATGGGTAGGCTACACATATTAGGAAAATTAAGTCAAGCATGCATACGATAATGTTTTTTGGAGAATGGATTTATATAATGAAATGAAAAAGCAATTGAAATGCTTGTTGGTTCTTTTGAATCTATTGTTTCTATGATGCACAAGGCTACACTATCATTTTTTTAAAGGACGGCTCTTGACCAAAATCGTACTATCAGAAAAATATCACCCATATAGGCTACTAAAGGGAAACTACATCCCTATATATATATACATAATATATATATATATATTCTTAAAAGAGACCTAAACAGCCAGCCATAGAAAAGGAACCAGGAAAGATCTTGGTGGACAACCTTTAGATATGTGACTTAAGACTTCTGGAGAAAGTCATACTAATAGAGCATAGCAGTGTTCAAAATAAGAGGAAATCATATTGATGAATAAATGCAGAGTTAAATTAAATTCTGTTGGAAATTCTTGCTTTAAGAAGCAACTGATAATAATGTGTATAGTTTTACCCCACTTCTTCTTATTTAAAATTTAAAAATATCAACAGTAAAATGTTTAGCGTTTATATTTACGACAAATTTACCGCACTTAGAATTTGTAGTCGAATTCTGTATAAAAAGCCTTTAGCTAGGTATAAATAGAAAAATCTCTGATTAGAAAATGAATAGATGTAGTATTTAAGCGATATCCATTACGATACACGAAGAAAAATGTATAATAAAAAAGAAGGCGACTTTTTTTAAATCCTAGCTTGGTGGAAAGAATCTAATAAAACCTTGTCTGTGAGATTTGGTAAATGTTGCTGGTTTCTGATATAATGAAAACTTAAAAATGAAGAGAATAAACAGAAATATTAAAATCAACCCCGCATATAATTAAAATTTCATTTTATCTTTAATATTAAAAAAAAAAGTAATAACATCACATTGTACAAACAATGAAATAAATTTGTATATCGGTTTCAAGGAAAACAAACAGTTTCAAATCTAAATCAACTAGTTAGTTTTTAGTAAAAAATATAACAATGATTCAGTATCAAGTCAATACACTTCAAAGCCTTTAAGAAAACCTTAATACATCATTCACCGAAATTTTTAAAAAATTCTTAATAGCCTCTGTATTATTTTAAAACATTTAAAAACACTTACCTTCCTTTATCGTTACTGTAATCATTCGAAGGCGTAACCAGTGTAACTTGTCTTGAACCTCCTCCGCTGGTTGTTATGTTTTGATTACTGGAATTTGTAGTTGGTGTAAAGACTGTTGTTACTGATAGTGTGAGGCATGCATTATTAGTTGGCACAGGGTTGTTAGGAGCTGAGCTACACGGTGGTGACCTGAAGTTAAATAATTTCTTATAAACAACATTAAACTTTAATTTTAAAACTTTTTATTTTTAACTCTAATTCTAATGTCTGGTGTATTCAGGAAAAAAAATGTAGAAGTAACTTACAAATCAAGGACTTATAAAAGGCTCTCTCAACAAACCTCATGTTTTTTTTTAATATGAGTACGTTTAAGAGGTTCCATCTCAATACAATTGTGTAGCGAGTTATAATTTGAGAAAAGGTACATAAAAAACCGCATTATTGTTATTACTTTTACTGCTATTATTACCATTACCATTACTATTGCTATTATATTATTATTATTACTATTGACAAATTATATGGATCCACCTTAAATCGGAAATTGAGACTTAAGGGAAACTGGGGCACATTGATATAGCTTTTTTCTAAGAATTTTTTTGGTGTCCAGAAAGCAGAAATTTCAAGTTATTTTCCCATATGATGTCAACAAAACTTGCGTAGTGTGTTATAAAAATGTACAATCATTGTTTTATACATTATTTTTGCATGTAATTTTTTAAAAATCAAAAAAAGTCATTTGTATCAAGATGTCCCATCCCCGGGGAAGATTGATACACCTCATGGGCACTTTGATACGTCTGGGAAAAATGGAGATAAAATAACACCAATGCATATTTTTCATAGAAAAATAGTAGCAAGCCATTTTATATTTATTTTTAGAAATTCAAATCACTCACAATTTATTTGTAAGCAGTATTGAAGCAATCAAAATGAGATGTATAATGACCTGATGTTCTGGCTGTTCCTTGTCTGATTGCTGGCTGTGATAACTTTGTCATATCTCGCACTTCAACTCCAGCATTATCCTCTTTCTTAGGAAAGATGAAAAAATTACCAGGTTTTCTGTTTATAAATTGGATTATAAACATAAAATAAAGGATATTTATATTAAAAATTCTGTTTATAATATAATTATTCTGTGCTGATCTACAGCTTGTTTCTCTTACTTAACATTTCTCATGTCAAAAAATCTTTTTTCTATGGAGAATCGATATAAATTTGAGCTTTTCCAGGCTGCCGTCCTTTTCTTTTGTTAGTTCTACTAGTACTAGATGTTAGGTAAGCTCACACGTCTTCTGTTTGCCAAAAAATACTGTAAAATGTTTTAATATAAAGGAATTGGGGCTATTTCACTTCACTAAAAAATAATATTAGAAATTTCTGGCGAAAAATGTTTGCATTAAGGATTATATGGTAAAAAAACATAATAAAAGGTAATGAAAAAATGAGTTAAAAAGGATTAAGGTTGTATCAATATGCCCCGACATAGACTGCATCAATGTGCTCCATACAGCTATTTTGAATAAAATGAGTCTCAAATCCAACACTTCATAATTTATCTAACAATTAAGAATGAGGAACTGATGAAGAGTAGCTTCACTTGCTAGGGAGAGTATTCTTTTCGGTTGAAAATACTGGAACAGCTGTATAATACCATTTCAATTGTACAACTCAAATTTACTTTTGACCTATAAAAACAATAAATCACCCGTCCCATTTCATCAAACTAATGAATCATTCCAAAACTTTATGTATGTAGTTAAGTGCACTAGCATCACCTTTTGGAGCTGTTGTCAAACTTCCTGTATAAACCCTGTGAACTGTAGAGGGGGTGTATCAATGTGCCCCATGTATCAATGTGCCCCAGTTCCCCCTACATATTATAAATGAAATGTGCAATTAGTTTTAGGCAATTTTAAAAGATTACTTAGTATAACCAATGATTTAAGTGCACCATTCCCATGGGAATTATTTTTTTATGCAATTCTTTTCGAATTTCAGAAATATTTAATGGACAGATTTTGGTATGCTATCGATATGATATTTTCATATCAAATTATTTGAAAATACACCAATGTCAGCATACTGGCATGTTAATATTTTTACTTCAAACATTGCCAGAAAGAAAGAAGTTTGTCTCACCTGAGAATGGGCGCAGGTGACGTTTGTTGAGGTGGTTGAGGATGAGATGAAGCAGTCACGACCAATGTAGGCGTCGCCAGCGATGCCAGTATGGAAGGTACGTGAGAATTGGGTAGTGATGTGATGGTGAAAGAAGGCGATGAAGAAGGATGCAGACTCACGGACGTAAGAGGGAGACTGACAGCTGACGTTGAAGGTATAACCTAAATCGAGAAAAATTAGTGACATTGTTTAGTTTAGTCTCTGAAAATAATCGCACGAATTTAATGAAAATTTACACTTAGATTAATTAAAATGTGTACAATTTATTTATGGTGTCGAAATCAGGTATTATCATTTAAAAACTAAAGTTTGGCTTTGTTTTGATATGTAGATGGCCTCTAAACAAATTTAAAAATATTTAAAAATAGATTTTATTTTCTTCAGTTGCTGCAGAGTTAGTAGGGGATATTTACCTTTTTTTTCACAACCGTATATGTACATGGTGCATTTTGTGCAATTACAGCAATGTGGATACCCATTTGTATATAGTTTAAACACGACAATAATGTAAATTTGTAGAATTACCTGAATTGTTGACGGTGGAGTTTGTGCAGGACTTGCTGTCGATCCCAGTAGTCTCGAAGGACATTGTTGCTGAGAATATTGAGGCTGGGGAGTCGCGATAGACACTGTGACTGGATGGCAAGAAGTGGGCGGTAAAGATGCCGACATGGCCGAGGGTAAAGAAGCTGGCAAAGAAGTGGGATGAGGCGACGGCACAGCCGCTTGTAAAGTAATAGGACTCTGAATCTGGGAGAATGGCGATCGAATAGGTGTAGGATAAGGCGCTTGTGAGACTTGAGGGACGATGGCAGGTGGTGGTGAGAGTGGCAAAGAATCTGCAGGGGCTAGGAGAGGCTGGACAGTCACAGGAGCCAGAGGACCTGCAATCACTCCGACCCTAGTGGCTGCCGACGTACCAGTGGAGAAGTCTACGGGCTCGGTTTGCTCGATAGCTGCCCCGAAAATTGGTTTGGGTGTTACAAGAACCGTAGGCCGTTGAGGAGTTGGATGGAGGATGGTCGCGTTCCCAGACAGCGTGCTGCATGGAAAAAAAAATATTTATTAATCATAAAGACGTATCAACTTGTTCTAGTAATATTGAGTGGCAGTAGTGATCAGTATAAACATAACCATGAAAGAACTTGCGTATGAAAATAAGGAATTAAGTTATATCTGATATACTGCACATATCAACCATTTTTAAAAATGCATATCTTTTTAGACGTTAGTATACATTAGACTAACTGTAATTAACATTTTTATTTAAAAACAGGTTAATAATAGTATTTTAGCTTAAGTTAAGTATACATATTTACATAAAATCATATCAAAATTATAATCGCATCCCGTTAATAAAATGGTCAACCAAAATCAATCAAAGCAGGCACAGCTTTAATAATGGGAGAATTTCATATACGAAATAAACATATACACTTCTCAAAAAGAAAAAAAAAATACAAGAACGGTAAATTAGCAATTTCAAAAGTTTATTAAATGATAATAGGAGTTATTAAATGATTAAATAATATAATAAATATCAATTTTACATTTGTAAACAATATAGCTGCAATTTTTGAATTGACTATACTAATAAAAGAACAAAACGCTCTGTCTGTCTGTGTGTGTGTCTGCGATGGTTAGCAAAATCTACAGCACGTACGAAGCTCAAAAATTTTTTGAGAGTAGCCCAATACCTCTCCTGATGCACCTGAGGCTCAGAATTTTATTTTTTTTTATTAGTTTCATAGATATTAATTATGAAGCGGAACTCACTCTCATCAAAAAGTCATTTTTTAAATGTTCTGGGAAAGAAAACGTTTGCACATGCGCAGAAACTCAATTACGCATCTAAACGGAGGAAGAACCTTTTTCCCCCGTTTATTTCTGTTTTTGGATCATTTTGTTTAAATCGAAAACAACCAAACTGCTCGACGTAGTTAAACTTAAGAGACATATTTCGAAAGATCATATTTTTAGGTCTCAAATGTAATAATCAATTCGAAAAAATGTTGCAGTTAACGCTTTGAAAACAAATATTCAAAAATGGTCGTTTTTTCCAAAACTATTTTTCTCCCTTTTGTCAATGCCTCTCCAGGGTGCAATTTTTAAGATATAAACAAACCAAAAAGAAGATCTTAAAGTTGAAACTTTTTTATAACCTATGGTGTAATTGGTTTTAAAATATTTGGATTTTAACCCTTTCAAATACACTGGCAAAAGAAGGTCATTTTGCGACTCGCAGAGAGGATATTTTTTCCATGCTAAAATTATCATATTTCAACTCAATCTTTTAAAATCTTCTCAATAGACCAAATTTATACTCCCTACAAAATATTCGACACGTTCGGACGGATAGAAATATTTTTTACGAAATAAAATGCGCGAAAAATTTGATGAAATCAATAAAAAACAGATCGTTTTCATTGCGGCTTTGACTTAGCAAAACGCAATCCTATAGATACCGGTAAACAAAAAACATATTCTTTAAGCTTAAAAACATTTTTATAATCTATGATGCAATCGGTTTTTAAAATATAAGACTTAACCCTTTCAAATACACCGGCAAAAGGAGGCACTTTGCGACTCACAAATCGAATATGTTTTCTACGCTAAAAGTATCTACGCGTACATATTTCAGCCCAAACTTTTAAAAGCATCTCAATAGATCAAATTTACACCTTCTTAAAAATTTTTAAAACGTTCGGACGAGTAGAAATAAGTTTTACAAAATAAAACGTGCGAAAAATTTGAGGAAATCAATAAAAACCAAATCGTTTCATTGCGGTTTTGCTTTTGCAGGGCGCAATACGTCCTGAAAAACCGAAAATATTTTCTTAAAGCTAAAACACTATCATAATTTATGTTGCAATTTGTTTTAAAAAAAAATGAGATTTAACCCGTTCAAATACACCGACAAAGACGAATTACATCCCGGCTAAAAGTAACTAGATGCCCATATTTTAGCACAATCTTTTAGAGCCTTTCAATAAACCAGATTTACATTACTTTAAAAATTTTTGGAACTTTCGTATGGATAGAATTCTTTTTTTTACGAAATAGAATGTGTGAAAATTTTTACGAATTCAGTAAAAACCTGAGTGTTCCGTCGCGGTTTCGTTCGCTTTCGGTTCGCACAGTTTCCAAAAAATCAAATTACATAGAAAACAAAATACCAAACAGCATGTGCTTTCAATTCAATATCTTTTCGCGATTTTTCCTTTTTAAAAATATAAATTTTGACAAAATGGACTTAAAGATATAAAATCATAGAAATTTGAGTTTAATTTAAGGGTCATTTAGAAAGCAAATAACACATTTGAAAACTGAATAACATCACGGGCCCGAGCAACGCCGGGCAGGACAGCTAGTAAATAATAAGAAATAGTTACGAGCACTATGCAACTTTTTTCTAAACAAATATCTGTTAGAACACGACATATAGGTATATCAAACATTATTAGATTTCTACTAATAAGTTTGAAAAATTTTGATACATCTAACATCTTCCTTAGTTTAATGCTTTAAAAATTTCTATGCAAAATTTTATACAGCCAGTAGTTTATAGAGGGTTCTGCGAACACTAATAATGTATTCCGTGAACACAATTTAAAATATTTATAACCAAAATATTATGGCAGTCTTAATATCCCTTATTATTATGAACAAAATAGTCATTGAATTAATAAATTCTCAGCAGAATAATATCAATATTTATTGCAAAAAGATTAAAATTTTTGAAAATTAGCTCTAGATAAAATCATTATTTATTTATAATAAAAAATAATAACGAAAAAAGAATTTAAATGTTGAAAGTCCCATTAAGAGAGTGTATAGTCCAAGAGTTGACAGCACAAAAACCTAAGGTATTAAGCACAAGAAAAAAAAAATCCCTTTATTTTATAGAAGAGTAGAAATAAGGAAATTTAATGATCCATGCCTGCAGGAAGTAAAGTGATACATAAGCCACAAATTAATACTAATGGTTTACTCGTAGGTTTATCATTGTGTTTGCCGTACTGTGGTGGTTACTCGATAACCCCCCCATATGTTTAGTTTAATTCATTTTTATTAGCCATTTTATTTCTTATTACCTCCTTTTTATTAATGTTCTCAATTTAAATTTTATTTCGATTTCGTTTCTTTTCATATCGTCGCCTGTAATGTTTTCTTTCTTACTTAGCTTTCGAATGTTACGAGCCGGTAAAATCCTGTTCGAAGTCATTCCTTCCGGTTTGGAGATCCTTCGAGAACATTCTGGCTTGTTCTATGGGTGGAACTTCCGTTTATTCGGACACCCCCCTTAACCTATCAAATTCGTTTCCGCAGGTGACGTATTTTAAGTCATTCAGCGCAGGGCCACCTGCTTTGGCCTCCCTTCTTTACGTGTTTATCAATTCTGTTTTTATTAAATTCATATTTCTCCATTCTTTGCATCGTAACTTGGCTTATTTTGTCACCCCCCCCTCTTTCGCTCGCTGCCAAATTGGCGTATTTCGGGATTCCAGTAACCTTTCCTTTTTCCCTCCGGGCTCACAGCCACCTGCGTCAGTTGCGCTGTTAGACTCCTGCCGTAATGGATGTGGCTGGTTGATCGAAGTTTTGGGTGGAATTTCGGGGCATGTGTGCGCCCCTCGAGACCGTTGCATACGGGCACCATTTCATGCTGCTATGATCACGCCATGGTTTCAGGAAAGGTTGATTTTTTAACGCGGCGAGAAGCAAAACCCCTTCAAAAGCATCCAGAAAAATGATGTATTATTTTGTTGTGTGCCTTCTCTTTTTCGGATTACACAATTTAAATAAGGTCACACCATGGATCTTCCGTTTGTTGCTCTCGTGTTGGCTACAATTTTTATGAGTTCTCCGTCCTCTGAGAAATAAGCAGAGGTGAAGAATGTTCTTTCAAGAAGTGATCATACATTTTACATAAAGTATTGACTTTATAATTCTTTCGTCATTTTAATTTGCTATTTGGCCCATCTTCATATAAATAAATTTGAATATTCACGGGGCGTTCCATGGAAAATATTGGTGCATATCTATATAAAATTCTCGTCTGAAAATATATATATATATAGTTAAAAGATACATATATTTAAGTGATGATTCTTTTTTTTTGAAGAAAATAATGTTATTTTCCTTTTGTGTGTTACGAGAAATTTTTCAAGTTCATACTGTCAAGATATATCAAAAAAAATGTGTTATGATGAAGAATGTTGGTTTTGTTTGGAATATATCAATTTAAAAAAAATATCTTCATTTGTAAAGTTTTTACTATAAAACAAATGTTTAATTTCTATGAGAAACAAAAATGTTTCTATAAAGAAGATAGTCGATTTTTCATGAAAGAAATACAAGTATTTCATAAATAAATAAATATTAATCTTCAACCAATTTGTGTATTAATTCCTGTGCATGTGTCTGGATTTTCTACTCATCATCTGCCAAGGACTTCACAGGTAACTTTACTTTTTCTTCAAATTTATATTTTATAATTTTGTATTTAGTTATCATCTTCAAGGTTAAAAGAATATTTTTATTATTTTAAGTGAAGTAAGGATGGTCACTTTTGGGTCGTTTGCCGGCCTTCATTCTCCGCGATGTGATGTCACTTTCACGATCACTTTGGCCTAATTGTGGGTAGAAGCAAATAAAAAGTGTTTTCTCCTCCCATCTCTTCTCCTCACCCACTAAAGTAAACACAACACGTACAATCAAAGGTATGAAATGATTGTACAGCAAACACAATGATAAATCTACGAATAAAGCATTAGTGGTATTAATTTTTGGCTTATACATCACTTCACTTCCGGCAGACATGGATCTTTAGATTCCCCTGTTACTATTCTTCCGTAAAATAAAAGGTTTTCTTGTGCTCAATACCTTAAGTTTTTATGCTGTTGGCTCTTGGACAATTAACATGCTTTCGTTACGCCCATTTCCGTGATATCTTCATTTATCATTTACATTTCAAAACCTATCTTAGCCTTCAAGCCTGATATAAGTAAATTTGATTACAAAAATATAGCAAGAAATCGGGAGCCAATAACATATTAGTCGAATGTGCCATTCCTAAAATTTTCTTCTCTTTCATGCATGTTAATTCTTCAAAATTCGCTATCACACTCCAAATTAAATGATAATCTATGCCCCCTTATGAGGATTATAAAGGTACATAGAATTGTTGAATTTGATACATTTAACAATTAGATATACCTTACAAACAAATCAGTAAATTTTGGCACCACTTTGATGTTTGCATCGAAAGTTCTCAAAACCCAATGAATAAAAAAGTGACACATTTTAGACAGTATACACCCAAGTCTTATAAGGATCTGTTTATGAGAAAGTGTAACAGAATATGAAGTTTGATTAAATTCTATATTAGTTTTTGAGATACAGCTATTGCGAAAATCGTGAGAAATATAGCATAGCAGCGTCAACTATTTTATGATTTTCACAGACACATAATCAGCACCAACTTAAGCGAAGGTCCAACAGAGTATGAAGCTTAATGAAATTTTGTGCATCAGTTCTCTAAATAGAGCTATTGCGAAAGTCGTGAAAAACGCAGAATGACAGCGTTACCTATTAAGCGATTAACACCAAAACCTAATCAGCAACAATTTATGTCAATGTCCAACTGAATCTGAAGTTTGATGAAAAACAAAGAAATTAATTCTTGAGGTTGAGCTGTTGCAAAAATCGTGAAAAATGCAGCATAGCAATGTCAGCTATTGGGCTATTAAAACCCAAACCTTATCAGTAACAACTTGTGCCAAGGTACAACAAATTCTGAAGTTTGACAAAAATCTGTACATTTGTTTTTGAGATAAAGCTATTGCAAAAATCGTAAAAAAAGGAAAAAAAAAGATGCAATCGCTGCCGGGCGAATTACAATGAAAACTAATTAGTCAGAATTTATAACAAGGTATAACTGAATTTATTAAATTTCGTGCATTAGTTCTTGAAATACAGCACCCACAAAATTTGTGTCACATACAGACAACTCACAAGCAGACATTTAAAAAAAAAAAACAGTCAGATCGTGATCAGTAAACGTATAAATCCGTCAAAAATCCAAAGTCGAATTTTTCACGGATCTAATATTTTCTGCTTGAGGATAGAAAAAAGTAATTAAACGAAAAGAAAAAAAAAACATAAGTGAGGTATTCATAAAAAAATATTCGACTGTGTTAATAAATATTAAGAATCCAGAAAACATATATAGAAAAAAAATGAACAACTTTAGCATAAGAATTAATATATTACCTTGTGCATATCCCTGTGGGACATCTAGAATTGGCACTGAGATCGAGAGTGTGAATGGTGCGTGAACTAGATGAAGATAAATCCATGACGTTATCGGCATTGGATTTTGTAGAGAGATTAATGGCTGATGGCGGTTCAAATTGTCTGATAGAAGAAAAAAAAATATATATATTCACACTCATATATATAATTAAATAAATAAATGCAGATAAAACGATTTCAGTTCCGAGGAATTATAACATATTTTAATGACTATAATGACAGAAAATGTTATAAATATATATACTGAGTGATTTATGAATTGCTGAAGATGTTATTGGTAGCAAAGATACACATCAACATTAATAAATGTAAAATAAACTGTCAGAAAACCTATATTAGACAGTAATTTAGCATACCGGTTATTTTTTCTTTTCGATTTTAAATCAAAGATCAAGTTGTTAAAAAATGTTAATTTAACATAAAAAATAAGCATTACTATTATTGTATGACAGTATTTCATTAAAAAAAATCCTTTAACATTGGTATTTACCTATCTCTTATTAGCAATATAAGTGCAAAATATACAAATAATGATTTCAATATGATGTAAGGAAAAAAAAATCCACAATAATAACGAAAAAATAATCTCAGAAAAACCTTTTTAAAAAATCAGTAAAAATTCCATTAGAAAAAACTTTTGGCAATTCAAAATAAGAAACCAGTCTTGGAATTTTTATTATAAAAATTATTAAGAGTTCAAATTAAGCAATAACATGTATATTTTAAAATGCACCGAGATACATTTGGTTCAACATCGCCTTCTAAAATGCCAAAGAATGATATATTATCAAAAAAATTATGCAAAAAGAAATTGCAAGAAAATTTTAGATATTTATAGAAAATATTAAAAATAAAATTAAGTAAAAATAAATTCAATGGAATAATGCCTTTCTTTTAACGAAAATGTTGAAAATGATATCTAAATTTAGAGAAACTTTTAGTGTACATAAAAGATAGATAAATAATAATAATAAAAGATATGAATTTATGTTTAATGATGTGAATATATACGAATTCATACATTCAATATAAAAAATATTCCCCATAGAAATAATTTTTTGTCAAATTCCTTAAAGAAAAAAAAAAAAAAAAAAAAAAAAAAAAAGATATAAACTCATTTAAAATAACCATTTAAAAATGCATGTCAAGAGTAGCAAATGAGGTGCATTCGTACACTGTTAAAAATCTTGCAGCATTTTGTACAGTCATTTCACCGTTTTCTGAAAAACCAGTAACATAACCGTAATTTAACTCTATTCTGACCATAAAATTGGTAATAATAAGTCCAGAATAACGTAAAAAGACGGTTGTTTTACTTTTTTTGTAGAAAACGGTCAAATGACTGGATAAAATGCTGCAGATTTTTAACAGTGTACTATAACAAAGTTTTAAAAATATTCAGATTTTGATGCAATGATATGCAGTACTTCTGATACAGTATAATAGTCGAAGGAGAGATCTGTACAGGTCGGGTTTTATTTTCATTAACGGCATTCGGGCCGGGCCGGGCTTTAATTTTTTTCTGCAGATTCGGGCCGGGATGGCTCGAACTTTACTTTTTCTCTGAAGGATCAGGTCGGGCAGGGCCTAACTTACTTTTTCCTTACAAAACCGAGATTCATTTCATTCTTCCAATTCTTCACGGACCAAAATATTCAGTCCCAGTTGAATCATCCCATATGAAAATCTTTTTCTCAATGTGGCCAAGTCTGTTCAAAAATCAGTAAAATTTGGCTTGGTCCAAAAATTTTTGCAAAAAAGGCATTTACATTTAAATCGCCATTATTCTACAACTAAACCTTAAAGTTTATTCTTTTTAAAGAATCTACATTTCTAGGCTTATTAAAATCAAATTAAACGCTTGAAAGAAGATTTTGCCTATGACAGAATTCTGACCATAAAATGGGCAATAATACGTTCAGAATAGTGTAAAATGACGATTGTTTTATCGTTTTCAATAAAAACGGTCAAATGACTGGACAGAATGCTGCAGATTTTAACAGTGCACCTTCAACAGCTCGAAATTTTCCGATACAGTTTCAGACACATTTTTAAAAGTAGAAACATGAAACTTGCTGTGGGGATTCTTGAAGGGACGTATGAGGTGCCGTGTGATGTCTTTTTATGCTCAATTCATTAGAATTTGGGTTATAAACAATTATCTTATCAGTATGACCCTTTTTTACGTTCCCAGATCTCCCGCTTGGAAAAAATCGGTTCGAAATGCCGTTTTTGATTGCTTTTTTTTGCAATATTTTCTGCATTTATCAAATAATCGACAATCACGGCACCTTGTGTACTTTCCAAATAAGAGATTTTGAAAGTTTGGTGTATTTGAGAGCAAAAATAAATTCAAAAATAAATCGGAAAATAAGCAGTTTGAATCGAAATACACCCTTAAACTGAAAATTGGAAATTTCTTTTGAACTTCTTTTAAACTGCTCATCTATGATGAAAAATTAATACAATAATAAGCGGCGAAAAAAAATATTATGCATGTACAGCTGCTAAGAAGGGAACTTGTCTATAACTTATTTTTTCTTTCTAATGTGATTTCATTTTAGAAGATTTTTCTTTTACCATATATCATTTTTTAGATTTCTATGTCACCATTACGTAGAATATGGATTAATAATATTAATGATAACTGAAACATTTAAATTCGTACAATAACGAATTTTTAAAGATATTCTGATCTTGATGCAATAGTATGCAGTACTTCGGATACAGTATAGTAGTCGAAGTACAGATCTGCACGGGCCGGGCCGATTTTAACTAACGGCATTCGGCTTCTACATACAACAGAGGTTCACTAAAATCATAAAAATCGCAGCCTGTGACTCTTCTGCATAAATAAAGATTATAAACATGAAAAAAAAAAAAAAAAACTAATATAAATTTTTTTGGTCAGAACTCTTCCGTAAGAGTAAAAATCAATGTTTTGTAGAAATTCACTTGGGCCGGCCGGATTCAGGCCGAAATTTTAACTTTTTTCCGGGTCGGGCCGCACTCGGGCCGTGTTTTTAGCTATTATATCGGGATAGGCCAGGTTCGGGCCGAAATTTCAACTTTTGTTTTTCAACTTTGTCGGGTCGGGACAGTCTTTTTTTCATTCGGGCCGGGCCGAATTTTTTTCTATGTATTGGACCGGGCTCGGGCCTGAACATTTTGACCTATGCAGACCTCTAAGTCGAAGTCTTATGTGCGTCTCTGTAAATACTATTTTCTTTCTATTATACAGAAAATAATTTGTAGTAAACCTCAGCAACGTATATCAATTTCGTAAAATGTGAAATAGTTTAATATAATAAAAACGCGCCCCAAACAATGTTTCCTCCAATACCATTGATACAATGGAATACTTTTGTGTGGCCCTGAAAATTCAATAACAAATAATCTTTTCAGCGCATATTGTACAGAATTTATATTTTAGTATATATTTCATAGATGCGTATGAATTTTTATTATGTTTTGAAGAGTGTAACATCCCTAAAATGAATTTGAAACTATTTTTTCCCACTGGCCGTAATGTAATGGAATACATTTGATTGCCCCTGTAATTAAACTATATGTCCGATTTTCATAAAATTTGAAATGACTCGACAAAATGATATAACAACTATATATTTTAAATTTCAAATGATTCGGTTGGGTAATTTTTGCTCTGTTACAGACGGACGGACAGACTGAATGACGAATATAGGTGCCACGTATTTACATAATTACGAACGCACCTAAAACAGGACAAATAATTTTAGTAAGAGAAAGCGACACAATATGTTTTTTGCTTGTACAGAAGAAATATTTAACTCAAAATTACACGCGCTTGTATAACACACCCAGAGTGGATAAGGGTATTACATTTCTCACCACTAAATTTTGAAAAGATATTTTTGAATTGCTTTATGGTAAAATTTGTGAGAAATGCTAGTGATTAAAAAACATGCTAAATTTTTTTTGAATTAATTGGTGGCAAAGTATAAATCAAACATATCCTGAATATGCGCGGGCAATCTCGAGTTAAGAAAACTTGAACGTTATTACATTATTTTTCCTAAAAGTAAAAAACAAAATTCTCTAGCGAATTTTCTCAATTTTCAAGATGTTCTTAGTGAGTGTTTCAAATTTTCAATAGTGTTGCCAGATCAGAATTTCCTTTATTCACAATACTTGCTGCTATTTTAGACTAATAATCGTCATTTTAATTAAGTCAGACATCTAATTATAAATAAAGAGAAATAAACTAGTCAGAAAATGATATAGACATTTTGAATAAAAATATTTCCCAATTTAGAAACACTGGTGTTTAGATAATTTTAGAAATGTAAAAATTTCAAAACTCAGGCATTCGTTCCCTTTCTAATTTTAATAAAATACTTTTCAAGATTTATAGTTCAGTAATCCTTTTCCTTCTTTTTAACCAATGACCAGACCTCTACCTCCCGAGTTATCTCAGCTTAACGGGTTAGATACCTGGTATCGGGGCGGGTGACTGCCTAACTGCCGCGTAGCGGCAATACGCCTAACATTCGCGAGAGTTAGGCTCCCGAAAACATTCGAATGTTGAGACTATCTTTCCATGCATTAAAGAGGTTTAGGTTCTATTTTATTTTTTTTTTATGGAAAAGAACATTTGAAGTTCAAAAAGTACATTTATTAATCATAATACATTAAAAGTACGTGCTTTAAATAAATATGAACAATTATAAACATATTGTGTACAAAATTTATTTGCTAGTGTATAATGGAAAAAAAAAAATTTGTGATGTGCAATTGTTTGACAGAACAGATTTTTATGTTTATGAATTTCCATGTAATGAAAAGTTGTGGCCTTGATTTCTATTTTAAATTTGAAACCCTTCACTAGTGAAAAACCGCATTCTGTTGCTTTTTCAACAAATTGTTGATGATGTTTTAAAATTTCTCCGACAATTTTTGCAGAAAATATTGCACCTGCAATAAAAATTTGATATTTTAAATAATTTAGAAAATTGAAAAAAATCTGCTTAAAAAATAAAGAAAATTACTGATTTATATTTTTCTTCAACACAAAGGCTAAAATTTCCGCAACTTAGGCCTTTAGTAATACAGTAGGTCACACAGGACACAAATGTCCACTGTCAGGAAGCTCATAGCTTTGGTTGAGCAAAGTGAGTTTACTTTGTAAAAAAAATAATATTCTTTATAAAAGAAAATTCGCGAATAACCAAGTTCAATGTTCGCGAATGTTGAAATGTTCCGCATTTTTTATTTCGTGAATAATCAAAACTCGAGAATGTTAAGGAGTTATAGTACTTAGTTCTCAAATGATCGGCACTTACTTAAAGGCAGTTGTTCTTTGTTGAGGTTTAGGCTTCACGACGATCGGTGTTGGTCTTTGTGGAATTGTTGGTGGAGCAACGTCAGCTTCAGGTTCTGAAGTTGCAGGAGGTGGCGCGGGAGCTTTTGGCTTTGGTGCAATAGGTCTGTACACGTCAAAAGTAAAATCTGGAGGAGGTTTATTATATTTTTCTAGTTCTTTGGATAGATTAGTTCTAGGCGTCGGCGTGCTCACGTATCCAGGAAATTTATATTCCTGTAGCTCGAGCTGTTTGACGAAACACATAGGCCTCAGAACTCTTTCTGTAGTTAGAGTGGCTGTGAAACAACGAAAGTTTCAAATATTTCAAATTAAAAACATGAACAATATATTTTTATAAATTTCTACTCGTTTTCAAAAGCTTTGCCTTTTTAAAAAAATTTTGAATGTCTAGATTCTAAATAGGATGACTTTTAAGAAGGAATGTAAGCGCTGTTCCGCAAATGAGCGATTGGTACCACTGAATTTTAATAGTATTTCTTGGCTTGTGTAATGACATAATTTCTGATATTTAATTAAAAAAATAATAATATTAAACTTCAGTCGCTTAAATCAGTTAATTTTGGCGCAACACTTGCAACCCTGCTTAAGATATTTTCTCTTAAAACATTTCAAGTAAATAAAAAGGGGGAGGAAAAGGATTGCAATTTGTGTCAATAGATTAAGAACGAGAAACAACTTTGAAAACCACAAGTATAAGTATGCGTAAAACGTAAACAGCTGTTTCGAAGTCTCTAAGTCTTCATCACCAGTGTTAAAATTAAAGATAAAATTAAATTAAAATTGTGGATTCAAAAGGAGCACAGAAAGCCAGAGAGTAATTGCGGTGAGAAGAGCTGTGAGGTCCGCCTCTCTGCCCCCTTCTTTTAATCTAGAATTTTAATTTAATTTAACTTTTAATTTTAAACACTGATGATGAGGCCTTAGAGCCTTCGAAGCAGTTGTATGCGTTTTATACATATATTTGTATTTTTCAACGTTATTTCTATATCTTAATCTATAAATAAGCAATATTTCAGTTTTTTATTTTTAAATAAGTAATTTATTTTAAATGCTTGTTACAAGACCAGTGTATCAAAATGCCGGGATATTCGACTAGCAAATGATTCCCGTATAAAATATAATTATCATGGTGCACTGTGTTTAATCGTTTAAAGCATGATTTGTAATTTTGTTTGGAAGGTGTTATATTTGAGACTATTTTGTTAACTATCAACTAGAAAATTAGCAAAAATATTTAATTATGTTTCTGTTGGAATAATGTCCTTCTGAGTTACATAGCAAAAGTTGCTCAAAAAATGACAATTTTAAGTTACATACTTGCTTTAAAGTGTTTACACTGTACAATAACAACAATTCAACGACATAATAACTTTTAAAATTCTTTTAGTAGTTTGTAAAATTAATAATGGCTACTTTTTAATATGGAGAAAAAAGTCATCAAGTCACTGAAAACAGCAAATGATGTTATAACCTCTCCGTGATAATAAACCATAAAAAATCAGATTTCACGACCTTAAATGCATAGTTAAGAAGCATAAATAGATGACTGGCAAAATGATTTATTTTCAAAATTATACAGCCTTTTAGAAATTTGGAAATAAATTATTGATGAAAATTTGGAGATTTAATATACTTTCCTGACAGGTTGACTTTTTTTTTTTTTTTCAAAGTTACAATGAGAGAAAATTTTTGTAGACTGATGCATCATTATGTTTATTTCAAATTCTTTATATTTTGATTATAACATCGAATAAAAGTAAGTAAAATAATGAATGCAGTTTAGTTTATGTCTTTTCTTTCATAACACAAGATCATAATTTTTTTTTTTTAAATAACGTCCATTTGTTTATGTATTTTTTCGTACTTGTAGACGGTTTATTTATTTTTCAATAGGCTATTTCTTTTAAAACATGCTCATTTTTCTTGAAAAATCAGTTGAATCGAAATTTACCTTGGCCTTGAGTGTTTGTTGTCGTCGAAGTTGTTTTGGATTGCGTCATTTTATGTTCTTTGTTCACCATTTTCTCCATAGCGGCTATCGGGCATCCTGAAAGACTGAAAGAAGTAGATTTTTAATAATATGTTTCCAACATTTAAAAAAAGGTTATAATTTTGAATCTATACATATATTAAATAGTTTGTCCTGACTGATTGATAATCAACGCATAGCCCAAACTACTGAACGCAGAAACATGAGAATTGGAAAAAATATACGTCTTATAATTCAAGCGTGTACTAAGACAGGATTTTTCAACAAACGGGAGGGTCGAAAATTCTGGAAAATCTTTCTATATCTCAACAACCTTTTAAGGTAACAGCGTGAAATTCCAGAAAATACATCTAGTAAAAAAATAATTGGATACGTATTTAGAAATCCCCCCTCCCCCTGAGGAGGATTAAAAGAGGACTCGAACAATTTAGAAAATTTGGCAGATCTCAACAGTCGATTTAAGTAGAAGCATGAAGCAGCAGAAAATAAATCTATTAAAAATAATTAAAGACGTGCTTCAACGATTTTAAAATGTCCACTCCCGAGAGAGTTAAAGTAGGGGGTGGAAAGATTACAAACTTTTTTTGGACCCGTCATGTGACATATCATTCGAAAGCATTCGAACCGCTCTTTCATATTATGAACTTTTCTTCTCGCACCCAAATTTGCCCCCCCCCGGGGGGGGGGGAAGTTTTCGAAGTTTTCTGAAATTGTAGCATTTTATCATTACAGATCGGATTTCTTTTTAAAAAATCATATTTGTTACTGTGTTGGTTTATTCTAGATATCTCTTAATTAAGCTGTTTGGATTTGGTTGTACGTTGTTTGGCAGAAGCAAGAAATTCAAGTTAACACACCTACTAAAAATACTTAAACGTAGGTACTTCAATCATTTTAGAATTATTTTGTTTATCAAGTTGTTAACCTCGAATTTGAACAAGATAATGTAAGATTACACGAATAAGACATTAATTATGAATGTTTGATTACATATTTTTTTAGAGCTTTACTAGATTTATTTCGTTTGATTAAAGATCCCTTTAGGGAAACCGACCGGCGTAGTGGGCGAAGAGTGCTAGTCTTTAATAAAAAAATCAATTAATTAAAAAAAGTGTAAGCACAAGACAGAAAATACCTAGAATTAATATGAAATGAGCAAATACCATATGAAAAGGAAACGGGTGGATAAGACTCAAATTGACCGCCGACAAGAACAGTTTTTTTCTATGATGTTTTGATTGTTTTGATAAAATTTAGAATAGGAATTTAACGGTTCTATGATTCATTTTTCCCTCCAGAAACTCTCTAGTTTAAAAACAGTTGGAACTTTGTTTGACGAATCTCTATTTTGCGAATTTCTCTTCTTGGAACGAACTTGACGAAAGGAAACAAGTCGGAAATTACGCACCAAATATAGCAAAAAAATGCGTTCGTACTTTAACGAAGTTTTAAAAATATTCAAATCTTGGTGTTAATAAGATTTCTTTCTTAATAAGCTTAAGCTTTTTTAAATAAGCTTAATCGAGCTAAGTTAATAAGCTTAAGCTTTCTTTTTGATGCTGTCTTTCAGCATTTTGTGCATTAGTTTTTGAGATGCAATTACCACGAAAATCATGAAAAATGCATCCCACACAAATCTAATCAGAACCAATTTATATTTAGGTCTAACAGAATCTGAAGTTTTATTAAATCCCGTGAGGTAATTAACGTAACAGAACAGCCACACACACACAAAAAGCATCACGCTCAGACTAACAAACAGGCAGACAGACCATTTCCCAAGACTGCCGAATTGCATTCAGGGCATCCCAAAACCATCAGTGAAAAAAAGATTTTCAATTTATTAGAAAAAGTATATAGAATAAAATAAATATATACATAAATAAATAATAATAATGATAAACAATGTTTGATCGATTAATGCTCTCATTCACATGGGCCTCATATGAAGACAGATTAGTTTAAGTACTGCCCTATAAAGTCAAAAATCTTTTAGCATTCATCTATGGAGATCTGATTTCTGGACGTATAATAAGTAACATGCAGCCCAGTAATAAAATCATTTAATAATGGATTATCATTTATCACAAAAAAGATTGTTTGCAAATAATGAAAAATAAGTTAAAGTAGTTTATGCATGAGAGGGTTAACTAAAAATTGGCTTCATCCACCCATCTCCTTTGGTATCGTTCTATATCAGTTTTGATAATACATATTGATCTCATAAATATATTTTTAAAAAGTACTAACTGTGCAAAGAAAAGTTATATCTAAGAAATGTAATAAAACATGCAGCAAGTACCTTCTATGAGAATTCCGGTTACTGTTCACATGACCTTTACCATTGCAACCAGGAGTTGGACACCTGAAAGGCAGTCTCAAAATGATTAGAAATAATTAAATGTACGTAGGTTCGAATAGACATAAGTGTATGACAAATACATGTTTCTGCAACGTTATACTCTACAATGACAATACTTTTATTTAAACACTTTTATCTCTTATTTCCCATGGGACTTTAGAGTTCCAATACATAAAATATATTATAAACTGCATTTAATGCATCAATTAAATTAACAAAAGATATTAGATTTAACGAGAAAGACAAGATAAAAATATATCATGATAAAATAAATAGTAGTTATGACAATTTAAAAATTACAATGTCTACGATATGGCTGAACTGACACAAGCCGTGTGGTAAAATATAATATAAAAGTATTCAATGCATCTATTAAAATAGCAATATATATTAAATTTAACGAGAAAAACAAGAAAAATTTTATCATGATAATAAGAATATAATGCATGATAATTTTATAATTACAATGTTTAAAAGATAGCGGGATTGAAATAAGCTGTGTGTTGAAATGTATTTAATGCATCGACAAAAAATAACAAAATATATTAGATTTAACGAGGAAAAACAGATAAAAATATATCCATGATAATATAAATATAATTCATGATCATTTTAAAATTACAATGCCTAAAAGATGGCTGGATTGAAGTAAGCCATTATTAAAATGTATTTAATGAATCTATAAAACTAACAAAAGATATTAGATTTAACGAGAAAAAAGATAAAAATATATCATGATAGTATAAATGTAATTCATGTTAATTTAAAAATTACAATGCCTATAAAAGACGGCTGGATTGAAATAAACCGTGTGTAAAATGTATTATAAAATATATTTAATGCCTCTAAAAAAACAACAAAAGATATTAGATTTAACGTGAAATACAAGAAAAAAATTATTTTATGATCATATAAATATACTTATGATAATTTTAGAATTACTATGCCCAAAAAGTGACTAGATTAAAAAAAATAAAATAAAATAAAAAATAAAAACGTATGGTTTTGCATAATAGTTTACAAATTTATAACTTCAGTTTTATCGTTCATTTGGATATATTACCGTGTTTCCCGTCGTGAAAAAAAAAAAAAAAAAAAAAAAAAAAAAAAAACTCTTTAATAACAGCACATGCAAATAAGAATACAAAAGTTAATTTTAAATTGTTAATTGATTAAGAAAATTGCAATATGCGCATTAAGCAGGTTGTTTTTGTTGTTAATATTTTTATTAATAGGTTATTCGTAAAAGAAAAAAAAAAGATGTTTCGCAACTTTATACTTTTTCAAAACCATGCATTTAAGTCCAAATTCTTAAAACGAAGAAAAAAAAGTTACATCATTAATCACATCTTTAAAGCATTATAACAATAAGATTTCGTTTTATATTACACGAATTATCATTGTTTACTTACTTTAATATCGTCTCATGCATTGCAAGAACTGGAAATAGAAAAGGATGTTAATTTGTTAAAAGGTTTATAAGCTGTTACATGTATTAGAAAAAGATATACTGTGTTAACTGAATATCTTTGGAAAAAAAAAAAAAAAAAAGAAACACAAAATTAAGCATTTAATTTTTCAATTAAGAAACTTTGTTTTATTTTATTGCCAATTAGTTTGAAAGCATTGAGAAATGTGAAACTATTTATTAATGGAGAATATAGAAACTCTTTTCTTAAAATAAACTTCGGAGCATTGCATAGATTAAATTGTCACAAATGGTATCACCGTTACTATTTTATTTACTAAATGTTTGTTTATTTAAACTATCCAAATTTTCATTTTAAATTGTGTATTATAATTATTTTTTTAAATTATAGTATTTTTATAAGTTTATTCATTTTATTGCATTATTTTAATTTTATAATTAATCAAGGTATAAGATTTTCATTTCATAATTAAGGGTGCGGATCACTCAGCTGCTGAATTCCCCTTCGTAATGTTAAATCTATGGACATTTGATGCATTCGTATATTTATAGTATCTCTTCAGGAAATTAATAATTTTCACTTCTTTCTTCTGTGTTCTCTTATTAAAGGATGTCATTCTTTTTTCTTTGTTCTCAAAATATTTCTAAAATCTAGGCCTAATTTAATATTTTACGTTTTGAAAGTTGACGAATTGAGAATAAGATTTTAACACTACATATAAAATCAAGCATAGATTTTAGAAATATTTTGAGAACTAAGAAAAGAAAAAAGAGACAGCCTTTAAGAAAAGTACTCAAAAGAAAGAAGTGAAAATATTAACTTTCTGAGGAGATATTTTAAATATACGAATGCATCAAACGTCCATAGATTTAACATTACGAAGGGGAATTCGGCAGCTGACTTACCAGCAACCTTAAGACGCAACAATAGTCACTAAAAAAAACTAGATGATAATGTTAAGTCTATGGAGCGTTATTTTTAAATATCTCTCTCAAATTTTAACATTTTTACACGATTTTTATCCGTAGGATAGCCGAGGACTATCTACAACCGGGCTAGTTTTTACTTGTTCGATTTTGGTTTCATATTTTTGTAACTTTCAGAACCAGTTTGAACCGGTTGTGAAATTGAAACTATCCCAATATAACATATATATACATATATATAACCAAAATCGAAAAAGTAAAAACTAACTCTGTTGTGTATGCCGTTCTAAACTATCCTATGAAAAAAAAAAAAAAAAAAAAAAAAAAAAAAATCAGGTAAAAATATTAAAATTTGAGCGAGATATTTGAAAATAACGTCATCATAGACTTAACATTATCATCCAGTCATCCAGGTCTTTTTCAGTGACTAGTGTGGCATCTTAAGGCGATCCTGGACACAAAAATTGCGAAAGAGGAAGTAAATATCTTTTGAGGGAGTTAAAAAATAATTTTAGAATAAAACGACGACTTATAAATACCATTTCGTAAAAAATGACAGATGCTTCTTAATTTAAGAAAATGTACAATAATCACGAACGCAAATATAAAATGACCCTTTTCGAGTCACCCAAGATTCCGAAAAATGTTCTTTTATCCTTATAAACGACAGAAAACAATTTATTTTCGTAATTTAAATAAGAATCTACAAAAATACATTTTTATTAGCTTTTTGAAAATGTTTAATAATAACTTTTGCAATTTAGTAATTTGTTCTCGTAACTGGTTTTTCGGATTAACTTAGCAAGAGCCTACTATCAACTTAGTCCAAGAGCCGACATCACAAAACACTATGTTATCGAGCACAAGAAAAAACTTTTTTTTTTTTTTATGGAAGAGTAGTAATAGAGGAATCTAAGGGTCCATGTCTGCCGGAAGTGAAGTGGTGCACAAGCCAAAAATGAATACCACTAGTGGTTGACTCGTAGGCTTAGCGTTGTGTTTTCCTGCACCCAGTTTTCCAAGTTTTCATACTTTTAATTGTAGGACAAACACAATGCTAAAACTACGAGTCAACCACTTGTGGCATTCATTTTTGGCTTATTTTATATTAATTTTTGGCCACTTCACTTCCGGCAGACATGGACCATTTAATTCTCCTATTACCACTTTTCAATAAAATAAGGAGTTTTTTATGGTGCTCGATAACATTGGGTTTTGTGCTGTCAGCTCTTTCACTAATTCTCAAGTAAACATTTTTAGATGCACAACAGAATTCGTGCATGCAATTGTAACAAAATAATGTTAATTCTCATATTAATGTTAATGCTGTTAATATTGTATGTTTGTCTGTTAAATACTTTTTTTGAATATCAAAATATTTACTTGACAATTCATAGCATCTTAAAAATCCATATTCCGATTTGAGAAAACTGATTATCGCGCTGTAAAAGTTATTTCTTTATATAAATAATTGAGAATTTACAGAAATTTATTAAGGAAGTTTATTATAATTTACCCCTGGTTCAAATCTCGGTCGAGCACAACAGATGAAAATATATTATTTTGTTCCGATTAATTGAGGTTCGTAAAATTGATAACTTTCTGATATTTAACCCCTTCGGGACGGGAGCCATTTACGAAATTTTTAATGTTCTGTGACCGGTTTTTAAAACAAAAATTTATAGTTCATTAAATCGAGAAAATGCTCTGTTTAAATAAGGCAAATTTCACAGTAAGATTTTACAGGTGAAAATAAACGAGGATACTTAAGCCTTTTTGAGGCATGTATGCGTGTCGCTTTTCCAAGAGTTTAATCTTATTTCGAAGATTGCGAAAAACATATTTGGATGTCTACACTACTTATCATCGATATGCACGGGTTAATGTTAATAATTTTTTTTGCGAATCAAATGACTAATAAATTACAAGATAATTAACGCTATAGAAATTAACCAACTATTAGACTATGTTAATGATATGCGTTATCCTAATCAGTAATGCTTAAGCTAATAAAGATAACCAGATTGCAATGAGGATCTCTAAATTATAAAATACCTAACAATATAAGGCAATGGACAAAATTATGAAAATCCAAATGTTTCATTCAAAATTACATATTTCAAAGGAAAATACGCAATTTTACATGAAAAATATGTCTGGATATCTATCACTACTTCTCAACGACGTGGACGGTTCAATAAAACTTTTCTGCAAATAAAATGGCAATTAAACTGCAAGATAAAATCGACACTATAGAAATTAACCAATTATTAGAATACATTAATGATACACATTATTCTAATGGATAATGATCAAGCGAATAGAGATAACCAAATTGTAATGAGAAACTCAAAAGCATAAAATTCCTAACAATGTAAGGCAATGGACAAAATTAAGAAAATTCAAATGCTTCATTCAAAAGTATACATTATAAAAATAAATCAACAATTTTACATGAAAACATATGATTGAAATAATAAAAAATAGCGAAAAATAAACACACAGCTAAATTGCGAAAAATATATGTGGATGTTTGCATTGCTTCTCATTGAGGTGGACAGTTCAATAAAACTTTTTTGCAAATAAAATGGTAATTAAACTGCAAGATAAAATAGACACTATAGAAAATTAACCAACTATTAGACTATGTTAATGATACACGTTTCCTAATGGATAATGTTTAAGATACTAGAGATAACCAGATTGCAATGAGAAACTCAAAAGCATAAAATACCTAACAATGTAAGGCAAAGGACAAAATCATGAAAATTTAAATGTTATATTCAAAAGTACATATTACAAAGGTAAATCAGCAATTTTACATGCAAAAATATGATTGAAATAATAAAAATTTAATACACAACTAAATTGCGAAACATATATCTGGATGATTGCTCTACTTCTCATCGATATGGGTGTTTCAATAAAACTTTTTTGCAAATAAAATGGCAATTAAACTGCAAGATAAAATAGACACAATAGAAATCAACCAATACGTTAATGATACATTTTTACACATATAACCCCCAATCGAATAGAGATAACCAATTTTGTAAGTTATCACACTTAAAATTGTATTTACCCGTGTATAAGTATTGTATTAAGTATTTTATTGAGAAAGATTTTTTACTCCATAGTTATGATATTTTTTGAGAGCAAGACATCTTATGTTCTTTCCATTTGAGGAATGCACATTTACACTTGATTTATAAAATAATTCTTCACAATAAATATAACTGAATTCTTTTCTTCAGTTAATTTATATAAAAAATAATAAATGATCAAGGTAAAAAATAGATTGTATTAAAAAAAATAATAAATATTAAATTTTCTTTCGTTCTCATGCACATCCTGTTTTATTATTATTATTATTAATTTATTTATTTCTAAATATAATGTAAATATCTACTATTATTACTATTATTTACTATTATTTACTAGAGGATACACCCGAAGTAACTTTCGAATTATCTTGCGCAGTGTGAACAGCTACAGAATAAAGGAGTCATATTTTAAAATAATCTGTATTTAGAGACATTTTTATCTCTGTTTAATCTTACTCCATAATTTATCAATTATATTTTTATTTAATAAAATAACTTTAAAAATTTTGTACTTCTAAATGCAATGTCACAACATTATATATATTTTTAAAGTTAAATAACATACGTTTACATTTAGTTCAATGCATACACATCTGCATATAAAATTACAGAGAGCAATTTATTTAAGAAATTATTCAGAAAAGATCATTAATCTATAAAGTCATTCTTACTTTCTGGAGTAATTTTATCTTTCCTTGGACAGCCAGACAAGCTGAAAGTAAGAAAAAAATAAAAAATAAAAACATTAATTGAAGTAAAAGTAAAAAATTAAATGCTTAAAAAAAAAAACAGTCTGAAAAGAAGAAAAAAAATTCACCGATTTAGTAATGGAGCTATGAATAAAGAGGAATTGTCATATCCTCGAAATGGTGAAGTTTCAACTGCAACCAGTATCACAGTGAATCATTACTGCAGGGTCAAACTTTCACCAGTAAAGTTGAATAGCAAATTTCTCCTTAATTGAATGCATTATTAATGTAGAATTTCAGTCATAATTATGGTCAAAAACATATATTTATTTTTACTGATGTTCGTTGTTGATGTTTGCAGTCTACTTACAGGACCTGCGTTTTCACCATATTGCGACAATCTAAACAAGTATCTGTGTAAGATAGTGTAATATTCGGGCCAACTTTAATCAGTAAAATGAATAGAAATTTTACCATATTTGTGAGAGAAATCTGCATTAATAAGCCATTAAAATAAGGCGAAATTCCTTAAAATTTTACTGGTAGATGTTTGCTTCGGCGATAATCAGAAACTATTGATTCAATGTAAAAAATCAGCCGCCATTCTGTGACAATTTTTTCACACTCGCAACTGGTAGACCATACACTATTTGCATACACGTCTTTGTTCATAACTCCATTGATTTAATTTTTTTTTTTTTTTTTTTTTTTTTTTTGAGAAATGTTACGTACCTCCTGTGATGCGAGTAAAGACCGGTTGAGTGACCAGTTCCATTGCAACCAGGAGTAGGACATTTGCTATCTACAAAGAATAAAAGATAAAATTATTTTTCTTATTTGATTTGACATTTTAAAAAAAATACATTTTTACATAGATCATCCTGAAAGAAAAAAACAACAAAAACCGCGGATTAGTTCGTATGCAGTTCTTTTAATTGTTCAGGTGTATGTGGGAACATCTCTCTCAGATTTCCATTTTATGCCTCCCTCTGAATTCAACCGACGATTGCTGCTGTATTATCACGTATTTGTTGCCAGCAACGTTTTGAAAATTTTATTCACAATAGGAATATTCTGTTTCTGAATGCGTAAAATATTAAGCTTTTTGAAATTTTCCGGCAAATCAAACAAGTTTATTGTAAAAATGCAATGAAAAAATCTTTTATGCGCCATCTTTAAGCTTTTCGGGTCTGGTGTACTATTAATAGTACATGTCTTTTCAAAGAGCATTATTTTGTCTTAACAATTATTTTGTTATTTTCTATATATAGAAATGATATAATATAGCTATGCCTTCTTTTTTTTTTTTATCATGACTCCATTTAGATTTTGAGAATTAGTAATAATAATATTAATAAAAGATAGTTTAATTCTTTGCACCATTGGCGATTGCTCTTTTTCCTACATCTGTTTCACTCTTTAAATTAAAAAAGTAAGTTTTTTTTCTAAACCAATAATTTGCCATAAAATGCAAAAAAACATTAGAAAGTTGAAATACTCTCTCAAATCCTGTTGTAATAAGTTATTTTTCTAACGACTTCAAAAACTCTTCTTTAACCTATTATCATATAAATATGATTTAAATAGTACACAAAATCAGTACATTCATTAAATTTCAGAAAATGAGACAATCTTTAAACTTCAGTAAGTCTATTTGGATAGCTACGATTAACGTTATTAAGATAAAAGTAATTTTGTTTTCAAAACGGAAAAAAATTCGGATCCGAAAAGGTTAATAAATGAAGAGCAAACGATCATGAAGAAAATCGGACAGGCTGATCATCAGTGGTTGAAGTCGAGCTAAAAGAAAAAATAGAACAACATTTTATTTAATCGTTTACCAGAAATCTTTTATCAAAAATGAAAGAAGATGTAATTCCATGGCTAAAGTGGTTGGTGATAGGACATGAGTGCTATTGTTAAGTGCATGTTTCTCATGATAAATGCTTGAATAACAATGGCAACTATCGAAAAAAGCAGTTAGATCCAGTATTATTTTAATTAAAGTTTCATTTAGATATTGCTTGCTTTTATTGAGTTGTCCACTTTCTGGATGGTCTACGTAATAAGCAAATAATCAAACATCCTTTTCTGGATGACTTAAGTAATAAGCAAATAATCAAACAAAGATATTTAAAATCTTCTTTTTTTTTTTTTTTTTTTTTTTTTAATTTAGAATGACAATATACAAGATATTTACTAGAACGTGAAGAGGATAATAGTATAAGAATATTTTTAATCATTAATTTGCTTCAAATACAAAATGATCTTATTTTGTATGTATATTGATTTATCTTAATATTTTATGATTTTTTGAGCAACAGCTCATATAAACACAGTGAAAGATTTCATAATGAATTTTATGTTTCAGTTTAGTCAATCTATATTATAAATATATGATTTGTTTTGCCCTTGAATGCAATTTTTCTGCTGATGGTAAAACAAAAATTCAGAAGTCTTAACAGATTATGGAGGATTTTTCTTTGACTAAAGAAGAGAAGAATATCTCCTAAATTGTCGTTCTGTTGGATCCGCTTTTGATTTCTGAGCGAAAAAAAAAAGAATCAGCAAGGTTAGAAATCCAGAAATGCGTGTTATAAACTGATCATTGTTCAATAGGGATGAATGAATGTATGCGATTGCTGATCAGTACTTCGGAAAACGTCAGGGCTTCTTTAGATATCTATTTCCGAAAATAAAAAGTTTAAAACATTATTTGTAGATTACTGTCAGTTTTATATGCACATTTTTTTCACGAGGAATTTCAAAATAACAACCAAAATCATCAACATGGGAGCAAAAGTGCAGCGATGCGCGGTGCCCTGGGTAATCCCCCCGTGTCCCCGATGGTTGCACCAGCATTGATGTTCATTACGACCTATTTAAGATGCAGTCCCATTATTTCGACTTCACTAAAGTTAATGTATATATATATAGTCGTAATAAATTTCGGTTCCATGCGTTTTTGCATGAGAGTGTAACAGTTATTGCACCAAGATCTGGATATTTATAAACTAGATATAGTAAGTACAACATATAATGTACACCATTTCCACGTCTAACGTACAATTTCCAAATTGTTATACTTAAAAAAAAAAAAAAAAAAAAAAAAACAGAAATTTTTAATAATATTCTATTTAATTTGGCTAAACATTGAGACTAAAGTTCTTATTAATATTTATAAAGGACGTTTATCCCCGCACCTTTTAATGATCCGTCGGAGTGGCTGCCCATGGAAATGTCATCAGCCAGTGCGTCCAAACAGGTGGTGTTCATTAGCATTGACGATGAACACGACGTGGTCTCTTCTTGAGTACTTTGAGGTCTGGAAAACAAACACATTAAAAAATAGGACGGAAAATAAAGGAAGTAAAATTATGCGCTGATTATCGTACAGTCTTCAACATAAAACTGTAAATAAAAGAGAAATGTTTCTGGATATAGTAAAATTTTTATGAAACTATAACAGAACCTCCAGTAGCGCAAACTTTTAAAAAGTATTGGGTGGATTCGAACATTTTTTGAGAAAAATAACACATGTAACATTTTCCTTTAGTGTGTGAGGAGAGAGAGGGAAGGAGCGACTGGGCTAAAGATGATAATTAGAAATGTTGATTCTAAGCAATTTTTTAAATTATCATAATTTAACTATAACTTTATAAAATTATATCCTTAGAAATTGTTTCTTATAAATGCATTAATATTTATTTTAAATAACATTGGAATTGCTAAATAATGAAAGTGCAAATATTTGAATCTCAAGAAAAGTATACGTTTTAGTCATCGAAACGTTTCAATTCTTGACGTCAAAACAGGTCGGAAAATATTCAGGAAATTTCATTTCGTGAAAAATTTAACTGTACATCCGTCGGAGGTGTTTTCATTGCTCCTATACAAACTGATGTCCTTACTATTTTTTTGGAAAAACTGTTTCAGAACGTTAATAAAACCAAATTTCGTTTCAGAAATTAATTAATTAATTAATTAATTAATTAATAATAATAATAATAATAATAAAACCATAAATTTAGAACTAAACGCATTAAAATTGGGCGGGCTGAGAGATAAAATTATTGGAGCAAAATAATGTTAGTAATAATGTTAGTACTGATCAATTTAATAAGCTTTTTTTCTGAATATATTTATAAAATATTAAAATATTTATTTGAGAATTAATTTCGTCATAAAAATTTGCATTTCTTGTTGAGAAAAAACTCGCTCGCTAAAGTTAATATTATGAGGCAGACTTTTTCATTTCAATATTTTAAAAGTTTTATTTTCAGTGAATAACTAAAGTAAATTCTAGAAAGGTCTTTTTTTTTAACTTTTTCGATTTTGTTTACAGGTTTTTTTTTATTTTATGAATAAACTTCCTCTTTCTAAACCGATTCCGAAAGTGAAATTATCCTTATAAAAAAAAAATTGTCATTAAAATAGAAAAAGTAAAAAAAACTAATTTTGTAGATATCGACCTCAGCAACCAAATAATTTTAATTATGATAATAGTAATAACAATAATAATGATAATAAAATTTTTTTTAAAGGATATGAGCATGGAGAAATAATAGTTGATTGAAGCCATATACGCAAGTTATGCTTACTTACCCCAGTTTAAAACAATAACAAAACTACATTTCATGATACATTTTCCACTATTACCCGCTTATATTAAATTATGATATTTATATTTATTTGCACTTCAAAATGTAATTCAAGATTGTTTTAAATATATTTTTAAAAAGAGATTAGTTTTAAACTAATATTAACACCATTGTAATCAAAATTCTGAAATAAACCCTTAAGACAATAATGACTTCAGATTATTTAATACATTTTTTTTTCTAAAAATAAAAAGAGACTAATATTAACCACCTAAAGAAAATAATGAGTTTCAAAGTTCAGATATATATCCAATTAATAAATCATCAATATTATTTTAAATTTTCTAAGAATTATAATGAATTAATATATCACCTATTTATGAAATTGTAGTTCAATCCAAAATTTATTTATTTTCATTTGATCATTTCGGATATTTTAATTAGTAAATAATAATAATAATAAAGTAAAATACAATAAGAAAATTTTAAGACCTTTGAAAACAGCAACAACATATTAGAGCAATTCCATCTCAGCTCAGGCAGGGCATGTCAATTCACCATCACAGATTTTTTTCAAAAAAATTCAGTAGTTAGAACTAAGTGATTTATAAAATTTCCTAAAAGGATTTTTCCCTAAAAAATTTATTTCTCTGATTACAGCACTTTAAAGTTCATGATAAAATTGGCAGTTTTCAGAAAAACTGAAAAACGCTTCAGTTTGAAATGAACACAATACCAAACATATTCAACATATTAAGTCAATTTATTTTTTATAAACAGTTATTAAACAGAAGTTTACTTTGACATAGTTTTAAACAATATAGTGACATTTTTACTTAATTAAAAAAATTAGATTTTAAGTACAAAAAATATAATTATTAGTGAATTTAAGATTTTTTTTCAGTATGAAAAAAATATTTTAAAGCTAAACATTGAAAGCAATCCAAAGACCTTTAATGGGAGTTTTACAGCAAATTTTATTTTAACTCTGAGGTGCTTACAACTTTTGTAATTCAATTTTAAATTATGCAAAATTTTGTAAAATCACTACTTTTGACATGCAATTTCTCAAAAACACCATTTTTTAAAATTCTGATAATATGCTCAATTCATACCTTATTAGTCTCTAATAAATACCTTTCAAGCAAATCGTGTGTTTTTGCTTAGAAAATTTTATATGATTTTTTGAAAATAACATGTTGTGTGTATTTTTCAACAGACCACAAAGTCAAGCTCTTCCTTATTTAACCAAACTTGTAATGTAATTAATATTTCAAACTAAAAAATATATGACTAGTACATAATTATTACTGTTAAATTATAGCTAATCATTTGCTTAAATTTAAAATTGCGTAAAATACAGCCAATAATAAAATTAGTATTGATCATATGTCATTTCATTCCATACTCATAAATGTGTTAAATTCATCTACAGTGTGTTAAATATTTTGTTATGTAGTATGGATATAATATATTAATATGCAAATACATACATTACAGCTGAATAAGATTTTTTTCCAAGTTTAGTTTTTTTCCAATCAGTTTTTTTTTTCTCAGAAAACCAGAAAATCAAGCTTTTTCTTAATTCTTTGAATTTATAATATTTATTTTTTAATGAAAAAATAATAATATGCACATTATTATGGCAAATAAACATAAGCTAATCTTCAAAAATTCCTATTCATAAAATTAAATAAGCCAAACCCCTTAAAAAAATCTGTGGTTGTGATGCATTTTGACTTTGCTGAAAATTACTCACTAATACTGCCAAATGAAGTACAAAGCTACCAGGGGCAGAATACTCAGATATCGTTATTTACCTGCACAGCATATTTTAGAGAAGAAATAAAGAGTTTTATCATAGTTTCTGATGATTAACTCATGATACAGCTCATGCTGTTTCTGACATAGAAAAAGTAAAATAGAATTATTTAAGTTGTACCAATTACAAACGCTGGAATCACCTGTGTATATATCAGATGGAGCTGGAGCACATTTTAAAAACAAGTAGCAATTTTATGAATTGCACAAAAATGAAATTGTACTGAAGTAGTGCATATTTTCCGGTACTGCCCATGTTAAAAGTGCATGTGATGCTATTGGGGAGTGAGACAAACACTATGCAACAAAATTTAATCTCCAAAAAGAGCCAATAAAAGCTATCCAAGATTCTGTCTCATTTGTTGCTGGACTATCTTTTCTGCTAAAAAATAACATTCTAGTCCATCCAGACAGAAATATTATTCAATCCTATAGAACTAATAATGAGAAAGAATATGCTAATGCAAAATCTATTGTTGGTATTAGATCTAAACATTATAGGGTGATTGTAAATAATGAAAATTATATGGAACGAGCAAGTAAAAATGAATTGATAAAAGTTGAAACCTTCAGCCAAATGAAAAGACAATATTCAATACATAGTTTCCAATTCAGTGATTTCATTGGATGCATTTATGAAAATAATTGGTGGATAGGACAAATCAATGGTATATAAATCACAAGAACTAAATGACATTAAAGTATCATTCATGCACCCAACATGGCCCATAACTAAAGCATTCCAGTGGCCAAAAGAATCTGGAAAGAAAAGATATGAATGTGCATTACCATTGGAAAATGTGCTTCTAGAAACAGAAAAACCAGTTACAATAAGACAATCTGAGCGACTTCATATCTTCAACGATAAGGCGTTGAAGTTAATTTAATAAACCTTCACTACCTAATTCTTCTGTTATGTATGTATTTGCATATTAATTTATTATATCCATACTATATAACAAAATATTTTACACACTGTAGATGAATTTAACTCATTTATGAGTATGGAATGAAATGACATATGATCAATACAAATTTTATTATTGGCTGTATTTTACGCAATTTTAAACTTAAGCAAATGATTAGCTATAATTTAACAGTAATAATTATGTACTAGTGATGTATTTTTTAGTTTGAAATATTAATTACATTACAAGTTCGGTTAAATAAGTAAGAGCTTGACTTTGTGGTCTGTTGAAAAATACACACAACATGTTATTTTCAAAAAATCATATAAAATTTTCTAAGCAAAAACACACGATTTGCTTGTAAGGTATTTATTAGAGACTAATAAGGTATGAATTGAGCATATTATTAGAATTTTAAAAAATGGTGTTTTTGAGAAATTGCATTTCAAAAGTAATGATTTTACAAAATTTTGCATAATAGAAAATTGAATTACAAAAGTTGTAAGCACCTTAGAGTCAAAATAAAATTTGCTGTAAAACTCCCATTAAAGGTCTTTGGATCACCATCAATGTTTAGCTTTAAAGTATTTTTTTCATTCTGAAAAAAAATCTTAATTTCACTAATAATTATATTTTTTGTACTTAAAAACTAATTTTTTTAATTAAGTAAAAATGTCACTATATTTTTTAAAACTATCCTAAAATAAAATCCAATTTAATAACTGTTTACAAAAAATAAATTGTCTACATATGTTGAATATGTTAGGTATTGTGTCCATTTCAAAACGAAGCGTTTTTCAGTTTTTTTGAAAACTGACAATTTTATCATGAACTTTAAAGTGCTGTAATCAGAGAAATAAATTTTTTAGGGAAAAATCCTTTTAGAAAATTTTATATATCACTTAGTTCTAACTACTGATTTTTTTTTAAAAAAATCTGTGATGGTGAATTGACGCATATCAGTACTGTCTGCCTGAATTGAGATGGAATAGCTCATTATTATTATTATTAAAAGTACAATTAAATAAGGATGGTTAATTAGTTTTTAACTGGGATAGACCTTTGCACCTAGGGCCATCATATTTACCTTTAACCACAGATCTTATTTTAACTAATATTTTACTATTCATTGTATTATATCTGTTATATCAGTTATATATTCATTCATATTATGTCAGTGAGTGACAACATCAGTTTCTATTATTACAGTCATTTTGTTTCATGCCTAGATAATGTTACAAAAAAAAAAAAAAAAAAAAATGCCGGGAAAATGTTTAACACACAGTTATACTCATCTGAAAATGATAAATGAAATATTTAATCAAGCATGGAGCAAAGTGATTGACACACAAATACGTTAGTTAATAATGAATTTTACATAACAAGCAGTCGTTTTGCGATGCTTGTTGATATGTTCAAGGTTAAAAAAAAAAAAAAAAAAACTATCAATTTGCATATCTTCAGTGAACTGAGATAATAGCCTTTTAGCGGTCCGGCATGGAAAAATGAACTTCTGAATGTAAACGCGGTCAATTTCATGATACCAAATCGTAATAATGGTTTCTTGCAATTCTTAGTAAGTTTAATATTTACAGCAATTTTAGCATTCATTATATGCAACAAGTTTCAATGGGTCACCGTTAAAATTGTTCCCAGGCCAGTCCAAAACTTTAGTGCCAGGTTTTTAAAGACAGATCTGCACATAAACTAGGAAAATAGGGGAAAAATAGCTTTGTAATCTCTCTAATGTTGAAGGAACAAAAACCTGAAAATGGCACAACAAAATAATTTATGAACAAGTTAGATTTTATTCATCGATTTCGCCATCTGTCAGAGTGTTGAGTTTTGTTGAAAAATGAAAAATGCATTTTATCCAATCCCTTCGATAGATATGATTCCCCAGACCATTTGGCTTACTGAGAATTTTCCAGTGGGCGATGCGCAGTCTGGATTATATACTTTTCCTTTTAATCTACTAATATACCTTTTACAGTTTTATTTGTGGAGGTTGAATTTAAATTATTAGGTTAAATAATCCGTAAAAAATACCGATTCTTTCTAAGCCCATTCCATGAAGTATGTTATTTGCTCCAATTATATTGCTTCTGTATAATTTCTACTTAAGTAAAGCCTTTTTTTAACAATAGTCATGCAAATCACAAACACCATTGACGTTCTCATATTCAACCTTTAAATTAGAAGCAGTACAATGACAATTATAGAAAAATATGGGTTTCAGATATCCATCTTCAGACGATATACTTAGCCCTCTTTCTACCTGATCCAACGCTTCTCTCAACATCACCTGTTTTGCACCTTAATTTAATCATTTTTGCAATTGTAGACTGATGGTATCCTATTTTTTTGGAGATCACGTGTGACAATAATTAACTTGGCAGTTGCTTTAGGCCATATTTTTTCTCCGCGGTGTCGACTGAACTTAGTGAAACATGATTTCTCAGCATTAAAAAAATCATAATTGACCTCTTTCTAGTTTTTTGGTACTCTATTTATAGAAACTGGGGGATGCAATATTTTGCAACATCTGTATATTGATGCAATATTAGAATGGCGCAATAAAGGCTTGCAATGATGTCAAATTAAGCTTTGAAACAATTAATTTTAAGCAAACAAAATAGTACATTGTATTACAAAAGGCTTATTTCTTTAGGCGAGATTTTTTGTCCGCCGCTGTGTATGTAAGATTTCTATCTCCCCATATTTAACATAGAACCTTCAATTTTGATCAAATAATTTTCAGATTTTCAGGAATAAGATTTTTTTTTTTTAAAGTTCTGAGTTAACATCACATTTCAAAAGTGGAAACTTGAAGAAAACTGCAGTTATTTTGCTAGGATTTATAAAAGTTTATTTTGTGTATGTTAATATGTATACTTGACTTCCAAACAAGTAAAATTACATTCAACCTCACGGAATTCTTTTTTTAATATTTTGATAATTTGATTTATAGTTATTATACGTTTGACACGTCGCACGATAGCGAAAAAATTTTTTTATATCAAAACACGAATATTTTTCTGCTTATTTGAGTCTCTTTTGAAAAGAAGGTAACTGTCACAATATATAATTGCTTTAATAATTAGTTTATAAACAATATTTTAGAAGATGCAGACCAATGAAAAAGTTACACTCTTAAAACGAAAGAGCTGATTTGGCTTCTCATGAAAGAGCTGTAATTTTTTCGATCATAAAAGAGTTGTTTTTCAAACGATTAAATCTTCTTGATCTAAATTGGTTATTTAAGTAGCTCAACTTCGTTTAAATTAGTTAAAACTCGAGTTATTTCAACTCTTTTTTGAGAAGCTGCCTTTCAACATTGAGATGAGTGCATTTCAGTTCAACTTGAGCTATTTTGTGGCTGACTTTTTAAGAGAGTACTCATGAAATGATAGCTCTTATACCTTTGGCGGCATTCTAAGAGAAATATTAAGAATATCAGTGTAAAATTCAAGCTGTTTGATGCATTCATATAGAAGGATATTTTAAAAAATCCAGGAAAAAGCAATTATGTTATGAAACTATTATTGAAAATGTTTTTTCATATTCATTATTTCTGTTATATATAGTTAAATTTCAAATTATTTCAGCGATGTATGAAATTAGTTCTTCTGTGTTAGATTTTCTTGAAAGTTGTATATATTTATAATATTTGCAAGGAAACAAACAGATACATCCTTCCTAAAGCACAATCTATTATAAATCACACGCACATGTACAAAAAACTAAAAATACTTTTTAGAGTTTTCACATTTTAGACATTGAAGATTGTTGGTTTGTTAAATATTAAACATCAATAAAGCAAAATGAAAAATAAACTAACATGCATTTGCATTAATCAACTAGGATAACCTATCCATCTTCTCATAAACAGCATGTATATACTTATATGTCAAATAAGAGCAACTTTTACGATTTTTGACATTCAGAGATTTCAAAATCTCATATTAACATATTTGAGTAAATTTAAGTATAAGACTTGTCATGATCTTATATAATTATTAACATTTAGTTTTTGCCATCAAAAGATAGTCAAGGAGGCCTATCTACTGCATTTTTAAAAAGCATCTTCTCAAATTTTAAGTGCGTTTGAGACAGTGAAAAATTTTGTAAATATTTCCCAGTTCTGTTTTATTTTTAAAAGTACTTGAAATACAAGTAAACAATTTTTTAACAATATTATATGGAATTTATAGCTCTTAGGATGTAATTATGTGTTATCTAAAATAATCATTTATACAGCGTCTTACCCATGATGCGATTCAGAATCCTTTGTAGCTTCATTTTCACCTTCGTCTATGACTAGAGGATTGTCGTCATCAGGTATCGGTAAGAGATGGTCTTCGTAAGTCATCGGACGCCCTTCCAAAATGCCAAATCTTCTGGGACCGCTACTTGTGCTAATTCCATTATTAATGCAGCTACCTGAAAAACGATAGTCCAAACATTAAATGCAAAACGATATTATCAACGAATACTTTAACCTGTTTCAAGCTGTTAAGTTTAAATGAAAATGAGCTTTGGTTAAAAAAAAAAAAAAAAAAAAAAAAAAAAAAAAAAATGTATATATATATATATATATATATATAATTCTTTCAACATAAAAAAAAAACTTAATTACAATTATGAATGTAATTTTTCAAAGTATCAATCATTTTTCAATGCACTAAAAATCTATTAAATCCATAGAATTCTAAATATTGCTTATATTGCAGTGAAACCTGGAGTTTAGTGAGCCGAATATTACGTACCATACATTTAGAGGTTAAAAACTCAACCGTACACTTTTTTAGAAAATAGAAAGAAGGTATTATTACAAGGTATTAATTTTTTATGAACTGATAGACAATTAAAAAATCACAACACAGTTTCAAAATCGTTAATTCATGATAGATTAAAGTTCATAAAAACAATAGCAACAAAGTAAAAATGCTTTAAGGAATATTTCTAATGAAAAGAATGTAATAAAATCATTTAAATGAAGTTAACTATTAACAAGCTGATGAAATGTAAACTGTATTATTGTCAGGTATGTAATAAATCGCATAATAAATGTGTTGTTATGATCGAATTTTGAAATATCCCAAAATGAGTAAACACTTTTTTGATGAAATTTCAAAATTTTTGAAACATTTTTGATTTTTAAATTATTAAAATTATTCAAAAACTGATAGAAAACTAAGAAATCTCTCCGAAATCTCAATATTATTAATTCATGATATAAAAAGATTAAAGTTTATAAAAACAACAAAAGAATGTTTTAAGAAATATTTCTAATGAGAGAATAATAATAATAATAATAATAATAATAATAATAAAAGAACTATTTATATAAAATTAACTACTACTGAGCAGATGAAATGTAGACTGTATTATTGTCAAGCATGCAGTAAATCTTAAATATAACAAATGTGTTATTATGATCGCATTTTAAAACATCATAAAAAGAATAAGAACTTTTTTAATGTTTAGGTTTTTATAAAAAAAAACTATTATGAGATTTTAAATTATGATAATTATTAATATAAGAAAATAAAACAGAAAAGACACTAACATGACAATGAAATACCAGTTAATTGATCAGTTGGAAAAGATCAAAATTTTTATGAAAAGAAAAAAAAAAAAATCTGAGAAAATCTTATTTTAAAGCACAATATCAAAATATTTACACAATATTAATCAGATAGAAAGAAAATTGTAACTAAAAAACAGTTATATATACATAGATACACACATGCATATATATACGCACGCACATATGTAACAGAGCCTTATTGTAAAATAAATTTTTTAATACAATTACACTTTAAACCGTCCCGAAAACAGAAAACTAGCTATTCAGCTGTTGAATGTTTTGAACTTCCATGTATTTTGAAAATTACTTTTTTGTAATGATCAAATAATAATTATTATTTAAAAAATATAGGAAGTAAAGAGGTCATCATACAGCTGCAACATTATTACATCATCATCGAAGATCAAAGTGTACAAAAAGAAAAAAAAATGAAAATGGAGTTAAACTATTGAAAAACGTTTTGAAGTTTTCCAACAATTCTATAATTATATTTCTAAAAGAAAGAAGGAAAAGAAGAAAAAAAGAAAGCAGAAAATAGAAAATTTATGACTCAATTGCTCTGTCATTAATTCATTACTTAATACATATATATATATATATATATATTATATATATATATATTTGCACTTTTCTAACATAAGAAAATAAATACAAGTAAAAATTCCTACAGAAAAACCCAATAATAAAAACATTTAAATAAACTTAATAAGTATCCAAACAGCATAAATGAAAAGAAACTTGCTATTAAGTTCATTGCATACTTACATACTTATTACAGAAGTGAATAGTAAAATAAATGTTTCAGCTCATTGCATTTAAAAGTAATACACATTTTAAAGTAACCTCTTTAAGTGCAACTGTTGATTTTTTTGAATTTTTAAGTATTTTATTGATTTTTATTTTTTAAGTTTTAGACTAATTATAATTATAAAAAAGAAGAAAAATCAGAAATAAAGAAATTAGGCAGGCTATGAAAAATCTGCACTATAACTAATTCATCATTTGAAAATAAATAAATAAATAAAATCTTTAAACAGGGAGAAAAATTCTCAAGAAAATAAAAATTATTTTGAGAAAACAATAATTGAAATACTCAAATAAACTTACTGCAAACAACCAGATGTGCATAGAACAATTATTATTAATAAGTAGACAGTGCATAGCAAATACATATATTTCACAGGACTGCGTAATAAAATAACTGTTTCATCCCGATCACACTTTAAAGTGTCACAAAAAGAGATAAAACTCCCTTACCCTAAATGATAGTCGGCGAGGTCGTTTTCAACATAATTATAATTATAAAAAAAAAAGAAAAATAAATAAAAAAGAAAGACATTAAAGAGGCTATGAAAAATTTGCATTATGATCAGTTCATTATTTGGAAAAAAAAAAAAATCAAGTCTTTAAAAAAGGTGAAAAATTTTGAAAAAATATTTTATAGAAAACAACAATTAAAACTTTTGAATAAACTTACTACAAACATCCAGATAAAATGCACAAAAAACAATAATTATTAATAAGCAGACAGTTCATCGCAAATATATATATTTCACGGGAATGCACAATAAAATAACTGTTTCATCCCGATCACACTTTAAACTGTCACAAAAAGAGATAAAACTCCCTTACCCGAAACGGTGGTCGGCGAGGCAGGCGTACCTGCAGACACCTGTGTGCTCTCTGACGACGTGAAGTCCGTATTGGTGGAAGTTGTCGAAACTTCCCTCATTCCGCACCCATCAGCCAATAGGAGCTCTTCTCCGTCTTCCTGCTGCGGGCAGGAATCTCCGACTGCTACATCGACGGCGAGTGGAGGAGATGAGCCGAATCTTCGCTCTTGCTCCTCTTCCTCATCTTCGCCGTTGGCGGGAGCAGGAGAAGATGCCGGAGAGGAGAGGGGAGTCGGGGAGCGGGAGCCCGCGGAACGGGAGGGAGAGGAGGCGGGGGAGGGAGAGGACTCGGCAGAAATATACTTGTCGTCGTAGTCTTCCGGAGTTATCTGCGGGGAAAAATGTTTTCATTTATAGGGCGTAACTTTTGCCTAATTTTTTATAAAGAGTTTTTTTAAGATACATGTATTATATTTATTTTATTTTATTTTTTATTTTACGGTAGGAGATTTTTAAATTTTTTATGGAAGAGAGAGAAAGTATGCGGGTTTCTGAAAGTAGTTTTGATTGAATCGGTACAAAGTTTTAAGTAATAATAAATTAGAGAGCTTTAGTTACTTTCGTGGCCTAAGGACAAGGTTGATATTCATTAATTTTTTTTTTATGTTCATACATGGATTTCATACAAATTTCTTTTGGAAAATGTAGAGTCCCTGTTAGACTTTTTTGAACTGATTGGAATACAGTTGAATTTGTTTATAGTAAACTCCGATGTAACAAACAAGAATTAAAAAAAAAAAAAAAAAAAAAAAAAAAAAAAAAATGGACGACGAAAAACGCAAGTCTAACTAGGAAGTATAGAATATAAATTTCACTGAAACATTTACAGGTTTTCTTTCAATATTTTTCAGAATATGTTCTTTGATTATTTTTGTAGAATTTCTCCTAAACAGTACGTTAGAATAAAAAGAGATGTACTTGCTGTCATAGTCTTTCAGAGTCCTTTTCAGGGGAAAATGTTTTCATTTAAAATATAAAGTTTTCCTAAATTTTTATAAAGCGGTTTTCTTACGACACATGCATATAAACACACATGTATATGCCTGCATAGATATTATTTTATGCTAAAAGATTGGATTTTTAAATTTTTATTGACGAGAGAGAGTATGTGGGTTTCTGAAATAAGTTTTTATTAAATAAGAACAAAGCTTTGAATAATAATACATTACAGAGCTTTAGCTACTTTCTTGTCTTCAGGACTAAGTTTGATTTCCTTGAAAGTAACATTTTAAAAAAAAATCTTCTATTCTCTTGCTCTAATTAATGAATTGCTTTTAATTTACATCAATGATGTATAAATCGTCTTTTTTTAAAAAAAAAAAATAAAGCATTACAAAAATGATTTGGACAAATATTTGTTTTAATTTGAGAAATAAAAGGTTAAAAATCAATGTATGGTTTACATTTTCTATTCCATTTTTTACAATTTGTTCTTTAAAATTGATATTTTTGAAAATTAAATTAATGCTAAATTTGCAAAAATTATAATATTTATAAGAATATCTTTAGAATTCTTAATTTCGAGGCAATTTAAGGAAATATTTAAAGGAAGAATATATATATGTATAATTAAATATAAACTTAACATCATATAAACAATTATTAGCAATAAAGATTACGTAAGTACAATATGTGATAATTACAATTAAAAAAAAGGTAGAATAGCCTGTGATACTACATATTTGTCTAAAATACATTAAAATGAATATTTACCGGTCTTCGGTAAATAATCATCTCTTGCGGCAACGGCTGAGTTCCAAATGACGCGGCTAAAATATTGGCACACTCCGCTTCGATTTTCATCAAATTTTCCATGTCATATTCCTTTTTAGATTTAGAATCTTCTGCTTTAATTGAAGCTGGAAGAAAATGAAACGATACATGTTTTAAGGAAGTGTATTTCTTAATAGATGGGTAAATATCACAAAAATGTCCGATTTTGATCATCTGAGACATTCAAAGTATTTAAGGGAGAAAAGGGCATGTTTGAATAGTTTTTTAGAAAATCAATACATTTATTACTTGATTGTATTTATTGCATTTTAAATATTACATAATAAAAATAATGCATTTCTTCATCATATGAACTAGAAATTAAAATTCTTCCAAGTAAATTAAGTTTGTTGTGAGGATTTAAAAAGCTGAAAGATTTCTGTTCAACCTTGCCCTAAGTAGGGGTACCTATGAACAAGTAAGGGGCATCTTTCAACAAATGAACAAAATATAAAAGTATTGCGAGTTTTTATAAAAATGCTGCATATGTTTCAGAAATATAAAGTAATATGAATTAAATTAAATAACTAGATTTTATTGAAATTACTATTTTTTTTTAATTTTTTTAAACAAACTTAAATCCATCAAAGTTGATGTCACAACTCATTGTTGAAACAACACAGAGTATCCCTCCAATTTTGCTTGGTTGTGAAAACTTTTTAACATTAACCTTAAAATACACCAATGTGACATGTGATGCTTCTGAAAAATTAAATTTCTCATTATTTCTTTTATGAAGAAATCTGACATTAAATTCAGTATTATCCATTATGAAAACCAGAAATAATGTTTGGGAAAGAATAAATGTAAAAGTTAATGATATTAGAGGTTTAATGATATTTGAAGGAAACATTTAAAAAGGGGAGATATACCAAAGAAATAATATACCAAATTAAAACAAATAAAAAAATTAAATTTAACTGAGCCAATTGAAAACTATTTAGATTAAGAAAAAAATGGTTAACTCTTATTTTAGTAACAAATATCTTCATAAATATTCCAAAACATCCAGCTTTCATATGAAAAAAAAAATTTTTGAACTAGAAAATTTATCTCATTAAACATGTGTTGCTTCTATAAGGTAATCATTTGAAATATATAAATACATTTGAATTTATGCATTAAATAAAATTTCTCGTTCAAATATGCTTATTTGAAAGGGAATCTCTATTAAAAACGGTTTGAATTGATAACTGTGATATTAGGATTGAATTTTTTTTAATTTGCACTTCGATTCGAGCTTTTGCTATCGTAAGTAGTACTCGTATAAGAAAAATCAATAAAAAAAAAATCAAAATTTCCTTAAAAAATAGGCATAGGTGTACTTTTCCTTTTACCAAACATAAATAAATAAATAAATAAGTAGAAATAAATAAGAAATAAGTAAATAAACAAAAAATAAAATAAAACAATTCAATATTATACTCTTTTGAACAGTAGATGAAAACGTATGCTAGTCTTTTTGCCTTTTGAACAGAACTTATTACGAGTTGAATAGGTAAAAAAAAACTGGATATCAAAGGAAATTAGTACACTTCAATTTAGTAAAATATTATCGCAATGAATAGTAAAATATTCAAACTTACCAATTTCTTCTTTTACTTCATTCTTAAAATATGACTGATTTTCAGCCAAAATTGTATTCAAGTTTCCTTGGTAATTAACCATCTCCCTTTTTACAGTAGAAAAAGACTTCTCCTCTTCCTTGAAATTTGAGTGCACAGATATTGAACTTTGGTTAACAACTTCTCTCCATGAATTCTGAGACACATTCACACATTCTGATATTTTTTTATTGCAAAGATTTTCTTCCGATGCTTTCTCTTCGGAACTTTTTGCGACACTAATACAATTATTAGACAGACTGTTAAGTGCCTCTTGTGCTTCCTGAACACGTTTTTGCTCCTCGTCACGTGAAACGTTTTTACTTATCGAACTTTCCGTTTCGCAATTCATTTTGCTTTGCTGACCAATTAATTGTTGTTCATTAAAGCAATTTATCATCTGAGTATGTTGAATATCCACTTTATTGTAGGTCTGAGGAACTGAAGAATTAATGTTATTTTTGCCCATTTGTTGGCACAAAGTGTTAGAAAGGTATTTTTGATTGTTAGTTATTTTATTCTGACACTTAGTTTGATTGTTAAATTTGTTACGCACATTGTTATTTTGAAGACTCATTATTGAGTTATTCAGTGGGCGATTTGTAGTTTGACTAGAATTTTTATTTTGGAATGGAATTTGATTCTTTTGCTTATTTACAGTCTCTTGATGACTAGATTTAACGTTTTTGTTAATATTATCGTTCAGTTTGTGCATGCTTGAAAAACCATTTATCTGATTTCCAGTAAAACACTTAGGCTCATCTGATGAGTTTATCTTATTAGCTGCACTTGCAACTTGTTGACTAGAAGGTATATTGCTACTATCAGAACTTGAATCTGATGAAGTAATATTTTTTGGTAGTATGTTATTAACTTTGTTTTTATCACAAAAATTGGCTCTTTTCTCGCATTGCTTAACATCTTTCTTTAAATTTTCTTTCTTTTTCGAAGTGTTTTGCGTTACAGAATCGTTCTTAGTCAATTTTGGTGATTTAGTTTCAATAATGATATCCTCAATCCTCTCCTCATCGGTGTCGCTATCGAACCTCCCCATTTTGGCCTTGGTCTGAATGTCCGTGTCTTGTTTTGTTTTGTTTTTCAGCTGTGCGTTTTGAACATTATTTGATTTATTGGACACAACATCTACGTTATATTCAGTATCACTGCTTTTTGGACTGGATTTAGATTTAGGACTCTCCTCTGAATCGGTGTCCTCGTCATCAAACTCGTACTTCACACCTCTCGAAGCTGGACTGTTATTGCACGAATTGTTAGCACCACATTTTGCACGTTTATCACTTAATGTGCTAGTAGTTCCCGGCTTCCTGGCAAGTCTTTCGGGAACTTTTGATTCAGTTTCTTTTAGTCTGTTTATTGGGGAAGGAGACGACTTTGAGTTCTCTTTTGTTTTCGGCGTACACTTTTCTTCTTCTTTAGAACAGTTCTGAATTTTTTTAGAACCTACAAGGGGCGAATTTATAGATCGAGGTGAGTCTTTTGATGAGGAATCTTGGCATTTCTTCAGGCGCTTTTCTGCAGTTTCTTTCAAGGCCGAGTTGATTGAATCTTAAAAATAATAATAAAAAAAAATTATATTAATAAAGATAATAAATTTGACATTTATATTTTTTTGAATTACAAATCCTAAAAATAAAATATATTTTTATTAGGTTTTTCAATGCACAAAATTTTAATAAATTTTATGAATCTAGGTTTAGTTAAATGAAGTGAAACATTACAAAACAGGAGCATATTGAAATTGTTTTAAAAGCAACCAGAATATAATCAAACACACTCACACATAAGATACTGCAAAATATGCAATCACAATATTATGAAATATAAAAGTAATTTTGAATAAATGAAGCTTATAAAATCATGGGTATATTATGAATCTGATATTATTAATATAATATTTTAAAAATTATTTTTTTACTGTTATGGAAGTCAAATTAGGATTTCTCCACCGTAAAATAATTGTAAAGTATACTGCAATATAACAAGCTATTGAATTATTTTTAAAAAAACACATAACACTTGCTTTTGAAAGTGAGTAGGCGTCAATATAAGTGTTAACTTATTAAATATTACGATTCAGCACTGTCTTTTATATTTTGGAAACGTGATCAAATATATCAATTAACTTAATGAAAAAATTACTTTATGACGTTTTTCAAGAGCTTCCTACGTTATCTCTCGAATTTTCAAAAGAATCCTATTTGTTTTGGCCCAATTACGATACAAATGTGTAATAAACAAATGATGTATGCCAAATATGAGGCCTAGTTCTTTTGGGGTCGTCATTGAAAATAAATTTTAATAGAAAACAGACTTTACAATCTTTTTAGTCATTTTGAGTTGGATCATTATATAGGATTTAGGTGAACGAGAGAGTTAAAAAGTTACATATATATTCTCTACTGGATAAAATTGATTATCAGTTTTTCTCCATTATTTATTCTTGGAGTAAATTTTTGTATGTTTTGCTTAGACATATGAAATTGATAAAAATGGTACACATGTCAAGTGGATTAATTAAAAATAATGCTGAATGATTGGAAAGTGCAGCCAAATAACACTTGAATATCTTAATTTTTTTAAAACAACCTATACCTATGTAAATTACTAATATAGTTACTCTAATTGATTTTTCTGTAATAAAAATGAAGCGTGAGTTCTTACTTTTAGAAGCACCATCGGTAGTTTTCCTATGGTTTCTCTCTTTCGTATCTGTCGTATCTTTCCCCACACTCTTACCAGCAGCAATACCGTTTACCATTGAATTAGACTTGCTTGATTGCACAGGAGAATCCTTCTTGCCTGCTAATTTTTCTGAGCGCTTGTTGTCGCTTGTTCCTGACTGGACGTTGCTGCTGTTGGAGTTGCTGTTGCTGTTGCTATTGGCGGAACTTGTGTTTGACTTTTTCTCCGTTTCCGTAGAACTGACTTTGGAACTATCGGAGGAGGACCGCTTTTGTTCGGACCGTCTTGTCTTTGCCACTGTTGATTCGTGACCCGAACTGTCGAGCAGTTTTCGTTTCTTGGCCGCCAGCGGACAGCCGGCCACCCTATGCAGCATGCAAAAGAAACAAAAATGTATGCGAATGTATGCAAAAAGTAACAGTAACGTCATACAGGTTGTCCCATTAAATAAAAAGGTTTTCAAGCAAGTTGCCGCGAGAGGATCTCAGATGCACAGTGAAAAAATTTTAAAAGCTTTGTCGAGATTTTATTATGACAAGTACATTAAAATTAAAAATGTTGAAATTACATGGTTTAAAGTAATTAAATATGATGTCTAATAAAAGCACATTTCTCGCAGGTTTATTTTTGTGTTTGAATTTTTTTAATAAAGATACCGTCAATGACGTCACAAACTACTTTGATCCTTTAGGGGTTATTTTGGTCCATCTTATAAAAAAAAGTTTTTGTTCGCTGTATTGAACAAACTATACAAGATAATTTAGAGTTTTTCCCCTTGAAAAATATTTTATACTCTACTATAGGGTATTTGAATAGCTTGGGGCAATTTTAATTTTTTTAGTATCAACACTTGATGTGTTTGAAACCAACTGTTTTCGTGTGTAAATTTTTACTCTTCAAATCTTTTATAGTGAAACAATTTGGATAAGAGCTACAAATAAGCTAAGTTTCAAAATATTACCTTTAGTAACCTGCAACCCTTGTGTGATCATAGTTTTTCCTTTAACTTTGAATTTTCACAGGATATGTTTACGTTTCCATAAAGCTAAGATGAAAACTCGCATTTTGGAGCTATTTTGTACCAGGCCTTTTTTGGTCTGAAAATCGTCCCAATTATCCTGAAATACTTTTTGTAAAACCAAATCTCGTAAAAATGTTAATATTAAATATATATATATATATTACTGTAACAATATGCTATATAAATTGTTTTTGTTCCAGTTGCTGAGGATAACATGACGAAAATGTGTCTAAGTTTTTATAATATTAAATATTGGTTCATTGTAATTAGTGTTTTAAAAAAAAGTTTATCTAGTTTTTAGGGTTAATTCATTAATAGATGCTATTGTAAGGGAGTTTCAATAAAAATGTATTCATATACACATGAAAAGGATTCATTTGCATATGAAATGTATTAATTTTATACGAAACTAAGTGAATGGACTAAAGAAGCTCCCAGAAGGGGTTACTTTGTCCTAAAACATTAAAAATGATAAAAAATATAATATTTCCTCCTTAAAACCACACAGTTTACTTCGTTGTTTCATGTTAATTATTTAAAACTTTGTTTCGACATTGGAAAATCATATATAATATTTTTAATAATGGAAAACTGAGTGAAACCAGGAAAAAGCGGCCCAAAGTAGCCCCGGTTGACGGTATGCGGAATTATGAAAATGTTCTCAAGCATATTCATAAAATTTGCTCTAGAATAAAAAAGGGGTTAAAATAGAAAATGGAGACAATGTATTTGAATTACAAAAAATAAAAATGTGATTAATTTTTTTTTTTTTTTTTTTTTTTTTTTTATAAACTTTAGATCTATTGAGGGAAATTTTTATAGACTTTATTTACCCACCTAACATAGCCTCACCTAATTAGATGAGAAATTCTTTTAGGTGCGTGTGCATGTACGTCACTAAATAAAAAATTAGATGAGTAAAAAAGTTGATTGAAATGATTTAATTACTTTAATCTAAGTGTGCCGTGAAAGTTTAGTTGTGGGTTCCAGTGTGCAACGAAAGTTTAATTATGAAATCAGGCGTGACACGAAAAGTTTAATGATTGTTTCATGTGTGCCGAGAAAGTTTGACTATGGGTTCAAATATGCCGCGATTCAAAAAAGAGTTACAAAACCCGATATTAAAATGTAAATCCGAAAAATATTAGTTTTAGAAGTATTAAATTCAGGAATTTGTATTTCAAATATGTTTAGAAGATAAGAGAAAATATTTCTAGAATATCAGATGTAGTGGAGGGTATACGGGGGTATATGCTGTATACCTTTTGGATTTCTTAAAGGAGCTCTTTATATCCTCTGTTTCTCAAAAAAAAAAAAAAAAAAAAAAAAGCTTATAGTATAGATATTCTAGGATATGCCCGTTGCGTTGAGTGTATATCCTCTTTTATTTTTACAACAACACCACTTCCTGTGACAAAATCATTTACCAATCATGGTATACAAATGTTTCTATTTCTTCTTGCATATATTCTAAAGTTAAAATTTCTGGGGCTCACTTTCTAGCGGGACACCCTATACAAAAGAAAGGTTATTTATTGTAATGGTTTAATGGTGGTTGGAAGTGTTTAAGTATACACAATACTAAAAGAAAAATTAGCTCAAAAAAAAAAAAAAAAAAAAAAAAAAAACAAAAAAAAAAAAAAAAAACATTATTTTTTAAGCATTCAGTGTTTATATCACATACCACGTTTAATTTCATGACTGTAATTTCAAAACATCTCTGTAATTTCCAAAACATTTCCTTAAAATACGTTAGTTTGGCGAAGGCCCGATTATTGAAAATACAAATTTGATCTACTCTTAGGTAGAAATCGCTAATGAATTTATTAAAATGATATATATATTTGAAAATGTGAAATATAAATCGAATTAACTAACGAAAACGAATACTGCTTTAAAAATTTTTTTTTGATCTAAATTTTCTTTTAATAAATGAACCTGATATATTTTGAACTATTCCGAAGCGTATTAATTTCGAAAATGTAAAATATTCTGTTTAACTTTAACGCACCTCACTTTTTCTTTCCAGCTTAAAAAATTTCATCTACAAACAATAGTTCTAAGCACTCGATAATAATTAATTTTCAGAGAATATATTTTAAATATTTAGAGAATAGCACCAGTCTTATTTTTCAAAAAAGTCGGAAAATATTACAAAATTTCAAATGCTATAATACTGCAGAAAATGGTAATTTTTTTTCTTACTTAAAAAAAAAAAAAAAAAAAAGATAATTTTAATATTTGTTAACGTCTAGAAATACACACAATAGCACATTTATAGAAAATAAATATATTTTTTAAAACTATTTCCTTTTTTGATATTTAAATTTATCGTTTTTATTTTTACATTACAATCTTTATGAGATAAGAAAAAAATTAATTTTTTTCTTGAAATATATTAATGTGATGTAATATCACCTTTCAAAACAAATCGGGAAATGTTACGTAAAAGAAATATAGCAAAACAATCATTGATTTAAGATTTTGATTAATAATAATAATAATAAAATTACTTATACCAAACAAAAAATGTATAATGAATTAATAAATAATAAAATAAAAATACATAATAGTGCATAAAAGTAAAGTTTTATCTCTGCATTTTTGTAACTGATGAAATATAAATTTTTAAATAATGAAATATTATCAATAAGTTTTTAATAAATGCACATTCCCTGAATTAACTGCAGGACACTTGATTCGATCTCATTAAGTTTTTCTATAAAACATCATAAAATATCTACTTCAAATTATTATTATTGAATGCTTTTATTACATAAAATTTCTTTTTGAAAACGCATGTTAAATAAAATATTTCTTAACATCTGTTTTGTTATCTCCAAAACTAAAATTACACCATTTCGTGGCTTTCTTTTAAGACCATAGTCAAACCAAATATCTTTTATTCCCCGAGACTTTAAACTCAAGCATTCTTATTATATTGTAGAAACCACTCCAAAAAGTTTGATGTAAACTTCCAAAAGTAGATACTTTAATATTTTCTATTCATCCAGTCACGCTTTTTTCACAAATTAATGTTACTTTTTGAATAAGAGGACATATTTAAAAACTTTAAATCAGGCTTGACAAGTGCCGATATATTAAGTCTTCATAAAAAAGAAATAATAATTAATAATGAAAATTCTCCTTTTAATTCAAAATTTGATTGAAACAATGTAATCGATAAAAGTATACTTAAGAATGAATTAATGTTTTATTCAAAAGATTCAACTCTTCAGTATTTTTTAAAAAAATCCTTAAGGACTCATTATAGTTTATGAAAGTTTCAATATTTAATCAGCTGAAAATATTTTCACGAAACTAATTTGTCATATTTTTTTTTTTGTTATTGTTTTGTTTTGTTTTGTTTACAAATAAAATTCGGTTCTTATTTAGATTATTTTTAATTTGTAAATTTATCCATTTCTCTCTCTCTTTTTTAATAAGATGTTTCTTGGAAAGTTAGAAGAATGAATTTATCTTGAATAAGCTTAGTTTGATTGCAAAGATTTATAAATAGAAGATAAAATAAATCGAGATTCTTAAAGAATGTTATTCAATCAGAAATTGAATGAGATTATTTTTTAAGAATATTGTTCAAAATAAGGTTTTATATAAAGTCAAAGCATTAAATGAATAAACAAATATGGGAAAATATTTTCTATTCTTTCTTGAGAGATTCATTTCTTTAATTTTGGTATGAATCAAAACATTTACTCTAAAAAAGGGCCAAAGATAAAACAAAAATTTTATGCAATTTTATGCACACAAATCGCAAGTAGTTTTTATTGTAAAATGCAACATAATTACAGTTATGTTTGCTGTAAAATTATTATGGTTTCAGAATTTTTTTGTGTTAAATTCGAAAAACAAGAGTGTTTAAGGCGCATCTTATTGTTAAATTGACAATTTAGCTGCATAATTTTTATAATTTTTTTAAATCGATAAAAATAAAATTAATAATGAACCAATGTTCAGTTAAAAATTCAACTTTTTAGTTAAAAAAATCATTAAGCATTCATTATAGTTTGGACTAGCAACACTTATATAAAGATTATTTAGTGTTTTGAATGTGAATGCGACATCAGCTATTTAACTTAGGCGCCGTCCATAAACGATGTCACACTTGAAAGGGGGGGGGGAGGAGGAGAGGTTCATGAAATTGTGACAGTTTGTGACAAAGGAGTGAGAGAGGTAAGACGAAATGTGATATGACACATTGTGGTTAAAATAAAAGCATTAAAATTCAGTAGATTTAATTTTGAAGAATGAAGTTATTTTAAAATTTAAATATTTTGAGTTCATTAAGATACGATTTAAATTCAAATATGTTAAATTTTATTTCAAATTCCAAAATACTACAGTTTTTAATTGCTCTTTCATATAAATATTCTACATTTTTTTTTTTTTTTTTTTTGTAAGTCTTACATTTTATATAAAATAGTAATCATTTTTATTTTTCAGCTCACAAATGTCATTAAAACACACATTGAAGTTTAAAAATAAAGTTTGAAATGTGATCTAAAACGTAGTGCTTTGTTTTTGAACTGCAAATATATGTTTATGTAATATAGCGTGATATGTGACAAGAGGGGGTAGGGAATAAAATGATGTGTGACATTTTGAGACAAAGGGGAGAAGGGGAGAAAAAAAATGGAAAAAACACGTGACATCATTTAAGGACGACCCTTTATATGTTCAAAGAGACATCTTCATTTTTTTTCTGTAATTTTACGCAAATTAAGCTGCGTCGCTCAATCTGCAGATCATAAAAGGAAAAGCGAAAGGTTGTGTCAAATCCTAGTCAGTGGAGTACAATGCCAGGGTTGGAGAATAGAAGCAGAGATTTGCAACATGTAGAAGCGAATTCAGAACTTGTAACATAGGCGGTTGTCGGCTAATAAGACAATTTGAGTTATAAAAACAGAAAATAAAAAGTTGTTGACAGCCACTTAATTTGATTGCCCTGAAAATTTGAGAAACTCTTTACTTGATTATTTTGCAGCTTAAAGTGAGCTTAAGAAAGATTTCTATCGATTTGGATTATCGAAGAACTTTATGTAAGCTGAATTTTTGACAGTTTCATATTCTGTTAGTTATTGAGTTAGTAGGTCATCCTGCTTAGTTGTCGTGTAATCTGGGTCAAATTGCTTCAGTGACTCTGCTATACCTGTGTGATTAATTTTAAATAAAGAGATTCTAACTTTTAGTTTGAGTTATGAACGATCTTCCAACGAACGGCCTTGTCGGGGCTGTTACAAGGTAAAAGACAATGGGAACATTTTAAATTTTAAACAAATATTCTTTGCTGCAGCAATTGATTTTTTTTTTGGATTAATTGGATTTTTAAAAATATACGATGCAAATTCTCAAACGTAATATTCTAATTACGCAAACTTTTAAAAATGTGCAGTAAACAATCCAGTCCTTCGATTCTTTTTAAAGATAACAACTATTTGACCATATTATTACATGTATCTGAACATATTATGATGAGAATAAAGTAAAATAACGGTTACATGTGCGTTTAAACTTTTTTACTTTCGGTAAAAACGTTCGAATAACTGGAAATTTTTTGCAAATATTTAACAATGTAAATATTTATGTATATATTATAATCCTACATGATGATTGTGGATTTATTAAAAAGTTCTTATTCAAAAACTCAAAAATTGCCATGGAATTGCCTATGGAAAAATCGTTTATCAAACTTTGAACTTTAATATATGAAAGTTTTTACACAGCTTTTCTGATTATTTCTCAATTAGATTATTCTACAATTTTTCAACTGTGTTTAAAAATGAGTTTTTTACTTTTATGCACAGTACAATGATTGTGGAATTTTTAAAAAGCTCTCATTGAAAAACTCAACAAATGCCGAAATGACTCCATGGGAAAATCGTTTATCAAACATTAGACATTAATATATGAAAGTTTTTGCACAGCATTTCTGATTATTGATCAATTTAGAATGTTCTGCAATTTTTCGACAATTTTTAAATAGATTTTTTATTTTTATACACTCTGCAATATCTCACAATAACAATAAAAATAACAAAACTTATGTACATGGTGATATTTAAAATTACATCTAATTGAATATTTTAAATAAGTTTAAGTCCACAAACATCTGAAATATATAAGTTGGGTAGTGAACATTATCAGGTTTAGAAATTAATAGATCCACAAATGCTAATGGGTAAAAAATGTATATTAAGATTAAGAAGAATGACATATATTTTTTTCATAGAATTATACATATATATACATTTATAAAAGAGCAAAAGCGAAAAAAAAAGTGCAGAAACTTACGTTCGGTGTTTGGTAAACTTCCCATTGACGTGACCAGACCCATCACAACCTCTTGTAGGGCAGCTTTAATGGAAATAAGAGTGAGCTATTATTACCGATTAAATATATTTAAAAAAACATATAAAATAAATTTCTTGAACAATTTGAATTTCAAATGATTACACGAATATCCGATATTGAGTTATTAAACATACAAATAAATCAAAAGAAGAATATGTTAGGATAGTATTCGTTGTTACGATCTGTTCAAACTGTCATTCGTAATACTTTTTTCTGAGAAAAATTATTGACATAACTTGGTAGTAGCAAAGGCCATTAAAAATGCACAATGCTGGCAACTTGCCCCTGTAAATTGTAGTTTACAAGAGAATGACATGCAAAAAAAAAAAAAAAAAACATGCTAAGTTATTACAATTTATTGGTAGACATTAGAAAAAAAAAATGGCAATTGTAAATGTCGTTTTTCTTAAGCTACTTCAAAATAGCTTACAATTACACATTTGTTTTGGGCCTCCGTGGCTGAGTGGTTAAGACATCACGTCGCTAATCGTGAGGTTGTGGGTTCAAATCCCACTGGCTCCATTGCACACACACTTTGTGTGGAGCTCCTGGTTGTACTTACTTCTCTTGTGTTGTAATATTTCCTTGTGTGCTATCTCGTCCCCTGTATATTGACGATGGTTTATAAGCAGGCTTCATGTCGAGCACACAAGTCAGATGTATGTTGTTCAATAAACAAACAAACATTTGTTTTTGAGATTATTTCTATTACAAATTTTGTAGTGTGACTACAAAAAAATCATTACTCAAACAACATTCTAGATGTTACAAGTATCTTTAAAAACCATTTTTTAGCCAAAAGATATTTAACTTTACGGCTTTCAGTGAAAATATAATCTACTCACAGTTCTCGAGTAAGATCTGAAAGAAAATTTAAACAGTGCAAAACATTCGAAACAAGTTCTTGACGAAACCCACACTATCCAAAAATTTGGAGCTATTCTATTATTTTACTTCCAGAAAGGCAACCAAAAGAAGTGAAAGCAGATTCTGCTATAGATTTTTGTCCTCAGAATTGTTTCATTTGTGTTTAAGCGTCAACTGAGAAAAATTAATTACATATGTAAAAAAAAAAAAAAAAAAAAAAATCATCAGTTAATACGTGGTAAATAAAGTAGTTACTTAAAAAATGTGATTGAAAAAAAAGATGAATGCGTTGTTTTACATCATGTAAAAAGATACAGATTTAAAATAGAATTAAATTAATGATTTAAAAAACGGCACAAGTACAAAATTTAAGATTCATCAGGCACAAAAAAAACTGTGCTACACATGAACACTAGATATTTTAAGGACATTTTTTGTCCACTACATTGTTAAAATCTTTAAGTATGTTTATTTTTATAAGAATTAAAATAATAAAAACGAATAAAAAGAGACCTTTCAGTTTGCTATAAATGTGGCTAAGTATCTTAAAAAGTATACAAAAAAATGTATTAATCATGCTTTTATTAGTTGCTTGACAAAATATAGACAAATCAATTACATTTGCATTTTAAACCTTAAATACTCAAGAACATTCATACAACAAAATTTCCTATGCGATGTGTTTTGTGCACTATGTAGTTCTAAATTTCTGAAAATTAAATAAATCTTTTTTAAGAGTAATTTTAAGGGAAACACAATGAATAATAATCATAAAGTATAACATTATTAAAAAGTCCCCTTAAAATAAGCATACGTGACAATATTAGTAGCGGATAGGGATAGCTTAATGCAACAATGTTAAAACTTAGACTGAGTAATGAAAAGGGAAAAAAAATCAAAAAATCCCTACATGGTTTCGGCGAGTTGTTTTCTTGGTATTGATATTAAAGTGATGTTATACACTTATAAACTTAGATAAAGGTTATAATAAAAATATTATTTCGTCAATTTTATTTTTTAATGATTATTTTAATTGCTGTTTTATAGAAATGTACAATGAAACACTGTAAAAAAATTCTGTAAAGGTACTAAACATTTTCTAGGAAGCTGGGATTCCAAGAACTTTTCATGTAACGATAACAGGAAAAATCCATGTAACCGATTCTGAAACTAGAATTTTTTCTGTTACCGTTACAGGAAAAGTTCTAGGAATCCCAGTTTCCTAGAAAAAGTTTAGTACCTCTACAGAATTTTTTTTAATGTGAAGCATGTTATAATATTTTTAATATTAGAATATTAATAATTATAATGCATTCTCTTCAAATATTAATGACATAATCCTAAACCAAACCACACACTGGATTTTAGCGATTTTACTGACAAACACTCTCGAGCGAACTGAATTTTCAGAAACCTAAAAATTCTCCACAATCAAAACGCGGAATTTTTGGAAGACAATTAACGACGTAAACAGTTCCAACAATGATTCCTAAACGCTGCGCGTCTATTAAAACGAAACAACAACAACAACAACAAAATCATTGGGCACAAGAAACTCACTGTGCAGCAGGCTCTAAAATGGACGAAACTCGTTAATGCCGCGGTCACTAACGTACGTATGAGCGCTGCGTGCCCATTTAACCCCCCCCCCAAAAAAAAACATCACTGGATGCACGAAACTCGCTGTGCAGCAATTTCTAAAGTGCACGAAACTCGTCAATGCAGCAGTCACTAATGTACTTATGAGCGTTGCGCGCCCATGTAAACAAAAAAAAAAAAAAAAAAAAAAAAAAAAAAAAATCACTGGATGTACGAAACTCGCAGTGCAGCAATCTCTAAAGTGCATGAAACTCGCTGTGTAGCAATCTCTAAAGTGCACAAAACTCGTCAATGTCGCAGTCACTAACATACGTATGAGCGCTGCGCGCCCATTTAAACAGAAAAAAAGCACTGGATGTACGAAACTCGCTGTGCAGCAGTTTCTAAAGTGCATGAAGCTCGTCAGTGCCACGGTCAACACGCTTATGAGCGCTGCGTGCTTATTTAAACAACAACAACAAAAAACATTACTGGATGCACGCAACTCTTTGTGCCACAGCGAAACTCGTCAAAGCTGTTATCTCTAACCACACGAAAACCCAAAGAAACATCTCTGGATGAACGAAAGTCGCATTGAAGAAAATTCTTAAATGGACAAAACTGGTTAATGCCGCGGTTACTAACGCCGGAATCAAACTATTAAAATATGCATAAATTTGTCCGAAAATACGCGATAAAATTTTGAAATATTTTTCTAATATTTATAAAGCTAATAATAATTATAAATATTATGCTAATTTTTTTAACAAGGAAAAAAGTATTTCTGATTTAGAAATGCTCTACCGTATTATAATATTAAGAGTAATAAAATTATGAGGAAAATAAAATATAAATGCACAATACATTGTAAAACACAAGGAAAAGTAACCGAAACGAACATCAATACCAAGAAAACAACTTGCCGAAACCATGTAGGTATTTTTTGATTTTTCCCCATTTCATTACTCAGTCTAAGTTTTAACATTGTTGCATTAAGCTATCCCTATCCACAACTGACAATATTTTATAACAATGTGCATTTGTAACATGCATATTTAAATTTACAACATCCATTGCGATACAAAATACACCAGCGCAAGTAATTATGGGTTAAAGATTTACATTAATATTATAGGTATTATTTATTTTTAATGCCAGGATTTCTAAATACCAATATTCACCTTACTTGCAGAATTCTGTGGTTAAGTAATTCGAAGATAGCTATTCAAAAATAGTGGTGTTTAAAATCTGTAATTCTTGGAACCTATTCATTAAGGTACATAGTCATTCATATTCATCATCATTTTCGTCTTAATTTTCATTTTGTTTTAGGTAGCTTTCATTACAAAAAGTAAAAAGCTACCTATTGCACCCGTCCGGAGGAAAGCACTTCCGGAAAATTTTGGTATATTTTCACCGATCATGACCTCCAGACCCCAAAACCACCCTCCGTTCAAATGTTGACATATATATATATATATATATATATATATATATATATATATATATATATATATATATATATATATATATATATACATATATATATACACATATATATATATATATACATATATATATATATATATATATATATATATAGATATAGATATATATATATATATATATATATATATATATATATATATATATAACCATATATATATAATACCATTAAAAGTAGACAAGATTCACCAACGGATTTTATCAATAAAACAATAAACCAAAACGAAGAATTAAATTGAATTATAGTAAACAATATTAACCATTTGAAATTAACCATTGAATTTAATAACTTATAGCACATTGAACATTGAAGGAAAAAAAGAATAATATGAATACAATTGAAATTTGTAGAACCAAAGCAGAATCTTCAGGTCCCAAATACTTTGGAACTACAAATGGAGTGTGTGGTTTCATCTTCGTATTTGCCATGAAAAAGCAAAACAATACGAATTTGGGACTACCATCACACAAAAACCAAATTATTAAACAAGGAACAAAGATATTTTACAAAAAGGAGTTGAAAGTAAGTAAAAATAATAGTTATCCATAACAAACAAAAAAGATAAAGCTGAATGGAAATATAATTGAACCGGAAAAAATAATAATCGATATTAACATAAAATTAAATTAAAAAAATGATTAAAATTAGAATTAAGAGATAACATTCATATTAACATATAACTTAAAATACATTATTGTTACTTTAATCAGTAACATTTATTGTGACTTTACATGGTAAAAACTCATTATCTTAATATAGGATAATAATTAAAAAAAAAAAAATAATAATAAAAAAAATAAATAAAAAAATAATAATAGTAATAATATTATTAATAATAATACCAAAAATTATATCAATAACATTAAAAATAATTTGATATTTAAAATATAGCTATTTAACTATAGATATAACTAGACGAATATATATTGTGTAAATTAAACAGTTTAAAAATTATGTTAAAATAAATAACCCACTCTCAATTTTTTTTTAAAATAAATAATTAACTTTTGCGTTTTTATCCAGACAACACCACCCTCCTCCGTACTCTAACATCTATCCACCCAACCAACCTATATATATATTTTTTATTACTTTTTAACATTTTTAATTTTTTATTATTATTTTTATGTTTTATAATTTTTTTACATTTTTTATGCAAAGAATTAATTATAAGATCATGTAATATCTAATTATAAATTAAAGAATATATGAATTTTTTAGGATAACCATTATTTATAGCATCATATACAAACTTTTTAATATTAGTATTAATTAAATGGGAAGAACATAGACATTTTATTCTATATAAATGGTTTATATATATATATATCTGATTTTTGTCATGCGATAACTAACGTATCTATGAACTGATTTGAATGAAACTTGGTATGTACATATTACATACAAATGTCTCGACCGAGTTCGTTGGCCAGCATCATCAGCCATTTTGTTTCAAAATGCCGGCCATTTAAAATTTTTTTAAAAATTTAAAGTTTAAAATTCAATGCAAAAAAATTAGAAGTTGGAAAATATTTTTCTTTTACGTGTTAGAACTTAAAACAACGATTCCAGAACACTTTTTATTTTGTCTATATCTTACAAAATGATTGAGTTATAGCACTTTGAATTTTTCTTATTGCTGACATTTTGAAACGATCTGATTTTTGTCACGTGATAACTCGCGCATTTATGAACCGATTTCAATAAAACTTCGTATGTACATAGTACATAAAAATGTCTCGACCGAGTTCGTTGGCTAGCATCATCCGCCATTTTGTTTCAAAATGGTGACCATTTTAAATTTTTAAAAAAATTTAAAATTTAAAATTAAATGCGAAAAAATCAAAATTTGAAAAATATTTTTCTTGTACGTGTTAGAAATTAAAACAACGATTCCAGAACACTTTTTATTTTGTCTATATCTTACAAAATGATTGAGTTATAGCACTTTGAATTTTTCTTATGGCCGACATTTTGAAACGATCTGATTTTTGTCACGTGATAACACGCGTATTTGCAAACCGATTTCAATGAAACTTCGTATGTGCATAGTACATACAAATGTCTCGACCGAGTTCATTGGCCAGCATCATCCTCCGTTTTGTTTCAAAATGGTGGCCATTTAAAAATTTTAAAAAATTTTAAAATTTAAAATTAAATGCGAAAAAATCAAAATTTGAAAAATATTTTTCTTTTACGTGTTAGAAATTAAAACAACGATTCTAGAACACTTTTTATTATTTTGTCTATATCTTACAAAATGATTGAGTTATAGCACTTTGAATTTTTCTTATGGCTGACATTTTAAAACGATCTGATTTTTGTCACGTGATAACACGCGTATTTATGAACCGATTTCAATGAAACTTCGTATGTACATAGTACATACAAATGTCTCGACCGAGTTCGTTGGCCAGCATCATCCACCATTTTGTTTCAAAATGGTGGCCATTTTAATTTTTTTTAAAAATTTAAAATTTAAAATTAAATGCGAAAAAATTAAAAGTTGAGAAATATTTTTTTTACGTGTTAGAACTTAAAACATCGATTCCAGAACACTTTTTATTTTGTCTATATCTTAAAAAATAATTGAGTTATAGCACTTTGAATTTTGCTTATTTCTGACATTTTGAAACGGTCTGATCTGAACGATCCACAATGTTGCTTTAAAATGGCATACACTTTATGATATCGTGGAATTTGGTGACTCTCTAAATCGCTTAAAATAAAACCAGGTTGAATAAAAGATGACTAATTTCTAAAAATTCCTATTAATATTCAGTCTTGACAAAAACTAGTGTTCAATCTTATAAAATCAGTAATTTTATAAGATTATTTCCACTAATTTGAGCTTAGTATTTTTGAACAATGTAACTTACTTTAAAATAAATAAATAAATACATAAGTATATGAAAGCTACCTCTTCCTCCCGGCATTGCCGGAAGGACTTTTATTGTTGGGCGTTGGAAAATATTTTGGTATTGCCATTTGACTGATGTTACTTTTGCAATAAATAAATATTTTGAGTGGCGACGGATAAAAAAAGTATGTAATTTTCTAGTATAATGTGGGTCTGCCTTCAGGGATATGATTACAGAGACAACAAAAACAACAACAAAAATTATTGTGAAAAATAAAAAGATGAACTTATAGAAACTTACTTATTTATATGAACTTACTTATTTGAATCATTGAATTAGAGATCATTGATTCAATTGTTTTTCGGATTTTGTTGTTTTACTTTAATACGAAGCTAAACACTGTCTTTTAAAAGTACTTCAATGAATATAATTTTTATAATTTCAAAGTAATGCAAACTATTATTATTATTTAATAAAAAGGCAGTGCTAAAAATGCATTAAGAAAACAACGAAAAAGTATGGTAACAAGTTGGTAAACAACTCCACCCTTTCACTTTAAATAATAGAGCCTAATCAGGGAAGCGTGAGATGCAACAGTAAAAAAAAGTGTATGTTAAAGATAGAATAAAGAACATTTATTTATTTATTTATTTATTTTAAACCTTAAAAGTAATATCACATATGCTTCATTCCATGGGAAGAGTTATGAAATTGTTCCTCCAGAAACTAGATATATTTTAAAAGAAAGTCTGGACTTTTTGGTAAAGTTAGTATTATAACTATGATGCATGTAATTTTACATGTACTATAATTATAACATAACTAAAATGCATATATTATTATTATTCATAAAATACAAGGTTAAAATTCTTCTTAAAAATCAAGACAACGAAAGACTTATTCAGTAATAAATGTCACTGATAAATAAATGAGACAGAGTATTTGTTTTATAGTACAAAACAAATTTTTCACTGCTTTTAATACACATTTTCAGATTAATGTTTCTTTTAAAAATAAATGAATAAATAAAAATTGTATTTTCCTAAACAATGCAATAACTTTAACGTGTTACTTCATTTTTAAAAATAAAGCATTATTTTAAATAATAATAATAGATATTTTTTTAAACAAAATGTTTAGAGAACGTTATAATTAATTTGTTTTGAATAAATGTTTTGGAATTTTCGAAATAAAACCATTAAAAGGTTCTTAAGATTAAAAGTAAGATGAAAAGCATTTCTCGATGATAAATGCTAATAAATTAAGCATTTATACAAAGTTTAGCTCCATAACACGGCTTTCAATTTGTTTCGAATTTTCTCGAAAGAGCGTTTGAAAAAAAAAAAAAAAAATCTTTTGTCAGATTATTTAAAAGAATTTTTTGAAGGCTTATATCGATTCAAAAGGCATTATATATTACTAAAAATAAAATATAACAGATAACTTTTAAACATTTAAAACAATAATAAAATAAAATTAGGTGGCATTTATTTACTGTTGGGCACAGAATAGTCTCTGAATGAAATAGGAGGGGGGTTTCATCTGGCTCTCCCCCTTAGCTTTCTGTCGAGACTTCTCTAGCTTCCTTAATATTTTAATAATAATAGCATACATATTGCTTAGAAGATTCTTTAAAAAATAGTTCAAGCATATTTTAAAATTGTCTTAATATAGAAATGCATTATTTTTTTCCGAAATTATGTTAGACTCTGAACGAAATGGGGAGATTTTCATCCAGATTTTCCCCACCCTCTAGCTTTCCTTCCAGTCCTCTCTAGTTTCTACTATACTTTAATAATAATAGCATATCTATTACACCCTTTTTGATTCTAACCGGGTTTTTTCGTCAAGTAACTTTTGGAATCAAAGCCTGATTTAACAAAAAACTGCATCAAAGCTAATTTTTTGAAGTGAAAGAGATAAATAAGTATGTAAGCTTGTCAAGTAAAAATTATCATACTAACACTTTTCATAGCTATATTTTATGAATCGTTAAACATGAATGGAAAAATTTTCATGACGCTTAAACGGTTAAAAATTTTTTAAATATTTTAGTTCAAACATCTTTTAAAATTATCATTATATAGAAATTCATAAAAAATTCCGAAAACTGATCGAGAAACATTATAAGTACGATATTTTATTATTATTATTATTATAAATGTATTTAAATAGACAAGCAACCGAAATGAAAAGTGATATTTCCTACACTCAAAATGCATTTAGCACTGATACAAAAGTCGACCACATATTCCAATACGTGATGAAATTTTATTTCTAAATTATACCATTTCAATTATTGGGATCGTCAGACGTTTAAAGGATAGATAAATTTTTATAACACGTAAGTAAAATTGTTCCTGTAAAAACTTTTAAAATTTTAATTATTTTCAGTTTGTATTTTTTATTTCAAATCTGACGATGGATAGGAATATTTATCCCCAAATTCTATTTAAACTTAATAGATAACTTTATTTGCAAGGAATCCTACACAAAAGGTATACCCCGTGTAACGAAAACGGTAAAAACACTGAAACTTTTATTATAGAGAATACTCAGAATATGACGAAGAAATAATGCCATTTTATATGCCATCTTCAAGGTTTAGTATTTTTTAAATATTTGTAAAGTATCTAGGGTGCAACTAATAATGGTGCAACGAAGAATGACGACAATTTTATACGTCATCTTCAAGGTTTACTATTTTTTAAATATTTGTAAACGATCTAGGGTGCAACTAATGATGGTGCAACGGAGAATGACGCCTATTTCAGACGACATCTTCAAAGTTTAGAATTTTTTAATATTTGTAAAGTATCTAGGGTGCAATTAATAATGATGCAGCAAAGAAGGATGCAAATTTTATACATCTTCAGGGTTTAGGATTTTTTAAATATTTGTAAAGTATCTAGGGTGCAATCAATAATAGTCTAGCGAAGAATGATGCCAATTTTATACGCCTTATTCAAGGTTTAGTATTTTCTAAATATTTGTAAAGTGTCTAGGGTGTAACTAATAAAAATAGATAAACGTTTTATTAAAAAAATATTTCAATAATTTCAAGTAGTCAAATCATCACAGAAATGTTAATTTGCGTAGAAATGAGTTAAACACAATAAATTTTTACATCATCCACAAATTAAAAATAAAATTTTTCACATTTGTGATATTCGTTTCTATTACTTGTAAGATATAATTCTGAATTCCGGAAAGTCGCGGTTTTTTTTTCAAGATATCCACATTTAAAACCTTGCATGTTTAAAAATTGTCAAGTGATGTTTTAACACAATGGAATACCTTGTATGGAACCCTTACATGCCAGAACTCGAGGTGATGGAAATTTATCTTGTAGACGAAACTGTATTTTGATGATAACATTGCGTTGATAAAGGCTTAATTTCCCCATAGGAGCTTTAAAATCATTTTAAAATCAGGATACTTTGACATAGACCGATAAAATTGATATAATTCTTCACCATATCCTGAGTACTATCTGTCATAAAAGTTTCATTGAAATCGGGGTATACCTCTTGTTAGTAGTAGAAAAAAGAAATATATATATATGTAAAGAAACTCCACTAAACAATTATAATGCCTCCCCCTCCCCCTTTGACTTCGCTGTCTAGTTACGAAATTAGCCTCTGCAATAATGCTGTTATTGCTTTCCCCCTTTCTTTTTCGTTTTGTACCTAACACAAAACTACTTTATGAAAACGTCTCAGTAAAGATTGTGCGAAATCTGCCTTAATCACCTCCAGAAATGCTTAGAAAAATTGAATGTAACCTCATCGTTTTCCAAAATTCCGGAAAATTATCCGTTACCTCAGAAACTTTTAGGAGTAAAACGCATCAAAAGTCTCAGAAACAATACGTTTTCCGAAGTGATAGTATCTTTTGATGGCAGTAAGTTTTGTTTCTGTTAATAATAGTCAGCAAAGGAGGAACATTTAAAATACAGGAAACGTACAGGACTTTGAGATATGTAATTGATTATTCTCATAAGCGTTTATAAAAATAAAGAAAAACTTTTCTAGAATAGTGCATAGCTACGAAATTATATAGAATTTTTGTAGACTTTTTTTCGTTATAAAATTTGAGTAATTTCTTTAAAATCTTAAAAGAATTATGTATCACTTTTTATTTTTTTACCTCCTTTATTTTATGCTAATATTTGCATGTCACATATTCATCGTAATACAGGAATTGTATGCACACATTTTATTTATTTATTTGTATAGCTTAATTTAGAATTGCAAAGTTTCAGTTAATTGTTTTAACGAAAGGAAATATTGACTTACCAAATAGTTTCTTGAGATGAACCTGAAAAATTGGAATAGAGATTTACAAACTATTAATGAAGATTAATGATGAAGTAATGAAAGACGTTTATGATTTGTATTTTTTATATACCAAAGATAATTTTTATAATACCTGGAGGACCTCTTGATCTTGTATTCGGACGAGAGTCGTCAACCTAGAGCAACAAAGAAACGACCCAAATCAATTAAACTTTTTGTTACTTACGTATCGTGTGGATTAGTCTAAATTTCATAATTCGTTAACATCACCAAGATGTTATAAAAATTTTAACCAAAATTTTAACCAATTTTAACCAATTTAAAGAAAATATTTTAGCATACACAGTAAAACAATAGGAAATACAAATTGTCCAAAAGTTCTGGAAGATTTATAAATTTTCGGCGTACGAGAGTTCGGTTTGGTTGAGAATGCTTCTGATGATTGAAAGTTTGTACTGGATTAGCAACTCACTTATAAACAGCCCCAAGTGTTCTGAATGTAAACGTACTGTCAAACATTTAACCTGTCTATACAACAGACATCTGTACTTTGTGAGGGAGGGACCCTTTGTAATAAAGGCACTCTAGTGTTTTGTATGAATTCGTACCGTCGCTGATTTAACATGTGTGGCGCAAGAGCGACATCTATACTTTATGCAACTCTAACTTTCGGGAGTATGCGTGGAGCTCCGTGTCAACAGTTAATTGTGGCTTACGAGTTTTAAGCAAATTTCTAACCCCGTGTCTTCAGTGTGCAAGGTATAAAAACGGTGATTGAGAGTGAGAGAGAGAGAGTAGGTGATTTTTCTCAGCCTTTGATACATGGGACCAGCTGAGCCTAGTAAAGAAGTTTTGATGCCGCCTCAACAATCAGTGTAGACTTTCTCGTTCCTTTGAAAGAGTAAAAAAGAGAGAAATGGTAAGCCAATTTTAAAAGTAAATTTTGCAGTTTATTTATGATTAGCAGATTCTGATTCAGCCAGGTGGAGAGGCTTACCAAGTGGTTTGAGCTCAACAAGCCCCACCCAGCAAATTTTATTTAAAAAAAGGAAAATTACAGAACAATTATACAGTAAAGATAGTTAACAAAAAATAATTGAAATAATGAAATAACTATAAGTAACAAATGAAGAATTTCGATAGCTGCCACGGGCTGTTGTTGTCAGGACATCTAGAAAATCCCAACTTTTTACGGAGGATCCAGGAAGGTGCCATAGTCAGATTAAAAGGAAGTTGTGAGTAGTAAAAATAATTATTCTTTCTAGTAATTAGATGTCAGTAGTGTGAACGCCTCTCTAAATCCTGAATCGAGCTCCACTTTCCCAGTCCATTATAGTGAAAATAACAGTGCTTGATTTTAATTTATTTACTATGTTCTCTTTTACACGCGGCGGTCTAGCCTGGAACGTCGCAACTCTATTTTACTATAATTATTCGAAATGTATTTAAATCTCTTGAAATCTATTGGTCCAGGTTTTCCCATGTAATTTTGTGTAAATTAGACTACTTCGCTCAATCTGCCTAGTGCAAAAGATGAACCGAAGTAATATGTCATCGGATTTGTGTCGAGTTCTCCTCAATGGAATACAAAGTTTGTATTGGAAGTAGTTTGTGGAACTTGCAAACGAATTCAAAACTTGTTCTATAATTGGTTACCAGTTGGTAAGATATTTTTAAATTATAGATCGAGAAAATAATAGCATATTTACAACTTGAGGGTGTTAATTAAATGCGCTGAAGATTTGAATAACTTTTACTTTGCAGTTCATACTAACACATTGGCTTTGAAAGATTGCTGTCGATTTGGGCTGGCAGAGAACTTTTATGTAAATCTTTTGCATTTTGCTATTTATTAGTTACTGAGTTAGTGAGTGATTCGGTTTAATCGCCATGTAATCTAGGTCAAATTCGTGAAATGGCTCTATTACAAACTAGTTCATTAGCTGAAATGAAGGTGTTTTGTCTTTGAATGCGAGTAATGAAAGTCCTTCAAAGTAATGACCTTGCCGGAGTTCTTACAAGTTATGTTTAACAAATTCAATTTTTTTATTTGACCACAGACTCCACTATACCTTTAAATTTGCACAAAAAACTTAAAAAAACTCGAGATAAATATCTGCAGACTTTTTATCTTGCACAATCTACTATAATATTTCAACGTGGGCGCCTTTGGAGCTCATACCGTATCCAGATGGTACTTAATTACAAGTTGAAATGCACGGTACAAAATAAACGGCCTGCTTATCTTGATATTTTGATTTTTTTTTCAGGAATCTTTTTTAGCGCGATGTATAGTTGATTTTTAGTTTTAAAGTTTTAAGTTTGCTTAAACAAAACTTTTGAGAAAATGAGAAAAATTTTGTCCAAACCAAACTCTCGCACGCCAATTACGAGACAAGAGTTTAAAAATTGTCAAAGATTTTTTGCTTATTCTGTATATCAAATTAAATCGCATACAATTAATTTTTGAAACTTTTATGATTATTTGAAATGTATTTATTTTACTGTAAATTGAATAAATGTGATTTTATTCACATATACGCGAAAATTAAAATATTTGAGTCAATTTTGGGTGTAACTATGATATTATATCTAAGTATCCTTAATTTTGATTTTACAGTTCAAATTTGCCAATGAAAATTAGCGGACATCTTATAACACGCAAGTACCATTTGTATTATTCTTATTAACGTTCTATAACAATTTAAACACTTGCTATCGTTTTTAGACAATAAAATGCTGAAAATTTTTGTTTAGTAAAATATAGAACCTTCGGTGTTCAATATACTATTTGGAAGTTATTAAATTGCTGATATGATATAAACCACCGTATAACAAGATTCTCATTACAAATAGTAACTGGAAAAGTATTATTTTATTAACATGTTTTTATTCTTTATGTGTATAAAGAAAATATCAAAACATCGTATATTTTGGAAGTTACTGATCAAATAAAGCAGTGAAAATTATTTTTATGGCGTTTTCTTTAGTTCAACGTATTAATAATTTTCTAGATGCACTGAAGAAGTTCAAATAAAGTGAGTTAAATTACTTGATTAATCTTAAAGCTATTTATTTATATTACATTAAAGATTTATAGAAAGACGATTCTGTTTGTTTCTTATAAATTATTAAAATTATCACAAGAGCTAAATTTAGTACCATTAGATTATAGCTCAAATACTGTTTATAAGTAAAGAAATAGAATTTAAACATACTATTTTGCTTTAAATATCAAACTATTTGGTAGAAAAAAATATTTAGTTTGATCATTTTATGACATAATATGCTAATTTGATTTTATTTGGATTGTTCTTCTTTAGAAATACTTTTACAATACTCTTCATAATTCAACAATTAACTTAATTTGGGAAATGAAACAAATACAATTTATTAATATGAAATAAAAATAGAAAAAAGTTTTTATTTTGTTTTATTTTTCTATTTTTTTCACAAACCTCAAGCAGATATATATTTATATGTTTAGAATTTTTCTACACTTATTGTCATAGTTGAATGCAAATTTTGGATTACAAATTCAAAAATACTTTTTAAAAGAAATTAAGTTTGGACATACCTTGCTCATTTATCTTGAGTGAATCCTGGAAATAAAAGAGAGATATATTAGATGTTAAATAATTTAATTTTAATAAACATATCAAATGTATACAATATTACTAATATAGTATATATTTATTTTTTTATACATATACTTAGTTTAATATTCAGTTAAATTATTCTGTTTATAGTTGCAAATAGTTACATTTAATTTTGAAATGTAAGGTACTCTTATAAACGTTTCTGAATTGTTAAACCACTTTATTGTTAAATACACTTATTTTTATTTCTATGTAATTCGCTGAAATCCTCATTTCTTTACGTCATTATAAAAACTCTAAAATCTTTTTTTTTTTTTTTTTTTTTTTTTTTTTTTTTTTTTTTTGTGTTGTTTATTTTTAGTGTACTAGCTAATAATATTCTAATTCTAACATAATTGTAATATATTTAAGGACATTAATGTGAATATAAAGGGAAAAAATCAATTATATTGACTTTAAATTGTATCCTTTTTCATTACAGTAATAGATGATTTTGTTTTCTAATTTTAAACTTTAAAATTTTTAAGAGTTGAAGTCAATAATTACTGATCTTTTGCATGCATCAATTGTATCCGTTATACTCGTATTTTTAAGAGTTAGACAAAGCTGTAGCGAATTGGTTGCAGTTAATAAATTATAATGATCCAGTCTTTCTTTTTTTTAAAATACCCTACCTTTAACTAAAATATTTAAGGGGTAATAAATAACATATAACACTATTATATGTAATTAATCTATTTTTCGTCGATATTTAAATACAAAAAACTGCAAATAATATGAAATGACAGGAATGCAATTTATGAAAAACACTGTTTAATAAAACTAAACAGCTACTAAATTCTTTTCATTTACAGATTTATCTTCACACACATACACAAACACACATATAAAAAAAAGCTATGCAAGGGTTATTATGTTATTGTTAAATTCATTGTATACATAAATTAAGCCAAATACTAATCACGAATAAGATATTTGTGTACTGTAATTAAAGAAGGAAATTAATGTCGTACTGTATATTGTAGATTTAGAATATTAAAAAAAGTATCTTTCCATGAGACATATGTTTTATTAGACTATAAAATTACTGCAAAATTAACTTAATAATAATTGAATTGAGATTGTAATAAAAACGCACTTTTAATTTAACTACATAAGCTCTAAATCAATATCAATAATTAAAAAAAAAAAATAAAATAAAATAAAGATTAAATGCATGAAAAAGTACTAAATTTATAGGAGAAATTTTGATTTCCCAACGTTTCATTTGTTTATATCGAAACGACATAACAATATTCCACTGTAATAAGTATCTGTTGCAATAATCTCTTCGTTACAGCGACTTAAGCACACCAGTAATCTTAAATTGTACCTCCCTAGATAATAGCAGATGATTTTGTTTTTCTAATTTAACAATTGCCCTTTTATAAACTCAAAATTTAATGTTTACTGTACTTTTAAAAGCATCTGTTGTACCAATTATATTTTTTTAGAAAAAAGGCTAAGCTAAAGGGAATTAATCTTAGATAAAACAACGCCTAATAAAAATAAATATTAATGCTCCAACAAAATCAGATAACGAATAACCATAAGCCAGATCTTTTCACTCGTGAAGTACTTTTCTTTTAAATAAAGGATTAAACTAATAAATATGAAACATGTAAACTATTATATGCAATTAATCTATTTTCTCTCAGAATTTTGATACAACGTTTTAAAATAATGAAAAGAGACAGCAGATAATTACAAAACTCTGTGTTAATAAGATGGCGAAAAATTGCTTCGACCTACAACTCCCCCCCCCCCCCCATTACCCTTAAAAAAACATTTTTATTAAAATATGAAACGTTACATAAATATATTTAATATACTGTTATTTAAACATATTACAATAAACTAGCTGAGTTTATTAGCACACATTTTTATAAGCTTATTTGGAAGCTTACTTAAGTTAATAGCAATGAAATTGAAATAAATATAATAATTTACATCTTTGATTTGGATATTTGGTCTTAAAAAGTAATAACAAAACAGTTTTTGTTTAAATGGATACTTGTGTTACAAAATATACCAGTTTAATAAAGACATTAGGTGTATGATATTTTTTTACAATACTTAACAGTAACTATCGTAATGAATATTTACATTTTTAATTTGACAATACCTGTTCTGAATCATTATAATTTATTTTTAAAAAACTCATATTCAAAAAATGATAAAAAATTCATTTTCTCCTGTTTTCATTTATCTAGTATCAAAATGACATTACAATTATTCATTGTAACAAGTGTTTTCTACAACATTGCCTTCTGAAAACAGCACGAGAACATCAATGATTTTTAAATAAATAACATAAAAAAATCACCAAACAGAGAAAGATGTTACTCTATTATATCTCTACGAAAAAAGAATAAAACCTCAAGAGAAAACTAGTTTATCTGATTAATAATAATTTAAACAAGTGTTTTCGTATAAATAAATTATTGAAAGAAGCCTTTTTAACCAGAAAAATAATGTTCCGCTGAAATAACAACAATAAAATAACGTAAGTACAAATATATTTCCAGAAACATTTTCATCGGAAGTATTAATTATGATAGCTTTGTAAATTTAATGTTTCAAGTGCATATTATTAGAGAGCAAAGTTTGATTTATTATCTTTTACTTTAATAAAGACATCTTACAATAAACCGGAAAACGCAACGAGACAAAAAAAAGCGAATCATTATTAAATATGTATTAACACTCGCATGTATTTTCTACTTGATTTATTTTTATATTTAATGAAGATTCGCTATTAAAAGTTGTTTAGTATATTAAAACATTCGTTGATAAAGTCTCATTTTATTCGATTGCCGAAGAAAGCTTGTTGAAGTACTCCCATAGGTCGATATTGTTGTCAGTCCTCAGAAAAAAAAGAAAGTAATGTTGTTCATTTTAAGAAAATGAAACATTTTGAAGTAACAGTTGAGAAAATAAAGTTTACCTTAGAGACAGTGAAGATATTTTTCGATTTGTATTAAATTTCATTATACAAATAATGGAAAAATTATTGCGCCCAATAAAAAGACTAACATTTCTTTCACTGACACATAAATCTTTTGTTACATAAATATTTTTATGGTTTTATCTGTCACTAAATTTTTGAAATAATATTATTTAACGCGCACTTGTTATATGGCTTGTCTTCTAATAGAAAAGAATTAAATTTTTGTATTTGAATAACGTAACAAAATCGATTTATCTAATTTATTAAGACTTTCATCAAATTTAAAAAAAAAAAAAAAAAAAAAAAAAAACTGTAAGTTTTATAATTGTATAAAATACAATTAAACGAGTTTCAATTTTTATTTTAAGATTTCTTTTCAAAAGTGATGAACACTTGTTAATTTTCTGTTTAACCAATAAAAAATTATTTACAATATAATCATACAAAACTTAGGTTTAGTATAATGTATGCATAGGTCTTCCTAAGTTTTAAAAATTTTTCCAAATAAAAGTTTTTTTTTTTTTTTTTTTTTTTTTTTTTTTTTTTTTTTTTTTTTTTTTTTTAAGAGAAATAAATCTAGGTTAAACACACGCGAAATTTCACCTTATTTAAAGAGAAATTTTCTACAAGAAAAATTTGATCATGAAAAATTGTCTGGTTTAAAAATTTCTCGACCCGTACGAACTACAAAGCACATTTAAAATAGAAATTCAATACCATCGATGAGAGACTTTTGATTTGTAACTTTTTAAAGACTTTTTTATGACTTGAGATGAACTTATTTCTTATTGAGAACAATTTGGATATAGTTATACTTTTAAACAGTGTTTTAACTGATTATGTATTAAAAGATATTGACTTGATGTTTTTATTTATTTTAGACCGGAAGATAGCAGCACAGACAATCACCCCATCGATTTCACGGTTGAAATTCCAGAATTATTTAAAGCTCGATTCGCATATTAAAACGTAACCGGTCTGTCAAGTCATATCTTGGTGGAAAATATCGGAAAATGCGATTTTAGCGGTTGACTCGTAGGTTTACTATTATGTTTCCCTGCTTCCAGTCCTCTATGTTTTCATAACTTTGGATGCAGGAAAACACAACGGTACGAGTCAACTGCTAAAATCGGGTTTTCATGTTTTTTTCCCCACCAAAATATCGCTTGGCAGACCGATGGCGTTTGAATATGTGAATCGGGTTTTAAATAATTCTGGAATTTCAGCAGTAAAGACGATGAGCTGATTGTCAAGCTGCCATCTCCCGGTCTATTTATATCAGAAATAATTTCGCATTCACAACTGTCAGTTATAAGACTATTTAAACACAAACTATTTTTTTTTTTCCACAATACGCTTACTTATTTAATTTGCAGCTCAAAAACTTTGACTAATTTAGCCTTTATATTTTATTACCTGCTTAAATAGAGATTAATAAAAATATATTCTTTGTAAGAAATAAGAATATTTATTAAAGTATGTTCTACTGTTATCTCTTAAAGAAACCGTTTTCTACTTCCTATACTCCAAGAAATTATTCTGAAAGAAGTATTTGGTTCTCTGCCAAGAAAGTATGGTTTGATGGCTTACTCAATGCCCGAAAAACTTTTGTGTTGTATGAAAAGAATATTTTCTAGATGTTTCTTATCAAAATATTTCTTTGTCGTTATCTATGCCTTTAACGAATGCATTTATAACAATCTATTTTTTTTAATTATTATTTGGGCAAATGAGGGATTAAAATCACAAATAAAGGATTAAAATACATCTTTCCCTTATCTCTAACTATCGTTTTCTAAGAATATTCTTTTAAAATATTTATGAAATTTGTTTATATTCATAATAGAAAATGCCTTTTTTAATGTTTTATTTTTTAGCAGGAAGAACAAGCAGCTGTTATTTTACTAGCACGAAATAAGAATTTATCTCGAAACAGTGATAAAATGCATCTAAATCCATCTATCCATCTATCTATCTATATCTATGTAATTATTTCCCCAGAACATTAAGGTTCTTAATTACTAATACCTAGTTTTAAAGTTATTTATTGCTTTTTCTCCTTCTTTCAGAGTTATTATTTGATTTTAGTTTTACTAATTTGCTGAACATGTTGATTCTATCTTGCAGCGTTATTGATATTGACATTGGTGACTTCAGTGGGATTAATATTTTGAAAGGATAAAAGTTAAATTTTCTACTTTTCCGAACGGAACATTTTAAAGTAGGGTCAGATGGGGTAATTATGACCACCCCTATAATGGAGAAAATTGTGAATGGTAAAATTTTAATTCACGTTTAAATATTAACCTCATATATATTATTTTTCATTTTAAACATTCTTTATTACTAGTCTAAAGTATTTTTGAGATTCAAATAGCAATTTGAAAAAAGTCTATCAAAATGTTTAATAAACGGATTGTCAGTTTGGAGTTCTAATAGTCTTGATTACCCCAAGTAAATGTGTATAGGCAAGTATAAAGAGGAAATATAGTGGACATAATCGCCAACAAGTGGTTTTAAGTACTAAAAACTTTTGTGGTTATAAGTTTTTGATGGGGTAATTATAACCATCTTTTTAACTTAAAAAAAGGGCTATGAGAATTAAAACTTTTAGGATATGTTCTTAAAGGGTCAAAGTTACTTCCTATGTACTAAAAAAACACTTTTCCGAATAGGAATAAGAAAAAAAAATATCAGAGCTTAAAATGTAAAAAGTGATCATAATTACTCCTGCAATACAATAGTTATATTGTTTTTCTAAATAGTTTTCTTTTTCATTTTAAGGGTACAGTGGACTTTCAAAATCGTAAAAAAATCATCAAATTGTCGAATTTTCATTTTTAGCATAATAATATTATATGAATACTCTGCTATCGAACGCAAAAAGAATTTTTCAATTTCGACTTTTTTTACTGGAGTTACAAGCATTTTTGTCCAATCAGCTGATTCTGCCACGCCCCTTTGTTTAATTTTATCGATTCGCATCCGTAAAATTTAGCCTAGTTTTTAGTTTTACCTTACAAAATGTTATTTTGCACTGTATACTTATTAATTTTGTGATTTCGCAAAACAATACTTTAACTGTAACTTTTAACTGTTTCTTTTAGCGCTTGTTTACAATGTATTTAGAGGAGTTGCTTTTTGTCCCCAATATTTTTAGCGTAAAATAAAGAAAATATTAATATATTTAATATATTTATCGAAAATTTGTGCAATAAGAGGTATTTATACCATGAATATTCCTAGAAAAATTAAAAAAAAAAATGCATTAGAAAATACAAAAAGTTATTTTTGAGAAGATTTTTTTAAATTCAGATACTTCACGTCCTTTGCATGAATAACTGTCGAAGCCATATATTTTATATGGATTTGCCATAGAAACATAAAACACTTACATATAAGCTAGAAATGATATTATATCCCTTATATATAACTGAAACTGTGTCAGTAGGAAAATATTATGCAATTATAACCATTGTAGTTACTAAAACCTGTTTTTCTCAGAATGAATATTTTCGTCGTTTTCATGATTTCAAAATGTTTCAGGCGAAATTCTTTATGCCCAATTTTTCTGATTTTTTGTTTAAAATACTCTCTATGTGTGTGTTAACAAATGTTACTAAAATAAACTTTTTTAGACGCATTTAAATTTTTAAAATTTCAGTTATATGGAATTTTTAATGATTTTTAACGAAAAGACTAAAAGAATTAAGTTAAAATCATTTTTTTTAATGTTTTACAAGTAATATGCCATCATCTCAACATCTCATAAATTTCTTTAATGCTTAGTAACATTTGTTAGCACATTCATAGAGAACATTTTAAACAAAAAATCAGAAAAATTGGGCATAAAGAATTTCGCATGGAGCATTTTGAAATATTGTCATTTTTCATTAATTTTAAAAAAGAAAGATCTGTATCTCAAAAACTGTTGAATATATTTAAAAAAAGTTGTGAAATGAGATATATATATACTATGACTATTTCCAGAAATTTTTTAAAAATTTCATTGAAAATTAAAAAAATTAGTTTTGAGAGGCCACTGTACCCTTCAAAATTATGATTTGTAAGAAAGAGAAGAGCGTCCAAGTTTTCAAATCTAAAAAAATTTTGCTGTTTCTATAATATGTGTAGCTGAATGCATCGCATAGGGGCGTTGTGGTGGAATTATAAACGCCGTGGTTCAGTATTCTTCGTCTTTATTCTTTAATTTCATTGCACAATGTATAAAAGAGACTTGAATAATAATTTCAATGAATAGTTGTGTTTCTTTCTTCAAAGTGCATCGAGAGGAAGGTGCTTGAAAGTCTCAAAAATAGCGATCATTATATTTCTCGTTAATTGCTAAACATTTCGTTTTATTGATGGTTCTGTACTCTACACTCATTTCTCCAATTCGTTAACTTCCTTTACAATAAAGGATAATAAATTAATATAAAATCATTGTTACATTTACAATCATGATTAATTTTAAAAACATTCTTTGATTTGTATTCTAAAATTACGTACAATGCTTGCAGCAAACGTTGCTCTTTTCTGGATGGCTTAAAGCAGCCATTGTATCCATTTTGCAAAGGCTTTGTTCTTGGGAAAGTGTTTGTGTAGGTTGCACAAAACAGTTGTTTTAGATCAGCAGTTTCCGAACTATGGATCGTGAAACGATCGGTTAAAAATGTATCATTGGTTTAATTATTATTAGTTATTAGTTAGTTTTAATTATTAGTTTAATTAATATTAGCTATAATAATATCAGCTATAATAATATCTAAATGAATATAAGGGTTTTAACACTTGGTAGTATTTATTACATAAACCTTTAAAATTACAATTAATACATAAAATGAAAAAGCAACTCAAGCAGTTTTATTTACAAGTAGTTAACGTGAGCACCTTTACCTTTCGCCACATGGCGCACATAAAGTCGATAACTCAGTTCTTCCCAAACGCTGATTAGTGTTTGTGAGATCTTTGGTGCAACAACTACAATGGTCAGCTGATAGTAGAGTCACGATCCTTTATGAACACAGGTAGATATTATATGACGTCAGATCGGGTGAGCGCGTCTGAACAGAACTTTGCTAATCAACGTTTGTGAAGAACTGAACTATCGACATGATGTGTGCCGTGCGACAAAAAAGTACTCATATTGAATACCTGTAAGTTTTTAGGTAAAACTGTTTGAGTTGCTATTTCATTTTATGTGTTAATTTTTAAGTTTTATATAATAAATACTACCAAGCATTAAAATCCCGATATTCATTTAGAAACACCTCATAAAGCAAAAATAAAATATTACAAGCTTAAAGTAAAATGTGTAAAAAGACACAAACTACTGATTTCTTTAACAAACGTTGTTTTACTAATATTCGTAAAAAGAGTATGTTGAAGCTAAAATTAGAAAAGTTTAAATCCGGATACAAATTCCGTCGTTGGTGCAAAACATTGTCTAAAATAGTGTTGGTTTTCAACTTGCATTTTTTCTTATGCATTAATTAATATTTTGACTTTTTACGTAGGGAAAAGTTTTGATAATTTCAATTTTTACATTAGTAATTCTTATTACTGTGTTTGTGGGTATATTTATGAGAAAGTTAATCTTACTCTTAAGATAGATCACATACATTTTTTTGCATACCTACATATTAGGAGGGTTGCTGAAAATTTTGAATGTTTAAAGTGGGTCGATAATAATGAAGTTTGAAACAGCTGCCTGCTATAAACCCAATTTTATTTCCATTTCCATCATTTTATATCTTTTCACAATCAATATTTCCTCCTGAACGCGAGCAATATTTTTTAATGTCAATACCTAAAATGGTCGATTTTGACGAGGACATCTCCTTAGCCCATGCAAAATGTTTTGCCCAGTATTTCACTGTAGAGGGGTGGGGGAGGGAGACAAAATTCCATGATCCAGGCATTGTTTTATTTATTTGTTATTAAGGTCGTCTTTAAACACATATTTAATTACGAAACGAAACTTAGTTCAAAACACTTTAGAAAGCACTACCACATAACTTCATTTAACAAATAATTGAAAAAGGTTTCAAACGATTTGACTAAAGAAACTTTCAAATTTATTAGTTTAATGTTATCAACATCTATCTGTAAAAGGTATTTACTACTCAGCGACTTTTTATATGTAAGGTTCGACTACTTTAGATCTTAGAAAAATACGTATGTTAAAAAAAAAAAAATACGTTTGTTAAGATTTAAAATTAAATTAATTAAAGACAGTAATTGATTTAAAAGTAATTCGTAATAAATTAGAAAATTTTATGTTTTACCAACTAATTAGAATTGATATATTTTTAAATAACATATCGAAAACGCATTTGTGACTTGCACTAAATCTCTGATAATAAATAAGAAAGTTCATATTTTAAAGAAAAAGTAGATAGTTGTATTTTACAAGATAAATAAGTATTTTTTTAAAACTTTTATCGAAAGTGAAAATTTTCTAAATATTAATTGTTTACTATATCAAAGTTTAATTTTACCTTTTCTTAAATTAATAACTGGAATAATTTTAAGAAAAATATATGAACAAATTCATTGACGAAAAAGTTGTTCTTTATACTTAAAAGTTTTTAGTGTTACTTTAATATTAAGTTTTGTTTTTAATTACAAATCTTGTAACATCATTATGAAAAAAAAATCCAATGAAAATTTTAATAATTATTGTTACGATAAAATATTTAAATTATGATATATTTAATTTGGGCTTGATATTTTTATTTTAAAGTTCTTAATTTATCAAAGAAATCCTACCATTTGCAAGTTTTCTTAAATTATTAGATAAATATTTTGTTTCATAATAATTACATTTTTCTTTTTGAAAAAGTAAAAAATAATAGAAAAGTAATAATTACGACATTAAAAGAAATGTTTAATTTTGCTTTTTTTAAACTCATAATCGAGCTCAGAAACGTGTTGATGTACCAATAAACTAATTCCTCGGATAATTAATCATCGCAGATGATATGCATGTAATGCTCTCCAAACAAAGCCATAAAAAAATATGGCGGATAAAGGAACATTAACACATATAAACTTTTATCTCAAATATCCACAGGGAATAGGAACATAATGGAGTCAAATATTCCAGACATAATTGCGATTGCGGAAAAGAAGAACAAAGAGCTGAGAATAATTTTGCGAGCAACATGGCGGTCGAGATTGTTTCCAACCGTAGTGTAAATGTTTGGCGTGGTTACAGCGAAGTGATTCAATAAAAGCTTTTGTCGCTTCATCTCGTTAATCTGAGAAGGTGGTTTCCATGGCGACTGTGTTCTCCTCCATTTCTGAGAAAAGATCTGCATTCACAAATTTCTCTCCTTATCGCCGTAGATCGCTGCTCTTCCACTTCTTGAATGGTTGTTTAAAAGAAGCCGGAAAATGTTAAGGTTAATATAATACCACCCCTCTCCCTCTATTTCTCTGAATATACTTTTAAATATGGTGCGATGTGAACAGATTAAAGGGGTGAATTATTAAGCTGAATTGCACCGCTGTTGAGTTGTACATATCCACATGTGGATTTATTTTTACACAATAAAATTGCCTGACTTTTGAAATCAGTGATAAAATAATCTGTTATCTGTTACGCAAAATTCAAGTTTGCGTCTTAAAAGTCTGATTAAGATGTGCGATGGTTTAAACATTTGTCGGCAAACTTGTTATTAAATGAATTAAAACGTGTTATTAGATGAAATGACATTCTTTTTATAAAAGAGAGATATTTAATTTGATAAAATTTGTTTTAGACATAGCAGAAATGGATAAATATTAATTAATGTGAAAAATATTGCGCTGAACAAGAAGTATGCATTTTATCTAAAAGAACTGACTGGAAAGCTTTATTATTGAGGAGTAACAAAAGATTCTAAAGTATAGAATTTTATTTTAAATATTTCAAACAATAGTATATTTGACAACAGTAACAACGAAGAAAATATGCATTACATTTTGTAAAATGACTTTTAAGATTTTACAAAGAAAATCCTTTTTACGTTCTTAAGGATAATGCCAGTCTCTTATTACTAGGTGTAGCTATAGAGCTATAAAACTATTCATACTAGAATTCTTTAATAAAACAATAGCACTAATCTGATACTGCAACATTAATCAGTAATTGAAATTCATAATCCTTTTTATGAAACATTATATGAATTTTCCGTTATCAAATAATATTTCAAATCTTTAAGCACTTTAAAGATACACACCAAATCATATCAGCCAAAAATAAGCAAAATGTGACTTTTAATTAATTCACACTTCATATTAATGAGTTAATACATTGAGACTATAGACGCATATTTAATTTAAAATGTCTTATTTCCTATAAATATATTGAGTACATTGGATGTACTATTTACACAATAGATTTCAAGTAAGTGAAAAAGAAACGAACAAAAGGAAATTTATAATTATTAAAGTATGACAACTTAAAAAGATTTAGGAATCATAGCATTTTGCTTATGCAATCAAAAAGCTAAAATTCATTAGCACATGCCAATTTTATTCATATATATATCCAAAACTGATCTAATAAGTCCAGAAAATATCATATGAAATACATATCCATTTAATATTATTTCGAAGTTGCTACTACTTGCCGTAATGCGCATCTATGTTCGGATGTATAAGTTTCGGAAACAACTTTTAAAGCTCTAGTTTCGGAATGCTCTTTAATGTGGACGTCACTGTTTTCTTAACCACGATCAAACTCGATTCTCCCCCTTCCTTATACGGCCTTCACAATCACCTCTTATATTCGGAATCTTAAAGTGGCTACAGTCACCGGTAGGTGGCGTGTATACAAACGGTAAATAATGGTTATTAAATGTTACTTTTATACACGAAAATACAAAAAGCGTCTCAGTATGTGCCTTATAAAAGGTATAGATAATAGATGAATATTTTGTCTCGGTGTTTTGTATATTAAAAACCGGAAAACTCAAAGATTTGAAAATAAAATAAATAAATACAATGCTTTAAGCATAAGCAATCGAAAATCTATTGAATAACAGGCTAATATAATACAGAAAATAAAAACTATAAGTAAATTTCTGCATTTAGTTACATTTAAATTCTTGATTGCTTGAAACATTCAGAATTCTGATCGTAAAATATACAATAAATTTACAAAAAATAATATTTGCTAGTTTTAAAATATTAAGAAAGTTAAAAAAAAAAAAAACTTTTCTCAAAAAACCAAACTTTTCTCAAATTTGGATAACTTTTTTAACAATTGAATTATTTTTGAACCAGATTTCGAATGGAAAATATAGGTGAATAAAGTTGATTACGAACAACTTTGGATAATTGTAAACATTAAAGATAATGAAGATTAAATGTACAGGGAAAATAATAATAATAATATTCATAAATTTTTATCATGTTAAACAACACCAACAACAGCAAGATAAATTATTAAATTAAATATTTGAATTTTGTGCAATTATAGTACAAGAAATATAATAAAAAATTGTTTTTTCAATATTAAGATAATAAGCAAGTTCGCCAGTATCCGGCAATCAACTGAAACGAAATAATGTTTTCAAAACATTAATAATTTTTGCTCGATTATTAATCAATTAATAAATATAGAATTGTAATAGAATATATGTACATTGCAAACATTTCTCATTAATCTGGACGTTATATGTATTGATCCGAAGTATTCAAGATCATAGAAAAATAAAAAAGTTACATATAAAATTAGATATTCTAATTCTGGACATTCATAGCATAAAACTGTATCATAAAATTAAAAGGATATTTGCATGTTGCATAATATCAATAAAAAAAAGGAAGTCTTTTAACAAATAACCGGCAATCATCTTATATCGATTTTTTTTTCTTTCAAAACATGGACATTTACACGATTTTCAAATATTTAGAGAATAAATATGTCTTTACATAGTAAACATTTTTAAATAAATTTGGTAGTTATGTGTGTTGATCTGAAATATTCAAGCATGTAGAAAAAATACAAAATTACATATTCAATTCTGCTCAACCATGGCATAAAAGTGTACGATTAAAATAAAAATACATTTACGTTTAAGGAGGATCGAGTTTGGCTGTGTCTTAACTCATTAAAGCCGGTTGGCAAGAAGACTTGCCATATAAATCTAACAAAACTTTTAAATTTCAAAATCTGTATTTTAGTTTGGAATTTTTCACATTATCTAATCTCATATTTTAAGCAATTAAACAATTTAAAAAACTGTGAAAAGACTCGTCTTTAATGGGTTAATGGCTTTGACCTCCTAAAATCTTGTTCAAATATGCCTTGTGCAAAAGTTTGGGTAATCATGCTCCTTGGAAACAGGTCCTGTTTATGGAATAGGCACGAGCAGCACGTGCTTCCCTTATAAAATTTTGAAGGGGCCCGAAATGAAGGAATAGGGAACCCTCAGATTTTAAATTAAACGAATTCTATTCTAAAATTTTAATTTCTTTTCAACTCTTTTCTTTTCTTTTATTAACTCACACACACATACATATATACATTAAAAAGTTTTCATAGGTAACAAATAAACTTTTCATACAATAGATCATTTTCTACTACAGGATTACAATTTCTCAGTCTCTCCAAACTACCAGTGTAGTAATTTTCCAGGCAGTAAGTATTATCGTTCAACCAATCAAATTCGAGAAAATGCAATAATATTTATTAAAATTTGAATAATATTTGTAGCACTGTTGAATTTCCGTACGTATCGATTTTAGGAAACTCTTCTTGGATGAAAGGGGGACCCAAAATGAATAAATTTTAAAAATACATATTTAAATTTGTGAGGGTTCATGAATCATTGGAACTCTCAAACAAACTCTTACATAAAGATAACTTTTCAAACTGTCGAGGGTACAGTGGCACTGAGCTCGAAATAAGTTTGTTTTTCTTTTAAGAATATCCTTCTAACACTTTTGAATGAACAAAATTGTGCCACTGAACGAAAATGAAATTTATTTTGTTTCTAAAGTTGCATTACGAAACTTTTGCTTGAAAGAAATTGTGCCTTTGGGCAAAAATGAAATTTTCTACGATTGCTAATGTGTCATTTTAACGCTTCTAAAATTATTTTGAACATAAACTGGCTACAACCAATTATTACAAGCAGCTAATTATTGTTCAATATCCTACACAAAATGTTTTACGTTTCACGAATATTACGAATTATTACATAAAGAGAGACAATTGATCCTTATTTATATCTAATTCACTACTAGCCAAATACGAACCAATCCACTCAACATATTACTGGCATTACAGAAAGTTAAAGTAGCTGAAGGAGACAATTTAAAGCTCATTAAAAATAAATAAATAAATAAATAAAAACAGAAAAGTTGAATAGAAAGAAAATTAAAAAATAAACAATTCCATGAAACATCGTATATAAAGTGTTATGATAATTTAATAATAATAATATTTATTGAAATGCACATTACAGATGAATCCATTTATAGTGTTGCAAGAACATCATAAGATCAGAATAATCATAATTTTTTATCCATTATATTTCTCCTATTATACAGTCCGACCAATCAAATCCATCAGAAATGTATCCATTATGTATGTTTATAACTACAAGAGGCATTCACAATTGCATTATATCTCACACAAGACTCGAACCCGAAACCCTCGGCGTTGCCGTGCTACTGCTATCGATCATGTCACAAGAGCGAAAAAGTACGAACTACGCCACTCAACATATTACAATTTAAAGTTTTTAAATATTATAATTTAAAGTTTTTATGCAACTTGTTTTAGTTATTTATTTAATAAATATTGTAAGTACAACTAAACATTTGCTAGAAAAACTTAAAATAAAAATCGGTGGATTCACAGCCTACTAGATAACTTTCCCACTCTAACACAATACATACTACATTGAAATTTACAGTAAAATCGTGCACTGATTTAAAATTTATAATCAAAACTCCTGTCTCTTTTCATTTAGCAAATATTTCAGTAAGAATGAACTAATTTCTTTTTTTAGTATATCTAGTTTCTGAATGATGCTAGTGGGTGTTTCACATCCAACTAATCTTAATCATTAATACATCTGAAGAAAACCACTTAAAACTCTGAATAGACAAATTGAGGGCCACAAGGGTAGCTCAAAATCGCTTATGATCCTTTCAATATATATTTTCTAAAAATCATTTATAATTGTTTTTAATCATTAGTTCAGGAAGAGAGAAATATTCATTAACAATTCCCCTTAAAGTTTGGAGGAATACTGAGAATAATTTCTGAGAACTTTTAAAGTACTAATAATTAATTAACACAGGGAATCAAAATTTTCAAAATTGCGTTTGTTGTTACTTAAATTCATTTTCAAATCATCAAATATTTTCTTCGAATTTATGCATTTTAAGATGATATTTAAGTCGTAAGTGGTTACTGTTAAAAATATCTTGATAATGAAGATTTTCGAAAGCTTTCATGAGAGGAAAAAAAAAAAAAAAAATAAGTATCAAGAGAGAGAAGGTAAAGGCATCTCAATTCGACTGCATTCCAATCTTCACAAGAATTAAATGAATTAAATATCGTAATTAGTTTTCCGGGAAGCGATGAAAATAGAATTAGGATAATTGAAATTCCTATTTTAACTTTTGCTGTATTTTCAAAAACAATGAATTTAGTGCAATACCGCTATGGAAATTAATTACCTATAAATAGATTTAAATACATTTTGCATTAGACAGTTTAATTATGTTGCTGATCATTTTTTTTTAAACAAATCTTTTCTTGGTATTTTTGATTTGATTCAGTTCCTTTAACTTGAATGAATTGTTTTTAAATTGAAACAAGATGGTGATATAAAATACCTTAAACGAATTAATTTTAGAAAATTGAATTATTGCACATAACTTCGTATCATTTAAACACATAGTATTCATATTTATAAAAGTATCATTAGATAATTTTCGCGTGATAATTTTATCAAGAACTAGGGGACACAGTCTGCTATGAGCTGCATTCTCTAAACCCCCATCAAGACCCTGCTAATTTACTCAATTTTATAAAGAAAAAGAAAGCTGTAAATATAGAAATTAGAATCATTTTAAGATGAATTAAAAAAGTATTAAATAGAGTTCTAATCTAATAAAATAGCATTTCTTAAAACAAGAAAAAAAATGTGGTAAAATGAACTATGAATGGACAAAATTGTGGAATTTGTATTATTTTGTGCAATTGTAATAAAATCTTCTGAACAATTCATTTAAAATATGCTGACATTTTCACCAGGGTAAGCTTTAAAAGTTCATGATATATGAATGCAAATGTATGTGAACTGTTGAACATAATGCGACTTTTAATATATAAAAACTAACTAGATGTGCCTATCCCAAAGCTTTTTTTTTTTTTTTTTTTTTTTTTTTTTTTTTTTTTTTTTTATATATATAAATTAGTATTTAAAAAAGTTGTCCCACATGTTGATACTTTAGTGTTATTACATGAGTTTTATAATGTTAATTTTCTTCTTAAGCTTTTGCTTCACTTTAACTAATTGGAGTAAAAATGCGTAAGTAGTAATAATGATATTTAATAAAATCAATATTTTTTGTTACTTTATTGTATATTAGCTAAGAATCCTCAAGTCAGTTGGGTGCGAATTGCCATTTTAAATAGTAAACTAATTCTGATTAACTAGGTTAGATAAAAACAACAGCGGACCCCCCTGCTAAGTTATCGATTCAACCCCATAATAAGTAGCCATAGTCCTCATTAAATTAAGTTTACATCTGTTAATACTCGTAACTAATATCAAATAACTAGTAATTTAGTAAATATAGCAATCCCTACACTTAAACTGCTCTGATCTCTCATATATGATAGTTATAATTTATTTAAAAGTAATAAGGACTCATCTTAAAGTTAAAAAATGTCATAAACATGTCTCACTAACCCCCTTCATTTATTTTTAATAGCCGCCTCTTTATTAGGCACACACAGACTGCGCCTGCAGGAGCTATCGGACCAGCTCCTGTGGAATAGGGGATTTCAGGGATAGGCTGTGGAACCAGATTTACCCAGTGGGGTAGAGTAGAAAGGTGGAATCTATCCCCCTGCAATGTAAGTTTGCCTTGCATTTCGGCTCAAACATTTCCTATGGTGATATTTGTCTTTCAGCCTCATTAATTGTTTCCTTTTTCCCATTCTCTTAACTGGTTTATAAACCACTTCTCACGGCAAGTACAAACCATTCATTAGGCATCTAAAATCCAGGTTTTCCCTCTTCCCATGCCAGTGGCGGATCCAAGGGGGGGGGGTCATGGGGGTCATGACCCCCCCCTGAAGCTCTTCAAAGAGGAATGTAAGTGTAAGTAAAAAGTGCTAAAACAAGAACACAAAATAACGTCTAATCGAAAGAATTTGCGCTTTTTTCGAAACTGATCGAGAAAATTCGCGAATTTGCCGCTCCTGATATACATAATTCACAATTTTTCCGCACCCGATCGGTGAAATTGCTGATTTTTGCGAAGCGGATCCACAAATTCACAATTTTCCATGCCTAATCGACGAAATTCACAATTTTTTTTGTTTGATCGACGAAATTTGAGATTTTTCCACGAATGGTCTGCGAAATTTGCGATTTTTCTTCACTTGATTGACAAAATTCACGATTTGTCCGTGTTCAATCCACGAAAGTAGCACATTTTTTCCGTTCTTGTTCGATCAAAAAAGAATTTTTCCGCACACGAACTATGAAACTGACGAAAACTGACTGACGAAATCTGCATTTTTTTTCCAGCCATAAATTAATGAAATCCGTGATTTTTTTTCTCGCGATAAACTGTCGAAACTCACGCTTATTCTGCAGCCGCTCAAAGATTTTTTTAATTTTCCCGCGCATCATCGACAAAATTTGCGGTTTTTCCGCGCCCTATCAACAAAATTAGCGACTTTTCGTTCCGAATCGATAAAATTTGCGAGTTTTTTGTACTCGATCGCCCGAATTCGTGCTTTTTACGAAGCCGAGCGACTATATTCGCGATTATTTCTTTCGATGGAATTGTCAATTTTTGTTCGCCATATCAACGTAATTCGCGATTTTTTTCTATCCCAATCGACTGTATTTTCGCTTTTTACGAAACTGTCCATATTTGCGACTTTTTCGTTCCCGATCGACAAAATTCGCAATTTTTCCGTGCCCTACCAAAAGCGATTTTTTCGTTCCCGATAGACTAAATCCGCGCTTTTTACGAAAGCGATCGACCGTATTCGGGATTTTTCCGGGCCCAATCGAGGAGATTCACGCCTTTTCCCGTTCTTGTCCATGAAATACGCATTTTTCCGCACCGAACAATAAAATTCGCGATTCTTAACTGATTGATGAAATCTGCATTTTTCCCCCGCCGTAAATTGATGAAAACTGTGATTTTTTTTTTCTCGGGATAAACTGGTAAAACTCACTATTGTTCTGCAGCCGCTCAAAAAGATTTTCGATTTTTCCGCGCATCATCGACAAAATCTTCGATTTTCCCTTGCCCTATCGACGAAATTAGCATTTTTTTTCGTTCCGAATCGACAAAATTCGCGAGTTTTTCGTACCCAATCGCCCGAATCGCCCTTTTTACGAAGACAACCGACTACATTCGCGATAATTTCTTTCCCGATTCACGAAATTGGCAATTTTTGCGTTCCATATCAACTCGAAATTCGCGATTTTTTTTATTCTCAACCAATAAAATTCGCGTTTTTTTCCGTTCCCGATCGAATAAATTCGCGCTTTTTACGAAGCGATCGACAAAATTGGGGTTTTTCCGTGCCCTATTAACGAAATTTCCGATTTTTTGTTCCAGATAGACAAAATTCGCGATTTTTTTGTGCTCAATCGACAAAATTTGCGATTTTTCTGAAACATACAGACAAAATTAGAGATTTTTCGATGGCCGACAGACAAAACTCGCGATTTTCCAATATCCAGTTGACGATATTTTCGATTTTTCCGCTCGCAGTCAGCGAAATTCGCGTTTTTTTCGCGCGGTAAACAGACAAAACAGGCGACTTTTCCGCAACCTATGAACAAAATTTGTAATTTTTTCAAGTATTATAAAAAATTTAGATTTTTTCCATGGCCGATAAACGATATCTGAAATTTTTCGCGTCAAATCGACAAAATTCGTGATTTTCCCGTGCCTAATCGACAAAATTCGCGATTTTTTTCATGCCCGATTTGCGAAATTCGCTACTTTTTATCGTAATTCCCTTTTCACAAGATTTACTGTATTTTAAAATTGTTTCATTAAATCATCTGTCAAAAGTTGTGACCCCCCCCCCCCCCCTGGAGGTTGGGCTGTATCCGCCCTTGTCCCATGCAAGGTTTCTGTATGTGATGTGCAAGAGTCAAATTAAGAATGTCAATTATTAGCAACCGGGATAACATACAAATCAACAAAGTAACAGGTTCTGTAATTAGGACTGCCGGGGCGTTACCTTATTAGATGGCAGGTATTCGGCAATCAGGAGGTCAATCATCCGGATGCCAGACAGGTAAACTCGATCAGTTAAAGAAACCTGACAGTTAGAGGTCTGGTCATTAGTTTAATAATAGACGATGTACGTCAAGTACGCTAATAGTGACTTGTTCATGTAAAATATGTTGTGGCTGCAAAGTCCTCCAAGTTACTTGTGAATTATAACTCTGAAAATATCGTGCCAGGTGAAGGTCTCGTCACTTGATAAAGGCTCTAAATTACGAGATCAGCTTGAATAGCAATGTGTAGGTTTCAACCAATAAGATAAAAATTTTAAATAATTGGCATGACAAAGTCCATAATTAAGCAATAGGCATTACCGATAGGATGAAGATCAGGCCCTCTTCAGATTTATTGATGCTATTAGGCGGTCATTCTCCTTGATACTAGGTATGAAACATGTTCAGTTAAAGCAACCCGGGAGGTAGGGGACTGGTCATTTGTTAGGGAAAAAAGGTAAAGAACAGCTTAAGTACAACAGAACTATGAAAAATAGATGCAAATCTCTATTACAACACCTGCTTCAGACAGATTGTTACTAAATTCAAGTGGGGCCTGCTGACCATAGACAAAAGCATACATATGTAATTTGATTAGTTTTATACATAAATTCATAAACTTTTCGATGGTATAGTAAAAAAATGGCACAAAACAATTCTATTACAGTGGCCCTTTTCAGAGGAACATTTTCAAATTCATAGAGGACATTGTAGCCATAGCCAAAATAGGCACAAAAAATTGGTTCAATTGTATGCATAACTTCTTGCACTTTTCAATGATACAAAGAAATTACACGAGCGAAAAGGTAGACATTTTGTATAAACATGTTTTTCTGGATATCCTGACCCTTAAACCATGTAAATCCCTCGAAAATCAGAAGAAGAGGGAAACTTTGATTACAATACTTTCTTCTTTAAAAAAAAGAATGTAATAAAATAAGTAATGCTCAAAAATAACATGTTCCAATACAGTATTTCTTGCTCAGTTTTTAAAAAAATAAAGTATTACGAAAACACTTTAATTAGTTCCTTTGAGAATAAAACTAAAAATTACTTAAAATGATGTTTTAAATAAAAATAAGATGAAAATAAATATGTTTTGATGTAATTTTCGACTTAAAAGTTTCTTATATATACTATTATCAGCTTTACATGCATAAAATATTCATCAATTCTTCATCTTTCCCATATTATTAGAACACCTAACAATGCTTTTTTAAAAATGAAATATCACTTTCTGTCTAATATAAAACTACCTAACATGCCACTAACGAACTACTTAAATATAATGTTATTTAATTCATTTATTTAAGTATGTATTTTTGTTTCAAATATATAAATATTTTTTAAGGGAACGAAAAAAATTAATCGTTTGCAGTGACACAGAAAGGAGGTGTCATATCATTCCCGAGGTCTTTCTTTCGCTTCATTCGAACCTTGATTTAAGGGGCTATGCAAATATAACGCTATCAAGTTTTTGGTAATTTTGGACCTCCTCTCCCCCCCCCCTTTTGATATCGTACGTTATCATCCTTCGGCCCCTTCTCTGCCCTGATAATAATTTCGATATTAAAGTGAATTTTTTTTTATTTTTAAAATTTAATTTTTTTTTTTTTTTTTTGTATGAAATGATTTACAAATCTTGTTACATTTCTTTTAACATACTTTATTGATTCAAGTGAAGAGAAGTCAAAAAATATGCTTTATATCAAATATCACTTTAAAGAAATAGTTATTGCTTAAAAGTATTTTATTGTAGCTTTTTATTGGATAATGCATTCAACATTTAATAAAGTCTTATTGCAGTTGCACCACTCAGAGGACAGTGGAGAGTAGATGGAAATTCTAATCAACAAAGCAACTAGACAACATTCTTCCCCTTTCTCTTTTATTTATTAATAAATGACAACTTTTATTTCAAATATACTTCACATATGGTTTCTCCAACCGTGATTATACATGCATAGGCATACAAATATGAAGAAGAATAGGAATGCCAAACATTATGGTAATCCATATTTTAAAGGTAAATAATTTTTTAAAGATTTAGACATTTTAATAATAATTTTGTATTTTCTAAAAATAGATAACCGACTAAAAAATAGATAACATAGTATTTTGAACCAAAGACCATATCACAAATAAAGAGAAAATTCTCATTGGATCAAAATAGATATCGATATCAAAAGACAAACCCTCTCTCCCACTAGAGATATCTTACGATATCATATGCAAGACCCCCCCCCTCTTAAGATGATAATGTTACATATTCAGAGCCCCTAAGATGATATTAAATAATAGTAAAAGTCTAAAAAATAATGAAAATCGAATTTTTTTTACATTATTTATTGTTAATAATCTTTTCAAACATTAAAATTTCAAGCACTTATTTTCCTTCTAAATTCAATGGAATTAAGAAAAAAAAAAATTAGCAAAATGAATTAATAACCAATTTATTTAATTACTTCCAGAGAACCTTCTTTATAAGACATCATTTTTAATAGGCTTAGAGTAAACCTACACCATATCATTTTTAATTGCGCCCACTAAAAACTATTTACTCATTTCTTTGAATACTTTAACCCTACTTCCATGTTCTTCAAATAATTAGCTTCTCCAAACAATTCGAAATACTTTTTATTTAAAACGCAATATCATTCTCTGTCTAATATAAAATTAACAAACACATCTTCAACTTCAGCAAGAAATAGTTCCAACTTCCATTAAGAGTTATACACTTGCTTTATTCCCTTCCTTTGACATAAAGTATCAGATCTTTTAATTGCCTGTTGATTCAGGTTTATCGTTCTTCGAAGAACTTTCTTCTCAAAAGAAAGGAGTGATAAAAGAAAACTTCTACTTCCACTCCAAAGGAAAGTCCCTTATTATAAACGGCGGCAGTGATTACATAAAAGTATCGATTCGAAAAGTCAGCATTTACTTCCACTTCTCTTCATTCGATTCTCATCCGCATCCCCAATTTCTTCATTCGTCCTCTCTTCTCTCCATATACATGTCCCTCCCCCTTTTCGAACAATTTTTGCTTTTATTATTCGATTTGGCTCGCGGATTGGAGAGCAAATATTGAAGCGTGGTTTAGTTGTTGCTTTTTCGAATAGCTAAGCATTTTATCTCGCAGTCTTTTGCTGTAAAAGAATTCCAACGTTTCCGATGCTCGCCGTATGATACCAACGATTTTCTCACAAATTCTGTGATGTTTATTTTTATTTATATCGAGCACTTTTGAACGAATTTTAGCGTCAATGATGCATTGAGGTATTATTGCCTGACTCGGAGGAGCAAAATGTGGAAATATTTTTCATAATTTAAATAATTTTTAAAGAAATTTTAAGTTCGATATTTAAATGTATTTTATAGAATGTTTCTTGGTTTTGCATTTATCTGTCTCTAATGACGTCACTGCAGCAGTTTTTAACCGATAACGTTGAACTACTTCTGTGCACGGAGCAAATCAGAAGCAAATTTCGTTATAATATTTGAAATTTCACAGAATCTGACCTTTGTCCAATAAGTGTTTTTTAAAAAGATTTCTGTATAATTAAGGATTTTATCTCACAGTCTTTTGCTGTAAAAGAATCTCACGTTTCAAATGTTCGTCGTATGATGCCTCAAATTTTCTCACAAATTCTGTGATGTTTAATTTTATTTTTATACAGCCCTTTTAAATGAATTTTGATGCCAACGTTGTGTTAAGATGGAGGAGAAAAAAAAATGTGAATTTTTCGTTTGATAAATTTAATTATTTTTGTAGAATTTTTAAATATAAAAAAATTACCCACATACATCTAACATATCACATAACGCAATAATAAACCTATCGATAAATCACTAAAATCGGGTCTACAGGTGGTTTCCACCAAGATATGTAGCGCCAGACTAGCGAGTCTTTTCTTTTGATAAATTTAATTGTTTTTGTAGAATTTTTAACTTTGATATTTAAATATCAAAAAATTACCTAATATATCACATAACGCAATAATAAACCTACAGATCAAACACTAAAATCGGGTATATAGGTGGTTTCCACCAAGATATGTTGCGCCAGACTAGCAAGTTTCTGTGCCCAGGGGCACTTTCAATATTTTATGCCTCTTATATTGGGTGACATACTGATACTTTTTTACATGTTGCATACTTATTCGAAAAGTGTCATAAAAAAAAATCAGAAAACTAAAAAACGTTTTTAGGTACAAAAATAAAATATTTTTCTTTTATTTATTGAAGTATGCTTTATAGTCATGATTTTTTTAATGGAAATTTAAGCGAAATTATGAAAAAAATTTATATCTCTCAGAAATTTCATACCCAGGGCATGGACCCTGATAGTCAGGGCCTGAAGATAATTATATCAGCGATAGTTACAATCAAAAGATATGACTTGGCAGGTCATTTGCATTTTAGTATGCTAATTCGTTCTATCTAATCCAGAAATTTCAATTGTCAATTCAGTCAGGACTGTTCAGTCGCCTTCCAATATATGATTTAAATTTGAAAGTTTTTAAATTTTCAGATTCACCCGAACCTTCAGATACAAATATGATACAGATTTTCAAGAGATAGAGTTAAATTTTTTAAAGAATCAAATTAGTACAAACCTTTCAAATTCAAGGTACAGGCTTTTCAAAGGGATAAGAAATGTTCATATTAAAGATTTCCGTATTTCATTTTCAAATAGCATTAACTGTATCAAGAGAGAAAATTCTATTTTTATATTATTTCTATACATATATAATTTATAAAACATTCAAAACAATTTTGTAATTTTACTGTTCAATTTGAATTGCGGAATATAGAGAAAATATTGAAACGTGATTTAGGCGTTTCTTTTTTGAATATCTAAGCCTTTCATCTCGCAGTTTTTTTCAGTAAAAGACTACGACTTTGATCCTTTTCTTTCAATAGTTGAGTTTTCGTTTTCATATATATACATATACATACATAGAATAAAACTTTTCCAACAAATATTTCTAAAAATGAATGAGAAAATGTAATCTACAATTTTATCACAAGAAAATGAATATTAAAACCGTCTGTTTCAAGAACATGTAAATAATTTTGTAGAATCGTCACAATAAGAATAAAATGTCAGAGTTTGCTGTTATATACACCGAGGTATTTCTATTTGAAAAAGATTTGTTTTCAGATAAAAATACACACGCTACACAGTTTTATCAACTCTTAATTGAAGTAATTCAGACAAATCAAAATGTTTTTAAAATGGAAGCTTTAGGTTATTGTAATTTATATTTTTTTAAGAACGTAGTCAATCAATATTTAGAACGGTTTTGATTCTAACACATATACTCTCTTCGATGCTTTTTGTAAACAAAAATGAGTTTAACATATTTTTTAAATTTTATATTTAACACCGTTATGATAATTCGGCATTAAAAAGTAAAAAAAAAATGATAGAAAGATATAACCATTAAAATATCATTGTATTTATTTACATAAGTAGTCTCAAAGTCAGCTTAAGAAAAACGATATAGACTTTGAAAAAAAAAATATATATATAAAATTAGAAATTTTCGTTTTTTGTATTAAATTTTAAATTCAAAACAAAATATAAACTATCGGATATACTTGGCAGAAAGCGTGTTTTTAATTTTCTTAAGGATAACTGATAAAAACGACACCTCATTTTATCCAAAATGCATGTTGCATGAAACAAATTTTCCGCAATTTCATGCATTTTTAAAATGCTCCATGCATTTCATTTTTTGCTCGCAATTTGCAATAATGAAAGGTCAAAATACATCCTTTTTAGAAAGTTTGTTTATTACAGTAATCAATTTAATAGCAATATCTATTGATAATAGTAAAATTTTAATAATTGACTTTGATGGTTGGGATTATGTTTCAATATTTATATTATTTCAACAAGATGTTCATCAAAGAATTTACAAAAATATAAAATTTCTTTCAGCAATTTTTTTAATTGCTCTATGCTTTAAAGAAAACCTCTTTATTTACACACATATATCTATATAAAAAAAGTAAATGCAAATTGTAATTTTCTGAAGTTGGAAATGTAGTTCACATAGAACCAACCATATTAATTAAATGAACTTAAACTGAAATTTCAGTTTCGAGCCAATTTTCATTATGTAATTATTTAAATACTGCCAGTCGGATTAAAAACATCATTCAATTTGCTTTAAAACCTTTTAAATATTAGAATTTAACCCTTTGCGGCGCAGAGAGCTTTTTTTGCTTAAATATTGAAATTAATGAAAGACACCGGAATTCGAAAATAAATTTATTTGCAAAAAGATAAAAGCTATATTTCACGTATTTAATAAACCGAATTTTTTTTCTCAAAAATTCTAGTGCTAATGTGGCGTTTGGAAATTAAAATTAAGTGGCTTCATAGAAATACCGCCGCCCCTTAAGGGGTTAAAAAAAAGTGGAAAAAATAAAATTAAAAAGTGTGAAGCCTTAAAAAATAAATAAAATTATTCTTAAAAAAAAAGTAAAATTTGTATATATTTTAATGCTTCCATTTTTTAAGTGTTTGTTGCATTAACGGTAGAGAATAGTTTTTTGAAGAATGTCTTGTTTTAATAGCATAAACATTGAAAGATAATTTTAAAAGTCAATAGTTCCTTTAAATTAACTAAGGAAAAAAGCGCCGAAGTGTGTACTTATAATCTACAATAAAAAAAAAATAAGTCTAAAATTGTACGTGAAACATGGAAAACGAAGTGGATTGTATTATAACTAGCTTTATAAATATTCAGATCTTGGTGTAATAGCTGTAAAAATGCATGAATCCATGATTTATTATAATTATATATATTAAATTCAGCAAGACGGAAATTATGCGACGTCATCTTAAAGATGAAGCAGTCACCATGAGAAATCAAGAATGATTACCTATCTTGGAATATCATTGAGTTAATTATATATGATAGGATTTAATAGAATGAAGAAAAATCTTATTAATATCTTAGTTTCGATTCGATTCTCAAAAAATTTGCAATGACTCCATAAAATTTTGCAACGATTATGCATATTAAATTTCGAACGCCCTTCGGATAAATTTTGTACTGTTATATGCGAACAGATAGACAGACACATGGACGGACAAGACAGCGATTGTAGATGCTATATATTTAAATAATTATGAACTCATTTAATTAAGGATCTATGAAATCTATCATTTGCCTGGTGAACGTTTCTGGAAATTAATGAGACAAATCAATTTAAACACAAATATCATTTCGCCCCATCACAAGAGGAACAGAGTGCATTACTCGTCTATAAATATTTTATCTCCCACTATTGAATAAGTTAGGGAGAACTTTTTCCTTCAGCATCCGAATCAAAGAGAGAATGATGCGGCTGCGTGTGTTATTTCCCAAGTAAACAAAAATACCAGCTTCCATGACACATGAAGCTTAACAAAGTGGATGTTGCCTTAGTAACAACAAAATTCTCTTTCCGCTAGGCTAGAATCCAATCAAATAAGACAGAATACAGTGTGTGAAACAAAATGTTTTCTTTTGCAAACTTCAAATCCACTGGCTTTTTTTTTCTTATGTTGTTACATATTATTGCATTTCTCTCTCTGTAATCTAATTTTTTAAACTCTTAGAATATTTTGGTAACGGATACAAAATTGCTTCTTAGTTTAACCTTTATGTAATATAGTAAAACTTGCTGTTTTGGAATTTTAAGAGACAGAAACAATGCCATTTTAGACAGGTTTCCAGAGTAGCAGATATAAATATCTCTATGAAGCTACACTTAATATTATCAACGTTTTGCCAATTTTAAACCTACCCCTTTCCCATAGGATATCATATGTTATCATTCGTCGAACGTCCCCTTCCCCTACCCAAATGATAACGTTATCCATGTTTAAAAAAATTTCACATTCTTTTTCTTTCTTTGTTATCGGTTTTACATGTATTAGAGCCGTATTTTACAGATTGAAAAAGTCAATAAAATATAAAGGAAGGAATTTATATCAAATAACATCTAAAACTATTAGTTACTATGAAAAACTATTAATAAGTAGTTTATTGTTGCGTAATGCATGCAGCAGTAATATTGTCTTTTTGCAATTGCCCTTTGCCCAGATGGGGTAAAATCAGAACCTATCAGCAAAACAATGGATAAAATTATTTCTCTTTCTTTACTGGTAAACGCAAGTATCATTTATGTTTCTGTTTTCACTAACAGTGAATTATATGCACACATGGCAGAAGAACAAGAATATCAAAGATGTATAGGAGTGGTACACTGAGGTGACAAAAGTAATGGGATACCCTGCTAATAGCGTGTCGGTCCTTTGTTTGCCCGGCGCAGTGCAGCAACACGATAAGGCATGGACTCCATGAGTCATTAGAAGTTCTCTGGAGAAATATTGAGCCATGCAGCCTCTATAGACGCCCGTAAATCCGAAAGGTTGTCGGTGGAGGATTTTGTGCACGAACTGATCTCTCGGTTATGTCCCATAAATGCTCAATGGGATTCATGTCGGGTGATCGTGATGGCCAAATTATCAGCTGGAATTATCCAGAATGTTCTTCAAACCAACCGCTTACAGTTATACATTGGTAACATGGGAAACAGTTTGGACCTCAGTCCGAAAAATTCCATCGTTGTTAGGGTACATGAAGTCCATGAATGGTTGCAAGTGATATTCCAGCAGCTGGACGTAGTCATTTCCAGTTCACGACCGGTTCAGCTTGACCAGCGGATTCAGTCCATTTCATGTAAACACAGCTTACCATTATAGAGGGACTAGCAACTTGCACAGTGCCTTGTTGGCAATTTGGGTCCATGGCTTCATGAAGTCTGCACTACACTTGTATCCTTCCTTCAGTTCTTAACAATTAAAATCTGAATCAATTGACCACGCCACTTTTTATCCAGTCGTCTACGGCCCAACAAATATGATCAAGAGCCCAGGAGAGCCGCTGTTTGCGATGTCGTGTTGTTAGTAATGGTACCCGAGTCGTTCTTCTGCTGATATATCCCATTAAAGCCAAATTTCGCCGGACTGTCCTAATGGACACGCACGTCGGATGTCCCACATTCATTCCTGGGATTACTTTATTTAATGTTGCTTGTCTGTTTACAATAACAATCTATGCAGACGTCACTGGTGACGGTCATGAAGTGCCGGCGGTCGACCACTGCGTTGTCCGTGATAGGAGGTTATGCCTGAATTCAGGTATTCTCTGTTCCCTCTTAATATTGTGGAACTCGGAATGTTGAATTTTGTAACGATTTCCAAAATGGAATGTCCCATGCGTCTAGCTCCTACAAGCATACCGCTTTCGAAATAATAAACCTTCTCACACGAAACATTTGAACAAAAATGAAAGTCCTGCCCAACCACTGACCCCTTATACAATTTGTAAGCTAGCTACTGCCATCTATATATTTGCAAACCTATTTGTCACCTATATATTTATATGTTGGGTCAATATAGGGGTAAATTTTAAAATGAAATGATTTGATAAACGTTTAATGGCTTTGATAATAGCTTTATATTTGATAAAAACAAACAAAAATAATAATAAATAAAAGAAATAGCGTATTTAGACGTAAAGAATAAGTGACTAAAAAAAAAAATGTTTGATTAGATGGAAAATGCTAACGGTATCAAAAAGCAAACTCTCTATACCTTAGAGGTATCTAACGATATCAAGTGCCAGACTTCCCTCCTCCCTAAAGTAATAACGTTATACACGCACAGTAGAAGAACAAAATCACAAGAGATCTTTATAACTCTGTTTTACACAAAATTTTGTCTTATTACGTAAACCGTTTTTTTTATTACATTGCATTACTTTTCACAGTGACCATTAACATTTTCCGTTCAAGAGAGGATTTTGTTATATAGAAGTTACGTTTTTACGCATTAACGTAAAGGAACGCATTGTAAAGCATATTATACTACGAATAATATCAAAAGAACAATTAGTCATGCAAAGGTAATGCAGTGAAATCGGATAAAATAGAGTTGCAAGAAATCGGGCAAAGAAAAAGAGCAGATTATTTTTAGACAAGTGTTCGTATTAGCAGTTATATTTAGTATCGCATTATTTTGCATTGAGATCCTGACTTTTTTCTATTTTACGCAGCATTTCATCGTAGACAAGTTCAGTTTTTTACATGTTTTACTGTATTTTAAATCTGACAAAAAACTGCTTGAAAGTGTTTATTTACAAATTAATTAAAGTTTAAACATTGTTTCGCACCATAATAAGAGGAGAGATAATACATTAAAACTTTATAAAATCGAGTCGCAAGAAATTTGGCAAAAAGGAAGAACGATTTCTTTTTCGGCAGGTTTCCATACTGGCAGTTATATTTGTATCATATTATTTTCACTAAGATCATAAATATTTTTTGTTTTAAGCAGTATTTTATCGCAGACAAGTTCATTTTTCGCAAGCTTTACTGTATTATAAATCTTCAAAAATAAGCTTGTTCGACAATGTTTATTTTACAAATTAATTAAAATATAAATATTGTTCTGCACCATCATAAGAGTTCATTACCTTTCTATAAATATTTCATCTCTGACTATTGAATAAGTCAGAAGGATCTTTTTTCCTGCAGCATCCCAATCAAAGCAGATGATGCCACCGTATGTTATTTACCAAGCAAACGAAATTATCAGCTTTCAGGACACATGAAGCTTAACAGAATAGATGTCGCCTTAGTAACAACCAAATTCTTTTTCCGTTTGATTAGAATCCAATCAAATAAGACTGAATATAGAGAAACAAAATGTTTTGTTCTGCTAACTTCAAATCAACTATATTTACTGTTTTTTCCCCTCTCTACCAGACGGTTATATTTTATTATACTTATCAGTGAGATTATTTATTGAAGTCTTAAAATATTTTAATAACGAATTCGAAATTATTTGATAATTCGATTTTTTGTAATACGATATACTGCGCTAATTCCGAATTTTAAGGGATCTCTCTCTCTCTCTCTTTTTTTTTTTTTTTTTTTTTTTTAAGAAAGATTTTTTTGTAACATGTAAAACTAGTAACATTTTCTTTATTAAGTAAAACAAGAAATTACAATGAATCATGTCTTGCATTATTTTCGACGAGGCAGTAAAATTGTGCGTTTAAGACACGATTCCGTTATATAGGTAGGTCCGCTTTGTACTTGATTTCCCTTGATACCCAAGTTATTATAAAAGTAGAGAAAACAATCTTTCTAACTTTTAATACTGCTAAAATATCACTATAAACCACGTGCAAAACGATATTTTTTTTGTAAAGTTGCTCTATCAAATTTTATTTTGTTCGAGCCTCATATGAGGCCCAAAACATTTCCAAAATTTTTTTGCGAAATTTTATGTATTTAAAATTAATTTAAAAGCATGCACATATTAAGGGAAGGTTAGAGATTAATAACAGAAAAATTGCCTCGCAAAAAACTTAAGCAACTCACAAAATTAATTCATTTATCTTCCAAAACAATAAAGCAATAATTATAAATAATATGAGAAATTATCTAGAATTGACATCCAAATACGATTAGTGCAAACATTTAGAAGCCTCCTATCTATTCTATAGGATTTAATTGTATTACTAAACAAAAAATAAAAAACAAATATGTCTTATTTCTTTTTAAATATTAAAATTCGATGGAGGAGCCTCATGTAAGGCCCAAAACACTTCTACATATTTTAAGGAATATGTTAGGTTTAAAATTAATTTTAAAGCATGCACATATTAAGGGAATGTTAAAGAAGAATAATAAAAAATTACCCCGCAAAAAATTTAAGCAACTAAATATAAATAAATAAATAAATAAATAAAAATAAATAAAAGTAAAGTAGCTCAAAAAATTAGTTCATTTCTTTACTAAAACAATAAAGCAACAATTGTAAATAATGCTAAAAAATATCTATTACTGCCATCTAAGTACGATTAATGCAAATATTTAGAAGCCAAAAAATTCGTTTCTTTTTCTTTCAAGTATTGCAATTTGACGTAGGAGTCTAATATGAGGCTCAAGGCAACGAGGGGGTTAAACTGGATTTACTTTAAAATAAGTGTCAAAAACACTGTAAGATATTTAAAAATATTATAAATTTGTGAAAATCGTCTGTTTAGACAGTAGAAATTAATAAGAAAATTCAAATCAAACATAGTTTCTGCATCTTCATCAGAACAGCAGAGTCTATTATTCTTCCATAAATATTTTATGTCTCACTATTGAACAAACGTGAAAGATACTATTTCTTTAAAATCCAAATCAAAGGCAGGATGATGAGGCTATTTGGTGTTATTTCCCGAATAAACGCAAATACCAACTTCCATGACACAAGGAGCTTAAGAAAGTAGATGTTGCCTTAGTAACAGCAAAATTTTCTTTCCTGTAGGCTAGAATTCAATCAAATAATACGGAATGCAGCGAAATAAAATGTTTTCTTTCGAAAACTTCAAAGCCACTTCCATTTATTTATTTTTTATAGCATAGTTAAGTATTATTAAATTTCTCTGTAATATAATGTATTAATTTTTTAGATACCAAAATCAGACTAACATTAGTTTTTTTTTTCTTTTTTTTTGATGCATTTTTTTTTTTTTTTTTAAGAAACAACAATCCTTTAAATTGGGTAAAATCTGTTTAACGTATGCTTTTTATTATTATCTTAGAAACACTTGTTGATTAATGATCTGAATGTTATTAACTTTATTTTTTGGTTAAATTTAGATAAAGAATGCGACTCATTGCTTAATATATCAGGTCAGTAAAAAAAGTAATATTAAGTTACTGAAATATGTGGCTTAGAAAAAAATTCAATTAAAAGATACTGAACACCCGCTCAACTGTCCCAACATGAACTGTTAGGTGGGTTAAGTTTGGACATACCATTTTGCACCTTAATTATTTTGTTGAGATACGTTACTCAGCAATGAAAGATTTCATCTTGTGATAAGTGAAAATAAAACTCACCAATCATTAAGAGAAAATAAGAATGAGAAACTATTTCTTTATAATATTGAACAAGGCATTATAATTGTCGTAATATAAGATTCGTTTTACTAACAAACCCGGTAGCAGAAACAGTGCAGCACGGCAGCAGCCCTGCAAATATTTTTATACTTTTCAGATTACTCTAAGTAGCTTTAAAAAAAAATTAGAATAAGGAAAATTGCTAAAATCTGCTTTTTATTTCGATATTTTGCGTACTTTCTGCCTATACTTTCTTTGTAAGTGCAAACTTAGCTTATTTTGTGGGCTACTTCAATTTATGATTGTGAGCTTGGTCCAGCATTTTTGGGTCGCAGATAAATTTTGATTTTCTGCAGATAAATACAAAAGGCTCTACTACTGGGCTAACAAATTATCACATTTTGTCATAATATTTATTCATAATTGTATGTTAATAGCTTTTTAGGTATTAATAGTTTTTTCTTATATTAGCATCGTAAGCTGTGTATAACTTGCTTCATTACCCTGTGTCCCAACCTAGTTCATTTCCTGTCTTTTGGATTAACAATTTTCTGCTTATTAAACTTGGAACCACAAAGCCATTTTTAACCTGTAATAGTATGATAAATGTGTGCTTTATAAACTTTGGATTTCTTTATTTTTAAATGATATTAAAGAAAAATATGCATAAATCAATTAAGTAAATTACTGCAACGTTGTCAAAAAAGTATGACATTTTAATCTGTTTATTGCATTTTAAATAGCATTCAGAACTCATAAACTCAGAATGGCATTCATTACTGTCATCTGTCATCTGTTTCTATTTATGAAGAATGCTATTTAGCTACACTAAAATTCTTGAAACATACTTGTCCCAAGGTACCTCAATCTGCTTTATTTTGAAACCCCTCATTTTTCCCGCTTTGAAACATACTAGTTTAAACTAATTGCAGCAATTATTTTTTATTTTGAATTAATATCATTATATCTTATGTTCTTTTAATAACATGAATATTTTTAAGCTTGCTCGCGGGTCAAGTTTCAACTCATTATTAACAGAATGTATACTTAAATGTATGCGCTCTTAAATGAAATGTATCCAATTGGAAATTAATAATGATTTGCAAAAACTAAAACTCTTAATTTATTTCAAAATTACATCGCAGCTCAGTTTTCATTTAGTGTTATGTTAAAATTAAAAAATCGCAAAAAATGAAAAAAAAAAATAAAAATAAAAATAAAATAATAAAAAAATAAAAGCTTTTTTTCTGGATCATTATTTACGGAATAAAACCCCCATAACCTCTAGCTTCATATTATTGGAAAAAAATCGACATAGGCCATGAATTTTCTGGAAAACTCGATATTTTACCTGTGCTTGAAGAAATGTCTTATGAAATTTCTATGTTTAATGCTGTTCGGTAGCAAATATATCATTCTATATTTATCTTTATGAAAAATAGGTTAAATATACTAGTTACTGGATTTTATTTAGAACTGCATAATCCTTGAATTATGGTTTTACAATTTCATACCTTCTTTTTTGAAAAACAAATTAAAAGTATTTCTTTGTGTGATAGTTTCTTTTGAATATTGTATTATAAATACACACTTTCAATAGAATAACAGTTTTTCTAAAAATGTTTTTAAAAATATGAAAGTTAAAGAAAAAAAAGGGCAAAATAAATTTTTAAACTAATTAAATTTACATACAGTAGAACAGGTTGTTTGTTTAAAGAAAAAGCAGTTAATCAAACATTAATGAAAAATCGTATCAGCAAATATCAAAGATTGTGGCGAGAAATCTTTGACCGGGTTTATAGCTTTTTTTTTTTTAATGATAATTCTGTTATAATTTTTAGATGATATACATTCTTTTAGAATAAGCTTTAACAGTACTAAAAATCTTATTTGTAAGAAAAAGAGAAATAATATGTTCAAATAAAATTTCGAAATTTATTAATACTAGCCTCGTGGCAGGAGTTAACAGATGCGGAAATCACTTTTTATATTCAAATTTTTCGATTCTGTTCATTTCTGTGGTTTAACTCTCGAATTCCTATGGTAGGATATGTTCTAGAAAATCCATAATTCAGAGAATCTAAACTCATATCAGAAAACTTTAATGATTAATTTCACTTTGATTAAAGACAGAATGCCTGTTATTAAAAAAATAAATAAAAAAAAGCATATTAAATTTCATTTAAAAAAAGGTATATTAAATTTCTTGTATTAGAGGGTTAAGCTTGTACGGTTCAATTACATGTCTTACATTCGTGATTTATTTGTATTTTATTGCTTTATTTGATGATTGGTGAATGTCTTAATTACGTTATGTAATATGAGTTAGAAACAACTGCTGATTTTTTATATTTATTTAAATGCAAATGAATTTATCTTTCCTATCATCTGTACACAATAGAGATAGATTTGAAAAAAAAAGAAAATGCTTAAAAATTATTTAAAAAAAAATATTGAGTAAATAGTCATGCAGTTTTTCAATCACATTCTGATACAGTTTTCAAACAAGTTGCAATTGGAAGTACATTTAAGCCCTGTTCGACAGTGTAAAAATTTAAAATATGCGGAATTCAGAAGAAAAAAATGTGCAGTAAAAATTGAATTTAATCTTTTTCTGTTGTCACCATGAAAATGATGTCATCGTTGCACATGGATACATTTGTCTTTTATAATATATATAGAGGACAGTGGCGCCAACTTATATGGGCCCATGAGTCACGAACACACCCAAAAATTTTATCTTTGCGTTCATTCAATTTCAATTTGTTTAATACATAATTTATTTTTTATTTATTTAATCGCTTAAATGGAATATAGTTTTATTAATCTTCTCAAAAATAATTTTGAATGGAAAATAGTTAGGACATCAGTTGCAATTACAGGAATTCTGAAAACCCCTTCAGCAGAAGTATAGTTAAATTTCTTATGAAAATAAATTTCTCGCATATTTTGTTGTTTTGAATTTATAATGCACTTAGATGGCTAAAATATGTGTTTTTTTTATTTATTTTTTGCACTTTCAATAGTTAACAATTTTAAAGTTATTTATAATAAATATTAATGTATTTATAATAAAGAACTTGAGACAGTATAATTTAATAAACTTATTTATAAATTTATAATAATTAAATTATTTGCTTGTTATTTTGAATCATCATCTTTAGTCATTCGTTACCCCATCCCTTTCTCTCTCTACACACACATATCACACATATATACTAGAAGGAACAAACTGTGTTATTTTGCTTAAAAAAAAAAAAAAAAAAAAAAAAAAAAAAGAGCCCATTCACTATTTTTGAAAAGTTGGCGCTACTGATAGAGGATGTTTGATAGACATACTCGAACTATTTATTAAAATCCTTATACACCAACTTAAATTCATAAAAAGATGCATATGATTTTGATTGCAAATCACCGTAAAAAGAATTTGAAATTTGAAAGAAATGACATACATACTAAAGATTTTCAGAACATTTTATTAATATTTTGCGCTTATTTAAGAAAAATATAAAAAAGAAAACTTCTTAAATTAGACAAATTATTAAGTATTTCAAACATGAATTCATAGGTTAAATAATCCATTTACATTTTTGAATCTTTATACTAATTCAAAAAATCTGCAAAGATTTTTAGAACCAACTCTTATTCCCATAAATATTTATTTATGAAAATTGCATTTTCTATTAAAAATAAATTAAGTTATCGCGTATAAAAAGAGCATACTAAAGCGCTTAAATTGCAAATAAAAACATTTTTCTAAATTTAATATGAAATCATAACATTTTCATTTTTTATTAATAAAACGTGTTAAACACGGTTGGAAAATCTTCTAGATACTCAAATGTTAAATAAATGAAAACTTGTTAACCAATTGAAAAACTGCTGACTCAACACATGTTGCCTTTAGGTACTGTGTTTTTAATAAAAACAAATAAGTCTGAAAAAATAAATTATTTCTTAAGATAAATATTGAAATGAGCAAAAGTATTTTTAGAGAAACTGTGTCAAAAACTGATTTCTCCAAAGAAAAACATCAACACTTTGAATACTTTCCCGACCAAAAACTGCTGATCAAGTTGCATTTTCCCTACAAGTTACGGTAAAAAAGTTATTCATTAAATCCCTTGGTTTTATTTTTGAAATTATATTAATTCATTTTTAGAAAAATACATTTTCTTCAATAGAATCCTCTGGTCGTCGATTTCATATTTTTTCCCTTGGAAGTGATTCATTGCCATTTGCAAGGAAAAGGGGGAAGTGTATTGATTAGGTTACCTGTTGTTTCTCAAACGCAGGAAGTCATTCATGGTTTGCTTTATGTCTGAAAAAAAAATTTCTTAAGATAAATATTGAAATAAGTAAAAGAATTTTTGGAGAAACTGTGTAAAAAAAAAAAAAAAAAAAAAAAAAAAAAAAATGATTTCTCCAAAGAAAAACATCAACACTTTGAATGCTTTCCTAACCAAATATTGCTGATTACGTTGCATTTTCTTTACAAGTTATTCATTAACCTTTCACTACAGAATGTGCCACACCTGGCACATACCTAAAACACTGTAATTTTCATTATGTGCCACGAATTTGGGCAATATGATCGCTGTAACTGATCAAGAACAGTTCAAAGAATGGAATAACACTTATTTTGTCCGTATCAGATGACTGCATTTGACAAAAAATTAGAATTTATTCTTCAGAGAGAAAAAAAATCGATGACACTATTGTCGGACGTTCCCCTCAGTCCACACAACTTTGAAGAATGTCCGTGGTAGATATAGCTGCCACCACCGATATTACTAGGTGATATCGGTCACCCACTGTGAGATTGTTGTAAATGAAGACTTACGCTAGTAACCGAATTATCAGTTTATTAAGAATATATGTACACACAAAATACGCTATTTACAAATATATACAACTACAACTCGGATATAGGTGATCCGGTTCAACATTAAATTAGATACCGTAAAGATTGGTTGTGTACTATTCCAATTACACTTTCCACCTCACACTCAATACACGTTAAATTCACTTTTTTGGAGCTCAACCTTGAGTCTCCCAACACAAGTATACTGGGCCTGCACTTCTTAGCCCAGAGCACTAAATACCAGGACGTCTGTGTCCTTTGCGCACCAGAAAACGCACACTTTACGCTCTTCCACACAGAGCAACCTCTAGGTACGACACCTAGGTACGGAATGAATGATCTGAGGCAAACTTGCCCTCTCCAAATCACTGCTTTCCCCAACATAAACCCCTTTGGAGCTTCCTCATTGGACACATACTCCATTCTTTTCTTGCTTAGTGACATGCTGTTAATCTGCTCATCATCCGCATACTTCACTGACAGATGGACATGCCTCTGAGCCATTTCCTTTCTCTAACACACCACCTGCAAAGGATTAGCTGGCAATTCCCCTTTCCACAAAGAAGGAATGTCACCTTGGAAATTCTGTACACAACCATACCATACAAAATATTCAAATAGAGAAAGAGTAGACATTACATTCTTTAGCACAGGTGCTATCAGATCCTGACAACTATTAAGGCAAAATTTACTTATATTATTATTACTTAATACTTAAAAATATTAATATAAAGAAAATTGAAGAGTAGTAAATAAATTAATTAATTAAAGTTCATTTAATTACAAAATAGAGCAATACCTTGTTAAAGAACCGTAAAGGTGTATACAAGGTATCCGCCACAAAATATCAAATTTTAGATGAAAAATTTAAATTTATTTTTTATTTTACTATTTCCCCCATTATTAGACCGATATATAGATTTCAAATATTCTTTTTTTCATAAAAAAGAAAAAAATCATGCAGTGAAGGGTTAAATACCTTAATTTTATTTCTGAAATTATATTAATTCATTTTTATGAAAATATATTTTCTTCAACAGAATCCTCTGGTCGTCGATTTCATCTTTTTTATTTCCTTGGAAATGATTCATTGCCATTTGCAAGGAAAGGAGGAGAAGTGTATCGATTGGATTACCTGTTGTTTCTCAAACGCAGGAAGTAATTCATGGATTGCTTTACACTGCAATCTCAAAACTTTTGTTAGTTTCATTTGCAAATATGGATCAGAGCTCGGAAAAAAGTGGACTTTTGATTTATTTATTTTCAAAAGAAAACATCTATCAAGCGATTTATTGATTGAAATTATTTTAAAATGAAGTACTTTATTGATATTTTTTTAAAATGTGCTAAAATGTTTGCCCGACTCAGTTTATATTTACTGTATAATGGAACACCTGAATGGAAGGTTATAAATTTTTTTTTCAAGAAATTGAAGTTTTTATAGATTTTTTTTTTTTTTTTTTTTGTAAATTTTATTTTTATTGTTTTTTAGTTTTACATTGGTAACACATGTTTAAGATGTTTTTTTAACAATTGGTAGTAAACTCTCCCAGAGAAGCTTATTAACATTTAATTATTCAACAGAATTCTCGGGTTGTCGATTTTCTACTTTTATTTCCTGATTCAGCGATTCATCGCCATTTACAAGGAAAGAGGTTTTGTCTGATTCATTTGGAAATATGCATCAGAGCTCGAATAAAAGTGAACTTTTGGTTTATTTATTTTCAAAAGAAAAAATTATCAATTTTTTTGATTGAAATTGTTTTAATATGAAGAACTTTTTCTATATATGTTTTGAAATTAGCTAAAATGTGTTTCTGATTCAGTTTATATTTACTGTATAATTGAACACCTGAATGGTAGATTATAATTTTTTTTTCAAGAAATAGAATGTTTTTATATATATATTTTTTGTAAATTTTATTTGTATTGTTATTTTGTTTTATATTGGTAACACGTTTAAGATGTCATTAAAAATTGGTAGTAAACTCTCCCAGAAAAGCTTATTAACAGTTAATTATTCAACTGATTTTTCTGGTAGTCGATTTTCTATTTTTATTTCCTTGGAAGTAATTCATTGCTATTTGCAAGGAAAGGGGGGGGGGGTGTATCGATTGGATTACATGCTATTTCTCAAATTCAGGAAGCAATTTATCGAAATCTCAAAACTTTTGTTAGTTTCATTTGGAAATATGGATCAGAACTCGTAAAAAAAGTGCACTTTTGATTTATTTCTTTTCAAAAGAAAATATTTACCAGGCATTTTTTTTATTGAAATTATTTTTAAAGTGAAGTACTTTTTTGATATTTTTTAAAAATGTGCTAAAATGTTTGGCTGACTCAGTTTATATTTACTGCATAATTGAACACCTGAATGGAAGGTTATAATTTTTTTTTTTCAAGAAATAGAAGTTTTTATAGATTTTTATTGTAAATTTTATTTTGATTGTTATTTTGTTTTATATTGGTAACATATTGTAAGATGTTAAAAATAATTAGTAGAAAATTCTTCCAGAAAAGCTTATTAACATTTAATTATTCAACAGAATCCTCTGGTTGTCGATTTTCTATTTTTTTATTTCCTTGGAAGTGATTCATTGCCATTTGCAAAGAAAGGGGGGGGGGGGGTGTATCGATTGGATTACCTGTTGTTTCTCAAACGCTGGAAATGATTCATGGATGCTTTATACGGAAATCTCAAAACTTTTCATAGTTTCTTTTGGAAATACGTACCGACTAGAGCTCGAATAAAAGTGGACTTTTGTTTTATTTATTTTCAAAAGAAAAAAAAATTATCAAGCGATTTATTGATGGAAATTATTTTAAATTGAAGTATTTTTCTGCTATTTTTTTTTTTGTGCTAACTCAGTTTATATTTACTGCATAATTGAACACCTGAATGGAAGATTATGATTTTTGTTTTCAAGAAATGGAAGTTTTTATAGATTTTCATTGTTATTTTGTTATATATTGGTAACATATATTTAAGATGTTATTAACAATTGGTAGTAAACTCTCCCAGAAAAGCTCATTAACATTTAATTATTTAACAGAATCCTCTCGTTGTCGATTTTTTCAATTCTTTATTTTCTTGAAAGTGATTCATTGTCATTTGCAAGGAAAGGGGGTGGGGGAGCATATCACTTAGATTACCTGTTGTTTCTCAAATGCTGGAAGTAATTTATGGATTGCATTATACCGAAATCTCAAAACTTTTGTAAGTTTAATTTGGAAGTAGGAATCAGACTTTTGATGGACTTTTGGCTTATTTATTTTCAAAAGAAAACATTTATCAGGCGATTTATTTATTGAAAATATTTCTAAGGTGAAGTACTTTTTTGATATTTTTTTTTCAAATGTGCTAAAATGCGTGTCTGATTCAGTTTATATTTATTACATAATTGAACACCTGGATTGAAGATTATATAATTTTTTTTCACGAAATAGAAGTTGTTACAGCTTTTTGTTGTTAATTTTATTGCTAAAGTTTTTTTTTTAATTTTATATTGTTAACATATGTTTAAGATGTTATTAACAATTGACAATAAATTCTTCCAGAAAAGCTTACTAACATTTAATGGTAATTTTACGTTAGCCGGCGGACAATTTTTTCGATAGTACTTTCTTTTTGAAAATAGAAGCTTCTATTTCATTATTATACTATTATTAATTATTATTAGTAATACTGCTTTGATTTTGTGGTAAAATATTTTGATTACGGATGTTATTTATTTTTCATTTTTATTGTAGATGAAATGAATGCTATGCATGAATTTTAAATTAATGTACTGCATATATTTTAAATAAAAATTATATATTTTAAACGCAATGAGTGAAACGTTGATATTCTAAATTAATTAAATACAATACGAATGATGGAAGTAATTGGGAACAGTATTTGTTCATTTATCATCTGAGTACGGTTAATGTAAAAATACTTTTTTAATTTTTAAGCATTAAAAATTTTTTAATATTTTGTCAGTTATTAAATAAAAAATACCAAATATTAAAAAGCAATATCTCTATCCCCAAGACTGACTCGATAACCTCAATGGTTTTCAAAATGCATAGTATTTCTTTGAATGTTACGCTGAGTTTAAAAAATTAATAAAAAAAAAATGTTTACCAGATTTAAAGTATTATTTGAAATATTACAATAAATTATTTAGCTTTTTAACACTTGTTAACATATTTAGAAGTGCTTTATGAGTAAAGCTGAGCATGTTATCTATAAATCGTCTGATCCTTTGAAAAATTGTTTTAATTTTTAGTCTCTTCCTTTAAACTGGCTAATACAGCAACAAATAAAACTGTTCAACTTTATTCCTGATGAAAATCACTGACAATGAGATTTTATATATTTTAAACGGATTTTTTTTTTTTAAATTTACCTGCAAAATTGATAATAAGACTTTATTTCACAGTTTCTCTACAACAGCATATATCCAAACAGAACTGAGCATAGTTTCTCATGGGAGTTCTAGAAACTTGTATGGCAGATTTACGGTTGGCTGCTACACCTTATGCGCCAGATGTATTTTAAGTTGTCCGACTATTCCATATATCTCTATATATAAATCTTCGAGGGTAAATGAGCAACACAAAGTTCTCCATTAAATCTTTTAATTTAATTTTTGAAATAATATTACTGTATTTTTAGAAAAATAGACCGTGTTCATCAAAATTCTCTATACTTAATTTTTCAGTACTTTCCAACAAAGTTGAAAGTGCTTATGCATTTGGTCCATCTGTCCGTCTGTGTGCGCTTTAACTCCCGTAAATATACTCGGATTTTCATACAATTTATAAAGCTTATTGAAGGTCACAAAAGAATGTTTGGTATTGCATATGAAGTATGTAAGATTAAGGGTTCATTTACAGGGGCACTCAAAAGAATTCGATTACATTATGGTATATGGGGAAAAATCGTTTGAAGAGTGTTTTAATGAAATTACGCTGTTTGAAATGTATTGAAACTTACTTATATAAAACACTAAATTTCACTACAATCACGTTAAAACAGAGCATTCAGAGCATTTTTTAAATTAATTTACAGGGGCACACAAAAGAAATCGGTTACAGTACTATCTTTCGTTCTTTGCATAATAATTGCTGGAGAGTAGATTTTAAAATTCAGTATGCGTTTTTAAATTTAAATAGTTTTTGAATATTACTCTTTGTATATAAACTCTATAACTCATATACAAGGTTACACAAAAGTATTCGCATATCATTCTTCTTATTAGAGGAAATTGCTCAGGGGTAATTTTCTAAAATATATCTATCTCTTGAACTAAATTTTGCAATGCATGTGGTTAACAGATACAAATCTCTATATCATACACAGGGTTGCTAAAATATTCGGATAATTTTCTGATTGTAGATGGGAACAGCTAAAATTTGGTTTTGAAATGTGTTATACATTTTCATATGGTGAAATGAGACGTAATATTTTATCTTTTAAACGGTGCAGTTTTGTTACATTATTCTGAATACGTTGGAAAGTGCTTCATATTCTATACTTGTGCATGATTTTTTTCTTTCTTGTTTTTTATGTGTGTTTAGAAGTAATTCACTGCCCTTTACAAAGAATGAAGAAATTTATCGGTTGGATTACCTGTTGTTTCTTAAACGTGGGAGTAATTCTCAGAACATTTTTGTATCGGAATTTCAAAAGTTTTATTAGCCTCTTTTGGAAGCATAGATCACTGTTCGGATAAAAATGGATTTTTGATTTACTTATTTTAAACGGGAAACATTTATATGATTTATCGGGTGAAGTTACTTTTAATAAAAAAAGTACTTTTGATAATTTTTTAAAATGCTTCCCAATGTGTGACTATTTACTGTGTAACTGAAGGATTTAGTGAAAAAAGATATTATGTCAAATTTTCTTCAAAAATTGTTTTATTTTGAAAATGAAGGCGTTATGAAATAATGTATTACAAGGCATAACAGAAACATTATTATAATGATTATACTTTTAATTGGTTTTAAAGATATGGGATAGTATATTTTAATTTTTAATATTTTTAAATAAATAACGTAAATACTATTAACAATGTTTAATAATTTAAAATAAAATATTAATACGAGCTCGATTAAAATCGATTGGAGCAGAAGGCACATCGCCTGTTTGGGGCCTCAATTTCAAACAAAAAAGTAGCATCTAAAAATAAGTATAATGATGCCTAATTCCAAAAAGAAGGTATAGGTAGGCATATCCTATAGGTAGAAAGTGAGACTGATTACATTGGTGACATATTACCTATGATTTCTATCATTATATATTACAGTACCATAGCCAATTAATCCAAATAATTTTTGTTTATTGAGAAAATCATCCAAAATAATCTTATTTTTAAGCATTTATTTAAAAAATCTCTTTTGGGATCCTGATCAGGGGTGGACCGAAAATCATGGTCTAATTGGTCTGTACTGTAGTGAGTGTCTGATGTTTATTAATTTTTTCTAAGAGAATTTAGCATACCTGTTAACATTTAGATATATTTTGGCATGGAGAAAAAAAGTTAATAGAATTTACCACAAAGAGCTTTCAATTGAATTTTTTCACAATTTAAATTTTGTTACACAAATCTTATACCCAACTATCCCTAGTTCTCATACTTTAATATATATGTATTTTATTAAATGCCCATTTTAAAAAATTTAAATTAGAAAGAGAATTTTTTTAAGTGAAATTTAATTTTTAATAATGAAAATTTCGTTCTGATTTTTACGTAAAATTTACTGAAACTGCTAGGTAAATTGTTAACAATAGCACACATAGTTCTAGCGTCTCACGTAACACTATAATTTTTTGTTAATAGAGTAAGTTTCCTTATAAAATTGCTTTAGGAGGTCAATAACGTTATAAGTAACTTTATAACAATGTAATAATTTTGCAACAATAAAAGATCCTTCATTAAATTCTATAATTTGATTTTTGGTATTTTATTAATGCATTTTTAGAAAAATATGTTTTCTTCAACAAATTGTGCTCATCGATTATATATTTTTTACTTCCTTGGAAGTGATTCACTGCCTTTCACATGAAATGGGGGGAAATTATCGATTGAATTACCTGTTGTTTCTCAAACATAGTTCACAGAATGTTTATATCGAAATCTCAAAAGTTTTGTTAGTTTCATCTGAAATATGGATCCCATCTCGGATAAAAATGGACTTTTGATTTATTTATTTTCAAAAGAAAACATTTACCTGATTATTTATCGATTGAAATCGTTTTTAAGAGGCTTTTTTGATAAAAGTCTCAAACTCTTAAAATGTGTGACTGAATCATATTCTTTATAAAATTATTAAGTTTAAATACTTTTTCAAGCAATATTTTTTATTTATAAGGACACTTTTTAAAAAGAAAGTTACACATACATATATAGTTTTAAATACAAAAACATACATGCATGCACATACACACATTCATGCGCACGAACATGCACTTACACACATATATGCACGCACACACGCATACATTTATTTACTTTGTTAAATATTTAAAATACTGTTAATATCTTTATGAATACATTTATTGAAATTGCAAGGGAACTTAATACTACACATAATTCTAGCACACTGCAATACACTGTGCTCAAAAAAGTATTTGTTTGTATAGGTTGATTTCAGTATAAACCGACATCGAAAATAGTCATGACAAAGTATTGTAACTGTTAGTTTATTTATTTAATAAAAACATAACGTGCATATTTATCCCTAAAATATAATGATACATATTTGAAAAAAACTATTTGGATATGCCAATCCAAAAACTTTCTTCTATCTCATACATACATTTTAATATTAAATAAAAAATAGTTACTCATTTTAATGCTTTAATAATTTTAATTCAATACCTTACCAACTTTGATTTTCATCTTAAATTTCTGCTTCAATAAATTAATCGGAGTAAAAACGAATTTCCGTCTCTGCACGAGCCGATGGACGCAGATAAGCAGATTTTTTTTTTTCAAATTCAGGGAGGACCAATTTGCCTTACCAAAAAATAATCATATACAAAATGTTTAGTTCAGTTCTAGAACTAACTTCATACTATGTATGTATGTATGTCGGCCAATTATCTACGCTATGGGATATAGGCCCTATGGGGTGGGATGCCCTCCGTGGGGGTCTTTCTAAGGGAACCTAACCCGTATTTACGCAAGGTTTGAAGAAAACCACGGAAAACTCCGAACGGTTAGGGCGACGGTCGCGATTAGGTTCGAACCCAGCACCTACCGTCTACCAGTTTGGAGGTCAGAACCTCGCGGCCACTGGTGGGGCACTAACTTCATACACTTTTATGTGGTGCAATATTGAAAATGGCATAAAATTAGGTATTGTGGCGCCCCCTTCCGGCGGATTTTTTTCAGATTCAGGGCGATGCAACTAGCTATAGCCATACACTTACACAAAAAATTTCGTTCAATTCGATGCATAACTTCATGTACTTTTGGTCGGTACAATATTGAAAATGGCACAAAAATCGCGATTGCAGCTCCCCCTTCCGGCGGATTTTTTTCAAATTCAGGGAGGACCAACTAGACATAGTCATACACATACACAAAAAATTTGGTTCAATTCGATGCATAACTTCATAGACTTTTGGTCGGTACAATATTGAAAATGGCACAAAAATCGCGATTGCAGCGCTCCCTTCAGGCGGATTTTTTTCAAATTCAGGGAGGACTAACTAGCCATAGTCATACACATACACAAAAAATTTGGTTCAATTCGATGCATAACTTCATATACTTTTGGTCGGTACAATATTGAAAATGGCACAAAAATCGCGATTGCAGCGCCCCCTTCAGGCGGAATATTTCAAAACTGAAGGAGGACCTGCTTGCCATAGCAAAAACATTCACAAAAAATTTGGTTCAATTCTATGCATAACTTCATACACCTTTTTGATGGTAGAATGGCGACATACAGACAGACACACAGACACACGGACAGACAGACATTTTGTAAAAACATGTTTTTTGGAATCTCTGACCCCTAAAACGTGTAAATCGGTTGAAAACCGGAAGTCGAAAAAATTTTTCGATTACAATACTTTCTTCTATTGAAGATAGAAGAAAGTAATAATGTACTACATATTTTATTCGTGTAAAAAAAATATTTTCTCACATAACATTTTTTAAAGCATAAAAATTTCTAAACGCAACATTATGCAAATTTTTCGCATATGCAAGTCCGGCTTTTTCTAAAAGATATATAATGTATGACCTCAACGAAAGCGCTGATTTTGCAATGGATAGAAATAAATTATACATTAATTTCCAGATTGTACAGGATTGCTTTCCGTTTGTTGACCCAAAATAACGTTTATCGAAGAATCTAAATATGAAGTCAAAATTAGGTATTAATAATTGAAAACTTCAAAATTAGAGACCATGGGACGCTCTGTGCTCTCCTGCCCCATTTATTTATTTTTAACCAAATGGATTATTTTCAAGTTGATTGAACACGTGTTTTACAGCCTTCGAAAATTCCGACGAGTTTCCACGATGGATAAGGGTAGAAGTGAAGGTGCTTTTGACAAATCCTGTATTTTTTTTTTTTTTTTTTTTTTTTTAATTTCTAACAGTATGCATTTCGAAATTTTTTTTTTTTTTTTTTTCTTCCAACAGAGTCTTGATAGCCCATTTCTTGAATTCTTTATTTCTTTCAATCATGGATAAACAAGTTAAATAAATAAATAAGTCATTAATTACTTTGTACGAGAAATTGGAAAACTTCATCGATTGGGTTACTTTTGTTTTTTAAACGTATGAACTAAATCATAGAATGCTTATATCGACATTTCAAATCTTTTACTGATTGATTTAGAAATATCGATCACAGTTCGGATAAAAATGGATTTTTGATTTATTTATTTTCAACGAAAACACTTAGTTGATGTTTTATCGATTGTATTTTCAGGAAGTAGGCATTTTTTGGTATATTTTTAAACTTTAAACTGTATGTTAAAATTCGTTACCTTGTTACATTTTATAATATTGTAAAAAGAAAGTTGCTGAGTAATTTCTCGATGCGAAAGAAAGGTTCATGAAAATTCAATGTACTTCGTAGTTATCTCTTTTTCTGGAAACTTTCCTCTTATCCCAAAGCATTTAAAAAAAAGAACAAATCCGAACTTTAAACAAGTTGGAAATCGCACGTGAAGCGTAGAAAATGGGGTGCGTTCGTAGGATAACGAAGTTTTAAAAATATCACTCTCATATATAAAACTCATAAAATTGTAAATAGGTGATTATAATTAAAATGCGCACCAAGCAATGTTCTCCCTATACTATTATGTAATAGAATACTTTTGTGTGGCCTTGTAAATCAATAACAAATGTTCTTTGCACCACAGATTATGCAAAATGTATACTATAATATACATTTTGCATATTCTGTGATGAAAAGAACATTTGTTATTGATTTACAACAATAATATGTACTTCATAGAAGCATATCAATTTTATTATGTTCAAATAAGTGTAACACCATTAAGATGCATTTGAAACATTTCTCCCCATTGACCGTAATGTAACGGAGTACTTTTGATTGTCGCTGTAATTGAACTATGCATCCGATTTTGATAAAATTTGAAATGACTCGGCAAAATCATGTAATAATTATAGATTTTAAATTTCAAACGATTCGGTTGGGTAGTTTTTGCGTTGTTATATGCGGACGGACGGACTGAACGACAAACTATAGATGCTACGTATTTACATAATTACGAACGCACCTAAATACAATGTAATTTGGGAGTTCCAAGGATAGGTTTTCCCGAAATCTATGGATAGAGAAGATGTCCCTGTATTTTATCACCCCTGCATTTACCAGCGTCTCTGACCCTCATCATTGATATCTTTATATTTAGAAAAAATTTATAAACTTCATAAACTTGTCCTTTTTTGAGGTTTATGGATTGGCTCTCTTCCTGAAGGTATTAAATTGAGGTTTAGTAATAATTTAATTTACATTAAGGTAATTTTAAAGATTTTTCAGAGAACAAAGTTATAAAAAATATTTTTTATAAATTAAAATGAATATCATATCATGAATGTTATTTATAACTTTATATTACTGATAGTACTTCATTAAACACTTATATTTTAATCGGATTTTTATGCTTACAATTACTGAAACTCTTAAGGGAGTTATGGTTAATACACTGACTCATATTTCTAATGTAGCATATCACAGTATGGATTGTTTAGCTTTTTAGTATGTTTCTTTCGCTCTAGAATAGATTTGCTCCAGTAATACAATGATGTCTGTTAGCAGAAGTTTATGACCGTAATTTGTTACATATAAGTATGTAAGAGATTCACTATTTTTGCAAGGAATGGAGAAATTGTATCGATTGAGTTACCTGTTGTTTCTCAAACGCTAGAAGTAGTTCTTGTGTTCTAACAAAACTTGTGTTCATTTAATTTGGAAGTATGGATCACAGTCCTGATAAAAGTATAATTTTGATTTACTTAAAATTGAAAAGAAAAGAATTTATCCGATGATTTATCGAACGTGTTTATACATTGTTTAAAGGACTTTTTTACTTTCTTAGCTAATTTTTAAACATTAAATAGTACGATAAAATGCGTGACTAAATTGTATTTTCCAGTACTGTAAAGAATTACTGAACCATTTATTGAGACGAAAAAATTATTTACGTAAAGTCAATGGTAAAGAAACAATTACAAATGAAATACTTCAATTTTTTTTTTTTTTTTTTTTTTTTTTTTTTTTTTTTTTTTTTACAATCTTTTAAAATTTATAATTCTTAATACTCATACAGAATGATAAAAATCAAGATCATAATTCAAAGCTCTTTGCTCAATTAATTGCAATCAAATTCTTGCAAAACTCAATACATTGTTTCCTTGCATAGTAAATGAAAGGTTCACAGTACTTTTAAAATGGCTAATTTTTATTTTAGCAGCAAATAAAGTTAAATGAAAAACAAGATCATTCTTTCAGCTAATTCTGGATTTTATATCTTGTTTTATACCGTTAACACTTTAATTGCGTAAAACGTATTATTATTCTTTAAAAAGTGCTAAGAATTTTATATAGAAGGTCATATTTTATCACAGCTAAAATAGATCAGAAAATGAGTAAAATAATACAATTGGTGGTCCTTCTCGAAAATTTGTAAGGGCTATTTTACTTGCTCCGAAGTATAACTTTCGACTTTGTATTCATAAAACGTGCTGTGACTTTGAAACAAATGAGCATTTAGATTTGTGGATGATGTCATCAGACTCAAAATTAAAACAAAATACGTAATACAACAGCCTAGTTGACCAACTTCAAATATTTTGATTCCTTTCCCCTCCCTGCGTTAAAATTTCCCTACCTTTTGCCCACCAAAACATCGCAAAGCAACGGTATTTTTTAGGGACGGATGTTCATTTCTAGTGCCAAAACCATGTTCTCCTCAGATTTAGCTGAACAGTCACCAAAATGTCTCTGAAAAAGCCTATTTTGTATGCTATTTGAAAGATGTGTGTTTTCAATATTTCTTTAAGTAACAAACATTTCTTTATTTGTTATTGAAAAAGTTTAAATATAGGTAATTAATAATTTAAGAAAAATTAATGATAATAATAAATAGTGACATAAATGACTGCAATGATCAACAATGTTTAAATAAATTAATATTATGAATAGTAACAAGTTTAATGGTAATAGTGAAGCATGATTTTGCAAGAACTTGATTCTGTAAAAGGACAATGAAATAAATATTTTTAAATAAACTAACACAAAAGTACATGGAATTATAAAATATAGCAGAACCTCACATATCATATCGTTTTATATCGCTCATAGGAACATATCGCTTTCTTTTTCTGTTTTCTGAAAAAAATTGATTACTTTTACCTTAACCGAACGTTCGCTTTTATTTTACACGTAAGTTGATTACAATAAGTCTTTTTGCTAATATTTATTGCAAGCATTAGCATTAAACACACATAATTTTTCTTATTTTTTAATGCCTTTGGTTACACCACGTATTTGGATATAACGCATTTTTTATTTATTTCCCACCATGCGCGATATAAATAACGAGGAGCCACTGTATTACAATTATTTAAACCTATTTTCATTCCGACTACTATTGTTACTGCCAATTTTATTTACACGCTTTCTATTTCTGTTATTATTACTGTTAGTGATAATATTTGAAATGACGTGTTGTAATGTTAACTTAAATTATAAAATTTAAAAGAATTGTTTAGCAATAATAATTCAGAAACTATTCTAAGTATAGTTAGCACGCAATGGAAATCTAAAAATATGCTTGAACATTCGTATGATATTTAAAAAATTTGAAGCTCAAAAAATATCTGACATGACTAATTGCTAATGTCAATATCAATTATAGAATTTATATTATTAGTTCAAATTAGGATTTAAAAACTAATCTAGGGTGTTTTACATTTAGATTAACATACAATGTGAATTTAAAACATTTTTAATGAATTTAACATGGTTTAAATATTTATTAACATGAAGCATATAATATAAAGCCACATGTAAACATTCCTATGATACTTAACTATGTTTAAAGTTGGACAAATATTAGCAATGAACAATTAATAATGATAATTTAAAAATAGGATTTATAGTGTTATTAGTAATAAGAATTCAACAATCGTGACATGTAATTTTAGATATGTACATAAAATCGTAAACTACCAGCAAAAATTTCTAGGAAATTTAACTAACTTGCATCTAAAAAATTACTATAAAAATGCTTGAATAAGAATAAATAAATAAATATCCCCAAGGCAATAAAAACCCTTCGTCTTAAAATTGATTGTAAACTTTAAAAGATCTTCGAAAAAATACAACTTCTTAGCACATGGCTCTTATAAATCATCTCTCTACAAATTTTGAAGAACTTTTAATCCTGTTTTCAGCAGACGAAACTTCCACCAACTTTCAAAATGGCCGTTTGTTTCCAATTTATCTTCAAATGCAAACTACTTCCAACGAAAAAGAAGCTTACTGAAGAAAAATATCTTATTTTCCAGAGAATTTTATCGATTTTCGAAACTCAAAGTCTTAAACTTAGGTAATTGAAAAGATCTGAAAAAAGCCAGGGCTGTCACAAAAGACTGAACAGTGATCGTTAATTCTTTATGCGCCATTTGCAAATTCTTAATTATTGTTTATTAGGGGAGAGATATTTAAAAGAGGAGGTGTTTCTTGTCTCTAATCAGAGCTTTTAAAATAAATGTAGCATAAACAAACTCATTTTGATTGTTATTTTAAGAATGTTTATGCTATGTTTACTTTATGGTTGAAGGAGAATTCATATCTGGCGAATAAAATTAAAATGTTTTGCAGGTTTTTCGATTGGTAGTATTCTTTGTTTTATCTCACATGTCGAAAGTGTCCTTTTGCAATTTATTTCTTCGCATCGTTAGTTTCATTCTCGTAATTTTTTTTTTTTTTTTTTTTTTACTACAGAGAAATGAAATCTTCAAATGAATCTTTCAAATGAATGAAGATCTTCAAATGAAAATTAGCACATTAAACAAGATTGAATATTTAATGTTGAAAGTCAATGACACGGACACTAAAATATATTGAAGAAACGTTTTTCTTTTGAAACATGCTCTATGAAAACATTTTAATTTTGAGATAGGTTCATGATTGTATCACCTTTGGAATAAATAAGGTATTAGCTATTTATTTAATAGACTTTAAGATTAAAAAAGGAAAAATGAATTGAATAATTAAATTTAAAGTATAAATATCTGTGTTCCTTGTAAATTTATGAAAATAAATTTTTAAGTATAAATTTTTATAGGAAAACTTACAGGCAGTGAAATCTGATAGGGAACGTCATTCGATATTGTCACTGATACAAATAATGTAATTGCATGCAAATAATTGAAATTGCGTAAAGTATTTATAATATATTGATTAGTTTTGTTAATGTATATTTCATTAACTAATATTGTAACTTTATGAGGAAATATATTAATTTTATATAACTAATATAACTTTAATTAAACAAGTTGCTCCAGTTAAAATGAGCATTTTATATGCGACATGAAGTTCGAATACTCTGTCCTGTTTGTCATATTTTTATGATTTTCAATAAACAAATTAACCATGGTGGAATTAGTAATCTAATATAAACACTAATTACATTAGATTATCTTTTTTATTTATTATGATAAGTACTACAGTCTTTGATATTTTATCTTCAATAGAAGAAAGTATTGTAATCGAAATAATTCTCCAATTCCAGTTTTCAACAGATTTATACATTTTAGGGGTCAGACATTCCAAAAAACATGTTTTTACAAAATGTTTGTCCGTGAGTGTGTGTGTGTCCGTATGGCCATGTGTCGCAATAGTGCTATCGTAAAGTGTATGAAGATATGCATAGAATTAAATTAAATTTTTTGTGTATTTTTTGGCTGTAGCAAGTAGGCCCTCTTTTAGTTTTGTAATAGCGATTTTTGTATCATTTTCAATATTGTACCACCAAAAACTGTATGAAGTTATGCATAGAATTGAAGCAAATTTTCTGTGTAAGTTTTTGGCTATGACTAGTAGGTCCGCCCTGAATTAAAAAAATATCCGCCAGAAGAAGGCGCTATAATCGTGATACGTCTGTGTCATTTTCATTATTGTACCATCATAAAGTGTATGAAGTTATGAATAGAACTGAACTATTTTTTTTTGCATGATTATTTTTGGGTATGGCAAGCAAATTCTCCCTGAATTGCTTGCTTTAGTCGCTTTAATGCTTTAGTAGGTCCGCCCTGAATTAAAAAAATATCCGCCAGAAGAAGGCGCTATAATCGTGATACGTCTGTGTCATTTTCATTATTGTACCATCATAAAGTGTATGAAGTTATGAATAGAACTGAACTATTTTTTTTTGCATGATTATTTTTGGGTATGGCAAGCAAATTCTCCCTGAATTGCTTGCTTTAGTCGCTTTAATGCTTTAGTAGGTCCGCCCTGAATTAAAAAAATATCCGCCAGAAGAAGGCGCTATAATCGTGATACGTCTGTGTCATTTTCATTATTGTACCATCATAAAGTGTATGAAGTTATGAATAGAACTGAACTATTTTTTTTTGCATGATTATTTTTGGGTATGGCAAGCAAATTCTCCCTGAATTGCTTGCTTTAGTCGCTTTAATGCTTTAGTAGGTCCGCCCTGAATTAAAAAAATATCCGCCAGAAGAAGGCGCTATAATCGTGATACGTCTGTGTCATTTTCATTATTGTACCATCATAAAGTGTATGAAGTTATGAATAGAACTGAACTATTTTTTTTTGCATGATTATTTTTGGGTATGGCAAGCAAATTCTCCCTGAATTGCTTGCTTTAGTCGCTTTAATGCTTTAGTAGGTCCGCCCTGAATTAAAAAAATATCCGCCAGAAGAAGGCGCTATAATCGTGATACGTCTGTGTCATTTTCATTATTGTACCATCATAAAGTGTATGAAGTTATGAATAGAACTGAACTATTTTTTTTTGCATGATTATTTTTGGGTATGGCAAGCAAATTCTCCCTGAATTGCTTGCTTTAGTCGCTTTAATGCTTTAGTAGGTCCGCCCTGAATTAAAAAAATATCCGCCAGAAGAAGGCGCTATAATCGTGATACGTCTGTGTCATTTTCATTATTGTACCATCATAAAGTGTATAAAGTTATGAATAGAACTGAACTATTTTTTTTTTGCATGATTATTTTTGGGTATGGCAAGCAAATTCTCCCTGAATTGCTTGCTTTAGTCGCTTTAATGCTTTAGTAGGTCCGCCCTGAATTAAAAAAATATCCGCCAGAAGAAGGCGCTATAATCGTGATACGTCTGTGTCATTTTCATTATTGTACCATCATAAAGTGTATAAAGTTATGAATAGAACTGAACTATTTTTTTTTTGCATGATTATTTTTGGGTATGGCAAGCAAATTCTCCCTGAATTGCTTGCTTTAGTCGCTTTAATGCTTTAGTAGGTCCGCCCTGAATTAAAAAAATATCCGCCAGAAGAAGGCGCTATAATCGTGATACGTCTGTGTCATTTTCATTATTGTACCATCATAAAGTGTATAAAGTTATGAATAGAACTGAACTATTTTTTTTTTGCATGATTATTTTTGGGTATGGCAAGCAAATTCTCCCTGAATTGCTTGCTTTAGTCGCTTTAATGCTTTAGTAGGTCCGCCCTGAATTAAAAAAATATCCGCCAGAAGAAGGCGCTATAATCGTGATACGTCTGTGTCATTTTCATTATTGTACCATCATAAAGTGTATAAAGTTATGAATAGAACTGAACTATTTTTTTTTTGCATGATTATTTTTGGGTATGGCAAGCAAATTCTCCCTGAATTTGCTTGCCAACAGTTTTTGCCGTAAAAACAGCAGTAAAATTAAATGTAATTTTTTTTATTACACCTTATTTTATTGCAACTTTTAAGGCAAAAACTGATGGCAACATTGCTGCTAGCAGTTTTTGCCGTAAATTTAATGGATTTTTTTAACAGTGTATTTTTATTATAGTACCACTGAGAAGTTTATATAGTTATGAATAGAATTGAACGAATATTTTTGTGTGTGATTTGGCTATGGCCAGCAGATATTTCTTGAATTTAGAAATAAGAAAGGAACGCTGTTATAGCCATTTTTGTATAATTTTCTCGATTCTTTGTACTTCTATTGTCCTTCGGCTCTTAGCATTATGCGAGACGTGAACTCGCGTCCTGATAAGTCAACTTTTTGCAAACAGCCGATGATAACAGAATAAGAGAAGACTACCGATTTTATTAAATATCATGATCCCCATCAACTTTTTTTTTCATACTCTGATTAATTTATTGGAGCAGAAATTTAGGATTAAAATTAAAGTTGGTATAATATTGAATTATTAATATATTAACTACTTTTTGAAGTACGAAGATATGCATATGAGAGAGAAGAAAGTTTTGGGATTGGCATATCCAACTAGTTAGTTGTTACATTGACACACTAAATATTTATCTGCTAAACAAGTAAATAGAAATGCCAAATCAGCCAAGCCTGTAACACTTTTCTAGAGGAGCTTTATAAAATATAACTGAAACAAGTATACAAAAGTTTTTATGTGTATTCCAAATTGAAGTTTTGTTTTGAAAAAAAAAATGTTTTATCAAAAAAAAAAAAAAAAAAAAAAAAAGAGAGAGAGAGAAAAAAGTTTTTTTTCATCTTAAAAAAAAAGCAGAAATTTGGAAAGACACTTTAAGTCATGATCTGTTTAAGAAAATTAATGTAGTGGTCGGCTTAAATATTATTCTTCCATTTTTTGCTTGCGTGGTATCATAATATTTAAATGTTGAAAGACATTAACATTTGAAAGTTTTACTTAAGAACTTATACTTTTTGAAAAAAAAAATCTTTCTACTTTTTTGTAATAAAAGAGAAATGTTACTCTTTTAAAATTATTTGTTACTTATTTATTTACTTTTTTTTGGTGAGAAAAAAGAAGAATTAAAACTAAAGAAAAAGAAAAAAAATCCAATAGTGTTTCACTTTAACTAAAAGATTTTCTATAATTTACCGCAGTTATCAAGCGATATTGATTCTAAAAGAAGGTAACACAACAAAAAAATACCGTGATTGAAATAAAAACGATTTTTTTTCTATGTTTGGCCTCTAGTTTTTTTCTTTTTTCTTTTCTTTTTGTTAATCGATTCTCCAGGAAATAGTAGTATGAAAAAAAAAAAAAAAAAAAGAATGTTTGGCAAAAACGAACAACCGATAATGAAGCGTTATGTGTTCCATTTGAATTAGAAATAGACATAATTGAATGTGTTACAAATATGGGTTTTAGAAACTTTTTGGCTGTCGAAGGATTTTGTGAATTTCACTAGTCTATGTCAAGAAGTTAGAATCTCGAATACATTTTTTTAAAATTACACGTAAATAAATGATAAATTTGTAGGGAAAAAAGTGTAAATGTAAATGAATCACAAAAAGTACAGAAAAGGAATGAAATCATTTAAAAGAAATAAATTAGGAGAGTTGTTTATTAATTATTATGTATTTTAAACTACATTTGTATGCTAAGTAATTGTCAGCAGTATAATTAGCCAATAATATCAATTGCTTCCTTCTTTTTAATATAAAAATAGATAAAATGAAAACAATTTCTTTAAGTAAAATTAAAATTTAGATTAACAAAAGGCTTTTGTAAAATTTGGAACAAAATATTAGGTAAAGTGTTTCCCTTTTATTACTTTAAATATGCAGAATACAAACGAAGCACTTTAGGTTACGATTAAATCTTATAGAATATTAATATAAAAACCTGCTTAAATATTATTGTCTCATTTTTTGTTTCTAGTGCGCGATAATATCTAAGATTTAGTCAGACAAAATATAAGGCAATCAACATTTAATATTTCTTTGGAAAATTTCACATTTTCATAACACAAAAAAAATTAAACTCTTTTGTAAAGTGATTTATTTATTTAAAAATAACGAAAAAAGAAAGTAAAAAGAAAGTTTTCAATAGTGTCTATCAGTAACTAAAAGATTTTCTATAATTTGGCGTAGTTATCAAGCGGTATTGATTCTAAAAGAATGTATCCCAGTAAAAAGATACCGTGACTGCAATAAAAAAATTTTTTTTTAATGTTTGGCCTCTAGTTTTTTTTTTTTTTTTTTTTTTTTTAAATCGATTTCTCAGGAAAAAAGTAGTATAATAAAAAAAGGGAATGTTTGGCAAAAACGAAAAACCAATAATGAAGCGTTATGTGAGATATTAATTGAATCTGTAACAAATACGGGTTTTAGAAACTTTTTGGCTGTCGAGGGATTTTGCAAAATTCACTAGTCAATCTAAAAAAGTTAGAATCTCGGATAATTTTTTTTTTTTTTATTGTACGTAAATACTTGATAAGTCCGCAGGGAAAAAAGTATAAATGTAAATCGAAAAGATATAAATAAATTATTAAAACTACAAAAAGGAATACAATAATCTAAAATAATAAAGAGACAAGTTTGTGAGTGTGTCAGCGCTGTTCTGATGAGACTGCTGCACTAAGAGTTACAAAATTTTGGGAGAAGGCACCTCTATACATGCAGTTTTTCACCTCGAAGTCCGATTTTCGATTTTTTGATTAGATTTTTTTAATTTAAGTTTTTAGGCGATTTTTAGCGTTCTTTTTATGTTTCGATGTGATTTTTGCACTTTATTTTATTTTATTATTATTTTTTAATCCCAATATAGTAAATTTTCTTCTCTTTTCAATAAGCTTGTTTAAAATAAATAAATTAGGAACATTGTTACTTATTATTATATATTTTAAACTACATTTACATACTAAGTAATTGTCAGCAATATAATTAGCCAACAGTGTCAACTGATTCCTTTTTTTTCAATATAAAAAAAAATATATAATAAAAACAAAATATTTTTTAATATAAATTAAATTAAAATTTAGTTTAAGAACAGGCTTTTCTAAAACTTGAAAGAAAATATTAGATAAAGTGTTTTCCTTTTATTACATTAAAATATGCAGAATCTAAGCGAAGCACTTCACGTTACGGTTAAAGCTTATAGAATGTTAATATAAAAAATGCTTAAATATTACTGTCTTATTTTTTGTTTCTAATGCACGATAACATCTAAAACTTAGTCAGAAAAAAAAATGTTTCCAGGCAATCAAAATTTAATATTTTTTGGAGAATTTTATTTTTTTATAGTACAGAAAAGTTAAACTTTATTGTAAAGTTTTTATTTAGTTAAAACTAAAGAAAAAATAAACTAAAAATAAAAAATTTTCAATAGTGTCTGGCAGTAACTAAAATTTTTTCTATAATTTGAAGTAGTTATTAAGCGATATTGATTCTAAAAGAATGTAAATCAATAAAAAAGTACCGTGAATGCAATAATTTTTTTTTTCTTTCTTTATGTTTGGTCTCTAGTTTTTTTTAAAATCGATTTCTCAAGAAAAAAAGTATGAAAAAAATGAATGTTCGGCAAAAACGAAAAACCAATAATGAAGCATTATTTTGTTTTATTTGAATCACAAAGATATATTAACTGAATGCGTTGGAAATACGGGTTTTAGAAACTTTTTGGCTATCGATAGATTTTGTAAATTTCATTAGTTTATCTAAAGAAGTCAGAATCTCGGATGCATTTTTTAAATATTGTATGCAAATAAATGATAGGCCAGTTGGCAAGAAAAAGTATAAATGTAAATTGAAAAGATGTAAATAAATGGTTAAAAATACAAAAAGAAATAAAATAATTTAAAATAAATAAATTAGGAGCATTGTTTAATAATTATTATATATTTTAAACTACATTTGTATTCTAAGTAATTGTCAGCATTATAATACCAACACTATCAACTGATTCTTTTTTTCATCTTAAAAAATATACATAAAATTAAAACAAAATCATTTTAAATTAAATTAAAATTTAGTTTAAGAACAGTCTTTTGTAAAATTTGTAAGAAAATGTTAGGTAAAGTGTTTCCCTTATAATATCTTAAAATATGTCGAATCTAAACGAATCATTTTAGTTTACGGTTAAAGCTTATAGAATGTTAATATAAAAACCTGCTTAAATATTATTGTCCTATTTTTTGTTTCCATTGTGCAATAACATCTAAGACTTAGTCAGAAAAAAATAAGATTTGGAGTTTCCAGGCAATCAAAATTTAATATTTTTTAGACAATTCCACTTTTTGATAGTACAAAAAAGTTAAAATTTATTTTAAAGTTTTTATTTAGTTAAAACGAAAGAAAAAATGAAAGTAAAAGAAAGTTTTCACCAATGTCTGAGAATAACTAAAAGATCATCTATAATATGCTATAGTTATCAAGGGATATTGATTCTAAAAGAATGTAACTCAAAAGTAATATACCGTAATTGCAATAAAAACGATTTTTTTTCTATGTTTGGCCTCTAGTTTTTTTTTTTTTTTTTTTTTTTTTTAAATCGGTTTCTCTGGAAAAAGTAGTATGAAAAAAAGTGAATGTTTGGCAAAAACGGAAAGCCAACAACGAATTGTTATGTGTTCTATTTGACTTAGAAACACAAATTAATTGAATGTGTAATAAATACGGGTTATAGAAACTCTTTGGCTGTCGAGGGATTTTGCGAATCTCACTAGTCTATCTAAAGAAATCAGAATTTCGGATACATTTCTTTGTTTGTACGTAAATAAATGATTAAGTCTGTAGGGGAAAAATAAAGTTTAAATATAAATTGAAAAGATGTAAATAAATGATTAAAAGTACAAAAAAGAAGAAAATAATTTAAAATAAATAAATTAGGTTTTGTTTATTTGTTTATTTATTATTACATATTTTAAACTTCATTTGTATAGTAAGTAATTGTCAGCAGTATAATTAGCGAACAATGTCAACTGATTCCTCTTTTTTTTTCAATATACAAAAATATATATAGTAAAAAAAAAATCTTTTTAATGTAACTTAAATTAAAATTCAGTTTAGAACAGACTTTTGTAAAATTTGAAAGAAAATATTAGGTTAAGTGTTTCCCGTTTATTATCTTAAATTATGCAGAATCTAAACGAAGCACTTTAGGAAAATCTTATAGAATGTGAATATAAAAAATATTGCTTAAATATTATTGTCTCATTTTTTTTTGTTTCTGTTGTGCAATAACATCTAAAGCTTAGTCAGAAAAAGAAATATAGTTTTCAGGCGATCAAAATTTAATATTTTTTGGAGAATTTCACTTTTTTATAGTACAAAAAGTTCAACTTTATTGTAAAGTTTTTATTTAGTTAAAACTAAAGAAAAAAGAAAGTAAAAAGAAAGTTTTCAATAGTGTCTGGCAGTAACTAAAAGATTTTCTATAATATGCCGTAGTTATCAAGTGATATTGATTCTAAAAGAATGTTACTGAACAAAAAAGCAAACGTAATTGAAATAAAAGACGATATCCCCCCCCCCCCCTGTTTGGACTCTTTTTTTTTCTCCCTTTCATCGATTTCTGAGAAAACAAGCAGTATAAAAAAGTTAATGTTTAGTAAAAGCGAAAAAGCCAATAATGAAACATTATGTGTTCAGAATGAATGTCAAGGAGTTATTCATCGAATCTGTATTATATTGAACTTTTAGAAAACTTCTTACTGACAAGGGATTTAAAAAAACTCATTAATCTACTCAAACAAGTGGGAACTACCGATGTTTTAAATAATACATGAAAGTAGATGGTATCTTCGTAGGAAAAAGCGATTTTATAAATGAAAACTCAATGCACAAACGAAAAATATTTTTAACAGTTATATTAAATTTAAACTTTATTTAAAAAAGAACATATTTTCTCTAAAAATAGAATGAAGATATGTTATGTAAACAAGGTGTACAAAAAGAAAATTCTTATCGTAAAAGTAAGTGTTTTCATATCATCGCCTTAAAATTTGAGAAATACAAATAAAGTACTTTTAGAAACAATCAACAATTTTTGAAAATTAATATAAATGTCTTCTTATTTATAATTGGTCTACTATGTGATTTATGTCACCATGAACATTTAAATTGAATGTCGATAAACTATCATAAAAAATTATATTTCTCGTTGATTTAAAATGAAAATGCTTTATGATTTCCAATTTTTTTTAATATTAAAAACAAGTAGAAAATTTCACGTCAAGCCTAGCAAATAAGGCGCGTTCGTACTATAACGAAGTTTTAAAAATACTCAGATTGTGTCGTACTAGTATACAATACTTCGGATACAGTACATTAGTTATAATCTTTTATGTATCCTTCTAAATACTGTCTGCTTTCTATTAGACACGAAGTAACTTGTAGTAAACCTCAACAACGTATATCTATTTCATAAAATGTGCAATTGTTTAATATAATTAAAATGCCCCCCTCCCAAACAATGTTTCCCTCCTATACCTTTATGTATTGGGACATTTTTGTGTGGACTTGTAAATTAATAACAAATGCTATTTGCACCACAGATTATACATAATGTACATTTTAGTATATACTTCATAGATGCATGTCATTTTTTTTACGTTCGGAAGAGTGTGATATTAAAATTCACTTGAAACTATTTTTCCCATTGACCGTAATGTCAGGGAATACTTTTATTGTCCCTGAAATTAAACTACTAGTATACATTCAATTCTCATAAAATTTGAAATGACTCGACAAAACTATGCAGCAATTACATATTTTAAATTTCAATCAATTCAGTTCAACTTTTGCTCTGTTATATGCAGACAGACGGATGGACGGACTGCTACGTATTTACATCATTACGAACGCACCTAAAAGCTAATTTTATGTTAAGTTGAAGTACACTTCTGGTAGGTGTAACTTTATAGTATTATTTGGTTAAAGTTTGAAAAAAATAAAGTTTTTAACAGCAACCAACATATTTTCAAAAATCTAAAAGAAGTTATCAAGCAATATAGATTCTAGAAGAAGAATTAAATAAATAAATAAATAAAATAAATAACTGAACAAAATGGCGAACGTAATGCAATAAAAGGCGATATTTTTTTAGGTTTGGCCTCTTTTTTTTTTCCTTTTTATTGGTTTCTAAGAAAACATGTAATAATAATGAAAAAGAATATTTGATAAAAACGAAAAAAGCCAATAATGTAACACTGTAAGGTGCTCTGCATGAATGTCAAAAAGAAATTTATTGAACGTGTAATGTATAACGTTTATAGAAAACTTTTAAATAATTTTTAACTGTCGGGAACTTTTTCAAAATATATTGATGTAGGCAAACAAGATTAATGTTCTACTGCTGTAAACATTATAGGAAGGTTCCAACAAACACCGGGCGCCGGATCACCCAGATGACTGAAAAATTCCTCATGGTGACTAACTTTTTTACCCACTTATTAATTTTATATATTTTTTCTTTAACGAAAAAATTCAGGTGTAAAAAATAAATATATTGTGCGATAATTTGCAGTGGAAGAAAATACACCGCTTCAAACAGGAAACAATAATTGATTGCCATTGTATGCAAAGGAGACGTGACACTGCCTCCAAACATAGAAATGCACAAGAATTATGAACCATAGAATTATAACTTAACAAGAACTTAGTTCTAAGTTCCATGCCTCCAACAGGTTTAAGCAAAATAAACATTATAAAATGTAAGCTCCGTTCAAACTTAAAAGGGGATAACATGAACATTTGATTGTCTATAAAATAAAATGGACCATCTTAAAATTATTTAAATCCTGAAAAATTGATTGAAAAATGGTATTTCAAATCAAAATCTCAGAGACATTAATAAATTATGTATAATTTCTTGCTGAGAATTAAAGGTAAGAATATTAACTTGCTACTGTTATAATGTTTAATTTCATAGTTTGTATCTATTTAATTTTTACAACGTAAAAGTAGTATTATTTTTAAATATTAGCTGAGTTTGATTTTTTTATTGAATAGTTAACTTATTCGCTGTAAAATGACGCATATCACTCAAAAACATATCGTAAACGATTATGAGTACCCAGTGTTCCACTATACAGTGAACGCGTTAATGTCAGAAAAATAATTCTTCAAGCTGGCTCCTAAAAATTTTCCCTGGCGCCTAAGAATTTTCAACTTTTGTCAGCCCCTGATTATAGCCAGTGAAAGATAAGTTCGTAAAACAAAGTATAAACATCGATTGTTAAAGTAGAAACAAATGTTTAAAAATTTTAAATGAATAAATTTTTTTAATGTGAACGAATTAGTGCTATTATCTACCAGTTACCATGTATTTCTAACTACACTAATACACTGAGGTATTTTTTAGTCGTATGTTGTCATCTAACAATGACAAAAAAGTTATTGAAGAGTTATTGCCCTAATAGCATGCATGGTCACAGTGACGTCACTGTGAGTCACTTTGGTCACATCACATCTGTGACCAAAATGCCACCACTCAGTGACGTCACATTGTGACTGAGATGTGACTTTCTTAAAAATCTTTAGAAATTTATAAATATCCTTCAAAACATATTATTTACTTAAAAAAAAACATGTTTCCGGCAATTTAAATATCGTCGCTTTTGTCACAGTTTCGTCACAATGTTAATGTCAAATTAGTCACAAATGACACATTTTTCACAAATTTGTCACACTGTGACCACTTTGTGAAACGTCATAAAAGAGCTCTAAAACGGCAATAACAATTTCACATTTTAGTCACTGTGACTTTACATCGACGTCACGTGACGTCACATCGAGAATCGATGGTCATAAAGTCACAATGTGACTTCACAACGACGTTGCAGTGACGTCACCATGCTTTACGGGTGAGGACTTTTCCCTCATAGCATGCATGGTCAGTGACGTCACAATGACGTCACTGTGAGTCACTTTAGTCACATCACATCTGTGACTAAAATGCCACCACTCAGTGATGTCACATTGTGCCTGAGATGTGACTTTCTTAAAAATTTTTAGAAAATTACAAATACTCTTCAAAACATGTTATTTACTTTAAAAAACATGTTTCTGGCAATTTAAATATCGTCGTTTTTGTCACAGTTTCGTCACAATGTTAATGTCAAAGTAGTCACAAATGACACATTTTTCACAAATTTGTCACACCGTGATTTCACAAAGTGGTCACAATGTGACGTCACAAAAGAGCTGTAAAATGGCCATAACGACTTCACATTGTAGTCACTGTGACTTCACATCGACGTCACGTGACGTCACATCGACAATCGATGGTCACAAAATCACAATGTGACTTCACAACGACGTCGATGTGACGTCACCATGCCTTACGGGTTATAAAGAAACATTGTGAAGTAAAATAAAATGCAAGAAAGCAAAACAGTTTTAATATTTTTGCTAAGTTAAAAAGACTTGACTGTAGAGTTTTATTTTGTTAAAAGTTTGAAAAAAAAAAAAAAAAAAAGAAAGTTTTCAATAGCATCTGACACCAACCAAAAGATTTTCTACAATCTATTGCAGTTATCAAGCGATATTGATTCTAAAAGAATATAAGTGAACGTAATTGCAATAAAAGACGATATTTTTTCCCCTTGTTTGGTCTTTTTTTTTATTTCTTTATCGATTTCCGTAAAAACACGTAGTATAGAATAAAAAATGAATGTTTGGTGAAAACGAAAAAGCCAATAATAAAATATGTGTTCTGAATGAATGGCAAGTAGTTATTTATTGAATGTGTAACATATATAATTTTTAGGAAACTTTTTTACTGTCGAGGGACTTTTAAAAAATCGTTAATCTATTTAAACAAACTTCAAGGTTTTCAGCATTTTAAAGTTTGCATGCCTAAATATGAAATTAATTTTTAAGTACATTGAAAGAAAAAAAAAACCTAAAAGCTTATTGAAAAAGAAATGGAGAAATGATTTATGAAAAACTGTCAAAAACGTATTTATGCGATAGCATTTTTAACTGGATTTCATTCTATTTGGTAACTTTTTTAAATCTAGAGAATTAATTTTAATTTTCATGTTTACCAACCAATAATTAATTTATTTTTATTACTTGCTTTATCTGCTTATTGCATTTGTGAGCGACAGGATCATTTGTTGTTTTCATTCGTAGTGGTAAAATGTTGTATTTCAAACATGGACATAATCCCCTACTCTTACCAACGATTTTTGTGTTGGGGATTAGAATCAGGGAAAATTCTTTATTAGTCATTGATGATTTCCATTACTGATATAAGCAAAATATGCTAATAAATCAAATTCTTTTAATCTTGTTATCATGTGTTTTCACGAAAGACGAGAAATATTTTTACAGTTGTTTTAAATACTCCAAAGTGTTTTGGAGTACTTAAACTATTTTGTTATAAATACTCCGAATATATTCAAATATTTAACGAAATTTTATCTTATCTTCATGTCTACGTAATTAGCAAGAAAGAAGACTCATGCATCACGCATAGATTATGGACACATTTTTACATAATTCAGAATTTCCATAAAGTGCATTTCAATAATGCATTATAAATTTCGTAAAGCACTTTTGAAATAATTACAGCCGATAAGGAAAATAAGTTTCATTGCGTCTTCCAGTAAACAAGCTATAAATGCTATGCATATCCTTTTTTACGCGAAACATCATGTTGTATACATAAATAATACACATTAGTTACATGCTATTTAAAGCACTGTGGCAACATTAAAGTTTCATTGCGTCTTCCAGCAAACAAGCTATAAATGCTATGCATATCCTTTTTTACGCGAAACATCATGTTGTATACATAAGTAATACATATTAGTTACAAACTGTTTAAAGCACTATGGCATCATTAAAGTGGCATCGCTCAATGACTATAATGTATTCAAATAATTTTAAATAACGATGTAAACAAATTATAAATGCAATGCGCTTCATTTTTAGTAGAGTACATTCTACAATAAACCTCAATATGTAGTAATCCATGCATAGTTACGAAAGTTAGAACAAGGACAGACGGGCAAACAAACAGACAAACTGAAATCCTAAATTCTTTTTAACAATGTTGGAAGAGATTATAAAAGTAACTAAACACTGATGTTAAGATTTGTTGTTTTCAAACTTTTAAAGAGCAATCATTTGAAAATGCAAATACTGCATTTCCATTAACGTAATAAAAATATGTGACAAAAATGTTTAAACGTGAATTTTGCTATAAATAAGCTGAAATTATTCAAAAAAGCTAAAATTTGTTTTGCAATACAGTCGACGAAGATCAACGAATGGTGTATTTGGTGTATTTTTTGTTGTCCGATTATCTGCGCTAGGGATATAGGACCAGGGGGAGTGCCCTTCGTGGGGGCCTTTCTAAGGGAACCTAACCCGTATTTACGCAAGGTTCGAAGAAAACCACGAAAACTCCGAACGGTTAGGCCGACAGCCGCGATTGGGTTCGAACCCAGCACCGATCAACGAATGAAATAACTTATTTTTGCATTTTTGTAAACATAAATTAAGTCTTCCTACATATTCCAAATGGCCCAATTTTTCTGTTACTCATGAAACTTTTCTTATATCTTTTTATTGATTTCATTTAATTTCAATATGCTATTCAGCGAATGAACCAATTTCGATAATATATGTATTTTCTCTCAAAAGTGCATGATCAATACCTTCATTTTATAAGGAATAGCATACAAAAAAGTTTTTCATTCGTTTGCTTTTATAAAATATTTTTATAAACGGAAAAACATCTCTAATTATTTTCTATTTCCAAAAAAATTCATGTAGCAAATGTCTCATAACTTAATTTATTATTTTGTGAATAACAGAAGCTATAAAACGCAATGCCATTCGTCCATAGTACATTATAACGGAAAAAAAATAAGTTTTTGTTTTCAATTTGTTTACCTGTTGTCTGTCTGTACTCTAATTCGTGTAAACGTAATCGAATTGCCATGCAATTGATGCATGTTAATGATATTTACTATGGAATTTTCGGAATCAAAAATGAAATACATAGAGTTTAGAGTTCATTTACAGGATCATTTAAAAGAATTCCATTACATTTCAATCAAGGGGAGGGGGGGGGGATCGTTTTCGTGTATCATAATGATGTTACATGGTTTCAAACATATTTAAGAAACACTACAAGAGACAGAATAGAACTTAGAACAGAATACAGTGTCCATAATATCCACCATTCATTTACAGGGACATACAAAAGAATTTGGTTACAGTTCAGTCTAAGAACAGTATAGAAGGGAAAAAAAATAAAATAATACCGCAATATAAACAGATTAAAATAATACACTATTGGCAAATTTTGTTCATGCATCACAATATCGTATATATACACAATGTATGAAGTGCTTATTCAGTGCTGTCCCAGGCGACTATTTTTTAATTCTCTTTCGTACCATTTTTTTTCAAAATAAAATATTTTGCATACGCTTTAGCAACATTTTCAGGAGAAATGTACTAAAAAATATATTTTTAAAAATAGTGGTGAGAATATGATATATAAAAAAAGCCTGCAATAGCGTTGTTACACAGGTAATTTAGGGCAAATATTACAATGTTTTTATTGATTTATTTGAAGGAATAGATGCAATTAGCTGTACAAAATATTTTTTTTTCATACGATCGATAGAAGTACGGTGAGGATTGTTTTCGTTTCAGTTTTCAAACAGGAAGTGCAGAAAAGAAGAAAAAAAAAAAAAAAAAAAAAAAAAAGAAGAAAAGAAAAAAAAAGTTTTGAATCAGTTTTTTCGATTAAAATTTTCAAAATAAAAAGAAAATGCTTCAAAATAATTTACATGATGATTGAAGTTATCCTTTTGTATACTAATTTATCTGAAACACTTCGTATCATACCATTTTTGTGTTATTTGAAAAAATCGGTACTAGACGCAATAGGATACCTTAATTTAAATAAGTCTGAGAATTATATTCACGTTGAATAAATTAACTGATTTTATAAACCGAATGCATTAAATTAATTTTACTTTTTATCTTTCAACTATTTTTATGCTGAAATTATTGTTAAATAAGTATTGTTTGAATTTAACTTTATTTTTAACATATTACCTTATCAGTTAGATTTTCTTATTTATGCATTATATTAATTTTTGAGTTATTCGAAAAAAATCAGAATGAATTAAGTTATCGTAATGAATTAAGTTAAATAAATATTTTTGAATTAAATATGTATCTTATTAATAAATATGGTTTTAATATTAGATAAATAAAACTTTCAAGGTTAAACCGAACAGCAACAATAATTTCTTTTAGAGACTGTTTACAAAGCTTTACTTTTTGAAACCTTTTATTAAAGCTTTAATAGACCATCTCCATATACATAAGAATTATTTTTAATGCAGCTTCTTATTTGCATACTGTAGATAGAAGGGTAAACAAAAGAAAAAAAAACTTTTCAGGAAGTCATCTATTTTCCCACCTGTTTATTATGATTAAATCAGGAATGTTTTACTTTAGACATTCATAAAACAGTTCCGGACTTGTCCGTCATCAACCGCATTTCAACAACAAAAACAAAAAACTTCTTTGATGAACTTTTCTACAAAAAATTAAGTCATTTCAGACAGACCAGGAAAAGAAAGAAAAATGCATGCAGGTGCAATAGTTAATGATGTTTCTACAGCAAGAAAAATCAATAAAAGGGAAGTGTTTTTAAGCAACTTCCTATGTTATATTATTAATCTTTTGCTAGAAAAAATAGCACACTAAGATTTTCTATAAAAGGGACAGAGTGGGAGGCGGCAGCACAGACAATCACCCCATTCAGTTCACTGATGAAAGCCTAGGATTAGCTAAATCTCGATTGGTATATTACCGCGCAATCATACAACCAAGTCATATCTTGATGGAAAACACCCAAAAACCTGATTTATTGGTTGACTCATAGATTTACCATTATATTTTCCTGCTCCCAATTCTCCATGTTTTCATACTTTTGGGTGCAGGAAAGCACAATGTTATATCTATAAGTCGAAATACGAGAGTAAGTTAAAATTGAATTTTTAAGTGTTTTGCACCAAGGTATGATTTGGCAGGCTGAATGCGTTTTAATAAGCGAATTGAGATTTAACTAATCCTAGATTTTTATCCGTGAACTTGATGAAGTGAATGTCTGCGCGCCGCCTCCCACCTATGATTGTGATTCATTTTAACAATCTTTCAAATTTACAAAGCTATTATTACTTATTTCTATCTTTATTGGATTCATAAAAATTTACGATTTCGGTTTTGACGGGTTTACATGTGTTAGGGGGCTGAGATCCCCAAAACATCTTTTTACAAAATGGCTGTCTGCATGTGACACAAATTTTGCGTGCGTTCTATCTCAAGAACTAATGTACGGAATTTAATAAAAATTTACATTCAGTTAGTACTTGATATGAACTGGAGCTGATTATGTTTTGTTGTAAAACGCTCTGTAGGTGGCGCTGCTATGCTACCTTTGTCCGTTTACCTATCTCGGGATCTATTGCACGAATTTTCATCGAACTTCAGATTCAGGTATATTTTGATTAAATATTGATGCTGATTATACTTTTGCGTAAATTTCCTAACAGGTGGCTCTGCTATGCTGCATTTTTTATTATTTCCGCAATAGTTCTATATCTCAAGAACTAATGCAGGAATTTTCATCTAATGTCAGACTGAGTTAGATTTTGACGTAAGTTGTTGTTGATTAGGTTTTGGAGTAAATTACCCAACAAGTTTATGCTGTGCTGCATTTTAAAGGATTAACACGATTTCAGCAATACTTATACTTCAAGAACTATTATTGAGAATTTCATGTCTGTAGAATCCTCATGATGGGTATAGAATAATTTAATTTTGGCACTATAATAGCAAATTTTGAAGTATTAACATAGATGAGTTAGAAAAAAGTTTTAGGGTTGGCACATCCGACTAGTTTTTACTAGGTGTAGTATCATTTATGGCGCAGAATTAAAATGTTCTGAAGCAAATAATTTCGTCAGAATCATAGGATTGTTAATAATCCGATATTTTAGGGATGATTTATAAGAAGTTTTCATCGAATTCTTTATGGAAATAACACGATGCACTAAAAGGTCTCTATTCGATATGCTACTTCACTGTAACTCATGTTTAAAATGTAAAATTATGGCTTAGTTTTATGACAAAATCAAATGAAACTTTCTTGACGGAAATAGATATGATTAAATCTGAATTCAAGATATTAAAATTATTTATTATTTAAGATTCATAAAGAAAAATGCAAGATAAAAAAAGATAATAAAATCTCACTAAGTAATTTAAAAGCATAAGACATATTAATTATATTACTGTATCTACACTATATTGCCATTGATTATGGGACACTTGCGATTTTAGACATTTTACTAAATATCTAGAAAAATACATGAGGAATCATCTCGAAACTCTTAGTGTATAAATATAATGGTATACGTCATACATCTCCGTGAAGATTTTTTACCGAAACGCCATAGGGGACTGTCAACAAATTAAAAAAGAATGAATATCTTTTGAATAACCCTGTCAAAACTAATGTAGCAAAAGCGCTCAAACTCTAGATTATGATTGAATACCTTATTTTAATACACTGTGTTCATTTTTATGCAAATAGCATGCACACTCGCAGAGTAATTAAGGTTTTTATAAAAATGGTCCTAAATTTTTCCAAGTTTTTCCATTATAATTTTCAGAGTTCTTAATATAAAATAATATTTTTTTCAGAAAATATGACAAACAACATTGCACACCGTACCCTGTGATTAGAATTAAAAAATAATAAAAATTGTATGAAAAATGAGTAGGTTTACTATATAATTTTTTACTGCCCATGCGTCAAAGATATCAAAATTTCATTTCCATATTATGTTAGCTAAATGTATAGAGCAACTTTTGTAAAAGTCTCAAAATCATAGCTTGAAAATTCTGAAAGTAATCATCTATAGAAAAAGGACAAAATCCGTTGTTTCCAAAATGAAGCAAAAAAATCAGGGATTTTATCCAAATGCAGTAGTACATCCCATATTGTGTATTCTATATTGACACTAATCAATGAATATATGGATACAACCCCTCTTGTTTTTGCTTCATTTTGAGAATAACGGATTTTCGACTTATTCAATTGGCGATTATTGTTAGAATTTTCAAGTTATGATTTTGTGACTTTTACAAAAGTTGCTCTATACATTTAGCTAACATAATATGCAAATGAAATTTTGATATCGTTGACGCATGCGCAGTAAAAAATTATTTAGTAAACCAACTCATTTTTTATACAATTTTCATTATTTTTTAATTCTGATTACAGGGTACTGTGCGCAATGTTGTTTGTCATATTTTCTGAAAAAAATAATATTTTATATTAAGAACTCTGAAAATTATAAGGAAAAAACTTGGAAAAATTTGGGATCATTTTTATAAAAACCTTAATTACTCTGTGAGTATGCATGCTATTTACATAAAAATGCACAAGGCTTATGACAATAAGGCATTCAATCACAATCTAGAGTTTGAGCGCTTTTGCTACATTAGTTTTGACAGGGTTATTCAAAAGATATTCATTCTTTTTTAATTTGTTGACGGTCCCCTTTGGAGTTTCGGGGAAAAATCTTCACGGAGATGTATGACTTATACTATTATATTTATACACTTAAGAGTTTCGAGATGATACCTCATGTATTTTTCTAGATATTTAGTAAAATGTCTAAAATCGCAAGTGTCCCATAATCAATGGCAATATAGTGTATATGGTTTACACTATAAATGAATTCTTTTAACTCGAATCTTTCAAAAATATAGTTTTAATATTAAATCGATGAAGACTTATAAAGTTGAATATGAAAACAGTTTGTTTTACTGGCTTTATACATTTTTTTTTTCGAAAACCACAAAATTTCTTAAAACTTTCTCTAAGTTTTTAAGAACAGTGAATAAGTTAATAATTAGAGTTTAGAATTAAAACGATTTAGTTCGACCACTCAAACTTTCATGTCTTCATGTTTCCATTGATCGATGTCTTAAATTTATGGAATTTAGCTTTAAAAATTTTCCGGTGATGATCTTCTCTGATCGGATTCGCTCTGGCCAAAAAAAAAAGAATTTCCGATTATTCCAAACTGTGTCGTATTTTCTGCGAAGTTGCGGCGGTTGGCGAGCGAAAGCATATTCATATACGTAAAAAAACTTTTCCTTATTTTCTTTTTTTTTTTTCTTTTTTTTTTTTTTGTTGTTGTTGTTGTTTATTGTAGACATAGAGAAAAGAAAAACTTTTTATTAAATCATCTTTTCCACCTGTTTTTCGATTAAATCACAATGTTTAGTTTAGACATTCGAGAAACAGATCCGGGCTTGTCTGTCAATATTCGGCTCTTAGCAACAGAGAAAAGAAGAAAAAAGAAACTTCTTTTATAAACTTTTGACTCTGTACAAAAGATAAGTAATTTCAGACCAGGAAAAGAAAGAAAATTGTATGCAGGTGCTTTATTTAAGGATGTTGCCTTAGCAATTAGAATCAATTGAAGAACAGATTTTTAATTGCGAATGTGTGCCACTTTCACCATTTTTATATTATCGATGCATTTCAAGCAAGGTACAATAATCATTTTGCAAATGCCTGTGTTATTATTAAAATGAATCGGGGTCTGCTTGGTATAAAAAGTTATATAGAAACCGAAGTTTAGATTGAAGTATGACTACTATATTTTTGATTGAATATGTGAACTCCTTCCAATTTCTTACACAAATATTGATTGCTGTAGTGTGCTCTAATACCTCTTAAAGTTTGTTCACTTTTTTTCTACATTATATACGTTATTTATGAAATAATTAACTTATTAACTTTATACGTCTCTATAATGTATATGTATACTAATTAAAAATTAAATTTTAATAAATAAATAAGGATTTGACGTTATATACTCAAATGTGAAAACAAAATAGTAAGTTGTTAGCCAACATACACTTTATTCCGAGATTTTAAACACAGATGTAAAATTGAAATCACAAAAATACAAAAATATACACGGCATTTCGATCTATATTTAAAACCATCTCCAGACATTTATTTTTTTAAATTCAAACTATCAAAAAATTATTTATATGTTGCATTATCGAAACTATATCCAAATTTTTGTTTGTGGCTTATATGTACATATATATTTAATTTTTATGAATGAAAACATAAGTTTCCATTGAAAAATGATGTTTTATAAACAGTGAAGACTCTTTGCTCGTCTGATTCAACATCCTTATCTATAAGTGTTATACCATTCGAATGCATTTATTGCATTTTGTACTTTGCTATTAAAGGCGTAACACTAGTCACAGAAAAAGACCCGGATGACAATGTAAAGTCTATGGGAGCGTTCTTTTCAAATATGTCGCTCAAATTTTAATTTTTTTATATGATTTTTTTTTGGGGGGGGGGGGCGGGGGGAGCATATGATGAGAATTATTTACAACCGGCCTAGTTTTTACTTTTTCGATTTTGCTTATATTTTTTTTATATTATGATAGTTTCAATTTCAGAACCGGTTCAAACCGGTTTTGAAATTTAAAGTAATAAAAAAAAAAATCTAAAACAAAAATTGAAAAATAAAAACTAGGCCGGTTGTGGGTTGTCCTCAGCAATCCTATACAAAAAAAAATCAAGTAAAAATATTAAAATTTGAGCGACATATTTGAAAAGAACGCTCCCATAGACTTTACATTATCATCCGGGTCTTTTTCTGTGACTAGTGTTACGCCTTAAAAAGAAATCTTATCTTTTTCTGATAAACATATAAAAGAAAATGTGCATTCTCATTTGAAAAAAATAGGGTTTTTCTTACGAATGTGTGAAAGTAACATAACTTTTATGATTGTCGTTCTAACGCTTTATGAGCGCGAATGCACGAAGCTAAGTTATTCCGATAAATACGCTTTCAGAATATTATATTTTCGTTTATTTTAATCGGAAGATACCCATAGTTAAAATGAGCAACGTAAGTCACGTCATATATTAAAAAACAAAGTTTGCTATTTATGCCTTCATGACGTACCAAATTTTCTCTTTTAAAGAAATCTTCCGTCAAAAATATTTTAAGAATGAAACATTTGCAGGCATATTGAAATGAAAAATGCTAGAGTAAAAAAATGTAACATAACTTTAAAAAAATAAATAAATAAATAAAAATACTTATCGTTTGCACCCATGTTTTAGGTTTGATTAAAAATTTTGCTAAAAACAAAACAGGAAATATTCACCAATAAGCTGCTGAAAATTGTATGAAAATTTTTTTCAAACATAAGCAAAAATTAAGATAATTAAACGAAATTATAAATTATAAATTCAAACGAAAATGTCTCAAAATCCACCATAAGATATTTTATTTTTCCCTTCTGATTAAATTCCTTTTTTTTTAATACAAAGACAAGACTTTTGCATTTGGGTATACATATCTATACAAAATATAATACAGTCTCTGAAAAAGCATGGCATACGAAGAGTCATTTTGAAAAGAATAATTGCTTGTGTTCATAACTTGGGAAATTAATAAGCTTAAACTTTCATGAAACCCGAACAATTGCAGCCCCTTTTCTCATTGCCTGTCAAAATTTTGCTCGGAATTAAAATCCGTTTTATTCATTATAAAATAAATGCAATTACCAAAAATTTTGAAACGTACCGGGGAAAAATACAATAAACATGTTTTTTTTTAAGCATTTCCTATCATAAAAACTGTCTCATTAATTCCAACATTGAAATAGTTAAATAATTTTTACGAAGTGTTTAAAAATCTTTTAATAACGTATAATTTTTGTATTTCCACAAAACGAAATTAATAATAATAAAAAGTGCTTTTGTGGAGCAATAAATAAAATTTTGCCTGAAATTGAATGCGAAAAGTGTCCCAAATTGAACTCTTTGTTCTCTCAGGATATGAATATTGGATAGCACATTTTCGGATCAAATAATATTAATAAATTTGTGACAAAGCGAGTTATTGTTACTTTAAACATTTGAAAAGGATGAAAGAAATTCTTAATAAACGCATTTTTGAATTACATTTATTACAAAGAACATGTTTAAAATTTGTATTGTCAATAAAAATGTTTTAAAATTGCGATGTTTTTGTGTTAGATAGACAATAGTGTGTCAGTTCTGTGTTTAAGATTAACTTTTCGAGTCCTAATCTAAACTGACAATGTTTATTTTTGATATCCTTTAAGACTTTAAATAAGATAATATTGCATTTAAATATTTAGTTCGGTTTTGTATTCCGTCAGGTTTCAATTATTTCTTTATCATTCGCATTTGTTGCTTTTATTGGATTTCATTCAATTTAGAAATGAACATAAAATAGATTTGGATTGGAAAATATTTTTGATATACATATAGTTTTTCAAATACATTATTTTAAATGCTTATTATTATTTTTTTTTCTGTTATACAATATTTTAAATGTTTTTGCATATTTCGATACGACTTAATTGGATAATACATTTAATTTATGCATAGTGGGTGTTACGAATTAATTTTTTATTTGATATTGCTGAATCAGAAACTTAAAATTTATTTACTTTACATAAAAATAGCTGTTAAGGAGGCGATTTTTAATAAGGAATTTATAAATTATCATAAAATATGTTTTATAAGGTAAAAAATAACAATTTTAATTTCTATGAGCATAATTTGCGTGAACGCAATGAGCATCTTAATGTAGATAAAATAATATAAAACTATTTTTTCCCATAAATAAAAAATTTTCAGAGGCATGCCAACGTATATTTAACTCAACAGGTTTATTCTCTCGAAGGAAAAATTTACTTTAAACGTTTATAGAATTCAAAGTATGCAATAGATAATTTGGTGACGAAACGATGGGGATTTTAACCTATAATTTATCAAATATACAGTGCGTCCAAAAAGTTTATAGAAAACGGTTTTTTTTTTATTTTTTTAACTTTTTAATTTCAAAAAGAGGGGTAGCAATTTCAAAAAAATTTATAATTATATATAAAAGCAAGGCGATAATGATACTGTATACAATAATAATATAATACAATCATAGCCTTTGTGAGAAAAGTTAAAATTTAAATTTGACTGCTCCAAAAGAATATAAAGAAACTCATTTTATTAGGTCACAGGCTGTCAAATCCTGAGAGCTTATGTGCCCATCTGAGCTGTATGTATGTACGTACGTATGTAGCGTGATAATTTATGATAAAAATATCCGATTTGCTTCAAAGTTTTGACATATAAGGCACTTCCCTGTTAGTTTTGGGAGTTCATTGGATAAGCATAAGGACGTTGGAAACAAGGGACCAATCCACCCATAATATAAATAAATGCTTTTTCATGCAGTTTTAGCAGATTTCATTCAAATTTTTTACACAAGATCTGTCTGATGAGGCTGATGATTAGTTTTGGGTGTTTATTGGTTAAGTACAAAGAGGGGATCAGGGGTACTCCACCAAATTTAGGTAAATAGTTTTTTTATGCAGAATTAACCAATTTGATTCAGTTTTTAGATATAGGCTCGTACTGACAAGATGCTTCCCTGAATAGTTTTAGGGTTCTTTTGTTAAAAATAAAGGAGGGAACGGGCGATTGCTCACTCCTTTAAATTAGATAAATTTGTTTTTTTTTTCAAAATTATCCGATTTGCTTCAAATTAATGATATAGGTTCTTTCTGATAAGAAAATCCTCTAGGGGTTTAATGATTAAGTATGTAGGGAGAAAATGAAAAAAGCTGCCTCCCCTTAATTTGTTTTTCAAGGGATGCTGTTCCTTGAAAAAATAAAGCTATAATATGCAATTAGCGTGAATAGCCTGTGAGCTCAATGACATCAATTTAACTGCGATATATAATATAATAAAATAAAATAATAGTATATAATATAATAAAAAAAATAATAAAAAAACTTAAAATTTTTTATGCTTACTTAAAAAACACTGACAAAAACAACCGAATTAAAATTTCCTCAGTCCAATGTATGAAGAGCATAAAGGTATGTTTAGATCACGCTTATCCTTGTTAATTATACACATTAATGTTCTAATCGCATGTTTTAACCAAACGAATGCAAATACTGTAAATACACAATTGCATTGCAAATATTAGACACGAAGGCATTGATTTATATTAAATAAACTATTAAAACTTTAGCTTCAACTAAATTAAAAAAATTGAGTAAAAAATATAAACAAATATTACAAATTCTTTGCTCTAAAACTCATAAGATAATTCTCCCAAACATGGAATACTAAAGAAGAAAAAGTTAAAAATATCGAAAATTTCCAGGAGAATTAAAATAAAGAAACGAAAGCAATACTGGATGAAAATTTTCTTAATATAATACATGCAAATCTGAATTTGTTGATCTTACGATGAAACAAGTTAGTTACACAAATCACAATCAGTGCATTAATCATGCACGTGCAAATGCACAAATCTATGAACGTAACCTACACTGAATCTGGATCACAAAGACATTCCTTTATTATACTAAAGTTTAAGCATCTACTTAAATTTAAACACTGAAATAAAAATAACAAACATATTTCCTAAATCCAATTTTATTTTACTTTTTTTTTCAATATTTGAAAAACAAATCATACTAATATAGATTATTGAAAAACAAAACAAAAATCCGATATTTCCAATGCTGTTGTTCACAGATAAAAATGATATTTTCATCTTTGGTGATTTTGCTTTTCAGAAACGATCAGAGGAAACAAATTTGCGTAAAGAGCATTCCATTCTTGTCATGGCATTTATTCCATATCGAATCTACATATATTACGGAAAAATTTTCAAACTAATATTTTAGCTACCAAAATACGATTTCGGATGCAATGCCAGTCTTCTGTTGCATTCGTCTGATTCGGTGCGATTTGTCGCCTTTCATATAAGTAACCAGATGAAAAGCTGGCTAGTTGTTTGCGCCATTTTCTTTCTAGGAACGTCGACAGTGGAGCAAGCAAATCAAATAAAAAGTGTCCCAAAATTCTAATACCTGTCTACATTATCAAGGACAAACGTGTTCGTGTTGAATGCTAAAGTCATTTTCACGGTCGCAATGAAAGAGAATTAAATTTCAACTTTTATTTCAAATTTTAACACTTCTAAATATTGCACGTTTTCAATATTTACACTGCCAAATGGAAATTTGTTTTTTATTCCAAATACAATTTGTTTGCAAACTCCCCATATTTTTCAGAATTCTGAATAACGCATATTTTGCAGACTTAAGGCCACATTTTCGAAGAATTTTTTTGAATTTATCAACCTTATAACTAATTACACATACAATATTAGAATAACATAAAAAATTAGAAACTCTACATTAGTATCATGTTTTTTAAAGTTCTGTTGAGTTTGAGTTTGAGAGAACAATGCTTTGAGGTCTATAGCTACAAATGACTGTTACCTCGAATGATCCATAAACCACAGAAACAAATACAGAACACTTTATTATTACAAGAAATCCAGTACATACATTTAATACACATCACAGGGACAACACCCGCACACTCATGCCGCTAGCTGGACTCGAACCAGGGTCCAGCGGTGTGGGAGGAGCTCACGCTACCGACCACGCCACTGGATCTGCTAAAGTTCTGTTTAATCATATTATTTTTAATAGTTAAATTAACAGTTAAAGTTCACTTTTATTTGAACTCATTAAACTCAAATTTCGCTTTAAAGTAAATAATTTAAAGTAAGATCATGCAATATTTGATTTATTCTCTTCAAATAGGCCAAAATAAGAGTTATGAGGGAGTGATGAATTTTAACAAAATGCACATTTTCTTTTTAACCGCTCTCTGAACTGAGATTAGGCTTAGCGGGGCTTAAACTATATCTAAATATACAAATCAGTAATATTTAATATTATTTAATATTTACTTGTGTTAAATAGAGGCTGATGAGGAAAGGAGAGGTTCCTCACCATTTCCTCATTTTTCCTCATCAAAAATCATTTAATACATATTTTAAAAGAATTTTGCAAATTAAATCAAATTAATTAACTTCATAGAGATTTAGTGAAATATTTATAAATCCACTCAAATATGTTATTTAAAACATTATTTTTTGTATTTTATAGAATTAGGAAACGTACAAATGTAATGCTCTTACAATAGAAATATAGGAATAATTCCGAGCTGAAAATTTTCAACGTATAATGAAAATTGAAGTGATGCAAATGAAAAAGAAATCATCCTTATGAAACATAATTGCTCTGTTCAACCAATAATCCTTTAGGAATAAAATAATGTAAAATGGCTATAACACATTTTAAAATGTATTACTACTAATCGATGCACATTATTAACAAGTTTTCTGTGAAATTGCAGAAAATCTACGGGTAATACCTTAAGTCTCGAGTAAAATCACAGAGATTAGAAAAGCCGATTAGCAGAGAAGTCATATAACAGAGAAGTTAAATAACAGAGAAGTCATTCGTTAAATTTATAATAGATTTTGTAAATTAACATCGTTAAAGATTGAAAATTTATTTTTAATGATAACAAATTAATTTGTTTTAAAAATTAGTGAATGACTCAATTTTCATTAAGCTTCAATAAACTTGAACTTTCCGAGTAAATTTGAGCTGCTGTATCAATAATTTGTTCCTGGATATCTTGGAATTTGGTCCCGAGACCTCGTAACAACGGAAGATTGATTGGTTGGTTGTATGGGGTTTTATCGTGCAAGACCCCTTTGGGGGCATGCTGCACCAACTTGACAATGGGAGAACGTCATACTTATTGATCTATGGCTATGGGAGATATTGTTATCGAGTACAAAGTGTATCTTTTATGATCCAGAGAAGAAAAAAACTCATTAAACTGATGAGATGATTTTTCCCTTTCTAAATTATTCTAAGTAAAAAAAAAAAAAATCTTTAAATTAAATTTTCTTATTTAGTATTTCAAATAAAATTGCAAAGGATTTTAAAAGTGTGAATTTTGAATTACAAAAAAAAAAAAAAAAAAAAAAAAAAAAAAAAAAAAAAAGATAAAAATGCCTTTAAATAAAGACATGAAAATTTTGACAGCGAATTAGATATAAGATAAGGGAAATGTGTGTAAAATGATGACTGAGAAACTCAATCGAAAGCAATTTACCGAAACAGGTGTAAATTTACAGAGAGATTCGCTTTTATTTCTGCGTTTTTACTGAAATTTTTAACAATATTAAATGAATGTTAAAACAAATTGTCTTAATGATACTTTAAAGTACCGTCGGAGCATAAAGGGTTAAATCAATATATCTGTATAAGGTCGGAAAATATAGATTTTTCTTCCAGTGTGAAAAATTTTCCTTAATTTCGCTGTCTTTCGATAAATAAGCAACGCAACATCGATTTAATGATCCCAGATAAAGAGATTTCCACTACTTAGTTAGAGACTTAATTGTTCGGATTTGTCTAAAATGGCTTATTGTTTCTTAATATTGATTAATTGGATGATCCTTAATCATCTTTTCATTACAACTTATTCAGTCTTCACGCTGCAGTCAATCAACTGTTCAAGAAATTTGACATGGTATAATTTGTTATTGATTAATTTGTTTTCTATATCAATTTAGTTTTCTTAATTTTATTATCAGTGATCATAAAAGATGTTGTCTTAAGAAAAGAACTGAGACTTAATTGTTTAGATTTGTCTGAAGTGGCTTAATGTTTCTTAATACATAATTTGTTTTGTTTGTTGATAAAAATACTATTTTTTATTGTAATTTTATAAATTGTTAATTATGAAGGTTGAGCCGGGAGAAACATATATAACAAATCAGGATTTGCATGTCAAGCGTAGCAAATGAAGTGCTAAGTGCTTAATTAAAGTACTGTCGAAGCATAAAGGGTTAAAGTGTTAACATACGAAATCTTTGTGTGAATTAGTAGACGAAATCTTTGTGTGTCCTGTAAATACTATCTGTTTTCTAATGTACCAGAAATAACTTGTAGTAAATCTCAGCAACGTATATCAATTTCACAAAATGTGAAAAAGTTTAATATAATTAAATCTCGGTCCAAACGATGTTTCCCCCTATACCATTACGTAATGGAATACTTTTGTGTGGCCTTGTAAATTACTGTACTATCTGTTTTCTAATGTACCAGAAATAACTTGTAGTAAATCTCAGCAACGTATATCAATTTCACAAAATGTGAAAAAGTTTAATATAATTAAATCTCGGTCCAAACGATGTTTCCCCCTATACCATTACGTAATGGAATACTTTTGTGTGGCCTTGTAAATTAATAACAAATATCCTTTGCACCACAGATTGTACAGAATGTATATATTAGTATATTTTATAGATTCATATGAATTGTATTATGTTCGAAAGAGTGTAACATCATTAAAATGAACTCGAAACTAGTTTTTTCTCCCTTTGGCCGTCATGTAACGGAATACTTTCGATTGTCCCTGTAATTAAACTATACATCCCATTTTCATAAAATTTGAAATGATAAAATTGTGGAATAATTACATATTTTAAATTTCAAAAATTCGGTTGGGTAATGCTTGTTCTGTTATATGCGGGCAGACAGACGGACAGATGGATGGACGGATTCAATGATAACAAAAGATTTATACGTATTTACATAGTTACGAATGCGCTTAAAAATCGGAATATGTTTTTCAGTTTTAGATCACAAGCTAAAAATTTATATTTGTTTATAAAAATGTCAACAATTTTGCTTTTTAATATTTATGAAACAGATGACTGTTAATAATCAAGTTATTAAAATTCATTCTACAAGCATTCACCTGTTCAATAAATTTTATATTAATATCTTGCTCCATTTATTATTTCCGGGAAAGAAGATAAATATCAAAATATTAAAATTTGAAACAGGGTTTCATTTTTATATCAAAGTTCTCAGATTGTATTTAAAAATACCCTTAATTATAATATTTTTTTTTTCAATTTTGCATAAATTTAGGAATTTGCAGAAAACGGGAATGTTTTTCTATGGAGACCATTTTAGCAAAAGAGCATTTATTTATATTCAGAATAAAAATGCGACGGTGAAATTTGACGTCTTGTATTTATTACTGTCTTAAAAGGCGAACCATCGGATTTATAACGCAGGGCTGAAATCAATATAGGTCCCAATTTATCAGAGTAATTAGAAAATAATTTGCTTTTTTAATTATAAAATTTTTAATTATCTATATATTTAAAAGACCAGGCTGTTTTTTCGTCATCAGCCCTGAATTTTCTACTGAACCGATTTTGTTAATTGTACTTTTAGTGAAAGCTATTTATATGTATATCTGCCCATTCGAGCTATTTTTTAAGTTATTTCCATTTTTATACTTTATTTTTAATTTTAAAGACTTTTCATGAAATTTCTTTAAAACAGTGTTAATAGGGCCATCGTTGCAAAAAAAAAAAAAAAAAAAAAAAAAAAAAAATTAAAAATATTCGGACACGTGGCTTTTTGAACGTACTTTTAAATTTGCAAGTTAATTTCGGTTAAAAAAAAAAAAAAGTACACACGTGTACTTTATTTTGATAAACAAATAAAAATTCACATTTACTGTGATGTCACGGGAATATTGCTTACTGGGTTTATTTTTATCTTTTGCATTTTAATTTTATTGTTGTCATTATTTTTTATTACAGTGAAATAGAAAAAATGTTTTTATTTTAATACATGCTGTTTTAATACATGTTGAACATAAAAATATGTGTATAAAATCCGTGTAAAAGTTTTGGTGAAAAATATTTTCTCCATTTATACATAAAAATTAATTAGCTTAAAACAATGAATCCGTTAACAAATAAAATTGAAGCGATGAAACAAATGATAAGGACATTTTAAAATTTATTTTTAACGTCGAATGTTGTCGGGTTCCATCTCTTAAAATTTAAAACATATGTACCGTATAATGATATCATGGTAAATTTACGAAACACCCTAAAAAAGACAGAGTTAGACATTACATTAATACTATTTTTAAATTTCACTAACAACTCAACGTAATGAGAATATAAAAAAAAATAACTTCTATAATTTTGCTACATGAATACTTCAACATTTTTATATAACTTCTTAGAAAACTGTTCAAAAGCAAAGAGTATTCCATTGTTATTTATAAGATAAAGGCAAAAATGTTAAAAAGGTTCTAAGAATATTAAAAAGTCCTTCCGGCAATGCCGGGAGGAAGAGGTAGCTTTCATATACTTATATATTTATTTATTTATTTTAAGGTAAGTTACATTGTTCAAAAATACTAAGCTCAAATTAGTGGAAATAATCTTATAAAATTAGTGATTTTATAAGATTGAAATTAGTTTTTGTCAAGACTGAATATTAATAGGAATTTTTAGAAATTAGTCATCTTTTATTCAACCTGGTTTTATTTTAAGCGATTTAGAGAGTCACCAAATTCCACGATATCATAAAGTGTATGCCATTTTAAAGCAACATTGTGGATCGGTCAGATCAAACCGTTTCAAAATGTCAGCCATAAGCAAAATTCAAAGTGCTATAACTCAGTCATTTTTTAAGATATAGACAAAATAAAAAGTGTTCTGGAATCGTTGTTTTAAGTTCTAACATGTAAAAGAAAAATATTTTTCAATTTTTAATTTTTTCGCATTTAATTTTAAATTTAAAATTTTTTAAAAAATTTAAAATGGCCACCATTTTGAAACAAAATGGTGGGTGATGCTGGCCAACGAACTCGGTCGAGACATTTGTATGTACTATGTACATCCCAAGTTTCATTGAAATCGGTTCATAAATACGCGTGTTATCACGTGACAAAAATCAGATCGTTTCAAAATGTCAGACATAAGAAAAATTCAAAGTGCTATAACTCAATTATTTTGTAAGATATAGACGAAATAAAAAGTGTTCTGGAATCGTTGTTTTAAGTTCTAACACGTAAAAGAAAAATATTTTTCAAATTTTGATTTTTTCGCATTTAATTTTAAATTTTAAATTTTTAAAAAATTTAAAATGGCCACCATTTTGAAACAAGATGGCGGATGATGCTGGACAACGAACTCGGTCGAGATATTTGTATGTACTATGTACATACCAAGTTTCATTGAAATCGGTTCATAAATACGCGTGTTATCACGTGACAAAAATCAGATCGTTTCAAAATGTCAGCCATAAGAAAAATTCAAAGTGCTATAACTCAATCATTTTTTAAGATATAGACAAAATAAAAAGTGTTCTGGAATCTTTGTTTTAAGTTCTAACACGTAAAAGGAAAATATTTTTTAACTTTTAATTTTTTCGCATTTAATTTTAAATTTTAAATTTTTTTTTAAATTTTAAATGGCGGCCATTTTGAAACAAAATGGCGGATGATGCTGACCAACGAACTCGGTCGAGACATTTGTATGTACTATGTACATACCAAGTTTCATTCAAATCGGTTCATAAATACGTTAGTTATAAGATGACAAAAATCAGATATATATATATATATATATATATATATATATATATATATATATATATATGATTATATATATATATATATGTCAACATTTGAAAGGAGGGTGGTTTTGGGGTCTGAGGGTCATGATCGGTGAAAATATACCAAAGTTTTCCGGAAATGCTTTCCTCCGGACGGCTGCAATAGGTAGCTTTTTACTTTTTGTAATGAAAGCTACCTAAAAAAGGGAAAAGATTATCAGTATTCTCTCTTCCGTATATTCCTTCAGTATATATTCTTCCTCTTTTGATATAATCAGTGACTGCGCTAAAAAAAGTTTATTAAGAATTTTTATTTGTTATTGCATTGTATATGATGTTAATGCGAAATTAATTAGTATAAAAAAGATTATTATCAATAACATAATTTAAAAAGGCCGCATAAAGAGGTTCACTTTGAACGGATTTGCATAGAAAAATATTAAAATAAAAAAGTATCATTGTATATTGATAATCTTTCTAATAACATTAAACAGAAAAATACTTCTGATCGAAATGTTTTGAAAATATGTTGAATATTCTTCATGAGTTACTATTTTTCTAGTCTTTAACAGATTATTCCATGAAAGTTAACGTGAAAATAAATGGTTATCATGAAAACGACTTCTTTTGAAAATGCATTTTTCTTCATGGTGGATTTTTTCACCTTTTCTTCTATTTTAATTGTTATATGTCAAGAACCGTTAAAGATAAACGCTTCAAACTTAGAATTAGCTTTTTAAAAAAGTTTAAATTTAATTTTGATTCAGCAAACTAAAAAAATATTTACGTTTGAAAACATATGTATATTTTTTTAAGTTAAATTATTTTTTTGTATTTTTTTTACTTAAATATTTTTAATTAAAAAATATTAATATTAAAAAAATTTTGAATCAAAATTAAATCTCAGATTTATCTGTTTATTTAAATGGAAAAGAAATTGAAATATTACGAATAACATTTTGAGTTATAACAATTTTAAATTGCCCCACTTTTTTAATTATTTAAAAATTTTAAATAAAAAAATATGAGAAGTTTAATCAAGCGATTTTTTTTACAAATAATGTGGTTAAAAATTACTAAAAATTTCAAAATTTTAACTCAATAAATAAAAAATATTTTAAAATGTGTCCCGGATACTCTTAAAGGTGTATTTCAATTCAAACTGCTTATTTTCTGATTTATTTTTAAATTAGTTTTCGCTCTCAAACGCATCAAACTGGCAAAGTCTGTTATTTAGAAAGTACATAAGGTACCGTACTTGGCAATTTTTTGATAAATGAAGAAAATATTGTAAGAATATGCTGCCAAAGCGAATGTTATGAACCGAATGTTTCAAAGAGGGAGATCTGAGAACGAAAAAAAAAGGGTCATACTGAGAAAATAACCGTTTATAAATCAAATTCTAATTAATTTATTGAAAAATGAAATCACACGGCATCTTATGCATCTCTTCAGAAATCACCTCAGCAAGTTTCATATTTCTACTTTTAAAAATGAGTTTGAAATTGTATCAGAAAATTTTGATCTGTTGAGGGTGAAAAAATATTTTTTCAAATACACCCTTAAGCTCATTATCCGATCACCCTCTAAATCTGGTAGAGAAAGCAAGATAAATACACGAGAGTAAACCAAACAACCCACCGGAATGATTAACAGAAACAAACTAATTGATTATGTGATTATTTGAAAGATTTGTTAAGCACCTAATTAAAAAAAAAAAAAAAAAAAAAAAAAAAAAAAAAAAAAAAAAAAAACCATGGAACTACGAAGTAAGACTTTGTATTATGATTACTTTCTAGTTTCATGAACATCTCAACGTAACGAGGATATAGAAAATAGCTTCTGTAATATTTTGTGCGAAAAGAAATACTTCAACATTCTTATATAATTTCTTAGAAAACTGTTCAAAAGCAAAGAGTATTCCATTGTTATTTATAAGACAACAGCAAAAGTATTAAAAAGATTCCACGAACAGTAAAAAAAGAGAAAAAGGTTATCAGTATTCTTTTTTTTTCTTCCTCGTTTGATAAAATTAGTGAATGCGCTAAATAAACTTAAAGAAGAATTTTTATTTGTATTGTATTGCTTATGATTTTAATGCAGAATTAATTAGTATAAAAACATTATTAGCGACAACATAATATAAAAAAGCCATGTAAGAAAGTTGACTTTGGAAGGATTTACATAAAAAAGTATTAAAAAAAAAACAGTATCATGGTATATTGATAATCCTTCTAATACCATTGGAGAGGAAAATAATTTTGATTGAAACATTTTGAAAACATATCGAATATTCTTTGTGAGTTATTATTTTTCTATGTTTTAACAGTTTTTTTCATTAAAGCAGTTACCATGAAAGTAAATGGTTGTCATGAAAACGACTCTTTTGAAAATGTGTTTTTCTTCATGATAAGTTTTCCCATCATTTCTCCTATTTAAATTGTTATAAGTCAAGAACCGCAAAAGATAAATGTTTCAAACTTGGAATATTCATTTTTCAACAATTTTAATTTAATTTTCATCCAGCATATTTGAAAAAAAAAATATTTACTTTAGGAAACAGGATTTTTTTTTAAAGTTACATAATTTTTTTCATAATTTTTTACATAAATATATTTAATTTAAAAAGATTAATATTTTAAAAAATGCTCAGTCAGAATTAAATATTAGATCATCTGTTTATTTAAATCGAAAAAAATGCAATTTTACGAATAACATTTTGAGTTATAACGATTTTAAACTACCCCACTTTTTTAATATTTTTCAAATTTTGAATTAAAAAAAATATGAGAAGTTTAATCATGTGATTTTGTTTATATGGTTAACCATTACAAAAAATTTTAAAATTTTAACTCAATAAATAAAAAATATTTTAAAATGTGCCTCGAACTCCTTTAAGTTCGTTATCCGATCACCCTCTGTATTTGGTAGGGAAAGCAAGATAAATGCATGATAATAAACCAAAAAACCCACCGGAATGCTTAACAAAAACAAAAAAACTAATTATATGATTATTTGAAAGAGTTGTTAAGCACCTAATTATCTATATATATATTTAAAAAAAATATCGATATAATATTCTACAAATAGTTAAAAAAAAAAAAAAAAAAAAAAAAAAAAGATTATCAGTATTTTTTTCTTCTTCTTCTTCCTCATTTGATAAAATTAGTGACTGCGCTAAACAAACTTAAAGAAGAATTTCTATTTGTTGTTGTATTGTATCCGATGTTAATGAGGAATAGATTAGTATAAAAACATTATTTAGTGACAACATAATATGAAAACAGCCATGTAAGAAGGTTCATTTTGAAGGGATTTGCATCGAAAAATATTAAAAAGAAATAATATCGTTATATATTGATAATCCTTCTATTATTATTGGAGAGGAAAATAATTTTGATTGAAACATTTTAAAAATATATCGAATATTTTTCGTGAGTTATTATTTTTCTAGGTTTTAACAGATTATTGCACGAAAGTTACCCGTAGATCACAAGAAGAAATTGTTGTTTTTTATTTGGAGATTAAAAATATACAAAAAATTAAAGCTTTGTTTTAAAAGAGATAACTAATGTAATTGATTTAATAATAGCGGTTCGTTTAAATGCTTATTTATTTATTAGGGAAAGACTAATTCATAAGATGTTGAATATCTAATGCTTTACTCATAATAACAAGCAAGTTCTATAAATATGCAATAATTATTTTTTATAATATAGGAAAAAAATATTTAAAAGACATTTTAAAATATATCGAATAATGATGCATATAGATTCTCAGTTTTTGATGATTTAATTTTGCATTTTAAACGAGTTTCACGTTAAAAAGTTGTTAATAAAGTAGCCACCACTAGGTTTGATATAATTAAAATATAAAATATTTTATAAAAATCCTTTTTCAAATGCATAGAACATATTTCTTTAATATATTAAAAAAACAATAATAAGAATGCCATGAAAATCTTGTTAAAGCTAACTAAAAAAATTTTTTTTTTCACTATCAACAACTTAAGGAAAATTTCCTAGCATTGGATAATATGGAAAAAATCAAAATAAATTTTACTTTTTACGAAAGAAAAAAAAAAACCATTGCATTAAAAAAGTTCAAAATTTTCGATTCTTTATTCAATACGTATCAATAAATTATAAGCAATTCAACAAAATTTTTGAACGAAAAGATAAACCAAACAATAAACAAATTGAAACAAAGCTATTTAATGGTACGTGACAACTACAAGCGGAAAACAATACTGATTTTCGGATTTTTTCACTGCCTTTTTACACGCAATGAATGAATTCTAAGAGATTTTTCTTCCCAATTTTAGAGAAATATTCTGACGATACTGACCAATTATTTTTTACTAATAAGCATTTATAAAGTTTAAGCTAATATTAAGTTATATGCATTAACATATTTTTGTACCCTTTGTTTTACACAAATACAATGCATATTAAAATTATGGTTCAATGGATGAAATAGAATTCCGTTTCGTAATGAAACAGATGTTTTATTACTTTTAGCGAAAATAAAAAGTATAATTAAATTTTTTTTTTTTATCTATCCATGTTTTTGGGCGGGAAAACATATTGCTTTTGGTCCTTAAACTTTACATAGCTAATGGATTGAAAAACGCGTTTAATGCTTGTATTCTGAAAAACATTCGCTTTAATACCTAAAAAATTAGAATGTTAAATTTTTAAAGTAAACGTTAGACAATTCAGGGATTTTCTTCCGAACTTTTCATGAATACTTTTAATAATGATTTCTTAAAAATAATATTGCTAATGAGTAATATATATAAATATATACATATTTTCCCTACAAAGCAATAAATGAAACCTGTTGCGGTTGGTAAAGTTTTATTTTAGTATACCTTTGCAAGCAAAAAACTCTGTAAATACTAACAAGTTTATAAATAAACGAAAATTTGCTAATTTAGAAGAAAAGTTGATTTCTTATTTCTCTATATTGTTAAAAAAAAAGTTAAAGTTTATTTTCCAATTTATTTATTTTTATTATTTTGAGACTCTTCCTATTTTGCTTAAGTGTTAAGATTAATATTAAGTACAACAATGACAGCCTGAAACTTAATGAATAGCATAAAATAGTTTTCAATACAATTGGAACACTCTACGCATAACCTCAAAATCGGCATTATACATTAAAACCTTTGTGATAGAAGATCTTATTAAGAGAGAAGTCTTTTCTGAAAGATACTTATTAAATACCCCTCTTATTCAAATCGAATGTATTTCAGTAAACAAAGTATCCAACCATTGAAATTAAATGTCTCGACAAAGAATAAAATGAATCTATAAAAAAGAAAATCTTTTACATATAAATTCTTTTTTAACCCGTGCACGAAATTCATGACAATAAAATTCGATTACCGATGGTCAAAAGTTCTTTTAGGGGAAACTTAACTTACTGTAACTTTAAAGTAAGTTTTGTTTTTTAAACTCTTTCGAATAGGGAGAAAAAGTTTTATGATTTCGGGTTTAAATATTCATCTATTTGTGCCTCATTTTTTTTTTTTTTTTTTTTTTTAAGAATATTTGGATTGAAATAACGTTTAATTATGTTTTGTAGATTAACAGTAGCATTTTTTAAAAAATAATAGGCCATTAGAGTTGAAACATTTCTGGCTAAAGGTTTTAATATTTTCGTTCACTTATTGTTTTAGGAAAGAGCGGTAATTTCATTTATTTATTTATTACATTTCCAATAGAGAGAGATATGTTTTATTACTTCGATTTTTAGAATTCATCTTTTTGACTGAGGGCTAAAGTTTAAAAATGTTTTAAGGACCAACTATAAAGTATGTTTTTACTGAATTACGTCAAAAGTGCTGTAACATTTATGGCTAAATTTCGATCTATCTGTTGTTTAACTTTCTATATAAAGGGAGTAATTCTAAAATAATTCTTTTATTTTAAAATTTAATCCAGTTGAGAAAAAGTTTAATGATTTCGGATTTCAATATTCATCTGTTTGTGTCTTAATTTTTCAAAGAGCATACGGATTGAAATAACGTTTAACTATGTTTTATAGAATTACATTGGTTATGTTCTTTAATTAAATATCTCATCAGAGTTGAAGCATTTCTTGTTATAGGTTTTAATATTTATGCCACTTATCTTTCCGAAAAAGCAATAACTTTATTTTCACTGTTATTTTTTTACATTATCTGATTGAGAGAAACATGTTTTATAATTTCGAGTTTGAATATTCATCTATTTCTAATATAATAATTCATCTATTATATTCATCTTTTTTTAAGGTAAAAATACTTGCATTTGGTTAAAATTTAATCATGTTTTAGAAATTAACTGTAAAATGTTACTGAAATCAGTCAAGAGTGCTGTAATATTTATTGTCAGAGACTTCATTCTATTTGTCACTTAATTTTCTAGATAAAGAGAATAATTTAAAAATAGTTCTGTTTTTTTAAAGCTTTTCCGATATCGAGCTGTTTTACGATTTTCAACTTGACTATACTTTTTTTTTTTTTTTTTAAGAAAATAATATTTGGATTAGGATAAAAATTAAATTTTTAACGCTTTTCAACTACGCTGGAAAATGTTTATGAATTCAGTTTGTCTGTCTGTACAACTCGCATAAATATACTCGAATTGCCATGTTATTTATGTATGTTATTGAAGATTACTACAGAGTTAGGTATTGAAAATGATTTACAGTCAGTTTACAGACACATACAAAAGAATTTTATTATACACTGCTCAAAACAATTAAAGGATATTTGAAGTTTTATATAAAATGAAGATATAAACGATTTTTTTTTTTTTGTCGAAAATAGAAGAAAAGAATCACAAATGCAAATATTTCTGGTTTTCAAACTGTGGAGTATGCAGATTTTGAGTTTGACGTCAAAAACGTCGCTTCAGCGGCAGCGAATGAAATTTGACTTTCAACTGGATAAAAGAGAATGAAGAAAAGGATGATCGGCATTCAGTGATTGCTTTGTTTCGATGAGTACGATGTCTCAGCGAAGTCATTTGACAGATTCAGAAGCTTTGAGAATTGTTGGTAGGTTAGAAGGGGGCCAAACTCAAGCCGAAGTAGCGCAAGCCATTGGAGTGTCACAAAGTGTCATTTCCAGGATCTGGAACCGTTTTTTGGAGAGTGGATGTGCAGGCCGAAGACCAGGGCAAGGTCGTAGACGGGCAACAACGTCCAATGAAGATCGGTATTTAGCGTTAACAGCTCGGAGACACCGAAACATGAACGCTACTCTTCTCCAACAACACCTTCGCTCGGCTACAGGCACCACGATTTCAACTCAGACTGTCCGAAACCGGCTCCATGCTGTAGGTCCGAATGCTCGCCGACCAATGGTATGTGTTAGATTAACATCAAGGCATCGTCGCGACCGCAGGGAGTGGGCAACCGAGCATGTCAACTGGAGGAGAAATGAATGGATCAATATTCTGTTTTCTGACGAGTCCCGTTTTTCTGTGCATCCAGATAATAGGCGTATTTTCATCTGGAGGGACCGTGGCAGTAGGAATAATCCTGCGTTCGTGCACGAAAGTGTCAGATTTGGCGGTGGAGGAGTGTTGGTGTATGGTGTCATCTCCATTGACGGGCGCACTGACCTCTACATCATTCGAGATGGAGCTCTGACTGGTCGCCGATATAGGGATGAGATCCCCAGACCTATTGTAGTCCCTTACGCTGCAGCAATCGGAGATAACTTCATTTTAATGGACGATAACTGCAGGCCACATCGTGCAAACCTGGTGGAGGATTTCCTTTTCGAGGAAGGAATCGTTCGAATGGAATGGCCAGCGTGTTCTCCAGACATGAATCCAATCGAGCACGTTTGGGACGCTCTAGGAAGACGAGTTTCTGGCCGCCAACAACCCCCACAAACTCTCCAAGAACTGGAAAGAGCTCTTCTGGAAGAGTAAGGTAGAATACCCCAACTCGTCATTAATAGCCTCATTGAGTCCATGCCTCAAACGTGTTCAACGTTGCTGGCCGTCCGTGGAAACAATACCCCTACTGAAAATGATTTTCTTTGAAGAAAACACCTTTTTCTTATTCTTTTTTTCTCATATGCACAAATTGTATTTTTTCCCTTCTATACACAAATGCGCAATAAAATGCATTTTTTTTTCTGCCACACGTGTGTAATTTATTCTCATGTAACCTACTATGTGTGTCGACCATGTATCAATCAGCTAAAAAGTTTCCCAGATACAAAATCTGCTAAAACTGGAATATCCTTTAATTGTTTTGAGCAGTGTATTATGGTCGATGAGGAAAAAACATTTGAAGTGAATTTAATTGATGTTGTATTATGTCAAATGTAATGAGAATGGTATGTATCAATGGGGTGGACTACAAAATATTTTCTCAGGAGTATAGAAAAAAGAGCATTTAATTAAATTGCTTCTTTAAACATATCATTTCATTGTATAGAAAAAAGTAACGTTCTGAAAAATAATCTGCTAATGTTAGAAAGTGTTTCTTAATCTATATCTCATACATGAATTTTTTTTCTGGTTTCAGAACTGATAATTAAAATGCTCGTTACTAAAATGGGACACAATAATTTGTAGGTTTCAATAGTTTTTTCACTTGAATTTCTTTTTTTTTCTTTTTTCTTTTTTTTTGTAGAAAAAGTAACTTTTATATATTTAATATATACATACCTATATTCTGATTGAGTTTGAGTAAATTCCATTAAGTGAACCTACGCTATGTAAAAGGAATTTGATGTGCTGTAAGGGATTTAAGAATTGATATTTTGCAACAGGCATGATATTCAACTGTGTATTGTATTCGCTATAGATATGATGTTGATTTGTAGTATTATATATATATATATATATATATATATATATATATATATATATATATATATATATATATATATATATATATATATATATATACATATATATATATATATATATATACACTCATTGCCATAAAAATTTGCGCACCAAGAAATAATTCTGGGATCGTGATGAAACTTGGCATGAAGGTACATATCAGGCAGATATGCAAATGATTAGAAATGCAGCGTGACTGTGCATTGCGCAATGCTACTAGAGGGCGTTGAACTTCGTCCTCCTTGGATATAAAACTGTAAGAAAAACTTGTTTGCCTGTACCTTTTCTTTTGCAAAGGAAATGCTGAGGAAGACATGTCGTTACGCAGTCATCGGAGACAATATCAGCAGCTGTCAGAGCTGGAGAGGGGAAGAATCATCGGGATGATGGGAGCTGGGTGGCCAGTTCGGCGAGTATCGCGCCAAGTAGGCCGTTCTGATTTTACTGTGAGGAGGTGTTGGGACCAGTGGACTGAAGAGATGTCATTTACACGGAGACCAGGCTCGGGACGCCCTCGACAGACCAATCGTCGCGGAGACCGTCAAATCATATGAAACGCTGGCGTAGAGCCAATTGCCTCATTGACCGCTATTCAGACACAGGCAGCACCTTCTCTACGGACCCCTGTGTCTTCCCGAACCATCGCAAGGAGCCTAGCTGAAGGACATCTGGTATTGCGGCGCCCATTACGTGTGCTGCCAATGACATCCACCCACTGACGCCTCCGTTTGGAGTGGTGTCGCGCACGACGGGATTGGACTGCAATGAAATGGAACCAGGTCGTCTTCAGTGACGAGTCTAGATTCAATTTGAGCAGCGATGACAATCGTGTTCGTGTGTGGAGGCCCCGTGGTGAACGCCTCAATCCTGTCTTCGCTTGACAGCGACAAATCGTTCCTACAGCTGGTGTGACGGTATGGGATGCCATTGCTTACGATACACGGTCACCCCAAATATTGATCTGTGGCACAATGACAGCTCAGCTATACGTCCAGGTCATCCTTCAGCCACATTTGTTGCCACTTGTAGCCGGGCTCCCAGAAGCCATTTTTCAGCAAGGCAATGCTCGGGCATACACAGCAAGGATGTCACAAGCCTGCCTCCACCACATTACCACCCTTCCCTGGCCTGCTCGATCACCAGATTTGTCACCAATCGAGCATATCTGGCATCATTTGGAACGGCAAGTTGGACACCCTACGAGTTTAGTTGAACTCGAGGCGCGTTTACAGCAACTGTTGAACGATATGTCTCAGGACATCATACGGAACTTGTATGTCTTAATGCCCGCTCGTATCGCATCGTGCATTCGCGCTAGAGGGGTCCAAAAGAGTACTAAAGTTTCCGTTCATTTGTACTTTTTTCTTCAATAAAAGATCCTTTTTCTTCGGTTTTCTAATCACTTACTTGTATCACAGTAGTGTTTACGCATGTAAAATTTCGTATCATTTGAACGTCTTTTTCTTGGTGCGCAAATTTTTATGGCAATGAGTGTATATGAGGACTTGAGTTTCAAAACTCGCCTTATCTAAAATTAAACCTTTACACTCCTATGTCAAATCGGGCTAAACATTTTTTTTGTGTATGTGCAAAATTTGCTTTTGGCACCAGTAATAAAGGAAAATAAAATATGCCTTTTATAATTAGAGCAGTTTTGATATTGTGTAAATGAAAGTAACTTCTTTTGAAAAAGTGGTGCCGAGTAAAATTTGTGTAAAAGACGCCGGGGTCGAAAGGGTTAAAAAAATGGAATTTTCTCTTTCAGTCTATTTTTATTGGTAAATCTGCATAAAAAACACTAGTTTTGTTGCATTTTTCTGGAATTGCAAAATCTTCGCTTATAATGATAATCGATGAGCGCAGTTAGAGGTTCTTTGCGATTTCCCAAAGTTTGATTTTCTAGATAACGCGAGTTTCAAAACTTTCGTCCTTATATATGCATACATATGTTAATATTTCCTAATTGAGAAAATTTATTTGTCATTTCGAGTTTGACTATTTAAGTGTTTATCTTGGGTTAAAAAAAAAAAAAATGATGCGATAAAGTTAAATTATGATTTACAGACGAATTATGAAATGTTCTTTATTGAAAATGGTCACAAACCTCTAATATTTCTGATTGGAAGATTTTGTGTAAAAATTATATATTGAAAACAATCAGTTTCAGTTTCAGCTAGGTTGGGAGGCCTACCAAATGGTTTAAGCATAACAAGTCGCACTTAGCAGGATGTGTCAACTATGCTAAACGCCCCAACCATGGATCAAGATAGGATTGCTAAGTTAAACGCGACCATTGAAATTAAATAATATCTGCTCTAAATACTAAAAAGAATAAAATGACTTTACAAGAATTATTCTTGATAAAATTTCTTTTTGATCTGTGCATGAAATGTGCAAGACAATAAAATTCGATTATCGAGGTAAAGTTCTTTCGAAGAAGCTCAACTTTCTGTAACTTTAAAGAGAGTTTTGCTTTTTAAATTTTTTTTTTACTATAGAGAGAAAAATTTATGATTTCAATTTGAAAATTCCTTTGTTTATCTTGTTTTTAAATAAACATTCTCTTTTATTTATTTATTTATTTAGAGACAAAGTTTAATTTGCTTTGGGTATAACTATGAAATATTCTTCACTGAAATAGGTTAGTAGAGCAGAAACTTTTTTCATCTAGAACTTTTAATTGTTTTTCCATTTAAATTACTGGAAAAAAAGAGAAATTTAAAATAAGTTTTTAAACTATTTCTACCCAAAAGAGAGAGTAGGGAAAGTACAATTTTTATGTTGTTTATCCATTTATTTCTTTTGTTTTTAAAGGAAAGTTTTGTTAGGTAACGTTTAATGTTGATTTAAAGATGAACTATGAAATGTTCCTTAATGAAATAAATTACTATAGAACTGTAATATTTCTAGCGAGAAAATTTTAATATTTTTGCGTCGAAATTATATATTGTATATAATCAATGGAATTAAATATGATATCTCTAATTACAAAGAAGGATAAAATAATTTAAAAAAAAGTTCTTTTGACTGAAATTTCTTTTAAACCAGTACACAAAAAGTGCAGGATAATAAAATTTGATTCCATTGAGGTCAAAAAATTTTTCAAAGTAACTCAGATTTACGCAACTTTAAAGAAAGTTTTTTTTTTCTTTATAGACGGAATTTTTATTTTGGTATAGAAAACCTCCCTGTTTGTCTTATTTTAAAGAAAATATTATTTTGAGGGTTTATTTATAAACAAAGTTTAATTTGTTTTTAGGGATAACTATGAAATATTCTTCACTGAAATAGATCAAAAGAGTTGAAACATTTATAGTTAGAAGTTTTAATAATTTTACTAGATAAATTACTGGAGAAAGAGTAATTTAAAAATAATATTTAGTTTTGGGTTTTTTAACTCTTTCCATTTAAATGGGAATAGTGAAAGTACAATGTTATTTATCTGTCTAATTTGTTTTGCTTTTTTTCAAAAAAAAAAAAAAAAAAAAAAAAAAAAGTTTGTATGGGATAAAATTTAACTATAAATTAGAAGAACTGTGAAATACTCTCGAATGAAATAGATTACTAGAAGTGCAATATTTGTGGCTAGAGGTTTAACATTTTTGTGTCGAAATTGTAGATTCTAAAGGATCCTTTGATAAAATTTCTTTTTAAGCCGTGCATAAAAATGCAGGACAATAAAACTCGTTTACCGTAGTCAAAACTTCTTTCAAACAAACTCAACTTTCTGAAACTTTAAAGAAAGTTTTATCTTTTAAACTCTGCCTAATATATATATATATATATATATATTTTTTTTTTTTTTTGTATTTCGGCTTTGAATATTTTCATGTTTGTCTAATTTTTAAGTATACATTTCTTTTTTAATTTATTTAAAACAATATTTATTTTTTAATTTTATTTATTTAATTATTCATAATTTTTTTTTATTATAATTATAATAATAAGTATTATTTTAGGGGGGGGGAGGGTAATTATGAAACGTTCGTCATTGAAATAGGTCAAACTGTTCAACATTTTTAGCAAGAAGTTTGAATAATTTTTCTTTTGAAATAAATAAAGGAAAAGGAGTTGAAATATATCTTTTAAACTTTTTGTATTCAAGAGGAAGGATACGAAGTACAATTTCAGGTTATTTATCCATCTATTGCTTATGTTTTTAAGAAATTATTTTTCAGTTAAGAAAAAGTTTAATTATGATTTGCAGAAGAAAGACTCTAAAATGTTCTTTAATGAAATCTGTCACTAGAACTAGAAAAAGTTATTTCAAAATAATTCTTTTTGGTAAAATTTCTTTTCAACCCATATAGAAAATGTAGGGCAATAAAATTCGATTACCAAAGTCTAAAGGTCTTTCTAAGAAACTCAACTTTTTGCAACTTTAAAAAAAGTTTTGCTTTTTAATCTTTTATATATATATATAGAAATGAATTTTTATGTTTTTGGATTTGAAAATCCCTCTCTTTATCATACTTTAAAGTAAACATTCTCTTTTGGTTTATTCAGAAAAAAAAAAAAAAAAAAACGTTTAATTTGTTTTAAGTATAACTAAGAAATATTCGTCATAGAAATAGTTGAGAAGTGTTGAAAATTTTCCAGCTAGAATTTTTAATAGTTTTCCTAATTAAATTTCCAAGGGGAAAGAGCAAAATAAGACTATATTTTTTAAATTTTTTCTATTTAAGAATGAAAAACATGTTGTATAATTTCGGTTTTGTTTACCCGTCTGTTTATTTTGTTTTTAAGGAAATATATCTGAATTCAGAAAAGTTTAATTATGATTTAAAGATGAACTATGAAATGTTTTCTAATGGAATAGGTCACTAGAACTGGATAAAAGAATTATCTTTGAAAAGATTTCTTTTTAAACCGTGCACGAAAAATGCAGGACAATAAAATTCGATTACCGATGTCGAAAGTTCTTTCAAAGAAACTCAACTTACTGCAACTTTAAAGAACGTTTTATTTTTTAAACTTTTTCTAATAGAAACAAAATAATTATTATTTCCTGTCTGAATATGTGTATGTTTGTCTCCTTTTCAAAGAAGAAATGAATTGCATTTGATTTATTTCGAAATAAAGTTTAATTTTGTTCTGAGATTGAATCATGAAATAGTTTTCACTGAAAAAGATCAGAAGAGTAGAAACATTTCCTGCTAGAAGTTTTAATAGTTTTGCTACTCAAATTATTAGGAGAAATAGCAATTAAAATATATTATTTAGGTTTTGGTTCTATAAAGTATTACTATTGAAGAGCGAGGAGGAGAAGTACAGTTTCGATTTTGTTTATTCCACTATTTCTTTTATATTTGAGAAAAAAATTCGAGTTTAGACAAAGTTTCACTGTGATTTAAATGTGATCTATGAAATGTCCAATAAATAATCCGCTGGAACTGTATTATTTCAGGCTACAGGTTTTAGTATTTTTGTGTACATATTATATATTGTACATAGCTGCTGAAATTAATTATTTAGAAATCTTTTCTCTACGTGCTAAGAAGGGTAAAATGATACTAAACGATACCTTTTTGATAAAATTGCTTTTTAACCCTTCTACGGAAAATGCAGGGCAATAAAATTCGATTACCGAAGTCCAAAGGTCTTTCAAAGAAACTTAACTTTCTGCAACTTTAAAGAAAGTTTTGTTTTTTAAACCTTTTTAATGTATAGAAACTTATTTTTATGGTTTTTGATTACAAAATCCCCATTTTTATCGTATTTTTAAGTAAACATTCTTTTTTGGTTGATTAAGAGAAAAAAAGGTTTAATTTGTTTTAGGTATAACTGAGAAATATTCTTCATAGAAGTAATTTAGAAGAGTTGAAAATTTTCCAGTTAGAATTTTTAAAAGTTTTTCTAGTTAAATTTCCGAGGGGAAAGAGCAAATTAAGATTACATTTTTAAAATTCCTTCTATTCAAGACTAAAACTGAAGTATAATTTTGTTTTTGTTTACCCCTCGTTTTCTTTTGTTTTTAAGAAAATATATTTGAATTCAGAAAAGTTTAATTATGATTTAGAGATAAACTATGAAATGTTTTTTAATGAAATAGGTCACTGGTACTGGATAAAATGATAGTAGAAAAATTCATTTTGATAAAAATATTTCTTTTTAAACCGGGCACGGAAAATGCAGGACAATAAAATTCGATTACAGAAGTCAAAAGTTCTTTCGAAGAAATTTAACTTTCTGTAACTTTAAAGAAAGTTTTATTTTTTAAAACTTTTTCTAGAGACAAAAGAATTATTATTTCATGTTTGAATATTTCTATGTTTGTCTCATTTTTAAGGAAAAAAATTGCTTTTGATATATTTCGAAATAAAGTTTAATTTTGTTTTAGGAATGAACAATGAAATTGTTTTCACTGAAAAAGGTCAGAAGAGTTGAAACATTCCTTGCTAGAAGTTTTATTTGTTTTGCTACTTAAATTACCGGGAGAAAAAATGAATTAAAAATTTTTTTTTTTTTGTTTTTTGTTCTTTAAACTCTTTTTATTCAAGTGTGAGGAGGGAAAGTACAGTTTCGATTTCATTTATCTGACTATACTTTTGTATTTAAGAAAAAATTTCTGAATTTAGACAAAATATTATTATGATTTTAGGTGAACTATGAAATATTCAGTAAACAGGTTGCTAGAATTGTACTAATTCTGGTTCAAGTATTTTTGTGTTGATATAATATGCTGTACGTAACTGTGAAATTAAATATCATTTTTCTATGTACTAAGAAAAATAAAATGATTTTAAAAGAATTCTTTTTGATAAAACTTCTTTTTCACCCGTATACGGAAAATGCAAGACAATAGAATTCCATTAACGAGTCAAAACATTTCTTGCTAAAAGTTTTAATAATTTTTCCCCTTAAATTACCGGTACGAAGAACAATTAAAAAAAAATATTTTTTAAGTTTTGGTTCTTTAAGTTCTTTCGATTCAAGAGTGAGGAGGGGAAGTACAGTTTTGATTTTGTTTAATCCCACTATTTCTTTTATATTTAGGAAAAAAATATCTGAGTTTAGATTAAGTTTTATTATGATTTAAAGGTGAACTGTGAAATTTTCAATATACAGATCGCTAGAACGATATTATTTTTGGCTTACAGAGTTTTTTTTTTTTTTTTTTTTTTTTTTTTTTATTATATGCTGTACGTAACTGTTGAAACTAAATACTTTTCTCTATGTGCTAAGAAGGATAAAATGATTCTAAAAAAATTCTTTTTAACCCGTGTATGATTAATGAAGGACAATAAAATTAGATTAGCGTTATTAAAAGTTCTTTCAAAGAAACTCAACTTTCTGTAATTGTAAAGAAAGTTTTGTTTTTCTAAACTTTTCTAACAGAGATTTAAAAAAAAAAAAAATGTATGTATGATTTCGGGTTTGAATATCCGTATGTTTGTTTCATTTTCAAGTTTTGTTTTGTTGTTTATTTGAAAATAAAGTTTAATTTTCTTTTAGAAAAGAACCATGAAATGACTTAAATAGATCAGAATAGTCGACACATTTGTAGCCGTAGATTTTATTTTATTTATTTTATTTTTTATTTAAATTACCATATAAAAGAACAACTTAAAAATATTTATTTATTTATTTATTTTTCAGCTCTTTCGAGAGAAGGGAAGAGAAGAGGGATATGATTTTGGATTTCACTATTTCACTATTTATATTTTTGGATTTCGAAAGTTCATACCTTTAATTGTATGGTAAACACAATGTTAAACCTACGTGTAAACCACAAGTGGTATTATTTTTTTGCTTATGCACCATTTCATTTCCGGAAGACATATAGCATTAGATCCCCCTATTACTACTCTTCCATAAAATAAATTTTTTTTTCTTGTGCTAGATTACTAAGGATTTTGCGCTGTTGGCTCTTGGACTATAAGTCTCACAAAACAAATATAAACATGCTCCACTCCACATGAAAAAATAATCCTAGCGATAAACATTTTTTTTCATATATAATTACAAAGATTTCCATATCTATGTCTTAAATTTTCTCCTTTTTCTTTTCTGGCATATGGACTACATGTGGGTATATCACCGTTCATTCTTTGCAAAAATAATTAGCATAAACTAATTAATGAAAACAAAAGCAATATAAAAACTAGACCAAAAGTAAAATACATTAAAGAGAAATGTATTTTTTTTCTACGCATTCTCTCATCTCCTCTCCTGCCTCAATGCCTTTATTATAACACCTTTCAAAACAAAGTTATTAATACATAATTAATTAAATCACATTTCTTTGTGAATTTTTCATTTACTTTGTATGATAGTTTGTTCGAAAGGACAAAAATCCCTTTAAATGAAGAATTTTTCTTGTGGTTTTACGGTCTCATAAAGTTTCATTTCTTTTTGATTAATAATAGTTAAGTAAAATTTAAACTGGATGTGATCGTCACATGTAGATATTATTTCTTTTTTTACTTTTTTGTTTGATTAAAACAAAATTAAATTAAAATTTCCTAAGTCAGGTAAAAGTAGACGTTTTATAATATCGTTTGTAAAGAAAAAAAACTTGTTATAAAAATTTTAAGAATAATAAATGTATAAAACAACAACAAAAGTAAAATAGCATAAAATTTAGGAAATCAAACTCATTTAAGCATATAGTTTTGATTAACTATTGAATAGCTTTATTTTTTGATGAAATGTTATTTATTTATTTTACAATGCACAACTACTTAAATTTGAAAACAATAAAAATCTTATCTGTGTGCATTAAGTTAATGGGGTTCCCTTACAAGAAAGATACACCCAGAAACAAAATGTCCGCTTATGAATCAGGTCTTATTCATTCAAAAGCCCTAAATATATCCGAAAAAAGCCAGCGCAAGAAACACAATCGATATCTGCGTCAGAAAATAAAATCGGAGTTAAAAAATGGCAGATTTTGAAATCGGCGTTACCCCCTTTTTTTCGATCTGTCTTTTTTTTTTGCCCCCGATTTTTTTCTCTTTTTCACTCGGAAATGAAAAACGCGGAGGATGCGTAAGTGCTTTTGACAAGATTCTCAACACAAGAAATATATTAATAAACAAATAAAGTAAAAGAAAGAAAAAAATGGGCACTTCGATCTCTGTTACAGAAACCGTTATTCACAAAATTAAAGAGAAAAAATAAATTAATAATCGCACGCTCTAAAATTATGTGGGTCGATCCCAAATCAACATTTGTAAAAGTTTTTAAAAGTTTACTCGAACTCTAGCTGAGATCTAATGTTTCAATGAAGAAATTCAAACTTTAACAGTTTTTAATATTAGTTTACAAATATTGGACAAGGGGCATCAATTCTTCTAGGATATTATCGGATTTAGAAAAGAGTGATGTAAGTCAAAAATCGTCGTTTTTGAGGTAACGAAAAACTAACATTCAAATTAAAACATCTCTTTTAAGAAGGCAGAGCGCCTTTAAACTTTTAAAAAATCAGTTTTCAGGATTTTGTTTTATTTTGATTTTTTTTTTAATTTCTCAACAATATGCATAAAACATCATTCAAAAATCTGCATTATTCCTTGAGTCATAATCCTTTATAGATGGTGAATACAATAGAAGATTTGTAAATATTGAGACTTTAAAACATATTAGTATATTTGGAGTTTGTGCTGTTACTTTCAAATTATATAAGCTACAGCTTTAAAAAATTAACCAAATATCAGTATCTTTATAATCCTTATGCTTAAAAAAAAAAAAAAAAAAAAAAAAAAAAAAAAAAAAAAAAAAAAAAAAAACATATTTTGGTTATTTCTTTTCTGCCCTTGTAAGACTTGAATCTTAAATTTTATTTATTTCGTGTTGAAATTAAATTTTAAACAAAACTTTTTGTAAATATTTTTGTTTAAATTTGAAGCAAACGTATTATGATTCTATTTTGTCCAAAAATTGTTTTCTATATGCATAGTTTAGAGCTTTATCATGCGCTCATGTAAAAATTTTAATTCGCACATTAATGAGAGGAATTTTTTAACTTTAAATTGAAATATTAGTTTTATATTTGTAACTATTTTCTGGATATATAATTAAGCTTTAGGCAGAAATAGAGAAAAAGAATTTTAACCCTTTCAGGTATAATGTACTATATGTCTTTTCATCAAGTATTATTTTGTCTGAATAATTATTTTATTCCTTTCTATATTTAAAATTATAGTATATGTCTATTCCTTTCTTATTATGATTTCATTTATATTTTCCCATTTAGTAATAGTAATAATGATAAAGTTTACTCAATTCTCTCTGCACCGTTGGCGATTCCTTAATTTTATCCTTATATTTCACTCTTTAAATTTAAAATATAGGTTACTTTTCTGAATGAATTATGAGTGATAAAACGCAAAAAACCATTAGAAAATAGTAATATCTATTAAACCATGCTGTAGTTCAATATTTTCCAAACGTCTCCAAAAACTCTTCCTCAGCCTATTATCCTATAAATATGAATTAACTAACTACACAAAATAAGTAAATTCGCTGCATTTTAGACAATGAGGTAATATTTTAAACATCAGTCTACAGTCGAGTCTCTATATAACGAAATCCACCGTTCCAGTAAAAAATTCGTTATATAGAGAAATTCGATGTATAGAGAATGGTGTTAAAAATCGTATTTAATGTGTGAAATTTGAACAAATATTATTTTTGATCTTTTGAATTAAGAATTTGAAATGTTTAAAAGTAAATATTAACCTAACACTTTATTTCTTAATTATTTAAGCTGCTTCAAAAAAGAGATCAGACATTTATTTGAAAGCTTAATGAAAATCAAATAAGGAAGACTTACATTAATTTCAGTCAAAGAAATCTGTAATTTTTTGTTGTTTTGATTTTAAAATTGTTACGCTCTCAAAAAAAGCTCAAATTTTAGCAAGGAATCAAAATTTGTAGTAAACATTTCCCTCCATTTGAAGGCCTCTCTTATGTGCCTCTCTTTGATTCCTCGCTTACATGTGCATCAATCCAATTGACTCTGTTTTGAGAAGGATGTGGAAAGGTGTGTGGGAGGTGGGATGAATTCGTTGGATTTAAAGAACAATGAGAGAAGTAATATAAAAAACATCAGCACTAACGATAAATCAAAAATAAGTGATGGAAAATCGATTCCATATGATTTTGAAGCTTTTTAAAATTGAATAAATTAAGACCAATTTATGAAAAAATTCGTTATATGGAGATAGATATTTCGCTATATGGAGACTGCTTTTAATGTAATCATGCGAAAAGGGAACCGTTCCTACAAAAAATCCGTTATATAGAGAAATTCGATGTATGGAGTTTCGTTATAGAGAGACTTAACTGTTTTTGGATATCTACTATTAACACTATTAAAGTAAAAAAAAAAAAAAAATTGTTCTTGAAATGGAAAAAAATTAGGACCCGAAAGGGTTAATTGCATCTTATTTGTGCTTTGCTACTTTAAAAAAGACGATGTTTTTGATCACTTCGACAAACTCAAAGGTCCTGTAGCACTTTGAAGCTCCTTCTTTTCTCGTATTTAAACTACCTATGGCTAGTTTAAATACGAGAAAAAAAAAAAAAAAGGAGCTTCAACGTGCTACAGGATCTTTGAGTTACTAATTTTGAGTTTAAACTACTATTGACTTCCTTCTCCCCCTAAATCCTAATACAAGAGGTGTTATCTCGGCCAGCGTTGCTTGCTTTACTAAGTAACATATATAATTATCTAATATTTGTTTCCATCTTAACCATTTAACGGTCTGTCTTTTTGTCGTATAGCAGGAGATCGAGAGTTCTCCATTTCATCTCACCAGTTGATTGTTACGAGGGGGCACGGGTAATGTTCCTAGGCACGGGCCCCAGCGGATATCTCGCCAAAATATGGAACATTTCATCTTTTTCTCTGCCTCTCTCTGTCACGAGGGGGAGTCTGTGCCCCAGTGGCTGAGTTTAGTCCGTAAATTTGCTCTATTTTCTTGTAACTTGAAAAAATGTATTTTTTTAGACCTTAATAAAGGCGACTGAGAGGGACACTATGCTCTACAGACAAGTATTCTTTGTCTGAGCAGTCCATCTTAGGCATTCAAAACTACTTATGGCTGCTGATATGGATAGTTTTTAATCTACTTATCGATAATTTTGTAAGTAATAAAAGTTATATGTCATAATCTTTAAATAAATACAGTGCTTTTTTCACAGACTGTTCATTTTTTTTTCCATATGATTATCCTTTCAAGTACCAATAATATAATTTAAAAAGTTTATAAAAACACTAATTCTGGAATAAAAAAAACGATTTGAAAGCTTTCAAAACTAGAACAAAACAGGGCGAATCTTTTATTTTTTCTTACATAGCTATAACCGTACTTAGAAAATCAAATTCAAATTAGATAATATGTTTATAGTTTTATATTTTTATATGTTTATAGTTTGTTTATGTTAGATATTAATCAAACTGAAAATATTTTGTTGAAATATACAAAAGTCAAGGAACATGTGAATTTTCTAGTAAGCTATAATTTACAGAAGTTTTATAGTAAATTAATCCTAAATATATCATAGTCAGGTCAAAATGAATCCTTATTAGAATGTTGACTACAGTTGTTGTTTTTATATAACAAATCCTGTCAATTGTTTAAAATGATTAATAATATTCTCGGTTTGTGTTTGAAAAATCTTCAATGCTCAAGAGCTGTCAAATATTTACAAAATTGTTTGATATTTTTAAGCTATTGCATAGCTTTTATCGCGGGCTTTGAGCGCGGCGACCGAATCCAAAAATTCCGTAACGCGAAAAATCCTAACAGATCCGTAACGAACAAACCTAACACTCGGCTAACGTCATTTCAGCTCGGCAGACTTCGGCATGGTATCCTTCGGTAGACTTCGGCAGACATTGACGCGGTATTTTTCAGATATTTAGAGGATATCAAGTCTCAAACTTATATTTCTTATTTCAGTTACTATAAATCTAAAGTTTCAATAATAAAAATTCCTGATAGAATGTGTATAGAAAAGAATCGTCTTAAGATAAAACAAGGTAGGATAATGTAGCTTTTGGTGACTGGAGACCCGCCCAATGGTGAGGATCGAAAAAATTAAAATGCTTATAACTCGCGATCTAATTTTTGTAGCGCGGCCAAATTCTGTTAGGTAATTTATTATGAGACAGGGTTAATTTTTGGTGACAGGAGACCCCCACGGTGAGGGTCGAAAAATTTAAAATGCTTATAACTCGCGATCTAATTTTCGTAGCGCGGCCAAATTTTGTTTGGTAATTTATTATGAAACAGTGTTAATGTTTGGTGACCGGAGACCCCTCCCCCCCCCCCCGACGGTGAGGGTCGAAAAATTTAAAATGCTTATAACTCGCGATCTAATTTTCGTAGCGCGGCCAAATTTTGTTTGGTAATTTATTATGAGACAGTGTTAATTTTTGGTGACAGGTGACCCCCCACGTTGAGGGACGAAAAATTTAAAATGCTTATAACTCGCGATCTAATTTTCGTAGCGCGGCCAAATTTTGTTTGGTGATTTATTATGAGACAGTTTTAATTTTTGGTGACAGGAGACCCCCCCCCCCACGGTGAGGGTCGAAAAGCCATATTTATTCAAATTTTGTGCTTACCGGCAAAAATAAATAAATTAATAAAACTAATAAAAAGTTTAATAAGTTTAATTAGTCAAATAATTATTTTTTTTCCTTATATAGTAGGATTAGGTATAAAAATACAATTTTTGCTTCCGTGTGAAATAAATTAATAAATAAAGATAATATAACAAATCTTTCAATTTGCTCCCACATTTTAAAGTAAGAATAGGTATAAAATAAAATTTTGGACCAAATAGTTAATTTTTTTTCCTTTTAAAAGTAGGATTAGACCAAAAATACAAATTTTGAATCCATATCAAAACAAACCACATACAAACAATTATATGGATTTTTTGTGAAATTTCTAATTACATCAAATATAGATTATTTTGGGCACAAAATTTTGCATTATTTCACAGAATGTTGAAAAAAAAAATCTTCTGACGTTTTAAATTAATAATAATAATAATAATAATAATAAAATAAGAATTTAATGGCAGCATTCTTGAAATTTCATGTGTTAATAATTTCGTAGCAATTACAAGCAAACATATCCTATAAATAAAACTCATTACAAAAAGTTTCTATTTTGTAAAAAAGAAATTATTTTTCAATTAACCTATAGTATTTTAAAATGATATCCTCAGGTGCAATTTTCGTGTTAATTTAACATAATGACTAGCGAACGTTAAATTTCACATGTTACGTAATCTTAATGTTTACAAAGAACTTTGTAATATACATTTTTTCTCTTCTTCGTAAAAGAAATTTGTTTTGAAGTTAATACATACATATACCGGATAATCACATAAACAAAATTTAAATGACTTTCGTAAAAGTATGTTAGTTTTCATATCAACGAAGTCAATTAATCAGAAAATTGAGATATAAAATTAACAAACTTTTAACATAAAAAAACAAGTTCTGGATAATTATCTACAGCAAATCTTTTAAGAAAAATAAATAATTCCTTAGATTATTCAATTAAATACCTGAAGGTAAAAAAGAAATAACATTAAACGATGCCGTTGCTATAATTATTTGAAATTAACTACAAAATTTCTTGTTTATCAAGAACAAACTTTACGTTTCGAATACTTAAAAATTTAAAACTTGTATTCGTAAGATTATAAGGATGATTTAAAAGTTTGCAATGCTACGGAGAATACATTTCATTTAATATGTTGTGTTGAAGCTTAATACAATAAAGTGTAAAAATATGTTTTATTTTTTGCACGATATTGTTAAAATATTTTCTTTTCAATAAAGTAATAAGAATTTTTTTATCAACGAGCGCTAAAGATTTTTTTTAAAAGGAAAGTTTAGTAGTTGCTAATTGTAATTATTATTAATCAGGAGTTGGTACAGTTTTCTTTTTATTCAGGTCAATTTTATGAAATATATGTTATTTTTGTGAAAATAAATTTGATCCAAGCATTTATTAAAAATTAATTCCTTAAGATCTCCTGGTAAAGTTTTTCTTTTTGGTGATCTTTGTTTTGTTTACAAATTACACAGTTTAAATTCCAACAAAATACATTCTATTAATTAAGAATACATTTTAATGGAATGAAAATTTGTGAAGAGGTCTATTTTATGAAAAGTAATTTTGTAAAAGATGCAGTTTTATAAAAAGAAATTTTGTGAAGAGCTCTGTTTTATGCAACAGAATTTTATGAAAGACGCTGTTTTATGAAATTGAATTTTGCAAAGGGGCCTGTTTTATGAAAAGGAATTTTGTTAAGGGGCCTGTTTTATAAAAAGCAATTTTGTGAAGGGGTCTGTTTTATCAAAAAGCATTTTCTGAAAGGCTTGTTTTATTAATTAGACTTTTGTGAAGGGGCTCTAACTAGATCTCAAATTTGCTGTAATCGATCCGTGTTGATAGATAAAAAATATGAATAACTGTTGGAAATTTTAATCACACATTTATTTGAATGTTCAGATTAAATTCAGAATAATTAAATGTTAAATTATTATTTCAGAAACAACAAATGAGTCTCTATGCTTCATTAAATGTTAAAAGGTGTTAAATAAAAGCTATAAAACAGAAAAAAAAAAAGCTTTGTAACCTCTTTACATGTCTGGGCCCCCATTCAAGGACCTCTGTTCTTTTACCTATAAGAACGAAAATGTCTCAGATTTTAGATTTTTACATCATTTCTTAATAGCTGAATGATTTTTGCGTAAGAAACAAACGATTAAATGCCTACATCTAAGCTGAATCCCTCATAAAATAATTTTTAAGCTATTGTATAGCTTTTATCGCGGGATTTCAGCGCGGCGACCGAATCTAGAAATTCCATAGCGAGAAAAAAACTTAACATTCCGGCTAACGTCGTTTCAGTTCGGCAGACTTCGGCACTTCGGCAGACTTCTCATTTATTTTTTACACGGAACTTCGATAAATATTATTTATAAAATTTGAAAGGTGTTCGGTGTTTATTTTTGGGAAAGTTACCATATTCCCTTCTTCGGAGGGGGGAGGGGGGGGAACTCGTGTGATGCATCGCTCTAAAGCCCTGTGACTATTCATGTGAATGCGCCCCCCCACCCCCGGGAAATCTTTCAAAATTTTGCCTGATGTGAACTTTTTTAAATGTTGATGACACCCATCGTGTGCTGTATTGTTAGAAAAATTACCATTAAATTTATTTTTTTAATTTTTTATTTAATTATTATTTATTATTTATTATAATTTAATTTTTTATTTTGACCATTTAATAATGTTTTACGCATTCGATGAGCCCTTCACCCCTCCAGGGGGGGGGGTACTTTTCTAAATTTTGTAAACACCCGTCATGTGACATATCTTTGGAAAGGCCTTAAACTGCTTATTCATATTTTGCGCGTCCGGTACGCTACCCCCCCTCTTTGTCCCCCAGGGGGGGCATTTTCTAAATTTGTATATACACTCATCCTGTGGCATATCGTTTAAAAGAACTGCAACTGCTCATTCCAATTATGCATGTTTGGGGCGCCGCCCCCTACTTTGCCCCACCCCCCAAAGGGGAACTTTTTAAATTTTTATCCACCCCCTGGTGTTGCATATCTTTAGAAAGGTCTGAAACTGCCTTTTCCTATTATGCATGTCTTGTGTGTCATCCCTCCACTCTGCCCTCCCCCAGGAGGGTACATTTTTAATTTCTTTACACCACCAGTCGTGTGACACATCAATTGAAAGGTCTGCAACTGCTTATTCATATTGTGCATGTCTTGTGTCACTCCAAACCCGCGAGGGGGAGGGGCACATTTTTTAATTCTTTTCCACACCAGACATGTAACGCATCGTTGGAAAGGTCTACAACTGCTAATTCCTATTATGCATGCCTGGTTCTTCAAAATTCCACTCTACCCCCCCCTTCCCCTGGGTATGCTTTTTTAGATTTTTCTAGTGAAAAACGATTGACTGATTAAACAAAATTTATTTAACCTATTGTATACTCATACATATGGAAAATACTAGTAATATTCAAAGTAAATGTATTTATTCGCACATAAGAGTTCTTGTGAGATTTTTGGCGGTAGAAACAAGTGAATAAGTAACCCTTACACCCCGTAGAGATGAAAGAAGGGTGGCAGGCCACATAAAATTCCCATGTCATTTTTGGAGATAGACGATTTTTCGTACCTAACCAAATATTTTATTTTATAAACTTTTAAATATGAAATAAAAATTTTGATGGATTCGAATTTTTCGGAAAATTTCACTTCAAGTATGCTATGCAATAGCTTTACCACGGTAGTCCCCGAGTGCCTCATGTATTTTTTTTTATTTGAGTTTGCAAAGTGCTTAAAAATGTCCATAAGACAGTGTGACCAAGAAAGTGGTAAATTTTCACAAATATTTTACCTAAATCTTTTTCAATAGTTTTTTTTTTTTTTTTTTTTTTTTTTTTTTTGAAGATTTGTTGATTATTTACTTGTTTATAGATCTTAAATTTGTGATTGCATTAATTTAGGTTAATTGGTAAAAGACATTAATTAGGTTTATTAAATTGGTGTATTAAGGGGGTTTTTAGTATCGATATTTTTGAACCATAGTTACTAAACGCTTAAAGGATCAATTTCAGAGAAGATATTTTATCTGTCATTTACAATGTCATTTTATTTGAAAAAAAAAATGGATAAGTGTCTGGATTATTATTTTAGCTTCGGAACTGTAGAATATATAGGTATAGGGAAAGATGGGGATACTTGAGCCACTTTTTAAATTTTATTTTTTTTTTTACATTTTTTATAATTTCTTAGAACAAAATAAAATATTGAAAATGAAAATTTGATAGTTTTTCTTCAACTGAAAACAACTTTCAATTAATTTTGAACTATTTTTCTATGTCTAATTAATTTTTACTTTTTTTTGCATCGTGGCTCAAGTATCCCCTCCGTACTTGGGGATACTTGAGCCATGGTGAAGGGATACTTGAGCCAGTACGAAAAAATACCTACAAAAGTAATTTTTTTTCGCTTTATTTTTGCACAAATATTTTACAGAATGATAAATTATGATGCATAAAGTCCTTCAAAACCAATTGAGATTAGAATTCAGATGTTTCAGCTCTTTGGCAACATGTATGAAGAACAAATTCCGAATGGTTGTAAAACCACACATTTTTTTTTTTACCTACATGGTAACTCAGTAGTGCCCTCTGTTGGAGACAATAGAAGTCATTTCTTTGATTGAAAAAAGGTTACAGTAACAGAGGTTACAATTTCAATATAAAATATTAATCTTAATATATTATATTAAAAAATAAACATTTAACATGTTGGACCTAACTAATTAAAGTATTAGAGATTATTTTACATTTATCTAGATAGGATATTTTGTTAGTCAAAATGAAAAATAAAATGGATATTTTCATTTAAAAAATACATTTTTAAACATTTTTTTCTAAGTCATTATTTTTATAGGAAAAAAAATATGCTCCCTTTTATCCAGAAAAAAAATCTATTAGTGAATACAAGGACGTAATTTTATTTTTTGTTTATTTTACCCATGTCTAATTTCCTAGTGGGGATGCTTGAGCCATGGCTCAAGTATCCCCATTACCACTATTTTTGTTTATCAGAGTTTTACTAAGTAAAACATGCAGCTATTTGAGCTATTTTAGATTCAAAATATAATTGAGATTATACTTATTAAACTTATATATATTGCTGCAACTTTAAGCGAAACTTTGATAACAAAAAAAAAAAAAAAAAAAAAAAAAAAACATGCACTTAAATATTTACTTTAGATAGGAAAAAAACTATTAATCACCATGCTTTCAAAATGGTAGGTATGTGATTTCTTTTTTACATGTTCAGAACTATAAATATGTTACCATATTGCCAGTTTTAGAAAGAAAAATTAACCAACTGTAGAAATAATAGGGGTGGCTCAAGTATCCCCTATGCTCAAGTATCCCCACTCTCCCCTACTGACTTTACGGAAACCGTTATCAAAACAAAGGAGAATTTTCTACAGTTGCAAGAGCTATAAATCAACGATTTTTCTAACTCCCGCACACTTGAAATGTTTTCACATTCTTTCATAGATTATTAAGCTTAAATTTTAAATTTTATTATAATGTTTATTTCCATACCTGTAACCATGGAGTAATTCAATCAAAAATTTTGGTTGTAATCCACAAAAATTCAATTTGTAACGATACAGCATTATTAAGAGACTATTTCAATTACACGAAAACACATTCGCTCGCGAATGTTAATCTACCGGAAGAAATGTTTTAAGATATCACGTTTTTGTTTCAATATTTGTAAATGATTTTTTTTTTCATTGGATAGTTAAAGCCAACCTCTAAGACCATTTTTTACATTTTCTTTTTTGTTTACAGGTATTTTTAATTAGGACACTTTCACTTTTTAGGAACGGATTTCGAAAATGAAAGCCTCCCCATAAAAAATCTTAAAAAAAAAAAAAAGATGCTCTGTTGAGATTGATTTCAGTTATCCAATGCAAACAAACCACTTAAAATGGTAAAGTGAATGTTCTCAATTCGAAAGCGCAGTAATGTTTTTTGAATACTCTTAGAGAAATTTGTAATATAACAGATTACAAAAATGATCATAAAGGAGAAATCGAAGTGTGTATACAAAAAAACTAATATATTTTTTTATTAAATGAAATTGCTATAATTAGAATGCACATCTAATGAATATGCATAATTAATTAATAATTATGCTTTTTTTAATAGCTACGCATAATTAATTGATAGTTATGTTTAGTTATGCATGTATTAACAGTTAAAAATTGTTTGAGCATTTTCGTTTTTATTTTCGTTTTCGACCGAAAATATTAAGATCACTGAAATTCAGTTTTGCTTTCGACCTTAAAAAACATGTTTTGTGATCCTTAATAAGATATGTCCACATAAGATACATCTGTTTAGATGTCTGTTGTTGGAGCGAGATAGTATAAATAAAGTCTTACTATAAATTTTTGAGTTTTTTCTTTTAGTTTAAATTTATTTTTATTAATTAAATTTAATTATTCAAATTAAATTTAAGTGTTGAAATGTTATATTTATTGCTATGCTAGTTAGTTTTCCTCACCATTAACGTGTTGAAGAGTGAAGATATTATATTTTTCAATGTGCCGGGTAATATGGAACACCAGCTGTACCAACTATTTCAATACGAGTCTAGAAATATATATATATATTAAGAATCTCATGATTTATACTACATGATATAAAACGCATTAAATAATTTTGGTTATTGTTTTAAATCGTAGTTTTTGTTGCCATTTTAAATTTTCTTATGACACCATTTCATATTATCCGACTGTTTACTAATATTGTAATACGTGCAATATTCAGTATTCAATATTGATACTAATCAATAGATATACGGATACAGCCCCTCATCTTTTTGCTTCATTTAGAAAACGAATTTGGAGCTTTATTCTAATTCTGATTACTGGGTATTTTGTTCATTATTGTTTGTTTTATTAATATATATATATATATATATATATCGATATATATTTAGAACTTTGCAAATTATAAGCCAAAAAAAAAAAAAAAAAAAAAACTTGACAAAATTTGGGACTGTTTTTATAAAAACCTTAATTTTTGAACGAGTATGCATGCTATCCACATAAAAATGAACTCAGTTTATTAATAGCCTTTTAATCAGAATGTACAGTTTGAAAATTTCGCTACATTAGTTTTGACAGGACTAGCGAAAAGATATTCGTTCTTTTTCAATTTGTTGACGGTTCCCCATGGAATTTCGGGACAAAATCTTCGCGGAAATGTATGACCTGTACTTTTATGTTTACACACTTAGAGTTTCAAGATAATTCCTCATATATTTTTCTAGATATTTAACAAAATATCTAAAATCGCAAGTGGCCGGTCACCTTTAGCCGTATAATGTATTAACCACAACTAGAACTTCTTTATAAAAGTTAAATAAGGTATATAAAATTTATGTATAATTTTCTTTAATTTTCAACGCATATAAAATATATTAAAAAATAGTCAAAGTTTTTCTTTACTAACTTTTAATCTATCTCAGTTTTTTTTTTCTGATGATTTACAAGTAACAATAAAATTGCATTCCATAGTACTCGAACTTCATTTATATGTATAAGCCTTAATTCGCCAATCAGTTAGTAGCTATTACATTTTTTAAAAACTTTTTGCACTGGAGACAACAACAACAGCAAAAAAAATGTCCACAAAATAAAAATGATGAAAAAACTCTTTTATACATATAATGATAATAATAATAAAGACATATTGATATGCAAACACAAATGTTTATTTATTATGATAACAATTGATCCTTAAGTTTCATATGTACTTAAATGCACAATCATAAAGCTTACAAAAATATTCGGTCTTGATTATAATTTTTCTTTCCATGAAACATATTTATTTTGAAGTCAATAATACAAGTACTCATGAAACAAAATTTAAATGATTTTCGCAAAAGTATATAAGTTTTCACATCAATGAGGTCAATTAATTAGAAAACTGAGATGTGAAATTAACAAACTTTCACATAAAAAACTTTCTAGATAATAAATTCATAATTATCTGAAACAAATATCAAATCTTTTAAGAAAAATAAATGAATCCACAGGTTATTCAATTAAATACTTGGAGAATAAAAAAAATTAGTATTAAATACTGCTGCTGCTATAATTACTTGAAAGTAGTAACAAAACTTATTAAGCAGAACAAACTTTTTGTTTTGAATACTTAAAGTTTTAAAATTTCCATTCGTAAAGTTATTAGCATGATTTAAAAGTTTCCCTTTTCCCGAAGAATTTGTTCATTTAATATACTGTTTTAAAGTTTAGTAAAATAAAATGCAAAATTATGTTTTGTAATCTTAAGTGATATTGCTAAAATATTTTCAATGAAATTATTAACATTTTTTAATTAGCAAACATTTAGAAATTAGTTTTTCTTTTGAGAAAGTTTAGTAATTAGTTGTCGTATAATTATTAACAGTTAAAAACAGGAATAAACTTAGAAATTTTAATGATACTTTTAAGTTTTATAAGAAGCAATAACAACAAGAAAACAGTTCATATCAGATGTATGTTTTCTTTCATAAAGGAAGGAAGTTTGTTGCTAGTCCCGAAATTTGATTGTTTATTTGGTACTTTACTTTTAATTTAACTCAAATTTGGACATTTGTACAGTAAGTACCTACTGAATATACTCGTGTTTGCCCCCCCCCCCCACAATTCTTAATAAAATTTTGAAAAAAAAAAATTAATTTTTATGTATAAGTTGAACCACATTTTGGTAATGTTTTGAAAATTTATTAAAAATAAATAAATTTTTATTAAATTAATAAATATTTTTTCCTACAATGTTATAAAACTGTATACAGCTCATATTCAAAATATTAGAATAATTGAGAAAAAGTAATAAGAAAAAATTATTTGTCATTTATTTATTTTTTATACTAAGTAAATGCAATTAAATTTCTTATAAATTAAATCTGGAATGTTTAGATAAGATTTTAACATTTATAAAATATAAAATACAGCACAATAAATTAGGTATACAGCTTCCTTAAACACACCAGAATATTAGAATAAAATTTAGATTGGTTCAAAATATTAGAATATTTTATTTTACGCAACAATATTACCTTATGAATATGAAGTAAATGGTAGTTAATATTTTGTAGCATCCCCTTTAGCTTTCATAACAGCGTACAATCGATCTTGCATACTATATACAAGGTGTTTGCAAACATTTCTATCAATATTAGCCCAAATAGACTTTATACGTGCCACTAACTCAGTTTTACTTGAAGGAGGATTTTCTTGAAGTTTTTTCTTCATTATACACCATAAGTTTTCGATGGGATTAAGATCTGGTGAATTTGGTGGCCAAGGAAGTACCTTAATGTTGCGTTGGCGGAACCAATTCTTAATTGACACCGAGGTATGCGGGGACGCTAAATCTTGTTGAAAGATAAAATCATCTTCAAATAAATCTTCTGATCATGGAATCATGTAATATTCTAAAATTTCTTGATATATTAGAGAGTTAACCTTTTCGTAGACGATGCATAACTTTCCAGGTCCTTCTGCACTCATACAACCCCAAACCATGACACTAGCAGCAAATTTTACGGAACGTTTAAGGCATTCTTTATCAAATGCTTCTTGCTTCATTCTCCAAACTCGAATACCTTGATTACCATATGAAACACAAAACATACTTTTATCACTAAATAATATATTTTTCCAATTTTCATTGCTCCATAAACGTCTTGATTTACACCAATTCAATCTTATACGCTTTTGTCTTGCAGTCATGAGAGGTTTTGTTTTCGGTACACGAGATTCAAATTTAAATTTATGGAGACGTCTTAATGTTGTCGATGTAGAAACTTCAACTCCTTCTTCTTTCCATTTTCGGTGCAAGAATCGCACACTTTTAAAACGGTTTTTCTTAACTATACGCTTCAGTTTCCTGTCATCTCTAGCAGATGTTTTTGGTTTTCGGCCACCATTTCGGCGATTATTTTGAAATTTTCCAATTTTTGAATATTGTGTTAGTATTTTACTAACGCTCGATTGCGAAAAATGTAAATAATTCGCTATAAAACATTGATTTTTACCGTGCCGATACAAATCAACCATACGAAGTTTAGTAGATTCAGGAATATCACTCACACGGCCCATTTTAAGACGAAAAAGAAACAAACTGCAAAAAAGAATACTGATTTTAAATAAAATAGTCTGAATTTAATCAATGATGCCACCAGTTAAGAATTGGTAATAATTAAAGGAGAATTAATGTGAAATATTCTAATATTTTGAACCACTTGAATAAATATTCTAATATTTTGACTTTTCAAAATAATTTTTTTTGGAATTAATCTTTTCAAAAATGATATTAAATTTAAGATAACAAGTAAGTTTAGTCAACAATAAGTTCTTAATAAAAATATCGTTTGCATATTTTCATTAAAAGACATTAAATTTCCAAACGATATTTTCAATTTCTAAAAAAAAGGTAATTATTTTAATATTTTGAATATGAGCTGTAGTTATCTAAAACAGGAAAAGCTTAAACTATTTTGAAATTATTCACATCAATATAGTGATACTTAAAAAGAAAAAAAAAATATTTCAAAAATCTATTTTAAGGGTCTTATTTACAAGGGTGAAAAACTTCTTAAACAGTTAAAATGTAGTACTTTTTTGTGATGTACAGCTTTTAGAAGAGATACCTAGAAACATTCTCAAGTTGAACACTTTTTTAAAAGGGAATTAAAACATTGAAAGGAATGACCCTATATTGAAGGAAATTCTGTGCCTAGAGAAAATGGGTGCAGAACAATTACAGAGACATTACTGCAAAACTTTTTCTTTTCTTTTCTTTTTTTCTTTCTTTCTTTCTTTTTCTTTTTTTTCTTTTCTTTTTTTTTTTTTTTTGGTCAGTCACAAGGAAATGACTCTCCTCCATTTTTATTTCTCTCTCTAACGTAGACCCATATATGTTTACTTAAAAGATTTGCCCATTCGTCGATTATCGTGAAAAAAATATTTTGATTTTTACTACCTCGACTATAAGTCGACCGCCATTTTCAACTCCCAAATTTTGTCTAAAATTCTTCGACTTACATACGAGTATATACGGTACGTATTCGACTTTAGATTATAACCAAATCATCGGATTAACCGATACCCTTCATACATTTTATCATCCGACTTGCGTGTGCGTACCTAAAAATTTTGTGACTTTATTCAAAAATTTCGGAAGAAAATTAATATATTTTTTAAATCTATAATCAATTATACAAAGCTTTAAAATCATCAAATTGTTAATGAATGGTTTTATACCGTTAAATGTTTTCAATTTGTTAATTATTGCTAAATAATAATAAAAAAACTTAAACAGACTGAAATTTTTCAGGAATTAGGATGAATTCATATCAACAAATACACAAATACACCTACATATTTCGTAAAAAAGTGCTTCTTCTTTCCTGATCTTCTTTTTTTTACGTTTTATACTATCGATATATATATATATGTACATACATACACACACACACACATATATATATATACAGGGTGTTTCGCTACCAGACCGACAAACTTTGAGGGGTGATAGTAGACATAAAGACAAACATTATTAAATGGGAAACCATGGGGCGCAAACGTCTTCTGTAGGAGCTATGGGCCATTAAAGTTTAGGCTCCAAAAATTCAAACGCTCATAAAAATTAGAAAAAAGGGTCGATTTGTTTGCGGTTTTCTCTAAAATCATTCTTTATATCACGATTTTTAATTTTTTTAATTTTAAAGATTAAGTTCAAAAATTGTCGATAGAGGGCGCTTTAGACTTTAGAGTAACGAACAAATACTTTATGCCGTTCTTTTGTGCATAGGGTTGAAATTATTCTAAAGTTTAGACTTTAACTTAAATTTTAAGCCCAAATTCGGAAACATGGGGATCGGTTAACTAGCGAAAATTTAACTGTGAACCGAGGGGAAGATTTTAAACGCTCATAAACATTGAACAAACTAATCGATTTTGTTGCGGTTTGCGTGTAGGTCATTCCCTTGGTAATTATTTTATTCAAAATGACGTACAGCTTTCATGTCTTCATTTTTTGATAGAGGGCGCTTCCGAGACATATCAGACATTTCAATGGTATTACTCCTGGGTGTTTCACTACCAGACCACCATACTTCCAGGAAGTGTAAGGGATGCAAAGATGACCAGAATCACACAGGAATGTAACGTTGAAAATTGCTTTTTTGCATATTACGTTTAAAAAACAGCAGAGAAAAAAAACAGAAACAAACAGAGAAACAGCAACATGTTAAAGTGACAGAACAAAGTTTATTTAAAGGTTTTACTGCAAAAAGTGTTCGAAATTACGACCAGGAAAAGTCCGGCAAGCTTGACAGCGACAGTAGATGGCGCTGCGATTTTCTTGCGGTAGATGGAGCTGAACGGTAATGCGCATGAAAGTTTCTCTCTCGTTGCGCAGCTCTATGTGGTTCCAGCATGATCGGGCTCTTCCACATTTTACCAATGATGTTCACCGATACCTCAATGTAACATATGGACAGCAGTGGATAGGCCGTGGTGGCCCGGTTTATTGGCCTGCCAGATCACCGGACCTATTAAGTATGAGCTTCTTCTGCTGGGGTCACTTGAAAAGTTCGGTGTATCAGAATCCCGTACCATCAATTAAAAACTTAGCAGCTCGTATTTCTGTAGCTTCCGGAAATCTATCAAAGATTCCAGGAATCTTTCAAAGCGTGAGGAGTTACATGCGATGCCACTGTCAAGCATGTCGAATTATTTCTGGTCGTAATTTCGAACATCCTTTCTAGTAAAACCTTAAAACAAACTGTTTTATGTCATATTAACGTGTTTCTGTTTCTCTGCTTGTTTCTGTTGTTTTTCTTTCTGCTTCCTTTAACCATAACTCGCAAAAAAGACATTTTCAACGTAACATTCCTATGTGATTCCGAGTCGCTTTTCCATCCCTAACACTTCCTGGAAGTATGATAGTCTGGTAGTAAATCACCCAGGAGTAATGCCATTGAAATATCGGAGATATGTCGGAAGCGCCCTCTATGAAAAAATGAGGACACCACAGCTGTGCGTCATTTTGAATAAAATAATTACCAAGGGAATGACCTACACGCAAACCGCAACAAAATCGATTAATTTGTCCAATGTTTATGAGCGTTTAAAATCTTCCCCTCAGTTCACAGTTAAATTTTCGCTAGTTAATCGATCCCCATGCTTCCGATTTTGGGCTTAAAATTTAAGTTAAAGTCTAAACTTTAGAATAATTTCAACCCCATGCACAAAAGAAAGGCAAAAAGTATTTGTTCGTTACTTTAAAGTCTAAAGCGCCCTCTACCGACAATCTGCAACCGAAATCGGAAAAGTAAAAAATAGCTATATAAATAGCATTTTCGAACTTAACCTTTAAAATTATAAAAATAAAAAATCGTGATATAAAGAATGATTTTAGAGAAAACAGCAAACAAATCGACCCTTTTTTCTCATTTTTATCAGCGTTTGAATTTTTGGACCTTAAACCTTAATGGCCCCTAGCTCCGACAGAAGACGTTTGCGCCCCATGGTTTCCTATTTAATAATGTTTGTCTTTATGTCTACTATCACCCCTAGAAGTTTGTCGGTCTGGTAGCGAAACACCCTGTATATATATATATACATACATATACATACATCGGGGGCGATACTAAATTCTGAAGAGCAGAATCCATGCTTTCTAGTAATGATTTTTTTTTAAATTTAAAATTTTCATTTTTTTAAACGACATATTTTTATAGATATGTAATATTATGTAAATATTTTTATTATTATTTTCTTCATGGATCTTTTTTGCCGTTCCCTTGTGGGGTCTCTTTACATATTTGAAAACACCAACTCGGTAATATTTAGTCTATGGACAGGTTGTTTTCTAATTTCACGTTTAAATATGAATATTTTTAAAGAATTTTTCTAGCTGAGGGCAATCTTTAATATAGCTATTTTTTACTTTTCCGATTTCGGTTGCAGATTTTTAAAAATAAAAGTACTTTTACTTTCGGAATCGGTTTCAAAAATAAAAATACCTTTATTTAAAAAAAAAAAAAAAAAAAAAAAAAGTATTATTGAATTGGTAAAAAATGGCCTTGCTAGGGATCAAGCTCAGCTATCCTATTAAAAAAATGTTTAAAAATATTTAAATTTAAAAAAGAAATAAGAAAACAATCTGGCATGGATTTTATTTACTGAGCGGATGTTTTCAAGTTGGTGATGGGTTTTTAATGGGATGGGGCATTTAAGCGATGTATAATAAGACATTTTACTATATAAATCTTTTCACATTAAAGGTCAGTTATACCATGATGAATATTTTTAATAGCATTTTTACATAATGACGACACGCATGTACACGCACACAAAAAAGAAAGAAAGAGTCTCAAAATAATTTAGTATTTTAAAAAATTATTTTCAATTCTTTTTATGTGGTTCATCTGCTCTCATTTCTGCATCCATTCTAAAATTTTCGCACAGTTACTTTGAGTAGCAGATTATTGAAATCCAAACGGCAATTTGAGAAGCGCCCCCCGCCGATCGATTATTTAACTTCCCTCCCCCTAAACATTTCTTTTGCGCTGCTTCAATCTTTTACATTTATTCCCCTTTATAACCTTCAAAAGCGGCAGCGAGGTTTTTTTTCCCGGATAAAGAAAGAGAGGGTAAAGTTGTCTTCTCGTTGGTGAATGTTTATTGGTTCATGAGATGTGAGTGAATGGTTGCTGTAGTGATCTGGAGAAGAAACAAATGTTTGAAAACAGATGAAGATGAAAGTATTTCTATTTTTTTTTTTATAACAGTGCAGGAATATATAATGTGTATTATGTATGTAAATGTTATGATCAACATTTGCTAATATAATTAATGTAGCGAAAAACTTCATTTTCTTTCAAAACTTTTATTTATTTATTTATTTTTATTTTATTTATTTATTTATTTTTTTTTTATTTTTTTATTTTTTTATTTTTTTTTTGCCTGTAATGTTAGGGGAAAAAATGTGAGCTACTTTTACAGGTAATAATTTAATGAAAAGTCAACTTAATCTTAATGCTTCTTGCATAATTTTATGCACCCTGAAATACATATCACAATTTATGTTAGTTTCTAAAATATCAATGGAATGAAATGTATAAAAAGTTTGTTGGACAAAAATTTCCGGTACGAATTGATTTTCCCAAACGGAAAGAACTTTCCGAACAACCCAATAGAAATTTGTCACAATTTCAATAATTAATTTTAAAACAACTAATTAAAAATTTAAGGATTTTTTTCAATGAAACATTCAAGTTATTTACCACCAAACCTTGAAGGACTCTAATTTTAATTGCTAAAAGTGACAGTTTTGAAAAATTCCGAACAAAAGTTTTATATTACAGTGAATAATTAAAAGAAAGTAAATAAAAATTAACAAATATGCAAATGATTATAAAAGTTAAAGGCTGCCTAATTATTTTTTTGATAATCTGTAAATTAATAAGCCTTGTGTATCTATCTAAAACATGTTTGAAGGTTAATCAAATGACATGAACCCTTCCGATTCTTCTAGGAAAGTAACTTTTATTTCAAAAGAGTAGAAATATATTTTTAAAACAAAAGAACTACAAACGGCACAAAGAGAATTAAGCAAATAATAATTGTTATTGTTATTGCTAAATGCCTAAGCATGAAGGAAGACATATGCTAAATACATAGACATATACTAACATTACTAGATGTAAATAGTAGCAAAACAATTTTTTAAAACAAAATAATGCTCCAATAAAAGAAATGTACTATAAATAGTATATTAGATCCGAAAGGATTAAGTATACCACATCTGAGGGCTGCTAATATTTGTATGGCTATATTAGAAACTACATGAAATTTTCGATTTTTGTTTTTCTAAGCACGACTTCTATTATCTAATTAGTATAAATAAATGCGTGACTTCTTAAAAAAATATGCAAAAATAAATTATTATTTTTTATTGAAAATAAAAGACAATTTTGAGCATATTAGATAGTCTCATATGGTGACTAAAATTAAAATAAATATGGAAATAATTATTTCGTAAAAGAAAATGGTTAATTAATTAATTTATTTCGTTAACCCCTCTGCAGATACATCTGCTTTTGATCGCGTTCTTGAGATTATATTTTTACTGCGTTTTTGAAAATAATTTTTCTGTCTATCTAAAAATCTACCAAGAAGTACTTTCTAAGGTATCTCGAAATTAAAGTTTTCTTTTTCTTTCTTTCTTTCTTTTTTTTAACATTCAGAAATACATTTTCAAAAAGGTAAAAGTTTCAAAAATTATGTTAAGTTTCAAAAGTTTAAAGTTTCCCAGAACAAAACTAGAAACTCATACGCAATGAGATTACAAGACTTTTTCTCTACCCCCAAATTATTTACCATCAAACTTCGACGGTCACTATCTAGTTTTTATTGTTAAAAGTGATGGTTTTGAAAATTTCTGAACAAAAGTTTCTTATAATAGCGAGTAATTGAAAAAAAGGTAAAAAAAGGTAAAAATAAATAAATAAATAAATAAATATGTAATTTATAAATGTGTGTTTTATGTTGATTATAAAACTGAAAGGCTGCTTTTTCAATTTTTTTGGTAACCTGTAAATTAATAAGTCTTGTATATCTACCTAAAAAATGTTCAAAGGGTAATTAAGTGACCTTAATATCACATCTGGAGCATTATAGATGGATATATTTGTAACTTCATCAAATTTTCGATTTTTTTTCTTGGCACGATTTCTATTATCTAATTAGTACAAAGAAATGCGTGCCTTCTTTTAAAAATATGCAAAAAGAAATTATTATTTTTTTATTGAAGATAAAAGGCAATTTTGAGCATATTCGAAAGTCCCATACTGTGACTTACTAAAATTTAAATAAATATGGAAATAATTATTTCGTAAAAAAAAGTTAATTAATTCATTTATTTCGTAAACCCTTCTTCAGATACATCTGTTTCTGATCGCAACGTTCTTGAAATTATAATTTTAGTACGTTTTTGCAAACAATTTTTCCGTCTATATAAGAATCTATCACGAACTACTTTCTCAGATATCTCGAAATTAAAGTTTTCCTTTTCTTTCTCTTTCTTTAACATTCAGAAATACATTTTTAAATTAAAATTATATATATAAAAAAAAGTTTCCCGAACAAAACTAGAAACTCATACGTAATGAGATTACGGGACTTTGCCGTTACTGTTTCTCTCCACCCCTCTCCCACTACTGTGTTGGGCGGGTGGGAGAAGAAAAATTCTCCACTCTCCACACCGTGCCGATATTCTCTTTTGGGAGACACTTGTGGAATATTCGGAAGACAGTAATTACTTTTGGAAAAGCACTGGCCCATTTCTCATAAAGTATTCGGGAACTTGTAAGCCACGGTTGTGACTATTAAGTTCCAACTTTTAAATATTTTACATTTTTCTCCAGGGGGGATTTTTTTTTCTTATCATATCTTCAAAATTTAGCGTATTTTATTCAATGCTCATTTGGGTATTCATTTTGAATCTACAATCATTCTCTGAGCTTTTTATTCATTTATTGTAATCAAGACAAGGATCTTTCTTTTATTGTTAAAAGATGTATTTTTCTAGCGATGTAGAAAAAAAAAAATATTTATCGAATGAGTTCGTATGGATATTTCAACAATGGTTTTAAATGGAATAAAATATTAATTAAGATCTGCACTTCTAAATCCAATTTTATTTATTGCTGGCTGGTTTAATTTTCGAAATTTTGGAAAATTACTAGCCTATAACTAAAAAAATATTTGGGAACTTAAAAATCACTGATAAAGTACTAAAGTTTCAGATTTTAATTATTTTGTTTTATTTATTGTTAGGGATAATTCTGTTTAAATATCTCTTCAAAATGTTAGGAATGTTTAGCTTCTTTCTTTATCTATACACATTCATTGCTTTTTACATAGCTCATTTGTATTTTCATTTTGTATTAGAAAAATCCTAGTGATTTCTTTATTAATTCATAATCCTCACATACTTTGTTTTATTTTTAAATTATGTAATTTTATAATTATGTAGAAAACACGTATAGAATGCGGTACTTATTTTCATAGTAATTTTAAAGTGAATAATATCATAGGTATAACATAAACCTAATGTTTCTAATGTGCAAAATTACACAAATAAAAGATTAAGGAGTACAAAACCCATTGGTTATGATATAAGTTTTTAGCATTTCATTTTTATTTATTTCCAAGCGGTTATAAATACCAGTACCATATTCATAATTCAGTGAAATATATAGATAAATTTAAAAAGATTTTTTGTAAAAATTATTATAAATGATTGTTTTTTCATGAATCTACTTTAAAAAAAAGTTTACATGCACAGCTAATAAATCATAAAAAAATATAGAAATTATATTATTTGAAAGTATAGTCATATTACTTGCAAATTAAATAGCTATCAAATTTCACATATTATACAAAAGTAGTTACTTGATTTGTTGATGAGACATTTTCCCAAACATACTTTTTAGATACTATCATGAAAAGGCTTTCACTGAGTAAATGTGTAAGATTTTTTAAAAATATAAATGTTGAGATATTTACAGCTTATTAAATTTATTTTGACTGGAAATTCTAAATTACTTGCATACGACAGAGATACATACATAGTTTTAAATTAAAACTTCATTGAAGCAAAAATAACTTCTTATTTTTGTACTTATTTTGTGTACTTTATAAGGAAAGGCTGTTTCTACTTTTGGAACGAAATAGTCCGTTACTCATGAGGTATTAAAGAACTTCAAAGCCGCGGTCGAAACTAGGAATTTTCAAGTTTTAAATAATTAATTTTTTCTTCGTGATATATAGTTTTTTAAATACCCATTTAAAATCTATTGGATGTTTATTTCTTGTACTTATTCATATAATTCATTTTGAATCTACAATTTATTTTAGACTAAACGAGATTATCTGATCCTCTACAAATGTTCTGAGTTTTTTACATTAAATTATCATTATCAAGACCAGGTACTTTCACTAATCGTTTAATGATAATTTTTTTCTCACGATATAGAAAATATTTATATTGCGTGAGTACATTTGAATATTTCCATAATTCTTAATTTATTAAAATAACAATTGTAACGCGAGCTTTTGAATATTTGAATTAAACTTTTGTAAGAATAACATTAAATAAATAAGTATATATATTTGTAATAAATAGAAAACCTATCGATTATGTTGAGATTTTGAAACGTGTTTTTTAAAATATCCTAATGAATAAGTGTATACACTATATTGCCATTGATTATGGGACACTTGCGATTTTAGACATTTTACTAAATATCTGAAAAAATACATGAGGAATCATCTCGAAACTCTTAGTGTATAAATATAATAGTATACGCCATACATCTCCGTGAAGAGTTTTTACCGAAACTCCATAGGGGACCGTCAACAAATTAAAAAAGAATGAATATCTTTTGAATAACCCTGTCAAAACTAATGTAGCAAAAGCGCTCAAACTCTAGATTTTGATTGAATGCCTTATTGTAATACACTGTGTTCATTTTTATGCAAATAGCATGCATACTCGCAGAGTAATTAAGGTTTTTATAAAAATGGTCCCAAATTTTTCCAAGTTTTTTCCTTATAATTTTCAGAGTTCTTAATATAAAATAATATTTTTTTCAGAAAATATGACAAACAACATTGCACACAGTACCCAGTAATCAGAATTAAAAAATAATGAAAATTGTATACAAAATAAGTTGGTTTACTAAATAATTTTTTACTGCGCATGCGTCAACGATATCAAAATTTCATTTGCATATTATGTTAGCTAAATGTATAGAGCAACTTTTGTGAAAGTCACAAAATCATAACTTGAAAATTCTGAAAATAATCGTCAATTGAATAAGTTGAAAATCCGTTATTCTCAAAATGAAGCAAAAACAAGAGGGGTTGTATCCATATATTCATTGATTAGTGTCAATATAGAATACACAATACGGGATGTTACGACTACTTTTGGATAAAATCCCTCATTTTTTTGCTTCATTTTGGAAACAACGGATTTTGTCCTTTTTCTATAGACGATTACTTTCAGAATTTTCAAGCTATAATTTTGAGACTTTTACAAAAGTTGCTCTATACATTTAGCTAACATAATATGCAAATGAAATTTTGATATCTTTGACGCATGCGCAGTAAAAAATTATTTAGTAAACCTACTCATTTTTCTTACAATTTTTATTATTTTTTAATTCTGATTACAGGGTACTGTGTGCAATGTTGTTTGTCATATTTTCTGAAAAAAGTATTATTTTATATTAAGAACTCTGAAAATTATAAGGAAAAAACTTAGAAAAATTTGGGGCCATTTTTATAAAAACCTTAATTACTCTGCGAGTATGCATGCTATTTGCATAAAAATGAACACAGTGTATTACAATAAGGCATTCAATCATAATCTAGAGTTTGAGAGCTTTTGCTACATTAGTTTTGACAGGGTTATTCAAAAGATATTCATTCTTTTTTAATTTGTTGACGATCCCCTGTGCAGTTTCGGTAAAAAATCTTCACGTAGATGTATGACGTATACTATTATATTTATACACTAAGAGTTTCGAGATGATTCCTCATATATTTTTCTAGATATTTTGTAAAATGTCTAAAATCGCAAGTGTCCCATAATCAATGGCAATATAGTGTATTCATGATATATATAAACATATAAATCAATTTAAAATGAGAAAAAAAAATTAAAACATTATAAAATCGCTATTTTTTCCATGAATAAATATTTAAAGAAAATATTAAATAAAAGAGTAATAACCTTGAAAATTTGTAAAATACAGATATGTATTAAATTTATAATTTTTATAGACTTATAAAATCTATTTGAAAAGTATTCGAATTTTGTTTTGTTTGCATTTACTTATATTTTTGTTGATGTATGTTCTTTTAGAGATAACTGTTAAAATCTTCTCACTGCAGAAAAATGTAAAAAAATTTTTTTAGTAATAAAAAAGTATGAAATTAAAATTTTATTTTGATTACCAAAGGATTTATTGATTTATTTGACTTGAATTGAAATTACCAAACTTGAATTGAAATTTCATTTGCAGCAATTTTTTAAATTAAAAACATAACAATTTTTAGCTTTGTCAATAGAGAACAACTTTTAGGTAGCTTTCATTACAAAAAGTAAAAAGCTACCTATTGCAGCCGTCCGGAGGAAAGCACTTCCAGAAAATTTTGGTATATTTTCACCGATCATGACCCTCAGACCCCAAAACTACACTCCGTTCAAATGTTGACATATATATATATATATATATATATATATATATATATATATATATATATATATATATATATATATATATATATCTGATTTTTTGTCATGCGATAACTAACGTATTTATGAACCGATTTGAATGAAACTTGGTACGTACATAGTACATACAAACATCTCGTCCGAGTTCGTTGGCCAGCGTCATCCGCCATCTTGTTTCAATATGGCAACTATTTAAAAATTTAAAAAAAAAATAAAATTTTAAATTAAATGCGAAAAAAATTAAAAGTTGAAAAATATTTTTATTTTATGTGTTAGATCTTAAAACACCAATTCCAGAACACTTTTTATTTTGTCTGTATCTTAAAAAATGATTGAGTTATAGCACTTTGAATTTTTCTTATGGCTGACATTTGAAACGATCTGATTTTTGTCATGTTATAACTAACGTATTTATGAACCGATTTGAATAAAACTTGTTATGTACATAGTACATACAAATATCTCGACCGAGTTCGATGGCCAGCATCATCCGCCCTCTTGTTTCAAAATGGCGGTCATTTAAAATTAAAAAAAATTAAATGCGAAAAAATTAAAAGTTGAAAAATATTTTTATTTTATGTGTTAGATCTTAAAACACCATATCTAGAACACTTTTTACGTTGCCTATATCTTAAAAAATGATTGAGTTATAGCACTTTGAATTTTTCTTATGGCTGACATTTTGAAACGATCTGATTTTTGTCATCTTATAACTAACGAATTTATGAACCGATTTGAATAAAACTTGCTATGTAAATAGTACATACAAATATTTCGACCGAGTTCGTTTGCCAGCATCATCCGCCCTCTTGTTTCAAAATGGTGGTCATTTAAATTTTTAAAAAAAAATTTAAATTTAAAATTAAATGCGAAAAAATTAAAAGTTGAAAAATATTTTTATTTTATGTGTTAAATCTTAAAACACCATATCCAGAACACTTTTAACTTTGTCTATATCTTAAAAAATGATTGAGTTATAGCACTTTGAATTTTTCTTATGGCAGACATTTTAAAACGATCTGATTTTTGTCATGCTATAACTAACGTATTTATGAACCGATTTGAATGAAACTTGGTATGTACATAGTACATACAAATATCTCGACCGAGTTTGTTGGCCAGCATTATCCGCCATCTTGTTTCAAAATGGCAGCCATTTAAAAAAATTAAAAAATTAAAAATTTAAAAATTAATACGAAAAAATTAAAAGTTGAAAAACATTTTTATTTTATGTGTTAGATCCTAAAACACCGATTCTAGAACACTTTTTACTTTGTCTATATCTTAAAAAATGATTGAGTTATGGAACTTTGAATTTTTCTAATGGCTGACATTTTGAAACGGTCTCATTTTTGTCACGTGATAACACTCGTATTTATAAATCGATTTTGATGTAATTTGGTGCGTACATAGTACTTAATAAAGCCTGGACCGAGTTCGTTAACCAGTTCCATCCGCCATCTTGTTTAAAAATGGCGGCCATTTAAATAAAAAAAATTAAAATTTGAAATTAGGTACAAAAAAGAGAGATACAAAGAATCCAAAGCACTTTTTGTTTCGTCTGTATCTTAAAAAATGTCTGAGTTATAGTACTTTTAATTTCTAGTGTTGCTCACATTTTGAAATGATGGTTTTCGTCAGTGATAACACGCGTATATATACACCGATTTGGATGAAACTTGGTGCATAGATAGGACATACTGATGCTTGGACCGTGTTCGTTGGCCAGTTCCAACCGCCGTCTTGTTTCAAAATGGCGGAATATTATCTTTTTAAATTTAAATTTTTAAATTAGGTACAAAAAAGTAAGAAATTGAAAAATATTTTTTTTGTGTGTGTTGACCTTGATACAAAGATTCCACAGCATTTTTTGTTTCATTTATATCTTGAAAAATAGCTGAGTTTTAGCACTTTCAATTTCCAGTGAGATTGACATTTTGAAACGGTCTGAAATTTGTCACGCGTTAATACGCATATTTATAAACTGATTTCGATATAACTTCGTGTGTTCATGGTACATACCAATGTCTTGACCGAGTTCATGGATCAACTTTTTCCGTCATCTTGTTTCAAAATGGCGGCCATTTAAATTTGTCAAAAATCTTTTAAATGTATAATGATGTATAAACAAAAAATTAGAAATTGGAAAAAGGTTCTTTATTAACTATTTATCTTAATAATGAATTAAGGAGTATTTTTTGCTTTGTCTTTACCTTCAAAAACGCCTGGGATATAGCAGTTTGGATTTCTAATGTGGGTGACATTTTTTAAAAAAAGTCAATTTGTCCGCGACAGCACCCGTATATATTAATCGATTTCGATGTGAGTGTGCATGTTCACATGAATTAAGATTTCGATCAAGCTCATTGGTTTTTTTCATCCATCATGCTGCTTTAGAATGGATATCGTGGAATTTGGCGATCCTATAAATCACTTAAAATAAAACCAGGTTGAATAAAAGATGACTAATATCTAAAAATTCCTATTAATATTCAGTATTGACAAAAACTATTATTCAATCTTACATAATCGTGCTCCACTATTTTGAGCTTCGTATATTTGATTTATATAACTGAATTAAAATAAATAAATATGTATATGAAAGCTACCTCTTCCTCCCGGCATTGCTGGAAGGACTTTTTTTTCTTTTATACTTTTTTTTTTACACATTACTTGCAAAATTTTTAAATACCAAAACATTTAGTAAATCATACATAGTAAGATATAAGAAGAGTTTATCGGATTCTCTGAAACCCTTTTCCTAATTTCATAAGAATATACTATAAAAATGTTTTCACTCTACAAACCTGGAAATGAAGATTTTTTTTTTTACTTTTTCCATCAAAAACGTAAAAATTTAACTTTAATTAGTCAATTCTGACAAAAAGCTATATATATATATATATATATATATATATATATATATATATATATATATATATATATATATATATATAATATATTGGAACATATATTGGTTTAGCATGTGTTAATATATATATATATATATATATATATTAACACATATATATATTAACACATATACACAAAAAGAAAAAAAATATGCATATACTGTTTTAATTAAAAATTCTATCAAGTTACGAAACAACTCACCATTACTTTTTATATATTATTCTTCCCAATTTTTAAAATTAAATTAATGAGTTAATGAATTAATGAAGGTTAATGAAATCAAATTAATGAATTTATTTTATGTAGTAAATCTAGATTCTATAAGCACATAAAAAATAATTTAAAGATAAAAGAATACATTTATTTTTATAAAAAAAAAAAGAAATTTCGTCTTCTCACACAAAATTCTTTACTAGATATTTTATTCATAGATCCCTGAATATTTTATGTGTTTGTATGCATCTATTTTAAGGACATTAGCATTTGTGTATTTACTAACTTCATTGCTAATCTTTATTAATACATTATTACTCTACATAGTAAATGTTTCATGTCCTATTTTACATGTATTTTTAATTAAATGTAAGATTAAGATGATTAATTTTTTTCAACTTAGAGTTAATCAAGTTCCAAGTTTAAAATTGTATATAAAAATTTATTATTTATTGCATGATTCAGCATATCAGATTGTTTTTAGAAACACTTGATTTTTAACAATATGAATAAGGCTAAGTTATTGTAGAACATTTGAGCTTTATCATACTGTTTTTTAAACAATTTTTTAGTCCAGGAAAATAAAATATAACCATAAATGAAAATATACAATAATCTCCCCCGAGTTACCACGATTTTGAAAAGCATTGTTTACCTTTAGAAACTTCAAAAAGCAATATATTTTCGATTTTTAAATCAGCATTAATAAAGACAAAATTTCTTTCGCAGCCATTGATTTTTGGAAACGTTTTCGGATAGTTATTATAATGAATTAACCAGTTTTTTCAGATCGGAATATAGGATTTTCGGATGATATCAATTATCAAATAAACTTTTCCATGTTCAAAAAACACGTTTTAAGGACAAACATGATAAATTAACAACATTAACATTCATATTAAATTGATATTGAATTGTTATGATAATATGCGTAAATACAGTTGTGCAGTTGTCAATTTCTAATTGAGAATTAAAAACAACTTCAAAATCTATATTCCGAGTTGAGAAAATTGATTCAGAGGAAAAAAAAATATTATTGCATGTAGATAGATTATTGGTTTCATATATGTCTAGTATTTTTCATTGAATTAAATTTTCGATGTTCTATTAATCGGTTATTTAGAAATCATTTTTAGGTTTATCCTGATTTCTAATCAGAAATTAATCGTACTTAATGTGTTTATTTGGCATAACCCTTAAAAACGAGCCAAATACCACATTTCCAATGCTTCGTAATTGTTCCAATATTGCAAACCCCTCTTGATTTGTTTTCGTTTGTTATTTTATGGGTTATTCTATATTCATTATAAATGTTAAACAGTAGTATTACATAATGATTCTATATTATATATATTTGTATAATATATAAGATAACCTAATTCCATTTGATTGTCTTTACATGTTAAAGTTTGTTATATAAGGTTATTCTATATTCAATTGTAGATGTCAAATTGTAGTATTATATAATGGTTATGTATATATATATATATATAGATAGATAGATAGATAGATAGATAGATAGATGCTCGGAAATGTCTCTGAAAATTAGTGGCAGAAAAAGAAATTTTGTTTATGTAAATACTGCTTTAAGGACACATTAAACATAAACTGTTAAAATTTTTGAGTTTGTAATTATCGGCCTAAAAACAGAGCTAAAAATGTTGTGCTAATGATTATCTATTTAAAAGATATAATGCTAGAAGGTTTTAAAATAATACATTTTAAGCCTTGCCAGTATATATATATATTTGCCTTTTTTACGAAATGTGTTGTTTATTTTTTGTTACACTTTCTAAAATTCCATTTTAAATAAACAGTTGAAACTTTCCAAAACTTATGCAACTAACTAATTTTTGTTTAAATATATCTAATATTTTAGGCCTGACTGAAAAATTGAAATGAAAAATATGTTATTAAAATTTTTAGAAATTTCATTTTTTTTAAATTTTTTAAATTTTATTTCTTTTCAGCCGAAATGAAAATTGCTTCTTGTTATTTTCAAACTGCATGTTTTCTGATACTGCAACAAAATTATATTTGATATTGTGATACATTCAAGAGATTTTCAAAAAAGTGTTTCGTACAAATATATTGTCCCCCCTCCCCTCCAAAAAAGCAAACTAATTTATACACGAAATTACTTTATGCATGGGCAAATAATTTATGCATGGGCTATAATGTGTATAGTTATTATAACGAAAAAAGTACATTTCTATCTCCATTTTTTTTTAGTAAAATACATTATGTTAAATATTTCGCAAAATCTGCTTCATTTCACTTATCGAGATGTTCTATGTTACTCTTAAATGATAATGGCAAATCGGTTTCTCATGTTTCTAAAGATAATGACCTCTCTTTTGGAATCGTGGGTAACACAAAAGAGATTACTCTTTCTATATTTATGCGCGGTTAGATTACATACCCGCAGATTGAGGAACATTTGTGTTTTCTTATGTCAAGTGATAAAAAATGTAGCGCCACTGTTTTTTTATTTTTTTATTTTATTTTTTTTTTTTTTTACAGAAAAATTTAGTTTTTCCTTCATTTTTGTTTCATTATTTATTTTGTGATTAGAAACTTTACCTTTACAATTAATTTCAGAGCTTATTTATTTATTTATTTATATTAACAAATTGGCACAGTCAGTAAACGAAAAATACAACTCTTTTAACTTTAGAGTTGGAACCTGAAATAATTTAAAATACATTTTTATAATATACATATAAGATTTTTTTGAATTGAAATAAATTTTTAAAATGAAATTTCAAAAGAGATTTATGTAAAAACTATTAGAACACAATGCAACTCTTGGAAAAGAAAAAAAAAATATTATTTTTACCATAACTTTACAAAGTCCAATGATGCATAAAAACGCAAAAAATGTTGTATATCTCTTTAAAATAAGTATAATTTTTTTATTAAAATATTTTCGACAAATCGGGCCTTCCAAAATTTATTCTTGCAAAATTAAAAACTTTATTAATACAAAATGTGTAGATTCCTGCAAAAGAAAAAGTTTAAATCACCTAATTTCAAAGGCCATAAATGCCTTTACTGAAAATTATACTGAACATGCGACTTTATTGCGTGCATTTCTCTAACAGTTTAGAATAATTATTAGGTTAGCTGCTCTTTTTTCCAACAGCATGATGTATAGCGTTGTCATGAAATAAAATAGCTGACTGTTTTTCTTTTATATTCATTCATGATTTCTACTTTCTTGGTTAGTGTGCCACGATGTCTATATTATTTCGATTCTGAGTTTTTCACAGCTGTTGTTTAATTATTTTACTCATGATAATCTTTATATGAATTTCAATAAATGGATTAAGCTTTTTATTTCTGAAATATTCAGTTCATAAACCGTCTTTGACAAACATGTTTTTGTTCTGGATGAGAAAATTTTTTCTGAATAAAGTTTTGCTCTTGGATCTATATGGGAACATGACAAAAAATGTTTTACATTTATTTTTGTTTTTATGTTGTATTATTGTAACCAAAATTTAAGTTATTAGAAGAAAATATTTAATAACTCTTAATCATAATTTTTTTATAACTCTTAATCCTTATTTCAAATTCTTATATAAGTTATCGTCGTGGTTATCTTATAACTTTCGCTATGTTAATTTGTAATAAAATGGAATTTTTAAAAAATCAACATTATTCGTTCCCAATATTCTACTTTAAATGTATTCTAAGTATAAAAGTGTTTTTATCCTTTTAAAAATAACTCATGTATGAAAGGGTTGTGAAAAATGCGCACATTAGTATAAAACAATGTTTCTTAACTTTTTTTTCTACATCACTTTTCATTTAAACTTATGGTTAAATTTCAGCAACATACTACAGATAAAATGGGGAAAAAACCCCCATGATAAAATGATTATATGTTATTTTAAGCTTATTTACTAACATACATAAAGTGATCTACTAGAACTGAAAGAATAAAGTTAAAATTTGTTACAACCTGTGAAAAAGATGCCACATCCTGAACGTAGGTGAAGATAATTTTTTTATTGTAAGATCTGATAATTTTTTCTTTAATATTTACTTTACAAATTGAATAAAAGTTTCCACGGTGTACGTAACATATGCCGTGGCTGAAGGGAATTCTTTGAAAAATTGGATTTTATAACATTTGCTAAAAAAGTAAGCACGGATTTTCATATTTATTTAGCTTACAGTCTTTGATGCATTGATGGTTTACTTAGCCTAATGGTCATAGCACCGAAATCCAGACTTAGAGGTCCCGGGTTCGATGCTTGACTTCACCAAAAATTCACCGAGTTTATGCAGTGCACGCGCTCGTTAAATAAAGGGGTTCTGAAAAACCTGTGGTCGGTCGTAGCAGTTACCATGTGCATTCATCTCTGCAGAAAATTTTTTCTCCTCTTCAGAGACAAATCGAAACTGAGAAGTTCGCGATGCTTCATGCTGCTATCTATTGGGGCTTTGCCGAACATCCTTTGCTGTAGAAGTCTGACTTCTAACCCCTTAGTGCAGCCAATGGAAACTCCAGCACCTTTCTTGCCCTTGGGGTACACGTCAACAACACAATTGAGTATGTAGATATGAATTACTCTTGCTAAGTTTGTTATGTTTTTCGCTGTCATCCTGTCATCCAGTAAAATGACCTAAAATGGGCGACATTATTGCCGGATAAAAAAATTTCTACCATTGTGGCAATACTTTTCAATTCTTCATGTGCTTCTCGGTAATTGGTGTTTAGTTTACAATTAGCGCCATCTATCACATTCTCACATTCTTTATGAGCTATCCTCTTTTTCTTTTCTGTTCATTTGTAACCTTGAACTGCTTATGGACACATGTTTACAGTATCTGATGACAAACTGTTATTTTTTCCAGCTCGAAACATATCCTATGAGTTTCTTTGTTTTTATGATAATTTGCGTATTTTTTTTTTCTTATTTTACTTGTGATTTATCACCAGTTTTTGATGATATTTTAATAGAAGAATAGTTTTGCCCTTTTTGTGAAGGTAAAATGATCCTTTGAATATTTTTTCAAGCATCTCATTTTTTCATTACTCAATTCGGGTATGAAATATTATTAAAATGTGTTTAAATTACAGAATATAGAGTAAAATATACTACCAAAAGATTAAAGTTTTATTTAAACAGTTATATTATATTACAAATATTCCTCAAGTGGATCATTTTAAGCCATATTCCCCTAATTTGCTTGATCATAAACTGTATTAGGATATAATATGCTTATTCTATTGAAACTAATTTTTTAAATAAAAAAATGTTATTTGAATACACAATTGACAACTTTACCATAAAAATGCATGTTGTATTTAATGGGCACTTTCTCTCTGTATATACATACATGCATTATAAATCTATTAGAATTTACAAATAAAAACGATTTCACCAATTTATCTATCGATATAACGGGCATATGTTTTGTATCGCGGGTAGTCAAAAGATTTTAATTGATTATTCTGATTTTAATTAAAAAACAATTACGTGCTTTTAGATACTGAATATATTGAAATTTCAATAGTTTTAACTGTCTATACAAAAATTTAGTTTAATCTAAAAGAAAACATCTTAAACATTTCCACAAACCATTTTGTTATTATTTTTTCTAAATAAAATTTTAATCCTAATTAAAATTTTGCATAATGATTATTTACACTTAAGGAATAAAATAAGGACAGTTTAAAAATCATTTAAAAGAAGTTAGAAACAAATTTTAACATTAATACACAAAAGCTGATCCGTATATAATATTTAATACAAACTCCCCCCACTCTTCCATCTTCTACAATTAAAATAAATAAATGAGAATAAAAATATTTAGATGTGCGATAAAAATTACAAGAAGGCAACAAAAATTATTGCTTTAAATAAAAATACATTGATAAAAAATTGTAGCTTAAACTAACAATTATAAAAGCTTCAGAGTATAAAGAAATGAAGACTTTTAACAAAATACTTATTTTATAACCATTAAAAAATACATTTTGAACTCGAGCATTTAACAAAACAGTACAAATTTAATCATGTTCGTTAAGAGAAGGGTAAAACTTCAGCAGTTAAAAAAAGAAAGAAAGAAAGAAAGAAAAATCTATAACAGAATTCTCTGCTTCAAAAGGATCTTTATTTTTCTTCATTGCTTTTTAACTTTCGCTTAGAATAGAAAGAATAGATAAACTTACTTAAAAGAATCGTGAATATTTCATGCGCTTTGCTTTCGGTAAGCTTATTTCGGATGGATCCATTAAGATTTAGTCATGTATTAATACGGGATATAAAATTTTATTTTTATTCTGTTAGATTTATTCAATGAAGAAAGTTTTCCGCCGGTTACTTTTAGCTTGGTACAGTAATCTTATCCACTATAATATATCATGTACTTATCACTGTTTAGGAAAAAGATATGTGTTATATAACAGGCATATGTCATGTAATCCGGGTAGTCGAGGCAGAGGGGGGGGGGGAGGGGTTCTCCTGATTTCAATTAAAAACCAATTAAGCTCTTTTAGGTACTGAATGTATTAAAATTTTAATAGTTTTAATTATCTAAACAAAAATTTCGCTTTAATCTAAAAGAAAAATTTTAAACCTCTCTAAAACCCGTTTTTTAAATTATTATTATGAATAAATTAATATTCTAATTAAAATTTGACAAGGATTATTTACACTTAAGAAATAAAAAAAGGACAGCTTAAAAATCATTAAAAGAAAGTTAAAAATAGATTTTATCATTTATACACAAAAACCGATCCGTATATAAAATTTGATACAAACTCCCCCCACTCTTCCATCCTCCACAGTAAAAATAAAAATTACAAGAAGGCAATAAAAATTATTGCTTTAAATAAAAATACACTGGTAAAATATATGGCTTAAACTAACAACTTTAAAAGCTTTAGAGTATAAAGAAATGATGACTTTTAACAAAATATTTCTTTTATAACCATTAAAAAATACTTTTTGAACTCGAGCATTTAACAAAACAGTACAAATTTAATCATGTTCGTTAAGAGAAGGGTAAAACTTCAGCAGTTTAAAAAAAGAGAAAAATCTATAATAGAATTCTCTGCTTCAAAAGGATCCTTATTTTTCTTCATTGCTTTTTAACTTTCTCTTAGAATAGAAAGAATAGATAAATTTACTTAAAAGAATCGTGAATATTTCATGCGCTTTATTTTCGCTAAGCTTATTTCGGATGGATCCATTAAGCTTTAATCGTGTATTAATACGGGATATAAAATTTTATTTTTATTCTGTTAGATTGATTCAATGAAGAAAGTTTTCCGCCTATTATTTTTAGCTTGGTATAGAAATCTTGTTCTTTATGATATATCAATTCTTATCACTGTTTAGGAAAAAGAAAAGGATATATTTTATTTGTTAATACCATCAAAGTTTGTTCAAAGGCACTGTATTTTTCATTTTTACTGGAGTAAATGAGTTAAACTTTAAACTTTCTGTCTTATAAGACGAAATGCAATTTTGGACTATTCCATTTCAAAAGAAGTGACGTATTTAAATGAATGGAAAAGCAAATATATACTCTGAAAATGGCCACGGGTTTGCAAACCAAAAATCATTTTTTTTTTTTTTTTTTTTTTTTTTTTTTTTTTTTTTTTTTTTTTATGAATATAAACGTTGTAAAGCAGTGAAAAATTCATGAAAATTATAATATGAAAATTCAAACTCTTGAATAATTAAATTCATATTGTATGAACTAAGAATGAATGCAATTATTAAACTAGAAAAATAATTGATAATAATAATTAATAATTGATAATAATAATTATTATTTTTTATATTATGGATTTTCCATTTTGATATTATTTTATGTATGTTTTTTGTAGGTTTGTTTCTTATCAAACGAATGGATTTGTTATATTTTGTTTCTTCTTTCAGTATTTTTTTTAAATGCTGTCATAATTATTTATAAAAACTCGAATTCTATTTTAAATAATTGCTTATTCCAGAGCTAAATAAACTTTCAACTTTCAGAACATGTTTTCCAATCTCTATAAATTACTTCTAAATTATAAACTATTTATCACTCATTTCATCTTCAATCTAAACCTGGCTTTATGCAGTTTTGAGTAGATTTAATGCACTTAATTTAAATGCACAGCATATATAGACCAAACGAATGAATTAGTTATATTGTGTGTTTTTTTTTTTTCAGTATTTTCTTTAAATGCTGCCAGAATTCATTATGAAGCCTCGAATTGTATTCTAAACTATTATTTATTGAATTTGCAGAACTGAAGAAACTTTCAACTTTTCGGAACGCATTTTCTTATCTCTATAAATTATTTCATCACTCATTTTATCTTCGATCTAAACTTGGCTTTGTGTGGTTTTGAATAATTTTATTTACACACCGAATACGCAGCATATTCAGACCAAATGAATGGATTAGTTATACTTTGTTTCTTTGTTTCTCCATTTTCTTATAATGTTGTCAGAATTATTTATAGACTGCTAAATTACATTCTATAAACAATTTCTTATTGAATTCGTAGAGCTAAAGAAACTTTCAACTTTTCGAAACATATTTTTTAATTTCTGTAAATTATTTTTAACTTACAAATTATTTCATCACTCATTTCATCTTCGTTCTAAGTATGACTTTATGCATTTTTGAGTAATTTTATTCATATACTTAATTTAAATACTCTGAATATTCAGACGAAAGGAATGAATGATATTTTGTTTCTTTTTTCATTATTTTCTTTAAATGTTGTCAGAATTATTTACAAGCTTTCGAATTCTATTCTAAGCAATTCTTTATTGAATTTATAGAGCTATAGAAACATTAAACTTTTCGGAACGCATTTTCTTCTTCGATCTAAGTTTGGCTTTGTGCGGTTTCGAATAATTTTATTCACTCACTTAATATGAATACGCAGCATATTCTGACCAAATGAATGGATTAGTTATAAACTTTGTTTATTTTTTTTGCAGGAAATTCTTTAAATACTGTGAGATTTCTTTGAAAACCCTAGAATCCTATTCCAAACAATTTCTTATTGAATTTGTGGAGATAAATAAACTTTAAATTTTTCATACCATATTTTCCAATCTCTATAAATTACTTCTAATTTATAAATCATTTCATCTTCGATATAAATCTGGTTTTATGCACTTTTGAGTAGTTTTATTCACACAATTAATTTGAATACGCAGCATATTCTGCCCAAATGACTAGATTATGTATATATATATTTTTTCAGAATTTTCTTAAAATGCTGCCAGAATTATTTATAGTCTGCCAAATTATGCTCTAAACAATTTCTTATTGAATTCGAAGAGCTAAAGAAATTTTTAACTTTTCTAAAAATGTTTTCCAATCTCTATAAATTACTTCAACATATAAGTTATTGCACCACTCATTTAATTTTCGATCGAAATCTGGATTTATGTAGTTTTATTCATAAACTTACTTACGTTATTCATAAACTTATTTTCACTTAACTTACATACGCAGTATATTCAGACCAAATGAATGAATTAGTTATATTTTGTTTCTGTTTTTGGTATTTTCTTTAAACGTTGCCACAGTTCTTTGTAAACCCTCGGATTTTATTCAAAACAATTACTTACTGAATTTCTAGAGCTAAAGAAACATTCAACTTTTCGGAATGTATTTTCCAATCTTTATCAACCCTTTCATTATTATCTTTATCTTTATTTAAACCTGGCTTTCTGCAGTTTTGAATAATTTTATTCACACAATTAATTTGAATACGCAGCATATTGGGCCCAAATGAATGAATTACGTGTATTTTGTATCTTTTTTCAGTATTTTTTTTAAATGCTGTGAGAATTCATTAAAAACTGTCGAATTATATTCTAAACAATTCCTTATTGAATGTGTACAGCTAAAACAACTTTCAACCTTGAGGAACATATTTAAATTACTTTTTACTTATTAATTCATTCATTTCATTTTCGTCTAAACCTGGTTTTGTGCAGTTTTGAATAGTTTTTTCACACACTTAACTTGAATACATATCATATTCTGTAAAAGATCTCTGTTCAAAGAAATTATTTTTAGGAAAGCTCTTCAATTCTCAGGTTTTTTTCTTTTTTTAAATACAACTGATGTAATAAATAAGATGTATGCATTAAAAGCGTATAAACTTGGTCAGTGATACATATAAACGAGATCTTTTATCTGAATTTGTACAAATAAAACTAATGATAAACTGTACAGTGGTGGTCAGAATTATAAGAACAATTGAAAATTGCGCAGAAAAAAAATATTTCTGTGCTAAATAAAGTGCAATTTATACACTAAATGCTTTTCTATGCTAGAAATCATTGTAGAATGCAAAACATTGGAAAATGCAAAATATGAATGTTTTGTCACAAGTAATAAAATATGTCATTGTAAAAAATTGGACAAAATTATAAGGACAATGAATATTTTTGTCTGAAATACACTGATAATTAATAATATCCCCGCTTCTTCTCAATCACTCTTATCAATCTTGACGTCATGGAGTTTGACAATTCCTTAAGAACGTTCTTGGAAGATTTTGAGTGATCTTTTTCGATGGAAGACATGAGTTCTTCCTTATTTTGAGATTATATACCATTTTTGCATACTTTATGTGCCAGAATACGCAAAAGATTTTTCTACAGTATTCAGATCACGACTTCTGACCGGTCAATCAAGTAGTTTCACGGAATTAGCATTATACCACGAGTTTGAAGTTTGGGAACATGAGCCGAAACATTGTCCTGTTGGAAAAAATAGCCTCAGATCGCTATTAACGGTGCTTCTGGTAAAAGAGTATCGCCCAATACATCAATGTAACTCTCAGAATTCCTCCTACCCTGCACAAAAACTATTGGAGTAGTTCTACCAGTAGTGAAACCTCCCACGACCGTTAGTGAATCACTTCCAAATACATGCTTTGAAGAAATCTTTATTTTTTTCTACGAAGATCATACTAGAAGTCTCAAAAACAATCTAGTCTATCCAAATTAATCTTTTTCTCATCGGAAAATACAGAATTTCACTTTTTTGCCCACAATATTGCAGTTTTTGGCAAACTCCATCCTCAGTCTCTCATGACACCCCAGTCTCTCATGTAAGACGCGGTCTTCACACGTGTTTACTATAGCAAACCTTTTTCTTTCTTTTTGTAAAACACGACGAACAGTTCGAGCACTTACATTCTAAGTTCCATTCTCGGTTTTTGTCTATTTTTTGGAGCAAGCTCGCCTCATTATCATTCTTTTTCCCCATACAGAAACAAAAGACAGCCTGCTTGTATGTCTTTACCGTCCATATTTACCGGTATTTTAAAGATAATTGTAAATAACCGCTCTTGATCTATTAAACTTTGTAGCACTTTGGAATAGAGAAAGTCCTGAATTTTGAAATGCATCAATTTTTCCTTTCTGAAACTCCAAAAGCTTTGCATCTTGCGGCATGATTAATAAACAGAATAATACGATCCCAAACGCTTACTACGCATTTATATCGTCTGAAAATTCCGTGTGCAAACATGCAAATTTTACTTTTTAGAACACACAAATACAGTTGTTCTTATAATTTTGTCCAAAATCAATGGTTGTATAAATTTATAATGCATTTTATTAATATGAATTTACCACATATTTCCGTAAAAACATACAAAAATAATCTTCATTTTTCATTGGTTTCCAGCCATTAAATTTGCATAAGTCTCCCGCCAAATATAACCAAGATATGGCTTTTTTTGCCTTGTCCTTATAATTTTGACCACCACTGTAATACCGACGTTTTCAAATATTTCTTCAATCATCTTCAGAGTAAATGATATTAAACGTAATATTTATTCTGAAGACGATTGCAGAAGCAGTTCGAAACGTCGATATTATGCTTTATTTATTTATTTTATTTATTTATGCTTTATTATACGTATAAACTTGGTCAGTGATACATATAAACGAGATCTTTTATCTGAATTTGTACAAATAAAACTAATGATAAACTGTAATACCGACGTTTTCAAATATTTTTTCAATCATCTTCAGAGTAAATGATATTAAACGTAATATTTATTCTGAAGACGATTGCAGAAGCAGTTCGAAACGTCGATATTATGCTTTATTATTAATTTTATTTGTACAAGGTCACTTAATTTTCTTGTTTATGTGTAATTTTGAACAATTTAACGTGTTTTTAAAATATAGATCTTACGTATTATATTTTATGGTGCAAATGTCCTGCATATGTTAATGATAATATAGTGTGGTCGTCAATGATTTTTTTTTTTTTTTTTTTTTTTTTTTTTTTTTTTAAATCAAATCGTCTAAAACCAAAATTAAATCATATCTTCTTTCTTGAGGCTTTGTTATTGCAGAAATCGGGAAAATTAGAGCACAGCAGCGACACCTGTTGTTTGGTACTATACACCTAAACCTAATAAGGACCTATTTGTGTAAAGATTTAAAATGATTTAACATGAATTTTTTGAAATTCTGTTCCTTAGTTTTTGAAGTATAGCTATCACGGAAATCATGAAAAATGCAGCATAACAGCGCTATAATTTGGTCAATTTACACCAAAATCTATTCATCACCAATTTACGCTAAAACCTATCAGAATTTGAAATTTTATTAAATTCTTGTTAAATTAGTTCTTGAGATAAAGCATCGAAAAAATTCGTGTAAGATATAGACAGACATACAGAGTGATACACAGACTCACAGGCAGGCATTTTCTAAAATAAATCAAAGCTTGTTCAGGACCTTCTAAAACATATATATCTATATATATGTATCTGTCGAAAACCGAAAGTCGAATTTTTATGAATCCAATACTTTCTTCTTGTAAGGATTAGACAGAAGAAAGTCAAAATAAAAACAAACAGAAACAAATTCAAAATCAAAAGTAACGGAAAAAGTACATATAATATAAAACCAAACCTATTTCTATTAATTTTAATACATATGTAAGGTTTTACCTGTTGGATCTAATTTGAGATACTTATAAAATATAGACAAAGTTTTGAATTAAATGTTTTTTTCTGGATCACCTAAAATTTGATAAAAGGATTTATCAGATATTGAATTTGAATATCAAATATTGAGTTTTGAATTTGAAATAGTTAAGAACAACGTGAGATGCTCCATTTCGAATCGAAATAAACAATTGAATTTCACTTGGCCTTCCACAGGACAGTTGAATGTTCTTTTTTACGCAACTCAGGTCAATATTTCCTTGAAAATTTTTTCTTCCAGTTATTTGTTTTATAGAAATATTTTCGATAAAACTTTACCTTCTCTATTCTATTAACAGAATGATTTAAACAGACTACTCTTAAGCTAAATTATACACATAATCTTATTTCAAATTTAATTGCTTAAAAAGCGAAAATTTGAAAAAATATTGAATGCAAGACGAGAGAAATTTTCTACAGGAAAATTTCCAATAATCATGTAGATTTATAAACATAATACATTAAATTTATTATATTTAATTTTGCTGCATGAAAATTTTTCGAATTTTTTTAATTGATCTTACAGAATTTTGGTGCAAAAATAATAATGAAAAAATAAAATAAATAAATAAATAAATAAATATTTTCATTTAAATTATGATATTCTTTTAATATAAACATTGTCTAGAAATAGGATTAAGTATATTATGTATTGTGTGTGAACTCGAAGACATATTTTTTAAAGTATTGAATCTACTATTTTCGTTTATAAGGTATTTTTTATAGATATATATTTTTAAGGTCAGCCACTTGTCTTACTGATATAAAGTTTTAAAATTTTCAAAAACAAATTAATTGATTTTTAAAGCTATACCATTTATGAATACCATGGAGCAACTGCTCAGGGAAGAAAATATATTCAATAATGTTTGATAAATCTGTCTATAAATAATAAAAAAGCAGGATTAGACTCAAAAAGGTAAGTATATAACACAAGAAAATATTTTCCTTAAGTTAAACTGATACTTAACTAAATTTCAATCATGTTGACTACAATAAATAGAACTACATTGTTTTTGGTTTATGTTACTGCATATCAACTTAATAATCAATATACATCATTCATGTGTTTATATTCCAATAAAGAGTTATGTATTTGTATTCAAAGATTTGATGCTATTTATTTATTCTTAAAAAGTTTGCACTGTCAAGAAACTAGTCAGACATTTTTAAATGTTTAAAACCCTGAATAAAGTTTCCATACCTTTTAAAATTTCAAAAAATGATTGTTTTGAATTAAATTAAAAAAAATTATTCACTTTATCTTTATTTTTTTATCTAATAATTTGCGAATGATCATTATTATATCCTAAACTATTATGCTCTTCATAAATATTTTTATTTTACTTAGTAGTCATAACGTTTCAAAGTTTTAGAGTCTTATTAGTTTTGTAGAGTATAGTTTAATATTACATTTAATCTAAGCAAAAATATAAATTAAAACAAAAATATATAACAATAAAATAATATTATATCAGAATGAACAAACTTTGTCATTTTTGAAATCTTATATAATTTCACGCATAGATTTCACATATGTTTAAACCTAAGTTTTTATTTAAAACTTCTGTGGGAAGTTCCTTAAAATACAGCTGGAAAAATGTAAAAATTTGTAAAAGTAAAATGAATGTATATTTTTAAAAATAACTTTATTATGACTGTGAACTTATTTAATACTTATGTTTGAACGTATAAAATTCTCTTTTAAAGAATGTTAGTATATTTTATGTCCTCATATTTTTTTAAGTACAGATTTTTATAATTTAGACACGAATTTATAATTTTGTACAATTAATATATTCCTTTTTGCTTAAAAAATTTAATTTCGTTGAAAGCGTATTGCATTATAATATGGTTTAATTGTTTTGATTTGTACTATTTATTTTCTTTATTTCAATATAAGTAAATGTTTTAAGGAAATCTGAGACACAAAATCCTTAAAATCCCCCCCCCCCCCAAAAAAAAAACTTTTATGCATTAAAAAATTCTCTGTTTTTATGTTTAAAATGACATTTAAACCATGTTTCTATTTTAATTAGAAGTAGAAATATTAATTTTTTCCTTTTAGTTTCTTTTCAAGATCTAGCTTTCAAGCAATGAAATGAATGAAATGACTTCTTGTGAATTTTTTTTTTCTTCATGATAGTTTTCTTCACAATTTCTCGGATTTAAATTGTTATAACTCAAGAACCGTCAAAAATAAATGCTTCAAACTTGAAATATGTCTCTTTCATTTATTTTATTTTTATTTTAATTCAGAAAATTTGAAAAAATATATATTTTTTTCTTTGAAAGTATGATTTTTTAAAAAAATAAAAGTTACATTATTTTTTTTTCAAATGTTTTCTTTAAATAACTTAATTTTGTTTAAATTAATACTTTTTAAAAGACTGAATCAAAATTTAAATATATATATTTCTATTTATTTAAGTATTAAAAAACTGAAATTCTACAAATATTCTTTTTAGTTATAATAGTTTTAAATTACCCCACTTTAAAAAAATAATAAAAAAAGAGAAGTTTTATTATCTGATTTTATTTACAAATGATATGGTTAACCATCACACACACAAAAAAAATGTAACTCCATAAATAAAAATTATTTTAAAATGTGTCCCTGACCCCCATAAGCATTTTTCTCCTAAAATAAATGAGCTGTACCATAATTTATTACGTACTTATAAATAATAAAAAACTTTTTAAGCAGAAAAAAACAACAATTTTCTATTAAATATCACTAAAACTATGTTTTGGATGTCAATGGATTCAGAGTTTAGCATTTTGATGAAATATACGGGTTTTTTTTTACGATTTTAAGTTTATGTAAATTTTTGTCAATGGAAACTTTTTCTTTAAACAACAACAACAACAACAACAACAACAAAAATCCCTTTAAATATTCATAAAAAGAAATTTGGTATATCATTAACTCACAGTCTCATCATTATGATATTATTTAAAATTAAATGCCCAAATATAAACTTTTAATATAAATATAAAATGACACAGCTCATTAAATATTATTCGTTATGCAGATTTTATTTTCTAAAATATTACAAATCATTTATTTAAATCATTTATTCTAAAATGTCTCCAATTTGTTGTAAACAACTTGGTCATTAAATTGCATTTTCAATATACTCATGAAGATAGCCAAACGTATTAGTGAAAACAAAATAGCTTATTAATCTAAAAAAGAAAAAAAAAAGTAAGTATGCGAAACAATTTTCAAAAGCAATTTATCGATCAATACATCTCTAAATATTTCAGTGTGATTCACTTGTTGATCTCAGTATTTAAATATAAAAGAAAAAAAAAACTTAACGTTAGACATTCTAAAATATTTTTCTTTCCATATTAATTACATTAAAAAAATAGAATATGAGAAAAAAAATAAAGATCAATCCTTTGATAATATTGCTAATTCTGCATTTTATTAATTTGTTAAATTTCGTTAAAAGTCAATATATTTTTCTGCAAATTAAAATATATATATAGATGTGTTTCTTTTTCTTTTCATTGTTATCTGATATTTGTTTCTGTAACATTTCAAATTTTTAATATTATAGAATTCGCAAATCACACACACATTAAAATTTAAAAATGATTTCTTCACTTAGACGACAGTTTTTAAAATCCTGTAATCATAATTTATCCTGCAATCATCCTGTAATCATAATCATAATTTACATAATTCTATAATCACACATTATCCGTAATATTTTTCTGAAAAGGAGGCAATCACAAACCTTGCGATTATTTATTGAAAAATTTACAACTTTTCTTTTATTTTTACAAAGATATATTCAAGCAAAAAGAGAAAAAAAATATTTGTTAAAATACTAAAGACTATATCAAAGTATTGCCTTTTAAAAGTACTTCTTAAAAAAAAAATGCATTTTATGAATTTGAATGGAAATGTATAATGTAGATGCTTATGCAATTCCAGATACGTTACTTTCCGTTTATTACGAAATAAGTATTATTAATTAGTCACTAATTTTATAAATTTAAAATCAAAATTACTGATTTTTTAAATTTATGTATAAGTGTGTGTGGAAGAAGAGATAAAGATAAGTTCGAGATAAGATAGTTTTAAATTTTATACAAGTCAAATTAGTTGGCCTAATTGTATTTCCATGGCAAATATTTTTGAAAAAAAGAAATAAGAGGTAAAAAATTAGATTTAATAATTAAATGTAATAATTAAATTTATATTATTTAAACTTTTATTAAATTGGTTATGATTAAAATACATTTATTTTTAAATAATTCTTCATATTAAAATTAGTTTAGGTTAAATATTTTTATGATATACAAAAAATAAATATGTTATTGATTCAAATAAATTTTAAGCAATGCATTTAAAAATAAAACGAAATGAAATGAAATGGAAATAAAAGATTTTTATAATTTAATTTTTAAGCATTCCCTACAAAATCCAAAACACCATTTTTAAAGAAAAATAATTAGCTGCTCAGGAATTTTCAAGGGGAAAGTATTAAGTGCGATAAAATAAAACAGAAGAAGAAAATTAACACATGTTATGCAAATAGATTTAACTAATAAGGACAATTTGTTTTTAACCAAATTTAAATTTATGAAAGAACTGTTATTATTATTATTATTATTATTATTATTATTATTATTATTATTATTATTATTATTATTATTATTATTATTTATCAAGCTTTAAGATATTAAATAGATTTTTCAAAGTTTTTCATGCAAATAAAATCTGGTAAACACATTTGTAAATCATTTTCTCTGACCTCTTTTAACCCCCCCCCCCAAAAAAAAATTGAATTTAATAAAAAAAATTAGAAATATAAATACTTTAACATTGAAATGAACCTTTTAAAAAAGGAATCAAAATTTATCAACTTTTAAAACTAGTAAGTTTTTGTTGAATTTTTTTTATAGCAATCCCTAGTAAATAAATAAATAATTCATTCGAATATTTGTTCTGAATGTGTATAATAATAAGTAGTTAATCTTGAATAATAAAATAAATTTATTTATTTACATTTTGAAATTCCTTCCACACTAAACAATAGTGTTTATTTTTTTTTAGTTAATAAGTTTCCATTTAAATATTCGTCTCTAATTAGTATAATAGTTACTATTCTTCACTAATTACTATAATATAAAGTTATATTATAAATATTATTAACGCCCAATAATAGAAAAAATTAAGGAAATAATTGATTCAATTTCGATTGTTTATTTATTCATTAAGAATTATTTCGATAATTAAAAATCATTCACTTTTAAAACTTTTTGCCAAGTACTTTCACAATGTCTTTTTCAATAAATACAAAATAAAATAAGAATGAAAAAGTTTAACAAATATGTTATAAACAGATCTAACTATTTAATTATGACTTTCTCCAATATGTTAAATACTAATTCAAAATTACTAATTTGGTGTTCGAGTATTTTCACAACTACTTTCCATAAATGTAGACAGTCTTTTTTTTTTTTTTTTCTAATTTTAATATACTGTCTAATTTTTATTTAATTAAAACTTTATTTAAATTATTCAAATTTACTAAGTATGAATATTATTAAATTTTTATCAAATCAATTTCTTTTAATTACTTTTGCAACATGTACTAATAAGCATGTTTATAATTATTTTTAATAATATACATATTTAAATGGTCAAATGAACTTTAATTATACATTTTTTAAATAATAATGAAAATCAATTTTCAAACCTAATAATTTGTTTTTTACATGTTATTATGGTAACCTATCTCAATAAGTCTAAAGTAGAGAAAAAATTTAAGACTTATGATAAGAGTAAATCTAACTATATAATTACTAGTGTTTATTATTTATTTATTTATTTATATTAATGACAGCTGCTTAAATTTACAAACTAATAATTTGAAGTTTAAATATTATTATTACTATCATTTTTAATACAATAAGGTCAAATTAATTTTACTTATTTAGTTTTTAAAAAGTAATGAAAACCAATTTTCAAAACAAATAATTTGTTTTTCACGTATTATTATGGCAACCTTCTCAATAAATCTAAAGTAGAAAATAAATCAATAAAAAAGTTTAAAACTTATGATATAAATAAATTTAATGATATAATTATAATTATTTATTATTTATTTAATTATTTAATAATTTTTTTAAAGTTATACATTTTGAAAACGATAAAATTAATTTTATTTACTTAACTTTTAAACATTAATAACAGCTACTTAAATTAACAAACTAATAATTTGTAGTTCAAATATTATTATTACAACCTTTTTAACAAGTGTACAATGGGTTAATTTTTTTTATGAATTATGATATAAATAGAATGAATTTTGAATCTTTTTCTAAATTGACTAAACCTAATGATATTCAAAACTAATATTTTGGTGCTTAGGTATTTTCACTTGCTTTGAATGCAAGACAGAAGATAAAAGTTTGCTAATTTTAATAATAAATATTTTATTTTTTTTATTTATCTCCCAATTTAATAAAAATTAATCCATTTTTAAAATTACCAAGTTTTTATTTAAGCGTTTTAATTCATATAATTATTATTAAAAAATGACATCAAACTCTAATTAATTTGAAGAAGCTTTCATAATAAAGCAAAATAATAAATTGATGGTGTAGTTAATAATGCTATTAAATTTTTTTTAATACTTTAATTAAAGTTAACCAACTTTCAAAATTAATAACTTGGCTATTCATGACAACCATCTTCAATAAGTGCATAATCAAAAGAAGAATGAAAAAGTATAACTTTAAAAATATAGACATATATTTTTATGTATATATACATCGAGCCACATTTAATTATTATATTTTTAAATCTTCTCCAATTTGACTAAAACTCTATAAAAATATCTTTAAAAACGAATAATTTCCTGTTCAAGTATTTTCATAACAAACACTTTTGTTGAATGCAAGATGGAAGAAGAAAGTTTGGCGAGGGAGGAAAAAGTTAGGCTGTGAACGCGTAAGGCTTATCTTTCCTGTCAAACAATCTTCCCTGCATCAGCTGTACAGTGGTGGTAAAAACAGTTTTCTCCTGTTTTTTTTTTTTTGTTTGTTTGTTTTTTTTTGTTTTTTTTTTGTTTTTTTTGTTTTTTTTGTGAACTGCATTCTCCTTATGCTATTCTCAGAGAAAATAATAATCATAATAATTATAAATAAGCAAAAGCCTTTAAGTAATTTTTTTTCTTTATATTTTTAATTATAAAAAAATAAATTAAAATGTTTATAGGTAATATTCAGGGCTTTATTTTACATTTATTTTAATTCAACTGGCTTAAAATGCGAAAAAATTAATTTTTAAAGCACGAATAAGATCTAGCAGGTATTATAAAAAATAAATTTTCACTTTCATTTTAAAGTTTTTATGTGTTACTGTAATGACTTATTTTGATTGTTTAACATAACGTACATAGTTTTAATTCTGAATACTTTTTAAGATATTCGGAACGGGAATTTTTCCTACGTTTAAATGAATGATTTCATTTAGTATGATTTTCAATAGTGCCATTATTATTATTGATATTATTGTTTTTGTTGATTTTTTAATAGTAAACTTTTGATATCATATCTTATCTTTAATAATTTTGATGATAATATTATTATTCAAATGTCAAACTATACATTATTTAATAATTTAATTTGTTATACTTAATTTTGTTGAGTTTAAATATTTTACAAGACAAGTAATAAATTAGAAAAAAAATCCAATAAGTTAATACCTATAACAAATATTATTAATATTATAGGATTTTTTTAAAAACTTTTTTTAAAATTTTAATAATAATTAATATAATAATAATCCTTTTAATAAGTACTTTCTAATCAATTAAAACATTTCAAATCTAAAAATTGAAGTAATTTTATAATGCAAATTATATTAAATTAAAAATTGGAACGAAAAGTTAGTAACTTCATGTAAGTGGAGAAAAATGTCTATCAACCTAGAGAATGACGAATATCTCTTACTTCAAAACACTTACGTAACAAATAAATATTGAAGTTTGCTCACGTTTAATTAAACCAACAAATTATTTACAGAAAATTAAAAAATTCAAATTTTGAAGCACTGAATTATCTATGAATGATCCACTGGAACAAACTTTCCCTATGTTAATCACCCACTTTGCAATAGTTTAGCGAAGTGTTCTACTTCACCTACCTGTGAACAATGGGGGAAAAGAACGTCAGAGTTTCAGAGTGAAGAAATGGCAACGGTTGCGGAGAGCATCGTTCTGTTGGCAAGAATCGGTTGATCTCCTTTGGAACAATCTTTTGTCATCAGATCACAGATTTCAGCTTTTGTTTACTAACTTCTACAAATTCTTTACTTCTTAGGAATAATTGAAGCGAAAATTTGAGGGGGTATGAGCAATGGAAGCCAAAAAATCCTTCCCGATCTGTGAGTCTTGGTGAACTTTGTAGAATACTAGGAGAACCAGAGACAACTATTCGGGGGCTTCGACGCATGCGCCTGGTTATGCACGCGCTTTAATGACGGAGAGAGTTATCGATTTGCGAGGGTCGCACAGGGATGAAGGAAGAGTCAACTGTGCAACGCGGGTGGAATCGTAGTAGTAGTTGCAGCTTTTGTGGAAAAGTAAACTTTTGGAGCTGGCGTGGGCTTCAGGGTGAAGGGGGTGTGGGGGGAAGATTCTGATGCCATGCGTGCTGAAATCCCTGGAACTATGTGAGGGTTGGAAAAGTTATCAAAAAGCTTCATTATACGAATCACCAAGAGAAGTTCATACTTTTTGTTAATTATTTCGAAGAAAAGTTTTTGCACTGAAAAAGTTTGCAAAAGAACAATGTAAATGATATATAATTCAAGAATTTGCCTGTACATGATGTTTCAAAATTTAATTTAATTACTTTATATTTTAACATTTCTCTAGTTTATTTCCCTGTCTTTAAAACTAACTTTCTGACATTTTACTTTTTCTTTTCTTTTTTAATACAGGAATCATTAAGTTAAGGAAAGGAAACAAAATATACATAATTATAATTTTAAGATGAAAGAAAATATTTGAATATTATTATGAACTTTAGTAATATAGCGTTCTAGTATATAATTTAGTATTAGAAATTCTTTCTTAATAACAAGCTTTCCTAAAGTAACGTGTAAAAGAAACATACTAAAGTACGTGACTCAGAAAGATGTTTTTGAAATTTGTTCAATCACTTTAATCTTGCATATTTCTAAGGTTTATCTATTAAATCGAATCTTTTCTTCCTTATATTCTAAATTTAGCTCGCTTAATATATGAATTATAAGGTTAGAGAAGTAAAAATATCTAATTAAATGTAAACTTAGGATGATAAGGAATTATTTGAATATTTTAAAGAAGGCTGGTATGATATTCTATAATATTATGTCGCATTAAATATTCTCCAAAAAGAAATTAAAATAATTATTTTCTTTTACATATAACTGTAAAAAATTTAAATAAATAAATATAGTGTACTTAATATACCTTTTATGTGTACTTAGATAAAATTACAAATTTGCCATTAAAATCAATAAATATTCAGATTAATATAATTAATAATATTATTATTTAAAAAATAAACAGACAATTTAATCATAGTAGTTAGAGTTTTTTTTTTTTTTTTTTTTTTTTTGTAAAAACAAAGTTTTGGATCTGACGTGGACTTCAGTCTGAGAGGAGTGTGTGTGTTTGGGGGGGGGGGGGGGGGGGGAGATCGCGATGTTATGCAAGTTGAAATCTCTGGAACTACGTGAAGGTGGAAAAGTTGTTGAAAAGCTTCATTATACGAATATCCAAGAGAAGTTAATACTTTTCGTGAAATATTTTCAATAAAAGTTTTTGCAGCAAAAGTTTGTAGTAGAAAAATTCAAATGATGTTTAATTTAAGTACTTGTATGAAATGTATTGATACGTTGTTTCTAAATTTAATTTAAATAATTTAAAAATAAATATTTTGTAGGTTAATGTACTTATCTTCAAGTTACTTCCCGATGTTTTACTTTATTTTTAATATACGAATCATAAAAATTGAAAAGAATAAATTGTATAGTTATTTAAAAATAAATTCTTGAATTCGTATAAATGTAGTAACAGAACTAAACATCCAGATTAATCTTAGTAATATTATTTAAAAAAGTAAATAGACAGCTTCATTATAATAATTGCAGTTTTTATGGTAACAGCGAATTTTTGAAGCTGGCGTGGACTTCAGTGTGAGAGGAGTGTGTGGATCGACATTCCGATGTTATGTGTGCTGTAATCTGTAGAACTATGTGGAGGTAGAAAAGTTGTTTAAAAGCTTCATTATACGAATATCCAAGGGAAGTTAATACTTTTCGTTAATTATTTTTAAGAAGCGTTTTTGTAGCAAAAGTTTGTAGTAGAAAAATTCGAATGATGATTAATTCAAGCACTTGCCTGAAAGCGACGTTTCTAAATTTAATTTAATTAATTTAGAAGGAATTTTTTTTAAATCATTTTTTTTATCTTTAAGTGATTTCTCAATATTTTTTTCCCTTTAATATATGAATTATAAAAATAGAAAAGAATAAATTATATACTTATTTAAAGGTAAATTTTTGAATTCGTATGAATTTAATAATTATAATATTATTATTTAAAAAAGTAAACGGACAGCTTTATCATAATAGTTGCAGTTTTTGTGGTAAAAATGAACTTTTGGAGCTGATGTAGATTTTAGTGTGAGAGGAATCTTCCCCCTACACTAGTGTAGGGGAAGATTCCGATGTTATGCATGCTGAAATCTTTAAAACTGTGTGGGAAAAGTTGTTGAAAAGCTTCATTATACGAATATCCAAGAGAAGTTCATACTTTTCGTTAATTATTTTTAAGAAAAGTTTTTAGTAGAAAAATAAAAATGATGTATAATTAAGGACTTGCATGAAAACGATGTTTCTAAATGTAATTTAATTAATTTAGAAGAAAAATTTTTCAAGTTCATATACTTATTTTTAAGTTATTTCTCAATATTTTACTTTTTACTTTTAGTATACAAATTATAAATGTCGAAAAGTATACTGTATAACTGTAAATGTATAATTGTATATATATTTAAATTTAAATTCTTGAATTTGTAGGATTTTAATAATCATAATATTATTTTTAAAAAAGGTAAACTTCATCATAGTAGTTGGAGATTTTTTTGGTAAAAGCAAACTTTTAGAGCTGGCGTTGACTTCAGTATGAGAGGAGTGTGGGGGGTGAGAGATTCCGATGTTATGCGTGCTGAAATCTCTAGAACTATGTGAAAGTTGAAAAGTTGTTGAAAAACTTCATTATACGAATATCCAACAGAAGTTCATACTTTTCGTTAATTATTTTGAAGAAAAGTTTTTGTAGCAAATGTTTGTAGTAGAAAAATGCAAATGATGTTTAATTCAAGGCCTTGCTTGAAAGCGATGTTTGTAAATTTAATTTAATTAATTTAAGAGAACATTTTTTAATCCTTTTGGATCCAGATTTTTTTTCTATTTTGAGAACAAAATTATTTTTACTTCAATAATGTTAATAGTAGCTATCCAAATAGAGTTATTGATGTTTAAAGATCACCTCATTGTCTGAAATGCAACGAATGCCTTTATTTTGTGTACTATTTAATTCATATTAATATGATAGTAGGGTAAGGAAGAGTTTTTGGAGACGTTTGGAAAATACAGTATTACAATAAGGTTTAACAAATATTATGAATTTCTAACATTTTTTACGTTTTATTACACATGATTCGTTTAGAAAAGTAACTTATATTTTTAATTTAAAGAGTGAAATATACATAAAATATAAGAATCGTCAACGGTGCAAAGATAATTAAGTACACTTTTATTATTGTTATTAATATTAAATAACAAAACATAAACGAAGTCATAATAAGACAGGCATGGATATATACTCTCCTTTCTATATCTAGAAAGTAGCAAAATAATTGTTTAGTCAAAATAATACTCGATGAAAAGATATTTATTATTAATCGTACACCAGACCTCTGAGAGTTAAGTTAATTTACTTATCTTTAAGTTACTTCCCAATATTTTGATTTTTGCTTTTAATACATGATTTGTAAAAATCGAAAAGAATAAATTATACTTATTTAAAGATAAATTCTTGAATTCCTATGAATTTAGTAATAGAACATTCTAACAATGTAATTTGTTATTAAAATTGTTTCAGACAGAAAATAAAATATTTTATTTAAATTAGTTAATTGTTAGTGAAAGAAAAGTTTCTATGTTTAAGTACTGTAATCCGAATTTCTTTTACAAATTTTGGAAAAATAATTTCTGAAAATTTATTAAATTTGTGAAAATGCATTTTTTTTTAAGATTCATTGTACAACTCTCCAAGAAAACTTTATACTTCTATTTAATTATTTAAAAAAAAAAGTTTTTGCAGAGAAAGTTTGCAAAAGAAATATGTAAATGAGATATATTTCCAGAACTTACCTGTTTCCAAAATTGATTTGATTATCTTAGAATGAAATATTTCTAAAGTTTCTTTTTCAGCTTTTACGAGTACTTTTCTTAGATTTTACATTTTTTATTTCTTTTTTAACATATAAATCATTACACTCGGAAAAAGAAAAGAAATATTTTAAAGTTAAATACTTTTAAAATTCTTCATAGCGATGGCAAAAAAGGAAATAAAACATATCTAATTTAATGTAAATTCATAATGCAAAAAAAAAAAAAAAAAAAAAAAAAAAAAAAAAAAAAAAAAAATGCTATTAAGAACCTAAGTAAAATTTAGGAAATAATCTGTTATTACAAAATACCTAAAATCTAATAAACAGTTTGTTTCTTCATGAAAAACTGTAAATTATTACAACGTTAAAAGAAAAAAAACCGCAATGTATTTATAAGACCAACTTTCTCACTCAAATTGTTATATATCCCCCCTTGTAATCCTTATAATATAATAAATGTCGATATTACTGTCGACCTTGAAATATAATAACTTTTGTCTATTCTGATTGATTAGTTACATGTTCTGGAAATTAGTTAGTTCCAATTTAATGGGAGCGATAGAGATGCGGATGTTTTTTAATAGACATTAAATATTATTAATTAAAAATTATGTTTTAAAAAGTAGCTTTATAAAAATAAATTCATTGAAAATGCATTTAATTTATTTAAACTAAGTTTTATTTTCTTTTTTATACTTATCAAATATTTTCGTTACTCAATTCTCCAAGAGAAGTTTATATTTCTTATTAATTATTTTGAAGAAAAGTTTTTCCAGAAGAAATTATATAAAAAATGTAAAAATGATACTATATAATTTAATTATTATTTTTAATTGATATTTACATTACATTTCATATGATCAATTCCTTATGTAGTATACTTTTTAATATCCAAACCAGGGTTGTGCAAATTTTTAATTAGATTAAAGATTGAAAACTAACGATTATTTTTTTTAATCATGCTTAAAGATTGACCGATTAAATTTAGTTGCAGTAGGATTCATAGACTAATGACCATTGATTATTTTTATGCAATCAGTGCTTCGAATTCGATTAAATCAATACAATTGTAGTCACAGACTAATGACCACTAATTGTTTTCATGTAGTCGCATGATTTTATTAATGATTAAATCAATTCTCAATCTAAATTGTCAATCTAATTAAAGATTAATTATTAATAACGTCATTATTGCTCCAGCTTTGTTCCATTCTTAATTTTCATTTTTTTTTTAGAAATTGCTCTTACACAGTATTTAAAAATTCTAAGTAACTTGTACGTGCAGATATCAAGTTTCTCTCTCCATCAATGTCATAAAAATTGCAAATTCAGAACTTTTTCACTTCTTCATCCATTAGAGACAGTGGCACCGACTTAATGTGTATATGATTGAACATGGACTATCACCATCAATTTATGACTATCAAATGACTGATAACATTGCTTCTATTTGTATAAAACAATTACAAAAGAATATATGAGTTCTATAAAATGGAGTTATAATTGCCCTTAATACTTCCCTAGATAATTTAAGCACTTCGGTTAATAAGACTTCGGTTTATATGAGTAAATTTGAGTGACTTTCTATAATATCCTTTAAGAAAAACTGTAAAGTGTAATAAGAAAAATTGTAAAAATTTCGTAGCAATGAAAGCAAATTTCAAAAAATAAACATTGTGGTCATATTTAATTTTCGTCAACATAATTAATGATTAAATTAATTAATCCAGATTGAATTAAATCAGATTGATTGATAATAAAAAAATCGTCTACATAATTAATGATTAAAACATTTAGTCCAAGTTGAATAAATCAGATTAATTAATCATAAGAAAATCGTATATATAAATTATGATTAAATTAATTACTCCAGATTGAACTAAATCAGTTTAATTAATTGTAAGAAAAGCGCAATTACTTGTTCAATTTCAATCATGATAAATTGTATCCGGATTAAATATTTAATCGATTATTCATTCAGTCAATCAAATAATCGATTAATGCCAACTCTAGTCCAAACTATAAAGGTATGAAACGAAAAACAAATTTTGATATTTAATAAAATATAATTTTATGATAAAAATAAAATTAAAACAGATTAAATAAAATATCTGTTTGATATTAAAATTTTTATAAATAATGCGTTCCAAAATATAATTTGTTATTAAAAATTCATATATAATAAAAGAGTTTACAAAAGAAATTAATAATATGACGCAATTAGAATGTGACGATGTTTCAGATTTACTTTATTTTAAAGTTAAATATTTTTAAAATTTATTTTTTTAATTTGCAGTAACTCAATAACTAGCCAATATTTTACTATATCTGTTTATAAGTGATTTTTAAAGCTAAAAAATGAAAAAGAACTTATAAATGCAATTTATTACAAGTTTCTGGTGCATAGGGGTTATTTGAATATTTTTAATAACCTTACAATATAAATTTCTTACAAAATAATTTTTTATTAAAAGCTTTCTAGTAGCAAATAATAATATTTTTTAAAAATTCGTTAGTTACTGTTTTAGGATAAATAAAAAGAAAAGAAAATTAGTTTTTGAAACGAAATTTATTCTTTTGTCAATTTGCAGAAATATTTTCTGAAAATGTATCAAACTTGTGTAAAAACATTTAAAAAAAGGCTTAAAAAAACACTGTACGATTTTGTAAAATGTAAAAATGATACTTATAATTTAATTATTATTTTTTAATTAATATTTATTTTCCCGTTTCTACATTTAATGCCTTAGGTAATACATTTTTAATGTCTAAAATGTAAAGGTATAAGAAAACCCAATGTTTAATTAAATATAGCTTTATGGTGAAAAATAAATATAAAAAATGAATAAATAAAATATTTGATTGATATTAAATATTTTACTAATAATGTGTACCAAAATATAATTTGTTATAAAAAATTCTTATATAATAAAGCAGTTTGCAAAAGAAATATATAAAGTAATGTAATTAGAGCACTTGTTTAAAGGCGATGTTTCAAAATTATTTAAAACTTAGATATTTCTAAAATTTATCTCTTTAATATGCAATAACTTGCTGATATTTTATCATTTCTGTTTAATATGTGATTTTTAAAGTTGAGAAAGGAAAAAGAAGAATTTATATATGCAATTAAACATAAGTTTTTGATGCGTAGAGGTTTTTTGAATATTTTTAAAAACTTTATAATGTAACATTCTTACAAAATAATTTGTTAATAAAAACTTTCAGGTAGCAAATAATATTTTTTTACAGTCCGTTAGTAGCTTTTTAGGGTTAAAAAAAGAAGCTTACTCTTTGAAATGAAATTTATTCTTTTGTTAATTTACAGAAATATTTTCTGAAAATGTATCAAATTTGTGTAAAAAATTTTTTTTTAAGGTAAAAAAATTACATTGCACGATTTTGTACGATAAGTTAATGTCTTGTTAAATATTGTTTTGCAGAAAAAGTTTTCAAAGATGAAAATGAGATGCTGTAATTCAACTTCCCTGAAAGAGATGTTTCCAAATTTCCTTTACTTAATTTACAATTAAATTTTTCTAAAATTTATCTCTTTGTTTTTACAATCATTTCCAAATATTTACGTTCTTTTATTACATAAAGAAAAAAGGAAAATGAGAACATAAATCTAATTAAATATATGTAAAATAAAAAATGATTGTTATTAAGAATTTTTGCAATACATCGTTCTAGAATATAATTATTTATTGAAATTCAATTGTAATGAGAAGCATTTGTAAAAGAAGTATGTAAAAACGACATAGTTCAAAGATTTGCCTTTAAGAGACGCTTTAAATTAAATTAAATTATTTTAGAATTATATGTTTCTGAAGTTCACCTTTCCTTGTCATTGCAGTTAATTTTTTATTTTGTAATTTTCTTTTTTTCATCAAGGGGAAATATTAAGGTAGGGAAAGAATAAATAAAACTTATATCTAATGAAATGTAAATTTCTAATCTAGAGTTATTATTTGAATGTTAAACGCGATGTTAAATTACGTTAATAATCTTATTAATTACACTAATCAGAACTTTATGATATTTGTTAATAAGAAAGGAATATTTTTATAAAAAGTCTTTTAAGTGAAAAAAAAAACAGTACTTTTGTTCTATATATAATTATAAAATTATTAATGTAATATAAAAAATAACGTATTTAAATAACAGAAAATTCGTTGTTTACATTTTTAAATAAGTCATTTGTTTTTCTTAAAATATAATGATTGTTGATTTATAGTGAGAGTTTTATCTATTCTGATATTCTTAAAATAATTTAGTTGCAGTTTATGGATAGCCTGGGAAGGTAATTTGATAATATACATTAAAATTAAATTTTTTAATTAAGCATGATATTTTCAAACTTTTTATATTAATTTTTTTTCTTTTACATTTTCAAAAAGTTTCATTTTGTAACGTTTTAACAGAAGTTTAGATCTTGTATTAATTATTTTTAATAAAAGTATTCTTCAGAAATAAAGGCAAAGAAATAGGTAAACGAGATAAAATTTAAACATTTGTCTGAAAACGAAGTTTTAAAATTTAATGTAACTATTTTAGAATTAATCATTTCTAAATTTTATCGCTTAGACCTTGCATTTACTTCCTTATAAATTAAAAGTTTATGTTTAATATTAATAATAAAAATAGGAAACGAAAAAAAAATTGTAAGTAATTAAATATATATTTATATCGAAAAAGAATTAGCTGAATGTATAAAGAACCCCTATAATAATCTAAGATCTTTTTAAACGCATCTTTACATATGTAGCAAACAGCGATTTTGTTTTATACATAACTATGAAGATTGCTAAAAAATACTAAATAAGACATATTTTGTGGCCCAAACCGTTAAATGTCTAGTTATTTTTCTTCGCTGTTGGTTTTATATTTTAAAATATTGTATTTAAATTCATTTTAACATTAAAATAACTAAGAATTAAAGACGTAAAAACTATTAATTAATAAAAATGATGCCTTTTTAGTTATTAAAAAAGTAATATCTAAAAATGGAAATATTATTAATTAAACAGAGTTATTGCAGAGAAAGTTTGTAAAATAATGTGTAGGATATAATTCAAAAATCTGTCTGGAAGAAATGTTAACTCACTTAATTTGTTTTAGCCTTAAATACTTTTATAGATTTCATCTTCTCGTCTTTACGCTTAACTCGTTATATTTTAACCCTTTTATAGGTGCGTTCGTGATTAACGTACCTATAGCCCATAGCAAAAACTACCCAAACGAATTTTGAAATTTAAAATGTATAATTATTGCGTAATTTTGTTGAGTCATTTGCAATTTTTTGAAAATCGGAAGCATAGTTTAATTAGTACAGGGACAATCGAAAGTAATCCGTTACATTACGGCCAGTGGGAAAAAATAGTTCCAAGTGCATTTCAATGATGTTACACTCTTTAGAACATAATAAAAATGATATGTTTACAGGAAATATATACTTAAATATACATTCTATACAAAATGTGTGGTACGAAGAATATTTGTTATTAATTTACAGGTCCACACCAAACTATTCAATTGCAGAATGGAATATGGGAAAACATTGTTTGGGGCTTGTTTTATTATATTAAACTATTTCATATTTTATGAAATCGTTATACGTTACGGAGGATTGTTACAAGTTTCTTTCTGCATAATAGAACGCAGATAGCATTTAGAGGGACGCACTTAAGATTTCAGTTACTATACTGAATTCTAAATAGTGCATACTATTATACCAAGACCTAAATATTTTTAAAACTTCTTTATAGCACGTATGCACCTCATTTTCTATGTTTGAAATGCACTTTTCAACTTTTTTTTTTTAATTTGTGAGTTATGAAATAAGAAAATATTATAAGTTTTTCGTTACACAGCAAAAAAAATCTTATTGCTATTATGAATTTTATTAATGGAGTATCATAGCACATAACTTTTTATTAAAAATTATTTTTTAATACCAACGTTTGTAAAGAAATAAACACATATATTAGGACATAATTCAAGTATTTGTCTAAAAGCAATGTTTCCAAATTTAATTAACTTTTTTTATAATTAAATATTTGTTAAGTTTAATTGATAGTCCATAAAGTTACTTTTTTAATATATATATTTATATAGATATTACATTTTTTTTTCGCCAAAATTAATCTTATACTATATTAATTTCCTTTTAACGATATTCCACATATGAATTAAAATCCTATTATTAGATCTAATCTATTAATCCTTATAAAAATGATATAAATTCTTAATTCGCCTTAAAAATATTTATTCTGATACGCAGAGATCTTAAAAATATTCTTTCACAATTTTTATTTCTTAAAATTCCTAGTAAAACTCAATTCCCTCCTATTTTTATCAACCCCGTTTTAAAAGTCTTGTTACATTTATTCCGAAAATGCCTACGTATTAAAAAATATATGTATTCTTTTTCTTTTTCCTTCATGTTTTATATTTATTAAGTTTCGATAAATTGATTTATTTTTCCTTTTTTAATGAGATTATCGTCTGTGGAATACATCCGAATTTTAACTACTTTCTGTTATTCAATAAGTTAAATAATAATCTATAAGTTAAATAATAATCTTTTTAATAAAATTATCGTTTGGGGAAACATTCGATTCCGCTGCTTTTTCTCTCGGTGCAGAGGCTGGTTTCTGTTAACATGAAGGGATCGTATTTGAGATTATCGAATGTTCTAGAAAGGTTTTTCTACTTGCTAGTAGGTCCAGAGATGAAGGTGGTACACTCTAAAAAATAAAAGTGTAAATTAGACAAATTTACATATATATGTGTGCGAACTCCTAAAATTACACACCTGACATGAAAATTACCCACTTTTTGCAAAATGTTACCTGTTGTTATGTGTATTTTAGCTTATAATGTTAAGTATGTATTTTGTTATCACTTGAAAAACACAAACAAATGTGTAAATGCTGAAAAATGCCTGAATTTACTCAAATTGGTATGTTATTGTAATTTACACATAATGCTATATACATAGGTAAGTGTGTAAATTTCTAAAATCACCCACTTGGCATAAAAAATACACTTTTCCTATGAAAAAAATACCTATTTTAATGTGTGTTTAGTTTATGGCATTAAGTTTGTAAGTTGTTATCAGTTCATAAACTCAGAAAAATATGTAAATGTAGATAACACCTCAAATTACACTAATTAATGTGTTACAAAAATTATAAATGCGTGAATTTTAAAGTAGACGTTACGAAATGGATGGGAGGTTTAAATATTATTCAGAGCTACACTTTTTATTTCATTAACCCCATTCCATAAATAACATGATTTCATTGCATTGCTGTAAATGCATTTTCAAATAATAGACCAATATATTTATTTATTTTTATAAGATACTCTGACCACCTCTCTTACTTTCCCCGTTTCAGCAGCATATGAACATTTAAAGAAGCTAAAAAAAATTATCAACAACACATACAATACAAATAAACAATATTTCGTTACATGTAACGTAAAATTTTATTCATTTAATTAGTTAATTTCGTTTTCCGAATTACCTTTTGAAATTTGTACATCAAATATAAGAATGTTTGATTTTATAATTCTAGGTTTTGGTTAAATCGTAATTTCTTTCAGCTGTCTCGCTGACCGCTGTTTTTTCACAATTTTACTTGTCATTTTCAGTAATAGTGTTAGATTTCATTCTTAAAGCGAAATTAGGAAGACTTCATAAAAAGGTATTATAATAGAGATATAATTCCATTTTATGCTTATTCATAAATTTAAATTATATTTTTTTGTACTGTTGGTAATTTTTCTGCTCCCCCCCCCCCCCCACACACACACTTAATTTAAAGGACAGTAGTTTATCTTTCAGTAAAATCTAAAAACTATTTTGAATTCATTTAATATGTAACATAAAATATAATTCATATAATTAAGATAATTCTAAATTCGTATCCTGAGTTATTTTTACATTTAGCATATCGAATATAAGTATGCTTGATTTTACCCTAAATTATTAAATCCAAATTATAAAGTCTCATAGCTTGTAACCATTTACCCATTTCAAAGTTTAACTTGTAATTTTAGTTTAACTTCAGTTCGCAGTACAATTTATGGTCCTATTCATGAACTACGCGAATCTAGCATCAAAAACTAAAATCATAATCATCGCCGACTTGGCTTCATCAGGTGTAAGTTGAAAACTAATGGTAGGTCCAGTAACTTGACCTTGATCACGCCGGGATCGAAAATGAAACTTCTCAACCAAGCACGCATAGAAAGCAAATCACGTACAATATGGTGGTCAAAGAGGCAAATTGAATGCAATCACTCGCGTGGAGAAAAATATAGAAGTTACTCTCCTATAAAATATAAGGTACGTAATCTCATACGTTCATATTACCTCCAATTCTTTTTATCTGATTTGTTTATATTTGCGTATAAATGTATATTCTATATGTTGGATTGTTTTTTTACATATAAGAATTTTTTACATGAGTAATTTATTTGCCTTAAAAAATGTCAACATTACCTGACTCCTGACACTTACTCCTTAAAATAACAACTGTTGTATCTAAAGTTATTTATTTATTGAAAAAGTTTCATCTTAAAAAGAATTTATGAATGTATTTTAACAGTAGCAAAATAAACGTTAACATAATTTTTTGAGGAGGGGGGGGGGTGTTAAATTTCGGGTCGGTTGTGTGAAAGATATTATAGTTTATTAATAAACTATTATACAAATGTATATTATATCTATAAATTAGATATTCGATTTATAAGCTAAACAGTTCATCTGAGTTTCTTTGTAAGTTTTTTTTATGAAACTTATAATGTTAACTAAGTTTATCATCGATTAAAACTATAGCGTTGTTTTTAAATTTCTACGTTACATTTTCCAATTTTGAGAAATTTGAAATAGTTATTTATCTTAATTACATTTAATTTTCAGCTTTGTTTTAATTTGAAAATATTACATCAGAAGAACTATGTTCCACTAAAATAATCATAGTAAAAACACATAATTTTTGCTTGTTAATTATAGATTTAATAAAAATACACCGAAGTAAATTGCAAAAGGGCACAAATACGTTGATTTAAAATAACCTTAGACCAAAAATTCTGAAGAAAAATGTTATTAAAATAATGTCTTTTTCTTCAAATAAACATTTTTCCATTGCAATTTCGCGTATTATTATAGAATTAATATGACCTAAAACGTATGATTGTATGTGTATAAAAAATTATAACAATTCTGTCATAATGAATATTCAAAATGGAAATTATTAGTCCCCCCCCCCCTACATAAATATTCCCCGACGGGTGAGTTTTATGCACTTAAGACACAAATGTAATTGTCAAATAAATTCTACGAGCATTAATTTCGAAAATTTATAAGCGTCAATTGATATTTGGATATAATCACAATATTTCTTATTTTTTTACTATAGTGGATAAATAAAAATACTAATTAGTTTGATATCTAAAATTTTAATTAGAATATCTGAAATTTTCATTTATGAAAATACGAGTCATTTCATTAATGTTAAAATATATTTGTATTTTTTTAAAGACACAAATTTCCAAATATAATCTTAAATGCAAAAGATGTTATTTTAATGATTCTACAGCCTTTTTGATAGTCTTGATAATTTTTTAAGGTAAATTCTTTGTAATGATGAATATTTATAAAAAGAAAGCAATTCAACATATAATATAGGTAATTCATGTATCTATAAACAAATCAGCTATAATTTTTGCAGGTAATATGTGTATCTGTGTAAGATGAATATTACATACCTTTTTCTATTTCTTATAATATTTTAAATTTTACTTTTATTACTGTATGTAACACAGTATTTTGAGTCTGAAAAATAAAAAATGAAAAATTTAGTCTGAACTCTGAATAAAAACTGCGAAGATTGCAAGTTTACCAACTATCATTATTCCATCTGACTCGTCTAAAATCTATCATTAATTACTTTTTCTTTATCTTAATTTTTAATTGCATGTACTAAATAATATCTAACTGAAGGGAAAATAAAATTAAGAATCGAGGAAGAATATAGAAAATAAAACAGCAGTTTTTATGTGTATATTTAGAGGAGAGTGGGAAGGAATGGGACACTTTTTACAAAAATAATAAAATCAGCTTTATTTGACACAAATACAAAAATTTTGATTTATAGAATACAAAATGAAACACTTTTTAATGTCGTTGAACAATATAGAAACATAATTTGAAGAATCAACTTTATAATCTAAGAAATTTTAAATTTCAAAATGTGTCTCATACTTTCCCATTAACAGAGAAGTAATATTTGTACTACGATGGTTGATGAGGAATATCGAAAACTAATTTCTTAAATGGCAATATGCTTAGTTTTAGAACCATAGCTGCTGTAATAATGCTGTTTTAGAGAGAGGGGTGAAGTTCTAAAAACCTATTTAGAGGAAGTTTTCAAGAAGGGGGGAGGGTGAGTGTGATAGGCTGATTTGGAGCTTATCAGGCTACACTTGTGACAGTGGATGAGACATGGGTACATCACTATGATCCCGAGTCCAAACAACAGTAATTCTATCTCATCCACTGTCACAAATCTAGCCCCACAAGCTAAAAATCAGGCTTTCAATTACACCCCCCCTCTATTTCACCCCTCTATCCAAAACTATATAAATAATGCAGCTACGGTTCTGAAACTAAACATAAAATCAACTAAGACATTAGACTTCAATATTATGCATCACCCCTTGCAGTACAGATATTCTATGTACGCTAGACACAATAGTTATTGAACCCCCATTGAATATGTGTATTTTACATATTACGCAAAGAACTGTGTAAATTACAATAACACAATAATGCGTGTTTTTTGCATAATACGCATTTATCCGTGTGATCACTGAAGGTAACACAAGTAAATGAGTAAGAATATTACGCAAATATATATGCATTCTTGTGCAATTTACACATTAATGTGGGTATTTCATGAGTGATCACTATGACTTTTACACACTTAGTGTTGTCATCAAATTACACACTGAAATGTGTATTTTGAAATTTACACATTAGGCGTGTATTTTGGCAATTTACACACAAATTTACACATATAAACAAATCGTTTTTGTATCATCGATTTATACATTTTTGTGTGTAAATTTACACTTTTATTTTTTATAGTGTAGTCAATTTGGAGCGGGTCGTCGGGGTGTATGAAGTGTGACTGCTCTTTGTAGTGGAATGTCTATTATTTTCTAGTGAAGTTGTTTAAACAGGAGATTGGAGTGTTTCTCTGGTGATAAGACTGCATAAATAAATAATTAATTTTAAGCTATCAAGGTGTTTAATATTCGATTAAGCCACGACTCCTGTCAATAAAATGGAAAATCACATTCTTTAACACAAAATAAATATACTACGACATTTTTAATGGTTCCCTATCTCCTTATATCCTACACAGACACACATATTATAAATAATATAAAAGTAATAAGCCTCAGTAAGGTAAAATAAGGAATCATATTTAATTAAAAACAACTTCCTGATTAAAAATTATTATCTTAAACTGAATAAAATAGTATTCTAGAACACAATGTGTTATTAAATATTCTTTTACAATGACAAATTTTGTAAAAGAAACATGTGAAAGAAACACAATTCAAGTAGTTACCTGCAAGCGTTGTTTCTAAGTTTAATTTAATTAATTTAGAATTACATTTTTCTGACTCTTATCTCTTAGACTTTACATTTAAATTCTCATATCTTACATTTTTCTTTTTTTATATGCAAATCATTAAGGTAAAAACCTAAAAAAATAAAAACTGTATCTAGTTGAGTCTGTATTTAGCATAAAAATTGAAAAATCTGTATTTAGGATAAAAACCGTTATTACACAGATTTTAAGGATCTTTGTATATAGCGTTCGTTAATATAATTTTTTATTCATTTTTTTACGGCAAAAAGAAACCACAAGTCTGATAGAATAAAAATAACTTTCTTCAATTCTTCATTTTATGAAGAAAAAAAAAAAAAAAAATTATAAATCAAGAAATATAGTGTTTTTAAAAAAGAGATTTTTGTTTATCCGATCTGTTAAATATCAGAGTTGTTTTCTTCAAATATATTAATTACTAGTTTATTTTTATATATTATTTAAATGTATTAACTATATCGATGCAGTTTTTAGAAATAACGAATTAAGCAAAATAAGATTTTAATGAGTAAAAATAAAAATTTTCATTAACCTTTAAAATAAATTTCTGAACAAGATTCTCTCAAATTTTACTCAATATACTATAAGTAAGTGGAAATTTCAACTTACAATATTTTTCATATTGAAACTAAAATTATGCTATTTAATATCATGTTTGGTTTTAAGGTGTTCCTAAAATTTATCACAAAACTTTCGTTTTCAAATATTTAAACTACTTTTTAAATATATTTATATATTTAAAAGTACTTAAAAAGTACATAAATGTGTATATAGATATATAAATACAAGTAATTGTTTTATGCATACATACATATTATATATATATACAGTGGCGATCAAAAGTTTCCGGCCAGCAAAATTTTTTCAGTTAATTTGTAAGTATAAACCTATAAAGCGGAATCTCAAAGTGATATTTATGCATTTTATTGACATAATAGTTAGGAACTTACTTATGGAATAACATGTAAGTATCAATAAATTGAACAGACAAAATTAAGTACAAAGGAAAACGCATGTTCTCAAAAGTTTCCGGCCACCTTCGCAAGTTTCAAAAAAATTAAATTGTAATAGAAAACTGCAGCTATCAACAACATTTACAATTAGTATTTTATGGTATTAGTAATTTATTACCTTTAGTAATAATTTCTATGACGCAGTAACGTGACATTTATATAATCAACGGTTAAAGATCGTCTATGGTATGTTTTTTCTACATTTCTTGCAATTTTTTGGAAATTTCGGCTTGGAATATTTATAGTTCGGAAGACGTTTGCCAATTTCTTTTCAAAAATTTTCTGTTGGATTCATGTTGGGCGTTTGGGCTGGCTATTTCAAAAACGAAATTTTTTTGTACGAAAACCATTGCTTGTCAAGGAGTGCATACATTCATTATATCGTTATCATGTTAAAAGAAATAGTTGCGACCAAAATTTTCCTCTAATAAAGTAGCAAATAATATTGCAAGATATCCTTATGCATTGCATCATTCATCTTGCCGTGGATTTCAAATAACGGACAGGCAATTTTTGAAGGAAATAATCCCCACATTATAAGATATCCTCCGCCATGCTTCATTGTAGGAATAACGTATGTCGAATCATATCTTTTGTTGTTAGGTCATCGGACGTAGTGTCCGCCATCACTCCCAAAAAGGTTTCAAATTCGATTGATGGAAAAATAGTAATTTTCTCCAGTTTTCACTATACCAGACGGGTACGTTGATATTTTTTTACCTACGAAAAATTTTTGAACATCAATTCTTCCATAAAGTTCTGTATCACGTCAGCATCTTAACACAATACCCCGACTTATTTGGACAATATTTTCCTTTTGTAAATAGCTGTATATTGCACGGAAATTTTTATGCGGATCATCAATTATTTTTCTCCTGATAATTCTGTCCACGAAAATAGTCATTTTTCGAAGTCTTCCGGACTTCAGAAAGTCTTGAAGGCCATGGCCATCTTTATATATTTTTTAAATATCGTGTACAGTCGATTTTACCGATCGATAACTTTACTGCAAAACCTCGAGAAGATTGGACCTTTAGTGACAAATTAATCACTCATTTACGGACAATAATTGTTGAGCTTCTCAATTTTGAATTTAAACTATGCTAGTCACGTTGGTCTATTCCCAAACAACATCAAAGAACACTTTACCGATAGAAAAAAAAAACAAGGAATGATGAGTGGACGGAAATTTTTGCACACGCGAAATTCGAATTCTACCCCTTTGCATGAAGCGTCTTCAGTATCCAATCAAAATGATCACGTGGTCAGAGGTCATTTACATATTCCTAACTTTTGAAGCAATTGTTCTTCTTTGCTGAAACCTTCTGGTAAATAAATGAAAGGAACTAACTGGCCGGAAACTTTTGACCGCCACTGTATGTATGTATGTATTTATGTATATATATAACATATATAAATACAAGTAATAGTTTTATACATACATACATACATACATACATATATAGATATAGATATAGATATAGATATAGATATAAATATAAAACCATTATACAATACTACTATTTAACATCTATAATGGATATAGAATATCCCATAAAATAACAAACTAAAACAAATATAATAGCAACCATAATAATAACTGGACAGTGATGAAAAACTTGTAGTAAACAAATGGAAATTCTTAAAGAAGGGTATCAAATGACTACAAAATAATATCTATTGCGTTTTTTTATATATTTCATACTATATATATACAGGGTGATTCAGCTCGTCGGTGACAAACTTTAAGGATCCATAGAGCACACCTAGACGAACATTTTTGAATAGGGAATGTAGGGTCCCTGACGCGATGGTAAGGCGCTAGGCGCTTTCGAAAATTTGGGTGCCGAAATTCGAAACGTCATAAAAACTAGGGAAATGGTTAGATTTTCTTGCTTGTTGCGTCGAAATGATTCTGTTTGTTTAGACTTTCTTCAGTACCAATTTGATAAGCGTATCTCTTAAAACATGGATAGGGGGCGCTGCAGACTTTGGAGAGCTAGACAACAACTTTAAGCCCGTTATTTTGATAATTTAACACATGCTCGCCAAAGTTTATACTCTAACTTAAAGTTTGAACCCAAAAGTAGAGCCCTGCAAAAAGCGTAAGAGCCGGAATAAAATGTCAAAGTACAGGGTGGTCGAAACTCGAAGGCTCCTAAGAGATAAACAAACAGATTTCTTGACTTATGGCATGCATTTTCATGATTCTGTTTGCGGGGGCTCTCTGAAACTCAGTTGAACGGTTCAAAAAGAAACATCGATAGGGGGCGCTTTGGGCAAAAAACATAATTCGTTGACATTTCGGACGCTAACTGGAAACGGGGCGCTACGATCAGTTAGTAATAATGAAAACACATTTTCTACCTCTGCTCAACACTTCTGAATAAATTTAGACCAAAAACATCAATGATACTGGAAATTTATTTACAAAAAATAACACTACAGAAGATGCTCGAAATTTCGACCTTGGGCCATGATGCAGGCTTCGCACCTCCGTCGCATTGAGGAGTGTGTGTTTCCAACAATGCCAGGAGTATCTCTGATCTGCCCTGCAGCTGCCACAATGCGCGCCACAAGTTCTTCAGCACTGCTGACAGGTGTATGGTATACCTCGGCCTTCAGGTAACCCCAAAGGAAGAAATCCAAGCAGGTGAGGTCTGGTGATCGAGCAGGCCAGTGAACTGGACCCCCACGCCCGATCCACCGCTGGCCATACCTTGCGTTTAGATGGAGACGCACGTCGTTCGTGTAATGGGCCGGAGCTCCATCGTGCTGGAACCACATCTGGCGACGCGAACCTTCGGGTACGTGCGCCTCCTCCAGAAGCTGCGGCAGCACTTGATCCAGGAAAATCAGGTAACTTCCACCTGTCAGCCGTTCAGGTAACAAATAAGGGCCAATGAGGCAATCCCCCAGAATGCCGGCCCACACATTTACTGAGAAACGCTCCTGGGCTGCTCGGCTTCTGGTTTCATGTGGATTTTCATCACACCACACATGACTGTTGTGGGCGTTCCACATTCCCTCCCGGCTGAAGGTGGACTCGTCCGTAAACAAAATGCTGTTTACAAAACGGGGATCCCTGGATCTCATCGCCAAGTACCATCTTGAGAATTCCACTCGAGGGCCAAAATCCTGCTCTCTGAGCAACTGCACCCGCTGGATGTGGTAGGGGTGCAGATTCCGGGAACGTAAGATGCGCCACGCAGTTGCTTGCGAAATGCCAACATGTCTGGCGATATCTCTCGTGCTAAGACCTGTGTTGTCCTTAACAGGTTAAGCACAGCCTCTTCGTTGTCGGGGGTGCTCACTGATCGCTCCCGTTCAGGCCTGCCTCCGTCGAAAGATCCCGTTGTGGACAACCTCTGGTGTACTCGAGCGAAGAAGGCATGGCAGGGGATTTGCCTGTTGGGGTAACGCTCGGCGTACAACCGCTGAGCGGCTCGTCCATTACAACCAGCAGCGCCATACGCCAAATGCATGTCAGCCAATTCAGAGTTTGTGTACCGTTCCATCCTACTACCGATCTGCAGACAAGTAACCCAAAGCTTAAGTAGGTACCGCACGTTCAAAAGACGTGTCTGCGCATACAACTACGTCATCTCGCGTTGTCGTCTACGCATTACGTATCTTTTGCATATCGATATGGTACGATATCTTTTGCATAAATCAGCAAAAAGCACCTTATGTAAATTTTATTGCGCGCATTGTGCATGATTGAAACCAGCTATGTTTGTTAAAAAAAACAAACAAACTGCAGTTTTAATAGCTTCTTATGATAAGTAAATTACTCTCTTGTTTTGTTTCTAACTGATCGTAGCGCCCCGTTTCCAGTTAGCGTCCGAAATGTCAATGAATTATGTTTTTTGCCCAAAGCGCCCCCTATCGATGTTTCTTTTTGTACCGTTCAACTGAGTTTCAGAGAGCCCCAGCAAACAGAATCATGAAAATGCATGCCATAAGTCAAGAAATCTGTTTGTTTATCTCTTAGGAGCCTTCGAGTTTCGACCACCCTGTACTTTGACATTTTATTCCGGCTCTTACGCTTTTTGCAGGGCTCTACTTTTGGGTTCAAACTTTAAGTTAGAGTATAAACTTTGGCGAGCATGTGTTAAATTATCAAAATAACGGGCTTAAAGTTGTTGTCTAGCTCTCCAAAGTCTGCAGCGCCCCCTATCCATGTTTTAAGAGATACGCTTATCAAATTGGTACTGAAGAAAGTCTAAACAAACAGAATCATTTCGATGCAACAAGCAAGAAAATCTAACCATTTCCCTAGTTTTTATGACGTTTCGAATTTCGGCACCCAAATTTTCGAAAGCGCCTAGCGCCTTACCATCGCGTCAGGGACCCTACATTCCCTATTCAAAAATGTTCGTCTAGGTGTGCTCTATCGATCCTTAAAGTTTGTCACCGACGAGCTGAATCACCCTGTATAGGGTATGAATATATATATATATATATATATATATATATATATATATATATATATATATATATATATATATATATAATTGCTAAAAAATTTAGCGACTGATGTTATATATTAAAACTATATATAAGATACCATAATAGGAAAAATTCATAATGAATAATCAAAATGAAAAGATATCAATTATATAATATCAAAATACACTATATTGCCATTGATTATGGGACACTTGCGATTTTAGACATTTTACTAAATATCTATAAAAATACATGAGGAATCATCTCGAAACTCTTAGTGTATAAATATAATAGTATAGAGGGTTCAGAGGGTTCAAATTTCAAATGATTATAAAAAACCGAAAAATTGGTCGATTGATTTGCGTTTTTCAATTAAACTATTCTTTATTTAGGTATTTTCGTGAAAATAAATTATAAAGATAAATTTCAAAAAATGAAAATAGAGGGCGCTTTAGACTTTGGAGTAACGAAACACTCTTTTTTGGCGTTATTTTTTGCATCTTTTTAAATGCTTTCGTAAGCTTAGACTTGAACTTAAATTTTGAGCTCAAAATCTGAATAGCTAGGAGTGGTTAAGTAGACAAACTTAGCTGTGTTCAGAGGGTTCAAATTTTAAATAATTGTAAAAAACGGAAAAATTGGTCGATTCGTTTGCGGTTTTTGCTAAAACTAATTTTTAAATCAGCAGTTTTCTTGATCAATCAGTGTTTTCTTGGAAATAATTTTTAAAGATAAATTTCACAAAATGCCGATAGAGGGCGCCTTAGACTTTGGAGTAGCGTACAACTATTTTTAACTATTATTTTTTTAATCTCATTAAATGCTTTCGAATGCATAGACTTAAATTTTGGGCTGAAATTCTGAATCGTTGGGAGTGTTTAAGTAGCGAAAAATTGAATTGTGCTCGAGGAGGAAAGAGGGTTAAATTTTAACCCCTGAACACACTTCAGTTTGCGCTTCTTAATTCCTCATAACGATTCAGGATTTGAGCTCAAAATTTAAGTTTAAATATAAGCTTCCGAGAACATTTAAAATGCTTTTGCAAGCATTTAATTAGAACCAAAAAATAATGGTTAAAATGAATTGTTGGTTCCTTTAAAGTTTAAGGCGCCCTTGATTTATCTTTAAAAATTATTTTGAAGAAGATACTGACTTAAAGAAGAGTTTTCTTTTAAACCGCAAAGGAATCGACCAATTTTTCCATTTTCTATAATTACTTTAAATTTGAACCTCTCCCTCCCCCTTGAACACAGTTCACTTTGTGTTACTTAACCACTCCTAGCTATTCAGATTTTGAGCTACAAATTTAAGTTCAAGTCTAAGCTTACGAAAACATTTAAAAAGATGCAAAAAATAACGCCAAAAAAGAGTGTTTCGTTACTCCAAAGTCTAAAGCGCCCTCTATTTTCATTTTTTGAAATTTATCTTTATAATTTATTTTCACGAAAATACCTAAATAAAGAATAGTTTAATTGAAAACCGCAAATCAATCGACCAATTTTTCGGTTTTTTATAATCATTTGAAATTTGAACCCTCTGAACACAGCTCAGTTTGTGTTACTTAACCACTCCCAACTACAGATTTTGAGCTCAAAATTTAAGTTTGAGTCTAAGCTTACGAAAACATTTAATGAGATGCAAAAAATACCGGCAAAAAATAGTTGTTCGTTACTGCAAAGTCTAAAGCGCCCTCTATCGGCATTTTTTGAAATTTATCTTTATAATTTAATATCAAGAAAATGCCGACATAAAGAATAATTTTAGTGAAAACCGCAAATCAATCGACCGATTTTTCCGTTTTTTATGTTTATTTGATATTTTGGTCCCTAAACTTTAATGGCGGCTATTTCCTTAGGAAAACGTTTTGGACCCTTGGTCTCCTATTTAGTATTGTTTGTCTTGATGTGTACTATCACCCCTCTTTTATTGTAAAAAAAAATTCGGAATCACACTGTATATATATATATACAGTATATATATATATATATATATATATATATATATATATATATGTATATATATATATACAGTAGCTTCAACATAATCATATAAATGTTTTAATTTAAGTATTGTGCGGCAGCGCAATACTCATTTATTTCCAATGTCACTTCTCAATGTTAATTTAGCATAGAAAAGCTTATGGAGCCCATAACTGTTTCGATTTTTCCCTCATACTTTTTTGTCCCTGATGTCACGATTTTTTTATTCTTTGCTAATAATAATTATATTATAAATTTAAAGTGTGGAAACGGTAGCCTGACGTCATTTTCAAAAAGGATAATAAAATACCTTTGTATACGGGTGGATTATAACACAGAAAGTAGTTCAGACAATGATGCTTTATTTACATTTCTGAAATGTTTTTCGAATAATTACATATTTCACTATCATCATTGACAAAAAATGGGCATTTTCCAATAAATTGAAAATTATTTCTTCACTTTTGTAAACATTCAAAATGTGTAATAAATTTTTGTACACAGTAATTAATTTTTAGTTCATAAATTTTCACGTAATTTTTTTTTCCCGAGAATTAAAGATAAGATGAATATAGCGTCAAATGGGGAATAAAAATGACATTTTCAAACATTTGTTAGTAATAAAAAGCGCATTAATATGAGTTAATTTTGAAAGTACGTGAACTTGACGTCACATTAAAAATATATATACATATTACCCGTATTGATTTCAAAACGCCTATATCAGTTACAAACAGATGAGCATATAGTTTCATTAGCAGTTTTTAGGTGCGTTCGTAGTTATGTAAATACATAACACCTATAGTTGTCGTTCAGTCCGTCCGTCTGTCCGTCTGTCTGTCCGCATATAACAGAGCAAAAACTACCGAACCGAATCGTTCGAAATTTAAAATATATAAATGTTACATAATTTTGTTGAGTCTTTTCAAATTTTATGAAAATCGGATGCATAGTTCAATTACAGGGACAATCAAAAGTATTCCATTACATTACGGTCAATGGGAAAAAAGGTTTCAAATGCATTTTAATCGTTTGAAATTTAAAACACATAATTATTACATAATTTTGTCAAATTATTTCAAATTTTATCAAAATCGGATGCATAGTTCAATTACAGGTATAATCAAAAGTGTTCCGTTACATTACGGTCAAAGGAAAAAATGTCTCAAATGCATTTTAATGGCATTACACTCATTCCAACATGATAAAATTGAATGCATCTATAAAGTACATATTATAATATACATTTGCATAATCTATCGTGCAAAGAACATTTGTTATTGATTTACAAGGCCACACAAAAGTATTCCATTACATAATGGTATAGGGAGAACATTGTTTGGTGCGCATTTTAATTGTAATTAACTATTTACAATTTTATGAGATTGATATATGAGAATAATATTTTTAAAATTTCTTAAACTTACGAACGCACCTCATTTGCTACGCTTCACGGGAAATTTCCAACTTGGTAATTTTGTGATTTCTTTCTTTCTTTCTTGTTTTTATTTATTGTTTTGTGACATTTTAATTTCTTTACGGAATATTAGTCTTAAACAAATTTATTTTGTTCAGTAAAATTAAATGATATAAACTGTTACAATTTCCTGATAAATTAATCTGACAAATTGTTGTTTCATTTTCCACGAAGGAAGTCTTTGAATTTTTAAGGTCCATACAAACAATGTATTCTGAGATTGATTCAATAATAATATTACGCATACAAATAAACGAAAGTATTATGTATATTTTCAATTTCTTTACTTTTTAAAAATCGCCGATTTCGATTTAAATACAAACTATAATGCTGGCTATTCATATTAAAAATTTACATTTCAGTTGATCAATTTTAAAACTTACAATTAGAATAAAAAAAAAATAATCATCTTAAACAATTAAATAAATGAAGGAAACATTATTCACTAATTTTACTCTTATAAAAGACCAAAAACATTTTTTATTGATTTAATTTTTTGTTCGTCCTTAAATACAGATATTAGACGAACTGATCTCATGGTAAAACAGATTGTAACTGGAAAATGACTTATGAATTTTAGAATTGGAACTGGGTGTTTTAAGCTTATACAGAACTAATCCAGTGAAGCAGTTACAAAATCAGATGGATAGTTATTTATATAGAATGGATATTTGAATCTTAGAGGAAGTTAGATAGATGGACAATGAGATAAGATGTATTGGTAATTTTACAGTTTTAAGGGTGTAATCACAGGGAAAAACACACAAGACACTGAATTTATAAAAAAATGGCCTTAGAAAAAATATTTTTGGTTATCACAATGCAAATAAAAAATGGCCTTAGAGAAAATATTTTTGGTTACCACAATGCAAATGAAAGAAATGTACATTGATAATAAGAGCCAATTTTTTAAACATTACAATTATTTGTGTCCATGCACCAACAGAAAATGCTGAGGATGAACAAAAATATACTTTTTTATGAAAATCTATACAGAATGAATTTGATAAGATATCGAAACATGATATTAAAAGAGGTCATTTTAATACTAAAATTAGAAAAGAATGCAAACGAACAACTTAGAAACATTAATGTACATAAATTGTGTAAGGAAAATAGATAAGAATTGTAGATTCCGCTGCTTCTAACAATTTAATCATAAGAGTACATTTTTTAACGTAAGAATATGCGCAAAAATACTTGAATCTCCCTTGACGATAAGACAAAAAATAAAATTGACCACATAATGGTCGACAAAAGACATCAGTACATCGTTGTTACTGATGTACGATGTTATAGAGGTGCTGATTTAGATTATAATCATTTCCTAGCTATTAAGAAATACAGACAAAGAGTTACAAGATTTCGAGATTTAAAAGGAATAAAAAGTAAAACTTAAAGTAAAAAGAAATTCTAAACATGCAAAGAATAAAAGATTTATCGAAGTAATTTAATAGAAATAATGCTTAGTGAATATGCTGAATTTAATGAGGAAGATATAATCAATAGTGAATGGGTTAAAAACAAAAATATCATATTAAAAACTGCCGAGGAAGTTGTTGTAAATGAATAAAGCCGAGAAATTAATGAATGGTTTGATAATGAGCATTGGCATTTTATTAAGAAAAACACAAAACAAGACAAAAAAATATTGAAAAGTAGAACAAGACAGTGTGAAATCACTTTAAATCAGTTAGAAGAAACGCTCAAAAGCAATTAAGTATGAATAAAGAAACTGCAAATTAGGTGAGTTCATACTATAAGGAAGTTTTAAAAATATTCAGATCTTCGTGTAATAATATACGGTACTTCAGATACATTATAGCAACTGAAATCTTTTGTAATCATTGCATATACTATCTGCTTTCTATTATGCAGGAAGAAACTTGCACTAAACTTCAAAAACGTATATCACTTTCATAAAATGTGAAATAGTTTAATACAATTAAAACGCGTCCCAAGCAATGTTTCCACCTATACCATTGTGTAATGAAATAATTTTGTGTGGCCCTGTAAATGAATAGCAAATACCTTTGCACAATAGGTTGTACAGAATATATATATTGTAGTATATACTTCATTGATGCATATCAATTTCATTATGCTCGAAAGAATGTAACATTATTAAAATGCAGTCGAAATTATTTTCCCCATTTGCCGTAATGTAATTGAATAATTTTGATTATCACTGTAATTAAACTACGCATCAGATTTTCATAAAACGTGAAATGGCTCGACAAAATTATGCAACAATCATACATTTTAAATTTCAAACGATCCGGTTGGTTAATTTTGCTTTGTTATATGTGGATGGACGGGCTGAATGACGACTATAAGTGCTATGTATTTATATAACTATGAACACACTTAAAACTGCTATGGAGCAGAGTAAAATTCTGGAAATTGAATACTTATCAGACACAAGAGACATCCATCCAATGTGAAAGCTTAAGGTAAACAAAAAAGGGCTACCAAACCAACCATGCATCTTTTTTGTACAGACAAAAATTATAAACTTAATGGAAGGCATGCAAATGGGACAGATTGATGTGCGGAATATTTTGAAAAACTGTAAAACAGACAGACAAATGACAAAAGAGAAATGCAGTTTAACAATGACGAATGTGATGTGAATGAATAAAGATGTGAACCACCAAATGTAGATGAAATAAAGGATGATATAGAATAATATATAATTGGTAGAGCATTTGATGAAGATTTGACAAGTGTTGAGCTTTTAAAATATGGTGCTACAGATGTTATATGATTTAATATTAGAGAATTGGCTTAATAAAAATATTTCAAATAAACGAAATGGTGATATTATCATCTCAATTCATAAAAAACGTACATCTTTTTAAGTGGCAGAGTTTTAGAGGCATAGATTTTTTTAAATGCAATGTACAAAGTGTTGGCAAAGATAATTTCAAAGCGATTGGAGCCGTATGCTGAGGTAATAAATGACTATAAGTATGGTTTTAGAAAAGGATAACTAAGGGTGGATCAAATTTTTAGCATTAGGAACATCCTTGAAAAGTTCTATGAACAAAATATTAATTTGCACCAATTTGTGGATTTTATGGAGGTATAGGACAGTATAAGCAGATATAAGTTATTTTATATATTAAAGGAATTTAAAATACCTGATAAAAGAGTTAATTTTATTGAATTAACACTGGAAAATAGAAAAGCTAATGTACAGTGAAGACTTTCAAGAGAATTTACAATGAAATCAGGTTGAAAATAAGATTATGTTCTCCCGGCAATCCCCTTTATTTTATGTCTGGAGAAAATAATTAGGAGCATTTACAACAACAGAGGAGGTACTTTTATGAATAGCTCTTTATAAATTCCTACATTTGCTGATGATGTTTAAATAATAGCTAGAAAAAGGTCTTAATTGAGAAAAACGTACAATAAACTAGAAGTGTTGATAGATAAAGGAAGAAATGGATAAAAAAGGCAGGGAAAAACCTAGAACAAAACGAAATTATAAATTATAAATTAAAGGCGAGAGATCGGTAGGTCTGGCGAAGTGTATTAAGGGAGGTGAAAATACTTCATAGATTGTAATACCATTGTGCAATGTATGTATTAATTTTTTGTTCTTATTAATTTCTCATGACAGAAATAGAATAGTATTTTATTATTTTATAAGTAATTTTTAAACATTTAAATGATTCCTCTGTTTTACTTTAGAAAATTTCATGTACAATTTTCAAATTTTAAAACATTGGACTGAGAGACATATTGGAAATGTTTCAGAAGTTTATGTCACTGGTGAGATGTTAAGGAACCAAAAAGTCAACTTCACTGGTAATTAAGAAAAAAAAATGATTCAGACTAAGGTTCAATAATAGCATTATTCACATAACATAAACCAAATAGTTTGTTTTCTTTTTAGATGTATTATATTTTCTCTATTCTTTTTTTCTCTAATATTTTTTTTCAAATAGAAACATAAGAAATACAATTCTTAAGAATATTTAGTTCTAAAAACAGTTTTTTAGAAAAAAAAAATTATTAAATTGGTTTTTAAATGATAATTAAATATTTGGTATAAAGTTTTCATGTTAATATTCAAATTCAAAGTAAAATTTATATGAAAGAACTATTAGAAATCTCAATAACTGTTACTTCACAATACAATAATTAAAAATAAAGATTTTTTTCAGTTTTTTAAAATAACTTTAATTTTATTTTACTTAAATAAAGTAACAGTTTATTTTTTATAATGATACATGTTATTAATCACACCATTTAATATTTTTTGCAAGGGAAAATTATCTTTCCCATGTATTAATACGTTTCCTGCCGCAGACGCACCAGCGCTTGATAAGGCGCCAACGTTAGGGGGCCACTCACGCGCCAGGGCGTGATATGGGGTGATGTCCAATAGCCAGTCACGCGCTTGGCACGGGAAAATCTTTCACTGATTCTTTGTTATACAAAGTAAATCGGCTTATGGGAAAAACCCACTTCAACAGTGCTGCATTAACTGTCATCATATCTTCACTAAGCGGCAGCAAACGTGTTAAATTTTTTCTCAGAAAAATCATGTACTGTATCACTGAAGAGATACATTTATTATTAAAATAACTTAACTAAATCAATTAAAAGTTTTTCTGACGCTTTAAAATTTTACCTCTGCGCTCCTATTTTAAGGGGAAAAAAACATACTTTAAATTGTGTTAATTTAAAATGTATTGATCACTCCCGATTACTGAAAAAGTCAGATAAAAAATTTAAAAATATGAAATGCTACTATTCTTGTTTTGTTAAAAAAGCGAGAAAAATTATTATTAAATATTATTAAACATCAGACAAATGTGCGAGTGAGCATTGTGTCGATTATAATGTAATATAGGGATAGTAGGTACTTAAAAAAAATCTTTTTAATCGGATAAAAATGGAAGTGAGACAAAATGGAAGTACTTGCTAATTTTCAATACTATATAAAAGGTTTAAAAACGTGATTATTTTTTTTCTGTTTATGTATACATTGAAACTAATAACTTTCTGTTAAATATTTTATTATAAACATTGCTTTTACATTTACTTTAATATAAATGATTTTTCTGGTAGTCAGTTTCACTGAATAACTTGTGAAATTATTGAATTGGTGGATATAGCAAGAAGAAATTCATAGAAAACATCATAGTGTTGGATAAAGCAAGTAACCAAAGAAAAACAATCTGGCAATTGCACTTCAAGCATAGAAAATCGGGCGCACTTTCACTATAACGAAGTTTTAGAAATATTCAGATTTTGGTGTAATAGTATTCAGTACTTCAGATACGGTTATAATAGCCGAAATTTTTTGTACGTCCCTGTAAATATTATGTGTTTTTCTTATGCAGTAAATAACTTGCAGTAAACTTTAGCACGTATATTAATTTCATAAAATGTGAAATCTATATTAATAAAATAACAAATCGCTCTGTGTGTGTGTGTGTGTGTGTGTGTGTGTGTCTGCGATATTTAGCGAAAACTACGGTACGTACAAAGCTCAAAAGTTTTCTGAGAGTAGCCCAATATCTCTCCTGATGCACCTGACTCTCAGAATTTCAAAATTCTATTTATTAACTGAGTAATTAATTAAATTCCAAACCTCACTCTCATAAAAAATCGCTTTTTTTAGCTTTTTCCCTTTTCATTCTCTTATGGTTGGTTGGTTGCATAAAAGTTTCGCAGAAATAATTTTAAAAACTGAGACTGACCTTTAAAATTCATAGACTGGCAAATTGTCAGTTTAAACGAGGATTTTTTTTTTTTTTAATCACAATTGCTGTACGCCATGAAGGAAAAAGATAGGTGGTGGCGAAGTAAACCGAAAAAAAGAAAGTTTTTCAAGAGGAAACCATTTATCGCTGAAATTTTAATGTCTCAAAATAAAGCACGAGGAAGGAATTTTGTATTAATAAGACGGATTAGAAGAAATGAATTACAGCTGAAGCATATTTTACGAAGAAATCGGAATTTTTTTAAATGTTTTTTTCTATTATATTATTTATTAAAATAAATGTTTGCTTTTAAAATAATTGAAATTGGAAAATTAAAAATAATTAAATGTCAAAACAAAATAAAATAAAATAAAATATTGAAAACATATGATTTGAAGTAAAAAATTGTATTACTAAAAGTTTTCTCTTTTTTTTCAGAAATTTTTAATACTTTATAACGTAGATGAAAAATGTTTATGATTTAACAACATATTTATAATTCCATGTCAATATATAAAATATAGTGATGAAAAGATTCTTTTAAAATCATGCATGGACACTTAAATAATAATATTAATCTAAAATCTAGATTTCAGAGTGCGGACGATTTTAAGACATTAACGAAAGAATGTTGATTTTTCAAGCAAAGTCTTAAATGATGCTTCTATATTGATATTTCAAAGTCATATGATAAAAATAATCAAATAATTCTTGCCTATGATTGATCTAATTGTATCTTTCATGCATTCTGATCGTGTATTACAGACAATAATGGCACAAAACGTTATTTTTTAAACGAAATTTTAGACATCTATTCAATAACAGTTTAAAAGGTAAAAAACAAAAACAAAGAAATACTGGTTTAAACCAGTTTGAATTGATCGGAGTTTCAAAGCACGTGGTTTTGTTGGTGCTTATTTGGACTTAATGTCGTGGATATTAGAGTTACATTTTTTTGCGTCACCCCAAGACATTATACCGCCACTCTATTAATTTCTTTTTACTATATGGTTGTACGCATATTTTTGGCATTTCGAACATTAGAATGTATGAGTCATTAGCTGTGTTGCAGTAAAAACATTACACAACACTTTTCTATGAGTTTATTTTTTTAATCATTGATTTAATTTAAATGTGTTCTATTCAATTTAAAATTGTAATATGGCTTTAATTTGTTTTTGAAACAAAAATAAAATAGCTGTTTGGCATACAATTGTTTGTATCCGCAAACGATTCATTCACCATAATAAATTATGAAATAGCTAATTAAATTATCTATCAGAAATAGCCATAAAAAGAATAGTAGCAAAACTGATTATAACCTTAATGTTTAGACTAATTTAAACATAACCCGATCCCAACCAGAAAAAAAAAAAAAAAAAAAAAAAAAACAGACCACACTCCGATCCGTGATACACAAAATTTCCGTGAGTATAAACCCGAACCTGACCTAAAAATTCTGTTTGGGAAAAACTATGGATTTGATAATTGACCCGAACCAAATCTGAATCCCGCAAAAATGTTCAAGTGAAGCATAACCCAATTCAAACAAGGAAAAATAATTTTCGTGGGCATGAAATCTGATCCGAACCTAAATATTTTCTTTAAAAAACCCGAAATATGACTCGAACGAAATCTGAAACCGATAAAAATATTCCAGAGAACTATAACCCGATCCCAGCAAGACAAAATACTTTCCATGGTCATAAACCCGACTCAAACCTAAAAAACTTCGTTTGAAAAATCCTGAACTTTGAGCCAAACCACATCTAAATCTGATCAAAGTATTCGAAAGAACCGTAACCGGATTCGAGTAAGACAAAGTAATTTCCGTGGACATGAACCCGATACGAACCTAAAATTCCCATTGAAAAAAATACCTGAAATTTGAATCGAACCAAATCTGAATCTGACAAAACTATTTCAAACAAACGCAACCGAATCCAAACAAGACAAAATATTTCCATGGACATGAACACAATCCGAACACAAAAAATTTCTTTGAAAATCGCGAACTGAACGAAATCTGAGCTTGGCAGAATTATTCCAGTGAAGCATGTCCTTATTCGAACAAGACAGAATTATTTCCGTGAACATGCAAGAAGACCCGAACTCAACAGTTATATTTGAAGAAAAAACTCGAAATCTGAATTGAACCAAATCTGGACCTGACAAAAATATTCCAAAGAACTATAACCCAATCCGAGCAAGACGAAATAATTTCTATGGACATAAACCCAACTCGAACCTAAAAAATTCGATTTGAAAAAAACTGAAATTTGACCCAAACCACATCTAAATTCGACCAAAATATTCAAAAGAATCATAACTGGATTCGAATATGACAAAATAACTTCCGTGGACATGAACGAGATCCGAAACTAAAAATTCTATTTGAAAAAATACCTGAAATTTGAATCGAACCAAATCGGAACCTGATAAAAAATATTCCAAAGAATCGTAACCGGATCTGAATAAGACAAAAAATTTCCATTCACCTGAACCGAATCTGAACCTAAAAAAATTCTTTGAAAAAAATCACGAAATCTGAACTGAACCAAATCCGAACTTGAAAAAAAATATTCCAGTGAAGCATGTTCTTATTCGAACAAGGCAGCATAATTTCCGTGAACACGCAAGAAAACCCGAACCCCAAAAATTCCATTTGAAGAAAAAGCCGAAATCTGAATTGAAACAAATCTGTTCCCGGCAAAAATATTCCAAAGAACCATAAATGTATCCGAGCAAGGCAAAATAATTTCCATGGACATGAATACGACCCGAACATTATAACTCAATATCAAAAAATATTTAAAATCTGAACCCGACAAAAATGTTCTAATGAATCATAACCAGATCCGAACAAGACAAAATAATTTTCATGGACATGAAACCAATATATGGTTTGGTAACATTTAGGTTGCAATTATATTACGGTAAGTGTTTGATTACATTTAATATCCCGTTAGGTTACAGTTAGGTCACGGTAAAGTTAAAGTTAGGTTAAAGTTAAATCGCATTTGTTTTATGGTTAGAATAAGGATATGTTACAATAAAGTGAAGGCTAAGTTACATTTATGTTATATTTAATTTACGGTAAAGTACATTTAAGTCAATATTAGGTTATAGGCAGGTTATTGTTACGGTAAAAAAGTTTACGGTTAGGAATTTATCCATAGAGTGGACATTATGCATGATTTGATTAAAAATAACACTTACTTTTGTTAAATGGCTCTGAAATTATAATACTACATACCAACACTTTAGCTACGAGCGAGTATCGATTTCATTCATGGTATAGTCGGATTTAAGAGTGATATAATTAGTTTGAAATTCAAAATATTTCACTTGGGATTTCTATGTGAAAAAAAAAAAAATTAGTTACGTGACTTAACAGTGATTTTTGATAAATATCAACACTTTAACACGAAAATCACGCAGTCGTTGGGTACATATTCCCTCCCACATTTCTTATCGCTCATTTTGAGTATTTTTAGAGCTTAACATTAGCTGTTTTTTAAACCGATTTTTCACACAGTCAGTGGCCACGTATTTCAGACAATGCATTTCTGCATGTTTCGAGTTAATGATAAAATCATACAAATTTCAAGTTCGTTTAATAATGTTAATATGGACTCGGGCAACGCCGGGCGGGTCAGCTAGTAGTTTAATATAATAATTAAAACCTCGCTCCAGATTTTTTGTACGAATAGAACACATACAAAATAGAATAGGACGTACAATTTTTTTGTACGTCCCTGTAAATATTATATATATATTTTTTATACAGTAAGTAACTTGCAGTAAACTTCAGCACGTAGGGGGAACTGGGGTACATTGATACAGTTTTTTTCTAAGATTTTTTTTGGTGTCAAAAAAGTAGAAAATTCAAGTTTTTTTTCCATGAGGTGACAGCAAAACTTGTGTAATATGTTATAAAAATGTACAATCATTGTTTTGTGTAGTATTTTTGCATGTAATTTTAAAAAAATCAAAAAAAGTCATTTGTATCAATGTGCCCCATCCCCGGGGCAGATTGATACGTTTAAGAAAAATGACGACAAAATAATACCAATGCATATTTTTCATAAAAAATGAGTTAGAAAACCATTTTATATTTATTTATAAAAATTCAAATCACCCACAATTTATTTTTAAGCAATATTAAAGCAATCAAAATTAAATATATTATGACTTGATGTTCTGTCTGTTTCTTGTCTGATTGTTGGCTGTGGTAACTTTGTCATATCTAGCACTTCAACCCCAGCATTATCTTCTTTCTTATGAAAGATGAAAAAATTACCAGTTTTTCTGTTTATAAATAGGTTCATAAACAGAAAATAAAGGATAATTATATTAAAAATTCTGTTTATAATATAAGTATCATTTTCTGTTCTGCAGTTTGTTTCTCTTACTTAACATTTCTTATGTCGAAAATACTTTTTTCTCTGGAGAATCGATATAAATTCGAGATTTGCCAGAATGCCGTCCTTTTCTTTTATTAGTTCTACTAGCACTAGATGCTGGGTAAGTTCCTACGTCTTCTGTTTTCAAAAATACCATAAAATGCTCTAATATAAAGAAATTAGAGCTATTTATCTTCAATAAAAACTAATATTAGAAATTTTTCGTGAAAAAAAAGGTTGAATTAAGGAGTGTATGGTAAAAAAAATAATAAAAGATAATGAAAATATGAACTATTAAAGGATTTAGGCTGTATCAATGTGCCCCGTCATAAACTGTATCAATGCGCCCCATACAGCGATTTTGAATAAAATGAGTCTCAAATCCAACACTTCACAATATATCTAACAATAAATAATGAGGAAATGATAAAGAGTAGCAGTACTTACCAGGGAGAGTATTCATTTTGGTTGAAAATACTGGAACAGTTGTACAATAGCATTTCAATTGTACAACTCAAGTTTACTTTTGAACAACAAAAACAATAAATCACCCGTCCCATTTCATCAAACTGCTGAATCATTCCAAGATTTTCTGTATGTAGTTGAATACACTAGCATCACCTTTTGGAGCTGTTGTGAAACTTCCTGTAATGAATCTGTGAGCGGTAGAGGGGGTGTATCAATGTGCCCCATGTATCAATGTACCCCAGTTCCCCCTATATCAATTTCATAAAATGTGAAATAGTTTAATATAATAATGAAAAACTCGCTAGAAACAATGTTTCCATATATATGATTATGCAAAGAAATACTTTTGTGTGTCCCTATAAATGAATAACAAATATTCATTGCGTAACAGATTGTACAGAATCTGTATTGTAGTATATGCTTCATATAAGCATATCACTTTTATTGTGTTCGAAAGAGTGTAACGTCGTTAAAGTGCACTTGAAACTATTTTTTCCCATTGGCCGTAATGTAACAAAATAAGTTTGATTGTCCCTGTAATTAAACTATACATCCAATTTTCATAAAATTTAAAATGATTCGACATAATTATGCAACAATTAAGTATTTTAAATATTGAAATTATTGAATATTTCTCCAGTTCTTATGCTGACTCACAAGATACTAATTGTAATGCTTTTTGCGGCCACTAAAATTTAATAGAAATGTTTGCCTTATTTAAACAGATATTTTGTTCATTTTATAAGCCAAACCTTGTTAAATTTTAATGCTTTGGAAGCTCAAACGGCAGCTGTACTATAAAACGCAATCAAAGGAAAACATTCCACACAAAATAGAGAGCATGTAAAGTTTTTATTAAAAAAATAATTGCTGGAACTATTAAGGCATTTATCTCACTGGGTGACGAAACGATACATTCCAATCTTGTAGAATGAGTTTGTTGGCTAACGGATCCACGACCTTTCCCACTCTTGCACTTCCTCATTCGAATGAAATCGACGTCAACGAATGTTTTACTTCAAGGGCTAAAAGTGTGAAAATCATCCGGATATTTTCCCGGATAAGACCATCAATCTGCCAAATCACATCGGAAATAATGGATCGATGGGCCCGGGGATCTTTATGTAAAGATGTTCGTCGGGAATGTAGTAGAAGGTATTCGAGGGTATACGTCTTATGCATTCTGGTTTTTTATATATATCTATAAAAACACATCATACCTTTTTTTTCTCAATAGAAAAAAAACTATAGTATATTCACTTTAGGCCCCTGTGCCTTGAGTGTATACCTTCTACTTAAATCGTATATTCTCTGTTTTTTTTTCTACACCACTGATGTGCATCCTGCTAATGCCAATCTTGTACACTTTTCAGTGACATGCAGTGTTCGCCATAGACAACAGACATGCGACGATGAATTTCGTGTATTCCATTGTCCTTAGTCACCAAAAACCGTGCGCCACACTTCTATATACTTCTTTGCTTGCCTCCATTTCTAATGCAAGACGAACACTTTTCAAAATGCTCATCTACAAAGAAATAATAATAATAATAATAATAATAATAATAATAATAATAATAATAATAATAATAATAATAATAAAACTGCGAGTACTATGAGCTGATTATGCTTTTCTACAAACTCTCCAGAGGGAAATAAACTATCAATATGCCACAACAATGTTGGCAATTTTAACGAGGAATGTTTTATGGCGGCTGTTCTATTTTATTTTGACTGCCTCCCATAGTCACAGAAAAATGTCTTAACTATAAACAAGGATATATATTTTTTAAAATTTAAATAGATAATTTAATGTAGAGTAATTCTAGAACAGATGGCCATAATTTTCAAAGATTGAAATAAAAATTCTTAGAATACAAATACAAGAAAAATTTATGCATATTTAAAATTATTCTACAAGTACTCATCATATTTTGAGAAAAATAATGTATATTGAAAACAAAATTTTTTAAACAAAATTGAAATTAAAATGGCAGATGAACATCTCTCCTTGAAGCCGAGCGAACTATGATGAAGTTTTAGAAATACTTATACGGCTATCTCTCCTCTAAGGGCATCGATATTAGAATTACCCTAATGATAATAATAAACAAGTTGGAAATTGCACATCAAACATGGCAAATGAAATACGTTCATACTATAATTAATTTTATAAATATTCAGAGACTGATGCATTAACTGTTAAACTTTTATGCAAAAAGGCATAATTGCAAAATTTGATACTCTTATATATCTTCAATTCAGGAATATGAAAATAATAGGAGTTCATCTTAAATAGGACCTAATCAGCATGGCAAACCTATAATCATTACCTATCATGGAATATCGCAAAAATACGTAACTCATTCGAAAACCACTTTTAAGCTACTTTAATTCACAATCTGTAACTCTTATAGATTCTATTGTGTTGCCTTGTATATGATCTGTGTTATGAGCTTGGATGAAGATACTCGCTTGTCGGGTATGCGAACCAACGATGTCTTAATAAAGTTATCTTTTATTTAATATGTGTTTTTTATGCGTTAATATAAACATCAAGATGCATCAAATCATCGTAGCTATAATTAAGAAGTACAACATGGTGTCAGGTAGTTTAAAATCGCGCCGATGGATAAGGATTGTCCGTAAATGCCAGAAATAGAACTTTCGTGTTCTTTTACAACGTGGAACTTTTAATGTTCACATATCAGCGAAATCATGGAAATTTTTAGGCCACCAGGTGAAATGAACTTCTCTAGTGGTAATGTGGCAGATAACTGGGGTAAATGGGTTCCAGAAATTCATGAACTTTTTGATCGCTTCAGAAAAATCCAGTAAAGACGATCCGACGAAAATCGCCATTCTGCTAAATCTTCTAGGTGATGAAGGTGTGTCTATTTTCAACACTTTTAAATTTGAAGAGGAAGGTGACAAAAACAAATTTGATCCAGTAGTTAAAAAATTTGAAAATCACTGTATCTCAAGAAAAAACGTGGTTTTTGAACGCTACAAATTCTTCAGTTGCAATCAGTTAGAGGGTCCGTCTTTGGATGTGTATTTGACTCAATTAAAGACCTTGGCATCATCTTGTGAGTTTGGAGATCAAGAAGATTCTCTTATTCGAGACAGAATTGTTTTGGGTATACAAGATAAATCCCTCCAGGAAAGACTTCTCAGAGAGCCTCAACTTTCCCTTCAACGAGCTACAGAGTTTGTTCGAGCGTCAGAAGCAAGTAAGGAACAAATTAAATCTATTGTGGAACAAAAATCTGATGTGGATGCAGTTAGAATTAAAAGAAATAATTTCCAAAGTGCTGTTCGAGGTTTTCAATTTGCAAAGGGTGGTGTTTTTGATTGTTCAAATTGTGGAAGATCTCATAAAAAACGTGAATGTCCAGCATATAATAAACTGTGCAACAAGTGTAAAGAGAAAATCACTTTGAAGCTGTGTGTAGAGGTAAGTTTCAGCGATCAGCTGCAAGATATACAAATAGAAGATAAAGTAAATGAAGTACAAGCTAGTGACTTTAATGTTCACCCAGAAAATAGTGACTCAAATTTTTATCCTAATAACTCTAATATTAGTCTGTTTATTGATAGTGTGCATGATATTAATTCTATTAAGTGTAATGAATGGCTTAAGGTTATATCAGTTGAAGGCCAACATATATCTTTTAAACTTGACACAGGTGCTCAAGTCAATGTTTTACCTTTGAATATTTACAAAACATTAAATTTAGAACATAAATTAAACTCAACTGATATTATCTTAGTAGCCTATGGAAACAATAAGCTGAAACCTGTTGGTTCTATAGATCTAGTTTGCAGTACTGAAAAATTTTCTAATGTTTTGCTTACGTTTGTTGTCATTGATGTTACAGCTAAGCCAATTTTAGGGTTACAAGCTTGTGAAAAATTACAATTAATTAAGCATATTGATAGTGTTTCTCTTGTATCCAAAATAAAAGTAATTGAAAATTATAAAGTTGTGTTTGAAGGATTGGGAAATTTTCCTGGGGAACCACATCATATTGAAACAAAACCTGATGTGCATCCTGTAATAAAGCCTTTATCTTTACATCAAAAGCTTAAAATCACTATTGATGAATTGGAAAACTTGGGCATTGTATCTCAAATAAATAAACCAACAGATTGGGTTAATAGTTTAGTGGTTGTCGAAAAGCCTAATGGTAAATTACGAATATGCATTGACCCTAGAAACCTTAATAAAGCAATTAAGCGTGAGCATCATGTAATGCCTTCAGTAGATGAGATAATACACAAATTGGAGGGCGAACAGTATTTTTCTGTGCTAGATCTGAAAGACGGATTTTGGCAAGTATCATTGGATGGGCCAAGTTCAGAGTTATGCACTTTTAATTCTCCCTTTGGTCGATATAAATTTAATAAACTTCCCCAGTTCATTTGCTCTGCTCCTGAGGTGTTTCAGAAAATGAATCAGAAAATGTTTGGAGATATTAATGGGGTAGAAATTTACTATGATGATCTAATAATAGCAGGCAAAGACGAAAAAGAACATGACAGAATTTTGATAGAGGTTCTCAAAAGAGCCAAAGCAAATAATATAAAATTCAACCAAGATAAGTTTCAGTTTAAAGTACCTGAGGTAAAATATATGGGTTTTTTAATATCTAAAAATGGAAAAAGGGCAGATCCAAATCATGTTAGAGCTATTGTCAATCTCGAAAAACCCTCTTGTAAAAGCGATATTAAAAGGTTACTAGGTATGATTAATTTTCTCTCTAAATTTATACCGAATGTATCAACCGTTACCTCTCCCTTAAGAAGTCTGTTAAAAAATGATGTAGATTTTGAATGGGGTCCTGAACAGGACAACAGTTTTGAAACTATTAAAAAATTAATCAGTTCAACACCAGTTCTAAAAGTATTTAATGAATCTCTGCCTATTACACTTCAGTGTGATAGCTCCAAAGGTGGCTTAGGTGCATGCTTATTGCAAGAGGGGCAGCCAGTAGCGTTTGCATCAAGAAGTCTAACTGATGCTGAACAAAATTATGCCCAAATCGAAAAAGAGTTATTAGCCATAGTGTTTGTATTTCAAAAGTTCCACAATTTTGTTTATGGTCATAAGATTGTAGTTGAAAGTGACCACAAACCGTTAACATCAATAGTACATAAACCTATCTCTAAAATTTCTTGTCGATTACAGAGAATGCTTCTGAAGCTGTTGAAATATCATTTCACTGTAAAATACTTACCAGGAAGTAAAATGTATATTGCAGACACATTGTCTAGAGCATACATTAAAGAAAAAGTGGCGGATGATCCTGACATGTTAAACATGGTACATTCAATCTCTAAGGTTTTACCAATGAGTGAAAATAGGTTTCAACAGTTTCAGAAAGCTACTGGGGAGGATGATGAATTAAAATTAATCAGTCAGTACTATCAGAATGGATGGCCTGAAAAAAAAAAACAAATGCCTAAACACTTGACGCATTATCACAAATTAAAAAATGATAATGTTTGTATAGAGGGGTTATTGTTTTTGAATGACAAAATTATTATACTTAAGATATTGAGACAAGATATGTGGTTTTGATACATGAATCACATTTGGGTATCCAAAAGTGCAAAAGTAGGGCTAGAGAATTAATGTATTGGCCAGGTATTAATCGTGATATTGAAAACATGATATCTAAATGTAATATTTGTGAAAAATTTCAAAATTCTCAATGCAAAGAACCTCTTATACCACATGAAGTGCCAACTCGACCCTTTCAAAGAGTCGGAATAGATTTAATGTATTTTCATAATGGTAATTATTTGGTTCTAATTGATTACTATTCAAAATGGATTGAGATTGTATCTATACAAAATAAAACGATTGCAGAAATTATTATTAAGTTAGAAGAATTTTTTTCAAGGTTTGGGATACCGGAAACAATTATCTGTGATAATGTCCCCTTTAACAGTTATGAATTTAAAAACTTTGGGAAAGAATGGGATATTGAAATAATATTTACTAGCCCCCATTATTCTCAGAGTAATGGAATGGTTGAGAAGGCAGTTGGTATCTGTAAAACAATTTTAAAAAAATCTTTTGAGGATAACCGCAGGCCTTCAGTAGGTTTACTCGAATATCGTAACACACCAATTTCAGGATTAGGATTATCTCCTGCCCAATTAATGTTTAACAGGAGACTGCGTACAAAATTACCCATTAATAATAAGTTTCTTAATCCCGAACTCTTTAAAGATGTTAGCATAGAATTTTTAAGGAGACAGCAAAATCAAAAACAATATTATGATAGACATAGTAAAACTTTAAAGGAACTTAAACAAGGAGATAAAATTGTGGCTCAAAATGTTAAAACTAAATTATGGGAACCTGCCATTATTCTCTGTAAAACAGAAAACCCTAGATCTTATAAAATAAAAACTAATTTTGGAAGAATCCTCATAAGAAATAGAAAGTTCTTAAAATTACCTAAAACTTCTCATCAATATTTTGATAACATGCTTGATGATTTTCCAGACAATAATGCTTCCTTTAATAATGATGATCTTCCAGACAATAATGCTTCCTTTAATAATGATGATCTTCCAGACAATAATTCTTCCTTTAATAATATCATATCTAGTCCAATAGCTAAAAGTATAAATGTACAAAGCAATGTCATCAGCCGAACAGGCCGTATTGTAAAACGACCTCAATACTTAAATGATTATATATGTGATTAATTTATTATAGTTGAAATGTTTCATATGAATAATGTAGATTGTTATATAACTAAGAAGGGGGATGTTATATATTTATGTTTAATGGAAAATACTTCAACTTTCACTTGACTAACAGTTGACGGTAACCCATTAACTGTTGGTGGTTTGTTATGAGCTTGGATGAAGATACTCGCTTGTCGGGTATGCGAACCAACGATGTCTTAATAAAGTTATCTTTTATTTAATATGTGTTTTTTATGCGTAAATATAAAAATCAAGATGCATCAAATCATCGCAGCTATAATTAAGAAGTACAACAATCTGAAGCATTTATACACTCAACGTAATATGCAAAAATGTAGTTAAACTTAAAAACTCATATCCCAACTAAAAATGCACTTCCAACAAAAATCTGTAACATACAGTATTTCTGATACAGTTTAGTATCCGAAATCTTTTGCGAGTCCCTGTAAATACTGTTAGCACTTTCTTTAACACAGGAACTAGTTTATAATAAATCTCAGCAACGTATATCAATTTCATTATGTATATGAAATAATTTAACATGATTGAAATATGCCCAAAACAAAGTTTTCTCATATATCATTTAGTAACGCAACTTTGTGTAGTTCTGTAAATGAAAAATTAACATTTTTTGCACCACATATTGCACAGAATGTGTATTTTAGTACACTTCAGGAAATACATATCAATTTTTTCCAGTTTAAAAGGTTTTAACACCATTTAAATGAAGTTGAAACATTTTTTCCCATTGATCGTAATGTAACAGTATACTTTTGATTGTCCCTGTCATCAAACTATACATCCGCTTTTCATAAATTTGATATGATTTGACAAAATTTTTCAACAATTATAAATTTTAAATTTCAAATGATTCGGTTGGGTAGTTTTTGCTCTGTTATATGCGGACAGACGGACGGACTGAACAAGGCTATAGGAGCTACTTATTTATTTAAAATCAAATGCACCTAAAAACAGTTTTATACTTTCTGAAAAACAAAGAACTCTATTTTATTTAACGTATAATTTTTATGATTTGACAACCGCATTTCTTCAGTAAAGCAGCTGGCTACAATATAGCTACTTTTGTTTTGTAATTTTTTTCAATAAAATGATTAATTTGTATTTTTTTAATGAGCACAAAAAGAACTGTTTTGCTCTATATTTCAAATAAACTCTTATTTCAGCTCTTTTCATCGTTCATTTATTTTTGAGTATTTTTAATTTTCCAGTAAAACGTTACATAAAAAAATAGACTACTGTACAAAATTAATTTATTTTCCTGAAGATTTGGCTGATATTTCTGACGATAAGCTTAAGAATTATTTCAGATAAAAAAGTTCTTTATGATAGAAAATTTCTTCAAACATAACATGAAACGTTTGAAGCCTTTTTACAGTAAATCTGATGTTTTGTTTTCTTCTAAAATGATTTTCACAGCCGTTAAAAGTCAATCTCTCTTAATAATTTTACTCGATTTTCAGTGTCATTTTTCTAAGGAATGTTTATTAAATTTTAAGTTTATTATAATTTACCTTTTAACATGAATTTATTCTTTTCTAAATGTTTTGCAAATCATTTTTTATACATTTAAGTGGCCCGAGACACAAAAATCTTCAAATTTTCTAAAATAGTTTTATTGCAATTAAATTTTCTCAGTTTTTTTCTGCATCAAAGGAGATTTAAATCATGTTTCTAACTTAAATGGAAGAGAAAATATTATTATTATTATTATTGTTATTATTATTATTATCATTATTTTCAAAATCTAGTTTTCAAGCAGTGGTTTTTATGATAACGGTTTTTTGTGGAAATACGTGTCTCTTCATGATGGGTTTTTAAACCGTTTCTCGCATTTAAATTGTTATAACTAAAGAGCCATTAAAGATAAATGGTTCAAACTTGGAAAATTGCTTTTTCATTAGTTTTATTTTATTAAGAGATGTTTTATAATGTGATTTCTTTTACAAATAATATGGTTAATCGTCACAAAAAATTTCAAAATTTTAACTCATTTAATACAAATTATTTTAAAATATGTCCCAGACTCCCTTAAATGAGAATTAATATATGAGGAAATGAAAATTTATGAGCTGAACTACTCCAATAAAATGGCTAATTTTTATACATTTAATGAGCGCAAAATAACTAGTTTGCTCTACATTTTAAACGAACTCTTATTTAAGCTCTTTTCATCGTTCAGTTATTTTGGAGTATTTTTAATTTTTTAGTAAAACGTTAGATAAAAAAATATATACAAAAATACAAAATTAATTTATTTTCCTAGATATTTGGCTGCTTTTTCTGACGAAAAGTTTAAGAATTCTTTTAGATAAAAAAGCTTCTTTATTATAGAAAAATTCTGTAAACACAACACGAAACGTTTGAAGTCTCTTAACAGTAAATTGAAGCTTCGATTTCTTCTAAAATAGTTTTTACAGCTGTTAAATGCTTATCTCTCTTTGTAATTTTACTCGATATTTCCTTATGATGGGTTTTTACGCCATTTCCCGTATTTAAATTGTTATAACTCAAGAACCATGAAAAATAAAGCCTTCAAACTTGGAACGCGTCTTTTTCAATTGTTTTGCTTTAATTTTTTTTCAGAAGTTTAAAAAATGTATTTACTTTTAGAAATGTGATTTTTTTTTTAAAGTTAGATCACTTTTTATAGATTTTTAGTTTAGTTTTTTTAAATTTTCATTTAAATTAATATTTTTGAAAATGCTGAATCAGAATTGAAAGTTATATATTTTTGTTAATTAAAATGAAAAAATATTAAATTTAAAAAATTGTATTTCGAATTATAACGAATTTAAACTGCCCCACTTTTTAAAAGAAACTTTAGCGTCCTCAATCCTGAGACAAATTTGACGCGGAACTACAAAAACCAGTTTAAAATTATTATAAAACATCTCCAAAGATGCATCTGCCTATATATCGATGCTTCTAACATTCGCACATTTATAAAAAAAGTCTAGATGTAACTTTAACAATTCTAGAAGCATTTAAATTACTTTAAAGGGAGTTTTTTTAGTGCCGCCTTCAGGCGACATCAGGACTGAAAAGTAAAGAAAAAAATGAGAAATTTGTTCATGTAATTTTGTTAAGGAGCGGCTAAAAAACAGTTATTTTATTTTTGTAATTTTTTTTAATAAAAAGATTATTATTATTTTTTTTAATGAGAACAAAAGAACAACAACAACAACAAAAAAAATTTTGTTTTATATTTCAAACAAACTCTTATTTAAGCTCTTTTCATCGTTCATCTATTTTTGAGTATTTTTAATTTTCCAGTAAAACGTTAGATAAAAAAAGATAATACAATACAAAATTAATTTATTTTTCATGAAGATTTAGCTGCTATTTATGACAAAAAGCTTAAGAATTCTTTTAGATAAAAAAGCTTCTTTATGATAGAAAATTTCTTTAAACATAACATGAAACGTTTGAAGCGTTTTTACAGTAAATCTGATGCTTCGTTTTCTTCTAAAATGGTTTTCACAGCCATTAAATGTCAATCTCTCTTAATTATATTACTCAATTTTCAGTGTCATTTTTCTAAGGAATGTTTATTAAATTTTAAGTTTATTACAATTTACCTTTTAACACTAATTTATTCTTTTATAATGAATTATTATGCAAAATATTCTTTTATAATGAATATTTTGCAAATAATTTTTTCTATACATTTAAGGAGTCCGGGACACAAAAATCTTCCAATTTTCTAAAATAGTTCTATTACAGTAAAGTTTTCTCACATTTTTTTCTGCTTCAAATGACATTTAAATCACGTTTCTAACTTAATTGGAAGAGAAGTTATTATTTTTTTTTCTGTTTTATTTGTTTATTTTTTCAAAATCTAGCTTTCAAGCAATGGTTGCCATGATAACGATTTCTTGTGAAAATATGTTTTTCTTCATGATGGGTTTTTACACCTTTTCTCGCATTAAAATGGCTATAACGCAAGAACCGTTAAAGATAAATGATTTAAGCTTGTAACACACCTTTTCAATTGTTTCATTTTAATTTTGATACATAAGATTAAAAAAATTACTTTTGGAAATCTGATTTTTTTTTTTTTTATTACGTCCTTTTTTTTTTCAAGATTTTTACTTTAAATATCTTTAATTTTTATTGAAATCAATATATTTCAAAAAGCTGAATCAAAATTAAAAGTTATATATTTTTGTTTATTTACATGAAAAAAGAATTAAATTGTGAAAAAAAAAAGTATTTCGAGCTATGATTCTAAATTACCCCAATTTTTTAAATAAATTTTAGATTTTAAAAAAATTATGAGAACTTTTATCATGTGATTTTTTTTTACAAATTATATGGTTAATCATTACAAAAAATTTCAAATTTTATTTCAATAAATAAAAATTATTTTAAAATGTGTCCCAGACCCCCTTAATTGAGAAATTAAATATGAGGAAATAAAAATTTATTAATTGAACTTCTCCAATAAAATGACTAATTTTTATTTTTTTACTAACCACAAAAAGAACTGTTTTGCTCTATATTTCAAACAAACTCTTATTTCAGCTCTTTTCATCGTTCATTTGTTTTTGAGTATTTTTAATTTTTCAGTAAAAAGTTAGATAAAAGAAAAAAAATAGACTACAATACAAAATTAATTTATTTTCCTGAAGATTTAGCTGACATTTCTGACGAAAAGCTTAAGAATTCTTTCAGATAAAAAAAATCTTTATGATAGAAAATTTCTTCAAACATAACATGAGACGTTTGAAGCCTTTATACAATAAATCTCATGTTTCAATTTTTTTCTAAAATGATCTTCACAGCCGTTAAATGTCAGTCTCTTTTAACAATTTTACTCAATTTTCAGTGTCATATTTCTAAGGAATATTTATAGAATTATGCGTTTATTACAATTTACTTTTGTACATACATTTATTCTTTTCTAAATATTTTGAAAACCAAATTTGCTATGCATTTAAATGAGAAATAAAATGCGAGGAAATGAAAATTTATAAGCTGAAAGATTGTAATTATTTTTAAATAAACCTGGTCAGTTTCAGAACATTTATACATTGGTTTCCAAAATTGTGAAAACTTTTAGGAAGTTTTCCTTAGAAAAAATAAAAAGCTACATCGTTCGGAAAAAAAATTTCTCGAAAATTTGGATCTTTTCACCGATCATAATTCGCAGATCCTAAAAGTATTCTCCGTTCAAATTTTTATATATATTTTTAGATCTATCTATCCATTTATATATAGAGAGAGACACAGAAGCACACATATGATGTTTGTCATACTGTAACTCCCATATTTATGAACCGATTTGCATGTAAGTTGGTGTCTACTTAGTATACATACCAATGTTTCACCGACTACATTGAAAAGCGTCATCTAGTTTAAAAATGGCTGCCATTTGAATTATGTGGTCAATTTTCGATTTTTTTTTCTAGATTTTATATTAAAATGACCTATGTTGTTAACTTACACTGTTTAACTCTTTAAAATTTCTTTTAAATATTTCTGATATTCTATTTAAAATAATATGCGTATAAGTATTTGCATTTTGTGAAACATAACATTCTTCATAAGTATACAGAGTTAGAAAACATAAAAAAAAAAAAAAAAAAAAAAAAAAAAAAAAAAAAAAAAAAAATCAAAAATTCAATTTGAAACAAGATGGCGGATAAAGCTGGCCAACATTCGATCGAGAAATTGATATGTACTCTTTTGGATAGTCTAAGGATTTAAACAAAATTGAAATTAAAATGGAAGATGAACATCTCTCTTTGAAGCCGAACAATCTATAATCAAATTTCAGAAATACTTATACTGCCCTTTTTTGCTCTGAGGACATCTATACTAGAATTATCCTAATAAAAAAACAGTTAAACGAAAACAGTTTTTTTAAAACTTTCTGAAAAACAAAGAGCTTTACTTTATTTAACGCATTAATTTTTTTGAATTACCTACCCCATTCCTCCAGTAAAGCAGCTGGCTACAAAATAGTTAATTTTGTTTTGTAATTTTCTTCAATAAAAGGACTACTTTTTATTTTTCCTTTAATGAGCACAAAAAGAACTGTGTTTTGCTCTATATTTATAACAAACTCTTATTTCAGCTCTTTTCATCGTTCATTTATTTTTGAGCATTTTTAATTTTCCAGTAAAACGTTAGATAAAATATATATACATATATACAACAGAAAATTAATTTATTTTCCTAGAGATTTAACTGCTATTTCTGAGGAAAAGCTTAAGAATTATTTCAGATATAAAAGCTTCTTTATGATAGAAATTTTTTTAAACATAATATGAAACGTTTAAAAACTTTTTAAGTAAATCTGATGCTTCGTTTTCTTCTAAAATGTTTTTCACAGCCGTTAAATGTCAATCTCTCTTAGTAATTTAACTCGATTTTCAGTGTCATATTTCTAAGGAATATTTATTAAATTTTAAGTTTATTAAATTAACCTTTAAACATACATTTATTCTTTTCTAAATATTTTGCAAATCAAATTCTATACATTTAAATAGGAATTAAAATATAAGGTAATGAAAATGTATGAACTGAAAGATTGAAATTATTTTTAAATAAACCTGGTCGATTTCCGAATATTTATAGAACAATAATTGTTAGAAAAAACAATAAATACAGAAACTCTTTTGTAAAAAACACAATAATACTTCAGTAGTCAAACAAATATTTGAGTGTATTTCAAATTTTTAAAAACTGAAGTTTCGTTACAGATTGATTAAGAATTAAAAGATACTGATAAGAGATATCTTCAGATTACAAAGGCCAAATAACTTTCAAATAATACAACCAATAATGTGTAGTAATAGGCATTAATATGCTATTAGAAAATAATATTAAAATTAACATTATAATGGTGATTATAAAATAGAAAAAAAACTATTTCTAATTCAACAAAAAAAGTAATGGTGACGTTAAGATAGAAAAAAGAATAGCATTTTGCAAAATTTTAAAACTAAAAGCCAAGCAAATTTGGTATTTTATGAATATCATATTCAAAATTAATAGTTTTATCAAAAAGCAAAATACCTATATAGACCATAAACTCAATGTTATTCATTTTTAAAACGATTTGCTAACATATCGACAATAAACCATCAAAATTCTCTTAAAATTTATAAATGTCAACCTAATTACTCATAAATTAGTTCACTTAAATTAAAAAAAAAACCCCTTCAAACACTTTGTTTCAGCTCTATTCATCATTCATTCATTTTTTAGTATTTTTAATTTTCCAGTAAAACGTTAGATAAAAAAAAATTACTATACTATAAAATTACTTTATTTTCCTGAAGATTTGGCTGCTATTTCTGACGAAAAGCTTAAGAATTCTTTCAGATAAAAAAAACTTCTTTATGATAGAAAATTTCTTTAAACATAACATGAAACGTTTGAAACCTTTTTACAATAAATCTGATGTTTCGTTTTCTTCTAAAATGGTTTTCACAGCCGTTAAAAGTCAATCTCTCTTAGTAATTTTACTCGATTTTCAGTGTCATATTTCTAAGGAATATCTATTGAATTTTACGTTTATTACAATTTAATTTTGAACACACATTTATTCTTTTCTAAATATTTTGCAAATAAAATCTATATATTTAAAATAAGAAATAAAATATGGGGAAATAAAAATTTGAAAAATGAATTGAAAGCTTGAAATTATTTTTAAATAAACCTGGTCGATTTCCAAATACTTACAGAACAATAAATATAAGAAAATCAATAATTACAGAAATTTGTTTTGCAGAAAACACAATAACGCTTCAGTAGTCAAATAAATATTCGAGTAATTTCTAATTTTTTAGAAACTGCAGTTTCGTTAAAGACAGATTAAGAATTAAAAGACGCTGATAAGTGATGTGTTCAGACTAAAAAGGTCCATTTAACGTTAAAATAATATAGCCAGTAATACGTAGTAATAGGTATTAATACGCAACAAGAATATAATGTAAAAATTAACATTATAACTGTTATTATGAAAAAGAAAAAAAACCTCTAGTTCTAATTCAACAATAATACAAAAAAAGTAATGGTAACGTTAAGGCAGAAAAAAATAGTATAGTGCAAAATTCAAAATCTATAAATATCAACCTTATTAATATAAATTAGTTCATTTGGAATTATAAACATTGTGTTGGCGATCATTAAGTAATATTAACTTTTAAAGCTTTCGAAATATTTTATGTTTTACTTTTCACTATTATGTTTCTGATAAAGACTACAAAACATGTTTGGAAAAAACAAATTTGAATGAGACACGAAGACAGATTTTAAAATTACCTTTTCTTTTATAAAATGCAAATTAAATTTCAAAATAACACTTGATTTGTGAAGATAGATCTTTGCTGTTTATTATAAATAAAATTCTGTATGTTTTTAAAAAACATTTCTAAATTTTTACAAAGAAAAAAAAAGTCCTGATGAAAGTAATATTTTGAACGTAACAGAAAGTACTGTAGGGAGTAATACATATATAAAAATACGTAAATAAGCATAATTTTTTTCAGAAATGTTTATAATGACGAAAATTTCAATAATTTGTTCAAGAAACTCTAATTTGAAAAACATATAACCTTTTATTTTTTATTCTTTTTACCTCCTCACGAATTGCGCTTTTGTAATCTTCTTTTCATACCAGAAAAAAATATAAGATTGAAAAGTCTTGTGTGAAACATTGATTATGAATTACTTTCCTATTTCATATCATTATGAATCACATCAATAATGTCAACAAAACTTCAGCATTAATATGTTGAAATAGGATGTCTAATTTAACCATTTGAAACGCACGTTTGAAATCCTAATTTCAGCTGTTACCATCTACAATCGGAAAATTATCTGAACTCTTTGAGTAGCCCTGTATGTGGCATATAGATTTGTCTCTATCAACTTCATGCATGCAAAAATATAGTTTCAGTTAGTAAATACATACCTCAGTTGAAAGCTCCCTTTCAGCAATTTCCGCTAATAAAGAGAATGCTGTAATAAAGTGAATTCTTTTGTACATTACAGCTTTGTATACACTGTAAAAAAAAAATCTGTAAAGTTACTAAACTTTTTCTAGGAAACTGGGATTCCAAGAACTTTTCATGTAAAGGTTACAAGAAAATTTCATGTAACCGATTCTGAAACTTGAGTTTTTGCTGTTACCGTTACAGGAAATGTTCTTGGAATCCCAGTTTCCTAGATAAAGTTTAGTAACTTTACATAATTTTTTTTACAGTGTATGAGCTATAAATTTTATATAAAACGAGTAACATGCAAAAGATTCGCTAAGTTTAAAAGCGCATACCGAAATTGAAAACGCAATTTCTTAAATTATTGCTCAAAGACAGAATTCTAACTAATTTCTTTTACATATCTCTGTAAATGAACCATATATATTATGAATGTCTTATTCTATAGTAATCATTTTGTAGTGAAATTCCAAGATTTATAACAATTTTTATACATTTGAAATAACGTAATGTCATTAACTGCAAAAAAATTTTCTCCATTGAAACAAATATAACGGAACTCTTTTGAGTGCCCTGTAAATTAAAATATTATTGCTATACACTTCACAATCAATACCGAGCATGTCATGGTATCCATCAGTAACATGTATGAACTACATGAAAATCTGAGTATACTTATGCGAGTTAGAGCGTAGACAGACAAAGACAGATAAAGCGAATTCATAAACACTTTTCAACTTTGTTAGAAAGTGATAAAAATGGTTTCAAAGATAATGAATATATATTAGACTATAAATCCTAAAAGAAATAAAATTCATTCTATAATACTGATAGAACCTTTTTAAAAAATAGTGTTTTTTATTTATAAGTATCTTTTTCCAGATTTAGCCATCAAAAATACTCAAAGATTTTTATTTTATATTTATTTACTTTGGTTTTATCACATTTTCTTCTTTTTTCACATTCCATTAAACAGTTTTGAATGCGATAGTGACGTTTCTTTTATGGAAATTTCTTTAAAAAATGTCTAATAATATTTAGAGTTACAGTTTTGTAACAATGTATTTCCCTTTTTTATAAACACGGTTTAACTAATTTTGAAAACTTCCCATAATGAAATAAAATTATTTTGTTGTCACAAAAATAAATCAAAATAATCCCCAAAAATATTTAATGTCATGTATATTTTGAAATTGGAATCCCTAATTCCAATTCCAAAACAGCAGTTAACACAGAAATTCAAATAAAAGTGTATGCTTGTATTTTAATTTGAAGCAAATAATAATAAGAAAGTAAAACATAAAAACTTGAGTGAAACATATACTAAATTAACAATTTTAAAATGGTGATAGTCTTAATTTAAAATAACATTAAGTTTCACAATTATTTGGCTTATTTTGATGAGAGTTTACTGTGCATCATTAAACCCGTTGTTATTTTAACTTCGCACCATACTCTTAGTAACTATTGAAGAGAGAAACCACTTGTAAAGCCACTGTATATCAGTTCATTAATTTATGTTTTATATTGATATTGTTTTTTTTGTTCGATAGTACCTGTATAGTTATGTATCATTTTTATTATATTATTCTTAGGTATTTGTAATATTAATAATTTTACCCACAGATAGCATTAAATATGTATGCATTGTATATGTATGTATTGTGTATATATATGTGAATTATTTATTTATTTTTATTTTTAAAGTATGTACTGTGTTTAGTCAGTTAATCAAAGTAGTCATGTGTAACCTCAAAACGACTTTAAACTCTGCTTCAAATTATGAAATCCTTACAAATTCATGGTCATCTATTTAAAAATGTAAATTTTGCAGTTAACACAGAAATATTTTATTTGGACAATTGTCAACTGACCTTAAACTATGTTCAATTTCAGAGGCCGAAATATATCCCTCCCTCCCCCCGGAATTCCCTTATAACTACACTGTAAAAAAAATTCTGTAGAGATACTAAACTTTTTCTAAGAAACTGGGATTCCTAGAACTTTTCCTGTAACGGTAACAGCAAAAATTCTAGTTTTAGAATCAGTTACATGGATTTTTCCTGTTATCGTTACATGAAAAGATCTTGGAATCCCAGTTTCCTAGAAAATGTTTAGTACCTTTACAGAATTTTTTTTACAGTGTATTTAACGGGTTGTGTTCCCAGGGTAGTCATCTAATGTACATCTCTGTTGTTTTAACTTGTACACAATTCTACTAAATACAGAGGATATTTGACAATTTACCACCTGATGTGGGTTAACAAAAAAAAATGCAGTAAAATTAATATATTAGTGTATAATTAAGTTCTAAAACTACTAAATTACTGTTCTGTAATCGAAAATACATCTGTTAACGTATTTTTAAATAATTACAGCCTATCAAAAAGTGGATTCCAGATTATTTACAAAATTCCAATTTTTCATACAAAAACTATATTGAGTTAAATAAAATAGTGTAAAAGCGGAAAAAATCGTCATACGGGAAAAGTTTAAATGTACAACGTATAAAACGAATATGGGGAAAATGTTCAATTTGGAATTTGCTATGTTAATAAATTTTAATAGCATTGAAGTTTAGGAAATTTAGAAACGATTAAATTACTATATTCTATAATCCCCCAAAAAGTTTGGTTGTTTGATACTTAATTTAGTGGGTTCATTTAAAATAACTATCAACTTTAAAAATTCTGCCAATAGTCTATCGGAAGACTAAACAGTTACATTTGCATTTGTAATTTTTTCAATAAATATTGTGCTTAATGGTTAATGTAAAGCTACGAAGCGAATTGCTTACTTTTCCTTCAGTACATAGTTTTAATTATAAATGTCTCTATCCCATTTAAAACTTTCTCCTACTCAATTAATAGTAATCTAAGGACTACTCTGTTCTCCAGAAAATCTTTTTTAACACTTGCGTCATTCCATGGTAACTTACGTTACGTTACATTTAGAACAATTTACTGCAATAATTCTAGTAATATAACACAAAAAAATATTCAAATGTAAAGTTAACATGATTTGTCAATGAAACCTATCTGAGGGTCAATTTGGATGAAAATTGCCTAAAAATGATAATGGAAATTACACTTTACATGATAATTTACATTCCTTTTTCAGTAATGGCAGTTAACATAATGAATATAACTACCAAATTTTAAGATATAATTCTAAAATTAGGTAATTTTAATCTAAATTGGGTTTTGATTATGTTTAATTAGCAAAACATGTCAAATTTACATTTTGAATATTTTGTGTGTGTGTGTATTATATTACTAAAATTATTTAAAATAGTTCAAAATGTAACGTAAGTTACCATGGGATGACCCACTTTCCAACAAGATTGAAAAGTACTTATGCATTCGACTTGCCTGTCCGTCTGTCCACATTCTAACTCCCGCAAACATAGTCATGAATTTTCATGCAATTAATAAACGTCATTTAGGTCATTGAGGCATTTTTTGTATTTTATATGAATTATGTGGGACTAATAGTTTATTTACAGAACCATCCAAAAGAACTCCATTATATTATGGTCTATGGATAACAATCGTTTGCAGAGTATTTTAATGAGAATACGCTGTTTAAAATGTATTGAAACTGATATAAATCACTGGATTTATATCATGTAACAGAATCGGTTACATGAATCTTTACTGTCATCGTTACATAAAAAATTCTGGGAATCCAAGTTTCCTATAAAAAGTTTAGTAACTTAACAGATTTGTTTTTTACAGTGAAGGAAATAAGTAATAAACTTTAACCGATTAGATTAAGTAACTCAATTATTTTTACTTAACCTATCAATTCAGAGGAAAAATTAGAAAATAACGTTTACTACTTATCTCATCAAATGCCTGAATTGATAAGAGATCAATCGACTTTAACAGTTTAAAATAAATATTTAATTTATTTATTTTAATTTATTTGTATTCTTCCAGATACCATTATTGTATCATTTGAGATAGGTTTTACTAATAACAAAACAAAGTTATGGAAATATAAAATTCTACATTTTAATCTACAAGATGAAAATACATCAACATTCTAGGAAGTTAACTTTTTATATTCGTTACATTAACAAATGAAAAATGAAATGAATTACTATCAGCGACTAAGTGTTGCATTTGAATTATTAATTCTAATAATATTAAACATTTCGCTGTAGAAGAATTATTTTGTTTCTTTAGATTTTCTGGAATGAAATGACTTTAACCGATATTTTTCCTTGTTCCAGAATTGAAAAATAAATTTAATTTAACCTTTAGCAAGTGTGTCTATAAAAAAAAAGAATACAATACTCGAAGTTATATTCCTTAAACTAATAGTTGATGAAGTTATATTCTTTAAGTTTTAGAGAAGCTTTACAAAATTAGAAATTGAAATCTTACTATTCATTATTTTACCAACTAAAATGGCACTAAATGATTTACATTCACTGACTAAAATGAATGCAGATTGCTAAATGGTACACTTAAAATAACATATTTAAAATACGCTTGAAAATTATCAACGTTTCACATCGTTTCTGCGAACTTCGTCAGGATAAAGTAGAAATATGTTAAAACTTTTAACACCTTTCTATTTTATCCTGACGACGCACAATCGGGCAAAAAGCCTCAAATCTGGCAAAAAAAGAAAAAAAAAATCGAGAAAATGAAATTTTGTTTTGAACTACCGGCATACATCACTTTAATAGAGTACACATTTACCTAGTATTAAAAATTGCGCAAAGTTATTTTGATCCTCAGTAAAAAAAGAAGTTAAACTGCATATTGTATTTTGATAATAAATGAAAAAAATATCAATAATTTTGTTTCAACAGTCGTTTGTTAATTTCGCTGCAATAATTAAAAAATAATTTTTTTGACTATGGAACCTTTAACTACAATTATGTAACAGTAATTCCTTAACTTTCAATCTATTTTAATACGATTTTGATAGAAATACAGACGCTTAGAATATATAGTGGTGAAATTTATAAAAAAAATAACAGTGTCTACAAACATTGAAGGTTTTAGTTATGAGTTAAGGCGAATTAAGTGATAACTATAATATTTTCTACTAAGTTTGAGTTTTAAAAGGATGAAAATCTTGCTCTTTTTTGCTCCTTTTTTAATTGTATGTTCATTTTTATAGTTAATCATCCTTAAATATTTGTTAGTGCCAAACATGATTACATACTGTTTCTTTGTTAAAGATGAAATCAAATACATTATTTATTACAAAATAATGTATTTAAATAAAACCGACAATCATGAAACATTTTAACAAAAAAAAAAAAAAAAAAACTTTTGAAAAGTAATATGATTTTATGTTATAAGAGCTTCATAATCGGAGAAACTACGAACAAGTAGTTTAAATGAAAAGAAGATTAAATGTTTTAATTTAATATAAATTTCGATGAGCAAAAGCATGGCGAGACAAGGGAAATTCTATAGAATTAATAAAGAATGGCTTGGAAAATCGCTTTCATTTCCTCGATTTGAAAAAGCAAACAGAATCGTCAATGAAAAGAAAACGTGTCCATCTTCATATTTTGTCTGAATTTGTTCTGAACGATCAAAAAGATTAAGAGTAAAACGGTTATGCGATTCTAATTCTACATCTTCGTTAGTGTACGTGACATGTATGAGTTTAAGATCTGAAAGACAGGAAAACAAAAAGTATGTGTTAGCACTAAGACAACATAAAATTTTTTGCTTCTGCACTGTAAAAAAAAAATCTGCAAAGATTCTAAACCTTTACTAGGAAACTGGGATTCCAAGAACTTTTCCTGTAACGGTAACAGCAAAAATTCAAGTTTCAGAATCGATTACATGAATTTTTCCTATTATCGTTACATGAAAACTTCTTGGAATCCCAGTTTCCTAGAAAATGTTTAGTACCTTCACAGATTTTTTTTACAGCGTGCTGTCATTATAGTATTGCGTACATTTTGCCTGAGAAATGTTGATTCATTTCTTCAAAACGAGTCGCTAATATTCAATTTAAGGTTTGCTTGAGAATCAATAAAATTACTAATTATGTTTACATTTTTTAATGTGATATTATGGATGATTTATATTTATTTAATTTGTATAAAACTATCTAAAATTCTTATTTTTAACTCATTTTTCGACAAAAAATATTGGAAAAGGTTTGTAAATTAACTAATAAATTAATCTATAGCTTATGTAAAAGTTTAAAGTTTTACTACTTTTAGTCTACAAAAAAATCCATAATGTGCTTTTTTTGTTCAAAGTAAATTTTATTTTTTACCAACTTTGGAGGCTTCCTGCCCTACTGTACTGTAAAAAAAAAAAAAATCTGTAAAGTTACTAAACTTTTTCTAGGAAACTGGGATTCCAAGAACTTTTCATGTAAAGGTTACAAGAAAATTTCATCTAACCGATTCTGAAACTTGAGCTTTTGCTGTTACCGTTACAGGAAATGTTCTTGGAATCCCAGTTTCCTAGATAAAGTTTAGTAACTTTACATAATTTTTTTTACAGTGTGCGCGACGCTCCCAGAAGCGATACGAAACGTCGATAATTTTTAAGCGTATTTTAACAAAACATATTGTTTACAAACATAACAAACATAAATATATTGTTTTAATTGTACCATTTAGCAATCTGAATTTATTTTAGTACATATTTTTAGTTAAAATTTTATTATTTCATTTTAAGATGTAAGCGATTCTCTAAATTAGCACTTTCCAAACTTTTTTCTTCCACACTGTAAGAAAAAAAAATCTGTAAAGTTACTAAACTTTTTCTAGGAAACTGGGATTCCAAGAACTTTTCATGTAACGTTAACAGCAAGAATCCAAGTAAAGTCCTTCTGTCAGTACCGGGAGGAAGAGGTAGCTTTCAAATACCTTATTTATTTATTTTAAAGTAAGTTATATATTAGCCAAATATACGAAGCTGAAATTAGTGGAACCCGATTATATAAGATTTAATACTAGTTTTTGTCAATACTGAATATTAATGGGAATATTTAGAAATTAGCCATCTTTTATTCAAGCTGTTTTTATTTTAAGCGATTTATAAGGTCGCCAAACTCCACGATTTCATGAAGCATATGCCATTTTAAAACAACAAGATGGGTAAAACAAACCATTGAGCTTGGTCGAATTCTTAATTCATGTGCACATGCACACAACATCGAAATCGATTAATATCTACGAGCGCTGTCGCGGGCAAATTGATTTTTTTTTTTTTAATGTCATCTACATTAGAAATTCCAACTGTTATATCTCCGGCGTTTTTTAAGGTAAAGACAAAACAAAAAATACTCCTGAATTCATGTATTACGATCAAACACTTCATAAAGAACCATTTTTAATTTTTTGTGTGTACATCATAATACATTTAGAAGATTTTTGACAAAATCAAATAATCGCCATTTTGAAACAAGATGGCGAATGAAGTTAGCCAAAGAACTCGGTCAAGACATATTGGTACATTACATGGCCATTGATGAACGTCCATTTGCGATTTTAGCCATTTTGTTAAAAATCTAGAGAAATACATGAGGAATTATCCTGAAACTCTCAGTGTATTAATATAACAGTACAAACCATACATTTCCGTGAATATTGATTCTCGAAACTCCATAGGCGATTGTCAACAAATTAAAAAAGAATGAATATATTTTGGATAACCCTGTCAAAACTAATGTAGTAAAAGCGCTCAAACTGTAGATTATGATTAAGTGGCTTATTATAATAAATTGTGTTAATTTTTATGTCGATAAGGTGTATACTCGTAGAAAAATTAAGGTTTTTATAAAAACTGCACCAAATTTTTCCCAGATTTTTGCTTATAATTTGCAGAGTTCTTAATATAAAGTGACATTCTTTTCTGAAAATATGACAAATAATATTGCACACAATACCCTGTAATCAAAATTTAAAATAATTAAAATTGTATGATAAATGAATAGGTTTACTAAAATTTTTTTCACTGCACATGCATGAATGATATCAAAATTTCATTTGCATATTATGTTAGCTAAATGTATACAGCAACTTTTGTGAAAGTTTCAAAATCATAGCTTGAAAATGCAAAAATGAAGCAAAAATATGAGGGGTTTTATAGAAATGTAGTAGTAGGTCCCATATTGTGTATTCTATATTGACATTAATCAATGAATATATGGATTCAACCCCTCTTGTTTTTGCTTCATTTTGGGAATAACGGATATTCAACTTATTCTATTGACAATTATTTTCAGAATTTTCAAGCTATGATTTTGAGACTTTCACAAAAGTTGCTCTATACATTTAGCTAACATAATATGCAAATGAAATTTTGATATCGTTGACGCATGCGCAGTGAAAAGTTATTTAGTAAACCTACTCATTTTTCATACATTTTTTTATTATTTTTAAATTCTGATTACAGGATATTGTGTATAATGTTGTTTGTCATGTTTTCAGAAAAGAATATTTTTATGTCGATATTTTATATTAAGAACTCTGCAAATTATAAGTAAAAATCTTGGAAAATTTTGGGACTATTTTTATAAAAACCTTAATTTTTCTACGAGTATACAGCGTACCCACACACAAATTGACAAAGTTTATTACAATTAGCCACTTAATCACAATCTACAGTTTGAGCGCTTTTGCTACATTAGTTTTGACAGAGTTATCCGAAGCATATTCATTCTTTTTTAATTTTTTGACGGTCCCCTATTGAGTTTCGGGTAAAAATAGTCACGAAAATGCATGACTTGTACTATTATATTTATACACTTAGAGTTTCAGGATAATTTCTCATGTAGTTTTTTAGATATTTAACAAAATGTCTAAAATCACAAGTGGACGTTCAAACATGGCGATGTACTTTGATGTATGTACTTTGTACACACGGAGTTATATCCAAATTAGTTTATAAATATGCGTATTATCACGTGACAAATTTCAGATTGTTTAAAATGTCAGCCACACGGGAAACTGAAAGTGCTATAACTCAGTCATTTTTCTAGATATAGGTGGAAAAAAAATGCTCTGGAATCTTTGTATCAAGGTCAAACACACAAAGAAAAATCTTTTTCAATTTTTTACTTTTTTGTACCTAATTTTAAAATTTAAAATTTTTAAAAGGTTTAATATTCCGCCATTTTGAAACAAGATGGTGGATGGAACTGGTCAACGAACTCAGTCTAGGCATCAATATGTACTATGTACATACCAAGTTATATCCAAATCGTTTTATAAATACGCGTGTTATCAAGTGACGAAAATCAAACCATTTGAAAATGTAAGCAACATCTGAAATTAATAATGCGATAATTCAGCCATTTTTAAGGTACAAACAAAACAAAAAATTCTCTGGAAACTTTGTATTAAGGTCAAATGCATAAAAGTAAAATCTTTTTCAATTTCTCACTTTTTTGTACCTAATTTTAAATTTTAAATTAAAAAAAATTTAAATGGCTGCCATTTTGAAACAAAATGGCGGATGGAACGAAGTAACTAACTCAGTCCAGATGTCAGTATGTACTATGTACGCACCAAGTTAAATCCAAATCGGTTCGTAAATAGGCATGTTATCACACAAATGGATCAAATTTTTAACAATGTAGCACTATTGAAATAATCGCCACGGGTGATTTTCAGGAAACGCTATTCCTACAAAAGAAGAGGAATTTGACGTCAAAAATTCTGCCCAATCAGTTTCGATTAGGAAAAATCCCGTTGGAAAAGCGGGAATATGTATCGATTTAATATGCTCGATTACACCGTGATAAACGAAGATTTGAAATAAACATCAAATACAAAAGTTACGTATTTTTGTCCGTAGAATCCGAATCTGCAATAAAAAATGGGGGTTATAATTTAAGATTTCAAAGTTGGACCCCCTCTGACCCCCAGGGGGTCGGTTTCGAAGGTCAAATTTGATATCACAGAGTAGCTTATACACACACACACTCACATATATATATATATATATATATATATATATATATATATATATATATATATATATATATATATATATATATATATATACACTATATTGCCATTGATTATGGGACACTTGCGATTTTAGACATTTTACTAAATATCTAGAAAAATACATGAGGAATCATCTCGAAACTCTTAGTGTATAAATATAATAGTATACGTCATACATCTCCGTGAAGATTTTTTACCGAAGCGCCATAGGGGACCGTCAACAAATTAAAAAAGAATGAATATCTTTTGAATAACCCTGTCAAAACTAATGTAGCAAAAGCGCTCAAACTCTAGATTATGATTGAATGCCTTATTGTAGTACACTGTATTCATTTTTATGCAAATAGCATGCACACTCGCAGTGTAATTAAGGTTTTTATAAAAATGGTCCCAAATTTTTTCAAGTTTTTCCATTATAATTTTCAGAGTTCTTAATATAAAATAATATTTTTTTCAGAAAATATGACAAACAACATTGCACACAGTACCCTGTAATCAGAATTAATAAATAATAAAAATTGTATGAAAAATGAGTAGGTTTACTACATAATTTTTTACTGCGCATGCGTCAAAGATATCAAAATTTCATTTGCATATTATGTTAGCTAAATGTATAGAGCAACTTTTGTAAAAGTCTCAAAATCATAGCTTGAACATTCTGAAAGTAATCGTCTATAGAAAAAGGACAAAATCCGTTGTTTCCAAAATGAAGCAAAAAAATGAGGGATTTTATCCAAATGCAGTAGTACATCCCATATTGTGTATTCTATATTGACACTAACCAATGAATATATGGATACAACCCCTCTTGTTTTTGCTTCATTTTGAGAATAACGGATTTTCGACTTATTCAATTGACGATTACTGTCAGAATTTTCAAGTTATGATTTTGTGACTTTCACAAAAGTTGCTCTATACATTTAGCTAACATAATATGCAAATGAAATTTTGATATCGTTGACGCATGCGCAGTAAAAAATTATTTAGTAAACCAATTCATTTTTTATACAATTTTCATTATTTTTTAATTCTGATTACAGGGTACTGTGTGCAATGTTGTTTGTCATATTTTCTGAAAAAAATAATATTTTATATTAAGAACTCTGAAAATTATAAGGAAAAAACTTGGAAAAATTTGGGATCATTTTTATAAAAACCTTAATTACTCTGCGAGTATGCATGCTATTTGCATAAAAATGAACAAGGCTTATTACAATAAGGCATTCAATCATAATCTAGAGTTTCAGCGCTTTTGCTACATTAGTTTTGACAGGGTTATTCAAAAGATATTCATTCTTTTTTAATTTGTTGACGGTCCCCTTTGGAGTTTCGGGAAAAAATCTTCACGGAGATGTATGACTTATACTATTATATTTATACACTAAGAGTTTCGAGATGATTCCTCATGTATTTTTCTAGATATTTAGTAAAATGTCTAAAATCGCAAGTGTCCCATAATCAATGGCAATATAGTGTATATATATATATATATATATATATATATATGCCAACTTTTGAACGGAGGGTGGTTTTGGGGTCTGGGGGTCATGATCGGTGAAAATATACCAAAATTTTCCGGAAGTGCTTTCCTCCGGACGGTTGCAATATGTAGCTTTTTACCTTTTGTAATGAAATAGCTACCTAAAAATAACCGGTTACATGAATTTTTCCTGTTACTGTTACATGAAATGTTCTAGGAATCTCAGTTTCCTAGAAAAATTTTAGCGGGCCATTTTCACCATTCGTTTATATTTAATGGTAACGGACTTGATAAGAATCGGATTTGACATTTCAAATAAAAATAAAAAAAATTATTAAAATGAACTAGCTTGTATATTTTCTAACTTAGATAATAATTTACATAACTTCAAAAACTATTTAGTAAACTTATTTAGCAGCTTACATTTCATCGCTTTCATTTCATGGTAACGGACTTGACAAGTAACGGATTTGACATTTCAAATAAATCTAAAATAAAATAAGCTTTTTTTAAAAAAAAATATCAACCGACTTCAAAAAAAGCGCTTAAAAGAATTAAATAATTCTTTAAAATTCTCTAATGACAAAAAGTTATCCAAAAATCAGACATCGGATATCAGTTACCGGCATAAAAACAGTTAAATTTAATATATGTAATTTAATATCCACCAAACATGGATTTTAGCGAGAATATTTTTTAGAAGAGGTGAATTTGCATGTTTATGATTTAATTTATGAATATATACATATAAAAAGTAATGAATTACTTATTGAAGTCGGTACCAGGCAATAACAATCGATAATGTGCATTACCATTTAAATTATGGTACTAGGTACAATATATCTAATATTCTTATTATATCGAAGATAGTTTGGCACCAACTTCAAAAAGTAATTCATTACTTTTTATATGTATATATTCGTAAATTAAATTATAAATATGCAAATTCATCTCTTCTAAAAAATATTCTCTCTGAAATCCATGTTTGGTGGATATTAAATTACATATTGGGTTGGGGAAAAAGTAAGTTCGCTTTTTTTCGTGTTTTTCAAAGTGAATTTATTTATATAAATCAAAAAAGCTAATCAAAATTTATGTGCTATTTTGTTCGATGAGCTTTTGCCATTTTTCTGGTAAAACAATAATTCTGTCACTGTAGAATTTCTGAGAGTTCTGGGTAAAAATCTGAACAAGGTGATTTTCACAAGCCTTTTTTGAAGTTAGCTTAACACCTTCAAGAGAGTACCGCATAGGGCGGAACAAATGGTAATCCGTCGGATCCGGGTCCGGACTATACGGTGGGTTCATCAAAACTTCCCAACAAAGCTCTTTCAGTTTTTGCCGAGTGACTAAAAATGCGTGTGGTTTAGTGTTGTTGTGATGGAAGACAGCGTATTTCCTTACGATCAATTTTGATCGGGTTTTTTAATTGCCTGCTTCAATCGCATTAGTTGTTTACAAAAGATAGTTGAATTGATGGTTTGGCCAGGTTTGAGCAGCTCATGAAGGAAAATTCCTTTCCAATCCCACCAAACACTCAGAACCACTTTCGTAGGCATCAATCCGGGCTTTGCCACCGTTTGTGAAGCTTTGATCACGATCTTTTTAGCACATTGTTGTTATATGTGATTCCGTTTTCATCACCCGTAATGATTTGTTTCAAAAATGGCTCGATTTTATACCGTTTCAGTAGCAATTCACAAATGAAAGCTCTCTCCATTAAATTTTTCACTGTAAGTTTATGGAGAACCCAAATATCGAGTTTCTTTTCTTATCCAATTTTATGTAAATGGTTTAAAAGTGGTTTATGGTTGATTTTTAGTTTCGTAGCAATGTCGTGGGAAGAAATATGTCAGTCTACCTGGATTGTTTTTAAAATTTCATCGAGTTATTCAAGGACTGGCCGGCCAGGGAAAGGTTCATCTTTAACATCGAAATTTTCGGAAGGAAAACGAGCAAACCGATTCTGACTTTGGCGTTTACTTAAGCACTGATCACCATAAATGCCACACAAGTTTTGATGAGCCTGCGCCAACTTTTCCCTTTTTGGAAGTAAAAAACTAAAATGTGCCGAAAATGATCTTCTAAAATCTCTATTTTAAAAACGCAATAACTTTTGACTGGTTAAACAGATAGCGCTACCTTTATATCTAGAATTTTTTAGAGACTGTTACCTTTCAAACGCTGTATAGTATGACTTAATTGAGTAAGTATTACTCGAGATATGCAACTTTAAAGAAATCTATTGGGGAAAAAACGAATTTACTTTTTCCCCAACCCAATATATTAAATTAAACTGTTTTTATGCCGGTAACTGATATCCGATGTCTGATTTTTGGATAACGTTTTGTCATTAGAGAATTTTAAAGAATTATTTAATTCTTTTAAGCGCTTTTTTTGAAGTCGGTTGATATATTTTTTAAAAAAAAGCTTATTTTATTTCCGACTTTTTAGTTTTTCATATTGCAATTCTTAATTATGTGCACTGACATATGGTGTCTCTTTGCATGCATTGACTATAATTGATGCACTTTGCTGTTCTTTGAAATATTCAATTTGCTGCTCTATTTCCTATTTCATTTTCAGCTATTCAAAAGCAACTTACAATGTCGTTTAGTATCATTGTGGATCTTTAGGTTTATCGGATGTGGTAACTTGTTTGGATAAGATCTCACTCTTTGAAAAGTTAGCTCATTCATCAAACTTTAAGATTTACATCAATTTTTACGGACCTGAAAAACGGGTATCGACAGATACGGTTTTCAAAACAACATAAAATGTAGGAATTTTCTATTCCAAAACTTGGCGATAGTCGTCTGAACGAGTACGATTATATGAGTGCAAGAATTATACACACACATATACCTGGTTTGTGTGCTCGATATAAAAGCCTGCTTATATGTGATCGTCAATATACAGAAACGAAATTGCGCAAAGAAATTTTTATAACACGAAGGAAACACAGCCGGGAGCTCAACACAAAGAGTGTGTGCAACGGAACCAGCAGAATTCGAACTCACAACCTCCTACGCTCGCAAACGATTAGCGGCGTGGTGTCTTGACCACTCGGCGACGGAGGCCCCGAGTGAAGAAGTTAACTAGCTTCACTTTAATGGCAGACTCATCAAAATGTTTCCTCTTTTTCTTTTGTCTATATTCGTCTCAACTTTTTAAATATCCCTGCATATTACCACTTTGATATAGAGGAATTCTGTGAGAAAACAATCTGAAATCATTTCGGTATTTAACTCGATAACTGAATTTGAATCTCAAGACAATATCGATATACATAGCAATGTATTTTATTTTCTCTGTGCATCCGGCATAAAAAGCGAGTAATTTTTTGTTCCAACCACCTTCGTCGTTCCAAGCCCAAGCTCGCACTCTGATTGGTTGTTGCTCTCGGCACTGTTTTCACGTAACTTTGCGATGATCATACTTGGCGTAGCGATAGATGCTTCCGTCGAGTTTGATTTCCTTCGGAGCTGAGTATAAAGTAAACCGAGTACAAATTAAAAATTTGCGTTTAAAAACTTTTAAAGAGTACAGCTTTCAGTAAGACACGTTCCATCCAATCCAATGCTGCAAGAGAAAAGTTACTTTGTACTCGGTTAGGAAGTAAATCAAACTCCTCGACGGAAGCAGCTATCGCTACGCCAAGTATGATTATCGCCAAGTTACATGAAAACAGTGCCGAGAGCAACAACCAATCAGAGTGCGAGCTTGGGCTCGGAACGAGGAAGGTGATTGGAAAAAAAATTACGCATAAAAAGCACCTTGATACACAGGCACTTGTGCTGTGACATATAAAGGTACTTTAAAAGTGGATTTTCAGCTTTTTGACATCTATTTAATATGTCGGTAAGCATCGATGCAGAACTTCCATTTCGGTGTATACGAGAATTGATCCAGTTAAGATTTCGCACTTTGGTAAGAACTCGCATCTCTGCAACAGTGACTAAAACTGTAAAAAATTGACCCTTTTGCTGCATCATCACTCCACGACTTTTATAGAATATCTGTCTTTTGACCCATGAGAATGCTCTATGATAAGGTAAAGTAATCGTTTTCTATAAAAGCGGTGAAGTGACGATGCAGCAAAAGGGTAAAATTTTTTTCAGTGTACGATCCATATACACTGTTAGAAATTTGATCCATTTGCTGCAACGTCACTCTACCACTTTTATAGAAAACGGTTACTTTACTGTGTTATTGAGCATTCCCATTGGTCATAAAAGAGATATTCTATAAAAGCTGTGGAGTGGCTCTGCAGCAAATGGTTCAAATTTTTAACTGTATATACATATTTTTTCAACCATTTAGCGTAACGAGATTGACAAATCAGAAGCCTGTATTTCTGCAAACTTTTCACTGAAGTAAACAGTGAAGTAAATAGTGAGCGTAATTTTTTTTCCGAGCACCTTCGTCGTTTCAAGCTCGAGCTCGCACTTTGATTGGTTGTTGCACTCGGCACTGTTTTCATGTAACTTGGCGATAATTATACTTGGCGTAGCGATAGATGCTTCCGTCAAGGAGTTTGATTGAAATCCGAACCGAGTACAAAGTATCTTTTCTCTTGCAGCATTGGATTGGATGGAACGTGTCTTACTGAAAGCTGTACTCTTTAAAAGTTTTTACACACAAGAGCACAAGACCACGAGGATAAGAATGAAGGAAGAATAAGAATGAGTAGGTTAGGTTTTAGGTTTACTCGTTCACTTACGAGCGAAGTATTTTTCGCCAAGTATGGTTATCGCCAAGTTACGTGAAAACAGTGCCAAGTGCAACAACCAATCAGAGTGCGAGCATGGGCCACAGATTAACTATTTACACACAGATACGACAGAGAAGTGAAAAACCGTACCGGCGCGATTCTAGCGCCACTACTGGGAACAGGCGGGAACTTTAAAATAAACTGAAAGTTAAACTGTCACTGTTTCTATCGTATGGTCTAACACGTTTACCTCGCGTTTATCTGTTAGAAATTTTGATATTGTATTTGTTTTTTTTGCACACTCTATGTTTAATATGTTATGTTATTATGTTAATTTATAACACTTTATGTTAACTTATGTTACGTTAAATCACATTTTATGTTTTAAACAAAAACAAACGTAAACAAACACACCTGTTAGCGACTCATAAAAAAGATAGATACTGTACAAAGAAGACAAGTAACAACTACCTGTTGAGATGTTCCAGAAACGCTTGCACCTATTGTCACTAGGGGTTCTGGAGTTAGGATTTGATTACCATTGAGCTTATGGAACTGTGCTATCTGTGTGTAAATACTTAATCTGTGGCTTGGGGCTTGGAACGACGGAGGTGCTCGGAAAAAAAAATTGGCAAATAGTGAACATTTGAATAAACAATGAAAAGTTCGCAAAAATGCAGATTTCTAATTGTCCAATCTGGTTTTGTTAACAGCGAAAGTGAGCTTGGCAATCCGGTAGGTTTTGCGCTATTAACGAAACCAGATTGACCAATTAGAAGCCTGTATTTTTTTGCGAAATTGTCGCTGCTAACAGGGCTACACTAGATTCCTTACACTAGATACTCTAGATACCAGGCAACACTAGATATCTATAGTGTTGCCTTGCTGCTAAGTAAGTAAATTTTCTTATTGATCAATCTAAATTCTCAATAGCGCAAAATCTACCTGAAACTGGTTCATTCAAAATTTCGCAAGATCATGTATATGCACTGTAAAACATTTGACCCTTTTGCTGCATCGTCATTCCACCGCTTTTATAGAAAACGATTACTTCACCCCATTATGGAGCATTCTCATGGGTTAAAAGAGATATATTCTATAAGAGCGGGGGAGTGACGATGAAGAAAAGGGATAAAAATTTTTGCAGCGTGCGTAATAGTAACAGCATGAAAATAGATCGCTTCTAATTGGACGACTGCTTCAAAAAGGATTTGAATTTTTATTTTTTTTATTTTTTAAAAAGGTTTAATCACCAGAATTTGATGAAATTGAAATGGGACCACACGGACATCTTACACTTTCAAACAAAAAAAAGAATTATCATAATCAGTTCACATTTACGGAAGTTATGGGTGAACAACAAATACATACAGGTTGAAATCATAACCTCCTCTTTGAAGTTGGTTAAAAAAAACTATTAAAATGAACTTGCTTGTATATATTTTCTAACTTAGATAATAATTTACATACCTTCTAAAATTATTTAGTAAACTTACTTAGCAGCTTACATTTCATGGTAACGGACTTGACAAGTAACGGATTTGACATTTGAAATAAAACTAAAAAAAACTATTAAAATGAACTAGCTTGTATATATTTTCTAACTTAGATTATAATTTACATACCTTCTAAAACTATTTAATAAACTTACTTAGCAGCTTACATTTCATCGCTTACATTTCATGATAACGGACTTGTCAAGTAGCGGACTTGACATTTCAAAGAAAACTATTAGAAATGAACTAGCTTGTATAATTTCTAACTTAGGTAATAATACAAATACCTTCTGAAAGTATTTAGTAAACAATATTTAATTACAAGAGTGCAAAAATCATTCTTTTAATATTAAAATTTACGGTAACAGACTTGACAGTGAAAAAAAAAAAATACTAACCTTGATAAAAATTTATTCTTGCCACTATTACATTGCTTCACAATTGGAAAGTAAAAAATGGCAAGTTGTAGTTGCGCGAATAGTTTAACTATATCGCCGAATAATTTCTGCTAACTTTAGGTAGCATTCGAAACCTATTTTGATTAAAATAATCACAAGGTAACGGACTTGACGAAAAGTGAGGGACAAAAGATTACTGGTAATTTCTTAAAGAAAATATCTTTTGTATTAATTTTTTATTAATATAGAACAGTAACAGTTCATATTTAAAATAATTAAACCTTTTTATTTAAAAAAGTTAGCTCAAAAAAAAAAAAAAAATAAAAAAAAAAAACACACACACAGTTAAAAACGTAAAACAGGGAATGGGACAGGTATTTTTGTTTAGAATCAAAATTTTAAAGATTTATATCTCAAAAATTTTTATTGATATTTTTAATTTTTCATGTTAGAAATGTTCAATATAATCTTCTTTAGCTAATGCATAACTCAAATCAAACTTTAAATATTAATTTACGTTTGAATTTTCTTCTTTTAACTCTGGGACAACATGTGTAAGCGAAATTTGAAAATGACCCTAGTAACCTTACTATTTTTTTAACAGTGCATACATTTTTTTAGGCTTTTTATTTTGGAAAATTCCCATTTTTCATAAAAAAACCTTCCTCTCCTCCCCACTCAACTATATAATGAAAACATGTCTTTTTATGTGCGTGATAATTATGTAAGTACATAGCACCTGAAGGGATACTTATATCCATATCAGAAGGTTTTCTTGTTTCATAATAAGTTTATTCAAAGTGTGATGAAATATTTACAAATATGTACAATACCAGACATTCTGGTATTTCCACTATTATTCAATTAATATAACATTCCAAAGATCCATTAAATTCAGCTACTCTCATAATAAACTAAACTAAAACATTCCAAAAAACTGGTCGTCAAGGCAACGAAACTAGTTGCCACTTACAAGGAAGGTCTCCATACGGGCATACTCAGAAAAATCTAAAAAAATTACAGAATGTTCTTCTCATATAGTTATATATGTTTATAAAAAAAATTCAGCGGAACCTCCTTATAACGTCCGTAAAAAAATAATAAAAATTTCGTTTATTTGGCGATTTATCTCCGGTTGGCGAAAAAACGAAATTTTGAAAAATACGCTTTCACGCTTCGAATACTTTTTAAAGAAAAAACTTTCTATGTTCAATTTATTTAAATAAGTTTAGTTTAAGTAATTTTAGTTTTGCATTTTTACTTTACTTTAAGTGTAATTTTGTCATATACGTTTATATGTACTTATAACAAAATGAAATTAATATATTTTATCATTTAAAACACAATTTAAATTGATTAAAATTGCTCCAAATTGGAAAACACACTGTTAAAAATCTGCTGCATTTTGTTGCAATGCACTCCCTTGCTAGTATAGAAAACGGTTACTTGGCCGTGAAATGGAGCTTTCTCATTGGTTGGAATAGAGATATTATATACAAGCGGTGGAGAGCGTTGCAACAAAATGCAGCAGATTTTCAACATTTCGATTTGCACGGTCAATTCGCCGTGCTATGGAGCATTATCATTGGTCAGAGGAGAGATATTCTATAAAAGTAGTGGAGTGACGTTGCAGTAAATGCTGCAGATTTTTAACAGTGAAGTCAATTAAAATCAATTTTCAGATTCGTTAAAATCGTCTGCTTTTGGCGAGGAAATGCACTGCTCGCCAAATCCCGCGTCGCTTTCAGCTTTTCACGCCAATTATTCCAAACTATTTTATTTTTTTACATATCTAATAATGTAATTCCGCCGTTAATTTTCACTGATCCTTTATTACCTACATGAGTAGTTTAATTCGCATTTTTTTCAAAAAATTCTGAGTATGCCCCCAATGGAGACCTTCCTTGTTAGCATCATATAAAATACATTATAAATACATCGCTCGCTCGCAGACGAGAAACAAACGTCACTTTCATCGGAGGAGATTTCGCAACATCCTCCCCCCCGATGAATACATTCATCAAAATTAAATGCAAACAATAATGAACAATAATAAGGTAAATATATATAACAAATACAATTATTTTACTTACTTAGAGAAATCATAATATATTAATTAAAGTTCTAACTTATAAATCAGTTGTATGGGTCGTTTTATAAACCCTGATGCTGTCTTCAACATTACACTTCTGACCTTTTCATCTCGTCCCTTGAAAAGTTCGGTGATTTTAGCTAATTTCCATAAATGTCTCGGGACCTTGTCATCACCTACTAAAACTACATCATTTACATTAAATTCAGAATTTTCACTTATGGGATGTACATTATGTATACCTTTTAGTTGGAGCAGATATTATCCCTTCCAACGTTTCCAAAATTGGTTCAGCAATTTTTCTCTATACAAATATCTTTTCAATAAAAATCTTTTTGAGCTGGAGAAGATCTGCTCATTGTTACGACCAGCCTGGCGGTGAGGTAAAGATGTTATCCTTTCCCCGATTAAAAAATGTGATGGGGTGAGAGGTGATGGTTCTGAAGCATCGTTATATACATACGTAATGGGCCGAGAATTCAAAATTGCCTCAATTTCGGTCAGAATAGTTTGTAATTCTTCAAATGATAATAAAGCCCTCCCTAATATTTTCCTTAATATAATTTTAGTCATCTTAACCATCCTCTCCCAATAACCACCCCACCAAGCTGCTCTTTCAACAATATATTTAAATTTTATGCCCTTTTTTCCAAAGTAATTTTGGACATTTGGATCTGCAACGTTCGCGTAGAGTGTTTTTAGTTCATTTTCAGCTGCCTTGAATGTTTTGGCATTATCGCAGTTAACAGTTCTGCATACCCCTCTTCGAGAGACAAATCTTCTGAACGCCATCAAGAATTGTTCAGTGTGAAGGCTACTAACGATTTCCAAATGAATGGCGCGAGTAACAGCACATGTGAAAAGTGCAATGTACACTTTGTCTTTGTCTTTAACATATAAAGGTCCTGCGAAGTCAATACCAGTAACTTCAAACGTTTTAGATTCATGGATTCTATTAAGTGGTGATGGAGCTGTCACTTGACTGACAGGTTTAGCTTTAAATTTTTTAACAATCTTACCTACTTCTTCTTTGGTATATTCTTGTTTAGTATGCAAAGCTAACATTCCGTCTTTATGAGCTTGAATAAGTTCCTGTGAGTAGAGTTCGGGATGATGATTCATGAATGTCAAAACATACGAATCAGCATCAGTCAGTTTGAATATTTTACCGGACGCTCGAATATGAACTCCTACATAGACATCATCCGCTTGGTAGTAAACTGGCCGGACATTTGGATCCACTTGCTTCTTATGTATCTTATCCCTTTTGTGGAAGAGTCCGCCAGGAAAACCTGAGTTTGGAACTGATTCTTCGTTAATGGATACAGAATCATCGCTCGGATAAAATGAGATACCAAACCATCTGAGATTATAGTCCGCCATTAGAGAAACCACTCGAGCTTTAAATCTCAGTACAACTTGGTTGAAATGAAGTTCCTTCCTGAAATCTTTTTTAACGGGCTTTGGAACTATGGATAAGCAGTTCTGTAGTGAGTCGTCCCAAGCTCCTATTCCTGTATGAGGAGGAATAATCTTAGGCGGAAGCGGCTTCGGTTTTTCAGCTACTGCAATCCCTTCCATTTCTTCTACACCTAGATGGGTTTTATAATAATGACGAGTGAAATGGTCGCAGTCATAAAGGAATATTTTTTTCCTGAAAACCAAGATGTCTTTTCCAATCCTAAAATTCTTTGGATGAAACCATTCTAGGTCTTCATCTTTGATTTCCATGTAACTGAATGGGATGTTTTCCGGTAATTCATTTCTTCTTCTTCTAGTATTTTCTGTCGTTTTATAAGAACTATATAGGGGTCTCGTCCGCTGGTTGGTGGATGGTCTTCGAGAATTTCCATAGTATCATCAGATAAGTAATACTACAAAATAACTCTACGCATTTGTGGCGGGCCCTTTAAGACATCTTGCCATGTTCCATAGAACCTCAATACCCTTTTATCGTATTTGAAAAAAATAAAGAGTTTCTTGTCTTCAAAGCTCTGAGGCACAGTTTCATTTCGAGGCTCCATTGCTCTACGCTGCACTGTATGTGGATCAAGAGGAATTTCTTCAGGATCATTGAGTTCAATGCCAGCATTTATTAGATATTCCCTTGTCCACTGATCACAATCAGTAAGTCGAAATGTAATGTCATACAAATGAATGTCTTGACCTAAATTCAAATCTTTCCATAAGTAACGCCGTCCTTTTCCTATAGGATGAGGAAACGCTTGTCGCTTGAAAAGGATTCCCTGGCATTTTGTTGCTGTCGTATTCATTATTTTCAATAATGGACTCAATTCAATTTTAAGAGTGACAGAATCATTATTCCAAATTAAACCCAAAATCTTTAAAGACACATTAGAATCAACAGGATCTTCACGGCATTCTAGATTATTTGTTTTCCATTGTTCAGTTAAATTTGGCAAATTAGAAGTCCATCGCCTCAAATTCATGTTAGCTGCTTTTAAAATAGATACGGCATCTTTAGTTACCGTAATGGCTTCTGCAACGGTGTCCTTTTCATTAATTAGGTCGTCGAAATATAGTTCTTTCAGAATATTGCATGCCTTTGGATTCGAAGTTTTATATTTCTTCAAATGCAGTCTAATGGTACCGCTCAAAAGGAATGGACTACATTTAACACCGAAGGCTGCTCTGGCGAATCTTAGAATTCTGACATCACGGCCACAGAAATCGAGATCTGTCCCAACCTTATACCATAAAAACTGTAAAAATTTCCTATCTTCCTCTACAATACCGACTTCAAGAAAGGCTCTTTGTATGTCCGCGCAAAAAGCAATTCGATGATAGCGAAATTTTAAAATAATTTTAAGTAAATCTGGATTAAGTTTGGGACCACTATCTAAACAATCGTTAAGAGATTGTTCATGTTTATCCTGGGAAGACGCATCGTATACAATCCTAACTTTAGTACTTTCTTTAGATTCGCGCACTACTGCATGGTGAGGCATAAAATATCCCTTATCTTTATCAAGTTCGGATTGACATTCAACTTGTTCAATTATACCTTCTTTTAGCTGTTCCTCAATAATATCCTTATATTTAATGTACAAATCAGGATCGCGACGAAATTTAATGCATAGGCTCATCAAACGCCGTTCTGCAATCTCATAATTACTTTTAAGCTCCTAAAAATTTTCCTTCCACAACAGCCTAGTTTCATATCTGTTATTTTTATATAAGGTATTTTGTTCAAATTTATTGATAATGTCTAAATCTGATCGCGACATTTCCTTATCTGGTTTTATTCCTATTGCCTCCAATTCCCATAAATTTTTAACTCTCTCATATTCTAACTCTTCCCTCATAACAATCGCATGATTTACCAAAATATCTTTAGATTCCGAATTTCCTTCCCTACTTTGAACTACAAATCCGAACAAACTCTCTGTTGCAACTAAACATACACTTAATCTAACAATTTTATCACACAATTCTTCCCATATATAGTCTGAACCGATCAAAATGTGTATATCTTTACTAGTTGCATTATCAAATAATTTAATTCCTTGACGTAGTGCAAGATTCTTAACCCATTGAGAAGGAATTTCAATTTTTCCATGCGTAATCTTATCAATCACCACGGCTTGTATTTTGATGGCTTTATGAGAATCTGTTGTATTTTCCAATTCAAATTCCACTATATCATAACACTCACTTGATTCCGTTTGTTTGTCCGCAAAGGAATGAATTCGAAATGTTTCCCTTTTTATGATCTTTAAACCAAACAAAACCACAATCTTTTTTCAACAAAAGTCCGATTTGATCCCCCATCTAACAAAACACGAACAATTTTAGATTTTTTGTTTCCCTTTGCTATTGCACTGAGTGTCTGCAACAAAACAGGAGAACATTCTTTTCTTTCCCTTTTATTTTTGAAACATCTTGTGGAAGCTAATGACGTCACAATATCTGGCGTCGAATCAGAGCTTTTATCATCCGAATTATTTTTAACGGAGGATAGCGATTTGTCGCAAATTAATTCATTGTGACGCAATTTACAAATTTTGCATAACTGATTCCTTTTAAAACAAAATTTAGCGATGTGTTTTCGTTTACGGCAAATAAAACAACGACCATTACTTTTAAGAGAATTTTTTCTTTCATTTACTGTCAGAGGACAGTTCATACTTGCGTGAGTCTTATCAAGACAAAAAATGCAAGTTTCATTCGTAGCAGTTGTAGACAGCGGCTGAAGAAAGCCTTGTGTTATCATTTCTTTTCTGATTCAAATAATATTTATTTTTACTGTTTTGAATTATTTCTTATTACGGAATGTTGATTCATTTACATTCCCACCCTTAGAATTAGCTAACAATAACGATGTTTCCCGACATTCTACTTCCTTTCTCAAAAATTCCATTAAATTCTTAATATCAAATAATTCACTCGTTTCCCGATTCCTATTATAACTCAAACTTAAATCTTCGGGAATTTTCTGTAAAATTACCGGACATAACAAGTTACTGTATGTTTCAGTTGCAACATCAAGCGATTGCAGTGATCGGATCTGTACTTCAATCGCGTCATACATTTTTCTTAACCCTACTACATTCGAAGAATTCCTTACAGGTTCCGTAAGCAAAAGCTTATTCATATGGGAACTAATTATTAAATCCGATCTCCCAAATCTACTTTTCAATAATTGAATTGATGAATCATAATTCTCATTCGTTAGTGAAAAGCCAGAAACAGCACTTAATGCTAATCCACCTAAATACGTCTTTAAATAAGTGAATTTCTCGATTTTACTCAATGAGTCGTTGTTATGAACAGCAACATCATATGAGTTCCAAAAATCTAGCCACTGACTACAGTGCCCATAAAACTTAACTATACTCAATTTTGGCAATTTAATTGTTCTGGTTTCTTTATGCAAGATCGCGTGTGAAAGATCATTGTTACATATCGCTGGCTTATCCTTAGATGTTGTATCTTTAGATTTTATGTCGTTTTCTTTTATAAAACGCGTCATTCTACCTCGATATTTAACAATTTTTTCTATATATTCTTCACAACACGAAACTTCATTTTCAACCTTTTTAATATCCGTGAGCTCAAAAATTTCTTTATCTAGCTCTTTTAGTTCCGAAAATTTTTCATTTATTTGTTCCTGACAATCTTTAATTTCTTCTATTTTCAAAGAAATTTCCATATCATTATTCTTCAAAATAGATTCAATTTTAGAAATTAGTTTCGTTGTACTCCCTCGAACGGAAGTACGTTTCTTTTTTATTTTTTCCAGATCCATATTCAAAACTATATAATAAAATATTTCCTAGTATAATATCATTAAATATTTCCAAACGAAACTAAATTTCAATAATCATCTATTTTCAATCCGAGATTAAAATAATTAATTTATCAATTTCGGAACTAAAACAATAAATTTCATAACGAAACCAAAACATTCTATTTATTTATTTTCAAACGAAATTCCATGCAAATTTATAAATTAATAATCAAATTGGTCTTACCTCAATCTCTTGTGGCCGCGAATTTCAAACCCGTCAGATTCATCAGATAAATTCTTTAAAAGATGTAACTGCTCTCATTATTTCCAGAGAAAAAATATATTCATATTCCATGGAGAGCTAAAATCGTCTTCATAAACAGCTATATTTCTAGTATACACTTCATGTCTTGGGGCACCATGAAGAGAAACTTATATCCATATCAGAAGGTTTTCTTGTTTCATAATAAGTTTATTCAAAGTGTGATGAAATATTTACAAATATGTACAATACCAGACATTTTGGTATTTCCACTATTATTCAATTAATATAACATTCCAAAGATCCATTAAATTCAACTACTCTCATAATAAACTAAACTAAAACATTCCAAAAAACTGGTCGTCAAGGCAACGAAACTAGTTGCCACTTAGCATCATATAAATACATTATAAATACATCGCTCGCTCGCAGACGAGAAACAAACGTCACTTTCATCGGAGGAGATTTCGCAACAGCACCTATAGTGGTCATTCAGTTCGTCCGTCCATTATTCTGTCTGTCTGTTCGTTCGTCGGCATATAACAGAGCAAAAACTACCCAACCGAATCGTTCGAAATTTAAAATATATATTTTTTGCATAATTTTGTCAATTCATCAAAACTTCCCTTTATGCATTGAACAAAATGTGTGAGATCGAAGGCCTCCGGTCAGTTATCCTTAATTTTTAAACGTGATTATAGATTGTATAATATTTAAATTACACTAAAAGTTAAAACATGTTTTTAAAAAAAGAAAGTAAAATTTTCTTATTTATTACTTTACTAAATGGAATAGCGAATGATTTACTTTTACTGACTAAACCGCTACAACTGAATTACTCTTACTCTCATAACATTCTCATACTATTAAATTAAACAGTTGGCAGCAGAACAGCTATTTTGTTTCTTTAAATTTTCTGCAATGAAACGGTTTTAACTGCACTTTTCCTTTATTTCAAAAGTGAAAAATAAATTTCGAGTCTTCTCTCAATTAACATTCTCTCCATATTTTAAAAAGATCTTTTTTGTTTCTGCACTTTACGTCTCTCCTTTATATTTGAGTATTTTTAATTACGCCTAGCAGAAACGTTAGATAAGAAATATCATAAGGAAATAAAATTTTACTTTGTTTTCTAGAGAAAGTGGTTGTTATTTCTGACAAAAGGCTCAAGGAAAACTTCCATTAAAAAAAAATGATTTTTCTTAAAGAGAAAAATTCTTTTATAGATAATACGGTACATTTGATGTATTTTTATAAAAGATTGAAATCTGATGTTTCGTTTTCAACTCGGATATTTTCTAGCACTTAAAAATAAATTCATCTTTGCAGTTTTACACGATTTTAAAAATCATATTTCTAAGAAGTGATTTTATTTTTTTCGAAAGGATTGCAGTTCGCCTTTTATATTTATTTATTCTTTTGAGAAAATTTAAAGAATGAAAGATTTAACATCTTCATCTGGAAAATATATCACAAAGAAATAGCCGTGAAATTTTTCTAGGATATTTTTTAATCCTTTTGAGCTATTTGGTACATTTTACGAAAACTAAATATTGTTGAAACTTTCTATTCTAATACTAAAAATGCCACAAACACAGAAAAATGCTGTAAGCTGAAGTAAATAGCAAAGCATTTAATTTTATTTCATATCTCCAAAAATGTCAAGATAAATTTAAATGAAATACTTGTAAAATACTTCAACTATATTTTGAATATATTAAATATCATTTCGTGGATCAAATTTTTATCTTTGAACTTAAAATTATATTTTTAATAATGAAATAAAAATACTCTCATCTTAAATTAAAAATTTTATCTGTAAAGTTTACCATTTGATAGAATATATAATATAATAAATATTCACGCAAAATTCCTTCAAGCAATTTTTTAATCTTTTTGAACTATTTGGAGCATTTATAAAAATCAAATTTTGTTGAAACTTACATTATACTAAAAAAAGCAATGAATAAGTATTATAAATATTAAAATTGTGTGTAAATATTTAAAGATATATATTTAAGCTGTATACATAGATGTTATTTCAATTGTGGTTCACATAGAATTTAATATCATTTTGTGTTCTAGAACTTTGCATCTGAATGCAATGTATTTTTAGTTTAATAACATAACACAAATTTCCCGTTATGAATTTTTATTTAAATAATTTTAAAAGTTTTAACCGCTTTATAAATCTTTTACATTTGTGGATTTCAAATGTGTCATAACATTTTTCAAAATATCTTTATTATAAAATGTAATTGGAGAAGTTGCAAGATAGTTTTAATACAATATCTGATGCTAATAAAGTTTGATCGATATTTTAGAGAACACTGTTAAAAGATTTTCTGTGAAATTACTAAGAATCTACGAGTAATCCATTATTTTAAGTCTTACATAAAATTACACAGATTGAAAAAAACGAGACTCTGTTAAATAACAGACAATTTATTTGGTAAATTTAGAATAGACTGTGTAAATTAACATCGTTAAAAATATACAAGACTGTAAATTTTCTTTTGATGGTAATAATTTAATTTAGTGAATTACTCAATTTTCAGTGAGTTTCAAAGAGCTTGATTTTTCCGAGAAGGTTGAACTGCTGTACCATTAAACTATAACGTAATTTGTTTGTGGCCATCCTGGAGTTTGAACACCTTACTGGACTGAGCTATCAGAGCTATTGCAATTGTGTAAAAACTATGCATTTTATGATTCTGCAGGGTAAATATCCCCACTAAATCTGACGAAGTGATTTTTCTATTTCTAAAATATTCTTAGTTAAAAAAAAGACAATCTTTAAACTAAATTTTCTTTTTAAATATTTCTAATGAAATTTCAAAAGAATTTTAAAAGTGCGTATTTTGAATTGCAAAATTTAACAAAGTTAAAAATATCTTTAAAAAGATCGAAGTTCCTACGGAGAATTAGACATAATAAGGGAAATGTTTGTAAAATAATGACCAAGAATCTCAATCGAATTTATTTAGTTGAGAACTAACGTACATTTACAGAGTTTCATTTTTTTCTCTGCTTTTATAGAGTTTTTTTTTTTAAACAATGTAAGCACTTTTTCAAATATTAGAAAAGAAGAGTATTTTGTAACTTTAGTTTTCTTCTTGTACTTCGATCCTTGCATAAGTCATCTTGTGCATAAATAAGTCCTTGGTCCTTGTGAAAATAGTTGGAGGAATTTAATCAGTTAGTTATAACATTAGCAGCGCACATTTTCCAACTTATTTAAAGAAATATTAAGTGTATCCATCATGTCTAAAGATTGTTAACTGATAAACTATTTTTTTACATCTTATTCATCTTTTGATAACAACTATTATTTAATCTTCAGACGATTTTTTAAATGTTTATTAAGTTTTTAAAAAATCATGTGACAAACATTGACTATGAAACACATTCCAGTACATCCAGAATATTTTAACAAGAGTTTTACGTTTAATAATCTAAAAAAAAAAAAGATATCTAAGTGTGAATTTAAGTATGTAAAGCATGCATAACAAATTTCACACCAACTAACACCTAAAATGCACTGTTATAACAGAATTCTCCCAACATTGTTTTTTTTTTTTTTTTTTTTTTTTTTTTTTTTTTTTTTTTCTCGTTCTACAAAGAGAGATTCGTCGATTTTCACGAGTTTACTTGGTTCTGTTTCTAGAATTTCGTTCATCTGGCGAAACAATATTCGTCTCTGTCCTTTGTCTGTCACAGAGTCCATATACAAACACTGTATAAGTCAGATACTTTGATTTTGTGCACTTATAGCTAAATAATTGGTGTCACAAATTATAAAATTTTGTAAAAGTCATTTTTATTTAAATTAGTTTTTCCAACGTCATCCATTCATTTTTTTGCGATTTAGAAAGAGAAGCTTAATTTGAATGTTGTACGTGTAGACATCATGGTTTGGGAGAAAAGCATCTCGCTAGTAAACAGGAAGTTCTTAGTTCAATCCCCGATGAAGGGACTTGAAAATTTCATCCTAAGATGGATTTAATAAGATAGGAACTATAATAATTTTTGGCCTACTTAAGGGTTTATATTCTTGAGTCTCGTTCATCTGATATTCGCAATATTTTTCAAATTCAATTTTCTGTGTATTTAAAAACTTTTGCGATTTATTAATAATTCATCATTTTAAATTTAATTTTAATCATTTTTTTTTCACTTTTAGAAGTTGAAATTTTATTTATATATCCGCTAATTTTTTTTTTTTTATTTCGGTTAAAAAAATAGAATTTGAGCTTTTATTTAAATGATTTTATTTGGATATTTTTAATTAGATTAAAATAAATAACTTCTTTTTATATTTATTTTTAAATTAAATTTATTGGTGCTACCATGTATGTTAGAATTTAACAATTATAAATTAAGAATTTGGATTTATTATTTTGAAAGAAATATTGAACGATACAGTCAGTGCGATCTGCGATTACCCACTTGTTCTAGATTAATTATGTGTTACATTCATATACATATAGATGTATAAAATATTGTGCTTAGCAAAATTTTAACACAGTGTACAGGGTTCGTACAGGTATCGTTATTTTTCTAGTGATATAACAGGTTTTTTTTAATAGAAAAATAATAGTTCAAACATGCGAAATTTTGCAGTATTTAATGACAGATTTTCTATAAAAAAAAATGTTGGTACCGAATGATTTACTGATAATGATTTCCAGGATCCGTACGAGCCTTGGTATCATTAGGTATAAAAATGAAAGAAAACTTTATGTAACTTGCTAGATTGGAAATACTCGGCAAATGAATAATAAAAATAAAAATACACAGTATGAATTGTTATGGCTTACAAAAATCTAAATTTATTCACAGATAAGTGATATAGGCCTATAAAATACTTGTGGTAAAACCAACAACATATTTACGAATGTTTATAAAACGATTTATCTGCCATTAATCCTATACTTCGAGATGCATGTTATGTAGAAAAACTAAGTATACTGCAAAAATAAACATTTATACTTATTATATAAGCAAAAAGACGATACAGAAAACCTCTGATAATGGAAACTGTGTATAATAGAATTCCGTCATAAGTAAACATTTCATGATCTTGGCGAAAGAAGATAATTCATTCATAAATGATAGTATGTTTGTAGTGGACCTGGCAGCTCGCGTATAAAATGGCTGTTATAGTTTAAGTAGTGATTGATCAAAATTTCGTTTTGGTTTCGGCCAAAAATACTGCTGAAAATTCTGAGGCATGGAAAATTTGGGACTGTGACTAAAGCGTCAAAGTGATAAGAAGTTTTGATTCGTAGTTTGAACAAATAAAGTCTTGTTTGACTATCTCGGGTTGTCAGCCACATTATACAGTGAAACTTCTATTTAAGAAGCCCCTTTGTTTTCACTTAAATACTTTGCTATGAAAAAAAAATCTTTAAACAGAAATCAACTTAAATTTATGATATTTGTATTACAAAATACGCATGCAAAAAATGAAAAAGACACAGAAAATGGAAACATTGGAAAAATCTTTTTTGACTCGGTAGTATCTTTTTTATGCAATGTAGACACATGAAAAAACTTTAATTAGAATAATGTCCGAGAAAATCGTTAATAAAGAGACGTAAACAAAACTGAAGCATAGAGTATTTTTTTCTTTTTCCTTTTTTTTTTTCAGTATTTAAATTTTTAACTTTAAAAAAGTCTGTAATATTACTTTGTACAGATTTCTTATAAAAAATATATTTTCAAAAAAAATTTTACATTTTTATAAGTAACCAAAATATTCAACTGTAATATTTTCATATAAATGGAATCCTCCCTTTCTTATTGTATTGAAGGCTTTTAGCATTTATTCTTTTTAACCGACTTAAAAAAAAAGAGAGGAGATTATAAATTCAACGCGTATGTATTTTTTATGTATGTTCACCGATAACACCGAAACTATGCAACTGATTAATTTGTTTTGCTGTGTTTAATGAAAGAGGATGCTCTCAAATTGGTACCACTTCCGTTTCATTGAAATTAATTCAGTACTTTTTTAGTAATTAAGCAAAAACTAATAAAATTAGTGATTTCTCGCAAATTTAAAGTGTTGAATAATTTCGCTGAATGGAGTGCAGACAGAATGGCCGAGCGGTCTAAGGCACCTGATTTAATCTCTGGTTTTCGAAAGAGAACGTGGGTTCGAACACCACTCCTGACGTACATGAATAATATACAGCATTTTTTCCCGTATTATATATTTTTTAACCGACTTTAAAAAAAAAATGAGAGGAGGTTATCATCAATTCGACGCGTATGTATTTTTTTCTGTATGTTCACCGATTACACCAAAACTATCCAACCGATTAAACAAGTATTTGTGTTAAATAAAAGAGGTTGCTCTCGAATTGGTGCCACTTCCGTTTCATCGAAATTGGTTAAGTACTTTTTTAGTAATTAGGCAAAAACTAATAAAATTAGTGATTTCTCGCAAATTAAAAGTAAGGTGGTCTTTGAATAAGTTCACCGAACCGAATGCAGTCAGGATGGCCGAGTAGTCTAAGACGCCTGGTTTAAACTCTGGCTCTCGAAAGAAAGCGTGGGTTCGAACCCCACTCCTGACATATGTGTGTGCAATAATATTTTCCGTATTATAATTTTAAACCGACTTCAAAAAAGGAGGAGGAGGTTATTAATTCGACGTGTATGTGTGTTTTTTATGTATGTTCACCGATTACTCCTAAACTATTCAACCGATTAATTTGGTTTTTGTGTTAAATGAAAGAGGTTACTCTCAAATTGGTGCCACTTCCATTTTATCGAAATCGGTTCAGTACTTTTTTAGTAATTAGGCAAAAACTAATAAAACTGGTGATTTCTTGCAAATTAAAAGTAACATCGACGTTGAATAATCACGCCGATTGGCGTGCAGTCAGGATGGCCGAACGGTCTAAGTTGCCAGATTTAATCTCTGGTTCTCGAAAGAGAGCATCGGGACGAACTCCAGTCCTGACATACGTGTATAATTTACAATATTTTTTCCGTATTATTATTTTTATCAACTGAATTAAAAAAATTATTAACTTTTAACTAAAAAAAGAAAAATAAACTTTTCTGCCAAAAATTGAACCGACTTCACAGACTACTGCAAAGTGAAAAATAATTTTTTTTACACCTTTCCAATTATAGGCATGTTTTAAAGTTTTTAATTTATAAAAATGTAAACAATAAAATTATAGCATTTATTCATTTATTTATTCATCACTATCCCTTGCATAATTTATAATCTTGCATTACTGTAGACACTTTTAAACAATCCACTTAATTAATCAAGAAGCAGACAATAATGTATTGAGTTTTCATTATTTTTCAGTGAAAATCTTAATGAACATGTAAAAACTGGCTTTATTTAATAAATTTGTATATATATATATTTTTAATTTTATTGAAAAATTTCCTGTTTTTGTATTGATAGTAATAGAAAACTTTTAATTTTATATACTAATAGTTATTCAGAAAATGTCTTTTTTTTTTTTTTTTTTTAGGTTTTCAGAGATTCGTTCATTATTGGGATGCTTAATTAGTCATTTTCCACTAATGGACACCCCATGTAGACATTGTTATAAGTGCGATTTTATAATAGTGCGATATAAGTGCGATTTTTTTGTTTATAAAAATATTTTGACTAAACTGAAAACCTAAACAATCAAATATAATTTTTAAATTACACTTACCAAAATGTAATAAACTTTTTTGAATAGCTGCTGTTAAATTATTTTATGTAGTTAAGTAAAATTTTAAAATTTTCTTTTTTTTCTTTTTTTTAACTTTTAGGATTTTATTTGTCTAATGAAACACTCTATTCTTTTCTGTCCTCTTTCTGTCCGTCCATTACACAGTCCTTACGCAAAACTAAGTCAGAGACTTCAAATTTTGTGTACTTACCGCTTAATACCCCATATCACACGACAACTCAAACACATCATGTCACCCGAAATTTTGAAAAAGTCTATTATTTTTATTAATTTAACCTTTTTAATGTCATCCCCTCATTTTTGAGATTTAAATTTCAAAATAGATGTTTAACTTCAAAGCTTTTTCTGTCGATATAAGTTTGAAGGTAAAGCGTCCCGCTGGTAAACAAAAGGTTCTTAGTTCGATGCCCGATGCTGAAATTTAAAATTTTCATATTAAGATGGATTTAATAAGAAGAAATTTCGTATTTGTGGTCAATTTAAGGATTTTACTATTAGGGTTGCATTCACCTGACATTCAAATTATTTTTGGAATATACAGTGGCGGTCAAAAGTTTCCGGCCAGCAAAATTTTTTCAGTTAATTTGTAAATATACCCATATAAAGAGGAATCTCAAAGTGATATTTATACATTTTATTGACATAATAGTTAGGAACTTACTTATAGAAGAACATGTAAATATCAATAAATTTAACTGACAAAATTAAGTATAAAGGAAAATTCATGTTCTCAAAATTTTCCGGCCACTTTTACAAGTTTGTAAAAAAGTGGTATTATAATAGAAAATACAGTGATCAACAACATTTACAATTAGGATTTTATCATATTACTATTTTATTAGCTTTAGTAATAAGTACTGCGAGGCAGCAACGTGACATTCATACAATCAAAGGTTAAAGATCGTCTATGGCACGTTTTTCCCTCATTTCTTGCAATTTTGGCGAAATTTCGGCTGAGTTGGAATGTTTATAGTTCCGCAGACTTTTGTCAATTTCTTTTCAAAGATTTTCTAATGGATTCATGTTGGGCGCTTGGGCTGATCATTTCAAAAACGAAATTTTTTGTGCGAAAACCACTGCTTATCGAGGTTTGCAAACATTATTTATGTCGTTATCATGTTAAGAAAAATAGTTGCAACCAATTTTGTTTCTCTAATAAGGCAGAAAATAGTCTTGCAAGATATCCTTATACATCATATCATTCACCTGGCTGTGGATTTCAAATAACGGACCGACACTTTTTGAAGAAAATACTCCCCACGGCATAACGTGTTCTCCGCCATGCTTCATTCGAGGAATTGTTCATAAATGAGTGATTAGTTTGTCGCTAAAAAGCCAATCTTCTCGGGATATTGTGGCAAAGTTATCGACCGGTAAAATCGACTGTAAACGATATTTAAAAATTATATAAAGATGGCCATGGCCTTCAGGGCTTTCAGAGGTCCGGGAGACCCCGTAAAATTACTATTCCTGTAGACAGAATTATCAGAAGAAAAATAATTGATAAAGCGCATGAAAATTCTGTTGCAATATACTGCGATTTACGGATTGAAAATATTGCTGAAATAAGTTGGTCTACCGTATCATGATGCTGACGTGATACAGAACGTTTTGGAAGAGTCGGTGTTCAAAAATTTTTCCTAAGTAAAAAAAAAAAAAAAAAAAAAAAAAAAAAAAAAAAAAAAAAAAAAAAAAAAAAATCAACGTACCCGACTGGCGTTTTTCAAAAAACACAAAGTCTGGTCAAGCGAAAACTGGACAAAAGTACTATTTTTCCATCAATCGAATTCGAAACAGTTTTGGAAGTGATGGCAGACACAACGTCCGATGACCTAACAGCAAAAGATATGATTCGACCTATGTTATTCCTACAATGAAGAATGACGGAGGACACATTATGCCGTGGGGAGTATTTTCTTCAAAAAGTGTCGGTCCATTATTTGAAATCTACAGCCAGGTGAATGATACAATGCATAAGGTTATCTTGCAAGACCATTTTCTGCCTTATTAGAGAAAAAAATTTAGTCGCAATCATTTTTCTTAAAATATTAACGACATAAATAATGTATGCAAGCCTCGATAAGCAATGGTTTACGCACAAAAAATTTCGTTTTTGAAATGGTCAGCCCAACTCACAACAGGAATCCAATAGATTATCTATGAAAAGAAGTTGGTAAAAGTCTGCAGAACTATAAATATTCTAACTCAGCCGAAATTGATAGAAAATTGATAAATTGAAATTTGCCAAAATTGATAGAAATGTGGAAAAAACGTACCATAGACTATCTTTAACCGCTGATTGTATGAATGTCACGTTGCTGCTCCGCAGTACTTATTACTAAAGCTAATAAAATAGCAATACGATGAAATACTAATTGTAAATGTTGTTGATCACTGTAATTTTCTATTACAATATCACTTTTTTACAAACTTGTGAAGGTGGCCGAAAACTTTTGAGAACATGCATTTTCCTTTATACTTAATTTTGTCAATTAAATTTATTGATATTTACACGTTCTTCAATAAGTAAGTTCCTAACTATTATGTCAATAAAATGTATAAGTATCTCTTTGAGATTCCTCTTTATATGGGTATACTTACAAATTAACTGAAAAATTTTTGCTGGCCGGAAACTTTTGACAACCACTGTATTCTGTTATTTTCAATAAAAATTTGGCTCATATGAAGAAATAAGACTATGAGAATGTTTAAATATTGTTCATAGATTAATATAACAATGAAAAAAACTTGAATATAATAACTATAACTATTAATTAAAAACAGTTTTTAAAAAAATTCCTTAAGGTGCCTGGTCACTCAGATTTGGAATTCTCTTCCATAATGTTAAGTATATGGATGTTTGATGCATTTGAATATTTAAAATGTCACTTGAGAAAATTAATATTTGCAATTTTTTTCTGTGTGCTCTTCTTAAAGGATGTCATTTTTTTTTCTTATTTCTCAAAATATTTCTAAAATCCAAGCCTAATTTAATATTTTGTACGTTAAGAGCTGACGAACTGTGAGTAAAATTTTAACACTGCCTATAAAATTAAGCATAGATTTTAGAAAAATTTTCAAAACTAAGAAAAGCAAAGACATCTTTTAAGAAGTATACAAAAAATAGAAGTTTAAAATACTAATTTGCCGAGGAGATACTTTAAGTATACGAGCGTATCAAACGTCCATACACTTAAGATTAGTGAGGGAAATTCGAAAACTTTGTGATCAGCCCCCTTTAGTTGTATCCATTACTAACACATCTACCCTGTATAATCTTTTCAGAATTTTGTCGAATTGTTTCAAATTTTATAAAAATCAACTCAAAATTTAAAAGCTATTAATAAAAGTTTTCTTCAGTCTATTAAATCATATCACAGGTAAATAATTCAGTACAATCGCATGCTAGGTTGCCATGGTGATTACCTACTATTTAAGAGCAAATTATATTATTTTCGTATTGCCAACTATAATACATATAATCGTAATAAATTTTGTATTCATCCATTCATGCATAATTTTGCAACAGCTATTGCTATAAAGATCTGAATATTTATAAAACTAGTAAAAGTATGAAAAAAAAGCAGTAAAACTAGTAAAGCACGTACTAGTAAAAGTACATCTTTAGCCACTTTGACTTAGAAATTTCGACATGTTTTTATAAATGTACACACCATAGTAAGTGTGCATCTACTTTTGCATTATATTTCCACACTTGCCATGTTTTAGCCACCAAGTTATTGCACCTTTAAATACACGTGTTCATTTCTCTTTAACCCTTTCATGTTAATTTTTTTCCATTATTATTCATTATTTTTCATTATTATCTTTTTATATGATAAATGAGAATCCATTATAAAATGTTTTATTATTGTGCTGCAGGCTAGCTATTATCTGTTCACAAATCAGATCTCCATTTTTATATGCCTTCATATGAGGCTCGAATGAATGAGAGAGTTAATTTCGAATTCTTTTCTTTAATGCAACATCTTTTGTGTGTAAAGCAAGTTTTTGAGCGCAAAATGTGTTATTATTTAAGAAAAATTTTAAAGCAATGTAGTTATATATGCATATGTATTTTTAATTTGTTTCTTAAATCTGATATTTCACCTTCCTTTGTAGATTTTTAAGATATTCTGGAAAAGTACTATAAGTCATATATTTAAATGAAAAAAAGAAATACATAAAAATTGAAAAAAATAAAAAAATTCACAATTCAGAAATCGTAAGATGCACAAATATAAAATTCCTTCCACCATCCATTTTTCAATAATCTTATCACGTAGTTTAATGAGGATATTTTTTTTAGATTATTTTTCTTCTTCAATGTAACTCTTCTATATTTAATTATTTTGAACATAAAATGAAACTTTTGATAAAAGAAAAATAAATAAGTTATGGGTTTATATGTATATATATGTGTGTGTGTTTACTGCATACAAATATAGAAAGAGGTACGATCAAAATCTTTTGCGTCGTCATTTAAGTAATAACGTTATTATTCTATTTAACAGAAAGGATTATTTGCTACAAAAAGATACAAACAACTATGTAAATAAAACTAATGAACATTTATGCTTACTATTACCATAAAATATGAATATTTTATTTTTCTATATAACTATCATTATTGTTTTTCATATACATTTTACTTATGCTTGCATAAAATCTTGCACTACCTCACTAATAAGAATTGAGGGTATATTGTGCCTATACTTAGATAAACTGGGATGATCATGATCATTATCAGTTGGTTGGCACCGACTGAAAAAATTTTACATGCATATATTATATGACTTTATATGTATATATTCATAAATTAAATCATAAACATGTAAATTCATCTCTTGTAAAAAATATATCTTCGGGAACCCATGTTTGGTGAACATTAAATTCTGTATGTTAAATTTAATCATTTTTATGCCGGTACATGATATACGATGTATGGTCAATGGATAACAATTCGTTATTAAAAAATTTTAAATATACATATAACCGTTAATTGTAAAACAATATACATCAAACATGAAAAAATGAATTCAAAGGAATATATTCGAACTTTGCAGAACCATAATAGATTCATCAGACCATATATAATGTATAGAATCCATTAAATTTAATGCAATATTACCGCGTTGAAACATGGAAAAAATAATTTAAAATGAATGCAATCGAAGTGTGTAGAACCAAAGTAAAATCTTCATGTCCACAAATATTTTGAAACAGCAAATAACGTGTGTTGCTTCATCTTCGTATTAGCCACGAAAAAGCATACATATACGTATATATATATGTTTTACAAATTTTAATATAATAATAATATTTTATTTAATTTTTAGTATTAAGTATTGAGTTACCACACATATGACAATACTATTCAAAATTAAAAAGATGGTTTCCAAGGTACTGTGTCCCCTTAAGTACATGAAAAGGGACGATTTTAAAGCATGTATAAATTAAAAGTAATTAAAACTTTAAATAACGTTTATTTAGCTTGACAACTCTGGCGAGAACATAAAATGTATCAATAGATAGGTTTATTTTAATACTTTTTATTTAACTTAATTTATTTTTCATATAAAGATGACATTTTGTAATCGATTTTTTACTCACGTCCTGAAACACTACAATTATAAAAATTTGTACAAATGTATTTCCGACGACAACATGACATTTTAATATAATAAAAAATTAACAATAAATTGATAATAAATTTTAAGGCATTTTTATGTTAGTCGGCTGCAGCTGATAAATCGCCAAACAATCTTCATAACTGCAATTTTTTATAAGTTATAAAATCAGTAGAATTAATAATAGGTGAAATTATTCTAGCCAAAATGGGGTAAATTGTCGTAAAACTTAATTAAATATTTTTATTATTAGAAAGGAGCACTATAACTAAAATATAAAGAGTTAAATACACTTTTATCATTTAACAGTTTAATATCAAATAATTTGTGATTATACTTTGAGAAAACAATCTGAAACTTCTGAATAAATGATGTTTATTATAAAGAGGCTTTTTTTTTATTCTTTGCTGTTGCCATATCTTGAAAAAGAAAGAGAACAAAAAATATAATTTATTAAACATATTTACTAGTTTGCACTTTCTATTAAATGTGAAAAAGATGTATTCTCAATAATCAGAGTCTACGCCAAATAAAGATATTGTAACGGATTTTTATTTATTTATTATTTATTTATTTAATTTTTGAATTACAGCCATGAATTATGTCATGAATGTAGACGTAATTAAAAAAATCATTGAATGCTTATAAAAAAGTGTTTTTAAATAAACTTTTTAAAATTTAATTTTTTTTTTTTTTTTTTTTTTTTTTTTTTTATAATTCTATTGTATATATCAGAATTTTACTCATAATATTCCTACCTTCACCATATACATTTTCACATACTAAAAATACGCTGAACATTTCTTTCTTTTTTCTTTTTAAAGTAGAAATCTCCTGTACGTGATAAATAGAGAAACGTTCGCAAATTACAAACCAGTTCAATATCCGAACAACTGTTAGCCATACGGGACCCACTTAAGAGCCTGCATCAGTCAAACCGAAACTCAACATCCGATCACAAACCTAAGCGTGTTGCCACCAGGAAGGCGTATCCCGAACCCAAAGATTGACACTTTAAAAGACCAATGATATTTTCCAAGCTTGTAATTAATAAGAAAATGGTCATCTCACGCCACCCTTTACCTCCAGGCGATAAAAAGGGGATAAGATACCCCAGGAAGAAAAAAGTCATTAGCAAATTCTCGCACCTTTTCAATACTGATAGCCCGAGGGATATGTGCATTTGGATAGTTTCTTCGAGATAATTTCTGACAAAACACTCGGATCCGTTTTAAAACAAGTCGACATTGACCTTTTTTGTTAGATAGTTTCAAGTGAAATTGAATCATTTATATGTAATTTTAAAAGACAACATACAGATCGTGATTATTATGTCAGAGATTGCACATTAAACATTTTCCAAAGAATCTCCTCTACATTTTAATATTTTTAAATGATTTTTTTAGCATTAAATAGCTGAGATCATTGAACTGTACAAAGACCGTTTTATATTTTTTCGATTTTGTTACGAGTATTTTATAGTGGCTTACATCAATAGAGCGAAATCCCAAGATAGAAATTTTTAAGATATCTCGTTTGTATTTTAATATTTTTAAATGATTTTTTTAGCATTGAACAGCTGAGATTTTTCGGTATAAAGATCGTTTTGTACTTTTTTGATTTTGTTTACAGGTGTTTTAAAGAGGCTACTTCAGTCAAGTGAAATCCAATGGAAGAAATTTATATAAATATCTCTTCTACATTTTTATATTTTTAAATTATTTTTTGGCATTCGATATCTCAGATATTTCGGTACAAAGACCGTTTTGTACTTTTTCGACCTTCTTTAGGGGAATTTTAAAAAGCTACTTCAGTCAAATGAAATCCAATGGAAGAAATTCATAAAAATATCTCTTCTACATTTTAATATTTTTAAATTATTTTTTGGCATTCGATATCTCAGATCTTTCGGTACAAAGACCGTTTTGTACTTTTTCGACTTTGTTTAGGGGAACTTTAAAAAAGCTATTTCAGTCAAGTGAAATCCAATGGTAGAAATTTATAAAAATATCTCTTCTACATTTTAATATTTTTAAATGATTTTTTTGTCATTGGACAGCTTAGATCTTTCTCTACAAAGACCGTTTTGTACTTTTTCGACTTTGTTTAGGGGAATTTTAAAAAAGCTACTTCAGTCAAGTGAAATCCAATGGTAGGAATTTATAAAAATATGTCTTCTACATTTTAATATTTTTAAATGATTTTTATGTCATGGGATGGCTGAGATCTTTCTGTACAAAGACCGTTTTTTATATTTTCGACTTTCTCTAGGGGAATTTTAAAAAAGCTACTTCAGTCAAGTGAAATCCAATGCTAGAAATTTCTAAAAATATCTCTTCTATATTTTAATATTTTTAAATGATTTTTTTGTCATGTTATAGCTCAGATCTTTCGGTACAAAGACCGTTTTGTACTTTTTCGACTCTGTTTAGGGGAATTTTAAAAAAGCTACTTCAGTGAAGTGAAATCCAATGGTAGAAATTTATAAAAATATCTCTTCTACATTTTAATATTTGTAAATCATTATTTGGCATTCGATATCTCAGATCTTTTGGTACAAAGACCGTTTTGTACTTTTTTGATTTTGTTTACAGTTGTTTTAAAGAGGTTACTTCAGCCAAATGAAATGCAATGGTAGAAATTTATAAAAATATCTCTTCTACATTTTAATATTTTTAAATGTTTTTTTTTTTTTGTCATTGAATAGCTGAGATCTTTCGGTAAAAAGACCTTTCTTTTTGTTTACAGCTGTTTTAAAGAGGCTACTTCAGTCAAGCGAAATCCTATTGTAAAATTTTATAAGTATGTCTTTTCGACATTTAAAGATTTTTAAATGATTTTTTGTCATGGGATAGCTGATACCTTTAGGTACAAATACCTTTTTTTTTTGTTTACAGCTGTTTTAAAGAGGCTACTTCAGTCAAGCGAAATCCTATTGTAAAATTTTATAAGTATGTCTTTTCGACATTTAAAGATTTTTAAATGATTTTTTGTCATGGGATAGCTGATATCTTTAGGTACAAATACCGTTTTGCATTTTTTTTTTTTTTTTTTTTTTTTTTTTTTTGTTTACAGGTATTTTAAAGAGGCTACATCAGTCAAGTGAAATCCAATGGTAGAAATTTATAAAAATATATCTTCTACATTTTAATATTTTTAAATGACTTTTTTTTTTTTTTTTTTTTTTTTTTTTTTTGTCATTGGATAGCTTAGATCTTTCGGTACAAATACCGTTTTGTACTTTTTTAATTTTGTTTACAGATGTTTTAAAAACGATACTTCAGGCAAGTGAAATCGAATGGTAGGAATTTATAAAAATATCTCTTCTACATTTTAATATTTTTAAATTATTTTTTGGCATTCAATATCTCAGATCTTTCGGTAGAAAGACCGTTTTGTACTTTTTCGACTTTGTTTAAGGGAATTTTAAAAAAGCTACTTCAGTCAAGTGAAATCCAATGGTAGGAATTTATAAAAATATCTCTTCTACATTTTAATATTTTTAAATGATTTTTTTGTCATTGGATAGCTAAGATCCTTCGGTTCAAAGACCGTTTTGTACTTTTTTCGACTTTGTTTAGGGGAATTTTAACAAAGCTACTTCAGTCAAGTGAAATACAATGGTAGAAATTTATAAAAGTATCTCTTCTACATTTTAATATTTTTAAATGTTTTCATCTCATTTGATATTTGAGATATTTCGGTACAAAGATCGTTTTGTACTTTTTCGACTTTGTTTATGAGAATTTTTAAAAAGCTACTTCAGTAAAGTGAAATCAAATGGTAGAAATTTATAAAATTCTTTCTGCTACATTTTAATATTTTTAAGGGATTTTTTGTCATTGGATAGCTGAGTTGTTTCGGTACAAAGACCGTTTTTGCTTTTTTGATTTTGTTTACAGGTGTTTTAAAGAGGCTACTTCAGTCAAGTGAATTCCATTGGTAGAAATTTATAAAAATATCACTTGTACATTTTAATATTTTTAAATGATTTTTTGTCATGGGATAGCTGAGTTCTTTCGGTACAAACACCGTTTTGTACTTTTTAGACTTTTAGTAGGGGAATTTAAAAAAAGTTACTTCTGTCAAGTGAAATCCAATGGTAGAAATTTATAAAAATATCTCTTCTACATTTTAATATTTTTAAATGATTTTCTTGTCATTGGATAGCTGAGATCTTTCGGTACAAAGACCGTTTTGTACTTTTTTTTTATTTTGTTTACAGGTGTTTTAAAGAGGCTACTTCAGTCAAGTGAATTCCAATGGTAGAAATTTATAAAAATATCAGTTGTACATTTTAATATTTTTAAATGATTTTTTGTCATGGGATAGCTGAGTTCGTTCGGTATAAACACCGTTTTGTACTTTTTTGACTTTTATTAGGGGAATTTTAAAAAATTTACTTCCTACAAGTGAAATCTAATGGTAGAAATTTATAAAAATATCTCTTCTATATTTTAATATTTTTAAATGATTTTTTTGTCATTGGATAGCTAAGATCTTTCGGTACAAAGACCGTTTTGTACTTTTACGATTTTGTTTAGGGGAATTTTAAAAAAGCTACTTCAGTCAAGTGAATTCCAATAGTAGAAATTTATAAAAATATCTCGTGTACATTTTAATATTTTTAAATGATTCTTTTGCCATGTGATAGCTAAGATCTTTCGGTACAAAGACCGTTTTGTAATTTTTAGACTTTTATTAAGGGAATTTTAAAAAAGCTACTTCTGTCAAGTGAAATCCAATGGTAGAAATTTATAAAAATATCTTTTCTACATTTTAATATTTTTAAATGATTGTTTTGTCATTGGACAACTAAGATCTTCCGGTACAAAGACCGTTTTGTACTTGTACGACTTTGTTTAGGGGAATTTTAAAAAAGCTACTTCAGTCAAGAGAATTCCAATAGTAGAAATTTATAAAAATATCTCGTCTACATTTAATAGTTTTAAATGATTCTGTTGTCATGGAAGAGCTAAGATCTTTCGGTACAAAGGCCGTTTTGTACTTTTCGACTTTGTTTACAGGTGTTTTAAAGAGGCTACTTCAGTCAAGTGAAATCCATTGGTAGAAATTTATAAAAATATCTCTTCTACATTTTAATATTTTTAAATGATTTTTTTTGTCATTGGATAGCTGAGATCTTTCGGTACAAAGACGGTTTTGTACTTTTTTTTAAATTTGTTTACAGGTGTTTTAAAGAGGCTACTTCAGCCAAATGAATTCCAATGGTAGAAATTTATAAAAATATCTCTTCTACATTTTAATATTTTTAAAAAATTTTTTCTCATTTGATAGTTGAGATCTTTCTGTACGAAGAATGTTTTTACTTTTTTGATTTTTATTACAGGTGTTTTAAAGAGGCTACTTCAGTCAAGTGAATTCCAATGGTAGAAATTTATAAAAATATCAGTTGTACATTTTAATATTTTTAAATGATTTTTTGTCATGGGATAGCTGAGTTCGTTCGGTACAAACACCGTTTTGTACTTTTTTGACTTTTATTAGGGGAATTTTAAAAAATTTACTTCCTACAAGTGAAATCCAATGGTAGAAATTTATAAAAATATCTCTTCTACATTTTAATATTTTTAAATGATTTTTTTGTCATGGGATAGCTGAGTTCTTTCGGTACAAAGACCGTTTTGTACTTTTACGATTTTATTTAGGGGAATTTTAAAAAAGCTACTTCAGTCAAGTGAATTCCAATAGTAGAAATTTATAAAAATATCTCGTCTACATTTTAATAGTTTTAAATGATTCTGTTGTCATGGGATAGCTAAGATCTTTCGGTACAAAGACCGTTTTGTACTTTTTCGACTTTGTTTACAGATGTTTTAAAGAGGCTACTTCAGTCAAGTGAAATCCATTGGTAGAAATTTATAAAAATATCTCTTCTACATTTTAACATTTTTAAATGATATTTTTGTCACTGGATAGCTGAGAACTTTCGGTACAAGGACCGTTTTGTACTTTTTTAATTTTGTTTACAGGTGTTTTAAAGAGGCTACTTCAGCCAAGTGAATTCCAATGGTAGAAATTTATAAAAGTATCTCGACTACATTTTAATATTTTAAAATGGTTCTTTTGTCATGGGATAGCTAAGATCTTTCGGTACAAAGACCGTTTTGTATTTTTTAGACTTTTATTAAGGGAATTTTAAAAATTCTACTTCTGTCAAGTGAAATCCAATGGTAGAAATTTATAAAAATATCTCTTCTACTAATATTTTTAAATGATTTTTTCTCATTTGATAGTTGAGATCTTTCGGTACAAAGACCGTTTTCGACTTTTTTCGATTTTGTTTACAGGTGTTTTAAAGAGGTTACTTCAGTCAAGTGAATTCCATTGGTAGAAATTTATAAAAATATCACTTGTACATTTTAATATTTTTAAATGATTTTTTGTCATGGGATAGCTGAGTTCTTTCGGTACAAACACCGTTTTGTACTTTTTAGACTTTTAGTAGGGGAATTTTAAAAAATCTACTTCTGTCAAGTTAAATCCAATGGTAGAAATTTATAAAAATATCTCTTCTACATTTTAATATTTTTAAATGATTTTTTTGTCATTGCATAGCTAAGATCTTTCGGTACAAAGACCGTTTTGTACTTTCTTGGTTTTGTTTACAGATATTTTAGTGTGGCTACTTCTGTCAAGTGAATTCCAATGGTAGGAATTTATAAAAATATCTCTTCTACATTTTAATATTTTTAAATAATTTTTTAGTCATTGGATAGCTAAGATCATTCGATACAAAGACCGTTTTGTACTTTTTTGCCTTTGTTTACATGTGTTTTAAAGAGGCTACTTCAGTCAAGTAAATTCCAAAGGTAGAAATTTATCGAAATATCTCTTCTTCATTTTAATATTTTTAAATGATTTTTTTGTCATTGGATAGCTAAGATCCTTCGGTTCAAAGACCGTTTTGTACTTTTTTCGACTTTGTTTAGGGGAATTTAAACAAAGCTACTTCAGTCAAGTTAAATACAATGGTAGAAATTTATAAAAGTATCTCTTCTACATTTTAATATTTTTAAATGTTTTCATGTCATTTGATATTTGAGATATTTCGGTACAAAGATCGTTTTGTACTTTTTCGACTTTGTTTATGAGAATTTTTAAAAAGCTACTTCAGTAAAGTGAAATCAAATGGTAGAAATTTATAAAATTCTTTATGCTACATTTTAATATTTTTAAGGGATTTTTTGTCATTGGATAGCTGAGGTGTTTCGGTACAAAGACCGTTTTTGTTTTTTTGATTTTGTTTACAGGTGTTTTAAAGAGGCTACTTCAGTCAAGTGAATTCCATTGGTAGAAATTTATAAAAATATCACTTGTACATTTTAATATTTTTAAATGATTTTTTGTCATGGGATAGCTGAGTTCTTTCGGTACAAACACCGTTTTGTACTTTTTAGACTTTTAGTAGGGGAATTTTAAAAAAGTTACTTCTGTCAAGTGAAATCCAATGGTAGAAATTTATAAAAATATCTCTTCTACATTTTAATATTTTTAAATGATTTTTTTGTCATTGGATAGGTAAGATCTTTCGGTACAAAGACCGCTTTGTACTTTTTAGACTTTTATTAGGGGAATTTTAAAAAAGCTACTTCAGTCAAGTGAATTCCAATAGTAGAAATTTATAAAAATATCTCGTTTACATTTAAATAGTTTTAAAACATTCTGTTGTCATGGGATAGCTAAGATCTTTCAGTACAAAGACCGTTTTGTACTTTTTTTTAATTTTGTTTACAGGTGTTTTAAAGAGGCTACTTCAGCCAAGTGAATTCCAATGGTAGAAATTTATAAAAATATCTCGTCTACATTTTAATGTTTTTAAATGATTCTTTTGTCATGAGATAGCTAAGATCTTTCGATACAAAGACCGTTTTGTACTTTTTAGACTTTTATTAGGGGAATTTTAAAAAAGCTACTTCTGTCAAGTGAAATCCAATGGTAGAAATTTATAAAAATATCTCTTCTACATTTTAATATTTTTAAATAATTTTTTCTCATTTGATAGTTGAGATCTTTCTGTACGAAGAATGTTTTTACTTTTTTGATTTTGTTTACAGGTGTTTTAAAGAGGCTACTTCAGTCAAGTGAATTCCAATAGTAGAAATTTATAAAAATATCAGTTGTACATTTTAATATTTTTAAATGATTTTTTCTCATTTGATAGTTCAGATCTTTCGGTACAAAGACCGTTTTCTACTTTTTTCGATTTTGTTTACAGGTGTTTTAAAGAGGCTACTTCAGTCAAGTTAAATCCATTGGTAGAAATTTATTAAAATATCTCTTCTACATTTTAATATTTTTAAATGATTTTTTTGTCATTGGATATCTAAGATCTTTCGTTACAAAGACCGTTTTGTACTTTTACGACATTGTTTAGGGGAATTTTAAAAAAGCTACTTCAGTCAAGTGAATTCCAATGGTAGAAATTTATAAAAATATCTCGTCTACATTTTAATATTTTTAAATGATTCTGTTGTCATGGGATAGCTAAGATCTGTCGGTACAAAGACCGTTTTGTTATTTTTCGACTTTGTTTACAGATGTTTTAAAGAGGCTACTTCAGTCAAGTGAATTCCAATGGTAGAAATTTATAAAAATATCTCGTCTACATTTTAATATTTTTATATGATTCTTTTGTCATGGGATAGCAAAGATCTTTCGGTACAAAGACCGTTTTGTACTTTTTAGACTTTTATTAGGGGCATTTTAAAAAAGCTACTTCTGTCAAGTGAAATCCAATGGTAGAAATTTATAAAAATATCTCTTCTACATTTTAATATTTTTAAATTATTTTTTGGCATTCGATATCTCAGATCTTTCGGTACAAAGACCATTTTGTACTTTTTCGTCTTTGTTTAGGGGAATTTTAAAAAAGCTATTTCAGTCAACTGAAATTCAATTGCATAAATTTATAAAAATATCTCTTCTACATTTTAATATTTTTAAATAATTTTTCTGTCATTGGATAGCTGAGATCTTTCGGTATGAAGACCGTTTTGTACTCTTTTGGTGATGTTTACAGGTGTTTAAAGAGGCTACTTCAGTCAAGCGAAATCCTGTAGTAGAAATTTATAAATGTATCTTTTCTACATTTAAATCTTTTTAAATGATTTTTTGGCTTGGATATCTGAGAGCTTGCGGTACAAAGACCGTTTTATATTTTTTCGAGTTTGCTATGGGGGTTTTAAAGGGGCTTACTTCAATCAAGCGAAATCATATGAAGTTTTGAAGTTCATATAAATATATATTTTTCTCTTCTACATTTTAATATTTTTAAATGATTTTTTTAGCATTGAATGTTAGAAATTTATAAAGATATCTCGTCTACAAGTAAATATAAACTGATGATTACCTCAATCAAGTAAAATCCCATGGTAGAAATTTATAAAGATATCTTTAAGATCATTTAAAAGTCATTTCTAAAGATCATTTTAATACTTGTAATTTTTGTTTCATTATATAACTGATATCTTTCTTTACAAAGAACGTTTTATATCTTTTCGACTTTGTCACGGGTATTTTATAATTACTTACTTCAATAGAGCTAAATCACATTTTAGATATTTTTAAAGATATCTCGTTTGTATTTTAATTGTCTTTAAACTTTTTTTCGGGGGGGGGGGGCATTAGATATCGAAGATTTCTCTGTACAAAGATCTTTTTACATTTTTTAGATTTTTTACGGGTGTTTTAAAGTGGCTTACTTGAATAGAGAGAAATCCCATTATAGAAATTTATAAAGATATCTCGTCAACATTTTAATTTTTTAAATGATTTTTTTAGCATTGAATTTCTGAGATATTTCTGTACAAATACCTCTTTATATTTTTTTCGATTTTTTTACGGGTATTTTAAAGGTGTTTACTTCAATGAAGCGAAATCCTATGACAGAAATTTATAGAAATATCTCGTCTATATTTTAATAATTTTTTTTATATTGAACAGCTGAGATCTTTCTGTACAAAGACCGTATTACAATTTTTGATTTCGATACAGGTATTTTAAAGTGACTTACTTCAGTCAAGCGAAATCCCATTGTAGAAATTTATAAAAATATCTCGCCTACATTTAAAAAAATTATTTTTTTTCTTACATTGAATAGCCTTTACGATTTCATTTATTTTAAAGAGGCTACTGCAGTTAAACGAATCAATGCCTTCGCTTTAAAACTAATGCTATGAAAGAAATTTATAAAAGTTTATCGTCTGTGTTTTAATAGTTTTAAGTATTTTTTTTTCTTACTTTGCCTAGTTGATATCGATTTGCACAAAGGCCATTTTCTATTTTTCGATTTATTTTACAGGTATTTAAAAAAAAAAAAAAAAAAAAAAAAAAACTTCAATCAAGCGAAACAATTTACTAGCTTATAGTAATTCTTTCGACGATAATCCAACGGTCGAAATTTATAAATAAATCTCGTCTGCATTTTAATATTTTTTCCCCTTTTAATAGTTCAGAGCGATCTCTTCAAAGGCCTTTTTCTACTTTTTTAATTTTCTTTACAGGACAGTTTCATTTTCGGAACCGTTTTCAAAAGTGATATTATCCTCATATTTAAAATCTACAATCAGTATCGAAAAAAGTAAAAAGCGGCCTCTATACTAACCATCGTCACCTATACTATGCAGAAAAAAAAAAAAAAAATTAAAAATTGGAATGAAAATATGGCATCTTTATAAAAATCTTCCGTAGGTTTAGTATAATTGAGTTTGTCTTTTCGCGTGAGTGAAAAAACCGTTATTCTAAAATTTAGATCAGTTAGACTATGACAAGCTGTGGAATATATACGTATTATTTGGTTAAAATAGTACAAGAACTTTAAAAATCATTCGTTTATCTTCCTGAAAGGGAAAAAGAAAGGAAAGACAATTTATATACAATAAAGCATAAATATATCATTTACGGGTGTGAATTTTACCGCAACAGAATATATTTGCTAAAGTATTGTAAATTAGTCATAATTTTCGATAGAAGTGTCAAAATAAATATATTTCTATCTTTTAAATTAGTGTTATCCAATTTAATCATGAATTGCATAATAATTACTTTATATTTTAGAGTGGGTATACTGCAAACTTTTATTGATTAAAATAGAAATATTTATGAAATATTTATGAAAAGGAACATTTAAACTAATTCATTAAGAATTGTCTAAAAGACTGATACAAAAAAAAAAAAAAAAAAAAAAAAAAAAGATATAGAAAAATTTAATACAAATGTATTTATTCGCGAATATATCTATTCATTTTTAATGTCAGAACCATTGTTATTTCCTTTCTGCCCTTTCTTCTTTTCCCTTTGTCGACTGCAGATGACAAAAAGTTAATTCTGTTATGTTTTATGAATTAACGAATATATCACTTTGATGTTGTACGCAATTAAAGAATCTTTTTTAGAAATTAAACTTCAAATATATGGAAGAAAAATAATAAAAATGGTAAATCTGTTTTTATTCGAAATCAATAATGCTTTTAAAGTATATTTGAGATTAGATGTCTAGTTAAACAAACTTTTTGAAATCAACATGTATTTACATCATTTCTGAAATTCATTTCTGATCGAACTTCTTGCGTGAGATATCATGCATTCAGAAAAGGATGTTTTTATTTTTTCATCCTAAAGCAGCAAACAACATTTTACTAATAGCCACAGGCAAGATTTTACACCTTCGTCCCTGTAAGACTCCCTACAGCGTAAACCCATATCGTCTTTCACCCTAATTACTCTTAAGGCGTCTCCCTTTTAAAGGCGGAGTTAAACACCATTTTCGACTCTTTTAAATCAAAGTGCTTCAACTTTTTATACAAATAGCATAGATTAAATTTTTTTAAAAATCAAAATAAAAAACATTTTCTGAAAGCTAAATAATTAAACTCTGCATGCTGTTTTACCAAATTTTAAAATGTCAAACAGATTTTTCGTAATAAGACATTAAAGGTGAATTTTAAAGACTATAAAATAACGCACTTGTATCGCCTTAAAATTCAAAAAAGAAATAAAATTTCAGAATGACGTGCATACTTTAAGCCTACAGGTTTTCAAAACAAAAAAAATTATTAAATTTGAGCAAAATGCAAAGGAATGAAAGCGATAAATTTCTTCCATTGAAATAACATTAGCCGTTCTATCTCGGAGCGTTACTGATGTAGGGCCTTAAGTGGAGATACAGAGGGCAGGTGTTTCACAGACGCGTGCATGTTGGCAATGCTGGCAAGAGAGAAAACGAAATGCGTTCGGTGATAGAGGCGCAAGCTAATTGTTTGGTCGCGCTTCGTGTAAGAGCGGGGAAGTTTGGGGGGAAAACTTCAGTTGCTAGGGTTTTTTTATAATGCTAACTGTTTTTGCGGAAGAAAAAAGTTCTGTCGGTCTTTAGATTAGAGAAAAAAAAGTAGTAGAGCAAAACGGACTGTAGATAGGCAAATGAAGCCTGTGCAAATTATCGGGGCCTAACTCTCTTAAAAATCCCGACTCGTGTCACTTTTTTCCTTTTTACTTAAGTAAAATAATTTAAACAAAAGAAAAAAAAAATAATGTAAAAAAAATGCGCTTTTGTTGATTATAAAATAAACACTTGCTTTTTATTTTTACTTTTTCTTTTCAATTTTTAAAACAAAATGCAAGAATTTAGTGAAAGAACTTGTTATGGCACATTTTCTAATTTTTTTAATTATTTTTTCATTTTTATTTATTTATTTATTTATTTATTTATTTTATAAATAACTTATGAGCAGGGGCCCAATTAATCTTTGACACTATGGAAAGCACAGTGTCATTTCGGGAACCCCCTTTATTCGAGAAGAAATACATCCGGAAATTCAACAGTGCTACAAATATTATTCAAATTTTAATAAATATTATTGTATTTTCTCGAGTTTAATTGATGGAAGATAACACTGCCTGGCAAATTTATTGCTCTGGTAATTTTGCGAAGCCGAGAAATTGTAATCATGTAGTTGAAAGTGATCTATTGTATGAAAGGTTTATTTGTTACGAAAGGTATTTTTATGAAAACTTTTTAGTATATATATGAAAAAATCACGAGTATTCAGTTTTTTTAAGTACGTTCGTAATGATATAAATGCGTGTCACGTATAGTCGTCGTTCAGTCCGTTCTCATATAACAGAGCAAAAGAAACCGCATCGTTTGAAATTTAAAAAAATATAATTGTAGCATAATTTTGACGAGTCATTTCAAATTTTATGAAAATCGGATGTACTGTTCAATTACAGGGTCGATCAAAAGTATTCCATTATATTACGGCCAATGGGAAAAATAATTTCAAGTGGATTTTAATGATGTTACTCTCTTTCGAACTTAATAAAATTGACATGCATCTATGAAGTAAGAACTAAAATATACAATCTGTGCAGTCTGTAATGCAAAGACTATTTGTCATTAATTTACAGGGCCACACAAAAGTATTCCATTGCATAATGGTATAGGGGGAAACATTGTTTGGCCCGCGTTTTCTCATTTTATGAAATTGACATGCATTGCCAAGGTTTAATACAGGTTATTTCCCGCATAATTGAAAGCTCATAGTATTGATGAACACACAAAAGATTTCGGCTACTATACTGTTTCCGAAGTACTATGTACTATTACACAAAGATCTGAATATTTTTAAAACTTCGTTGTAGCACGAATGCACCTCATTTGCTACGCTTAAAGTATAATTTCTGGCTTGTTTCCAATCGATAAAGGATTTAAAAGCTATGTCCTTCTAACAAGTAACTGGACAAGTACACGTAATAAACAACTCGGAATATATTTTAATGCTTTTTTAGATTTATTTTGCATAGTTTCATTTTTCTTTTCTTTTTAAATAATTCACTATGTGTCTTTAAAGATCAGGAAATATTTATTTATCCAGATTTATGTTTAAGATTTATATATAAGGTTTTACATTGCAGACGCAAAGTTTTAAAATATTTTATTTGTTTAAAAATGTAAAAAAAAGTAATATTTAAAAAATACGTATATTCAAAAGTATCATTTTCTGATATAAGTCTTAAAGACTTGCGTACTCTCTCTGTGACCAAGAGAGTAAAGCATTTTCTACTGTAATATTGGACTAATTGCTTTAAGTTCTTTCAAAAATAAAATGACATTATTTACAGCATTATCTATATTATTAAAAAAAAAAAAAAAAAAGGATGCTGCTGAAATATTAAATTTGTAAAAAAAGAAATCTTATCTAATGACAGAAGGTTCTAATGAAATAACAACAACAGCAATAATTATTTTTATATTATTAATGTTACTATTATTAATGCTATTATCATTATTATTAGTAGTAGTATCGGTACATAATCAGCAATTACTTGAAATGCATTTTAATGATTCTAGTACAATAATAATAAACTTTAAAACTGATAAATTAATAATAATTCTTAGCTTCAGTATTACGGAAATGCTACAATCTAACTGATCGCCGCACGTTTAAAATATTTAAGGTAAATTAAATTAAAGCAAACATTATGAATCCATACATGAACTAATTTTGTAATGTGCAGTAGAAAAGTTCGGGAAAACTTCAGATTCCAGGGACCTGTCTGCTACACTGTAAAAAATGTCCGTTAATATACACAAAATTTTCCGTAAAATTCTACGGAATGGTTTTATTTTTCCGAAAAAAAAAACAGCAGAACTTCCGTTATTGTCATTTTGAGATTATAATTACAGTAAGATTTCCGTAAATTATCTGGAAACAGAGAACTTCCGTATTAAAACAGCATAAATTCCATAAATAACTCTAGTGTCGTCATCTATATCTCGGATAGAAAAACATTATAGAGTTGTTTTAAGAACAACTTTCTATAATAATTTTCTTTATTTCTTTCTGTTTTAATAATATAAAGCTAACATATTTTTACAATATTAAAAAAATAATAAAAATGATAAAATTTTATTAACTCTTTTTAAGTTTGAGATTAGTTAGTTTAATTTAAGTTAGTATATTTCCAAGAAGATTTTTAAATAATGTTTAGCTCATTTATAGCACATTTTTTAAAAAGTGCGTAGTTTATTTTAAAATGGAAAAATTTTCTTCTTTTAATTTTAATTATTTTTTTAATCTATCCACTTTAAGAAATTCGCACATAAAATTTAAAACATCTGAATTATATTAAAGAAATTATTATAATGTTGACGATTATCTAATTTATAAAAAACAATAAAAGAAATTTATTTTAATAACTCGTAATAACTATCTTTATTGAGATTAAAATCGATCGTCATACAAATACTTTGTTAAAATAGATGTTTTTTAAAAAAAAGTTTGTCAGTATTCTTTCAAAAACAAATAAGTAAATAAATATGAATAATATTACAATAAACTATTAAAAATCGCCTTAAAATGAAGAAAAGAAAACTTTTAAATGCATTCAATTCTTAATACGTGTAATATTTTAAAGTCTAAAATTTATTTTTTATCGAACTGAAATTAAAAACTAAATATTCGAAATTATAGAAATAAAATCTGTTAAACGTTTAGAACTGTACACTTAATAACAAATAAATAAATAATTAATATATTAATAAGTAAGTAATAATAATTAATAAGTAATAACTAATTCTCTACAAAAGTTAATGCCGAGTTCAATATAAAGCCTTTTCTATATAAAATCATTCGAAATAAGTAAAGATATTTGCCAGCTCTGCATGTATAACTGTGACGTAATGGTATTACACTACTGCAAGCTGCTATAGGACAGGTGCCTGGTTCGATCCCCATCGAGGGTAAGTGACATTTCTCCACTGTTGTTTAAATTAAATGTATGTGACCTGATGTGTCTTTGTCTAAAGAATAAAGATGCCAGTTTGTCCTTGAAATTCTTTTTTGGCTTTCAAGTGAAAATTTTTATATAAAAAAATATTTTTTAAAAAAGAAACGGAAATACTTTAAAAAAACGGAAATATTTCTGGAAAAAGTGGAATTTTTTCCGTTAAAAAACGGAAATAGTACTGGCGTCTACATTACCAGTACTATTTCCGTTATTTAACGGATTTTTTTTTTTTTTTTTTTTTTTTTTTTTTTTTTTTTTTTTTTTTTTTTTACAGTGTACCCTTCCCTCCTCGATTTCTGGTTGTTTAAAACGTTACGATGAAAACTAAATCAACATTGTTGCCTTAAATTTAAACTATTAGTCATTGTGCCTTTCAGTGTATGATCTAGTATATAATATATCCTCGGTATATTTTACTCGGTAAATTCATTTTCATCTATTAGCAACGGGGTTGAAAGTTTATTTTCAGATATAATGAATGGAAAGAAATCATGTTGAATAAGTACCCTTAAAATAAATAATAATAATATAATAATGATAACAATAATAATAACAGCAAAAACAATAATGAACGAAATTGATAGGGTTCCTCCCTAAAAACTTTTTTTTTTTTTTTTTTTTTTTTAAATGATGGAATGAATACCATTTTGAAATAATAATAATAAAAATGATAATAATAAGTGAAATAATATTGTCATCTAAATTTACACAAGAAATATTTCTTCAAAAATAATGTTAAAAAAGTCATTTAAATGAACGATGAAAGTCCTAACGAAATAATAATAATAATTATTATTTTTATCATTAATATAATTATGATAACAATATTAATAGAGGATTATACTTTTTCTCTAAATAAACATTATTATTTTTTTTAAATAATGTTAAATAATGCTTGAAAATGAATTATAAGTAGAGTAAATATAATTGAAAAGAAAGGGAATACTAATAATGATATCAATAATAATAACAGTAAAAACAATATTAAACGAAATAATAAATTGTTCCTCTATAAAAACTTTTTTAATGATAGAATGAATGCTGTTATGAAATAATAAGATTAATAAAAAAGATAATAATAAATGAAATCAAATTATCATCTAAATTTATTAAAAAAATATTTTCTTCAAAAATAATTTTTAAAAAGTCGTTTACACGAAAGAATAAAAATCCTAATGAAATCCTAGCAAAATAATAACAATTGTTATAATTTTTATTATTAACATAAAAATGATAATAACGATGATAACAATACTAAGCGAAGACGATAATCTTTCTCTAAATAAACATTATTATCATTATTTAAATAATGTTAAATAATGCTTGAAAATGAATTATAGATAGAGTAAGTATAATTGCAAAGAAAGGGGATAATAATAATAATAATAAACAGATTTGATTTACTTTCTTTACTTTGATTTAGTGCAAATTACAAAGCGACTAATACATATAAGACTAAACTTTGAAGACATGCTCATTAAAAGTGGCGGACTTAACAGTCATTGAAGAATTTTAGCTTAAAATCGCAGCTGTGATTCGGATACTCTTTCACAAAGTTTTAGTATAACAAACGATCATTTACAAAAATCATTACAAAAGGTAAATCGAAGTATATATATTTAAAACATTTTTAATGAGATGAAATTCTTGTAATTAGAAAAAAATCATTCTTTGTTGGTGGTAAATTCATTAAATTTTATTCTACATGGAAATAAAAAGTTTTGGTCAAAGACATAGAAAACCAACTTGGACTACGCGCATATTTCCTCAATAATTATGGTTGTTTAATACATTGAGTGCCACGTTAGTCAGTGGTAACTGATAGTCATATAAAACTATAAAAAGAATATTGTTTTAGATAATTACTGAAAATTATTTCAAATTTACTTATATTTTATTTATTGCATGATTATAATTTTTAAATAATTACTTAAAACAATATAAATTTATTTATATCATATTTTACACTGTCAATCACCAATGTCTGACATGGCCTAAACGGAAAGTTCAGTGTCAGTCAACGTGGCACTGAACATGTTAAAGTGAGTTGTATATCTCACCGTGTTAATAAACACGCATAATAATAACTATGTATACTTATATATGTATTAATTGCTTAAAAAATTAGACATTTTTGTTTTCGTCTTCATTTTCAGTCATAAAGAAGGATATTACCAAAATTCAGTTTTCGACCGTCCCTTAGTTTTGAATATATATATAATCAAACGATAGTATAAACTCTTATTTATTTATAAAATTACATTAGTGGATAACAAATTAATAACTGATCTACATGATAAACGTAAAGATTTTAAATTTAAAGTTAATACTTTTACTTATTTTAAATCCTGCCTTCATAATTCTGTTTATAGAAATATATTCCTTAATAACTTGTTCAGAATCAAAAGTTTATGTTCCCTCATCTTATTAACAAAAACATTAAACAATTAATATATCATGCGATAAATCATGGATTTCCTAAGAAATTCATTTACTCTTTAATACATAATTAATTCTTTTATTACTTATCATTTGTAGTAGGATGTTTATTGTGAGTTACTTTTAACATATTGCGCATAAAAAATATATCAATAAAAATATAAAAAATATAAAAAAATACACAAAAAAAATAAAAAACTATAAAATGTGTTAAAAAAATTAATAGGTCGGATGGGTGGGTAGATGTTAGATTAAGGAGGTAGGGCGGTGCTGTTGGAAAATATATGCGCTTATGTTAATATTTATATTTAAAAAAAGTGTTGGCGGTAGGAAAATGGTGCAGTGCAACAATAATGTAGTGTTAATTTATTATATAAGGTAATGTATTGTTATAGCATTCCTTGTTTATTACTCTGGATTTAATATGTAATATAATTTGAGGCTAATCAATGATTGTTTATTTAATATAATATTTTATTACTTTTACAACATTTTAAATTCTTATTTTAGTTATAAAAATAAGCTATACTTTGATGGTATATTATATAATAATATAATAAATTATTAATTTACCGATTTTTGCTTTAAATAAGGGTTGGCACGGCCTATGTCAGTTAGTTTTAATTACGGTTTAAACCATATGTATATTTTCATAACATCCTCTAGTTATTTTTTATTCTCGACAATTACTAAAGTTATTTCTTATTTTTATTTTACTTTATTTTATTTTATTTTTTATGAATAAATTCAAACTTCTAATTTTATACAGAGGGCCTTGGTCAATTTTATATGTATAGGAATAACTGTTCACTTAAAATAATTTTTATTATTATCATTTTTATTATAATATCTACTTAATCATCTGTTTAGAGGTTGTTTACAATTATAATAACAATAGATTACAATAGATTATATGAATATTATTATTACATCCTCTGTTTTTTTTTTTTTTTAAATCTTTTGAAAATTACTAAAGATATTTCTTATTTTTATTTTATTTTTATATTTTTTTCTCTCTAATTTCCGACTTCTATTTTTATACAGTGGGACCTGATCTATTTTTATGTAAAGGGATAACTGTTTAAATAAAAACATTTTTTCCTTCTATTATCAACTTAATCCACTGTAGTTTGGTTGCATACAAATAGATATTCGGTTTGTCACAAAAAAACCCTAGTTTAAACAAATAAAAAACACCGTTTTATGTTTTTTTTAAATAAAAAAACGAAATGTTTTTTTCCAACCCTGTATTAAATATAAATATCGTAACTTGTACGATTTTGTTTTTATAGTTAAATAATTTTTTGCATTATTTCATTGTTTTTAGCAACTATAGATGGCGACACTAATGCTTTAGCAGTTGATCTGCATTTATCTATCTCACATGTACAAATTTATCGATATCAATCGATTCAATTAATTCTATAATTATAATTTAAAACTGTAGTTGGTATTAAATAGTTTAACTATTTTTATTATGTTAAAAAAAATTTTTTGTCTACTTATGTTTTGTAATTAATTATTTTTGATAATAGTTATTTAAATATCTAATATTAATAAAAACTATTTTACTACTTTAACTTGCACATTAACTGTCTAATGTGACTTAATGCAAAATTGTATTGCTATCACATGGTCGAAATTGTTATTTGTAAGTTAACCTATTATATAATTTAATTTATCTAATTATTTCCATTTGACATGATTTTTCAATCTAATTTAATCAATATCAATTCAATTATATTATTATTTTCTTTTTCCTGTTCTCAATGGACATTATGGTTGCGGTTGACAATTGTGAGTTATCTTTATCAATTACAGTTTAATTATTTTTCTAATATTTTTTCTTTGAAATAGTTTTTCTATTGCAATTATTATACTGATAATTCTATTATGGTCTTATTATTTTTCTAATATTTTTCTTTGAAATGAGTTCTCTTTTGCGATTAATCGGGCAATATGGAAATTATTTTTAGGTCTATCCTGATTTCCATTCAGAAATTAATCGCAATTAATGTGGCTATTTAGTATTGCCCCTGATAAAGAGCTAAATACCACATTTCCAATTTTATTTCTAATTCTGACAACTCCTCTGTGTGATATAATTTGGCATCAACAAATATTTACAGTAATTGATGTTGATTTGTAGTATTATCTAATGGTTCTATATATATATACAGGGTGTTTGGCTACCAGACCGACAAACTTTGAGGGATGATAGTAGACATAAAAACAAACATTATTGAATGGGAAACCATGGGGCGCAAACATCTTCTGTAGGACCTAGAGGCCATTAAAGTTTGAGGTCCAAAATTTCAAACGATGATAAAAAACGGAAAAAAGGGTCGATTCGTTTGCGGTTTTCACTAAAACACTCTTTATATTACGTTTTTCTTAGAAAAAAAATTTCAAATGTTATGTTCAAAAATTGTCAATAGAGGGCGCTTTAGAATTTAGAGTAACGAACAGTTACTTTTTACGCTATTTTGTGTATGGGGTTGAAATTATTCTAAAGTTTAGATTTTAACTTAAATTTTAAGCCCAAAATCGGTAACATTGGGATTAGGTAACTAGCGAAAATTAAACTGTGAACAGAGGGGGGAAATTTTAAACGCTCATAAATATTGGACAAACAAATCAATTTTGTTGCAGTTTGCGTGTAAGCCATCCCCTTGGTAATTATTTTATTCAAAATGAAGGTACAGCTTTGGTGCCCTTAGATTTTGATAGAGGGCGCTTCCGACTCATCTCTGACATTTCAGTGGCATTACTCCTGTGTGTTTTACTACCAGACCAGCATACTTCCAGGAAGTGTTAGGGATACAAAGACGACTTGGAATCACATAGGAATGTAACGTTGGAAATGCATTTTTTGCAAGTTACGGTTAAAGGAAGCAGAAAAAAGTAACAGAAACAGCAGAGAAAGAACGACACGTTAATGTGACAGAAAACAGTTTATTTAAAGGTTTTACGAGAAAAGGTGTTCAAAATTACAACCAGAAATAGTCCGGTATGCTTGACAGCGGCGTCACGTGGAATTCCTCACGCTTTGAAAGTTTCCTGGCATCTCTGATAGTTTTCTGGCAGCTACAGAAATACCAGTTGCGAGGTATTCAACTGATGGTACGGGAGTCTCATACACCCAATTTTATATTTGACCCCAGCAAAAGAAGTCCATACATGATAGATCCGGCGATCTGGCAGGCTAATGAACCGGACTACCACGACCTATCCACCACTGTTCATATGTTACTTTGAACTGTCCTTAAACGTCATTGGTAAAATGTGGAGAAGCCTTATCGTGCTGTTCATTGTTCAAATACTTCATTCTGCTACCTTTGGAAACGGCTCGCGAATGATCACTTCAAAGTGATCTTTGCGCAGGTGCATTACCGTTTAGCGCCATCTACCGTCGCTGTCAAACTTGCCGGACTACTTCTGGACGTAATTTCAAACACCTTTTCTAGTAAAACCTTTAAATAAACAGGTTTCTGTGACATTAACGTGTCGCTCTTCTCGCACTAACGTGTCTCTCTGTTTCTGTTACATTTTTCTCTACTTCCTTTAACCGTAACTTGCAAAAAATACATTTCCAACGTTACATTTCTATGTGATTCCAAGTCGTCTTTGTATCCCTAAGACTTCCTGGAAGTATGATGGTCTGGTAGTAAAACACACAGGCGTAATGCCACTGAAATGTCAGAGATGTGTCGAAAGCGCCCTCTATCAAAATATGAGGGCACCAAAGCTGTACGTCATTTTGAATAAAATAATTACCAAGGGAATGACTTACACGCAAACTGCAACAAAATCGATTTGTTTGTCCAATATTTATGAGCATTTAAAATTTCCCCCTCTGTTCACAGTTTAATTTTCACTAGCTACCCGATCCTAATGTTTCCGATTTTGGGCTTAAAATTTAAGTTAAAGTCTAAACTTTAGAATAATTTCAACCCCATGCACAAAATAACGGTAAAAAGTAGTTGTTCGTTACTCTAAAGTCTAAAGCGCCCTCTATCTACAATTTTTGAACGTAACCTTTAAAAATTTTTTCTAAAAAAATCGTGATATAAAGAATGATTTTAGTAAAAACCGCAAAAGAATCGATCCTTTTTTCCGTTTTTTATCATCGTTTGAAATTTCGGACCTTAATTTTTAATGGCCCCTAACTCCTACAGAAGACGTTTGCGCCCCATGGTTTCTTATTTAATAATGTTTGTCTTCGTGTCTACTATCATCCCTCAAAGTTTGTCGGTCTGGTAGCGAAACACCCTGTATATATATATTCATAGTGGTCACTCTAAAATATAGTAAGGCATAAAAATAGAAAAATAGAAAAACTAAAAATTAAATCATAATTATTAGATGATTTTACTATGAACATTTAGTAAATTCCATTCCCCCCCCCCCCCCATCCATCCCTAAACAAAATGTTTTAGCTACGTCACTGCCCATAACCCTTTAAGAAAAATATTTGCTTGGCTAGTTATAGCACATAAAGTTGACATTAATGTATACGATTCAAAGTAAAATGTACATAAAAGTGTACATTAAAACAAATAAACACCTGTTAGACATATTTTATTAGCTCTTTAATTATGGACTAGAAGTAGCAACTATTTTTATATTCATTTGTACCACAGTTTACAAAACATTACTTCGTGTTTCTTCCACCATAATTATATTACTAAAAGTATATGACAGTGATTATTTTTCAAAAAGGTAACAAGAACAAAATAAAAAATACTGCATGTGGACCATTAATCAAAGGATCAATTCATTAATTGCTTAAATTATGCAGCATAAGTATTGTTAGCCTATTTGTAAAAACACTTTTTCTTTTAGTTTCACATTTGGAGATTTCTGTCTTTTGTTTTTAATCCTTTATATCCGAAATCTAGAAAAATAAAGTTGCTTCATCTGAATCATTATTTACATTATTGTCTAAAATATATAGAACCACATATATATTAATATAATTTGATTTAAAAATATTTTTTAATTAAAATATATTTAATAAATCGTTAGCTATTATAATAGAAATCTTTTCGCACACTATTTACAAGAATAATTAGATTACTTAACAAAAAATACTTTTACGGAAATCTCAGAGTTCTTATAAGAACAATGTACGAGGAAGGTTCAATAATTATTGTCCCTAGTGTATATAAAATATTTGTACTATGGTTCCTGTAGAGTATCAATGCCTAATGTTTTAGATACTTATATGCTCAATTTCAGAACCGTAGCTACTACATTAACATAGTTTTGGAGGGAGGAGTGAAACGTTGGGAGTGAAAATCCATCAAACATCCTATCCAATTAAATCAAGGACAATCAAAAGTATTCCGTTGCATTGCGGTCAATGGCGAAAAAGTTTCAAGTGCATTTTAATGGTGTTACACGATTTCGAACATAATAAAAATTGATATGCATCTATGAAGTATATACTAAAATATACATTCTGTACAGTCTGTATTGCAAAGAATATTTTTTTATTAATTTACAGGGTCACACAAAAGTATTCTGTTACATAATGGTATAGAGAACAACATTATTTGGGACGAGCTTTAATTATATTAAAACTATTTCACATTTTATGAAATTGCTATACGTTGCTGAGGTTTACTCCAAGTTACTACCTTTATAATAGAAAGCAAATAATATTTACAGGGACACACAAAAGATTTCGGATACTATATTGTATTCGAAGTACACAATACTATTATACCAAGATCTAAATACTTTTAAAACTTCGTTATACTTTGGACGCATCTCATTTGCTACGTTTGAGGTACAAATTGCAATTTGTTTAAAGTGCTTTCACTCATCAAACCACGTGATTATTTAAAATATCAACTAAAAAAATATAGTTTTCATTTTTAATGTATGCATATTAAATTAATGTGAATGGATTTTTATAATTTTTTTTTAAGGATATTATGCAATAGTCTTAAATTTCAAGCAGATGTTACACTTTTAATTCTTAAAATGTGGTATTTTCATTTATAAATACTTAGTTTTCTTAACAAATTGCTCATTTAATCATTTTTGGATTTTTATCCTGTAACTTTTTTTTACTCCTGTTTTTATTTATAATTTGACACAATATTTCTAAACGTTCGAAAAATTTTCTTGGCATCTTATTATAAAACGCGACGTATTTTTACAAACCAATTACATCGTAAAATGCTAAATGATGATGGCACATTCTCCTTCTATACATTAATTATTCAATTAGTTAAATAATCTCTTCATATAGAAGAATCTTATTATCTTAATACAATATGAAACTAAAGTTCCTAAGCATGTCTTTCCTTCCAAGAAAAGTAAGATAATGATAATATGCTTAATCTCTCGCGTCATAGCACTTTCATAGACATCAAGTATAGAAAGTCGATAAATGTGGAATACTCTTTGTATGTTAGATTTCATTAGATTTTGTTACAGCTGCTGTTTTTTGAGATTTCTTTTAACATTTTTTAAACTTTACTAATGTGTGTTACTCTTTTTTATTTTTTCATGAATATTTTAATTTTTGTAGAAATTTATGGATAATTATTCTACCAAAAACCATATTTCTGTAATTTTAAGTACATTCTTTTAGAAATAAAGTCTAAACTGCAAGTATGTAATTAATTAAAGAAATAATAAAAGAATTCGTAGATGCATTTTTAAAATATGTAAACTAGTTGATATGAATTTTTATGTTATCATATATGTTACATAAATGAAAAAAAAAAAAGGTTGAACACAATTAAAATAAACGATATGCATCCCAATTTACATACCTTCCAACTTCAAGCAAATAATAAAAAAATCATACTTCAGCAAAGTATAAAAAAAAATCTAAAACTGTCTAATTTTGTTACCAAAAATTCTAAAAAATATAATTTGAACTATAAATGCTACTTATTTTTCTCAACATAAAAATATAAAAAAATAATAATAAAATAATAAATAATAAACATTTAATAGTTACATTATTCATTTTCTTATTTATAAGTTTGAAAAATAAGCAGAGCTTCAATTTATTAACAAAAATTTCAGCGTCTGATTAAGAAAAATATGATTTATTTTATTAATTACATCATGAATAGGTGCCTACTTAGTACATCTTTCTCAGAAGATGACATATTCTCTTTCTATGCATTAACATTTCAATTATTTAAAGAATCTATTTCGAAAAACCTTTTTATCTTAATGCAATGTAGGCATATTGCTTCCAAGCACGTTTTCGCGTTCAAGAAAAGCAGAAAATGAGAAAATGGTTAATTTCTGATGTTATAGCACTTTCCCATGTAATAAATGTAACGGCCATTTTCAACATAGTATCAAGTCCGTTACCAAGTGTCAAGTCTGTTACTGCACGGTTTTTTAATAATTATCTTTTTTTTTTTTTTCACCATTCTACTTTTATTTTTTATTCATCTAAGAAACAAATATGGAATTTTCTTAAAATTTAATAATTTACATGAATCTATAATGTAATTATAAAAAAAGTACTTATATAATTTCTATGTGATCAAAATCTTGTATCTAAAACTCTCTCATTTCAATTTAATTTAAGTATTATTGATAAACGTCATGTTTTGAAATTTAGGGACATAAGTCACTTCAAATTATAGGGGGAACTGGGGTACATTGATACAGTTTTTTTCTAAGATTTTTTTTGGTGTCAAGAAAGTAGAAAATTCAAGTTTTTTTTCCATGAGGTGACAGCAAAACTTGTGTAGTATGTTATAAAAATGTACAATCATTGTTTTATGTAGTATTTTTGCATGTAATTTTAAAAAAATCAAAAAAAGTCATTTGTATCAATGTGCCCCATCCCCGGGGCAGATTGATACGTTTAAGACAAAATAATACCAATGCATATTTTTCATAAAAAATGAGTTAGAAAACCATTTTATATTTATTTATAAAAATTCAAATCACCCACAATTTATTTTTAAGCAATATTAAAGCAATCAAAATTAAATATATTATGACTTGATGTTCTGTCTGTTTCTTGTCTGATTGTTGGCTGTGGTAACTTTGTCATATCTAGCACTTCAACCCCAGCATTATCTTCTTTCTTATGAAAGATGAAAAAATTACCAGTTTTTCTGTTTATAAATAGGTTCATAAACAGAAAATAAAGGATAATTATATTAAAAATTCTGTTTATAATATAAGTATCATTTTCTGTTCTGCAGTTTGTTTCTCTTACTTAACATTTCTCATGTCGAAAATACTTTTTTCTCTGGAGAATCGATATAAATTCGAGATTTGCCAAAATGCCGTCCTTTTCTTTTATTAGTTCTACTAGCACTAGATGCTGGGTAAGTTCCTACGTCTTCTGTTTTCAAAAATACTATAAAATTCTCTAATATAAAGAAATTAGAGCTATTTCACTTCAATAAAAACTAATATTAGAAATTTTTCGTGAAAAAAAGGTTGGATTAAGGAGTGTATGGTAAAAAAAATAATAAAAGATAATGAAAATATGAACTATTAAAGGATTTAGGCTGTATCAATGTGCCCCGTCATAAACTGTATCAATGTGCCCCATACAGCGATTTTGAATAAAATGAGTCTCAAGTCCAACACTTCACAATATATCTAACAATAAATAATGAGGAACTGATAAAGAGTAGCAGTACTTACCAGGGAAAGTATTCATTTTGGTTGAAAATACTGGAACAGTTGTATAACAGCATTTCAATTGTACAACTCAAATTTACTTTTGAACAACAAAAACAATAAATCACCCGTCCAATTTCATCAAACTGCTGAATCATTCCAAGATTTTCTGTATGTAGTTGAGTACACTAGCATCACCTTTTGGATCTGTTGTGAAACTTACTGTAATGACCCTGTGAGCGGTAGAGGGGGTGTATCAATGTGCCCCATGTATCAATGTACCCCAGTTCCCCCTATTGATTTTAGGAAATTTAATAAATTTAAAGCTGGGTAATTTTGTACAGTAACAGACTTGACAATTTGCCTTACAAGCCAACTTTAAGTAGCATTTACATATTATATTATAGGGCAAAATGCACAACCAAATTATTTTTTTCGTACCTTAAACATTTATTTTAACACTTGCCTCCATTTTTAAAAGAAATTATTAAGTTTGAAAAATAAAAATAAAATTCTGAAATGTAATCGAATGGTGAAAATGGTCCGTAAACTGTAAGAAAAGCTGGCTATTATATATTATCATTTTGTATTTTAGTTTTATTTAGTTTTTATTGTTGTTGCAGTTATTTAAGAATCATTACAGCATTTTTATGAAATTTTAATAATTAATGTTATTTATTTTTATTTTGCCTACACTACAAAATAAGTACATTTGTTTCTTAACCAAGGAAAATAAAATATTATCTCGATTAAAAATATAGAGTGTGTCCGTAATGTCATGGTGCACTTTTGACCAGACACAGGAAATCAACAAAACAAGGTGGAAATGTGAAATCTTCGTCAAAATAAAAGAAAAACTCTCCAAGTTTCATACCTGTTCAGTGCAATGGTCTCAATTTGGAATAGAAAATCACAGACGTTATTCACTTTATTACATTGGATGCGCTTAGGTGTTTGTGGGAAGAAATTGAATAGCATTTAGATGTGTGCAGGACAAGAAATGAAAGTCATATCGAACTGCATAGAACAGGCATGGAACTTAGAGAGTTTTATGTAGGGGGATCAACAATTATTGTCCCTAGTGTATGTAAAATATCTGTACTGCGGTGGTTAATGTGCAATATTGATCTCTAATGTCTTACATGCCTAAATGCTGAATTTCAGAACTACAGCTGCTATATTAACATAGTTTTGGTGGGAGGAATGAAATATTGGGAGTAAGCATGGAAAGGCTGATTTTTAGCTTTTGGAGCTTCATTTGTGACAGTAGATGAGACGAAATTACTATCGTTTGCGTTCGGGATCATAGTGATGTAGCCACGTCTCATCCATTGTCACAAATGTAGTCTCATATGCTGCAAACCAGCATTTCGCACACACTCCCTTCTTAAAAACTCCCTCAATAAAAGGTTTTTTAAACTTCATTTCTCACAATATCTATAAACTATCAACTATATCACTATAAGACTATATCTATCTATCTATCTATATTATAAAGGCTAAACGTATCGGTGCGTTACGCGTACGTCATTTTGCGAATGGCAACACTTTCCCACGAATTTCGGTTTTGCAATTTTCGCTTCTTCAAATATGACACTTTTAAACAGGACAAATTTTAAATTTTTAAACGGTCGTATAGAGAAAAAATTATGCTTTTAAATGCAATTTGTTTCAAAGCTGCACCTGAATTTATTTTTGAGATATTATTTTTTTATTATTTTTAGTATCAATTTCGTAACAGTGGCAACAGAATCACTCCATATTCTCCTAAAATTGAAAGAAAAAAAAATTGAAATTAAAATGTGTATATTGAGTCAAATATATCGTCTGTGACTGTATCAATTTGGAATATATATCCTTTTTTTTTTCATTCGCATTTATATCAAACATAAGAGCCTCAATTAATAACTTCATCATAATAACTTATCTTTATTATAATTTACTGATTACCTATGCAATATAAAGTTTAATGTTAATAATTTGCACAACGGAGTTTTACAGAAATAGTATTTTGTTAATTTCAGCTTAAAATAATATTTGTTTGAAAGTTAGACTGACCAATATAAGATGCATATTTTTTCTGTAACTAGCTTTGTAGATTTATTATAAATGAATGAAACAGTTCCTTCTGTAACATTTTCTTTCGTCAAATTTCGATGGATTTCACCTCGTTAATATAGTAGCTACGATTCTAAAAAAAAAAAAAAAAAAAAAAAAAAAAAAAAAAAAAAAAAAAAAAAAAAAAGCATAGCATATAAGCATCAGGCTTAGACATTAGGCTTAGATATTCCACATCAACCATAGCAGTTCAAATATTTTATACACACTAAGGAGAGTAATTATTGAACTAATCACGCAAATAAATATAGAATGATTCTATCTGCGATAGAGAAAGGTTCTGCAGTTGCAAAGTTCTCGTATAGAACAAAATCTACACATAGGTAAGAGTTTTTCAGAAAATAATCACAGTAAAAAATATTTATTTTCGACTGTTTTTCTTCACTTTGTAAATATAATTGAGCAAATTATTTTGTATGAAAAGTGCAATCTATTTTTACTAACAGGCGAATTAAATAAATTTTACATTGAAATTTCTCCAATATTACTTAAAAGTACCGTCAGGATGTATAAGATGAAAGACAATCAGCCTGTTATTTCTGTGTGAAGAAAATTTCATTTTACTTATATTCATTTTAATTTTTTGGAGGCAATTCAACTCGGGCAAACCGATTAAAGATGTCCAATATACTGACCTGGAATAGAAACACAAGTCATTTTTAATTGAAAACTCCTACAGAATTTTAATATTTTTTCTTAAATTACCCACTAAAATGTTTTTTTGGGGGATTTCATATTAAATGCATGCAAGCAATCATTCTCAAAACATTTCATTATAAACAACTTTAGTTTATAATGAATTTATAATAAAATTATTGTTCCTACATTTAAACTCGTAATTTGATTACATGTCAGTTAAATTAATGTTATGTATACTTATTTGTGAAGTTTGAATTTCTTTTGTTAATTTGCTTATGAAATATTACACACAGAAAAACAAATGTTGAATTAGTTACATCGTTTTAAGTATTAAAGGGATTAATCATCTGTAAGTAAGTTGCATGTAGATTTTAAAAAAAAAAAATCAAGCATGAAATTTTTTTAAAAAAGCTAATAAACTCAATAAAGAATTTTCAAACAAATTGCTGTTCAAAATACATTTTTTTTTTTTTTGGTTTAACGGTGTAAAAAGTGAAATTATATGATGGTTAGAAGTTAAAAATTGTAATAAAAGCAAGATTTATTGTTCAGGTGTTGTCACCGTCAATATGACGTTAACATTACTCATGAGCATGCTTTTGCTTTATAATATGGGCTTTCATTTTGCAACAAGCCTAAAGGAAAAAAAATATTTCAAAACAATTAAGAGTATTTTATCTCAAATGAATTTTTCAAAAGTAATATAAAAATTTTAAATTTTAAATTATGACATTAAGTACACAAAATAAAAATACAATTCCATTTTGGAAAAATACATAAAGCACCAATATACACATAGCAAATTCTGAATATTCATCCACTTTTTCTGTAATTTCAAAAGTAAAATTATAAAAATCTTGTTTTCTGAATTATGACATTACAGTATACAAAATAAAAATACCATTCTATTTTACAGAAATACATAAAGAACCAATACACACAAAACAAATTCCGAATATTGATTCAATTTTTCTATAATTTCAAAAGTACAATTACAAAAGTCTCGTTTTCTAAATTATGACATTGTTGTACATAAAATAAAAACACCATTCTATTTTACAGATATGCATAAAGAACCAATATACACAGAACAAATTCCGAACATTGATCCAATTTTTCTATAATCTCATGAGAAATTTTAAATTAGAAAATAAATGCGAATGATTTAATTAATTAATATAAGCGCTTCCTGATTCTGTTTTTTTTTAAATTACAACTTTTCTAACTGTAAAACTTAATTGTACTAATGAGCTAACAGTACCAAAATGTGAAATTTTTTTAAAACTAAAAGCTAAATACTTTTTCCCGCCATAAACTTTTTAAAAGTAACTATATAAACGTTTCTCTATGCAAATTATAATTTTTATAATACAATAAATAAAAATTTTATTCTATTGTGCAAAATAGATCATGCTTGATATCAAGCATTAAAATGAATTATAAAATCTGAATATTGATTTGCACTTTTTTTAATAACTTCTTACAAAAAGTTGAAAGTGAAAATAATATTCGTATAATTTACTTAATTGACACAATCATTTTCATTTAAAACCCTAAAGCAACACAAAATATTAAATATACCTGCATAATTCTTATTTCTCGAAAATTCAAAATTTTAAATTAAGTACTTTCTAATACTAATTAGTATTTTTTCTTTTAAATTGAATACTTGTTCATTATAAGAAACGTATCGTTTAAAATTGCATAAAAATTAGTACTTGATGCATACTTAAAAATATTTGAATTAAAGTGTTTTATGACCGAAGGAAAAACAATAAATAATAAATTTTCAAAAATACTGACACATAAAAACAGTCGCTTATTTTGTTAGGAAAGCTTATTATGACTTAAAATTAATCTGTAACTATATTAAATGTACGTTTTTTTCTTATCCTCGCTATAGGTGGAAAAATGCATTTCTCCAGCAGCGAGAGTTTGCATAAATTAATTGCTTTTCTTGTTGTTGTAGTTTGTTCTTTTTCCAAGAAGAAAATTTTTATTTTTTGAATAATTTGTAAAGTAATAAAGTATTTATGGCGCATTTAATCCAAAATAAATGCATTTTTTATACGTATAAAAGGCAATAAATGAAGAATGATCTTAGAAAGGGAAAAATAATAAGATAAAATGCATTCTCCAAACTAAGTAAAAATATTTTAAAGTATAATAATCCCTGAAGAATTTTGTTTTGCTGATAAGTTAAAATTAAAAGAAACACGAATGAAAAATCGATCATCAGGCTCAGCTTATGAAACACTTTCCCACGCTAAGAGTATATTATAAGGGAATTTAAAAGTATAGTTTAAATAGAATTTTCGAAGCGTCATGCTCGACTTGAGATTAAATAAAAGACATTTTAGTATGCAAAAATCAAAATTATGATTGATATTACTAAAAAAGGGATAAAAATGCACAAAATTAGTTTTTAGAGCACAAAATCCGTTGAAGATGTTAATAGTCGACACTCAAGCGCATTCGACTGATTCAAACAGTCCTAATTGCATCCAAAAATCAGGTAGAAGAACTGACTGTTAAAACCACTCAAAAATGTTCCGAAAATAATGGGCATCTAATAGAAATTTATTTTAATAAATTCTTATTTGAATTTTAAAAATAAATTCTTTGAGGGGTTTCTAAAGATAAGGGAACGCATTTAGAAATTTTGGGTGACTCAGGATGTACCCCATTTTCAAAATTTCGGTACGTTATCGTAAATTAAGAAACACCAGTCTTTTTTTTTACAGTGTACAATTTCAGAACATATAAAATTATCATTTGAAAAATCCATGGCATTAAACTGTCCATTTAAAAGACATGTTACTGGTCATGTGAACAGTGTAACAAAATTTTAATTTTCTCAGAATTTATACAATTTTTCCCTAGTAAAGAATAGTGTTAATCAAAAGTAATTATTCAGTTAGTAAATAATCAATTATTATTCATTTAATTATTCAATTAAATTGATTATTCAATTAATTATTCAATTAGTGGAAAATAATGTTATTCGAAAGTAAATGTTTTATCTTCAAACGCATTAAAAGCGATACAATTCCACAATTTTCATTTTGAATATTATTTCTCTGATAATTAAATACATCTTGCTTCAGGAACTGTTTCTAAAGTGTATTTGTACAGAAAATCGCTACATATGTCTATTTTCCACCACAAAAACTGAGCATTTTGCGCGGGGAAGAGAGTGCGTGTGTGTGTGTGTGGAGTGGGGTGGGGGTAGAAGCAAAATTATTAAATTCTCCAGATCTGTTTTCTGTCTTGATTCTTAACCCCTTTGCAATGAGAGTTTTTTACGAAATTTTTAATGTTCTGACACCGGTTTTTAGAAACAGAAATCTGTGCCTTTTTTAATCGAGAAAATGCTCCGATTAAATAAGGCAAATTTTGCAGTAAAATTTTACCGTTGGGGATAAACAAGGATTTTTAAACCTTTTTTTGCGACACCTATAGGTGTCACTCGTCCCCAAGACGTTAAGAGTTGTACGCTTTTATAGATGCAAGAAAAACTAAATACTATAATTTTTTGTTACAGAAAAAACGTGAAAATGTATTTTTTTCTATACTATGAAGTACAGTGTAGTATCAAAACTGCCGATGATAAAGAAATCCAACTTGAAATTTTAAGTATGAAGTTTCTTTAAGCATTAACTGGCATATAACAGATATTTACATTTTGAAAAAATATGTTCAATTCTATTTTGCCATTTTTTGGAAACAATTTAATTTTCTCGCCAAATTCATTCACACTATTACTCAAAAGAAACCAATATTTACTCAGATGCACTACAGACATCCTACCCACATGTGAAGCCAACACTTCTCTCATAGTCTCTCTCTTTACTTCAATTCCCTCTCAGATATGTCTCTTCACTTCAATTCACTTAAGAGTTAGACGGTTGGTTGTACTTTGAAAAAAAGACAGATCTTTCTTAATCTACGAAATATTACTATAAACAGGAAACTAAAATATCCAATAACCGTTTCCAAATTACCAAATATTCCTTTATTTTTAGAGACCTCAAAAGTCAATTTATTTTCAAAATTTAAAGAAGAATTTATAAAAATAAGTTTTTATTAGCTGCCCGTTATTTTCTGAAGCACTTTCGAGAAGCTTTTACAGTAGATTAATCAGTTCTCTCTATCCGAAAAATCGGTTTTTCAGCAATCTCTTCAGTTATAATCCATTGATTATTATTCATTAAATCACGGATTAAGTCATTATCAACTCCAGAAGGTTACAGAGAAAATTTTAACTTTTAGATTAAAATCAAGATAATGAAATCCTTAAAACAAATTTTTAACTGGCCTAAGAGTGGAAGTGTTATTCGAATAAATGTCTCGAATACTTTTTGTAGAACGTCCAACATTCACCCCTTTTTAAAACTCATATAACATAACACGAAAGAAACATAAATTTTCATTTTCTATTTTGTATATTAACCTTGCACACAAATTAATTTAAAAAAAAAACATTTTTAAATGTTATGTGCACTCATGACACATATAGCTAATTGTCCGTTAATAATATTCTAATAAAAGAAACATCGGCACAGTTAAATCGGAAAGTTTCTGTCATCTAAGAAATAAGGCACGAACTTTTGAATCACCCAATAGAAAAAAAATTCAAGAGTCATATTAGTGATATTTTACAATAATATTTTTTATTTTGATTATAAACATCACACAACACTTAAAAATATGTTAAAGCAAATATAAACAAGAACGAAAAATCATGTCTGCAGCACAGAAATACTTTCCAACACATTGTTTAATAAAGTGAAAGATGATATCTGGAATGAAGAATTTGAAAAATACATAGCGCATTTTAAAACACAATTTCGGGTATTAGCAGAATAGTCGTTAAAATATACGATTCTTTTTTTGAGCCCTGTATATGATCTACAGATATGTATGCATATTACATTGTATGCTAAAAATTAGTTGAGTTAAACATATACCGTAAAATGGGGTGAATAGGAACAGCGGGGTCATACAAATAAATTCATTATAAATATATGTGATGATATTTTTAATTGCCAATTTATTTGTAAGAAGTTGGTAACTTTAAGCGTTGAGAAATTCAATTATGGTATGTTGGCACCACTACTGGGGTACATAAAAAAAAAATCAAGAAGATGCTCAAAAACCTCATTTTTTTCAACGTCTTCAAAACTTTGTATGTAATTACAGTATTTTTCGTATTCTAAACCTAAGAGAGGTGATTTTGAATTAATGATAGACCTGTAAACGCTATGCTGTATTAAATTCTACTTATTTCTAAACTACATAATGAAAAAATGAAAAATGGCTTATACCATTAAAGATTTAAAATTTACGAGGTGAATCGGAACACGTTTTCTCTCATGGTTTATTTTTCTATACAGTAATAGTTTTAAGTAATATATGAAAACATATGTATGAATATGTATTGTAACAATATTTTGTTTGTTCCAATTATTTGAAGAGTTTAAAGGTGCCAAGAAATTACTTGGTTAAACAAAAAATTCAACACCTAATCCAACAGACATGGAACACATAATAAAAGAATTTAAAAATGGCATATTAGTTGGAGAAACTGCACATAATTTTTCTCTGACATCCACAACATTACACAAGCATCTCAAAATGAAAAACCAATTAAAAAAGAGGATACAAACTGTACTAAGGACTGGGGATGAGGGCGTACTAGTAGATCGTATTAATACATGCAGCGATTGAGGCTAATCAATAGATTCCCTTACCCAATGACTACTAGTAAAGGATAACACAGAACAGGACAGAATTTGCATTAAATTCTACTTCTGAAATTCGAATATAATTTCTTAAAATAAATTAAAATTTTTCTTCATTTCACAATTGTTTCTAATTTTTAAAAAGGCACTTGTATATAAAATAAAGGCTTGGATTCACAGTAACTGCGCATTCCTATTCCTCCCTTATCATTATTACCTGTTTTTATTAACTTATTAAAATTTTAATCTGAATAAATAAAGATATAACATTTGTTCCGATTCACCCCTATCTGCGGAGTGAATCGGAACACCATTAAAAAAATAATAATAATATATATATAAATAGTAAAAATGTCTCGTTTTTGCTTAAAAAGTAAAGAATAAAACAAGACCGAAGTTTCTAGTAGAAAAATAAAAAAATTAAAAATCAATTGTTGCTTTTTTTAACGTTAAAGTTGAAAAGTGTTCCGATTCACCCCATTTTACGGTACAGCACAGTTCAAAATTTCCACTTAGTAATTACCACCAATAAACAGATGTTGTTGTGAACTATTGCACGATTCTGTACAGAATATATACAATTTACACACTCCAAATAACAATTGAAAATATAATTAAATTTAGAAACGCATATCACAACTATGAACTCACTTCCATCAATTATTGTTCGAAATCTTCAATTATAGCTAATTTTCTTCTATAGCCGAATTCTTTTGCGTATTCCTGTAAATGAGCGACATGTTCTGTGCTCATCATTATTTATCTATATCTATATACAAAATATTTTGTTCTCATTAACTCAAAATCAACACCCAGTCCAAACTACTGAAACTAGAAGCATGATAATTGGGGAGAAAATACTTTTTATGACGTAAACATGCATGAAGACAGGATTTTTGATTTAAAAAAAAAAAAAAACTTTTTTATGAAGGTAAACGAGGAAGGTCTAAAATTACAGAATACGTTTCAATATCTCAGCAGTCGTTTTAGATAGGATCGTGAAATTCCAGAAAATAAATCTTCTAAAATAATAATTAAACGTGTATTTCAGTTTTTCTTACAGTCCTCCCCCCCCCCCCTAAAAAAGTTAAAAGGGAATAAAAAAATTTAGAAAATCTGGCACATGTCAGCCGTTTTAGGTAGGAAAATGAAATTGTAGACAATAAGTCTGCTAAAAAAATAATTAGACGCGTGTTTAATCGATTTTAAATTTTCCACCCCGTAAGAGGGTTAAAGTGAGAAATAAAAAAATTTAAACTTTTTTGGATTTGTCATGTGATATATCAGTGAAAGGCCCTCGTCCCACGCTTTTGCATTATGAACCTTTCTTTCTTTCTTCCCAATTTGGCCCCTGGGGGGATGGGCACTTTTTGGACTTTTCTAAATTCGTAATGGTTTTATCATTTTAGATTGGATTTTTTTATGGAACCCTCAGATAAACATTCTTTGCAATGTGAAAATTTCAAATAGAGGAGTGAAAGTGTATTTCAAACAGTTGGAAGTCCTGGGAAAATACTTTTCTAACCCTTTCTCTAATTATCCAATCCCAACCAGGAAGGTTTTTAGACCTACGCTTGAAATGTAAAATTAATTAAAACTTTTTTTTTTTTTTTTTTTTTTTTTTTTTTTTTTTTTTTTTTGTTATTGTGCGTTTAGTTTAATAAAGAGCATTTTTTAATTCAGAAGCAAGATTTATTACCTGTGTTTTGCCATTTAATTTATAGTTGGAAAATTTGCCCCTGAACATTTCTAGTATGCTGAAAAATATGCTCCACATACGAAGCACATTTTCCAGCGTAACACGGTAGACAACCATTTTCTATTAAAGACTACATTTAGTTTTTTGAAAAATACTTGTGTCAGTTTGTAGAGAAAGATGTAGGAAATACAATGATAGCCTATAGATACCAAAATATATAAAAATAAAAAATACAAAAATAAAATTGTAAAAAGTTTGAAAACTTGCCCCAGTCTTCCCTATCGAATAAAGTTTAATTTTTCAATAATTTGAAAAGTTGTAATTAAACTGTATTCAAAAGTAATATTTTTTTGAAGGATTAGCCTAAACAATATAATATTGTATAATTATTGCAATTGTTTTCATTATTTTTTTTTATAAATTCAGCCAATCAATTATTTTACACCTATTCCATCTTTGAATTTAACTCGTAAAATTCTATTTATGTTATTCCAATAATCATTCAAATTTTTTCAGAGTAGCGCTTAATATTAAACTTTTCTTGTACTAAGTTAAGACTTAAAATATTTTTTTCTTAGTCTTATAAAATAAAATTAAAAAAAAGGAAGAAGAAGGAGAAAAAGTTAGAATTACAAGTAATTACTTTTTTTTTTTTAGAATTGTCTGAGAAAAACCTCGCTTGTACTACTTTGAATCAGAGAAAAAAAAAAATTAAAAGCATAATAAAGCTTTCAGTAGTTTTTCTATGCATTATATATTTTTTTAACATAATAAGCTTAGCTAACAAGGCAAGTGAAACTTTTTATGGGCTTAGTTTATAATTTTATTTTTTATAGTTGGTTGTTTTTGAAGAGCGTTTGTTGCTATTCCTTGAACGTATAAGGTTATAATTTTGTAAAAGTTGGCATAATGTATTGCCACTACATAAGAAAATGGTCTTTAATTAATTTATTTTTTTACGAGAAAAGGGGATGAAATATTGGGCTGTTAATAATAAAGTGTGTGTGTGTTTTAAAATGCAAAATTCATGGGGAAACAGTATAATATTATTTCAGGGTCATAATTTTGAAAGGCATCATAGTCGCTGAGTATATTTAGCTAATATATTATGCACATTATTATCTTTATATCTCAAGTATCTAACCCGTTAAGCTGAGGTAACTCGGCAGGTAGGAGCCTAGTCATCAGTTAGAAAGATAGAAAGAAGAGACGTCGGTTTCAGATACACGAACGTATTCTGGAAGTAAAAAAGCTAAAAATTGATGCAATATCTACGTATGTGGTGTGTGGCTTTATCTTCTAAATAGCTTAAAATTTTTTGTAAAATTATAAAATCAAAATTTTCCTCTTATGTGTGCGCAAGAAATTAAATAAAGGAAAGGCCAGACATTAATAATATTGCACAGACATAGGGATCAATAAGTCCATGATGCTTAAAAAAGGTCCTAGATTTCTTTTGATTCCTAGCATAACAAAATTGGGTTAAAAATAATATTTGTTAAAGATAAAATTTTACGAGCATTCCTTCTTGTTCAAAAGAGTAATAGGTAAAATATTCCATTTTAACCCTCAAAAAATTTTAATTATTTATTTTTAGGGCTCCTTACTTGAAAAGTAAAAGCGGAAACATTATAAGATCCCTCTTGTGTTTGTCTGTCCGTCTGCCACAGTCATTTTATGAGTAAACAATTGGCTAATAAAGGCTACTAACCCACATATTTCTGGATTATAAATAATTCACAAATAAAGTATCACAGGTAAAACGTAGAGAAGCTTTAAAAAAAAAAAAAAAGCTTTTTCTTTTTTTGTATATTGTGTGAAAGCTTTCGTAATACTGAGCTCAAACATACATTTCTTTTCATTCGGCGATACTTTCAGATATATTGCCTAAAATGTAGCACAAAGTTATGCCCCCCTTCCACTATAAATGTCCTACTATACTGAAACTAAAATTTTTAAATAATTAGGCATACTAGAAGTTAATTTAAATCTTGCAGGTAAAGTATAGCTGATACTCTTGATCACATAGCTTTTTAGAGAACAGCCTTTTTCCGTTACACACAAATTTCGATTTGCGGACGCTTACAAAATAAGTCGAGAAACGCTGAAGGTATCTATCGTCAAAGAAGTATGAAATGGTTGTTCATAATAATGTTGGAAAAAACTTGGAAAACTTAGCCCAGACACGGGCAGTTTTGATATACATAAAGACACGCGCGATCTATCTATGCGCCATCGGTTTTTAAATTGAAAATAATAAATTTTAAGTATATATTTGTGTAAAGCAATGCTCAGGGACTAATTCATATATTTATTGCACAGAATTCTCTCAACGCAAATACTGCCAGGTTTATTTCTTCTCATTACTTAACAATGCCAATCTGTTTCTTATTATTCATTTTTAATTATAAAATTTTTTTAACATAGTCTTTCCATTCCTAAGGCCAATAATCAAAATGAAATTTCAAGCTTGTACATAAAACATCGATTTTGCATCCAATTTTAGCGTAAGTTTTAATACTTAATTAAACAGTCCTGAAATCTATTGTTTTGCATTTACTCATAAATAAATATAATCTACTCATATGATGATTTTCATTAATATCCGTCACATGTCAACCACAGTTGATTAGCTCGTTTCATATAGAGAGCCCCCTTCCTTGCAATGATCCTTGCAATAATTCACTACTGCAAAATGATTATTCCAATAAGCCCGCACATTTTTTTCTTCACTTAGTAAAAAATATAAAATTTTAATTACATATTCTATTATTCATTGAAATTTTTAAACTGTTGTTCTTCCTATGAAACTTTCCTTGTACTAACATTAAAATCATTAAGTGTATTTTTTTTTCAAAGAGTTATTAAAAAATATATTTTTTAACAAAAAATATTAAAATACAAGTAATTGGTTTTTATAACACTTTCCCGGAAAAAAAAAAAAAAAAAAAAAAAAAACTCGCTTATACTACTTTAGAGTCGAAAAAAAATAATAAAGATTTCAGTAATTTCCCTACACATTATTTTGTTTTTTAGACATAATAAACTTAGCTAAAATAGTAAGTGGAACTTTTTATGAGCCCAGTTTGTAATTTTACTTACTTTAGTAGTTGTTTTTGAAGAACGTTTGTTGTTATTCATTGAATGTATCCGGCTATAATTTTGCTCAAGTTGGTATAATGTTTTTCATTATTAGAGAAAACGGTCTTCAATATTTTTAATAAGGAAAAAAAATGAAGTACTAACCAGTTAATAATGTATAAATTTTTCATTCTTTTTTTTAGTTCTGGAGGATTAGTGCCATAAGTTTAATTATTCTATATTCAGATATTAGACGTGCTGTTATTAGTTTTGTTCTTTTGATTCGATTTAAGTAACAAGCATTGAGTAAAAAGAATGAATAGAGAGGAAGTTCAGTGGCTGCGGACGAGGCCAAAAATGTAACCTTAAAATCCCCCTTTTAGGCCCAAACATAACCACGTGCTTTCGCAAAAAAGAAAAAAAAAAAAACTATTGGTAATACAGTTCATAGTCTTTTCATACCTAACGCTAAGGCTAATAATCAAAATTGAAATTTCAAGCCTGTGGACAAAAACATCGATTTTGTATCAACTTGTAATGTAAGTTTTAATACCTAAATAAACAATCCTGAAATCTATTATTTTGTATTTACACATAAATAAGTATGATCTACTTATATGATGCTTTACATTAATGTGTGTGAGACATCAACCACAGATAATTTACTCCTTTTATATGGAATGATTCATATTTTAATAATTAACCATTGCAAAATGATTATTCTTATAAGCCCGCCAAAGCGTTATTTCTTCACTTATTAAAAAATATAAAATTTTAACTTTATATTGTATTACTCGTTGGAATTTTTAAACTGTTGTTCTTCATATGAAACTTTCCTTGTACTAAAATTAAAATCGTTAAGTGTATTTTTATAGGGTAATTAAAAAAGACATTTTTAACAAAAAAAATATTAAAATTACAAGTAATTAGTTCTTATAACACTTTCCCGAAAAAAAAAATCTCGCTTATACTACTCCAAAAGTAAAAAAAAAAAAAAAAAAAAAAAAAAAAAATCAGTAATTTCCCTACACATTATTTTATTTTTCAGACATAATAAGTTTAGCAGAAAAAGTAAGTGAAACTTTTTATGAACTCAGTTTATAATTTTTATCTTTAGTAGTTGCTTTTGAAGAGCGTTTGTTGTTATTCATTGAATGTATTCGGCTATAATTTTACTCAAGTTGGTATAATGTTTTTCATTACCAGAAAAAATGGTCTTTAATATTTTTAATAAGGAAAAAGAGTGAAATACTAACCAGTTAATAAAGTATCAATTTTTTATTCTTTTTTATTTAGTTCAGGAGGATTAGGGAATTTATTATACCATATATTTAAACTTAATTATTGTGTATTCAGGTATTAAATGTGCTGTCATTTTTGTTCATTTGATTCGATTTAAGAAATAAGCATTGAGTAAAAAGAATGAATAGAGAGGAAGTACAGTGGCTGGGGGCGACACCAAAAATGTAACCTTAAATTCACCTTTTTAGGCCCAAACACAACCACGTGCTTTCGCAAAAAAAGAGAAAACTTTTGTTATTTTAGTTTTTAATTCATAATACAATGAAATATTGCTTTAGAATGCTTAAATATAAGTAGATCAGTTTCATTTAGAGAAAAAATGCACGGCTTATATCAACGAACTCGGTCCCTTTTCCACTGATTATTTTGTTTGGGCCTAATGCGGGCATTTAAATTTGAGCGATAATGCGCATAAGATTTCAAACCGATTTTATGACATACATCTCCATTTACCTATTTCCTCCATGGGAATAAGTCTAGCTTTACGTTAGGAATATAGAAATGGTAAGCTGAATTTCTAGTAAGTGTAGTGCTTTATGAATGATATTTGATTCATAAGAAAACCCGTTTTCTTCATATTATACTATATCCAATATATTTTTGTATTGAAATGTAAAAAAAAAAAAAAAAAAAAAAAAAAAAAAAAAAAGGAGTTTTTTTTTTTTTTACTTTATAGAATATTAGTCTAGCTCTCTAGCTCATCGTAGCCAAGGCCCATGATAATAACCGTAAATGAAACTAAAATTTGTATGGTTGTGTATCTTTAACTCCATTTGATCTGAATTTATATTTTTAAATGAAAAAATATCGAAACAATATTAAATTGAAAGCATATACTATTTGATATTTATTTTCTGCTTATGATTTTTGGAGCCTATGCATACTGAAACTAAGTGAAATCGTGACGAAAAAAGCGAAATCGTACGGATTTTATTAATTTCATCAAAATCATCCATTTTTTAAATTTCATTGAAATTTTCATTCATTTTGTAAAAATAAATAAATAAATAAATTTTATCCCTCTGAACGCTTCGAAATTTTTGTAGGTTATGTAAATATGGTGTACTGAGATGCTCTATAAAAGATTGTGTTAAATATCATATGTTCGATTACATTTAGCATAGAAAAATATCATCTATGTGCTGCGTGAGGAATTTTACGTCATAAAACATAACACAACCTACCAACCAACAGTGCTGCGTGAATTGACCTGCGTTCATCGGTATATTTAAAAGAGATAAAATTCATATTTTCAAATTCGATTCAAATGTAGCATTGGTTAGAAAAAGGTTTCAGCTGTAAAAACATATTTTGGTTCGTCGGTACCTTTAAAATTGTGTTGTATACAGGGAGGTTGTCAATAGAGGAAAAAACATTTTTTGGAAAAAAGTCTTTTTTTTGAAATTTTTTTTGGATTAAATACTATATTTCTTTTTAATTTATTGCGGCATTTAAGATATAAAAGTATGATCTTTTAGAATATGTCTTTCGTTTTTAAGTTTAATAAGCAGTTTGGCTAATGAAAATTAATAAATTCTGACGAAATACTCCCAAAATTTCTCCTTTCCGATATTCATTTACTCCTTATGGGTAAAGAAGAGATTGGGCATGAGCCAGCGCTTTTTCCTTTTCAGAAGGACAACGATGAGTAAGAGTTCCCTGTAAATTTTAATTAATAACTCAGCTAATTATTAGGAATTTAATATGCATAAAAATATGATTAGAGATAAACTATATGAGAAATATAGAGATATGATTAGAGACCCAGATTAACAACTTTATTTGCCCGCTTTTGAAAATTTTTTAATTTCATTTTTCTGAAAGAATTGGTTTTATCAGAATCATCTTAAACGAAATTTGGCTCAAAATGCCCATTTTGACAACATATTTTGAAATATATTCTGAATTTATTAAAACATCAACCAAAACAGCACATTATATTGTTCCTACATAACAAAAAACTGTCAATTGAATGCGTTTGAGAGAAAATTAAATTAAAAATGAGTCATAAAATAACCGATTTGTTATTTGAATAAATCCTTCATTCTTTAATCATGATCGCTTCGGAAAATTTTGTGCGAAATGCCCACTTTGACGGCATTTTTTAAAATTTATTCTATCTTTATCAAAAAACTGGCCAATGCGTCACATTATATAGCTCCTAAATAAGAGGATCTATAAATTGGATGCATTTGAGAGCAAAAATGGTTTTAAAAACGAGTCAGAAAAAAACGCAATTTCTTATTTAAATACTTCCTTAAATCTCTATGACTTCGGGAAATTCTGTTCAAAATACCCTTTTTGGTAGTCTTTTGTGAAATATATTCTGTTTTTATCAAAAAACTGACCAATGCATCACTTTATAAAGTTCCTAAATAAGAAGATGTACTATTTGGATGCACTTAGAACCAAAAATGAATTTAAAATGAGTCAGAATATAAGCAGTTTGGATTTGAGGTTTTTTTCTCCAACTCCTATTTTTGTTTAATTTATTTTTGCTATACGAATTGGTCCTATCAAAAACTTGTCAACATAAAAGTTGTAGATATTATTGAGGAGATGTAAAATAAATTTATTTAGATTTGATAGCTTAAAAATTGATGGAGTTATGGATTTTTTTCTTTTTTCAACCCCCCCCCTTTTTTTTTCTTTTCGTTTTTAATTTTTTCATCGGTAAAAGTTGGTCCTATCAAAAACTTGTAACTACAAAAGTTTTAGATCATTTTGAGAAAATTTATAAAAAAATTAGTTAGACTTAATATCTTGAGAATTGACGAAGTTATGATTTTTTCTCCTAAAAACCCTGTTTTTTTCGCCCCTTGAGCCCATTTCTAAATTTATGAAAAATCTGTCACGCGTAAGCTTTTGGCCCATTTTTAAAAAGTAATATAAACTTTAAACCGATTCGATATCTATTTTATTTATGGAGTTTTTTTTTTATTTTCACAAAAACCCTCCCTATTTCCACCCCCTTGGACCGATTTTGCCCATTAACGAACTTAGCCGAGATTTTATACCTCTTGATTTTATGTATCAGTTTGGAAGAGATTGGAGCAAAACTAAAGAAGTTATCGTGTCCATAAGAAAGTGATATATATATATAGAGAGAGAGATAGATAGATAGATAGATAGATAGACAGATAGATAGACAGATTGATAAACTTTTTTACTGGTGATAGTTTTGGGGTCTAGGGGTCATGATCGGCGTAGATCTGCAAAAAGTTTTCAGAAATTCCAACATTGGTGCGATCGCAATAGATAGTATTTCAAACAAAATCTACCTAAAACAGTTTTTATCTTTTCAATGCTCTGGCCGCAAAGCAGAGCATTTAAATAGTAATCAAAAATAAAAAGATCAACAATGTGCGGGAGATTTTTTTTGTGAAATTGACAATCAAAACTTTAACCTATACGATTATAATTCAAAAATGACTCGGTAAAGCACATCTTTAAAAAGCTTTCGATTTGTTTAAATTAGAGTCAAAAACGTTTTTAAAAAACCGTATTACAAATTTAATGTCTTTTTATTTTATTCTATTGAAAACAAAAATATTTAAATTAAAAAATATTTTTTTTAACTCTGACCTTTTTTTAAACGCGTTAGCCATGTTTAGTTTCATTTTAGCAATTCCTTCAGCCACAAAAAAAAAAAAAAAAAAAAAAAAAAAAAAAAAAATACATTGAAAGATAACAGCAATGCCAAAAATGAACAAAAAATCTCGCCATCTCATAAACTTCCTCTTCATCACTGGCCAGTAACCACCAAATCAGGTTTCTGAAATAGACATAGATCAAATACTTATTTATCTATTAAAAAACATAACTTTTACAATTGTTGGCGAAATTTTAATTTTTGCATTTTTGACTAAATTTTATGGTCAAATATTTCAATATGAGCTGTTGCGAAGTTAAGAGAGTGTCAACAGATTTTAGTGGACGTGCTATATAATATATTAAGATATACTTTTAGAATATAAATAAAATCATATATAGGGTACGCGAAAAGGACGGCATCATGCATGGCGCTTAGAGTTGATAATTTCAGGAAATGAGGTTTCAGTATTTTCTAAAATATTTATATAGCTATAAATATATTTCAATTAACGAATAACCTAAGAAAAATAGTTATATGATTTATTAAATAATAATAAATATAAAATATGGCATGGATGATTTATTAGTTAAGGTTTCACATAAGTAAAAGTATATTTATATAATTTTTTGTTTGATAAAATTAATTTCAAAATATAGATTTTAAACAGAAATGCATTACTAAAAGTTTCAAATAGACGAATAAAAAATTACAGCTCATCCCACAGAGTACTTTTTGAGCCGCGCTTTAAAAACTATCATCATTGCAACTTGTTTTGAAATGTTTAAAAATTAATTGAAGAAACACAATTCGTTAAGAATTGAAATACTTTAATTCCTGAATATATATGTCTAAAGAAAAAAAATAAGACAAAAAACAACCTTATAAGATATTAGAATTTAATACCTAATTGTCTAATCTAATTTAAGGTATTTCCTCATTTATTTAATTTTATAGCATCCTCAAACGAATTCACGAAAGATTTGGCATATGCCGTTAATTCCTTTCCATTAATTAATCAAGTTAATGATGTCTGAATTATTTTAAGACTTCCTTTATCACATATGTATGCGAAAACAAATACGGCTGGTAAAATGTTAATGCAAATATCCAGAAAGAGGATTTTTGGAACGTTGTTTTAATTAAAGATCTACCGTGTATTGCGATTAACAATGCGCTTATTATTACATGCGCTTTGATACATCACACTCTCAAATTTGATTCCACATACCATTTTAACTATTGATTCTAAGTAGGATTTTCTTTTTCTTTCTTTTCTTTTTTAACATATTTTTTATAATAGATTATAAACATACTAGATAAGAGATTACAAGCGATAAAGAATTTTGTTGTGACAAACAAGTTTATTTCGATACCAATTTTCTCACAATTTTAGTTTTTTATCAAATAACTTGAATAAATTAATTAATTCAAGAATTTAGAGAAGAAACTTTTATCACACACAGATTATGAAACTCTTTCCAGCTGTTTGAATTCAACTTTATTTTTAATGGGGTGAAAATAAGGAAATATAAAAGAGGTGTAATATCTAAATTTAATAGTTACCGTCAGTAGCTATTAAGGTATTCGAACTCTATATGTTCTATCTAAAACGGAATTTTATTTTACCTTCTATCTATTGTAGCTTCTTTTATTCTATCAAATCTATGTTATTAGAAAATAGGGATAGATTTTCTTATTTGAGAATGCCGACGTGTTTAGCATGTGCGCCTGAAGTTTTCCAGTAAATTATTGAACATATGATAGGGAATATAGAAAAAAATTGAATGTGCAACGTATCTAATTGCCTATAACCTTTATCTGTATTCCAAATATATATTATCGTTTATATGCGCATCGTCGATTAATTTTTTATTAGTTTGTTGTTAATTAGTAATAAAGATAACGTTCGTATGAATCATAAACATTACACTATCTCTGAAATTACATTCAATCATGAAACTAGACAACAATCAGATGTATTTCTAGAAGCAATTTCAGACAGTTTTAGACAATAGATTGCTAATAGTGTCATGCAAAAGTTATTAGATGAGTTATTCTATTGGTTATTTCTTCGTAAACTTTTAATTACTATTGTATTAATTTTTCTTACGATAAAATCTTTAAAAGTTTAGTTATCTTAGTCTTTTTTAATAAATAGTTAGAAGCTTTCGTGGGCGAGAACATGTATTTTCCTTTTTCTATCTTAGGCAAGTGTTGTGATGCTCAACTTGAATTGTAAAAACAAACATGTTAACACCTCATTTTAATCTCTTATGTAACATTCAACATCCGTGTTCTTAGATATGAATTTTAATTATGCATTACGCATTGTGGAGATAAGTTTCTATGCTATACGGCTGGCTCTTTACGAGTAGGTGGTTTGATTTCATTTCAGTAGTATAATAACTTTCCTTAATGATTTTTTATAATCAGGGAAAGATCTTTGCACATACTGCAGATATATAAGTGAGTAATTAAGAATGCATGTAAATAAGTAATTTTTAAGTACATCTATATCATATTATCTTTAATTATTTATGTTTACATTTCAAAATGTATCGTTCATTCGCAAGAAAAGTGACACAATCCAAAATTACAATATTTTGCATTAGAAGCAAAAGAAGATTTGTATGATTTTACACTAATATAAATTATACCATTTAACAGTGCATGTAGTTGTACAATCGTGTATAGAAGCATAAATACACTAGTTGCATGTACTGAATGACCCATTTACAGAAAAAATAAATTTCAATACTAAAATTATTACATGATTAATATTTATGCTTCACTTACCTTCTTAGAAAGATTTGTTTAATGTTAAATAATGTTTCATATTGACGTTCGCATTTTTTTATACTCTGTTTCATTTAAATTTGTAAATCAACACTGGTAATACGGAATATATAATCCGTGTACTTAACCTTCCTTCGGGCGCGCCGTTGTAAAAAAAAACAACATTCACTTTCTTTTTTCTTCAAAACAAAATTCAAGCAGTAGTGGGTATTAATAACCGTTTGTATTTGTTTATTGGATCTCTTTACCCAGTTCCTGAAAGTTATTTGTATTTCAGATTGCACAATTAGCTGCACATGTTATTTTAATCTGTTAACGGTGCATGAAATGTGCAATGTTTATCAGTAAACAGCCTTCAAAAAAGCAAATCTTATGCTTGATATGAGAAGCGACTGATATAGATGAAATATAGAACTAATTCTGTATATCCGTAATTACTTAAATATTGTTTAGTAATTCATTATTAATTTTTATTCTTTGTGATTGTAGTTGCAAGTAGCTTTTTATGCATCTAAACTTCTGCTTTAGTATGTTATAACAAAAAAAGTATATTGCGGAATACTTTCACAAATCGTGATTTGAGATAACTTATGTGGTATTTGTAAGTTTAATTATTTGTAAAATTAAAATAAAGCAGCAATAATTAATTATTTTTCACCTGTTGTACTATTTACAATGCGCGCCCACCCATGTGATGAAAATTTGCGCGCCTGGCAAAAGGTTAAGAAATAACTATTTTTTTTAATTATTTTTGCACTATTATTGGACATTTTCCATTATTTTTTAGCATCTACAGTTGATATTAAGACTTTAAAAACTGTTGGCCATTTTAATATATGTCTCACGTGTGTTTATATTAATTGTGCCTGTTACAGTAATTTTAATTAAATTAGTTGTTTGGTTATTTAAAAACAATTTCATATTTAGTACTTTCATACTACTGGACATCTCACTAAGCAAAGATACCATTAAAAGTTGCTACTTAAGTCTATAAAAATCGATGAAGCATGGATTTTGCCATTCACATATGTATGTTACCACAAACAGTCCGTCAGAAATGGTCACTAAACTTTGGAATTCTCCTCCGTAATATTAAGTCTATGGACGTTTTATGCTTTCATATAGTTAAAATATTGCTTGGGAAAATTTATACTTTTAATTTCTTTCTTTTTATACATACTTATAAAATATGTCTATGTTTTTCTTAGTTCTCAAAATATTTCAAAAAATCTATTCTTAATTTAATATTTTTTGTGTTGAAAGCTGACGAACTGCGAGTAAAATTTTAACATTCATATATAATTAAGTACATATTTTAGAAAAATTTTGAAAACTAAGAAAAACATAAACATCTTTTAAGAAGTGTATACGAAAAGAAAGAAATTAAAAATATTAATTTCCCGTGGATATAGTTTAAATATATAAATGCATCAAACGGCCATAGACTTTACATTAGTACGAGGAATTCGGAAGCTGGATGATCAACCCCCTTAAAGATTAAAAATGAAGTAGTAGAAAATGTTTGAAGGATTGAATAAATTTATCCCCACACATAATTTACTCCTCTTTTGTGGTGGAAAATTGACATATAGTGTGATTTAGCTATATTTCTGATAACTTCACTTATGATACTTTCCTGCAGTAAGATGTACTTAACATGTTCGTAGTGTAATATCCAAAATGATTATTTGTGTCATCTTTTTGCGAGTGAACAGCAAAAAACGAAATGTAAAATGGTAGGAATGATACAGTATAAGAAATCATTTTGCATTTAGCTTGAGAATATGCAAAACTTTCTGATAAAGTTAAATTTATGATATTCCAGTTGATATTAAAGCAATCGTTTATTTAAAAAAAAGTGTGTTCATGTTTTTAAAATCTATTTTAAAATATGTATTTTAAAAAATTACTCTTGAACAAATTAATAATGTCACAAATAATTTGAAACCGCGGCTGGCAATTGCTAAAAAATTTTGCGTATCATTTACAAAGCATTTTAAACAGATTCTGACCTTATTCATTTAGTTCTCAAAGGTTTTTGACATCGAGGAGAGGAAAAGTGCTTTCTGACTTCTAAAGAGGCAAAATTCAGAAATAACAGTGAAATGTCATTTCAAAGAGTTTCTAAGAAAATTAAATATTCAAAGGCTGTCTTTTCTAATTATTTACAGTATCTGACAATTTACAATACCATATAAAATGGCTCTTATATTAGAACGCCATTTGTTACTCCAAGGTGAAAAATTATTGTCCTTAACTAGATTTTTCAACAAGAATATGTCTTAATCCATTCTGCAAAAGACACAAAGATTTTGATTTGAAAATAGAAAAAAATTCTATTTTTCTTTGGCTGATATTATTTCAATACTAAATACCATGAAAAACATTCGATGTAGTATAGTGGGAAATATCTGCGGAAAAAATAATCAAGTGGTCCAGCATAATTAAAAAATAGAATAAAAATCTGTCACCTGCGAAGCATTGCGTGCTTTGGGACCTCGACAAGTTCGAAACCTTTAAAATTATATGCTATGATGTTGCATTTTAATTGTTAAAGACAAGGAAAGCACAATTGATATGTTACATTTCTACAATTTAGAAAAACTTCTTCCATTTCATTTTGCTCCTATTTCATATCTAGTAAAAAACAATTTATTTCATTATAACAATTATAATTGTCTTACAATGTTTTCTTTATATTTATATAGCCTAGTTATTTTACGTTGTTTATGTAGTCCAGTTACTATACCTAGTTAAAATTAATTTGTATAGTTTATATGTGAATTAATATAAATATATTTATTATTTAATCAATTAAATAATCGTTCCTATCATTTTGTACCCCAGTGTATAGAGTCAGTTACAAATATTTAAGACCACAACATATTTTTCTATTTATGTATTTAATGTAATATTTCAATCAAAATAACAAATATTTAACGCTAGCATACGAAGATTTTAATAAAATGTAACAACTTACACAACTGAAATTAATTTAAAAAAATCAACATAACAAAAAAGAGTCAAAATGAACTGTTACAAAATTACAGGACCACCCGTGGGATTGACAGTTTTCTCGAATTTAGTAAGATGTTGCTCCATCATTTCTCTGAATAACTCCAAACACACGATTTTACACAGTGTTAATTAATTTTTTAAGGAACGATTAGGGAATATGGTCCCATTCCTTTATACTGTCCATTTCTAATTCATATGTTGAATGATATTATTATTTTCATACATTTGGAGAGACAAATAACACCGCAAGTTTTCTAAGGAGTTTAGATCAGGGCTCCAACTTGGCCAAGGAAAAACATCAACATTTTCTCTTTTAAACCACTCTTTTGCTGATTTCGATGAATGAGTGGTAGCATTATTTTGTTGAAATTTCCATTTTGTACTTTCTAAAAGTAGTCCGAAGGGTATCAGACTTCGAAATAACATCAGTTGGTAATTGTCCGAGATCATTTTCCCTTCGATTCTTTGGAGATCGCATTTTCCTACTCATGAAAATGCGCCCCACATCATAACGGAACCTTCTTCTATCTGCCTAACAGAAGACCTCGCGAGATCTTTTTCTTAAATCATGCCAGTAGTGATTATATTGCCTTTACCATCAAAATTGAATTTATTATCGTCTTAGAATAATATATTTCTCCATCTTCTAGGACGTGACATATTTTGCCCATTTAAGTCAAGATTCTTTCAATAGTAGTTACTTTTTAATGTGCGACGAATAACACCAGCATTCGATTACAAACTGCGTCACATGATTTTATGCGACACCTTTTTAGTTATCTGTTGTGCTATTTTACGAGTCGACTTATATTTTTTCGTCGCCAATTTGACAATTCGCCTATTATCACGGTCTGATAAATTCTTTTTGCGTCCAGATCGCTTATGCATCCCATATAATTCCTTTTTACTTAAACCATGAATCGGGGTTTTAGAATGATTAATAATCTTACTTATTTTATACTCAGACATTTCTTTTCCTTCGTAGAACCACACCCTTCACACTTCTATTTCAGACAGCTCACTCCGAAGAGGCATTTCTATATTATAAAGGCCAAACGTATCCGTGCGTAAAGCATACGTCATTTTGTGAATGGCAACACTTCCCCATGCAATTTCGGTTTTGCAATTTTCGGTACTGCACATTTTATATTTCTAAACATCGCACATTTTCAATTTTTACATCATCGTATAGAGAAAAAAATTTACTCTTAAATGCAATTTTTTTGAAAACTGTATCTCAATTTAATCTTGACATATTAATTTTTGTATAGTTTTTAGTACGAATTTTGTCATTGTGGCAACAGAAATAGGCCATTTTCTCTTAAAATTGATAAAAATTTAAATGTGCACATGTAAATTTTGAGAAGATGGAAATTATGACGGGTTTAGATTTTACGTGAAATTCTAAAATCGTGTCAATTTGATTTTTTTTTTCATATGCATTTTAAACCAAACATAAGAACCTCAATTGATAACTTCATCATAATTACTGATTTTTCTTATATTTTGCTGATTAAATATGCGATTAAAGTTTAATTTTAATAATTTGGACAATTGAGCTTTATAGAAATAGTATTTTTTATTTCTTAATTTTAGATTAAAATTGATTGTAAAAATTTTATTATTTTTTAATTTCTACTATTTTTTTATTTATATTTTTGCCCAATTTCCTTTTAGGGCTTTATTCATCTGAAAAAACCCTAGTCGTCTCTGTCTTCTGTCTATCCGTCCATCACAGTCCGTACACAAAATCTATACAAATCAAAGATTTCAAATTTTGTGCTATGACAGCTGAATATCCCGTGTCACACCACAAATCCTAACATTTTGAAAATTGTACTATTTTAATTAAATCAATTATGCTAATGTCATCCGCTCATTTTTGTAATTTAAATTATAAAAAAGAGAACTTTAATTTCAACGTTTTGCGGGTAGACAAATACCTTTGAAGAAAGGAATCTTGCTAGTAAACAGAATGTTCTTAGTTTAAGCCCCGCTGCTGCAAGTTGAAATTTCCATATTAAAACGGATTTAAGAAATTTCGTGTTTTTCGCCAATTTAATGGTTTGTTTATATGGATGATTCTCAAAATAGGGGACGATTTCAAAAATGAAATCTTAAAAAAATTACTGTTAGCAAAATTTCTGAAAAAAATAGGTGTTGTTAATATAGTATTAGGTATACTTTCCATGTAGTCAGCAGAGCTAAATATTTAAAAATTAACTTAAAAAAATAATTAGTATTTTTTGAGCCATGCTAATGACAAAACGAATTGCATGGAATAAATATATTATGAAATTTTTATTTTCTTCCTGTTTAAATATTTTTTTTCTATATTTATTAGCCTTCCTTTTCAGCAAATGGTTTCCATTTTTACATATATACATATATGGAGAATAAAAACATTAATAAAGAGCAAACTTTGTTACATGAGCAACATTCTGACACTAACAATGTAAGAAGCTGTCTTAGTGATTTTTCTACAGATTTAATGCATATTTTAGGGATAATAAATGTAATACCTAAATTTATACGTAAAATTAAACTTTATAAAGGATACAATATAAGCACTGGTTACATTTATGTACATAGGAGTCTTTAGCATGGACAGAAAACCCATGCTAATGACACTGATATCTGTCCATGCTAAGGACAAATTTTAATTTAAATAAGATTATCAGCCATAATATAATCACAATGCAATAGTCCTTTCTGGGGCTTTTTAAAACACAAAAGTTCTGTGCAAATAAATAAAATAAAAATTTTAACTATAAAATAAACATGAAAATTATTATCCATTTTAATGACATACAATTGATGTACTCCCCTAATATTCAACTTCTATTCTTAATATACAATACATGCTTCTATTTTCTGGCTGGGATAAAATAGCTACTTGTTGCCATGCAGAAACTTTACATTTTCAAACTATTGTCATATGTGAAAATGAAATTTTGATTAATAACCAGCTGTATAAAATTGAAACTGGTGTTATACACAATTGAAATGAAAAAAACTTCTTTAAACACCATAAAAACAAGTTAACTGCGCAAGGCCTTTCGAAAGAACTTAGTCTTTCTTCGTCAGGCGCAAAAAAGACGTGCGTCCACAATGAATGTAGTGGCACGACTGAAGGGGAATGCGGGAGGGAGAGGGAGCAAGCAGAAGGAACAGCCAATAGGAAAGAAGAAGGCAACAGCCAATCACGGAAGAGCATAAACAAAACTAGATAGACAATGAAGGAGAGGAAAGGAAGAAGGGGGGAAGGGAAATGGGAAAAAAGCGGGGTAAATTAAAAAATTAACTAAAAGGAGAGATTAAAATGAAATAAAATGTATGCAAAAAATATATAAATTAGTAATAAAAAATAAATAAATAAATAAATAAATAAATAAAATAAAATAAAATAAAAATACATAAAAATAAAAAATAGTTTACAATTATAAACACACATGAATATACCTGAAAAATAGTATACATAATATATATATATAAAAAAATAAAATAATAATAATAATAAAAATTAAATAATAAACTAAATTATGAAGCAGTGCTGAAAAGATTCCTCCAGGCAACGGAGAGGGTTTTAGAATCAGATTTATCATTAACAATAATATCACGATTAATATAAATAGCTAAATTTTCAAGAAAGTCTAACTCAGAGGAACTATTGGCATTAAAAATAATTTTAGCAGTTTGAAAATTGAAACTATGGCCGGAATCCCAAGAGTGTTTAGCAACAGAAGATTTAGAAATTTCTTGATTAATGACATACCGAGAGTGTTCTTTTAGGCGTTTTTCGAGATTTCTTTTAGTTTGACCAATATACGATAAATCACAGCCATTACAAGGAATATTATAAATACCCCATTTTTGGAGGTCAGGGACAGGACATTTCATGGAAGGAAATTTTAATTTATTGACTGGTTTAAAGATAACATTAAAATTGAAACGTCTTAAAACTTTAGCTAATTTAAAACATAAAGGAGGATAAAAAGGGAGGACGACCAAATTATCAGGTTTACTTTTATCAATATTAGAAAGAGTGGAATTGTTAGGGGGTCTATTGAATTTGCTCACAGCAGTATTAATGATAGAAGGATTGAATCCACGTTTTACAGCAACAGATTTTAAGTAATTGAGTTCATTCTTAAGAGATGCAAAATCGGAACAAATTTTGAGAGCACGATAAACATAAGTATAAAAAACACAAATCTTTTGATTGACAGGATGATTTGAGAGAGCATGGGGTGGATTAGAGACAGAAAAAGGTTTTCTATAAACACAAGTTTTGAAAGAAGAATCAAATTTGGTAACTAAAACATCAAGGAAAGGGAGTTTATTACAATTCTCTAACTCAAAAGTAAACTGAATATGAGGATCAATAGAATTGACAGTTTGAAGAATTGTAGAAATATCAAATGGATTATCCAATAGGACGAAAGTATCATCAACATAACGAATCCAACATTTAAAATTGATCAGATTTAATAATTTATCTTCAAAGTAATGCATATAAATATCACAAAGAATGGGAGATAAAGGATTACCCATACTTAAGCCTTCTAGCTGTTTGAAAAATTTATTATCGAATTGAAAAGTAGTAAGAGTTAAGCAAATTTTAGTTAAATTAACATAATCTTTGACCTCAATATCAGAGAAATGAAATTCACGTAATCTTTTTTCCAAGCAAGAAAGAGCGCCTTCAATCGGAACATTAGTAAATAAAGATTTGACATCAAGAGAAAGCATAGAACAATTCGATGGATTAATACTTTTTAATTTACTAACGAAATCATAAGAATTTTTTACAGTATGAGAATTAGCAATGCATAAAGGCGAGAATATGGAAGCTAAAAATTTGGCAAGAGGATAAGTAACAGTACCAATATTAGAGACAATAGGTCTTAAGGGAATATTGGTTTTGTGAACTTTGGGTAAAGCATAAAAACGAGCACAAATGGGTGCAGAAGGAATAACACAATGTTTAGTGTTGTCATTTAGAACAACAGAATTCTTAACAGCTTTAGTGAGAGTGGCAAGATGCGAATTAGTGGGATCTTTTTTAACTTCAATATAAGGACCTTCAGATAAGAGAGCATGAACTTTATCAGAATAATCATTTTTATCCATAAGAACAATTTGACCCCCCTTATCAGCTTTAGTAATAACAAGATTATCATTGGACTTAAGCTCATTCAGAGCAATATGCTGAAGACGTGAGAGATTAGGTTTATATTTAGAAACATTAGAAGAAATAGTATCAGCAAGAATGTGACGAAGGGTTTCTTTTTGAAAAGGAGAAACTTTACTATGTTTAAAGGAAGACTCAATAGGAGCAATCAATTTGGTGAGAGAAGGTTTGCAAGATTGAGAAAAATTTAAACCAAGATCTAAAATGCTTTTTTGCTCAGGAGTTAATGTATGAGAAGATAAATTTACAATATTGTTTTCATTAGAAAGATCATTATTCAAAAATTGATATTTGGAATTCTTATTACATAATAAAGAAAACTTTTTATCAAGTTTATTTTGATGAGCAGATTTGAAAGAAAGCAGAGAAGGCCAAAATTTGTTTTCAATATTACAAAAATTATCAAGATTTTTACTGAGAAACAAATGCAGATCATAAAGTTCTTCTTCAATTTTGGAGAGAGTATGCCGAACATCCTGAATGCAAGCTCTTAAAACTAAATGCTGTGAACGAAACATAGCTTTAGAAATTCTAAAAGAACTATTGACAGAACACTTAAGTTGAATAAAATTGGGGATAACATTATTTTTCTTACAATTTTGAAGAAAATTTAAGTGATTGAGAAATTTAATACGTTTGCGTCTAAGTTTAGTAAACCGGTTTAATTGAGCAGTATACATAATAACGACAAGAAAATAAACAATATACAAGTACAGAAAAATAAAATATGAATAACACAAAAAAGTGAAAAATAAAAGGATAGATAAAAAATATATAAATAAGATCATAAATGAAAATATAAAATGAAAAACAAATAAATAAGACACTAAGATAAAGAATAAAGATAAAAATTACATACGACAAAAGTGGGGGCAAAGGTGGGCAGTTGAAATGCCAGAATCAGCACAAATCAATGTATAAAATTGAAACTGGTGTTATACACAATTGAAATGAAAAAAACTTCTTTAAACACCATAAAAACAAGTTAACTGCGCAAGGCCTTTCGAAAGAACTTAGTCTTTCTTCGTTAGGCGCAAAAAAGACGTGCGTCCACAATGAATGTAGTGGCACGACTGAAGGGGAATGCGGGAGGGAGAGGGAGCAAGCAGAAGGAACAGCCAATAGGAAAGAAGAAGGCAACAGCCAATCACGGAAGAGCATAAACAAAACTAGATAGACAATGAAGGAGAGGAAAGGAAGAAGGGGGGAAGGGAAATGGGAAAAAAGCGGGGTAAATTAAAAAATTAACTAAAAGGAGAGATTAAAATGAAATAAAATGTATGCAAAAAATATATAAATTAGTAATAAAAAATAAATAAATAAATAAATAAATAAATAAATAAATAAATAAAATAAAATAAAAATACATAAAAATAAAAAATAGTTTACAATTATAAACACACATGAATATACCTGAAAAATAGTATACATAATATATATATATAAAAAAAATAAAATAATAATAATAATAAAAATTAAATAATAAACTAAATTATGAAGCAGTGCTGAAAAGATTCCTCCAGGCAACGGAGAGGGTTTTAGAATCAGATTTATCATTAACAATAATATCACGATTAATATAAATAGCTAAATTTTCAAGAAAGTCTAACTCAGAGGAACTATTGGCATTAAAAATAATTTTAGCAGTTTGAAAATTGAAACTATGGCCGGAATCACCTGATTCTTCTTTCAAAACTTGTGTTTATAGAAAACCTTTTTCTGTCTCTAATCCACCCCATGCTCTCTCAAATCATCCTGTCAATCAAAAGATCTGTGTTTTTTATACTTATGTTTATCGTGCTCTCAAAATTTGTTCCGATTTTGCATCTCTTAAGAATGAACTCAATTACTTAAAATCTGTTGCTGTAAAACGTGGATTCAATCCTTCTATCATTAATACTGCTGTGAGCAAATTCAATAGACCCCCTAACAATTCCACTCTTTCTAATATTGATAAAAGTAAACCTGATAATTTGGTCGTCCTCCCTTTTTATCCTCCTTTATGTTTTAAATTAGCTAAAGTTTTAAGACGTTTCAATTTTAATGTTATCTTTAAACCAGTCAATAAATTAAAATTTCCTTCCATGAAATGTCCTGTCCCTGACCTCTAAAAATGGGGTATTTATAATATTCCTTGTAATGGCTGTGATTTATCGTATATTGGTCAAACTAAAAGAAATCTCGAAAAACGCCTAAAAGAACACTCTCGGTATGTCATTAATCAAGAAATTTCTAAATCTTCTGTTGCTAAACACTCTTGGGATTCCGGCCATAGTTTCAATTTTCAAACTGCTAAAATTATTTTTAATGCCAATAGTTCCTCTGAGTTAGACTTTCTTGAAAATTTAGCTATTTATATTAATCGTGATATTATTGTTAATGATAAATCTGATTCTAAAACCCTCTCCGTTGCCTGGAGGAATCTTTTCAGCACTGCTTCATAATTTAGTTTATTATTTAATTTTTATTATTATTATTATTTTATTTTTTTTATATATATATATTATGTATACTATTTTTCAGGTATATTCATGTGTGTTTATAATTGTAAACTATTTTTTATTTTTATGTATTTTTATTTTATTTTATTTTATTTATTTATTTATTTATTTATTTATTTTTTATTACTAATTTATATATTTTTTGCATACATTTTATTTCATTTTAATCTCTCCTTTTAGTTAATTTTTTAATTTACCCCGCTTTTTTCCCATTTCCCTTCCCCCCTTCTTCCTTTCCTCTCCTTCATTGTCTATCTAGTTTTGTTTATGCTCTTCCGTGATTGGCTGTTGCCTTCTTCTTTCCTATTGGCTGTTCCTTCTGCTTGCTTCCTCTCCCTCCCGCATTCCCCTTCAGTCGTGCCACTACATTCATTGTGGACGCACGTCTTTTTTGCGCCTGACGAAGAAAGACTAAGTTCTTTCGAAAGGCCTTGCGCAGTTAACTTGTTTTTATGGTGTTTAAAGAAGTTTTTTTCATTTCAATAATAACCAGCTGTTTTAGTATGACCTTGTTTTGAAAATCGAATATGGAGGACAAACTTTAATTATTTTTTTATGTATTATAATTTTATTTTTAAAAAGAAATTTATTGGATAAATCATCTCCTTGATTAATATAAAGAAAGAATAACATTTGTTTATTTTATAAAAATCATATTAACTCTTGAAAAATGCTAGTATACACAAGGCACAGCTGCTGTGGACATCCATGCTAATGACATTTTGAATCTTTATTCTGTTCTTTTAAGGTGTTTTTAACTAAAAAGTGAGTAATTCTTGACGTAGGGGCGTAGCTACTGGGGGGGCGTAGGGGGGCGTCTCGCCCCCCTAATGTCGGCAACTTCGATGACAGTCGGCAAATTCTAGGTAGTCAGTATCAATCGATACAACTGTAAAACACCCGATTTTTTTCCCATTTTACATGTTTTTACTTAAAACATACACTAAAAAACACCAATCCTTAGCATTTTTCTGAAGAATTTCTTCCGAAAATCCGAATTTTGGCTCAACATTTTCCGACTTCGCGTGACTGCTGAAAATAAATTGAAAAAAAAAAATCCGGAAAGACTAGTTTTTCTGAGAATTCGCAGTAGATGAGTAGAGTTCTTTTAGTAGATCAACTAGCGTTAAAGATGATGACGACTTCGGAGAAGATATTCATATTTTTTCGTGTGCATGGACTTAACCCAGGAATGGCAACAATCACTTCGGCGAATATGTACCGTCCGAAAAAGACTGTTTATTGGACTAAAGGAAAGTTGAGTAAAAATGTTCTTCATTCCTATTGGATAGGAAAGCCACTACACAGGCAATCACCTCATTGAGTTTGTGGCTAAAATTCTAGGATTGGGCAGAACTCGATTATCATATTAAAATGCAACTGACCTGCCAAAGTCATAACTTGGTGGAAACAACTTGCAAAAACTCTATTTTAGTGGTCAACTGGAAGGTTTATCACTGTGTTTTCCTGCTCCCAGTCGTCCACGTTTTTCATACCTTAGGGTACAAGATAGGGACTTGCACAGGCCCAGGTTGATCCGAGGCCCGCACCCGGCCACGGGAAATAAAGACAATTTTCAAACGGGTCGGGTCGGCAGAATTAAGACATTTTTTTCAACGGACTGATAAACGAAATATACGGGCCGTGCCAGCAAATAAATTAAACGGACCAGCTAGGCCGGTAAAAAAAAATTAGCGGACCTGCCGGTCCGATCTAAAAGAGTAAGGGAATGATTATGAATATTCAATGAATGTGATTTTTACGAGAATAAGTGTAAATGTTCGTCATGAACCGATGCTAGTTTGACAAATCAATACAGAAATGTTGCATGTCCACCATAGAAGTCGACATCAGGCATGGTGTCTGAGCTGAGTTTCTTTTTTCTTTAGCAGACTCGCGCAGTGCTGAAATCAATGCTTTTTTTTTCTCAATGAAGTCGAGACGGGCTGGAACTGTACTTAATTGTTCTCAGGATGTATAATACAGGCAACATGTTTTGTAAAAATATTAAAAACGATAATGTTCTGTTAAAGAAATCTTTGGAAATATATCGTAAGGTAGTCAAATGTATTGCTAAACAGCACATTTTAAAAATACTTTTAACTGTAAAGGCTTAAAACTGACAAGCCTGACTATTGAAGCGATTTTGAATCCAATAGATTTTCCCATTATAACTATATATATATATATAAGGTTGACAATAAAAGATTCTTGTTACGGCTTCAGGTTTTTCTCTCTTTTCGTGATGTCGCAACTGGAAATTCATTTCAAAACGCTTTCTTTAACACTATTTTATCTAAGAAGCATTGCCTTTACCAAAAAATAAATAACGTTATTCGATTAAATAGTTTCTAATGAGAACACCTGCCAATCTTATGCATTTCCGAAAAGAAATGAATTCAGAAGTGTGTCAAAAAATAGCCCTTTTGTTTTGGGAAAACCTTAATAAATGTCGGAGAAATATTTTCACAAATCTACTTTTTATTAGACAGCTTCAAATTAAGTATTCTAAACTACATTATTATTATTTATTTATTTATTTATTACGAATCCTTATTTGAATGTTGAAACGTCTAGGAAAAGTAGTCATTAATGCTGCTTTTATGTACTTTCTATCGTGCGAACGCATCGTAATATATTGTATATACTGTAAGACATACTGTAAATTTATTATATAAATATGCATGCAATATTGTTAAAGGAATCTTAATTGTAGTTGTGATTTTTTTTTTTTATAATAAAAATTGAATTGGGCCGGATCGCGCAGAGCGGGGCTGTGTACTATAAATATAAACGGACCAAACTTTAAATTTTTACATTGGATAGGCCGGTCCAAGATAATTATCATTCGAGCCAGGCCTGGGCCTGAAAATTCTGGCCCGTAGTGAAATTCTGGCTCTAATACAGGAAAATTCGATGATAAACCAATCGATCATTGGCGAAAATCAGGCCTGCAGGTGGCACTAAGAATGACTTTGGCAGACCAGTTGCATTTTAACATGCGAATCTTGAAATTTCAGCCGTCAATTCGATGTGGTGATGATCTGTGCAGCTGATTCTCAGTCTGATGGTGTTTTTCTTCTAGATATCCGCAGCTGATGTGACAACAGCTGATGTGTTGAAATTGAACCATTTAATCGATTATTTACGACTAAAGTCGATTATTGAAAAATTGACCAGTCTGTTGAATAAAATGTTTTTTTTTTTTTTTTTTTTTTTTTTTTTTTTTTTTTTTTTTTATCCCTTTTAGAGACTAGAGAGAGAGATTCACACGGGCCAAAATTTTCAGGCTCGACCCATTTGAAAAAAATATTGGCCTGGCCCGAAATAGAATTTGAAATTTCGCCCGAGACCGGCCCGCAAAATTCTAACCCAGTCTATTGAATTGAATTTCTACTAAATACTGATTTTTACTTGTATGGAGAAGTTCTAATAAAAAAAATTACCTTAGAATTTTTCTAACGTTTATGATTTTCATTTATATAGAAATGACGTAGTTTATGTTTAAAATGAACCGCTGTTTGTTGTATGTAAATGTTTCAGTTATCCTTAATACTATTAATCCGTATTCCATGCATTGGAGACATAAATATCTAAAAAATGGTATACAGTAAAATCTTCTAAAACGGAATCGCATAGGAAGGAAAAAAATCGTTATAGACATGTTTCCTTCTTAGCTGGTATAAAAATTTATTATAATTTACCCTCACATGTTATTGCATTCATTTTGTATGGATGAAATGCAATTTTCAATTTAAAACATTATTCCGTCATAGGCAAATACTCTTTTATACATTATACTACACTTTAATGAGCTTAGAAATCTACGATTCTCTAAAAAGAATAAATTTTTATATTTAATTGACGAATAAAGGCGATTTTAAACTGTATGCTTTTTTTTGTAAAAAATTTTGGGTCAGGCCAGTTTTTACTGGCTTTTCAACAGACCTGGCTACGCCGAGACAATGATTTTCATAAAGGCTGGCTCAAAAGTGGGACAAAATATTTTGGCCCGTGAAGGCTAGGAAGAATGAAATCAGCCCCGGCTCGGTTAGGAAAAAATAAATTAGGCCTGGCCTGATCCGATCTTTCAGGAAAAAAGTAAGTCCCTATCCCAGCCCGACCTAGGAAGAGTAATAAAATAAATTTTGATTTAATCCTTTTTAATATAAATATAAATAAGTTAACTGTAAATAAATTCCAAGTAATTTCTTACTTAAAATGTCAACTTGTTTAATTAATTTGGATTCGAATTTCCGGCTGTACTATCAGCATAAAATAAACAAATTTTCATTATTATCAAAATATTTAACTAGGTTTATATATAAACATATATATTATTAACCACCATATATAAATTTATAGCAATATAACGTTAGGGGTAGTATAGAATGTCCATCTTTAAATCTATCTTATATTCTCCTCAATAAGTGTAAAATATTCAATGTTTTAAAGTGAAAAATTTAACCCATTGATGCCCAAATTATTTTCTTCAATAAAAATGAAATTTTTTGTTTTCCCACCACTTTTAAAAGAAGAAGAACTCTGATCTTAATTTATTGAAGTCTCTTAAAAAATAGTACTTATTTACCTTTCTATTTACTCGTGTGAAAAGTGGTTTTTGTCTTTTTTGTAATTGTTCCTAAAAAGGGACGCTAGGCACTAATGAGTTAATCTCGGTGGGTTAAGAATGTTGAATTTTATATAGAACATACAGGGTGTCTTAAAATGAATTACCCATTTAAAAATTCAATAACTTACAAATGGTCGCAGCTATTTAAAAAATATTTGCAGAAGGGTTAGGTAAGATGTAAAGAGTGTTTTTTACAGAGGCTCTCGACTTCGGTTTAAAATAGAAGAAATACATGACATTGCTAGCAATGGGTGCTAAATTGGGGGCCGATATTTTGTTTCTCTTCACTCTCAGTTTTGTTGCGATTGAAGGAGATTAAATATGTGAAGTGACTCGCAGTTGCCAATGTAAATTTGTTATTAGGAGTCCACTGCATATATTTCATCTTTTTTTTTTTATTATTCACACCAGTATTGAGAAAAGAGGCCGAAAGGGTTCAGATTTAGCGCCTATTGCTAACAGTACCATCTATCTCTGCTATTTTAAATTAAAATCGAGAATCGCGGTAAAAAACTCCTGCTATCTTCCATTCTTACATAACACTCTTGTAGGACTTTAATTTTACAGCTACCACAATTTGCAAGTTACTGAGTTTTAAAATCATTCAGTCAATTTTAGGACATCTGGTAGATGCATATATACAAATACAGAAACATACTTTTAAAGATATAAACGTATATATTTTAAGTTAGTCGGCAAAATCGTCATTTACGCCCCCCTAATGAATTCTACTTAAATACGCCCCTGTCTTGAGTGCAAATAATGAATAATATTAAGAAAAACATATCTAAATATAAAAACATGACAGAAAACCTCTCAATTTTTTTTTGTATGCCGAAAGACATAAATTGTCCCCTATTTTGAGAATCACCCATATATATATATATATATATATATATGTATATATAATTTGCTTTCAGCATGTAGAGTAGTCCTACCATAGGCGCCAATGCAGCACTTAATAATTGCAAGATACATATACAATCCATATCCCATGAAAATATTTATTAAGTACTAAGTGCATAATGTATAAGCAATTTTTTAAATAAAAAACAATAAACATTAAAATATCAATATGAAACAACATAAAAAAACATAAAAAAGTCACCCGCAGAGTAATAAAAGCCATCACTCTTCAGACGGCGGAATGGCTTTAACATCATTTCCCTCACTATTAAATTAAAGCTTCATTAGCAGGTTTCGTATAATGTGACAAAGTCTTGCATTAAATATGAAATGACATATTCGAAAATTATTTTAAAGATTATTTTAAAGAAATATGCTTTTCTTATAAAACAATGTAACACAATCAAATATTTACCCTCAATATTTTAAATTAAATCATAATTAACCCTATATATAGAAAAAGAAAAACATTTAAATTTATGAAATCCTAAATGATAACAATATAAAATGCAAGAAATTTCCCCACTTCCGCCTGTACCTGCCTATTAGCGTAAAAGATGAACTTACTGCATAAGCACGGCCTTTTTATTTCCAACAGGTGACAAAATCTTTTAACTCCAACAAAAAACAGTCCACATTTTCATAATTATAGCCATTTCTTTCCATTCGTGACATCTTTCTGCCTGTTTTTACATCCATAGCCATCCTTCCTACAGCGTAGACTTTGAGATGACCGCTTCAAGTAACAAGCTCCAGAAGCCAGCAATCCTTTCAGCTACGTCTCCAGTCCAAAGAGTTGCCATTTTTTTAAAAGTAATTTTACGTAATGTTTCAAAAACTTACTCGGATAATTGTCTTTTTAAAATAAATTACCCAAAAACTTATAAACCTGTTTATTTACGCTGAAATCATTACTGCATATCTTTCTAAATCTAATAAATTGATTTATAACTGTATTAATAAAATTTTTTTATTGAAATTAGAAAACCAGAGTGGTAAATTTATAGTATAAAAATCAAAACTGTTTCTTTTATCATTATTCTTTTATCAATATTGATACTATTATCTGAAATACTAAAAGAAATATCAAGGAAATCTACTTTATTATCGATATCGTTAGCCTTATTTAATTTTAAGAAACTAGGGTAAATTTTATTAGATTCATTATAAAAATCAAAATTATAAATTAAAATGTCGTCAATATATCTATACAACATGTAGATGCTTATTATATTTAACAGTATATTTATATTCATAATAAAATAAAAATAAATTAGCAGCAGCGCTGGAATAGTTAGTTCCCATTCCGATTCCACATGATTGATTAAATATACTATTCCTAAAAACTACATAATTGTTATAAAAACAAAAATGACATAAATTCAAGAAAAATTCACGATCAATATTTAGCTCTTCATAGATACAAAAAGTGTCAAAAATATTTTTTAAAACATCGTATAATGAATCTATTGGTACATTATTAAATAGATTTTCAAAATCAAATACCTGCATAAAAAGAGGAGTGAAGTGTTTATTGTTCAAAATTTCATAACTATTATCGATTGACCAAAAATGGCTATTATTTTTAAACTTATATTTAAGAAAACCGTATATCCTTTTTAAAAACTTTTGAAGAACAATATTAAAATTGATACTTTTAGTTGTGCTACAAATATATCTGAATTTCTTAGGAGTTTTATGAAATTTTGGAGTCATAAACAATAAAGGTAGTGTATGATGACTAGACAGATTCAAATTATATGAGTATAAAGTTTTACATTTCTTTTTAAAAGTAATAATTTTTTTATAAATAGGGTTTAAGTTTTCATTAACTTTAATGTAAAAACTATCATTTTTTAATTCATTATTTACTTTATCAGTATAACATTTTTGATACATAACAGCATAATTATTCGCTGCCTTATCAACATTAACAAAAATTAATTTATTCTGCAAATCCTCAAAATCTTTATAATCATTTTTATTAAGCTTTTGGTATTCATATCTATCACTATTTAAAAATGTACATAAACTTGATTTAAAATATTTTACTATGTTATCTTTCCAATCAAAAAAAAGCTTCCAAAGGTAAACTATTTCTGTAACTTTGTTGTTTAATAAAATTATCAATATCCTCATTAAAAATTGCCAAAGCCTTTTTATTAAAAAGAGCTAAATATTAATCGTGAATTTTTCTTGAATTTATGTCATTTTTGTTTTTATAACAATTATGTAGTTTTTAGAAATAGTATATTTAATCAATCATGTGGAATCGGAATGGGAACTAACTATTCCAGCACTGCTGGTAATTTATTTTTATTTTATTAACCGACTTCCAAAAAGGAGAGGAGGTTATCAATTCGACGCGTATGTATTTTTTTTTTTTATGTATGTTCACCGATTACTCCGAAACTATCCAACCAATTAACTTGATTTTGGTGTTAAATGAGAGAGCTTGCTCTCGAATTGGTACTACTTCCGTTTCATAGAAATATGTTCAGTACTTTTTTAGTAATTAGGCAAAAACTAATAAAATTAGTGATTTCTCGCAAATCATTAGTAATATGGATGTCGAATAAATTTATCGATGCCAGGATAGCGAGCGGTCTAAGGCGCTTGATTTAAGATTTGGTTTTCGAAAGGCAACGTGGGTTCGAACCCCACTCCTGACATACGTGTATGGTTTACAGTGATTTTTCCCGTATTAAAATTTTTATTAACTGACTTCAAAAAATCGTTAACTTTTAACTAAAAAGAGAAAAATAAACTTTTCTACCAAAAATTGAACCGACTTCAAAAGCTACTGCAAAGTGAAAAATAATTTTTTAACCGACTTCCAAAAAGGAGAGGAGGTTATCAATTCGACGCGTATGTATTTTTTTTTTTTTATGTATGTTCACCGATTACTCCGAAACTATCCAACCAATTAACTTGATTTTGGTGTTAAATGAGAGAGCTTGCTTTCGAATTGGTACCACTTCCGTTTCATAGAAATATGTTCAGTACTTTTTTAGTAATTAGGCAAAAACTAATAAAATTAGTGATTTCTCGCAAATCAGTAGTAATATGGATGTCGAATAAATTTATCGATGCCAGGATGGCCGAGCGGTCTAAGGCGCTTGATTTAAGATTTGGTTTTCGAAAGGCAACGTGGGTTCGAACCCCACTTCTGAAGTATGTGTATACAATAATCTTTTCCGTATTATAATTTTTAAATATATATTTAACAAGTTAAATACTAATTATGCTACTAGGAATATTTTGTATTTAACCGTTACCACAGAGTATCAGAGATTTTTTATTAATTCAATACTTTATCCGTGAAAGAGTACTCAAAAAGAGACTTGCAAAAAGTAACATGACATTGAATAAGTTCTCTGAAGGGAATGAAGTCCGGACAGCCGAGCGGTCTAAGGCATCAGTTTTAATCTCTGGTTTTGAAAGAGAGTATCGGTTCGAACCTCACTCCTGACATATGTGTATAGTATGCAAAAAAGTTTTCCGCGTTACATATTTTTTTAAGTGACTTCAAAAGAAGAGAGGATGTTATCAATTCGGCGCGAATGCATTTTTTTATGTACGTTCACCGATTACTCCGAAACTATTCAACCGATTAATTTGTTTTTTGTGTTAAATGAAAGAGGCTACTCTTCCATTGGTACTTCTTCCATTTCATTGAAATTGGTTCAATATTTTTTTACTAATTAAGTAAAAACTAATAAAATTAGTGATTTCTTGCAAACTAAAAGTAACATGGACGTTGACTAAACTCACCGCATGGAGTGCTGCCAGATGGGTGAGTGGTGTGAGATAGCAGATTTGATTTCTGGTTCTTGAAAGAGATCGTGGGTTCGAACCCCACTCCTGACATACGTGTATGGTTTACAGTGATTTTTCCCGTATTATAATTTTTATTAACTGACATAAAAAATCGTTAACTTTTAACTAAAAAGAGAAAAAAAAAAACTTTTCTACCAAAAATTGAACCGACTTCAAAAGCTACTGCAAAGTGAAAAATAATTTTTTTACAGAATAGTATTAAGAAATTAAATTAAGAGCGTAGTATTTATCATGCGTATTATTATATTTATGTAGATTAATTTGATTTTTTGAAGTCGGTGCCAGCCAAGCCAAGTTCAAAATTAAAATTAATTATCCAATGAAAACTGTAAAAAAATAAAGTTAAAATTTTAACTAAATATTAAATCGTAAAAAAACTCGTAGATACTTGGATGCGTGTCTATTGGAAAGTTACATGTAACTTGGCTTGGCTGGCACCGACTTCAAAAAATCAAATTAATCTACATAAATATAATAATACGCATGATAAATACTACGCTCTTAATTTAATTTCTTAATACTATTCTGTAAAAAAATTATTTTTCACTTTGCAGTAGCTTTTGAAGTCGGTTCAATTTTTTGGTAGAAAAGTTTTTTTTTTTATGAATATAAATATACTGTTAAATATAATAAGCATCTACATGTGTATAGATATATTGACGACTTTTTAATTTATAATTTTGATTTTTATAATGAATCTAATAAAATTTACCCTAGTTTCTTAAAATTAAATAAGGCTAACGATACCTATAATAAAATAGATTTCCTTGATATTTCTTTTAGTATTTCAGATAATAATATCAATATTGATCTTTATGATAAAAGAAACAGTTTTGATTTTTATACTATAAATTTACCACACTGGTTTTCTAATTTGAATAAAAAAGTTTTTATTAATATAATTATAAATCAATTTTTTAGATTCAGAAAAATGTGCAGTAATGATTTCGACGTAAATAAACAGGTTTATAAGTTTTTTGGTAATTTATTTTATAAAAACAATTTGAAACATTACGTAAAATTACTTTTTAAAAAATGGCAACTCTTTGGACTGGAGACGTAGCAGAAAGGATTGCTGGCTTCTGGAGCTTGTTACTTGAAGCGGTATCTCAAAGTCTACGCTGTAGGAAGGATGGCTGTGGAAGAAAAAACAAGCAGAAAAATGTCACGAATGGAAAGACATGGCTATGATTATGGAAATGTGGACTGGTTTTTGTTGGAGTTAAAAGTTTTTGTCACCTGTTGGAAATAAAGGGCCGTGCTTATGCAGCAAGTTCATCTTTTATGCTAATAAGCAGGTACAGGCGGAAGTGGGGCAATTTCTTGCATTTTATATTGTTATCATTTAGGATTTCATAAATTTAAATGCTTTTCTTTTTTATATATAGGGTTAATTATGATTTAATTTAAAATATTGAGTGTAAATATTTGATTGTGTTACATTGTTTTATAAGAAAAGCATATTTCTTTAAAATAATCTTTAAAATAATTTTCGAATATGTCATTTCATATTTAATGCAAGACTTTGTCACATTATACGAAACCTGCTAATGAAGCTTTAATTTAATATTGGGGGAAATGATGTTAAAGCCATTCCGCCTGCTGAAGAGTGATGGCTTTTATTATTCTGAGGGTGACTTTTTTATGTTTTTTATGTTGTTTCATATTGATATTTTAATGTTTATTCTTTTTTATTTAAAAAATTGTTTATACATTATGCAGCTAGTACTTAATAAATATTTTCATGGGATATGGGTTGTATATATATATATATATTAATCACTAAAATTCATAATATTTTTGGGAATTCACTTTTCATTTTAAGAAATATTGCGATTTATAAATGATTTACATTTTAAATTTCAAAGTTTTCTTTTTTGCTTTCAGAAATTAAAAATTTTATTTTTATCTCCGGTAATTTTTTTAACTTATGTTTTTTTTTTTTCAGAAAAATGGAATTTTGTGCTTTATTTAAAGAAATTGATTTGAAAATTTTTATTTTTTAAAAATAACTTCCTTTTATATTTATTTTAAAACTAAATTTATTCCTGCTATTATCTATGTAAGAATTTAATAATTACAAATTAAAATTTGGATTTGTTAGTTAAAGGATGAGTTTTTTGAAAGAAATACTAAACGAAACTCTCTGTGCGATTTGCAATCCACCTTTTTTTTTTTTTGTTTCCTAATGAAAAAAAAAATGAAGGCTAATTTTATACTCAGATTTATCCCATATATAATAAATGACAAAAACAAAAAAGTTTAAATCTCTACCTGAAATACAAATCAAATCTTAGCATTTTTAAAACATGAATTTGAAGAAACTATAAACATAGATAAAGGGCCATTTAAAGTTTTAAATTGTGTGGGTAATTTTGCTGAGTGGATTAACAGAATTTACAATATTTTGTGATGAGTAAAAATGAAGTGTTAAATATTCACTATTAATCTGGTTTCACTTAATATTAAAAAAGAAAATCATTTTTTAGCCAACTTTAACCTTTTCTGATCTGGCATGCTATTAATAGTACATGCCTTTTAATTAAGTTTTATTTTGTTTTAAAAATCATTTTGTTACTTTTTACATATAGTATTGTTAGTATGTGTCTATAAATTTACTATAATACTTCATTAATGTTTAAGGATTTAGTAATAATAATAATAAATATTTATTTAACTCTCTTTACATCTTTTGCGACTCTTTTATTTTAAATATATTTTTCAATCTTTAAATTTAAAACAAAAGTTATTTTCCTTAAAGAATCCTATGTAATTAAGGGCAACAAATATTAGAAAATTGCAATATCAGTTAAATCTTTTTGTAATATAATATTTTCTAAACATCTTCAAAAAGCACTTTCTTAGCTTATTGTCATACGAATATGAATTGAATAATATGAAAAAAAAATCGTTATATTTCAAACAATAAAATATTCGTTAATCTCTAATTAATCTGTTTAGATAGCTAATACTAATGTTGTTAATGTAAAAGTAATTTTTTCAAAAAATTGAAAATATACAGGATGTTTACAAAGTCCCGGACCCATTTTGATGTTCAATAAAATAATAAAGATAGATTAAAATTAATAACATAAATGGTTAAATAGACTCAAAAAGTTTCATGACCCTTGTCAATGAACTTCCACGTGTGCCCCCTTCGTCGCACGGAGAATATCAAGTCGATAGTCAATTTCACGCCAGGTAGCGGCAAGCATGTCCGCATCCACAGAGGCTATTGCGGTTGTAATTCTGGCTTTTAAGTCATCAATGTTCGACACTCTCCTCCTGTAAACATTGTCCTTTCCCCAAAGGAAAAAGTCCAGCGGCGCTATATCAGGTGATCTGGGTGGCCAAGGAATTGGACTTCCTCGCCCAATCCATCTTTCTGGAAAATGGTCATTCAAAGACAACAGTCGTATACTTAGACATCTTGGAAAATTCCGTATTTCCATAACTAGAAGAGCTTCAGTCACATGTCTTTTTGCAACAAGATGGGGCACCACCTCATTGGGGTACCATCGTTCGTACTTCTTTGAATGGCATTTTGAATGGCATTTCATTTGAATGGCTTCTTTGAATACATTTGGGAAACACAGGCGTGATGTAAGTGTGTAATTGGTCTACAATGATGTTCATATGTGCCGTAGATTTTATGATAGGTTCTACCACAACCACAGGTCCCAGGAACATCCACGAGAATGTTCACCAAAGAATAATACCGTCAAAGCCGGCTTGTGTATAACATGCTTTTCATTAAAAGAGCAAAAGTTCGCCTGGAAGACGACGTATCTTTACACGGCTATCGATGTAATGAATAATTAGTAGCGATTCATTCGAATAGGCAACTCTTCCACTGATCCATGATTCAGTCACGAAGTTCCCGGGGCCAGTGTAGGTATAGTTAGTGATGACTCTTGATCAACACAGGCACTTGAGTTGAATATCTGTTGAGTAGCTCATATATACAATAGTTCTCCGATTGTGTGCTCCGAAACAATTCTATTTGAACCTACAGTATGTGATTCTTTGATGTAGGTTATAGTTAAAATTACAATTAATAATTCACAAACTTATTATCAGAATGTGGCAAAAATTTAGATTTGCATATTTAAAGATTCTTGGAATGTACTTCTGTTGAAAAGTTAACGCATGTTTCCTTTTCATTGAAGATTGATTTCATAATTTATTTGTGTTTGAATAAATATTCTAAAAAAAGTTCTTTAAAATATTTTTATGGGACTATCAGATGTTTAAAAAAGATGTTTTTCTCTTTTTATCTAATCCGAATGTTTCTGATAAGCATTTAACTTATCTTATCTTTATTACCGTAATTTCCGGCGTATAATCCGCAGATCAAACAATTTTTTTTCGACCCAGAAATCTTATTTAGTGATTAAAGACAAATATTTACGACGATCTAATAAGTTATATTTCTATTTTAAAACTTCCCGGGTCGAAAAAAAAAATTGTTTGATCCGCGGATTATACGCCGGAAATTACGGTACCATTTATGAATTATTGAGTTTTAAAGTTAATAAGTTTTCTACGAAACAACCTTTCCCCCACACCCTATATATTACTTTTAAAACATTTATAATGCACATATTTTCGATAACTCTAAAACTGAATTTGAAGTGTAAAAACCAAATATAATCGAATACGCTTAGTTTTTCGGTAAATTAATAAAGGTTCAAAACAACGCATTTCTTTTTATGCAAACAGCATCACTCTAAACAAGTTAGTTGCGAAAGAAAACGCTTTGAAAACTTGCAACTTTATTATAAAGTGCATTCTATTAATTTTCTTACGCGGCATCTTTTCTCCCCCCCCCCCCACCTGTAACTTCGTAAAGTATAAAGAGGAAATTTATGAAGCTTTAAGAAGAAAGCTGGGGATAAACTTCTTAAAATTAACATAACTCATTCAAATGTGACCTTTGAAAGTAAATTTAGGGCGGGAATATTCTCATCTACTTTCTTTTCATATATTTAATATTTTAAACTTTTCACATCCTTTGCGGAAAATTTATCAAAGTGCACTGTACTCTGAGATGGTATATTAAACATAATATTGTAGAAAAATTAAATTAAAATAACTCTCGATATACTATTTTGTGAGATTGAGCATGCATATTTCATAAAATAACAGGAAAGAAAAAACGTGCATCTAGCATACATAATGAAACCCTTTGCAACCCTTACAGAATACTGTAATGTGGACAGTTTACTTTAACCTTTCTTGTATTCGATTTTTTTTTCAATTTTTAGAAAAAATGACTTTTACATTAACAACATTAACATTAGCTATTCAAATAGATTAGTTAGAGATTAACGAATATTTCATTGTTTGAGGCATAGCGAATGTTGTTCTTTTTGCGCACTGTTCAATTCATATGACAATAGGCTAAGAAAGTGTTTTTGGAGATGTTTAGAAAATATTATATTACAACAATATTTAACTGATATTACAACTTTCTTATACTTTTTGCGCTTTATCACACAGGATTCTTTCAGGAAAGTAACTTTTATTTGAAATTTAAATAAAGATATATGTTTAAAATAAAAGAATCGCAAAATCGCAAACGCTGTAAAGAGAATTAAGCAAATATTTATTATTATTATTATTATTATTATTATTATTATTATTATTATTATTATTATTATTATTATTATTATTATTATTATTAAATCCCTAAACATTAATGAAGTCATATAGTAAATGTATAGACACTTACTAACATTATTACATGTAAACAGTAACAAAGTATTTGTTAAAACTAAATAATATTCAATTAAAAGACATGTACTATTAATAGTACACCAGATACGAAAGGGTTAAAACTGGTAAAAAACAATGATTTTTCTTTTTTTATTATTAAGTGAAACTTTGACTAATTGTGAATATTTGGCATCTCATTTTTACTCATACGCTAACTAAATCGCGAGATAGTGTAAATTTTGTTAATACACTCAGCGAAATTACCCACACAAATTAAAACTTTAAATGGTATTTTATCTATGTTGATAGTTTCTTCAATTTCGGGTTTTAAAAATGCTAATCTAATCCGACTGTATCTGATAAGCATTTAATTCATCTAATCTTTATGTAAATTACAAATTAATTATCGAGTTTTAAAGTTAATGAGTTTTTACGAAAGATCCTCCCTCTACCCCTGTATGGTGCTTTTAAAACATTTAACTGCACATATTTTCGATAACTCAAAAACTTAAAGTGAAGTGTAAAAACCAAATATAATCGAATACGCCTAGATTTCTTCGTTTTTCGGTAAATTAATAAAGGTTCAAAACAACGCATTTCTTTTTATGCAAACAGCATCACTCTAAACAAGTTAGTTGCGAAAGAAAACGTTTTGAAAACTTGCAACTTTATTATGAAGCGCATTCTATTAATTTTCTTTCGCGGCATCTTTTCTCCCCCCCCCCCTCTCCTCACCTGTAACTCCGTAAAGTATAAAGAGGAAATTTATGAAGCTTTAAGAAGAAAGCTGGGGGATAAACTTCGTAAAATTAACATAACTCATTCAAGTGTGACCTTTGAAAGTAAATTTAGGGCACGAATGTTCTCATCTACTTTCTTTCATATATTTAATGCTTTAAACTTCTCACATCCTTTACGGAAAATTTATAAATTTATCAAAGCGCACTGCATTCTGCATTCTGGTATATTAAACTTTATGTTGTAGAAAAATTAAATTAAAATAACTCCCGATACACTATTTTGTGAAATTGAGCATGAATATTTCATAAAATAATAGGAAAGAAAAAAGGTGCATCTAGCATATACACTGGCCTTCAGAAGTTAAGGTATAACATGTTTTTCGAAGCTCATCAGAAAAAAAATGGCAGTCAGATTAAACTTCATAGTTTACATGAATGACAATAATAAGCTTTTAAAAAACTTACGCAAAAATTACATACTTGATAAACACTGATAAAAAAAAAATAAGCACCTGATAAACATTTGACTCATCTCATTTTAACATTTGTTACCATTAATGAATTATTGAATTTTAAAGTTGATAAGTTTTTTACGAAACAGCCCCCCGCCCCCTCACACACACACACGCTTGTATATTACTTTTAAAACATTAATGTACAAATATTCGATAACTCTAAAACTTAATGTGAAGTATAAAAACCAAATACAATCGAACACGCTTAGCTTTCCTCATTTTTCGGTAAAGTAATAAAAGTTCAAAACAACGTATTATATTTATTTTTATGTAAACAGCATCACACAAAACAAGTTAGTTGAGAAAGAAAACGTTTTGAAAACTTGAAACTTTATTAGAAGCGCATTTTATTAATTTTCTTACGTGGCATCTTTTCTCTAGCCCCCCCCCCCCCTTCACCTGTAACTTTGTAAAGTATAAAGAGGAAATTTATGAATCTTTAAGAAGAAAGCTGGGGGATAAACTTAGTAAAATTAACATAACTCATTCAAGTGTGAGCTGTGAAAGTAAATTTAGGGCACGAATATTCTCATCTACTTTCTTTCATATTTTTAATTTTTTAAACTTCTCTCATCCTTTACGGAAAATTTAAATTTATCAAAGCGCACTGCATTCTGAGATGGTATATTAAACGTTATGTTGTAGAAAAATTAAATGAAAATAACTCCCTATATGCTATTTCGTGAGATTGAGCATGCATATTTCATAAAATAACAGGAAAGAAAAAACGTGTATCTAGCATATATTATGAAATCCTTTGCAAAACTTACAGAATACTGTAATGTGGACAGTTTACTTTAACCTTTTTTTTTATAACTGATTTATATATATACAGGGTGTTTATAAAGTCCCGATCCCATTTTGATGTTTAATAACTCATAAAATAATAAAGATAGATTTAAAATAATAACATAAATCGTTAGATAGACACAAATAGTTTCATGACCCTTGTCAATGAACTTCCACGTGTGCTCCCTTCGTCGCATGGAGAATATCAAGTCGACAGTTAATTTCCCCCCAGGTAGCGGTATCACAGGTTTCGAACTGTGCTGGAATAGTTCCAAGAATTACAGTTAATGTCATGGCCGCCTAACTCACTGGGTCTCAATCCGAAAAAGCTCATTTGAGACCTCATAGAATGGCAGCTCAGAGCTCAAAAACCGTTACGTTGGAATATTCTGAATTTGCGTGACCACTGTTTGAATATTTGGTGTAATCTGTCTCCGGTCATCCACCAAAGACATGTAGTCTCTTTGCTAAGGCAGGTTCCAGCTTTTTTTATGACTAAAGGTGGACCAACACGTTATTAGATAAGTGGCCATGTCATAATGTTTTGGTTCTTTAGTATATAAATTGTTTAACAGAAATCTATTTCAAAAGTCTTTGAATATGCAAACCAAAATTACAGCTCATTCCGTCAACAGATGTGCCCCCTACAACAGAATTATACTTAAAAACTATAATATTCTACCATACCGTACAACTCGTACGTCGTTCAATACACAATGATGGTTTAATATTTGAACAGCATTGATCTGTGATATGCAACTAATATAGCAGAGTACTGATGGAAGTTGAGTTTTATGGCACAAATATTTTGCCATAATCCTGGTATATACATTTCAAATAGGGGCGTCTTAGATTTAGACACATGTGTAACTGAAATAGAAAGTTAGACACTCAAGTGTCTTAATTTAAGATACATGAGTGTCTTATTGTGATCATGGTGTAAATGAGCTGAAAATAGTGTCTAAAATATCTACATCTTATTTTAGGACAATTCGTTGCTTGAAGCATGTTTAAATCGAAGACTTTTTTTTCATCCATTCTTTCTAAATAATCACCAGGACCAGGGGAGACTCTCAGTATCGCATGCCTCTTAGAATTTTGTATACGTTGTAGTTCAAACTGAAAGTTTGTTTTTATGTATGCGTACATTTTTTTTTTTGGGGGGGGGGGGCGGAACGTGAAGTTCTGCGATTTTAATTCATATTCACTTAATTTATTTATTTATTGAATATACACATCTGACTCGCGTGGTTGACACCAAGTGTTTCTTGCAAGCTGTCGTCGATATAAGGGCAGAATAGACACAGATGTAGACAACACTTGAATATTACACCCGGAAGCTCTATAAAACATGTGCCATAAATTTAGTGTTATCTTGTATTAATTTATATCGTTAATATGAGATTATTCGTCTTCGTCCTGTCAAAGCTGGCAAAAAATAAACTTTTGTTTGGCTGGTTATGTTAAAGTCTGAAATTTAGACGTATAAAATGTCTGAAAAAATTAAGACCTTAAATACATCTGATAAATTGAATACTCCTTTTCAGACACTGAAATATCTAAATTTCAGATGTTTTAAATTAGAGCCATTTCCATTTAGCCCTTCACTGGTGTAATTAAGCCTGGCGGTCAAGTAGTTAATAATAAGATTAACATTTGAAGTTCAAAATCTTAAACGTGTATATTTTCAAAAATTATTTAATGAACTCCCCGTTTAATATTCTATGGTAAAATTTATTAAGGAATTGAAATATGTTGTCAAAATTATCTGTAATCATTTCACTTTGTTACAATTTCAGCATGAAGACATCTCCCTCGTCCTATTTTTTTTTTTTTTTTTTTTTTTTTTTTTTTTTTTTTTTTTTTTTAAATAAACAAATTAAAAGAAATCAAAATTTTTACTCGAATAGCCATTTTTGCTTTTTACTGGGACAATTTGGTAATTTAAAAATGTGGCCTTTCTCTCTTTCTCTTTTTCCGAAAACTTTTACACGCAATAATTTTATAAACTGTTCAAAGTTTCTTAAGCTGATGGCGTTTTGATTTTTCAAAGTTTAAGAATCCTCAAATTAACTTTTAAAATTAAACAGATACTTCAGTATTTACTTTATATTCTGTTTAACAATTTAATCGCAAAAAGCTGATTTAATTTTGAAATTTTGAATCTATAGAGACCTTTTAAAGTATCTATTTGAATGTGTTACACATTCAAATAGATACTTTAAGCATCTATTAAGCATAACACGTATAGTCATGAAAATGTAGGAGTGTCTTTAAAAAGTTTAAGAAAAAAATCGCATGTTTTTCTGTTTGTAAAATGTTCAACTAAATTTAATGCGAGTTTCCCAAAACTTAATGAAATGAATTAGAAGCATTATATGCTACCTTTTAAAAAAAAGAGATTTCTTAGTTTTCAACTTGATATAACAATTATGAATTATTTTGAAATTTTAAAATAGAAATGAACCAATATTCAACTGTATAACAGATAGTAAAGGTCGTAAACAATTAATTATACCACAAATACTAATGAAACAATCTATAGTTTTATTTTTTTTATCTTTGTGGGTAAAGATAAAAGAAAAAAAATGTATTTTAACAAATTACAATACCCATTTAGAAAATGATCATTTAAAGACTAAAATTTAAGACTTATAAATAAATTATATGTTAATACATATATTATATATAAAAACATTAATTATAAAATAATATATATCAATAAGACATGAAAAAATGAATTAAAAGGAATATATTCGAATACATGTGTATTTCTCATATTTTTTAAGCAATGCATGTTCATTTAACTGTTAAAGTTAAAGGTGAAACATCTCGAAAAAAATTCATTTATACAGTCATCTTCCACCTAAAGAACTTGTTATTTAAGAAAATAAAATAAAACGATGATAGTGTTCCTTCCTTTCTGAATTCATTAAATGTTTTATATAGTTATATCTACCCCATCTATCGATATTATAAAGGACAACCATATCTGTGTGTAATGCATACGTCTTTCTGCAAATGGCAACACTTTAAAATTTTGAATTTTTCAAATAAATTTTTCAGCTTTCCAATTTTTGGTACTGCAAATTTTTAAACTTCTTAACATCGCACATTTTCAATATTCACACCATCGTATAGGGAAAAAATGTATTTCTAAGTAAAATTTGTTTAAAAGCTGATGTTTATATTTGTTTTTGAGTTATTAATTTTTTGTTTGCTTGTTTGTTTTAGTTTTTAACACTTTTTTTGTCATCGTGGCAACAGAAGTATTCCAAAAATATGGACATCACAAGGATTCAGATATGTCTCAGGCATATCTATTCTCGATCGAGAATTACAACCATTTTCTAAATGGTTAATAAAAATATTGAATATTTAATAAGAAAAGGATATCCAATTATAAGCTTCTCACTTGTTTCATCTTTACACGTATTTATTATAACTAATGTGTTATTGAGTTGAATCTCAGGATTTTTTAAAAATACTCTTTACGAGAAAGGAATATCTTAAAATAGTTGATCATTTTAGAAGTTTAAACTAACCCCAAAATCAAATAAAAAAGCAACTTAGTTTTATTTGCAAAACATCAACCTTTAATCAAATAATATTAAGACTAATCTAAATTCATTTATCTCTCGGCGGGAACTGCAAAAGACTGCTAAAGAAACGTCAACATATAAATAAATGTTCTCTTTTTCCTCAACAAATGCAGAAGAATTTATTTACTCTATGCCTCTTTGTTTATTGGAAATAGTCATCTGTAAGAAAAATGAATGGAATAAATAGGATAACTAAGAAAGAAAAAATGTATAAGAGTTATTTCAAAGATTAATATAAACGTATATGATAAATGCAATTCACATATGAAATGTAAGCAGTATATTGCCTTTTATGATGAAAAAGAGTATTTTAGTCTCTTTTCTTGTAGTTTTCTAAAAACAAATTATTTGTATCATTACATTTTTAATATTTTCTAACTTTTGAAAATAATTAAGTGATGTTGAATAACACTATGCAACAAACTAAAAAAGAAAAAAAAAATCACTGGGTTCACAGTATGTTATTGTGATTTGCCACCTTAAAACTATGTGAAATATTGAAATAAAATTGTTCTATCACGTCAAGTTTAATAGTGAAACGCATTTATTGATTTTACATAAATTATATAAAGTAGGGACTTAAATTATTATTTTACACCAAAAAAACTTTTTTTAACGATTGGTTTTCCTCTTATAGTCAGTAATGTCAAGACAATAAAACAAGGTGCTGGAAATAATCAACAATGTATGGATGTATGGGATTTTGCTCGTAGCTCGGGAAAAGGTATTAGTAGGAGGATTAAAAACAATGCAAAGAAACTTTTAACTTGCGAACAATTATGTAACTGCCTGTCAATTTATTTATTTATTCCTTCGCACTTCAAGTGCTGATATCTCGAAAACGGTTGGATTGGGATGGATAGCTCTATTCCACTTTTTAATGTACAACACTAGATCCTTCTTTTGATACCACACTCGTCCAAAACCATAACTTACACCTGTAAATGTTCCCCAGTAATTGTAGTGGAAAGTAAAACAAAGTAAGATTACCGTTACTTATGTTTTGTGACGTGATAGCTAAATATAAATTTGCTTTCTGTTGTTTTCTATGTGTACCTAATACGAATCACCATTCGGGATGTCGGTGATTATTTTTTATGTTTCATAGTGTAATTCTTATTAGAAATAACGAAGCATGTTTCTAAAAAAGACTGAAAATGTCTACTCCTACATCTTAAACACTAAAAGAAATGTGAATAAAAAGTTTTAAAGTGGATATACAAGGTCATCCTCTTTGTTTTAGATTTTAGAAACATTAAAAAATGTTACAGACAGTTAGGATAACTTTGAGCTGTCAAAGTAATTTTGGGCAAAGGGATGAAAAAGATTAAATCTGTTACATCGCTTGAGTTGACGACAAAGTTTTGGTCTCGAAATATAGATAGCAATAGCAACACTACTGTGAGTTTGACAGCTGATCAAAAATAATTCATCTGTATTAAACAATGGCAGGATCAAAGTTTCGTAAAGGGGGAGCAAAGTTATCCTGATTTGGCGCAAAGTTATCCTGATTGACTGTAAATGAAATACATTTTAAAATATAACATGTAATTTAAAAAAATAATACATTAAATATTTTTTTTTTTCTTGAGTATGAAAATAATCCTTAAAAAGACTAATAATTATGACATCTTTTCTTTTAGAATTTTTTCATTCTAGAAGAATGGCATATTTATTTTATTTATTTATTATTATTATTATAGGTGCATCCATACCCGCTACTAAGGATTTAAAAACAGCGAAGAAAGATCAGACAGGTAATTGTTGAAAGTTTTAATTTGACGTCCTTGGCATCCCCATTTCATAGAAGTAAATGAATAAAGAAAAAAAAAAGAAGAAAAAGGAAATAACTCTTGAAGAACATGTATATTTAAAATGTACGCAAGATGCTAAATTCATTAAATTTAAAATTAACTTTTAAGCTACAAAAATCTACTAACTCTCAGATAATTAATCTTAAACACGTTTCACAATGTTTCAATATTTTCAGGTCTAAAATTCATCAGAGATCAATAATTTCCCTTATTCTGTTTTTTCTTTTTTTTTGTCAGATAGGTAGAAACGAAATTTTAAATGGGAAAGAAACATACAATACATTTGATCTCACGAAATATAGCTGTAGTGAAAGACATGCAGTCATGTACGTCGTTTTTACTTTTAAATATATTCACTTATTACTATTATTCACTTATACTCTCTAATTTTATCCTTCGCCTATACCAAATAGCCTCTGGTGTATTTGACTCCTTCCATTGGGACGAAATACCAATAAACTGCTATTGTGAGGAATGGAATAGCCTTATAGTGAGTTATGCATGGTCATCTCCATGTAATGAAACATGAGCTTAATACATTGAGAATATTTGTACGAAAGGTTCGCAACCTTTTAGATTTCTGTCCCAATTAAATCAAAATTCAAATTTTCGCCGTACCACTGTTAGGTAATCTTAGCATTTAAAATTGTATTATTATACATAGAAACCTTCCTATACATATAGAAATATAGAAAGGGATCCAATTCTCTAGAATTTGTATAGAAACTTCAATTTTTTCATAGCATCTAAGCATCAAGAACTACTTGACTGATTACTTTCGATTGGAGTTAAACGAGAGCCTTACGATTTTCATAGGCATTTTAGAGGTTTCTGCATTAGCTTATTGGTTCAATTCTCTGGTTGTTGCTTTTATAATTGTTATAATCTTTTAATTATACATTAATTATACACATTTTTTAAATGAAAAATTCAGATTATATAATTGCTAATTATACTAGCCAGTAAAAAAAGGAAATGATTTTAATAATGTCATGAAGCAGGTTTCTAAAAAAATGTTTTTTTCTCCAATTTTACCAAAAAAAAAAAAAAAAAAAAAAAAAAAAAAAAAAAAAAAAAGTTGGTAGGACGAACCTTAGTTTGTGACACTTCAATTCCACTTCACTAAGCTTCACATGGTAAATCATTTACCTGTATCCAAAGCTGCCATTGTCGATTCTTGCAGTGACTGTTATTTGTATTATTAAAATACAGTATCCATCACTGAATTAGACAAGCCGTTTTCTAAAGTTCGCTTAAGTATAAAAGAACACGGAATTCCTTAACGAAAACAAAAATAAAGAGACCTAAGAGACGTGTTTATAAGGAAGTTAATATTTTTTTAATATAGTAATTTAAAAGGTAGTTCAAAATTTATCAATAGGAGCTGCGGTATTGACTTCATATGAAATGATTCTTAAATTAATATTTAAAAGTTTCTAAATACATACACACATATATATATTGATTCAGCAGCCAAACAAAGTGAGGAGTAGAAACTGGGTGAATTATGATCAAGTTGAACATCTCAGTTTGAGAATTCTTACAGATTAAGTCAGTGCAGCACAATCCATGGACGAAATTTTGAACTAAGGTGTTCTGGGGTATTAGTGCCACGTTAAGGTTCTGCCAATTTTTACGGCTTAGTATTAGATATTTGTTTTCAAAAATATATAAAATTTGATACAGCAATTTATTGACTATGTATACACTAAAGAATATTTCAGCAGATATGTATTCATAAAATGTAATGGCGTAAATTCTTGATCATGCTATTTGGGTTCTTACCCCCCTATGTTGGTAATAACGCCATGTAAACAAAGTTATAGAATGAAATATAATAATGGTACATAAATTCTCTAATTCTAAAGATACAAACTCTACAGCCCAAGAAATTGATAAATAATCTCTTCGTTACTTGGGTCCACATATATGGACTTCCATTTTGTCTCATTTTATTTATGACAATCGAACAAAATATTACAAACGAATATAGATACAATCGAACTTAATTATTTGATATCAAAATTATACATTTAGAAGTCTCAGATTCTAAAAAATGTGTAATTTAAATAAAATAAAAATCTTGGTGATAATCATTTTATATTTTATTCTTCTGGCAGCAATTAGGGCATACAAATTTCTCGGTATCCTTTTAGGTTTTTACAGTGTTGTATTGAGATATTTCTCCGGGAGGGATTTCTGTGGCTCTGGGGAGGAGACATTATAGAGTTCCGGGGGGGGGAGGAAACTGCAGTTTGTGACCATTGCAAACACAAACCGTCAAGAGGCATTTGAGTACTCGGGGGGGGGGGATGTCCAACCCGGACAACAGTCTCAATTTATCAGCGGGTTTTAAACAATAACTGTTACATTCTCTCGTTTATAAAATAAAATAAATTCTCTTCGGATGTAGTTCCAGCACTGAAAAAAATTAAACGGAATGATAACGCCAATGGATGGTGTAATTACCCCACTATGCTTATTGCGCAGTACATTTTAAGCTACAAAATACCGTACGGACACATCCAAAATATTCCATAAGATTTTGAAATTACATGAAATACACTACGAATTTATTTAATAAACAAAATATTTTGTAATAAATATATAGTCTTCAGATCACAAAATTTACCTTTCAAATTTTAGATCGGGTATTGATTGTGAAGTGCTTCTTCCACTATAAGGTCTACAAAGTGAACAAATTAATTTTAAGCGGTTGTTTGGGATTAAGATGACTCAAAGTTCTTCTGCGCAAAACTCGTGTGTGCCATTTCCGGGATTCCTTCATAAATACGCGTGATATTAGCACTTGGCGTCATTACCCACCCTGGCTTATTATCCCAAGAAACCTTACATTTAAAAAAATCCTATATGTAATTAACAACTATTAATTAATTAATGCTTAAACTAATCAATAGCCCCCTATTTCATCTTATTACAATTACTCAATTTTAAAATTCCAAAGTCCAAGTGTCCTGTTTTGGATGACCACGAGTCTTTCAAGATTTGTATACGTGGCCTATGGATTATTCCGCTATCATGTTTCCATAAATGTTCCTACAGCATTTGTCCTTCATGGTCAAGGTTCTAGCTAGCTCAATAGAAAAATATCGATTGCTTGAAAAATTATGCAAATTCTATGCGAAATTTACTTTAGGATAATTTTTGGTATGATAAATTTTTGTAATAAATTTTTGGCAATATAATGGCAAGTCATTCAGCATGCAAATAATGCAAAATAATAATTTATTTAGTGACGACAACGTTTTTCTCTAATTACGCTGTGACGGTGAGATTTTTTTTAAAAAGTGTCCCAGATTTTTCTAAGAAAACTAATTTGCATATGCATATATTGATTGCTTGCATATAAGTATAAAACCCTTAAATAGCTGACTTCTTATTTTTTTTTTTAATAAGGAAGACATTACTTCTTGAAGAAAGCTGCATAATTTTGTGTTGATATATATATTTAAAAAAATATTATTAATTTAGTACATCTTACAGTTATACATTGTTATAAAAGTGTTTAAATACATATTTTTGAGATTTTTAAATTTTATGTAATTGCACTTTTTAAATTTTGTCATTTCTTGGTAGACTTCAGTTATAGAAGAAATACCTAAATTTTCAAGCTCATTAATATTTCTCAAAATGTTTAAATAGTCTCATAAATATTACTTAAAAAGAATATTTTTGAAAATTTAAATCGCTTATGAGCACTTGCTTACTTTCATTTAACGTAAATAAGAAATATATTTCAATGTAATTAAGAATTATTAGATTTCAAAACTGAAATGCTGCCTTTAATAAAATACCAAGATTTCCTTTATTAATATTAAAGAAAAAACATTTCTGATTAGAAAGTTTTCCTTGCATTATTTATAAAATTTAAGATAATGATCATTAAAAATGCCAAACAACTTATTTGACAGTAATTAGGGAAATTTAAAGCTCTAAATTTTCTTGTTTCAACTCTTAAGATCACTAATTTTACAAAATTTTAGACATTGGTTAAAACTAAAATGAACGATTGGATAACGTGACATAAATAAATTAATTAAGTATTATTAGGATGTTTCTGATAAATGTTGAGGGTTATAAAATTTAATGTAAAACTAATTCCAAATTAATGGATATAAATTTAAGATACGTTCCTCCAAACATTTGCTTGGCTGGAATGATCCATTAATATATTTTATCGAATATTTCTATTCAATTAAGAAAATCTTGATAACGCTTTAGAAGCGGGTACAAGAAGTCAAATCGAACCTATTTGCAGATCAATTTTAATTAGAATGCTTCAGGGAGAAAATATGTTTCGTTTATTTCGAACATCTAAGTGGAAGCATTAGATATTTCAAATAAATATATCTGCATTTATGGCATAGGCGTCGTTAAGGAGGGGCAGGAGAGAACATTTCCCCTGGCTGGATTTTCTAATTTAATTAACTAAAATTTATTTTTCTCCGGTGATTTAAAAAAAAATTAATTCGACACAAGCGACTTAAAATAAATAAGTATTAAGAAACTGAGAACTAAGATTTTTTTTTTGTAAGGAAGCTCAGTTTTTCTCAACCTCCAACTTTATATAAGTTAATTTTCAAGTGAATTCGTAATTATATAAATACGTAGCACTTGTAAGCAATGTCTGGTCCGTCCGTCTGTGTGTCCGCGTATAATAGAACAAAAAATACCAAACGAATGGTTAGAAATTTAATATATATAAATTTTGCAAAATTTTGTCGAGTCATTTCATATTTAATGAAAATCGGATCAAAACTTAAAAAGATATCAATAAAAGTTTCTTCATTTTATTAAATCCTATAGTGCTTATTTACTTCCACGATAACATGTGACATGGAATGATTATGCATCGTCATGAGTTAATATAGAGTTATACTATTCCCGTATTACTAAATTTCATATTAAGGTACCCTGGGGTAATAACGCCAAGTGCTTATATTTTGCATAATTATGAAATAATCAGGTAAATGACACCCATGTGCTCTGCGCAGAAGGGTTTTGAGTCATATAAATCGCAAAAAACAGCTTCAAGTTAATTTGTTTCCTTTTTAGGTTTTATTGTTTTTACAAGCAACTAAAATTAACGCTTGATCTAAAATTTGCGAGATACGTTTTGTGATGTGAAGACTATCTTTTTTATCCGGAAATACTTTGTTAATTACATAAATTTTTAGTACAATTCATGGACTTTCAAAATGTTGTTGAAGATTTTGGATATCTTCTCGAGATAATTTGTAATTTAAAATGTACAGCGCAATAACTATAACGGGGTAATAACGCCAATCCTTGGTATTGATACCCCGGTTGATTCCCTACAGTAGCCGAGCTACATCCTAAATACTGATTCAAATAAACACAGTTAAAACTGTGCAATGTTTCTAATAATTCTATTTAAGCAGTCCTTTTTAAGCAAAAAGAAGCTCGCGGTCTGATATTCTTTTCCTCATCCTCCCCCACAAAAAATTGAACATTTTAAATAGCTTAGAATGCAATTTGTCAATTTCCAAGTTTGTAGAGTTTGTATTTTTAGAATTGGGCAATCTACATGCAATTATTCCATCTTAATTCATAGTTTTGTTTGCATGGCGTTATTACCCATATAGGTGGGTAATAACGCCAAACAGCATTGGTCAAGAAATCACGTCATTACATTTTATGAATACATATCTGTTAAATTATTTTTTTTAATATAGATAGTCAATGAGTTGCTGCATCAAATCATACATTTGTTTGAAAAATGCAATCTAAAACTGAGCCGTGAAAATTGGTAGAACCTTAACGTGGCGTTATTACCCCAGGGTACCTTATATACAGATATAATAAATTTTGCATTCCTGCATTTTTTCATAAGAATGCAATAATTATTGCATCGACATCTGAGTATTTATAAAATTAGTTATAATGCGAAAGCACCTCATTTGCATATTTGACGTACCATTTCCGACTTGTTTTTATTTTTATTTTTTCTTTAATTCTGTTTGCTCGGACGGTATTTTAAAATACCACAGTTTTCTCTCCCATTGAAACACACACATTGAATGCATTTGCAACCGTATTGTTAAGAAACAACAGTAAATACTTCTCTTAACCGTCACTAGATAGCACTAGAATTCTAGGAGCCTAAAATTGTTAAAGAACGTATTTTGGTATTATGTATCAATTTTCCTTCCATTTTGTTGTCTGACATAGCATCTATAAATTTTTCTTGGAAACGTCTTTAATTTTAAAAGTACACTGTTAAAAATATTTGTAAAAACACAGAAAATACGTGCGTAAATTTACACAAGTACCAAAGGAGTTCACCCTAGTTCTCATAATTTCTCTCTGTAAATCTCTGTAAATTTACACTAGTTCGCGGTTAAATGTATTTGATTGAGTTTCTCGGTCATCATTTTACAGATATTTCCTTTATTTTATAACCATTTCTTTCTTAGGTTTTCCTCGTCTTTTTTTTTTAAATATTTTTATTTGTGTTAAAACTTATAATTCAAAATCCATTTTTTTATTCTTTTGCAATTTTATTAGACATATTAAAGAAGAAAATCTAGTTTAACAAATGTTTCTTTAAAACTTAGAATAATTCAGAAAGGAAAAATTCTTCTTTTCGAAGTTATTGAGGGTTTTTATAGACATAATTATGATTAAAGACATACTTTGTTCTCAATAGCAATAATTTCTACAGATTTGTCGGTAAGGTATCCACCCACTATCAAGAGCACTCGCGTTCAAATCCTTGGACGGCTAGGTAAAAATTAATGATACACCAACTCAAATTTATTCGAAAATTTAAAACTCTTTGACGATATTAAAGAATGAGTTATTGACTAATTTTGAAAACTAAATTAAATTATTATGATTAGAAATAAATATACATTGTCTTGTGTATTGTAAATTTAGCGAATAACGTATTTGTTATTTAACAGAAACTCGGTTCTTCTAATCTCTGTTATTTTACATAAGATTCAAGCTAATGGATTACTCGTAGATTCTCAGTAATTTCATAGAATTTTTAGAAGTGTAAGGTTATTATTTCTTATCTTATGCGAAATAAAAAAACATTTTTTAAATTTTTTAAAAATTATTTTTTGTTTACTTTAAGAAGTACTTTTCAAAACGACCGGGACTATATTGAATAGAATTTTTGCATAGATTTTTATCCTTTTTACATATATATATATATATATATACCGGGTGTCCCAAAAATGACTGATGGATTTTAAAATTCAATAACTTGCAAACGGTTGCAGCTATTTAAAAATTTTTGCAGGAAAGTTATGTATAATGTCAGGAATTTTTTTTTTTTTTTTTTTTTTTTTTTTTTTTACCGTAATTATTAATATTCGAATTTAAAACAATAGGTGGCGCTGACGGCGATTGAAGGCCATGTGATCAGTGCTGAATGAAGCTTCGTCCTGGCCTTCAATCGCCGTCAGCGCCACCTATTGTTTCAAATTCGAACTAAAATAAAAAATTACGGTAAAAAAACTCCTGACATTGTACATAACTCTCCTGCAAAAATATTTTAAATAGCTGTCACCGTTTGCAAGTTATTGATTTTAAAATCTATCAGTCATTTTTGGGACACCCAGAATATATATATATATATATATATATATATATATATATATATATATATATATATATATATATATATATATATACCGACACTAATGCTTAAGTAGTCAATCTGAATTTATCTATCTCATAGGACAAATTTATCGATATCAATCGATTCAATTAATTCTATAATTATAATTTAAAACATGTAATTAGTATTAAATAGTTTAACTATTATTATTATGTTAAAAAAATTATTTGTCTACTTATATTTTGTAATTAATTATTTTTGATATTAGTTACTTAAATATCTATTATTAATAAAAACTATTTTACTACTTTAACTTGCACATTAACTGTCTAATGTGACTGAATGCAAAATTGTATTGCTATCACATGGTCGAAATTGATATTTGTAAGCTAACCTATTATATAATTTAATTTGTCTAGTTATTCCCATTTGACATGATTTTTCAAATTAATTTAATCAATGTTACTTCAATTATATTATTATTTTCTTTTTCCTGTTCTCAATGGAAATTATGGTTGCGATTGATAATTGTAAGTTATCTTTATAAATATTCAATTACAGTTTAATTGTTTTTCTAATATTTTTTCTTTGAAATTTCTATTGCAATTACTATGTTGATGATTCTATTGTGTTCTTGTTATTTTTCTTGATATTTTTCTTTGAAATGAGTTCTCAATTGCGATTAATCGGGCAATGTGGAAATTATTTTTAGGTCTATCCTGATTTCCATTCAGAAATTAATCGCAATTAATGTGGCTATTTAGTATTGCCCTTGATAACGAGCTAAATACCACATTTTCAATTTTATTTCTAATTCTGACAGCTCCTCTGTGTGATATGGTTTGGCATTAACAAATTTTTACAGTAATTGATGTTCATTTGTAGTATTATCTAATGGTTCTATACATATATATATATATATATATGTATATAGATGGGCCTTAAAACGCATATAATTTATAATATATAATTAATTAAATATAGCTGCAGCCAAGAAGGGACCCCTTGTCCTTTCTCATGCTCAATTAGAAGCACTTGTCAAACACTTTTTCATACTTAAAAATATACAGGGTGAGTCATAAATATCGAAACAACAGGCTATCTCCTTAAATATTGCCTCTAAACCCATACTTACCATTGCAGAAATTCATAAAAAAGGTGAAATTTCTGATAAGATAAGTTGCAACTCCATGGGGGGGTCTATTTGTAAAAATACGAAAATTAAATTTTTATACGCCCCCCTTCCCCCCCCCCCCTAGAGCAAAATTCCCAATTAGGAAATTATTCCTTATCCATTCCTAAATTGAAAAAAAAAAATTTTCATCTCGTTATCTAAAAACCTGACAGAGATATTAAAATCCAAAATTCTCCAAATTTCGCGACTTACACCACTTTCCCATGCTTGTAAGCGAAGCGTTTTTGACTAATTTTCAAAGCAATTGAGGGATCGACCACAAATTATACATTATTAAATGTCGATTTAAGACAGGGCCTCTTATTTGGATATAATAATGCAGCGTATTGATTTAAACCAAAACTTGTTTTCAAATTATGTTTATCGTCAGCACTGGAGGTCTGCATGGATCGAAATATATAGGTCCGGTCCCAAACCGACCCAGTGGGAAAAAAGTTTTGCCCGGCATGGAAAATGTTAAAATCATAAGCCAGACCGACCTAGAGAAAAGTTTTAATAATAGACAAGCTCAACCGTAAATTTCTACATAGCTTTTTACTTCGGTGAGGTTTAAAATTCTTTCGTATGCAGGAATTCTGACCAAAAATAGTTATTATAGCTTTTTGTTTTTTATATTTATGCTTTTTATTATTAAAGAAGCGAAAAAGGCTGTGATGTATTTTATTTTATCAATGAATCTCTGTTTAAATGTAAATGTTTCACTTATATTTTAATATCACTAATCCATATCCCGTGCGTTATAGACTTTGAAAAATGTTATACAGTAAAACCTTTTAAGACGGAATCCCATAGGAAATAAAAAAAGTTATAGACAAATACCCTTCCTAGGAGGGTTAAATGGAGTTTATTTTTCTCAGGTATTATTGTATGTATTTTACATGGATCAATACATTTTCCGTTTAAGACAGAATATCGTTATAGGCAGATTTCTTTTCTTGTTTTATTGTGTTTTATTTTTAGCATTTGAATATACTATTCTTCAAAAATAAATAAATAAATAAATAAAGTTTTTTTTTTTTTTTTTTTTTTTTTTTTTTTTTTTTTTTGTAAAATAAAAGCGATTTTGAAATCTATGTGGTTTTTGTAAAAATTTTGATTGGACCAAATTTTACTTATAGTCCAGTCAAAATAGACATTTAACCTAGGAAAAATTAGAGAAGAGCTGAAAATTTGCAAAAACGTTTAGAATATCATTCCAAATGAAATCCCAAAAATCTTAATCAATCTGGCTGGAGCAAAAAATTTTATTCAAGGTCAAAGGTCAAATATACAAAAAAAATCTTTTTTCAGATATCTGTTAAACAATAAGTTTTATCGTAAACATAGTTATTACATAAATTTAAGGTTATTATAAAAAATGAAATTTTCTACAAAACAGTCTTTACACTTTTAAGAGGCTACTTCATTCAAACGAAAAGACCCGTTCATTAATACTAATCCTATGAAGAAAAATGTATAAAGATGTCTCGGTTGTAGTTTAATATTTTTAAAGGATTTTTTTTTCTTTTTTTGTAATGGGTAGCTGAAATCGATTTGTATGCAAGCCGTTTTATATTTTTTTTGATTTTGTTCACAGGTATTTTTTACGAATACGATTTCATTTTCTGAACCAGTTTGGAAAGCGAAAGCACTCTCCTAAAAAATATCTGCAACCAAAATCGGAAAAGTAAAAAACGGCCTGCATTCAGATTTATCTCAGAAATCCAATGAAAAAAAATCATTTAAAAACACTGAAATGCAACCGAGATATCTTTATAAACTTCTTTTATAGGATTAGCATTAGCGAACAGATCTTTTAATTTGACTGAAGTAGCCTCTTAATAAATTTATCTTACTTGTTAATTATTCATCTGCGAATTATGTTTCTTGTTTTATTTCCATCTTCTTCTTCCTCTGGTTGCTAAATTCTTGTCCATTTCTCTGAAAAATCCGATGGATCTGGTATTTCTTCACTGATGTCAGAAGCATCATCATCTGTTGTATTTGTGGCAACATCTGAACAAAACTGGCCGTGACAATTGTTATAAATTGGTGAACAAACCAAACCACCAAGTCTTTTCCACCCATAATTTAAATTGCAACCCTTTGTGTAGTTACAAAAAATTGTAGGGAACGATATTTATGGTGCAAGCGAGAGTAGAGTTTTAATTGGCTCCAAATCGTTATTGTTCAATACCCATCCCCAGTTTTCAGGGTCAAGTTTATTACCTAACCATATTTGGACTTGAAAATAAACTTGGTATAAATTTTGGAGAGCAGCACTAGATGTTAGTGGAAGAAATGATACCTGAAAAACTTTATTTTGGAGTGTTCTCTTCGCAAAACTTAGATATCTTTAGCTATCTTCAGAATCAATATTTTTAGGAGCTCTGTACATCGCAAGAAGTAAATAAATTTCATTAGCAATAATGATATCCAGAGAAGACTTGATTTTTTTAAATGTTCATAGCAAATTAAGTCATTACTTTTTTCAAATAACTTGAATATTTGAATTTTACCTTTTCTGAAGAGAGCTGACGATGTGTCACAACCAGTTATGGCACCTAAAAATAATCTATGATCTCTACACTTTGGATATAATTCCAAACTTTGCGATGAATACATTTTCGTTTCTATCTGAATTTTTCCCGGTTTCAAGAAATAAACTGTTTTATCAGTAGGCGTTCGTACAGTTTATATAATTAACAAATAACATCTTCCACAACAACAATAGTTGTACTTGTACTTGACTGTTCTATAGTTGTTTTAACTATAAGGAAGTCACCCTCGTTATCAGCCTGTTTAACAGAAATACCAGCAGCATTTAATTTTTCGCATAACATTGAAATAAACCGAATCCTTTTATGAGTATTAGAAAGGAATCGTTTTTGGTTTGTAGGAAGAACCATAAATTGATCAAAAAGTACATTAGCAGAAGAAGATATTTAATAGCGATGCTGTTCTGCCGCTTTTATATCTTTTTATAATCAGCATAACCAGCAAATACTATAATAACGTTGTGACCATAATGATTATGTATATATATTAAATGTACATAATATCAAATCAATATTTTCTGAACCTGAGGAGATGGATTATATAAGAAAACCGGACATCCACTTTTATCTCCAGTTGCAGGCTTCAAGAAAGAACGAAAGCAATCAAGATTATACTTAGCTTCAACAGCAACTAAATCGTATTAGCATCCTATATATACAAGAAAAGTCTTTTCAAAATTATTCGAATGTTTTTTGCTACCTGAATGATAGTATCTTTAAATGAAATTGTTACAACTCGATATATTACGTGTCGACGATCCTTCGTTTTTTTCTTTTCATTTTCTTCATTCGCTTTATTAACACAAAAAAAAACAAAAATTTCTAAAGCAAAAAGTTGGCTCATCTAATCGCGTCCTAGTCCAATGCGGGATCAGTGGCACAGCCAAGGGGGTGGTTTTGGGGTTAAAACCCCTCCCAGCGCAAAGAAAAATCGATATAATTGCCTCTTATATGAATCAAAGCCAAACTTTTGCGCATTTCTTTGGCATATTTAGGAATTCGCCGCTTTATTGAATCAGATTTTTTTTATTATTTTTTAATTTCATTTAATAAAGTGATTCAATTAAATGGCGAAAATTCTACTTAAAATTGTGAAAGTGCATATTACATGGATTAGTTAAGTAAAAATTGGTTATTTGAACTAAATCACTTTTCTGAGACGCATCATGCTAAAAAATGATGATTTCCTGCCACACAGATGCTCTTTGAATTTAAGCATTGTGAAGTGAATATTCTAATTAGTACTGATTCCATTAACGGGCAATCATTTTTATCAGAAACTCAACCCCCCCCCCCCCCCAGAACCGAATTCTGGCTGCGCCACTGGGTGGCATGCTAGTAGTTAATTACAAATGAAGCAAATTTCCGACATTTTAATGAGCGTATACAAACTAATGTTTCGATATTTTTATTTAAACAAAACAGAATAATCTCCGCACAAACAAACTGGAAGGTAAAAGTGTGCAATTAATCCCTAAAGAAAATTACATTTCCATAAAGGAACCATTTGACCGCGGGACGGCGCGCGTTTCTATTGCTCAGTGGGAGGAGAGGGGGGGGGGACTGATCACAGCTTAAACTCAAGTGTATTGGATAAAGTACGCCCGTACCTAACATTATTCTACTTAATTTTAGTATGCCTACTTATATAAATCCCATTCAACAGTTAACAACATGAATTACTTTCAAGTAAATGTAGATATGCGAAATATGATAATTTTTGAAATTTTTAATTTTTACAATTTTTGAAATTGCAATATTTTATGAAGGAGGTGACGAAAGTGTGTGTAAAGACCATTTTTGTAGAAAATCCTGAAAAATTCAATTTTTATGACAATTATTTTTACCATAAAACTCACCGTTTACCAGTTAACTGAAAAAAGCTAATTATTTTATCTTTGACCTTTGACTTTGAATAAAATTTTTTGCTCCAGTCAGATTGACTAAGATTTTTGGCATTTCATTTAAAATGATGTTCTAAACGTCTACACAAATTTCCAGCTCTTCGCTAATTTTTCCGAGGTTTCCATTATTTTTTGTCTATTTTGACTGGACTATTATTTCAGGCATGTATTAGGTTAGTCAGAGATTGTGATTTTAATACGGATTGTTCAAGATCGGGATTGAAAATTTCGTCCAGCGCAGACCTAGAAAGAAGAAAGCAGATATGAAAAATACATTAGGCCGGATAGGCGAGTGTTCAGAAAAAAGTAACGTCTCGGTCCTGACCTGGCCTGGGCCCAGAATACAGATTTTTAACAGCCTCTCCAGTACGATAAGTGCTTGAAGTTGTGAGAGGTATATTTGGTACTTCTAGGTTATCCCGTCTACCAAATTCGCCAAATTATACAAATCGCCAAACTAATAGCCAAATTATACATGTTGATATGATTTTTATTTTAAATAACGAAAAAAACAAATAATTAGTAGATTATTAATAAAAATATTAATAAAAAGTCGAAATAAAAATCACTTAATGACATTTTAAACACGTGAATCGCATTTAATGTCATTGAATGGGACATTCACGATCATCCATTATTGGCATTTAATCTTATAGTTTGGCGATAATTTTTTGGTCGATGGGATAACCTAGAAGTACCATATATTTCTAAAAAAGACTTAATCTGAAAAGCATTCTTTTATATAACTGACGGGCTGTAAAACAGTACATTTCTTTTTTCTGCATAATGAATTTCTTCCCGGCTATTTCTTGTCGTTAAATTATTAAAAGTTAAGAATTGTTAAAGAAAAAAATACAAATTTGAAACATGTCATTTTTAATTATTTTACATTAGTTTTGTTTCGGGCAAAAATAAAAAAAATATTTACTTTTAAAAATATGATTTTTTTAAAAGTTATATTTTTTTTTCAATAAATATTTTTAATAGTTTTAAAATTAATATTGAAAAACAAAAACCCTGAAACAAAACTAAAATCAGATTTTCATCTTTAATTAAATGCAAAGAAATTGAAATCCGATAAATAATGTTTCGAGTTATAACGATTTTTAATTATCCCATTTAAACCAGTACTAACCATATGAAATTTTTATAAATTTTAGGATAAATTTCAGGATGTGAATTTCTTAGCAAATTATATGGCTACCATCACACAAAAAAGAAAAAAAATCAAAATTCTAACTCAAAAGATATATTTTTACACGTTTTCTAGAACTGTTAAAGTAACATTGTGTTTTGATTTGCGCGCATTTCAATTTGTGTCTAATCCCTTAAAACCTGATGAATAACTCAAACGGCTATAACTCTGCGGAATTTGAAGATATGAAGATGCAAGTTTTTATGTCTTATTAAGGACCGGATAAGGAAATTTTTCAAAATTGGAATTTTTATCCTACGGGGGCTGTATAAAAAGTTAATTTTCGTATTTTTTCAAATAGACTCCCTATGGAGTTGTAACTTATCTTATCAAAATTTTCACCTTTTTTTATGAATTTTTGCAATGGGAAGTATGGGTCTTGCGGCAATAGTTAAGGAGATAGCCTATTGTTTCAATATTTATGACTCACCCTGTATTTTTTTTTTTTTTTTTTTTTTTTGGCTCATCAGAGCATTTTTTAATACTTGTTATTCAAATTTTTTGGTAAAAACTGAAGATTCTTTTATGTCTTGAAAAGCAAAGTATTTGCTGCTGTCAAAATTTTATTCTTGTATTAGAATATTTAAGAAAGTTATTGCATTGCTATATGAAATGCATGATGTCTAAAAATTAAACCAAGGAGTTGAACAAAAAAAAAATTACAGTGCGTTCACAACTTTATTCAAAGAACTGAAACTAAATGTTTCGCAATAAAAAAAAAATAACCATGTTTATCGCGTGATTTATTTAATTTGAATAAATTATGTTACATACATAAAAAAATTATATTCATTTAAATTTGGTGGCAATGAATAAAAAAAACTACAACAGCAACAACAAGAAACAATGTTCAACTGGAGCTTTAAGACACAAATTCGATCTTCTCAACTATCGTCAAACATACAAAGATGAAAAAAAAATCGTTTTAGCAAAACGATTAAAATAGACCAAAAATGGAGTTCATCTATCCATCCACATTGTTAACAATCGCTTGTTGACTTCTACGTCTTCGTTTTTTCGTTAAAAGTTAAATAAAAAACTACAGTAAACTACGATACTTTTTTATAGCTATCATTTTATTCGTTTCGTCTAGTTCTATCTTTTGAAAAAAAAAAAAAAAAAAAAAAAAAAAAAAGAATCACTGTCGTACATCAACTGGTTCGCAAGAAATTTCAAAAAGACATTTGCATCTTCCGTTTCTTAAACATACCGTACCGCGTTTGCTATGATGTATATATAATAGTCTTATATACACCTAGGTATATACAAGATAAATCACATTAAAATAATTAGAAACTAGTCAGATGTGACAATCCCAAAACTTTCTTCTATCTCATACATGTTAATAATTTCTAAAAATACAGCTTAGCAGCACCATTTTTTAGGTGGTTTAAATCAAAATCTAGTCAGCAAAGACTTATAACAATTTCTAACTGAATGTGAAGTTTAATTAAAATCTGTGCATTAGTTTCTGAGACACAGCTATTGCAAAGTCCTAATAAAGTCTGCATAAAAGCGTCACCTGTTGGGTGATGCACACCAAAAACAAATCGGGATCAGTTTTTATCACTCGCTAATTGAATCTGAAGTTTTATGAAAATCCGTGCATTAGTTCTTGCGAAATCGTGAAAAATGATGCATAGGAGAGTACACTTGTAGGTCGATTTACACTAAAAATGAAAAAAAAAAAAAACTAATCTAAGTCGGGGACTAACGGAATCTGCAGTTTGATTAAAATTCGTGTATTAGTTTTTGAGATAGAGCTATTTCGATAATCATGAATATTGCAACATAGCAGCGCTATTTATTGAGTAATTTGCACCAAAAACATAATTAGCACCAAACTATATCAAGCACTAACTGAACCTAAAGTGTTATAAAAATCCGTGCATTAGTTCTTCCGATAGAGCTATTGAGGAAATTGCGAATAACCGACATTTGTTAAGCGATATACTCCAAAAACTAGTCAGCTCTAGTTTATATCAAGGTCTAACTGAACCTAATTTTGTGAAATTCCGTTCATTAGTTCTTGAGGTAGAGCGCTTATAAAGATTTTATCAAATACAAATCATAATTTTTTATTAAAAACAAATTCACAGAGAGACAGAGTGACAAACAGACATTTTCTAAAAACCATGTAATTGTCTTCAGAACTTCCGAAAACGTATAAATCTATTGAAAACCGGAAGTCGAAATTTTGCACGAGTTCGATACTTTCTTCATGTAAAAGATAAAAGAAAGTAAATAAATTAGATTTTCCTTTTTTTCTAAGTCTCGATTTCTTTCGAAGTGTTATGATCCAATGGTACTTTGAAGTACCATATCAAACAATTAGCCGGAACTAACAATATATATATTTATTTACATTGTCTTATTATTTTTCTAATATTTTTCTTTGAACTATGTCTTTCATTGCGATTAATCGGACAATGTAGAAATCATTTTTAGGCTTATCCTGATTTCTAATCAGAAATTAATCTCAATTAATGTGTCTATTTAGCATTGCCCTTGAGAACGAGCTAAATACCACATTTCCAATATTGTTCCAATTTTTGTCAACTTCTATGTTTGATATAGTTTGTTTTTTAACGAGTTATTCCATATTTTGATGTTGATTTATAGTATTATCAAAAGGTTCTATATACCCCCCCCCCCCCACACACACACATATATATATATATATATATATATATTTAACAATACAGAAAATGAGAGACATTAAAACATGAAAATATATGTAATTAAAAAATATTTTATTTTAATAACATATATTTTATCACATATCATCGTAATGCAAGTGGTAAAAGTTTCGAGAAGATAGATTTTTAAATTCATAATTTGACATATAAAAGATTACTTAAGGGTTATCTATACATTAAAATGACCATTTTCATGATAACTTTCAATGTTTTTTTTTCATTTGAAAGGACATTTTTTTACATATTCCGATAGATACAAAAGAAATGTTTAAATGCAATTTCTTGAAAATCCATTTTTTCCGTTATTTTAATGTTCGTTGAATTTCATTACATATAATTTTTTTAAGCATATTTCAATGAATATTTCTCAGAACGCTTTCTACATTATTCACTATGTTCTCAAGAAGAATATAAGCTTTTTGTGATAACGTAATTATATTATAGGTATACAATATAGGAATATAAAAATGTGGCAAGTTAAAAAAAAATTATGTATGTATAAAAATTTATTATGTTCTTTATGACATATATTGAATATTTCAGTTAATTCTGAAGGTAATTAAAAACTCCTAGTTTAGTGCGCAGGTAAGTATAACAGTAGCTTTTTGTAAAAAGGAACTGAAATACATTTAGTTGAATTGAATATATGCTGTCTAACATAAGTATAACATTGTTTTTTCATCATTCTGTATCATGATTAAAATGAAAGTATGTATATTTATTCAATATTGTATACTTAATAAAATGGCTCTCCGACTGTATTCAGATACCTTATGTTCACGGATGTACAATTTTTCATTAAAAAAAAAGATTACTTTTTTAATTCTTAAAAAAAAAAAAAAAAAAAAATACTGTTATGACATTACTTATGGGCATTTACTAGTTCTTAATTGCTAAACTTCTATTTTCCTTTTTCACGCTGCACTGAGAAAAAAAATATACCGCCTTCACCTAGAATGAATAGTTAGTCACCTTCTAAGTACCTAAACTAGAACTATAGATGATCGAACTGGGCGAATGGATTAATCAACTAAGCTGAATAGACGAAACGACCTAGCATTTCTAGTTTCGTGTTTTCAAGGTGATGAAATGATATTGAATTATTTCAGTAACGAGAAATTATCGGTTGATTTCGGGAATGGTTTCGTAAACAAGAATTACAGTTACCATATCAAACCTCTTGTGTTCGCCTCTATTTGCAGAGATTTTTAAATGATTTTGACCACAAGAATATAGGAATACTCTTTTGAATTCTAGTAAGAGACTATAGAACTCTCAAACGTACTGAACTAGAATTTATAAGGATGACATGGAACTATTTTTTCTAGAGCCTCAATTTAGAATCTAGATGCCTGGACTATATTTTTTTCTCAGTGTGGTATAGTGAAAAATTATCTTACACGTTGGCGGATTGGAGGGGGTCTGTCTTGTTTTAGCTTATTTCATGCTTATGTATTTTTAATTTGGGTTACTTCTGCCCCCTCAATTGCCTCCACCATTGGTTGAGGGCAGTAGCCATAAAAATATAATTAATTTTTCTAACAATCTACAGCTACAATCAATTTTTCGAAATAATAGCTGAATGGATTTGCAACTACTGATTTTAATAAATAGAGATTACAAATTACTTTAAAATGTAGCTTTTTTTAGATTGCTTTCAGATTTGTTCAAAGGATTTTATTTGCGCTTTAAATTTGGTAAATGTATTAAGTATAATATTTATGTTTTGCGTTTAGCGCAATACTATCAAATAAGTGGTATAAAACTGAAAACAATAAAAACTAGTTAAATGTGGGAATCTCAAAACTTTCTTCAATCTTATACAGGTTAATATTTTCTGAAAAATGCAGCATAGCAGCACCACCAGTTAGGTGATTTAAACCAAAATCTATTCAGCAACAACTTATGTCAACTTATAACTGAATCTGAAGTTTGATGAAAATCCATGCATTACTTATTGAGATACAATTATTGAGAAATCGAGAAAAAATGCTGCATAGTAGTATTAATCATAGAACGATTTACACCAAAAACTAAACAACATTATTCTATATCAGAAACTAACTGAATCTGGAGTTTTGAAAAATTTTGTACATTAGTTCCTGAAATAGAATTATTGCAATAATCACAAATAATGCAATATGGCAGCGCTACTTTTTGAGCTATTTGCATCAAAAGATAAACAACAACCAGTTATATCAAATATTATCTAAATATAAAGTTTTATGAAAATCCATGCTCTAATTCTTGAGACGTAGCTATCATAGAAATTGCAAATAATGCAGCATAGCAGGTTTATCCGTTGAGCGATATACACCAAAAAACTAATCAGATATAGCTTATATAACAGTCTAGGAAAATTTAAAGTTTTGTGAAATTTCATGCATTAGTTTTTGAGACAAAACGTTCACGAAATTTTTGTCACATACAGACAGATTAACAGACTGAATGACAGATTGACCGACTCACTAACTCACAGACACACATTTTGTAAAAATATGTTTTTCATGTTCATATATGTTTCTGACACCTAAAACGTGTAAATTAATCGAAAACCCGAATTTCGAAAATTTTCCCAAATCCAATGCTTTCTTTTTATAAAGATAGATGAAAGTAAAAATGAGAAAGACATCATACAAGATAATGTTTTGTGTTATTCTCTAAGATCTTACTTTAAGCACATTTGCCGACCAGAGCGATACAATTTTCTCTGTCACGATGTAAAAAAATCTGTAAGTGCAGCAATTCGAAAAGAAGAAAAGAGACATTAAAACATGAATATCTGATATGAGTAAATAGACAATTGTTTCCTAAAAATAAAATTAATTTCTCTGATAAGTATGTTCCTGTCTTGGGTCCTGGAAAATGGTAAACAACAACAATAACACCTAAAACCTGTAATAGAGTTAAAAATAGCGTCACTGTTCACAAAACTACTCATTATTTATATTGCACTACTCATTGTATGATGTTCTTAAAACTTTAGTGTACTGCACTACAAAATACCGGATAAAGTAGCTATTAATTTTACACAAAAAAGCAAGTTTCTATCACACGTTTATAAAAATAGTTAAAAAAATTCCTGTAGTAGTGTTAAAAATAGTGTCACTGTTTGCTATTGATTATTTGCATCGCTCTACTTATTGTATTATATTTTTAACACGCTTTTATTACTTTCATCTGTATGTGAGTTTGTGGGTTTGTAACTCTCCTTATTATCTAAAGATTTTCCTTATTATCTAAAGATTTTCTCAAGCAATTTTGACTAAAAATTGCATTCTATGGTTTTCGGGCACGAGAAAAATATTGGGCTAGGTTACATGTTCGAGAAAAAAATTTAATGGGTCATATTGGGTCATTAAGGGTCTGGGTCAAGCTATTTATATTTAAAGAACGACGTGATCGATTATAACGAAATTTTGTATGTAACAGTTATTTGGCACGAGAAAACTATCGGGCTGGGTCACATGTTCGAAAAATTTCGATTAGTGGGTCATTTTTGGGTCATTATGGGTCAAGCCATTTTTATCTAAAAAACGGCTCTAACGATTTTGACCAAATTTTATATTTTATCGTTTTGGATTACAAGAAGACCATTGGGTTAGGTAACATGTTCAAGAAAATTCGGTTAGTGGGTCATTTTTGGGGTCATTGTGGGTCATGCTATTTTTATCTAAAGATTTTCTCACGCAGTTTTGACTAAAAATTGCATTCTCTGGTTTTCGGGCACGAGAAAAATATTGGGCTAGGTTACATGTTCGAGAAAAAATTTTAATGGGTCATATTGGGTCATTAAGGGTCTGGGTCAAGCTATTTATATTTAAAGAACAGTGTAATCGATTATAACGAAATTTTGTATGAATAGTTTTTTGACACGAGGAAACTAATTCGCTAAATCACATGTTTGAGAGATTTCGACTATAATGATCATTTGTGGGTCATGATGGGCCATAATGGATCATGTCAAGCTACATCTAAAGAACAGGTGGATCGATTTTAACGAAATTTTGTATATAACATTTTTTTGGCACAAGAAAATTATTGGGCTAGGTAACACTTTCGAGAAATTTCGATTAATGGGTCATAAAGGGTCTGGGTCAAGCTATTTATATTTAAAGAACGGCTGGATCGTTTTTAACGAAATTTTGTATGTAACAATTTTTAGACACGAAGAAACTAATGGGCTAAATCACATGTTCGAGAGATTTGATTATAAGGGTCATTTGTGGATCATTGATGGGTCATGCTAATTTTATGTAGAAAATGTCTCTCACCATTTTGACTATGTTTTGTATTATGATATTCTCGGGCAAGATCTTGAGCATGTGTCTCGAGCAAGATCTCGAGCATGTGTCCTGGTCCATTGGACCAGGACACATGCTCGCGAAAATTCGATTAATGGGTCATTTTGGGTCATAATGGGTTAGGGTTATTCTAATTATATATAACAACGATTCAATCAATTTTACCTAAATTTTGTAACGAAACGTCTTTTGTCACGAGAAGAGTCGCAAGTTAAACAAAATTATATTAGTGGGCCATTTCGCTTTATTTATGAATGCTGTCAAGCTAATTTTATCTAAGAAACGGCTTAAACTATTTTGATTCAACTTTATATTCTACTGTTTTTGATTACCTGGAGACCTTTGAGCTAAGTCACATGTTTGATCAAATTTGATTAGTGGGTCATTTTGTTTAATACGGGTCAGGGTCATGAGAAAATGGCAGCAACCAATAAGTTGGCAATATTTCACAAAATATTGGCGACATTTGGCCGAAAGATTTACTATTAAGATTACGAAAGCCACAACACGTATTTGGTGCCAAATGAAAGAATGTCTCCAAATTTGGCTATATCTGGCAAAAAATGTTGTCTTTCATAATGTGAAGAATTTGTTTTATACATTCTTAATAGGATTCGAGATGCATGGATAAATTAACCAGAGTCGACCAAAAAAAGTGATTTGGATCGATGTCCTTTCGTTGTAAATTTTAAAATAAATATAGTTTAAAAAAAACTAAAAACCACACTTTTAAAGTAATCAAACGAAAAAGTGAAAAATAAATATAGTTTAAAAAAACTAAAAACCACGCTTTTAAATTAATCAAACTAAAAAGTGAAAAATAAATATAGTTTAAAAAAACTAAAAAACACACTTTTTAAGTATATCAAACTAAAAAGTGAAAAATAATTCGTACTATAAGCTGAAAACAAAAATAGATGAAAAATACTATATTACTATAAAATCATTGTTATTATAAGAATCAATTAATAAGCAATAAATAAAATTATCGTGGAAAAAAAGCGTGGGGTGTTTCTTTAGAACTGATAGATGGAGCATGGTAGATGGAGCACCCCATGCTTTTTTTCCACGATAATTTTATTTATTGCTTATTAATTGATTCTTATAATGACAATGATTTTATAGTAATATAGTATTTTTCATCTATTTTTGTTTTCAGCTTATAGTACGAATTATTTTTCACTTTTTAGTTTGATATACTTAAAAAGCGTGTTTTTTAGTTTTTTTAAACTATATTTATTCAAAATTTAATGCACTGCACTACAAACTACCAGATAAAGTAGCTACTACTTTTAACCCGTCAGTAGTCGCGTGTCGGTCTTTTCGCCGCCCGTATAATTTATATTCTCCTAACTTGTATCACATTACAAATAATACGAAGATCTACTATGTAGCTGACTTTGAAGGTTTCTCGACCACCTTAGCGAAGTTACAGGACACTTCTGTTTTTCTTTCAGGTACATTTTTAGAAACAAAGTTGAAATTTGCGTAAAAGTCTACGTAACAATCACTAATGTCAGTCCATTTTTACTTTTTCCAGTTACTCAGATCTCATGAATAAAATGCATAATTTAAGAAGACTGCAAATTTATATCTTAATTGAAATGTTATTTTCGTATATTAGGTGAAAAATATTTCTTATTTTATATATTTGGTATATGGAGAACCAGCGGCGAAAAGACCGAGCGCGACTAATGACGTTGTGAAAAAAGTCGCGACTACTCGCGGGTTAAACAAAGGAAGCAAGTTCTTATCTCGTGTTCATAAGAATAGTAAAAAAAAATAATAATAATAATTAATCGGTATAAAAATTACCGTCTCTATTTAAATAAACTACTGATTATTTGTATCGCGCAACTCACTATATTACAATTTACAAAATTTAGTGCACTCCACTACAAATTACCGAATAAAGTAGCAACTACTTTTGCACTAAAGAAGCAAGTTCCTATCAGATGTTCATGAAAATGGTAAAAAAGAATTCTGTGTAGCATTAAAATAGAGTCTTTGTTCGCTACAAACTACTAAATATTTTTATCTCGATACTCACTGTATTACATTCTTTAAAATTTAGTGCACTATATTACAAACTACCGGGTAAAGTAGCTATTACTGTAGTTTCGCAGTACTTGTAGAGCGCTATTTTCAGCCGCTCGTTGAGGGTACAAAATTCCATTTAAATCTAAATCTAGATTAATTAATATAAATTTAAATTAATTTCTCCAAATATTCGCTCTCTGTATTTTCTGAATTAAAATGGTTCATTTATAGATTTTATAGAATATTTCTATTTAATTAAGGATGTCTAGATAAAGCTTTTGAAGCTGGAACAAGAGTCAAATGGGATCTATTTGCAGATCAATTTTAATTGGAATGCTTCAAAGAGAAAATGCTTTTCGTTTATTTCCAAGATCTAAAGAGGAATCATTAGATATTTCAGATAGGTATATTTGCGTTTATGGTAATATCCGACGAATGAAATGTAAATTACAGGCATTATTAGTTTAAGTTGTCTGTATGGTTTCTGAACAAATTTTTTGAACATTTATACCTTTCAAATTTCAAGTTATTAATAATCTTTTAAAATGACATGAAAGAGAGACATAAGTATACAAATAAATAATTTAATTTTTTTATTTATTTCTTTTTTAAACACAACAAACTTAGCCGATTTACTGTTTTTATAAAGCTTCGAAAATTATTAAATTATACATTTAATGAATTTCGTAAAAAATATAACAATTTTATACAAGAACTATACTATTTTTATGACAATTTCATGAATATTTTGAAAGTTATAAGCATAAAAATATTAAGAATGCCGATAATTAGAGAAAATTTAAGAATTTAAGAATTAAAATGTGTCACTTATAATTTTTTCAACAGATCAACATAAGCAAATCAAAATTTCAACAAATCAGCGTCTTTCTTTGAAAGTAAATTTAAAACATAATTTAAAAATTTTTTGGAAATAAAGAAAAATTTATTAAATAACCACAAATTTCCCAACATAATTTTACAAAATAAATAAATAAACAAATCACTTTTGAGAAAAATCATAAAACAAATGTCAACTTCGTTTTTTTTTTTTTTTTTTTTTGTAAGAAATATATTTAAAAAAAATTCAAACACAAAAAGAAAAATATTGAAATTTTATATTAATTTAAGAAACAGAAAATTGAATTTTGATCGAAATTTACGTTTTTAAAGCATACAGATGCCTTAAAAGATATATTATAGATTATTATTAACCATAAACGGCGTTTATGTACTACTAATTTTTTCTAATATTACTAGAACCTTATCTCTCATTTAAGGCAATATTAATTAGATTTTGGGGGATTTTAGTATATTGTATTATTTTTTTCTAAAGTAATGTACATAAATTCTTTCTTAACATTGTACTCATGCTTAAATGTGTAAATATTTTCACATAAAAATGTCGGTATTTTAATCGATTTAAAATCCTCTAAATGTCATAATGCACTTCTTTAGGTGATTGCATTTTAATTATTATCTGAAAAATAAATATGTTCATGGGATTCATAAAATATATAAGTTGCAAACCAAATATAAGACTTATAAATCGAAATTTCGCAAAATGGCAGCTTTTTGAAGTTAAAGGTCCATTTTTGGCACTAATTTTTTTAAACTGTAATAAAAGATTTAAATTAGTAAAATAATTTCAATTTATAAAAGACTTATATTTTAATTAAAATTTTCTAGTTTAACTTGTCAAAAATAAAACGCCTTTGAGTCGCATGGTAATCTACAACGATTAAAAAAAACCTAAAAAAAAAAACTATGTTTACAGTTTTTGATCAGCGCTTTTGTGAGCCGTGATAACCTTAGATTAGTTGTCACGATATAATTATTGCGTGTTACAAAAGGAAGTTTTAGAATATTTGCCAAAAAAATTAATAGATAAATAAAATTTAAAAAACAGATAAAAATTGATTTTTTGACAGTTTCTTGAAATAATCTTGCATTAAGAATAACGTCACGTTCTGAAAATTTATGGATTTTCCGAATTGATATAGTGATACACTAGATAACATTTCATAACTTATTTTATTTAATCTTTTATATACTAATTTTCTCATTTGATATTGAATTGAAAGAAACTTAAAAGTTAAATTTCCATTTGTTTGAAACTATTAGTGTAGTTATAACTGAAAAATGCCTTGATTTTTTGAGACAAAAATTAAATTTCAGCCATAAAGTGTAATATATATATATATAATCATAAACAAAATATATAATATAATTATCAAATCATAATATATACATATATATACATAATATATATATATATATATATATAGAGATAGATAGATAGATAGATAGATAGATAGATATCAAAGCATAAAATATATATATATAATAATAAGAGTTATTTTTACTTTCTTCTATCTTATATAGAAGAAAGTATTGTAATCGAAATTTTTTTCGACTTCCGGTTTTTGACGGATTTACATGTTTTAGGTGTCAGAGATTCCAAAAAACATGTTTTTACAAAATGCCTGTCTGTCCGTGTGTCTGTGTGTGTGTCTGTATGTGTGTCTGTGTGTTAGAGATCTGTGTAGTGACGAATCGTCACAACATTGCTAAATTAAATATGTACATATAAAGAATGATTAAGCACAACTAAAGCGAAAATACATAAATATTCGCATATAAAAAAAAGAAAAAGAAAAAAAGAATCATTGATTAAAGTAAAGTTTTAAATTCATTCTATTCACTAATATTCATTTTAAGTTCGTTTCATTCATTCGAGTTGTAATAATAACTTTAGGTTTCAGGAAAAGATGAAAGCTATTTTTTTTTTAATTAAAGCTTTAAACTTTATGACTCTATAACGTTCGGTAAGAACGAACGGTTAACAAGGAACACCCAAGTGGGAATTCAATTGCTCACCATAAAACTTCAGACGTAACAATGGCAAGGTTGTAAAAAAAAACCAGACTGTCTACAATTTTGACATTACGCGCAGAAGCTAACAATAACAGAATTTACAGCCGAGAAACGCCCACAGGAGGGAGAATTGGATAGGAGTCCGATGATTTTATGCAACCCGTGGGAAGAAAAAAAAGGGGTTTTTTTTAGTGGCCGAAAGGGATGAACTCCCTACAGGTCAAGCCGGCCAATAAGAAGTGCGATGCAATGGCCCTCCAATCAAAGCGATAGCAGAAGACCAATGAAAAGAAAAAAAAGGTTTTGGGGAGGAAACAAACAAACAAACAAAAAAAGAAATGGAGTTCTCTCCGAAAAAAGAATCTAAGATGAATACAGTTCTTGGTCCCAGCTATGTAGGTAGTAAATAGAAAAGTTTTGTAAGCGAAAATCATCTCCGGAACAGGGAAGCCCATGATTTGACAAGCATCCAAGTTTCTTTGACATATGATCAAATTTGCGAAAAGAAAAAATGAATGTCTGAAAATTACTGGAACTTACAACATCAACAATGAATTTCAGGCAACTCCAGATGGCAGTGCGTGACGATATGGCAGACTATTATTTTTTATGAACAGTTACGCTCAACATAGTGAACAATGTGCATCATTCTCATAGACTATTCTTTATATGAATATTTGCTCAGCTTAGAAAATTTCACGTGTCTGCAAAGGTGCGAGATGACAGTGCAGACTATATTTTTATACGAACAGTTACGCTCAACATAGTGAACAACGTGCAACTATTTTTATATGAACATTTGCTCAGCTTAGTAAATTACCACGTGTCTCCAAAGGTGCGAGAAAATAGTGCAGACTATATTTTTGATGAACAGTTGTGTGCCTCCTAAGGAATTACATGATTTCCCAAAAGATGCGGTGCGAATGAAAGCCAACGGATCAGTTGCTATGGATTACTACAACGAATGGATGACAAGGCTTCATATAAAATGGTGAGCAATTTAATCTTCTTCTGTGGTGTTACCGCATTTCAGAATTACCTTTTAGCTCATTATATAAATATAAATAAAGAAAAATTTCTTTAATATTAAAATTAAATTTTTAATTTAAAATTTAAATTAAAAAAAGAAAAAAAGAGAATTATAAGGAGAACATAGGCTATGCCTTTCGTTAGTTGTGCTGTGAGTCTTTTGTGTTTTTGTATAAGTTTATAATAATATATGATAACAAAAAAAAAGAAAGAAAGAAAGTAAACATGATCAAAATAATTGATAAATTAGAATAATATTATTTATAGTGCTTATACTTACAAATCGATAATTTAGGATGATACGATGTCCAGATGTTTCCCTATGAAAATTATATGCTTAAGCAATAATACTTTTATTGTGTTATGATACATATAATTGTTGTTTGAAATAAATATTTGTGTATGTATATATCGTCGGTACCATGTCAAACTATCCAATGTGCAAAAATGCATTTTTCATATTTTGTGCCATTTTGTTTTATTATGCAAGATATGTACTATGCAAAATCGGCACGGTCCTAACTCGCTTAGAAACTTAGATAATGTCTGTGTCAAAGTATCCAATGTGCACTTTGTTCTAAAACGTACCATGTCAAACTATCCAATGTGCGTATTCGATCGTCTGCCACGAAAATTGTAATATTTTTCATTTTCTGATCATTTGTACCATGTCAAACTATCCAATATGAAAACAGCCACTTTTCGGGGTAGCAAAAATTTTTTGATATTGCTGATTTAAAATCAGCTCCAGACAGAAATAGGAAATTTGCTGTTTTTTATTCCATTTAAGCATGCTGTCACTTTATTGTTCTTACTAGCAAAAATAAAATAAAATAAAATAAAAATAACTTTCATTAGTTTGAATTCTTTACTTGTACTTATCTGATGATCATTGCTTCAAATTAGTAAATCTGTCGCATTCAATAGTTTGGATTGCATAAAATTTGGTATTTACGTATTCAATATTAAGTACTTAATTTCTTTCAATAACTTAGAAAACGAATGTAGAGTAAATTGATAAAAAAAAATTATAAATAAAAACTTGTTTTTAAATGTTATTTAAATTTTATAAAAAAAATGAGATGAGAAAAAAAAAAAAACCTCACATAGAGAAATGGAGAATAACGATAGAGTTTACTTATTTATTTATTTTTTATTTGAGTAGTTACCTTTGTCTTATTTAATCAATGAAGTAGTTGGGCCAATGACTATGAAATTCCGAAGAGTAATAATGTTATTATTAACGATTATTGTTATTTCCAAAGTGTATTCTTGCTTTATTGAATCTCTATGAGTTGGAAAAAATGCCTTCAAAGAATATTTGGAAATATCATAATGCATGATAAGCTCTTATTAGGTGCATTCGTAATTATATAAATACGGAGAACTTATAATTGTTGTGCAGTCCGTGCGCCTGTCTGTGTGTCTACACGTCCGTCCGCATATAACAATGGAAAAAGCTCTCAAACCGAATTCTTGGAAACTTAAAGTAGGTAACAGTTGTATATTTTTGTCGCGACATTTCAAGTTTTATGAAAATTGGATGTATAATTTAATTATAGGGACTGTCAAAAGTGTTCCGATACATTACGGTCAATTAAAAAAAAAAAAAAATTTGAAGTGGTTTTAATGTTACACTGTTTCGATCATAATAAGACTGATATGCATTTATGAGTAACACGAAAATATACATTTTATATAATCTAAGGTGCAAAGAATATTTATTATTCATTTACAGGGCCACACAAAAGTTTTTCGTTACATAATAGTATAGGAGAAACTTTGTTTGGAGCGTAATTTAATTATGGTAAAATATTTCATCATATACTGAAATTGATATTCGTTGCTGAGGTTCACTACAAGTTATTTCCTGTATAATGGAAAATGCAAAGTATTTACAGGGACACACGAAAGATTTCGGCTGCTGTGTATCCAAAGTACTGTACATTACAGATGATTGTTGGAAGTGCATTTTTATTTGTGATATGAGTTTTTAAGTTTAAAATATTTCGTTGTATGTATAAACGTTCCAGATCATATACAGGGCTATGCAAAAAATTCGAAAGAATTACTACATAAGAACGAAAATACTTTTTTTTTTTTAATGAGATGAATTTTTAAGCTTAACTGCATATAGTGCACTAATATAACTTTATATAACATTGAAAAAATGTATAAAATGCCACGCAAAGAATTGGATAGATGACCGTCTATGGATGATCTCTGGAAGTTTGATATTAAAAGTTTTAAAGTGTGTTTTGAACTTTATTAAATTTTAACTGAATAGTTACGTGTATATAAAGATTGTAGGTATGTATAATTTAGGGCTGTACAAAAAAAAATCGTCTATCAATAATTTCTGAAAGGAAAATTTGAAACTATTATGCATTTGTAGCACTTTCCAACATAGTTAAGTAGTGTTTGTGAATTCCGTTTGTCTGTCCATGTGATTGTCTGTCTGTCTGCCCGAACTGAAACTTGCATTAGTATATTAATAGTAATGATATATGTTATTCAGATTTGCAATGCCATGTTCGGTATCGGAAATAGAGTATGTAGCGTTCACAGTTTATTTACAGAGACAGTCAAAAGTATTCCATTACATTATGGTCTATGGGGAAATGTCTTAATTATTTAAATACGTAGCACCTCAAGTCGTCATTTGATCAATCTGTCTGTCATTCCGTCTGTCTGCTTAAAACAGCACGAAAACAACCCAACCAAATGATTTCAAATTTAATATATGTAACTGCTGCAGAATTTTGTCGAGTCATTTAACATTTTATGAAAATCGAGTCAAAACATAAAAAGATATTAATTAAAGTTTTCTTTATTCTATTAAATCTTATCATTCATAACTAATTCAATTACATCACATGATAGGGGATGATTCTAGGTTGTTATGGCGCCCTATTTAAGATAGAGACATATTATTTCCGTATTGCTGAATTTATAGAACAAACAAACAAACTAACAAAGAAATAAACAAACAGACAGACAGGCAGGCAAACAGACACACACACAAACAAAACAGCAGACAGACACACAAACAAACAGACAGACAGTAAAAAAACCGACAACCAGATAGACAGTCAGATACACAAACAAACAAACAAACAAACGCACAGACAGACAAACAAATAAACAAACAGACAGAAAGACAGACAAACAGAAAGACAGATAGAGAAACAAGCAAGGAAATAAACAAACAGTCAGACAGACAAATAAACAAACCGACAAACAGACAGACTGACAGACAGATAGGCAGGCAGATAAACAAACAAACAGACAAACAGTCAAACAAACAAACAAATAGACAAAAACAAACAAGCAAACAAACCGACAGACAGACAGCGAGACAGACTAACAGACAACCAAACAACCAAACATGAATACCAGCAAACAACAAACCGACAGATAGACATACAAAAAAACAAACAAGCAGACAAACAAACAAACAAACTGACAGACGGACAGCCACAAAAGAAAGACCAACAAACAAACAAACAGACAGACAGACATATAGGCAGACAAACAAACGAACAAACAAACAGACAGGCAGACAGACAGACAAATAAACAAAAAAAACAGATAAGCAAACAAACAACTGACAATCAGGCAGAAAAACAAACAAACAGACAAACAAAACGACGGACGGGCAGACAGGCAAACAACCAGACAGACAGATAAATCAACAAACAAACAAACAAACAAACAAACAAACAAACAAACAAACAAACAAACAAACAGACAAGCAAACAGACAGACAAGCAAACAAACAGACAATCAGACAAACAAACCGACAGACGAACAGACAGACATATAGTCACATAAGTAAACAAACAAACAGACAGACAAACAAACAAACCGACAAACAAATAGAAAAACAGATAAACAAACAAACAGACAAACCATCAGATGGACAGGCAGACAAACAAACAGGCAAACAAACACATACAGACAGACAAACAGACATAAAACAAACAGACAGACCGACAAACAGACAGACAGATAGGCAAACAAACAATCGACAATCAAACAAACAAAAAACAGACAAACAAATAAACAAAAAGTCAGAGGAAGACAAACAAAGAAACAGACAAAAAAACCGACAGACAGACAGACAACACACAAAGTAACAGATGGACAGACAGACAAACAAAAAATTAAACAGACAAATCGATAGACTGACAAAGAAACAAACTTACAAACAATCAAGCCGACAAACAAACAAAAAAGCAGGCAGAGAGACAAACAAACAAACAAACATACTTACGTACGTTCGTCTTATTAAGGAAATACTAGAGATCCATTTACATCTTATAAGTTATTACCGTGCTAAATTTATGCTTTTAGTCCCTTTAGTAACACAAAAATCGCATTTTAAAAATATTTTTTTTCTTCTGCATTTGCTTTGAATTTTTGGCACGGACATAAGATAAATCCTATCTTTGATTCCGGGCGAATGTCATCATTTTAGTACCCTGGCTTTTGAAATCGGTTCGGTAGTTCCAGAGATTACCACCAACAAACAAAAAAACAAACTTTTCCTCTTTATAATACAGAAATAGATTATTCTATAAAATAATTCTTTTTCATGATCATGAAATTAATTTATACATTCACACAATATGCTACAGAACACAAGTGTTAGTGCACTGAATAACAGCATATCAATTTCATTATGTTTGTTAAAATACACTAAATCACATCTTATTGAATGGAATGTAATGTGCTTATTTTGAGAGTCCCTGTAGATGACGAAATTCTATACATTCCATTTTGATCAAAGCATGTATCATAGTAAATAATAAAACCATATAGAAACCCCATATCATTCTGAGTATGGTTACGAGAGTTAGAAAACGATGAGACAGCAGAGAAGCAAAACAAAGTCATTGACAATTTTTAATAATTATGGCGAAGCATTTTTAAAAAGTTCTACAACATTTTAGTAATTTATCACGTGAGAGAAACTTTTGAAATTATTGTATTAAAAGATTCTATAAAGATTTTATCTGTACATTCAAATTTTATTAAAAGGTAAAGAATCCAAGTTGTTTTAAAAGGAATTAAATAAATCGACGATTACTATTCAAAAATACTGGTAAGAAATACCCCATCGATTCCGCTTATTAGTTAGGCTATGCATAATATTCAACAAGTTGGAAATTGCACGTGAAGCATAGCAAATGAGGTGCGTTCATACGATAACGAAGTTTTAAAGATATCACTATCATATATCAATCTCATAAAATTATAAATAGTTAATGACAATTAAAATACGCACCAAACAATGTTCTCCCTATACCATTAATAATGGAAACTTTTGTGCGGCCTTGTAAATCAATAACAAATGTTCTTTGCATCACAGATTATGCAAAATGTACATTATAATATGTACTTTATAGATGCCTATCAATTTTATTATGTTGGAATGAGTGTAACACCATTAACATGCATTTGAAACATTTTTCCCCATTAACCGTAATGTAACGGAATATTTTTGATTGTCCCTGTAATTGATCTATGCATCCGATTTTCATAAAATTTAAAATGACTCGACAAAATTGTGTAATAATTATGTATTTAAAATTTTAAACGAGTAAAATCCATTTGAAATATTTTTCCCCATTGACCGTAATGTAATGGAATACTTTTGATTCTCCCTGTAATTGATTTATGTATCCGATTTTCAAAAAAAAATGATATACCTCAAAAAAATTATTTAATAATTATGTATTTTAAATTTCAAACGAGTAAAATGAATTTGAAACATTTTTCCCCATTGACCGTAATGTAATGGAATACTTTTGATTGTCCCTGTAATTGATTTATGCATCCGATTTTCATAAAATTTGAAATAACTCCACAAAATTACATAATAATTATGTGTTTTAAATTTCAAACGAGTGAAATGCATTTGAAGCATTTTTTCCCATTGGTCGTAATGTAATGAAATACTTTTGATTGCCCCTGTAAATGATCTATGCATCCGATTTTCAAAAAATTTGAAATAACTCGACAAAATTATGTAATAATTATGTATTTTAAACTTCAAACGATTTAAATGCACTTGAAACTTTTTCCCCATTGACCGTAATGTAACGGAATACTTTTGATTGTCCCTGTAATTGATCTATGCATACGATTTTCATAAAAATTAAAATAACTCGACAAAATTATGCAATAATTATGCATTTAAAATTTCAAACGATCAAAATCCATTTGAAACATTTTTCCCCATTGACCGTAATGTAATGGAATACTTTTGATTCTCCCTGTAATTGATTTATGGATCCGATTTAAAAAAAAAAAAATGAAATAACTCGAAAAAATTATTTAATAATTATGTATTTTAAATTTCAAACGAGTGAAATGCATTTGAAACATTTTTTCCCATTGGCCGTAATGTAATGAAATACTTTTGATTGCCCCTGTAAATGATCTATGCATCCGATTTTCAAAAAATTTGAAATAACTCGACAAAATTATGTAATAATTATGTATTTTAAATTTCAAACGATTTAAATGCACTTGAAACTTTTTCCCCATTGACCGTAATGTAACGGAATACTTTTGATTGTCCCTGTAATTGATCTATGCATCCGATTTTCATAAAATTTAAAATAACTCGACAAAATTATGCAATAATTATGCATTTAAAATTTCAAACGATCAAAATCCATTTGAAACATTTTTCCCTATTGACCGTAATGTAATGGAATACTTTTGATTCTCCCTGTAACTGATTTATGGATCCGATTTTTAAAAAAAATGAAATAACTCGAAAAAATTAAATAATAATTATGTATTTTAAATTTCAAACGAGTAAAATGCATTTGAAACATTTTTCTCTATTGACCGTAATGTAATGGAATACTTTTGATTGTCCCTGTAATTGATTTATGCATCCGATTTTCATAAAATTTGAAATAACTCGACAAAATTACATAATAATTATGTATTTTAAATTTCAGACGAGTGAAATGCATTTGAAACATTTTTTTTCCCATTGGTCGTAATGTAATGAAATACTTTTGATTGCCCCTGTAATTGATCTATGCATCCGATTTTCCTAAAAATTGAAATAACTCGACAAAATTATGTAATAATTATGTATTTTAAATTTCAAACGATTTAAATGCACTTGAAACTTTTTCCCCATTGACCGTAATGTAACGGAATACTTTTGATTGTCCCTGTAATTGATCTATGCATCCGATTTTCATAAAATTTAAAATAACTCGACAAAATTATGCAATAATTATGCATTTAAAATTTCAAACGATCACAATCCATTTGAAACATTTTTCCCCAGTGACCGTAATGTAATGGAATACTTTTGATTCTCCCTGTAATTGATTTATGGGTCCGATTTTTAAAAAAAATGAAATAAGTCGAAAAAATTATTTAATAATTATGTATTTTAAATTTCAAACGAGTAAAATGCATTTGAAACATTTTTCTCTATTGACCGTAATGTAATGGAATACTTTTGATTCTCCCTGTAATTGATTTATGGGTCCGATTTTTAAAAAAAATGAAATAAGTCGAAAAAATTATTTAATAATTATGTATTTTAAATTTCAAACGAGTAAAATGCATTTGAAACATTTTTCTCTATTGACCGTAATGTAATGGAATACTTTTGATTGTCCCTGTAATTGATTTATGCATCCGATTTTCATAAAATTTGAAATAACTCGACAAAATTACATAACAATTATGTATTTTAAATTTCAAACGAGTGAAATGCATTTGAAACATTTTTTTCCCATTGGCCGTAATGTAATGAAATACATTTGATTGCCCCTGTAATTGATCTATGCATCCGATTTTCCTAAAAATTGAAATTACTGGAAAAAATTATGAATATTTTTATGAATTATTTATGAATTATATATTTTAAATTTCAAACGATTCGATTGGGTAGTTTTTGCATTGTTATGTGCGGACGGACGGACAGAAAAACGGACGGACTGAACGGCATCTATAGGTGTTACATATTTACATATTTACGAACGCACCTTAACACAGGACTGGGAAACCTCTCGTGCTTGCCCGCGTCTTTGTTAGAAAATTGTTTCCGTCTATTTATACATTTTGTAAAATTACCTACCGTCTAAAAACAAACTTTTTCTTTATTAATTCCCTGTATATTTGTTAATAGAATTATTAAAGAAAATTCTGAAATGTTTAAAAATTCAATATGCTAATTACAAAAATTTTACAAAATAAACTATCGTTTGTGGTACATTCGCTACCATGACGCAGTGAACCTGAGAAATTTACAAAGTCAAACTATCCAATGCGCACATTCGATACTTTGAAACAACGAAAATGGGAAAAGGGCAAAATTTGTACCATGTCAAACTATCCAATGTGCGTATTGGATAGTTTGAAGCTGAAAAAGTAGAGAGAAGCTAAAAACGTACAAATAATCATACCATTTCAAACTATCCAATGTGATTTTTAGACGAGAAAAATTGTTCAAATGATTTATCTCGATAGTATGCTTAAAGAGGATATAAAACAGCACCCGAAAAACGTAATAATTGTTTACTGCTGTTTAGCGCTGATTTTGAATCCCCAATTAAAACTGTTTTTTTGCTCTCCTGAAAAGTGGCTGTTTTCACATTGGATAGTTTGACATGGTACCGACGATATGTATTCTTGTTTTCTTTCATGTTTTCTCTTCCTAAATTCTTTTAGGTAAATTACTTGTTTCAAAATCTCAAATATTAAATTTAATTTTATTTTATGATAATCATTTTGATACTCTCCGTATCTCTTAAAATTCCTATTTTGCAAATTTAAACGTTTAAAAGGTTCGAGTCTGAGCTTTTGCGATTTTCATTTATTTAAATTATTGATAGATTTAAAAGTAAACATATTTTTTTATAATATCCAATACAATCTTTCACAACGCGGATTGGGATATTATCTTAATATTATTTCTTTAGTACTAACCACTATCTTTCGCGTACCTTGTGATGTGGTGGAATTTTCATCACTACATTACTAAAATTTAATGGTGCTAACACCAGGTGTTTAATTTGCATTTAGGATTAAAAATTTATTTTTTTCTGCATTTAATTATACAAAAAAAATATATATATTCAGTATTATAAATTTTTCTCCTTAATTACCTATTTTCTGTTTCTCTTCTTTTACTAACAAAACATCACTTACCTATATTGTGTAAAACAAAATTGATAGTTTATGCATATCTAGAAAATTGATAATAATGAACAAAATTAATAAATATATGTATGAAATGAATACATACAGAGGAGAAAGGGTTTAGCTCACAGCACATTATTTAAAAAGCCTTCGTTACTAAAGATTTGTTTATATATATATATATCTGTACTTTGAAAATTTATTTTGTGATTATTATTTATGTGTGTCTATAGAAAATAGTTAGGGGGATTTTGAAATTGCTATGAGATATTTTTTTGCTCTTTTCCCTTTATGTGAGTGTAATTTCGATACCTAGATTAAAAAAAAAAAAAAATATTATATTTCGAGAGTACAGTACATAATAATTTACAGTGTTAAAAAAAGTAAAAAAAAAAAAAAAAAAAAAAAAAAAAAAAAAAAAAAAAAAAAAAATTATTAAAGAAAAACAATTAAACATCAATCTGTTAGAGATTTTCAAAATAGATAAATAAATATGACAGGAAGAAAGGGAAGACAGGCTTCTCCCGAAAGGGAATCATTCACTATTGGAGTGGATACGCTGATAAATTCATTACAAAATTTTGAGGATAAACCGGATCAAAACATAACACATTTTTTTGAAGGATTTGAGGAGTTAGCTGTAGCGGCACAATTTCCCGAAGACATAAAATTGGTGTTGGCGAAATCAAAATTCAAAGGGCAAGCGAGAGAAGTTATGAGAAACACAAATGAATTGCATAAAGCACAAGACTATAAAACATTTAAACAAAATGCGATAAAACAATTTCAAAAAGAAAGATCTTTTGCTGATGCTCAGTTGCAATTTATAAATGCCAAACAAACAGCTAATCAAACTATTGAGGAATTCATAAAAAAATTCAATATAGAAGCACAGAAATATCTTGCTTTATCAGGACATGAACAAAAGAATGGAGCCAAAGAATTATTAGAAACTATTAAATTAACAAAATATCTTGAGGCGCTAAGACCGGACATTTCTTTCTAATTAAAAAAATACCCACCTACAAATTTCGAAGATGCGGTAAAAAAAGCTAAAAACATCGAAAGTGCATTAAACAGTAAATGTGCAGGTGAAATAAATAATTTGAAGGAAACAAGCGAAAATAAATTAGTTGAGGCACTTATTAGCATGTCACAAGATCAAAAATCAGAGATACAACAGCTGAAAGAACAAGTTAAAAGTTTACAAATTGACAAAAACGAAAGCGAACAAAACAAAGCGGAAATAAATCATATAACACAAAATTTTTGTCATATATGCAACAAGTCCAATCACCAGACACAAAATTGTTATTTTAATCAAAAAAGTGCGAATTTTTTTCAACCGAGGGGAGCACAAAACAATGTTAGGCCAAGATTTCACAAGAATTACTATCAAAATAACAATCATAGAAGCTTTACAAGATTTCCACAAAACTATGCACAACATTTTCAAGCACCACAAACATTCTAATTTGGTAGACCTCATAACAATCAAATTAGATTTAATGATATGCACAATCAGATGCCAAATTGGCAAAATTTGCACCAATCACCGATAGGACCTAATCAAATGTATCATGGAAATTATAATATGCAAAATATGGTTCCAATGCAAAATTTCGACCCAACACAGGGAAACAATACACAAATCGCATATACAGGGCAGCATCACAATTTCGCAGATATGCAGAATAGCCAAAATCTTTTGCCGCAAAATAATGAGAGAAACAGGGAACATCAGCCCACAATTACCTTTCCAAATGAAAACAGAAACAGAAGGGATAGGCAAAATCATAACAGGAACAGAGGACAAAGTAATTTAAACCGGTAAAGGGACTTACAAAATTGAGAGAAATACAAGCCCGTAGGTCCCGCATCATTGAAAAAAAAAAACAGGGTTATAACATAAAACATAAAGCAAACAAGGAACTAAAAATAATTAAACAAAAAAAAACAAAAAAAAAAACAGAGATAAGAAGAAATGAGAACGAAAAAAAGATGATTAAAGAAAAATTAATTGCAAGTTGTAATTCGGGTAAAAACAATGAATTACCAATATGGAATTTAAAAATAAAGAAAGATATAATTATACCCAGCCTTATTGATAGTGGGGCGAGTATAAGTTTGATATCCCCAGGGGTCTTCGAGAAAATAAAACAGACAGATATAAAAATTAAATATTTAGCCAACGCTATAAAAATTACAACTTTATCAAATAAATCGATTCCTTTTAAACACTGTGTAAAATTTAAGTTTAGATTTAACAACACTTTCTTAAATGGCACATTTTATGTAACTAAAGAAGAATTTGATCGTAATTACAAAATTATTTTAGGATACGATTTTTTAAAAAGTAATAAAATAATTATGGATTTTGAAAATAATACTTTTAAACTCAATAACTCAATTATACAATTAAATTCTAACGAAGATCAAATTACTGAGGTAAATGAAATTAAGTCGATACAACAAAATGACGAGTTTCAAACAATACCAAAACAAATTCACTTTTATCAGTATAATAAGATTCCGAAAATTAATACACGAGTATTTGTAGAAAAAAGCATTACTTTGAGACCCAGAGAATCGAAGTTAGTGAACTTAATTTTTGACGGCAAACTAAAAAACGGACAACAATTTTTTTTCCAACCTAAATATAACAACAGGAAATTAGTAATCCAAAATTCAGTTCATGAAAATAAGGAAAACGAAAATAATTTATTCACAATATTAGTACAAAATAAATCTAAACAATACTTGAGACTTCACAAAGATCAGGAAATGGGAAAAATTACCACTGATTTTTTTATAAAAAAAAACAAAATAAATCAAATACTGATAATATTTACGAAGTAAATAACTTAAATATCACACAAATTAGAGAATTAAGAAAGAAAGAACTTTCAGAGAATGATTTTAAAGTTGATCACTTAACACCAAAGGTACAAAAGGAAGTACTGACAATTTTAATGAGACACGCTACTGCTTTCAGCAAATCATATAAAACGCTAGGAGAAACAGATGTAATAAAACCGAACTTTAAACTAATGCACGACTTTCCAATACAAACGAAACCCTTTAAGTTAGCACATGACGTAAAGAAATTCGCGGAGAAAGAAATTCAGGATTTATTGGATGCAGGTATTATAGAGCCCACGAATTCAAGTTATGCTTTCCCAGTAATTTTCGTAAAGAAAAATTCTACGTCAAAAACAAATGATAAGAATTTAATTAAATTTAGGATGGCTATAGACTTTAGAGCTCTTAATGATATATTAGAAAGTGACCCATACCCAGTACCTAATACAAAGGAAATTTTACAAAATATGGCAGGAAAAAAATTATACACTGTCTTAGATTTGCATTCTGCATTCTTTCAAATAAAATTAAATGAGCAGGACAAGCATAAGTTAGCATTTATCACGGAAGATAACCATTTTCAAATAACAAGGATGCCTTTTGGGACAAAAATTTCAACGAATCAATTCGCTCGTTTAATTGATATAGTTTTAGGAGATTAAAAAAAAAAAAATACAATATTCAGTACTTTATTGATGACATAATAATTGGTTCAAATGATGTACAACAAATGCACATAATACTAGAAGCAGTATTAGAGCAATTAGAAAAATTTAATCTTACAATTGAACCGACTAAACTAAAATTATACATGCTGGAAATAGATTTTTTGGGATACAAAATTAGTGAAAAAGGATATGCGCCCTCACAAAAAAATATCCAGAAAATAACAAACTTCGCAGTACCCACATCTCAAAAAACAGTTAGAGCATTTATTGGATTATGCACATATTTTAAAGCAACTATACATAATTACGCGGAGATAATAGCACCACTGACGGACCTCACTAAAGCTAATACAAAATTCAAATGGAATGACAAAGCACAAGAATCATTTGAAAAAATACAAAAAATTATAATGGAACAACCTACTATTCACCCCCCAGATTTTAGTAAAGAATTCTATATAATTACAGATGGATCGAAAATCGCAACATCGGGTATATTAGCACAAAAACAAGGATATAAAATGATCCCAATTGAATTTACGGGAAGAAAATTAAAAGACTCAGAAAAGAAATATCCAAGCATGCAGATTGAACTTTTGGCAATCTATGAAACCATAACATATTTTAGAAACATTCTATTAGGACGAAAATTTTTTCTGCTAACAGATTCAAAGGCATTAACGTACCATTTACAGTTAGAAAAGCAGCCTGAGATTGTAGCAAGATGGTTACTAAAATTACAAGATTATGATTTTGAAGTATCGCATATTGCAGGTATCCATAATCCCGCTGATTTCTGTAGTAGATCGGTAAATGCTCTATCAATAGCAGATAATTTGGACAAACATCTTTTCATTGTAAATAAAAAGCTAAATGCAGACAATATAAAAAAAGAACAATTAAATGACCCAAAATTAAAAGAAATTATTGAGGCCTTACAACGACAAAAAAAATAAAGAAATATGAAAAGTATACTTTAAATAAAGATGGGATATTAATTCTAAAAAATTCACGTAATTCAAATAATGCGGAATTATATATCGCACCGCAGAGCTTAAAAGAAGACATTCTAAACAGTGCACATGTCCCACATTTTGCTTTCTTAAAAACTTATAGTATTATAAAAGAAAGATTTTTCTGGTACAGAATGTATAAAGAGATAAAACAATTCTGTACAAAATGCGTAACATGCAACACATTTAAACAACATAGAACGATAAAAATTCCTTTTAAAACAATGGATAAAAATTATCTCTCAGGACAACGTCTGGTATGCGATTTAATTGGACCTTTAATTCCATCTTTAAATAGGAATAAATTTGTACTAACAGTCATAGACACTGCAACACGCTATTTGCAAGCTTTTCCACTAAAATCGACGGACACTAGGGTCATAATCAATGCTCTCAATGGTTACTTTAGCGCATTCGGATTAGCAAGATATTTTTCCACTGATAATGGATCTTATTTCAAATCGAAGGATTTTAAAGATTACATGAAAAATTTAAATATCGAACTAATCCCCTCATCAATTTATCACCCTCAAAGCCAATCGATTTCGGAAAAGGATTAATAGGGATTTAAAAGCTTCAATAGCAGCTACGTGTAATAAAACGTATGAATGGGATACGAAACTTCAATATTTTATTTTGATGCATAACTCAACTGTACATAGAATAACAAAATTCTCTCCAAGCATGTTATTTTTTGGAAGAGAAATAAAAACGCCTTTCACAAACTTTGAAGTACATGACATGTCTTCTTATAGCAAATACGTTCAAAATAAATTAAAACATATGCACGAAATAAGAAAAGAGGTTATCAAAAATCAGGAAATAGCAGATAGGGAATTAAATAAAAATTCAAAAGCAAAACACAAGCAGTTACAATTAGGCGATGAAGTATACTTAAAACTGCTCATAAAACCTAAAGCGTTACATCAGAAATTTTCAGGCCCATATTATGTTGAGAGAATTTTCAGGAATGACAACTATCTCATTAAAAACAAGAATAGACCAGATTTAAAGCCTATTAGAATTCATATTTCTAAATTATTTGCGCCCAATGTGGCAAGCAAAACTAAAACAAATAATCATTCGTTAGAGAACACAAGTACGTAAATAAATAATTAAATAATAAATAAATACATAAATAAATAAAAATAAATAAATAAAACAAATAAATAAATAAAAATGTATAATTCAAATGATTCATTAAAACTGATCCACTTGTCTACTGAAACTATCAAAGTTTTCTAAAATGAATAAAAATAAATAAATAAATAAATAAATAAATAATGATCATAATTCATTGAACATATTAGCTTAAATTATAAACTTTTACAATTAAATACTAATGACTTCTAAAAATGTTCGACTTTCATGTACAAAAAGAAATATCTCTAATACAAAACTAAACGTTAAATTTTTTCCTCATGGTCTCACATGATTAATAAATATAGAATTCAACAAAAAAAAAAAAAGGGTAAAAAATAAAACTGGATAATTCATGGCTGATTAATTTTTTTATTAATATTCAGCGTAAAAATGGATTTTAAAACACTATGAACAATAATAACAGTTAAAGAAATAAATAAAACAGAATAAAATAAAATATTTATTACAACATAGAGATATGAAAAAAGGGTTATATTATAATCTCATCGGAAATATATATTTCGTACTGCCCGGGATGCAAAATTTTTATTGCTGGTCGATAGTTTGCATTGTACAAAAGATATTTTTTTCTTGAGATTATATGTAAATGAGATTGTCCACAGTAAATATATTAGTCATAAAGATTTTATATAAATAATCATATCTCATTAATTAATATAGCAATAAAATTAGATTAGAACAAAATTTGAAATACATAAAGAAACTATTAATTACAAACTCTGGAATACTCATATGCTAGAAATAAATAAATAAATAAATAAATAAATAAATAAATAAATAAAAAGTTTAATTCATTTTTCACAACTCTCATTCGATGAAGAAAGTAACAATATGTATAAAAGCGGTTACATAACAACCAGACACAATAATCTATTAAATATATTAATAAAGCCAAAAAAAGAAAAATAAATAAAATAAAATAAAATAAATAAATAGACAGTCAATTAAAAAGAATTCAAATGAGAGAACGTTTCAGTGACAAAAATTTAATATACGACATAGATAAATGTATGTAAAAAAAAAAAAAAAGGGAAAGCAGAAGTGAATTAGGATGAAAATTTTTTTTCTCTCAAATATTGTTGATGAAAATAACAAAAACACTTTTTATGATTCAAAAAAAAAAAAAAAAAAAAAAAAAAAGAGAGAGAGAGAGAGAGAGAGAGAGAGAGACGTTTCGGAGAGCAAATATGAGAGTAAAATTTCTCTTATTTCAGAGATTAGTAAACTTTCAAAATTTTGCTAGTTGGGGAAGTTTGTTTTTGTCGACAGGCATAAGTGTGTGCGGAAGATAGAACAGATCAAGTAAAATACACACCCATTTCTGGAATGTTATAATACAGATGTATATATATATACATAAAAAAAAATGTTGGAAATATATAGCTATTGCTATAAAGAAGACGTTTATGTATATATTTGGATATTATTTTTTTCAATAACACCACATTGGAAAGATTATATTTCTCAGCCATAAATAATCATGTATATTATTTTAGAATTTTGTATTCCTTTGATATATTTGTGTATATATATTTTAGTTTGTCTTGTATAGGATTTTTTTTTTCTTAATCAGAGGGGAGATAGCATGTAGTGACGAATCGTCACAACATTGCTAAATTAAATATGTACATATAAAGAATGATTAAGCACAACTAAAGCGAAAATACATAAATATTCGTATATAAAAAAAAAGAAAAAAGAAAAAAAGAATCATTGATTAAAGTAAAGTTTTAAATTCATTCTATTCACTAATATTCATTTTAAGTTCGTTTCATTCATTCGAGTTGTAATAATAACTTTAGGTTTCAGGAAAAGATGAAAGCTATTTTTTTGTAAACTATTTTTTTTTGTAACTTTATGACTCTATAACGTTCGGTAAGAACGAACGGTTAACAAGGAACACCCAAGTGGGAATTCAATTGCTCACCATAAAACTTCAGACGTAACAATGGCAAGGTTGTAAAAAAAAACCAGACTGTCTACAATTTTGACATTACGCGCAGAAGCTAACAATAACAGAATTTACAGCCGAGAAACGCCCACAGGAGGGAGAATTGGATAGGAGTCCGATGATTTTATGCAACCCGTGGGAAGAAAAAAAGGGTTTTTTTTAGTGGCCGAAAGGGATGAACTCCCTGCTGGTCAAGCCGGCCAATAAGAAGTGCGATGCAATGTACCCCCAATCAAAGCGATAGCAGAAGACCAATGAAAAGAAAAAAAAGGTTTTGGGGAGGAAACAAACAAACAAAAAAAAAGAAATGGAGTTCTCTCCGAAAAAAGAATCTAAGATGAATACAGTTCTTGGTCCCAGCTATGTAGGTAGTAAATAGAAAAGTTTTGTAAGCGAAAATCATCTCCGGAACGGGGAAGCCCATGATTTGACAAGCATCCAAGTTTCTTTGACATATGATCAAATTTGCGAAAAGAAAAAATGAATGTCTGAAAATTACTGGAACTTACAACATCAACAATGAATTTCAGGCAACTCCAGATGGCAGTGCGTGACGATATGGCAGACTATTATTTTTTATGAACAGTTACGCTCAACATAGTGAACAATGTGCATCATTCTCATAGACTATTTTTTATATGAATATTTGCTCAGCTTAGAAAATTTCACGTGTCTGCAAAGGTGCGAGATGACAGTGCAGACTATATTTTTATACGAACAGTTACGCTCAACATAGAGAACAACGTGCAACTATTTTTATATGAACATTTGCTCAGCTTAGTAAATTACCACGTGTCTCCAAAGGTGCGAGAAAATAGTGCAGACTATATTTTTGATGAACAGTTGTGTGCCTCCTAAGGAATTACATGATTTCCCAAAAGATGCGTTGCGAATGAAAGCCAACGGATCAGTTGCTATGGATTACTACAACGAATGGATGACAAGGCTTCATATAAAATGGTGAGCAATTTAATCTTCTTCTGTGGTGTTACCGCATTTCAGAATTACCTTTTAGCTCATTATATAAATATAAATAAAGAAAAATTTCTTTAATATTAAAATTAAATTTTTAATTTAAAATTTAAATTAAAAAAAGAAAAAAAGAGAATTATAAGGAGAACATAGGCTATGCCTTTCGTTAGTTGTGCTGTGAGTCTTTTGTGTTTTTGTATAAGTTTATAATAATATATGATAACAAAAAAAAAAAGAAAGAAAGTAAACATGATCAAAATAATTGATAAATTAGAATAATATTATTTATAGTGCTTATACTTACAAATCGATAATTTAGGATGATACGATGTCCAGATGTTTCCCTATGAAAATTATATGCTTAAGCAATAATACTTTTATTGTGTTATGATACATATAATTGTTGTTTGAAATAAATATTTGTGTATGTATATATGTATTCTTGTTTTCTTTCATGTTTTCTCTTCCTAAATTCTTTTAGGTAAATTACTTGTTTCAAAATCTCAAATATTAAATTTAATTTAATTTTATGATAATCATTTTGATACTCTCCGTATCTCTTAAAATTCCTATTTTGCAAATTTAAACGTTTAAAAGGTTCGAGTCTGAGCTTTTGCGATTTTCATTTATTTAAATTATTGATAGATTTAAAAGTAAACATATTTTTTTATAATATCCAATACAATCTTTCACAACGCGGATTGGGATATTATCTTAATATTATTTCTTTAGTACTAACCACTATCTTTCGCGTACCTTGTGATGTGGTGGAATTTTCATCACTACAATCTGCACGGGCTGGGCCTTGGCCCGAAGTCCGAGCTCGATCCGGCCAGCGAGCTGGGTTCGGCCGATTTTCAGTAACGACATTCGGGCCGGGTCGGGCTCGAGCCTTAATTTTTGTTTTTCCTGGAGTATCGGGCCGGGCCTAGCTTAACTTATTTTTTCCGTACGAAGCCGAGACTGATTTCGTTCTTCCTAGTCTTCACGGACCAAAATAATCAGTTGCTGTTGAATCTTCCCGAATGAAAATCCTTCTCTCGACGTGGAAAAGTCTGTTCATAAATCAGTAAAGTTTGGCTTGGTCCAAAAATTTTTGCAAAATAGGCATATACTTTTAAGTCGTCATTATTGTACAATTAAACATTATAATTTATTCTTTTTAAAGAAGATTAAAGATCACTAGGCGTCTTAAAATAGAACATTATAATTTATTCTTTTTAAAGAAGATTAAAGATCACTAGGCGTCTTAAAATAGAATTGAACACATAAAAAAAACATGATTATGACGGAATTTTCGTTTAAACTGAAAACTGAAAATTTCTTTTAAACTGTTCATTCATGCAAAATGAGTACAACAATACGCAAGAAAAAAAAAATATATTAAACATTTACATCTGCTAAGAATGAAACGTATTTTTTTCTTTCGAATGTCTTAGAAGATTTTACTTTTACCATATACCTATATATTTTAGTTTTTTTATATATATATTAATAATACTAATGATAACTGAAACATTTGCATACAACAAACAAAGGTTCATTAAAAGCGTAAATATCGCAGCCTATGGCACTTCTGCATAAATAGAGATTATAAACATAAAAAAAGGACTAAGATAAGTTTTTTTCGTCTCAACTCTTCCGTTAGAGTAAAGATCAATGTTCTGTAGAAATTCACCCGAGCTGGGCCGGGTTCGGGCCGAATTTTTAACTTTTTTCCGGGCCGAACTCGAGCCGAAATTTTAACTTTAGGGCCGGACCGGGACGGGTCAATATTTTTTTCGTTCGGGCCGGACCGGTCTCGGGACAAAATTCTAACTTTCAGGCCGGGCTCGGGCCTGGAAATTTAGGCCCGTGCAGACCTCTAGTGTGTGTGTCCGTATGTCGCCCTTCTACCATCAAAAAGTGTATGAAGTTATGCATAGAATTGAACCAAATTTTTTGTGAATGTTTTTGGCTGTGGCAAGCAGGTCTTCCTTCAGTTTCGAAATATTCCACCGGAAGGGGGCGCTGTAATCGCGATGTATGTGCCATTTTCTATATTGTACCAACTAAAATTATATGAAGTTATGTATCGAATTGAACCAAATTTTTTGTGTAAGTGTATGACTATGGCTAGTTAGTCCTCCTTGAATTTAAAAAAATCCGCCGGAAGGGGGAGCTGCAATCGCGATTTTTGTGCCATTTTCAATATTGTACCGACCAAAAGTACATGAACTTATGCATCGAATTGAACCAAATTTTTCGTGTAAGTGTATGGCCATGGCTAGTTTATCCTCCCTGAATTTGAAAAAAATCCGCCGGAAGGGGCCGCTGCAATAGCGAATTTTATGCTATTTTCAATACTGCACCAACTAAAAGTGTATGAAGTTAGTTCTAGAACTGAACTAAATTTTTTGTATATGATTATTTTTTGGTAAGGCAAGTAGGTCCTCCCTGAATTAAAAAAAAAAATTCTGCCTATCATTCTATTGTCCATCGGCGCGTGCAGAAACGGAATTCGTTTTTATTCCTATTAATTGACTGAAGCAGAAATTTAAAATGAAAATCAAAGTTGGTATGATATTGAATTAAAATTATTAAAACATTAAAATAACTATTTTTTAAAATATTACAATGTACGTATGAGATAGAATTAAGATTTGGGATTGGCACAACCAACTAGTTTTCCCTTTTATATAGTAGCAATTTTAAAATTACCATACATATATATATATATATATATATATATATATATATATATATATATATACATATATATATATATATATATATATATATATATATATATATATATATATATATATATATATATATATATTGAAGATCCAATACCTTATAATTTAGTTATACGTGCTGAAAACGATTTAATGTATTTAAAAAAGATAATAACTAAGAATTGCACTTGCTGCAATTTTTGTTGAATCCCCTAATTTCCAATTGGGAATACTGTCTGTAAATTCAAGATTAGTTTGCAATGAGTTAAGGAAAAAAGCTACTTTTTTATTTTCTATACAGTAGTTTTTTTTTTTTTTTTTTTTTTTTTTTTTTTTTAAATACAGAAAGACATTTTTTTTTTCCAATAAATATTTTTGTTTAATAAAAACTTTCAACTTGAGTAACATATGTTCTTAAACTTGAATACAAAGCTTTTCAAAATCTCTTGATATTTTGTATTTAAATTTCCCTTCGCTGCACCCTGTTTTTAATCCAATGTAGAAAAAGTAGTCATAAGTCTCAAGTTCCAATTTCGTTACATAGGACTAAACTTCGTTATACAGAACATATTTTTCGTAATATGAAGATTAATTTGCATGTTAAAGGTGTTCAAAGTCAAGGTTCAGCAAAATATTTCGTTAAGTAGAAAACTTCGTAAAATAGAAAATTCGTTAAAAGGAAATTCGACTGTAATGCATTCAATTAAGTGAATAACTGAAGATAGAAGAGAAAAACTTTGAATTAGAAAATTGATTAATAATAAGAAAATGATAGTATTCCCAGCTTTTCATGACATGGTGAGATATGCATCCAACTGTTGGAGAAGAATCTAAATAACCATTCTATGTGTATTCTTATTACAATTACAGTTAAGACTGAATAGAAACAGTTAAGTATTTATCCATTTTAAATTATTCAAGAGTACGGAAAATAAATTAAATATAATTATGGATATTTAATTTTAAAACTACTAACTTATTGGAGAAAAATATAATTAAAAATTTTAAGATTTTAGATTGGTTGCAGAACGATATTGTAAATGAAAATAAATTATAAATATTACTTTTACATCTATTAATTTTATTAAGTGATTATTTAAATTAAAATTATACAGCAATTCTTGATGAGTGAATTATAATTTTCAAAGATTAATAATAAAATAGAATTGTAACATTTAAAGAATGCTTAAATCACGCCTAACTAATCAATTTATTTTTATGTAATAAAAATAGTAATTACCATGTCTAAATTCATCAACAAATAATAATAATCTATCATCTTGAACTTATAATCATTTGTTCTAAATAATTAATTAATTTATCTATATTATATTTATAATTAAATTTCAAAATTTTTAACATTTTTCAAACTGTCATAATTTTAATAAACGAAAGTTTTATATTATTTTAGTTTTAATACTTATGCACAAAATATATTTTAATTATGAATGATAACTAACAAAAACAACAACTTAATAACAAAAATATCGTTCCTAACGAATCATACTGCAAAAAATATCATTCACACACATATATAGGGGAGACTGAGGCACATGTGAACAGCTTATATAAACATAGTTTTTTCTCAAAATTGGGTTAATTTCTGTGAACAAAAACTATTGAATATAGTAAACAGAAATTTTTCCCCATAGTAATTTTTAAAAAATCACCTTTATATTTCTTCCCTTTTTTAAATAATTTTATAAACTCTAAAAAATGTTCATATGTTTCCCATTAGTGGGGTAGTTGTGAACACACTATTCAAATAATCATAAGATTAACAGAGCTGAAAATTTTTTGTCCTTATTGTGGAAAATTACCTCTGTTTTTAAAGACTGTCTATTTTCTGACCAATCAGAACGCTTCATAGGCGTTTATGTGGCATTCTCTTTTCTCAGAAAATTGATAGTCTTTAAAATTAGAACTAACTTTTAACAATATTTTTAATAGTACATTAATTTTTATATAAAAAAAGAAACTAATTTTTAATCACATTTCTCGTCCCTCAATAAATTAATTCAATTATTCAATTACATTCAGTCTAGGAAAAAAATCTACAAAAAATAAAATAAAATAAAAAGATTAAAATGCGAACATTTATTACCCAAAGCAAAATGTTTGAATGTTTCTCATCGTGTTAATAAAAAACAGTAAAAGCATTATTTTTAGGATGATCAAAATGTGACTTAGGTAATATCACAGTGATATATTACGTACGCCATGGATTAAGCATTAGTATTCCTGAACGAATCAGAAAAAAAGAATAAAATGCAGACATCACAAAGATTAAGATACGTCTCAGATATCTCTATTCTCGACCGAAAGCAACAACCCTTTTCAAATGATTAAAGGAAAAAAAAAAAAAAAAAAAAACGAAAAAGTTTAGAATACAGATTTATAATACTAAAGACAAATTAGAACAGTACAAATAATTTGGATTTACTAATTATGAATTACATAATTTCAAATAATTACGCTAATTTGACATTTTTTTCATATTATTCCAAAGTTCTTACTTCATAAATGACGTTGCGCCAATTTGTTCTATAACAGCAAATTGTGTAAGACTCGAAACTGCGTATAAACATCCAAATGGTCGTTATAATTTGTTAAATTACTTTTATTATTATTATTATTATTATTATTATTATTATTATTATTATTATTATTATTATTATTATTATTATTATTATTATTATTATTAACATTCATGTTTGGCATATAAGTATTTGAAAAATTAGCGATGCAAATTTTATTTTAGTTAGGAATTTTAATTTTGTTTTTGAAGTTTGTTTTTGAATTTCTAAAAACATATATATACATCTAAATTAGGGGAGATCGGGGCACATTTTGCAACTCGCTTTGTAAGTCTTTTATTGTACAGAAATGTATAGGCACAAGTGATGTATTGAGGAACATGCTTAGAAAAGAAACATGAAAAGCTTGTTTATTGACAAAGTCATTGACAAATACTATGTTTATAATAATTGTTTAAAATTTTACAAATAAATATAGGTCTGGTAGCATCGATGTAGTAACTGGCGTACAGATTCAAAGATGCCAGGTATAGCGTGCACCGTACAGCAGCAATTGATATTTGAACGACGAGAATTGGCTTAAACACGCAACCTCAATTCATCGCGTCCGAAAAGTGGCATCTACACAGGTATATAATTACGCAGAAATGGGCAGGCAACCCCATATGCTGAAACCACAATGCTTACGTATGGCGATCGGAAGATCGTAAAGTAGTTCTACTTTGTTAAATAATTACCTCTGTTTTTAAAGACTATCTATTTTCTGCACAAAAAAAGACCTAAAATGGGTAAAAGATACCCGATATCGGTAGGAAGATTCTTAGGTATTAGGCTACAAAAATTAAGGTTTATATGCCTGTTTTATTTATCACTGTGTATCCATTTTGGGGGTCATTAAATACCTATTTTGGATAAATATGTGTATATATCCTAAAATGGGTGATTAATGGATATATACAGTAATAACCAAAACAAGCATATAAATCCAAATTGGATAACCTTAAACCTAAGAAACTTTTTATCCAATTCGGGTATTTTCTACCCGTTTTAGGTCTTTTTTTTCCTGCATGTGTTTAATGAAAACACTCCATGGATGTTTATGTAGCGTTCTCTTTTGTCAGAAAATAAATAGTCTTTAAAAACAGAGGTAATTTTTTACGGTATTCTTAATAGTGTAAAAAAGCCTCTTGCAGAAAAATACAATTAGAAGTTCTTGCCTTAGCGTCTCCTTCGGTCATCTTGATTTATTAAAGCTTGATTTCTTCTTATGGGGACATCTGAAGAGTTTTGTTTATACAACTTCAATTGAGTCTTTTGGCGATCTCGTCGCTTGAATATGAGTTGGTGCTGTATGTATCGTTGAAATACCTGACATCTTTGAATTTATCCAATGTAGCCTATCGCCACATCGACGCTGCCATGCATGCATTACTATTAGTTGACTCAATTTTAACTACTTGTCATAAATACAGCACTTGTCAATAACGCTATCCACAAACATTATACTTTTGCCTCTTTTTCCTATATTTGGGCCCCGATGCGTCATATTGCGCACTTATATACATGTACAATAAATGATTTTTACACTGTCTAATATCAGCTATTAAAGTCTATACCATGAGATTTGAGTTACCCTGTATGTATCACGATAGACACGAAATACAAAAATTTTACTTTGAATACTACTATTTTGTAGAAAAATAGTCGCCGTATATTTATTATGGGATTATACGATAAAATCAAACAAAAAATTCTCTGCGATAATATCGATATTCAAAATAAAATTTTATATTTTTTCCCTGTTAATTCTAATATACATATGCGATCATTATTCAGATATACTTGCAACAAGTAGGGGATAAATTATTATGAGCAAAGTTATGAAAGTACCATGATAATATTTGTCTTTCCTTTAAAAAATAAAACCTTTAATTAATGCAAATTTCTGCCTGAATAATAGAATTTGGAGTTAAAAACCTTGTTAGTAGCGTATTAATACACTTATAATTAATTCCGTTGTTTTCATTAACACTGGATATATATATATATATATATATATATATATATATTTTAAATATGAAAGTCTTACTTTATTTTATTTTTTCGCCAAGTGTTTTATCTAGCACATGTATAATTACCACATAATCCCAAAGTTCATGCAGTATTAGTAAAAATACCTAACGATAACAGTTTAAAAAAATGTTTTTATTTTATTTTATTTTATTATTATTACTAATTAGAATGCTCTAAAAGGTACCTGGATTTGTTCATTAAAAACGCAAAAGAGAAATAAAACAACACAGTACGAATATTTTTAAACAAATCTACGTTACTCAAATCATTATTTATTTAGAACTATTTTTAAATAAGATGACCCAATTTATATTTAGAAGAGTAGCCATTATTTGATATGTATAAGCAAATTCAATGTGTGTGTTAAAAAACTATGCAGAAACAAGCCAAATATTCAAAGTGAAAAAGAAAAAGAACGATTTTAAAAATACGTTGAATAAGAAAAAATTCCGATGATTTGTCGAAAAGATTTGCGAAGTATCTATAGGTAATGAACTTGTGTATGTAATGAATTCTGAAATTTTTAATGTAAACACCTGATTTTGTCTCTATTTATTTTTAATATTTCCCTTAAATCTTATCTTAAAATAGCAAACGGGAAATCAATGAAGAAGCTTTGAAAATGCGCATATTTAAAATTTTATTGTATAATTGCACATTTCAAATATCAAACAGATTTAAATCATTTTATTATTATAAACAATAGTAGATTTTTACATATAATAAATACATACACACACATATATATATATTACTTCCGATTAAGAAAATCAAAATACATTTTTATGAAAAATAATAATTATGTTTCAAATCAAGTTTTGAAACTTATTAAAATCAATAATTTCGTGCACTCTAAAAAATAAATGCACAAATTTACACATTACTGATAACACAAAAACGATTTGATTATATGGGTAAAGTTGTATGTAAATAGCTAAGAACACACTTTGTGTGTCGATTTCAAAATACATATTGCTATGTGTATTTTGACGATAACACATTAAGCGGCTTAAGTGTATAAAGATTATCAGTTGTTGGATAGGTATAAACAAATTCAAAGCGTATTATAAAACTATGCTAAAACAAGCATACCTTTAATTTACAACAGACAAAATAATTTGAAATTATATTTACTGCTTGTCGTCTCTCTATTACATTTTTTTTTAATCTTAAAATAATATGTAAAATTTATTCACAGAACTTCTATAATCTAAATAAATATATTTCAAAATTAAATTTTGTTAAAATACGAAAATAGTAATGCCAGTACTATTTCCCCATTTTTTTAAATGAATTTCAGTCATAACTTTTCAAATATATATTTTAAGAGCAGAAAATATTTATTTAATTCATCTACAGTACAAAAGCAGCTCTTACAGGAACTGGATACGAAATGAAGAACCGCAAATTTTCAAAGCTTGACTATTCGGTTAGGGGAGACTGGGGTACAATGGTCCACTTTTGTAAATTTTGACTGTTTACTCTTAAAGTATTAATTTTTTTCTTTTGATCAAGTACATGCATGTTACCTATACATTAAAGTTTATACTGGATCCACTCAAAAATAATTATTATGCATACTTTTTTTTATATATTTTTTTAAAATAGCAAGTGACAAAGTGGACTATTGTACCCCGATGCCGGGGTACCATGGTCTACAGCATGGGGCTCAATGGACCACTTGTAATTTGGATAAAAATATATCAGTGTAGTTAATTTTTTAACGATAAGAAAGATAAACTATATCATAATTTGTTTATTCTCATTTTATTATTCATTTTTATTTGTTTATTCACATTTTATTATTCATTTTTATTTGTTTATTCACTCTTTTAGCTCTAACTAAAGTAAAAAATTTTTTCTTCATTTTTTTTATCATTAGGTCATTATACCGGTCGCAGATTGAACAATTAGTTTTATTATCTTGCACAATACATTTAACAGCCTGTTTAATAACTTCATGCGACTCTGTTGGTTTTCCTAGGCTTGTTTCTTGGCATTGCTAAAAGAAATATGAAAAATAATATATATCCTTTTTGTGCAATGATGCCACTTATAGTTAAATATAAACCTTTATAATAAGAAATATATATATCTAAATATATGACTAAGAAAAATATGTAATAAATTTTTCCTGTCTACTTTACATCATCTGTATTTTTTAACGAATTTTACCTTATTTAATTATTATATCCAGATACAAACTAATAGGTAGATATAGTTTTGTTTTTCTCATTCTACTATTTTATTTAAATCTAAAATATTACGGATGCATTTATACATAAACGCAGGAATATTGAATTAATAAATTATATGAAATAAAATTTAAAAAAAACCTCAAATGCAAAAAAAAATATTTTGTTTACTAATTTTTGGTGTTCAATTTGGGTTAATTTTTAAATTTGAAAGCTTATATTACATAGATAAATATTTCAAAAATGCATTTCACAACATGAATCATTAATTAATTCACATACAGAAATAAAATAATTTATTAATTCTTAATTTGGGCTAATTTTTATGTTTGAAAGCATATATTATACAGATAAATATTTCAAAAATGCCTTACACAACATGAATCATTAATTAATCTACATACAGAAGTAAAATAATTTATTAATTCTGAATTTCACATATAATATTAAACTTTTAAAAACATGGGATACAAAAATGGGGTACAAAGGACCGTGGTCTATTGTACCCCAGTTTCTGATGGTCCATTGTACCCCATATGGAAGTTTGAAAAAAATTTGATGATAAAAAAAGAAATTTAGAATTCTATTATTTTAGCTGTAATAAATATAATAATGTACTGTCTTACCTTTTCATTTTGCCATACAATGTCTTTCAAATTACAAATCTGTAATAAATAAATGAAGATATGTTTCACTGAAAATATTTCCTTTTGCCTCACTCCTCCAGTGTCAAATCAATTATCAAGCATAAAATGGCTAAAATGTCAGCTATGCACAGGGTTTCAAACTTCGTTTTACTACTTCATGGCTGCCATATATATACTAAAATATGAATCTTTCAAAAACAGAATTAATATAAAAAATAGGGGGTAGACCATTGTACCCCGTGGTCCATTGTACCCCAGTCTCCCCTACCTATATAAAAAGCAAATTTTCAAATACAGATAATTATGGAGTACACATAATTGTACATATTTCTGTGTAGTATTCTATTGTTACGTATATTTCTATATAATATTCTTACCCATATTTTTATGTAACATTCTTTTACATATTTCAGTGTAATATGAAAAATACACACATACATTTGTGTTATTAGAAATTAATTCTATCATCTGCAAAAGTTGAGGTGCTATCATATTTTATGACCTATATATTACATATTTCTGTGTAGTATTCTATTGTTACGTATATTTCTATATAATATTCTTACCCATATTTTTATGTAACATTCTTTTACATATTTCAGTGTAATATGAAAAATACACACATACATTTGTGTTATTAGAAATTAATTCTATCATCTGCAAAAGTTGAGGTGCTATCATATTTTATGTAAGTTTATGTTCTGAAAATGGGAACGTTCGGTTTAGTTTACATGTCTTTTATTCTAGAGTTGTAAAATCATGAGGGTTTAATTAAAACGTGCCGCAGTTAATTTTTTGTTATCATGTGTTTTGAGTTATTGATGAGTCTGTGTTTTATTTAATTTCAACCAGCGCACTATTATACTGATAGTTACTTCAGCCAGAGTTTTGATAATCCTTTTAAAGAATTGAGTGAAAGAATGAACTTTAAGATGTCTTTCGTTTTCAACGTAATAATACCATTATTTCGAAGTTTGTTATGTGATAAATAGAGAAGTGGCTTCCTTTAAACAATCGTATTATTTAGTGAATCATATATATTTAAACAGTAGGCTAATTCTTTAAGGTCAACTCAAAAATTCCAGCATTTGCGCATGCGTGATTTTGAATTTATTAGCCCTTCCAGAAAAAGAAAAGTTGAAGCAAAGTCGAAGCTTTTAGCTCAGTGGTTTAAGGTACGAATTTAAAGCTCTGTGCTTTTGTAGAGGACTCGGGATCGATCTCAATACTCGGCAAAATAATTTATTTGAATAATGATGCATTTTAAAACGAGGAAAAGTTATACGATTTTTATTTTTTTGCATCATTATTATTTCGTTGCTTTATAATTAAATAAAATTTAATGCTCAACAATGTTTTTTTAATAACAATTTTATTTTTTAAATATTTTAAGTAATTAAAACGTAGTAATTATTAGATATAAGCGGCCAGTTTCCAGTTCAGGGCTTTACAGATATATTTGTAATAATAAAATTATTGAAAATCCTTACAAATCGCATTCTTAAAAAAATAATAATAATAAACAACAACAACAAATACAACACACACAAATAAAAATTGTATCCGTTGAATTAGTTTTAGTTATCCTTCTGCTAAAAAGCAAGCGCTCTTTTAATTCTGCTTAAAATTCTTTCAGTTGATTACTTGAGTAGATTAGACTGACAGAAACATGAAACGCTTTGAATCTGTTGGAATCACTTAGATAACATTGAAATAAATCAAGTTTTCAAAACTTTATTTACAGGTAACTAATTACTAATACAGAAAATCTAACATTATTCTAATTAATCTTTTAACATGTTTATCGCCAAATCTTGACAAGTAACATCTAGTCTTTTTGTTAATTTTTTACTCATTATGATGCAATTCATAAATATTTTAATTAGGAAAGGAGTATTAATGGCAACTGTTACTAAGCTGGATAACAATATTATTAGTTCGATAAATGATGCTGATTCTAGTCATTTTGCTTTATTTTAAATAAAAATTAAAAAATTAAACGAAGAATTGCATGAAATTTTTAATGCAATTTCTTCTTAGTGTGACAAATAAAAAATAGATAATTCGTTGAACGGCAACAAACCGTACAAGAGAAACTTTTTAACCTTTAGCTAAATGTTTACCGAAAGAATTAAAAGTTTACTCTCATTTCAGCATTCATTCGAAATTTTTAAGCTTTTAGAAACTATCTTCTTAGTAAGCAATTACATCCGGAAATTAACCATCATGTCAAAATCCAAACTTCATGTTTAACGGTCTACCATCTCTCTAAGGGTAGCGGCACTAACATAAACTGCCTATATTGAAACAGGGACTGTCACCATTAATTTGCAAACATTAATTTTGAGATTGGTTTGGTATTCCCTAATTTTCCATAGAAATGCAATTTAGAAAAATTTTCAAGGTCTTTTTTAGAGCATTTGTTGTTCCTGACAACTCAAGGTGGTAGTGGCACCGGCATCAAATATAGCCTGTGTAGGATCATAAAGTGTCACCAGTGATTCCCAACCATTACTTTATAATTGGTTTATTATTTTATGAGATTGCATAGAAATAGTATTTTAGGAATTTTTAGGAATGCTTTTTGCTCCTTCCTTTCGCTTCATAACTTTTTAATTTGGAATTTACTTTCGACAATCTTAGAGGATATTTGTATTTTTTATGTAACTATCATGCCACATGTAAAGATTCTAGCCTCTTATGTTCACAATGACAATCACTTTTAGTAATCGCAATTTAAAATATTTTTTGCTCCTGCAACTCTCTGATGGTAATGGCACCGATATAAAATATCGCTTATGTTTGAACAAGTTTTATCACCACTAATTTGAAGCCATCATTTTTGAAATCGGTTTGTTATTCCATAGTTTGCCTGAAAATTGCAATTTAGAACGTTTTTAGAACACTTTTCGCTCATTTCATCTTTTTAAATTTGGAGTTTTCTTTCGACGACGGATCTTAGAAAGCATTTGCAATTTTTAAGTATTGACTAGTAATATCTTGCTAATTATGGTTGTGCTTGGCGACCTTCCTTTAATTGGCTTGGCTTGTGCGCCTATTTCACCAGTACACATTCGTAACTGATGATGGTATGATGTGCGTATGTTGCCGCCCATATTTTTAAGTATTTTTTCTTCATTTAAATGTATAATCAAGATAATTAGGGAGTAAGTAATAAATTCATTATTAAATATTGTTGCGAAAATCTCAAAATTAAGTAATTATCATGCCAAATTTCAAATCTTCACCTCGTTTCAGGTAGGGACACCGACATTTGATATAGCCTATATTGGAGCAAAAAGTGTCCCTATTATTTTGACACAATTTTTTTTTTTTTTTTTTTTTTATCGGTTAGTTACTTCCCGAGATTGCTTAAAAATCGCAGTCTGGAATTTTTTTAGTATGTTTTTCGCGCATTTTCACCCTTTTTTAAATTTTGATTTTTTAGGAAATGTTTTTAAGGATCATTTATATACTTTGTAGGTTATTAACGCCAAATTTCATGTTTCTAGGCTCCTTAGTAACACAAAAAACGCATTTCTTGAATGTTTTTGCTCCTGCAGCTCTTTTGGGTTAGTGGCATTGACGTAAATTGTTGTTACCGTAAGCTGTTTTGGCCGGTTTTATTTTATGCGCATGCGCACACGTCACATTTGTTCAGATTTCAAAAACAGTGACGTTATGTCAATGGACTTATATTAAAGTTATATTAGATTAGTTTTATGATCTGAAGAGTCCTTGAACTGCTAGAGACTACTACCTCAAAAATAGAGATCTAATTTATCTTAAATATACGGTGTTTACTGGATAAGGCGGAATATCATGAAAAAGAAGAATTTCAGGTTGACTACACTATCAGACTATATGTTGGGCAATAGATATTTGCCAGGTTGTCATCGTTCTTCAAAGATGGGGATACAAGATAGTATTATTTATTTTCCGTACGCTTCATATAGCTCTTAAAATATTTGCCGAACTTCTTTTTTAAAGTTAAATAAAATATATAAAGTTGTGTGTGACAATAGTTGTTTTTTTTTCTTTTTCGGCTGTATTAATGATATAATAAAATACAAAGTTCAGTCTAAAATTCAGACTTTTTTTTAAAGAGAAAGGTAAGTACTCAAAAATACAACTTCACACTAAAAAGGCTGTATCTAAAAGAAAATTTCTCTACTACTTGTTACAACATCATGAAGTTCATTCAATTAATTTCCTTTTACAGCATTTCATTTTTCATACTTAAAATTTCATAAGCTTTATAAGGCTTAGAGAGAAACGCTGTGAACAAACGTAAGAATTTACATAACTTAAACAAGATTGACCTTTTGAATAAAAAAAGTACAATATGGATCTTCTCTGCTATTGTCTTTAAATATCGCAAGAATTTAAATCATTTTAAAGCTATTAAAATACAACCACTAGTATTCTATCATCATGTTAAGATAATTTGGGATGCATCTTGAATTAATATTTGCATTAATACATTTGTATAATAATATAAATGCAGTGTAACTTCAAAGATATTTTTCAAAATTTTCTGATAAAATTGCATAAAAATAATAAATCTTATGTTGACAAAAAAAAAAAAAAAATGATTAATTTAAATAATCATGTGCATTCGAAAATTTGATTTTAAATTATTATGGTAAGTTTTAAATTATTTTAGAACCCCATTCTTCATATTTTCTGCTTTCAAACTGTTTCTTTTATTTTTTGTGAGTTTGTTTCACGTCAATTGGATATACAGCCTAAATTTTCTGACTTATTCACGATTTTTAACTTAAAACCATGAAATCTGCCAGGAGATCCAGCGTTCTCCATCCCACCGCACTAGTTGATTGTCACGAGGGGCACGGGTCCCAGCACACATCTCACCAAAATATGTAGCATTTGCCCTCCCGCTCTCTGTCGCGAGGGGGCAGTCTGTGTTCCGGCGGCTGAGTTTAATCTGTAAATTTTATCTATTTTATTGTAACTAAACAAAAATTTATTTTTTAGACCTCAATAAAGGCGACCGGGGGGGGGGGGGAACTATGCTCTTCAGACAATGCTTCCTTGTCCAAGCAGTCTGTCTTAGGCATTCAAACCAAGAATACTGATTTGAAATTGAATAACGTATTTTTTTTTTTTTTTTTTTTTTTCGACGTGTGTCAAATCTACAGTTGTAAGCAATTCCTGCATCGTGAGAGCCTTTTTCGAATTAACTCATGCCGAAAAGAAATTTTCGTCAGAACTTGGTGAAAGATCTTTTTCCATCGTAGAAACATGAAGAACGGTGTTTCATTTCTTAGTTTCTTAATAAGAACTTCACAATACGAGACTAAAAATGAAATCTGCGATAAAATTAAAGTGGGAACAATGTTTTAAATTGAAAATTACGGAAAAATTCACAGAATCAGTTTTTATTAAGAATTTTATATTATTATTATTATTATTATTATATGTATTACTTTTGTTTGTTGTTATTATTTATTATAATTCTAATATTTATTATAATTATTTATGAATATTTATTTGTAAAAAGTAATATCATTCGGTTTTACCCCACTCGGGCAGAAAACCTCACGGATATGTTAATATTACAAGAAATAATTAAATATAGTCTTAAAAAAAAGAAATAATATGTTTTATTTTAAAACTTTTATTAAGGAACTGAACTAATAATATTTCAGTTATAAGTTTGGTTATTAAATATTTAAATACAAAGGGATAGTCTTCGTTACATTTTCAGAAATTGCAGATAAATGCCTACCTCTTTATCGGCTTAAAAAATCATAATCATTCTTGTCTATGTAGTTTTGACAATTTAATCAAACGTTGTTGTTTAGGTGTTTATCAATTATTGTTTTGAAATATATTTTTTATATTATATAAAATATCCGATTTTATCCTCAAATATGAATGAAAAATCATACATGCAGCGCAGATTATGAAACACTTTCTAACGTATTCAAAATACTATAAAAATCTTCAAAGGTTGCTAAAGGGAAAGATAACATCTAAATGAACAATTTGGAAAACTCTTAATGCATTTGAAAACACGATTTCTGCTGTTAATATGAATAGTCATTATAATAATTGGAATTTTCTCGCACCCCTGTATATGATATGCAGATATGTATGCATACTACATAGTATGCTAAAAGTTAGTTCAGTTAAACGCGTAGCAGATTTGAAAATTTCCACTCAGCAATTTTTGTCAATAAACGGATATTCTTGAGAACTATTGTGCGACCCTGTATATGATCTATAAAATTTATACACACAAGTAATGTTTAAAATATAGTTAAATTTAACAATGCTTAGCGCAACTGAAAATGCACTTCCGAAAGTTTATTAAGTAGTTCATATATTGCTGAATTTCTTGTATAACCAATTGTTATTAATATAATTATTATTTTCCGTATTTTTGTAAGTAAACGATAAGTTCTATGCACATCATATTGTATAATAAGAACCTTGTAATACACCTCAGTAATGTACATCAATTTCAATATGCAATACTGTGATATCATTAAAATATACGTCAAATGATTTTCATAAATAGATTGTGCATAACGCAAGTCTTTTGAATGACCCTGTAAATGATTCGAAGATGGTAAACATTTCATTTTCAATACCGAACATGCCAATAGCATATATCAATTTCATGACAGTCAAACAGTATTTACAGGAGTTAGATGACGGACGGATGAACAGAGAGACAGACGGACAGACAGACAAACCACATTCATTTACTCATTTCAACTATGTTAGAAAATATTAAAAATGAGATTCGCCAACCAAGTCAAAAAATTTTACCTTTCAAAAAACACTTTCATTCATTGTAAAAAACGAATCAATATTAAACATGCAATACGAAACGACATAAAAAGTTTCAATTATTTTAAGTATGTTTATATTTAACAATTTTAAAATAAAGCAAACATTAAAACAAACAAGTAAGGAAAATCATACGTTAAATATAAATTATGAAATACTTTCCAACACCCCTGAAATCTTTAACAAAACTTCGTTATTTAAGGAAATATAGTTATTACCTATAGCCAAATATGTATTCCAATACTTTTTAACAGCCCTGTATTTGATCTGTCTGTTGATATACATACTATATAATAAGGAAATTTCGTTTAGCAAGAAAATACCTGGTAGGCTGAAATTTCTCTTTCAGCAATTTAAAGATGAAAAAATATTTTGATACTTTTGTTTAGCCCTGTAATTTGCCTAGAACCTTTATTACAGTGTTTACCTAAAATTTATTTTAAACTAAAACACCTTCAAACTACTGAAATTACACTCTCAGAAATTATCATTCATAAGTGTATCCAATTCTTTGCATGGCCCCGTACATCATTTTATGTATATTCCACAAACATTTCTTAGTAAACTGAATGCAGTTCAACGTAAAAATGCATACCTTATATAAAAATCACCTTTAAGTAACTTAAGCCATTCAGTAACGTTTGAGAGCTCTCTTGTGTAGCTCTGTATATCAACTATAGCATTTATACACACCGTATAATATGCATAGATTTAGTGAAACTTAAAAGCTCGTATCATAATTAAATCCATTTCATCCCTCCTCAGTCATCTTTGGATACAAATACAGTACTTCGAAAAGAATATACTATTTGAAATCTTTTGTATGCCCCTGTAAATTATGTACACTTCGTACTATACATGACTATATCGAATAATAGTTTTTTTTTACCGCATATTACAGAATGCATATTTTAGTGCACTTCGTAAATGCATATACATTTTAATATGCTTGATAAGTGTAACATCTTTAAAATTCATTTGAAATGAATTTTTGCCATAGGTCGTAATGTAACGGTAAACTTTTGACTGTCCCTGTAAATAAACTAATCATGTTAAAACTTCATTTAAAATAGGGTTCATTCTAGGGTAAACGTCAATAACGTCCAAAAATTTCACGGCAATCCGAGTATATTTACAGAAGTTAGAGAGCGGACAGACGGCCAGATAAACTGAAATCATAAACAGTTTTCAACTTTGTTGGAAAGTGTTAAAAATATAAAAGGAAATTTCTAATTCAAAAACTATACAGTTGTGATAATGGAGATACCGTACTGACATTACCGTATTGCGTTTACTTGCATTGAGTTAAGTATTTCAACTATTAGCTACTGAGGACTGCTCAAAATCAGTGAAACTGATGATATCGGGATTTACCCGGCCTATACTGTTTTATACTACTTTCTCCAACTTCTCTTTTGTAATTAACATTACATTAAATGCGTTACATTAAACAGAAAATATTACGTAAACTTGCTACAACATCATGAAGTTCATTCATTAATTTTATTTAACTGCATTTCATCATCCTTATATATGTAACTTCATAAACTTAAAATTTATGAAGCTTTGAGAAGAACGCCACTTGGAAAGAATTTCATAACTTATACAAGACTGACCTTTTGAATACAAATTTCAAGCACGGCTTTTCTGTTCCGTTTACTTTAAGTTTCGTAAACGTTTAAATCTTTTTGGAATTATGGGAAAATATACAATCGGCTGAAATGTTTTTTGAATCGCTTTTTGAATTACTGATTTTGCATAATAATACAGGATAATTTAAAAAAGATTGGACAAAGGAGTTGAAATTGTAGCACTCCTTACAATAAATATTTTTAATGGGAAACCCGATCCACAAACCTTTTACTTAGGCAAAATTAAAAGAAACGGCACTCAAATCTGAAGTCGAATTTTGATTCATAATTTTAATATCGATGAACTTATTTTGATTTTAAGTCATTTCACCATATTCAAGAAATAATTTTAATTGGGAGCACGAAATTCAGAATAGCAGATCTACTAACAAAATAGACAAACATGTATTTCAGTGGTTTTATAAATTCGCCTCTAATGATGTTAAATGGTGAGATCAAAAGTTTTAAGTTATTTCGCCGTATCTCACACAGTACTTTTAGATAACGATCGCATATCTTTATACAAAATATAATGAATGAGCTCATGAATTAAATTTATTATTTTTTTCTAAGAATCTACATTTACATGCTTTTACGACATTTAGTTATTTTCGTATATTTTAAAATAAAGTATTCTATTTATATTTTTCTATTTGTATGTAAAATGCACTTTGTAGGCTATAAGTGAATTTTCCGTGGTTTATGCTTCAAAATTCATCATCTGCTCCGCCGTCCCCTGACCGGAGTAATCTGTCAGCACAATATAAAAACGCATATACAATAATGTAAAATGCGCAACTAGAGAAAAGTTAAATAAATAAAAGTACGAGGAGAAAAATTCCTCGAGTTGAAAGTAAAAGTATTTTAAAAAGAAAATGGAAACTCATATTGTGAAACGCGTTATCAAGGGCAATTTTCCACAATATAAGTAAATCGTGATATATATTTCTGTTTGAATAAAGTAGGGGGAACTGGGGTACATTGATACAGTTTTTTTCTAAGATTTTTTTTGGTGTCAAGAAAGTAGAAAATTCAAGTTTTTTTTCCATGAGGTGACAGCAAAACTTGTGTAGTATGTTATAAAAATGTGCAATCATTGTTTTATGTAGTATTTTTGCATGTAATTTTAAAAAAATCAAAAAAAGTCATTTGTATCAATGTGCCCCATCCCCGGGGCAGATTGATACGTTTAAGAAAAATGACGACAAAATAATACCAATGCATATTTTTCATAAAAAATGAGTTAGAAAACCATTTTATATTTATTTATAAAAATTCAAATCACCCACAATTTATTTTTAAGCAATATTAAAGCAATCAAAATTAAATATATTATGACTTGATGTTCTGTCTGTTTCTTGTCTGATTGTTGGCTGTGGTAACTTTGTCATATCTAGCACTTCAACCCCAGCATTATCTTCTTTCTTATGAAAGATGAAAAAATTACCAGTTTTTCTGTTTATAAATATGTTCATAAACAGAAAATAAAGGATAATTATATTAAAAATTCTGTTTATAATATAAGTATAATTTTCTGTTCTGCAGTTTGTTTCTCTTACTTAACATTTCTCATGTCGAAAATACTTTTTTCTCTGGAGAATCGATATAAATTCGAGATTTTCCAGAATGCCGTCCTTTTCTTTTATTAGTTCTACTAGCACTAGATGCTGGGTAAGTTCCTACGTCTTCTGTTTTCAAAAATACTATAAAATGCTCTAATATAAAGAAATTAGAGCTATTTCACTTCAATAAAAACTAATATTAGAAATTTTTCGTGAAAAAAAGGTTGGATTAAGGAGTGTATGGTAAAAAAAATAATAAAAGATAATGAAAATATGAACTATTAAAGGATTTAGGCTGTATCAATGTGCCCCGTCATAAACTGTATCAATGTGCCCCATACAGCGATTTTGAATAAAATGAGTCTCAAATCCAACACTTCACAATATATCTAACAATAAATAATGAGGAACTGATAAAGAGTAGCAGTACTTACCAGGGAGAGTATTCATTTTGGTTGAAAATACTGGAACAGTTGTATGATAGAATTTCAATTGTACAACTCAAATTTACTTTTGAACAACAAAAACAATAAATCACCCGTCCCATTTCATCAAACTGCTGAATCATTCCAAGATTTTCTGTATGTAGTTGAATACACTAGCATCACCTTTTGGAGCTGTTGTGAAACTTCCTGTAATGACCCTGTGAGCGATAGAGGGGGTGTATCAATGTGCCCCATGTATCAATGTACCCCAGTTCCCCCTAAGTCATTGGGCATTTATTCCTTTACAAATTGCGCGATCAACCGCGATACCACAAGTGTAAGAGTTTGAATTAAGAAGAGATAAATTGAAGATTCTCGTTGTTTCTGACCAACAATAGCGATTTGGCGAATAAGAAATTAAAAACCGTAGCCAAATGAAAAAAAAAAAGTTAGCAAAATAGATTCGGCGTGAAACATTGAAAAATTTACCTTTAATCCCTTTTCGTATCCGTTCTTTATCAATGTGTTCTAAAATAACATAATTTTTTGTCATTGCTTAGAAAATAGAAATTATACTATATGCTACAGAAACTATTCAAAATAAGTACATTCTAAATGTCTCCGAAATGTGTAAATGTTTCAAACATTCTTTTAGCGATAAATTGCTATAGATTTTGACTATAACGGATAGAAAAAAAATTATGATTGCCAATTATACTTTGTATACAATTAACAAACAGTACGGTAAATGGCAAATTAAACGCCGGATTTCAACAAAACTTTTTTCGATTTGGCGATTGATGCGAGTTATTTTGTCAGCGATTTTACCAGCGCATAGATACTCATAATGATAAACTGACAACAGAGAAATATTTACCGTATAACCTTTTCTGTGTCTTTGGCTGTTGATAAACTGAATTGGTTTTGTGTCAGTATCGCCATGTATAATAATATAAATGCCATGGTGCGATTGAAGATGAAAAGCGGCACCAACTGTTCATTGTACAGTAACGCGGATAAGAAGCTCAATTGTAACCACACAAAAAAGGAGCAAAAATTGAGCACTCGCAATTTGGCGGATCTGATTGTTCATTTATTCGCCGAATGAAACATTTTGTCGCGATTTGGCGCAATAGCGAGAGACAGTGAGAACCCTGCATAATTTCTGAAAATCGAAATTCCATACATGTAACATATGCACACATGCACATGCAAAGAACTATTTAAAACAATTACATACTATTGTAACTAAAATTTTTAAATGAATAGAATTGTAATGAAGAAGCGTTGCAATATATTACAATGCCAATCACACGACCGCTCTAATAATTTATCCAACCACATGAAATGATTGTATCAGATACATACTTCATTGAAATAATCATAATACTATAATCTTAATCTATAATTCGCAAATGGATAAAAATATCCAAATTATATAAGTAATTCATATGCGTAAAAAAATAACATTATATAGCAGTGGGAAAAATTCTGAAATTTTTTGTTCAATAGTAAGCATTACAAAAATATTAAACATTACAAAATCTGAAAAAAAAAATCAATTGCATTATTTAAAAAAAAAAAAAAAAAAAAAAAAAAAAAAAAAAAAAAAAAAAAGAAAAAAGAAAAGAAAAAAAAATGAACGCAGAAAACATGCAGAAATTCACAACTAAATGCTCAAATACAACGATGAAATTATGTGTTTTAAATTTGATTCATTCATTTTTTTTTTTGCTAAAATGTGGCCTGTATCTCTATGTATATGTATACATATTTATATATTCACATTTAAAAGCAATTGTATGACAGAGACAAATCAACCCTATTAAATAAATTAAGTATAAATTTCGAAACAAAAAATTTAAATAAAAAAATACAACAACGTATTACCCATATAAACAGATAGCCTTTTTTTTATCAGTAGTAGGGAAGAAACATCACCTTCCACTACGAAAAATTACTTCCTGCACGTTTTAGTAGTCATGCCAGTCATTTTTTCAAATCAAAACACTAAAAACCTCATATTGTTCTTGAATTACAATTCATAAAATTCCGCATCTTAAAATACATCAAATCGGAAAGCAAAAACTTAAAATAAAGATTCATAACAATCTTTGAACAAAATTATACAGTAATTCATATATTGTTTAATTTTCAAAACATAGAATGCAAAGTGGCCACTTCTCCACCTCGTCCTGTGGACAAAGAAATATGGTATTTAAAGTAACTTCTTACATAACTTGAAATAAAGCGAATAATCGATCATCTGCTAAGCATCGAAATAAAATTTTCAATTCAGCTTCCCAAATCATATTCTGACATTTCCGATTTCTTGCCGCTTCTGTTGTTCGATCTTCAAAACAACCCGTTTTTCTAGAAGACTATAGTGCAAGTCATTAGGGCCTGTGACGCATTATAAATTAATTTTCATTATTAAGGCTTGAAAAATTGCTGTGTGATGACATGAATGTGACATGCTTTTTGTGCTTCTTTTGTATATACATATATATGCATGAAATGTTTTTATATGTATATGTTTTCATATATATATATATGAAAACATATATATATATGTATATATATGGGTGATTCTCAAAATAGCGGACAATTTATGTCTTTCGGCATACAAAAAAAATTGAGAGTTTTTCTGTCATGTTTTTATATTTAGATATGTTTGTCGTAATATTATACATTATTTGCACTCAAGAATTACTCACTTTTTAGTTAAAAACACCTTAAAATAACAGAATAAATGTTCAAAATGTCATTAGCATGGATGTTCACAGCAGCTGTGCCTTGTATGTACTAGTCGAAATTGTCACCTATTTTGAGAATCACCCATATATATATATATATATATATATATCCTCCTCAGGCCCCTTGTATCACATGTGATACACAAATTTCAGAATTTTTTACAAAAGCTGGACGGCAAAAACAATTTTGATACCGATTGTATCGCATGTGATACAAGGTGAAAAACCTCCGTTAATTTTTTCTTTAGCCGATAGCCACGATTGCCTCCCCACGATTGCAATTTTTAGATACGTTTTGAAGAAAAAAAAGAGATCTCGGCACGCCGTCGAAGTAAGTTTTATTTTATTATTTAAATATAATTATTAAACTATTTTCAAGATATACATTTCCTTTGCAAGTGTACATTTTATCAATTAATACAAATAAAATAACTTTATAGTGAAATGTTAAAAAATTATTATCCTTGAAATTTGTTCGTATCACATGTGATACAATGGGACCCGACCACGTAAAGGTTCGTGCTTTTTGAGTCAGTGTTGTTTTGGTTTTTGAGGTTTGTTTTTATGTAGATTTAAAGGTTATTAGAAGTATTTTTTTATATAATCTTAATTTGAAGTTTTGGTTTTGTATTTAACAGAAAAATTAGAGAAATGAAAGATATTGAAACTCAGTTAGTGGGTGGGAGGGGCTCTGAAGCTAGCGATTTCTCTTGCCTTCATCCCGAATATATATGTCTAAATATATATGTAGAATATACATGTAGAAATTTCAAATGCTCAGCTTTAAATACTGTAGATTGCACAGATTGCAATGTTTTTTTTGTTTTTGTTTTACATCAGCAAGATATTGTTTCAAGGAATTCCATGAAAACAAAAAATGAATGTAATGTTGCCACAGAACACCAATAAAATTTATTTTTCATTCAGAATTTATGTGTTGGTTATATAGTCTGATTTAAACTCAGAATAAGATGATTAAATTAATTATACTTAAAACTTAAAAAAATTTCTTGTATAACTTTTCAGACCTGATGTATCACATGTGATACATGCCCCCTAGCCCCTGCAAATTTTTACAAAAAATTTTAATTGCAATTTTATGCTTCATGAAGACCCAAGCAACTATTTAAACAACTTCGGGTAAGTACCAATCTTTTATTTTTATTTCGGGTCTGAGGAGGATATATATATCGCTTTTGTTTATACTTTTTTTTCAATTAAATCAATGTACTTACAAAAATTATTCCTATATATTTTTTCGATATTAACTAATTATGTAGTTTTATATATGAAAAATAAATTAAGCAAAATTTGTGTTGTGGGTCATGTTCATAATACCATTCTGCAAACAAGCTATGTTCCATTTTGAAAATGCAATAACATTGTAGGATATAGAATTGCGTGTCTTACTTGACAACAGAGCTTATTTCACCAAATAGAAATAGAATTACCCAAAAAGATAAATTTGCATAGATCAAATATCAGTAACGAAAATATGAAAAATACAATACCTCTTTTAAAACTGGTCATTTTAGATTGAATGAAATTTAGTAATATATGAATTGAAATTTTGGAGATAAAAATCACAACTTGGTTAGGGAAAGCGATTTTATGCTTAAATTCAGAGCTGCTTATCTTTATGTTTTAAGTACTTTAAAAAAAAAAAAAAAACAATTTAAATGTAAAGAAAACTGCTAATGTGTATAATTTGGTTAAAGGGTTTAATATTTTAAAAGATATCAATAGAATGAAAAGCGATTCTTACAAATACAATAAAAACATGAACTACATTATTCCCTAAGCTTTGGGTAAAACATTTAGAAGATAAATTTTTTTCCACATTGGCTGATCGGCGCATTTCTAACTGGCGCGGAATTTCCCGGACCTTAAATGAATTTTCAGATTTGTGTGATTTTATATTTTTAATTATATTTTATTTGATTAACGCTCGTGAAAACTTATTCATCTAAGTAACCGGTTTTCACTTTTCAATATAAATTGTTTTTTCTTTCACAAAATTATAATACATTTCACAACCTATCATTATCCAAATGCATAAATTTTTGCATTTTTTACAGAAAATACGAATTCGATGGCTTAAAGGAATGCGGTAAAAAATCTAAATAACTGTAACTAAAGAAGGGGGAAGTGACGATTCAAAATTTAGAAGAAATAAATTTCTTGCAATCCAAAGCCTGTGTAAAATTATCGCGCTAAGATATGAATATTTTATATATAAAAAGCAGTGTTTCTCTGTATCAATCTTTTTTTCTGATGGATGGGATTATAAGGGAAACTTTTTTAAATTTCGAACTCATTATTTTGTTCCTATGTAATTTCTGAGCGAAATTTATGCGTCATAATTTATTATTACATTTATGAGTTATTCTGACGATTGAGTGTAAGTTGTAAAAATCAGTGTTTTATGCATAACTATTTATTTATTTATTAATTTAATATTAAAATCTTAAGGGGTTTTTTTAACTTTCAAATTAATTATTTAAACCCTAAACCCGTTTTACTTGAAGCAAATCAACAATCGATCATTAAATAAAGGATTAGTATAGTATTAAAATCTCAGAGCTATTGTATAAAATTAAGTGTATATATGTTCATGAAGAACACAGAACAGATAGGCAACCTCATAGTCCGGACCTTGTATGCAACAACTACTATTTATTCCTTTACCTGAAAAAACAACTTGCGGAGTATAGAGAATTTCTATGACGATGATGAGATCAAAATCGAAAATGAAATGTGGCTTCGACAACAAAAGCGATAAACTTCCATGGCATTTAATTACAAAAATTTGTATTCCAGATTTAACAAATTCTTGCACAATGACAATAACTATGTCGAAAAAGAAGGTATATACAAGTAATTTGCAACAACATTTTATCAATTAAATGATTTTTAAATGAGTATGCGGCATTATATCTTTACTTTTCGAAAACACTTCATAAATTACGAAAAAAAAATATGTTGACGCTCTTTTAGGGAATACGAACATAGTCTTTTCGTATTTAAAATAAACGCAATTTTGATAAGTATTTCTCGTGATCTAAGAAAGATAGATAGAATGTTAGATAAGTTCATAGAAATATAAAACTATTTTTAAAAAAATCTTTAATTGGATAAATACGTTTTAGAAAATATTACACTGAAGTATATATTTCTGGTAGAATGGATCATTATACTTTAATAATAAATTCTAACTTCATGGAATTCTGATAAGTTTTAATATATGCATGAACTGAGAAATACACAGTCCTACATTCTATTAAATGACTAATAATCTTGGCAAGAAACAAAAAACAAAAAATATAAAATCTTTATATACTTTTGAACAAAAATATCAAAATCAGTTATCTCAATCATAAATCGCAGTTAATAGAATTCCAGTAAGTGTATGACCACGACCAGGGATGAAAGCGCTGCGACAGAAATGATTGATTGTTACCACTATATTTTTTTTTAGTATCCCTTATCTTATTTAATTATGGAATTTCTTAAATTTAACAAAGCGAAAAATAGTATTAAAATTTAGTGGTGAAAACCAGCCATTTGTGGTGCAGCCCTTGCATCCCTGTGTATTAGGGTGGGTCCAAAAAATTGAATTTTTTCAAATGAACTATTTATAGTGCAGAAAAATTGCCTTTTGTAATAAAAAAAATAACGCTTTTTTTTTTTCTTGAAATTGGTTAATATTTTTAGGTCGCGCATCGCACTTGAAGGCAGAAAATTTGAACAAAAATGGCATTTTTTGTAATTAATGATGAAAATTAAACAACTTTCAAACCTACTTCTAATAGTTCGCAAAAGTTTTCTTTTTTAACTAAAAAGATAACGCAATTTTTTTTTTTTTTTTTTTTTTTTTTTTTTTTTTTTTTTTTTTTTTTGAAATCGGTTAATATATTTGGGCTGCACATCGCTATTTCAGTAAGCGAAATTTTTTCAAAATTGACAATGTTTCATAAAAAGATGAAAATTTGTTTTCTTTTCTCATCTACTTCTAATAACACAAAAATATTCCATTATATGCATAGAAACGTAAAATAAAGTCAATTTTAAAATTGGTTAATAAGTTTTTATAATATATTGTTTATAAATTAGGAAAAAGTTTAGAAAAAAATATTTTTCAAATATTTTATTTATTTAAAGTTAAACATTTATATTAAATAGATTTAGAACACTACTTAATGAGACATTTTGCAACAAAAAATTTTAAATCAATTTTAAACAAGTTTTACTCAAACAATATTAGGCTATTTGCATTGTAGTTATTTTAGATAATATTTATTTTTCTTTCTTACTTTCATTTTATACCACAGGTAAAGCCTTGTAGTGAGATTTATTATCAAATTTTGACATTAGTGATCGCGAAAGAAAAGTTGATCTAACATAGCCGTCTCTGCTATCAGAGCCACATACTTTTTCAGAAGCCTCACTCACAAGTTTCACACATCATTCTTCCTCTTGTGTGTGGCAGGGAAATTCCCTTATTGTTTCCACTTCGAATTCTGAGAGAAATTTCGATAAAAAAAAAAAAAAAAAAAAAAAAAAATTCTTTCTGGGCTGATTCCGTGTAATATAGGTGTGGTGAAGTAATTTTGTTGCTAGACCAATCAATTAGTTCAGTACAATCCTGATCACCAAAATTTATCTTGAGTGTCACAAAATCGCTCACAGTCGTTACTTGCTCTGTCACCAGTTTCATTGCTTTCAAATCTCATCGTAATCCTAACTCTTGCACACGTTTCCTCTCATCTGTGATCATTGCCAATAGTAGGTTTTCTCGATGAGTGAAGTAAGCGTTACGTTCAATAACAAAGTATATAACTTCCTGCAGACTTTTTGGTAGGTAGCGCGATGTTGTTATTGTCTTGTGTACATGCTTTGGTTCATATATAATAGAATTATTCTTCTTAATTTCAAACCATACAGGCTCATATGTTTTCATGATGAATAAACTAACCGCTTCATTTCAGTCCAAGGATTTTCTGTGGATATACAGGCTGAGAATTCTATTGGTGGTCGTTAGCCATCGGGAATGAGAAATGATCTCTGGATATCGGACAAAAAGATCCTCAGGACAGAATACAATCGTAGAACATTTGATTTTTCAAAAAGGTACTTTTGATCTTTACTAAGGCCATTTGGCTTTTCAACAGACACTATTTTGCTATCGCAATTGATTGATTCAAACTTGATGACAGGTAGTTTTTCGTAAGCAGGTAGTTGCTTGCGTATAGGACCAGAAAATAATGCTGGACTTTGCTTTTACCATCAGTATACTGAAACAAGTGCTTAAAAGGCAATTCGATGAAATGCACCACTGAAAAGGTCTGCCTATCGTCTTTTCCAAGTTTCAAATAACCCCTTTTCAGTGGTATCAGAAAAACAAACTGACTTTTTTTATTGTGAAGCAACTTGCAAACTATACCTTACTTCAAAACAACAGCGCAAAACGTGTGAAGGCATTTGATTCGTATTAAAACTTTTGGAGGGCCAAATATTGGGAAATCCAAATCTTGCTTTGTAATTAACTTAGGTTTATTATTATACATACTATATTTGAACGAAGAATAAAAAACTAACGTATATCAAAATCGCTAAATAATTTTGATATATTCAAAGAAAATAAGCAAGAAAGAAATCGAAATGCTTTATCATTCAATGAAATTATCCTACAATGAAACATTACTGTTTTTGGTAATCACATGACAAGCCTAAAAAACACCTACGTTCGCAGCCCATCTGCGCACTGAGCAAGTGGCATAGGAAAAGATCGGTTTATCAGTTGTTTTTGTAATCAGCCTATGTCAATTTTGGTCATACTTTCCAAATTTCAAGTACGATGCGCGATTTAAAGGTATTAATTGATTTTTTTAAAAGTTATTTTTTACTGTAAAAAGTGACTTTAGCGTACTATTTATTACAAGCAAGTTCGAAATGTCTTTAACTTTTATCATTAACTCCAAAAAATGTCATTTTTGATCAAATTTTCCGAACTTCAAGTGCGATGGGCAACCTAAAGATATTAATCGATTTCAAAAAACGTTTTTGCGTTATCTTTTAAATTATAAAAGGAAACTTTTCCGCAATTTTAGAAGTACGTTCAAATTTTTTTTAATTTTCATCATTAATTTCAAAAAGTGTCATTTTTTGGTCAAATTTTCCGAACTTCAAGTGAGATGTGCGACCTAAAGATATCAACCAATTTCATTTTTTTTTAATTTATTTATTTATTTATTTATTTTGCGTTATCCTTCGAATTACAAAAGGCAACTTTTCCGCACTATTAATAGTTGATTTGCAAAAATTCGATTTTTTCGATCCACCCTACTGTGCATATGACACATGTATACACTTAATTACATATGATTAATTAAATCATACGAGCTCTGATTCTTTTTCCAAACTATGTGAAATATTTTTTCTTTCAGTTTGGAAAAAAGTTAGAACTCATTAATTAATCTAATCTAATTGTGAAATTCAGCATTTACTGGAGTTCTATTACGAGGGATTTATGAGTATAACTCCGTAGGATAATTCCAACATCTCTTAGAGTTTCCATTACCTGGGATATATTCTGTATAGCTGATTCAGATATCAGGCCAAATTCCACAATCATTAAAATTCAAGGTGAATTATGTGTACACCAGATTCGTCCAGGATAGATCAATTGGCAGAGCACTGGCAGCTCTAACTATGGTCAAATCCTGATTTAGACACTTTTCAACCAATTTGAAAATAAAAATTACAACTCGAGTGATTTAATGAATCATAATATCAAAATTTGTTTGCTGAAAACAGATAAATATACAGAATGTATTCGAGTTTCATACTCTTTACGGAAAACTTTATTCAGCACGTTAATTATCAAGTATTTTTTTTACTTCACACGAAACTACATTTTATTTAGTCTATATTTTAAATGACAGTAAAAGTACTAAATTATTCTGAGAAACTTATTTTATGCTTTCTGATAGCAGCCATAATGAGTTTTAAATGTTTACGATACTCTAAGTAAATCGGAGAGAAAATCCGTGCTGTAAAATTGCATTCAAAAGGTCAATCTTGTATGAGTTATGAAAATTCTCCGGAAGCGGCGTTCTGCTCAAAATTTCATGAATTTTAAGTTTACGAAGTTGCAGGTAAAGAGGATGAAATGTTGTGAAAGAAAATTAATTGGAATGAACTTCATGTGGTTGTAACAAGTTTTCGAAATATTTTCTTTTTGACATAACGCGTTTAGTATGATGTTATCTGCGAACGAGAATAAATGTTTTCCTTCTGTCTTTTCTCTCTCTCTCTCTCTCTGTCTTTCTTTTTTTTTTTTTTTTTTTTTTTTTTTTTTGAATAGACAGAAAATTTTAAAACGACTTTTGTATTACAGATTCCATTTCAAAACATTTTTTTAAAAATATAGTTCAGTTTATTTTTAGGATGTTTAGATTAAACATCAAAATATATTAAATTAGAATGTCAAACCTTTTTGAAAAATTGAGTAATTTCAAGAAAATTATAAAAATTATGGACCTTTAAAAAATATTTATTAACACTGCGTTGCTTTTTTACACCAACAAAAAATATCTAAGTGGAAAAATACTAAATCTACATTTAAAAATAAATTCAGATTATTTTTATAACCTGCAGAAGATTTGATCGGATTTTAATCAAGTTATTCAGAACTTTAATTCGAAAAATCCTAAAAGAGTTTTCAAAGAAAGGATAGAAAAAGAAAAAATTGCTTTATTTTCTTTTAAATTTATTTTCTTTAAATTATCAAATAATAAAGTTTAAGAAGATCAAGTTTCCCGTTTTCTGTCCCCGTTCTGCTCCATTTTTTTTTTTTTTTTTTTTTTTTTGCGCAAAATCATCTCAATGGTAGACGGGGCGATAAGCGAGATCTTCTAATAACTTTTCTTAGCTTCCAGATTACTTCAAATTTATTTTGTTGTATACATGTTTCTGTTCTTCTTTTTTTTTTCCTTTAACTTTTCCTTTATATTTCTAAATCATGTAAAACGAAAAAAAAAAAAAAAGTTAGAAACAGAAATGTTTGAATAATATTGTTCTTGCATAATGAAACGAAATTTCCCCAGGTAACTGAAATTTTTTGAGTATACAAAATCTTTTCATCCAGCTACTTTTAGAAAGCAGCTAAAATTCCGCTTTTTATATTACGGATATCTTTTTGAATTTTCACAATATTTAACTAAATCTTTTTGTATAAGTTACACTATAATGTTGGCCACTAAGTTATATAATAAATATAAATAAATAATTTTTTATTCCCTTACACAATGTGTAGTTAGAAATAATTTCATAGCTTCTACCTGTCAAACAATCGTACATCACAAAATTTTTACCTAAATTTTGTACAATATGTTTATAAGCATTCAAATTTATTTAAAGCATGTATTTTTAATGAGTAATGCTTGACAAATATACTTTTTGAATTTCATTTGTTCTTTTCCATTTATAAACTAGTCAGGTGTGGCAATCAAAAAACATTTTTCTTTATCATACATGTTAATACTTCCTGAAAAATGCAGCATAGTAGCACCACCGGTTAGGCAATTTATAGTAAAATCTAGTCAGTAACCATTTATGTCAATTTCTAACTGAATCTGAAGTTTTATTAAAATCTGTGCATAAATTTGAGATAGAGCATTAGCGAAAATCTTTAAAAATTTTACATAGCAGCGTCACCTGTTAGGTGATGTAGACCAAAATCTAATCATGATCAATTATTATCAAGTACTAACTAAATCTGAAGTTTGATGAAAATCCACGCATTAGTTCTTGAGATACAGTTATTGTGGAAATTGGGAATAATGCCTCATAGCAGCACCACCTGTTGAGCGATAAACACTAAAAACTTATCAGCTCCAGTTTATATTAAGATCTAACTAAATCTTAAGTTTTTGTGAAATTCCATGCATTAGTTCTTAAAATAGAGGGCTACAATATTTTTGTTACACGTAGGGTGACAGAGTGAAAGACAGACTTATAGACAGACTTTTTTAAAAACCATTAAATCGTATTCAGGATCTTCTAAAACGTATAAGTCAAATGAAAACCGGAAGTCGAAAATTTTCATGAATCCAGTACTTTTTTCTTGCAAAGATAGAGGAAAGTAAAAATAGCAAAACCTAACTCACTTTTATGTGCCAAAAAATAGTCACAGCATTCGCGATTTTGATGTTTGGGGAGTTTGCAAAAATAACACCCCAGAATGACGAGGGATTATTGTATTTTGTTATCGAATCAAGATGAAATATCGCATATCTTCTTACGATTTTATTTTATTCACATTAAGTTTATTGAAAGTGGTTACTGACAAATAATTATAACAATAATCACTTCTAGAAGCTATATAAAGTTCCGGAAGAAATAAGGCATAAATTAATTATATTATTTTTACTGGATGCTAAAAGCAGAAGAATATGTTCAGATATAGTTCTTTCCTGAAATCGCTCTCTACAAAAAGGATAAACGAAAAGCCGTAACTAAGAATACCACGAAAGGAACTAAGAATATTTTGTTGTCATAAATTTATCTAATCTAATTCAGCGGTGGAATATAAGATATTTTATGTTTAGAAAAATACGGGATTACTTTTATTCTACAGATACATTTATTTCTTTACGGAAGAAACTTTTTTGTTGTTGTTGTTTTATTGTGATATAGGATTTCTCCGAATTCTTTTCTGTCGGAATTTACAAAACATAGAGGAAGAAACTGTCTGTTTTAATGCAGTCAAAATTATATTGTAAGCAGTAGTGTACAATTCTTGGCGGATTTTGAAAATGTGCAGCACCTAAATATGTCAATAAATGTATAAAAAATGTATAACGTGCATAATTCTTAATCACCGAAAATATGTTTTTAAAATGTAATAGGTTGGTTGTGTTTATGACGGCTAAATATCAACAGAAGGATATAGGCCCTAAGAGGGTAAGAGCCCTCCGTGGGGGCATTTACAAAAAAAAAAAAAAAAAAAAAAAAAAAAACAGATTTGCAGAAAACCGCGGAAAACTCCGACGTACGCTATTGGCATCGAACCCAGCTCCTCCCGTTTACCAGTTTCGAAAGCAGAATCTCTCGGCTACTGGTGAGGCTAGATTGTTGTAGAAAACACTCCGGTCCTGACTTAGGCAGGGGTATGTGGGACAGTTGCCCCAGGCTACCACAACAAAGGGATCCCCTGCAACCAAAATTTAGGAATTTTGTTAAAAGAATACCAAAAACTTAAAATAACGAAAGCATAAAATTCAACAGTGAAATAAATATAAGTTATTATGTCTTAGAAAAATACGGAATTACTTTTATTCTATAGACAGATATATTTCTTTACAAAAGAAACTTGTTTTTGTTGTTATTGTTATTGTTATTGTCATACATCATATAGGATCATATAGGATTTCTTCGAATATCACAATTTACAAAGCATATAGAAAGAAACTGTCCGCTTTAATGCAGTCAAAATTAAATTGTAAGCAGTAGTCCGCAATTCTAGGTGGATTTTGAAAATGTGCAACAGCCTAAATATGTCAATAGATGCATACAAAAATAATGACGTACATAAATCATAATCACTGAAAATATATTTTTTTAAAGTTATAGGTTGATTGTGTTTATGACGGCCAATTATCATCCGGAGAGATATAGGGCCTAAGGGGTTAGGGGGTGAATAAGGATTACTCTTAGGTAGAATAAAACGTATTCAGGCAAGGAAATTCAAGGATTGAAGAAAACTACGGGAAACTCCAAACGATTAGGCCGACGGGCGCGATTCAAATCGAAACCAGCACCTATCGTCTACCATTTTGGAACACGGAAAAATTAAAAGAGTGCTTAATATCTTTAGGCATTTTGCAAAAATATTTATACTTCATCAAACTCTATCAGTTTTTTTATTATTTAACTCACTTACTTGTTCATTATAAAACATTATATTAAATTTAAAAATTAACATAAAAGTTTTTCATCAATCATTTAAGTCAAAATGTAAAAATAAGCTCTTTTTTTTTTTTTTTTTTTTTTAAAATCCTTAATTCTAATACATTTGAATTATGGAAGAAAAAACTGAAAGAAAAAGAAAGAAATATTCTAAAAGTTTTCGATTTTCTGTTTAATGAAAAAGAATAAAACATAAACATTACTTGAAATATTATTAGCTTAAAACTAGTATTGACGAATTATCAAACAATGATCATTCGTAAAAGCTGAAAGAAGCATTACAAAGAAATTACATTACTATCTGTTAAAAGCAGAGGAATCTATAGTATTCAGAGGTTACTTCTTTTCTGAAATACTTTTCTACAAAAAAGGATAAAAGAAATCACCATAACTATTAATATCATAGCTAAGAAAAGAAACTTTGATAATAAATTGTTGTCATTCTTTAATCAAATTTAGTGATAAGATAGGAAAATCATTTTACATTTAGAAAAAAATTGCTTTTATTCTAGAATGAGTAGTTAGTTAACCAAGGCATCATTCATATACCATTAAAAAAAGATAAATATATTAAATAAAACACTAACTCCTGATAATGAGAAATGTATATAATTTACCAACTCTTTATCACATTTTATTGGGGACGACAGTATTTCTTATTTATAAAGTACTTAAACTCAGTCCTTAAAATAAGTAAATTGTAAATAAAAGCATTTGCATATTTTTCGTATTTATAGTTTTGTTACATTAAAAATGACAAAAAAATTCGGAACATTCGTGGGCAATTGTAGAAATCGAAAATTCAAAATACATTGAAACTTCTTTGAAAGGCCACCTCTATTAAGGAACAATATTCATAGGAACAAAAAATTTTCCCATATACAAAATATTAATTTTACTCCTATTAAGGTCCGCATCTACCCGTCATAAAGGCCATTTTTCTTTTCACATGCGCTTTAAATACTAAACAGGTGTATTGAAATCCTGAACCAAAAGATAAGAGTTCAGCAATTAACTGCACTTGAAAGAAAAAAGGCAGGGAGAGATGAGGAGGATTTAGTAACACAATAAAGGACCACAAATTTTTCCATAAGTGAGACAAACAGGTATTCCTTACACTTTGTTTGACCTTTCGACGTATAGGGGATGAATTGAATGAGAGACTTTAATATTTTGTTGTGGGCACACCAATGATAGCAAATTTAGATCTATGTTATTTTTTTATGTAAGAAAATTGTTCCCACATTTACTACAATTGTGAATGCATATTGTAGCCCAAGTTTTAGACTAGAAATTTTTATGTTCAGACTTATGTAAAATTTAAAATTATGTCACCTAAATCAAGCCAAAGAAATACATTTGGATTTGAACGACAAAATCAAAGTTCTTAATTGACATGATCAAGAAACATCAGCAAGAAAATTAGCTTTACAGTGCAATTGCAACAACAATCAAATAAACAATATTGTTATAAACAAAAATAACTTACTGAAAAAATATGAAGATTAAAAAAAAATCGCGAGATAAAAAAGATTTTTTTATTACATTTTTTAAATTTTTTGTTTCAGAAGTATAATTTAATTCAGATAATGATAATGTTTCCACAACTGTGATTATATTCTGTCAGGAAACGCCAGCAGAAATAACTAAACTAATAGCTTGTGACGTCCCCGGCTAGACCGTCACGTTCAAATGAAGACATAGTTGAAAATTAACACTAAAACACTTTTTTTTAATTTAATTGGACTGGGGGAGTAGAGCTAGATTCAAAAATTTAGAACGACTTCACACTGAGAACAAATAATTTCAACTACTACGAAGAAGAACAATTCTACTCACAATCTCCTTCAGGAACTCTTTTTATCTATCTTTCAGAATGACAACCCCGTGGCTGTTCAGAATCACTTTATTTTCAACAGAAAAAATCAACTTTTAAATTACTTCTAATAGGTCTTACGACGGCTCACTTTATTCTTCCTCTAAACTCCATAGCCACGCCAACATGAAATGGAATCCTTAATCTCCAGCAAAGTGGCTCCAAAATTTTAGCATCTAACGCAAACTAGACTAATTCACCCAAGAGAAGAGAGCGACCACAATCTCGCCCTTGCATACGCATTCCCAGTTTTTATACTTTGCAGATTGAAGAGACTGGATTAGAAATTTGCATAAAAATCGCGAACCACATTTAATTGTAGACTCGGGGCGCCACACATGCTTTGGAAGCATTAAGTACAGATGTCGCTTTTGCACCAGAAATGTTATATCAATGATATCACGAACTCACTCAAAACATAAGAGTGCCTCTATTACAAAGTGACACTGCCTTACAAGCTTATTCTAATATATTAATAAATGATGCAAATTTAAGTAATTTATTCCATAAAGTAAAAAAGAATTCTTAGAAATCAAAATGGTCTGCGAAAAAATTATGAAAAAGAAACAAACTTAAGTAGATTTTTTTTTTCAATCATGTATAGAGTTTGTAAATGTTAATAAGAAGTTTTTGCACCTATATATGTTTTGATTTTATTATTATTATTATTATTATTATTATTATTATTATTTTGTCATCCCTATTTAAAGTCACTCCTAAGGAAGGCTGATTTTCAATGGAACGGTAGGTGGCCCTTATAGAGAGGTTTCACTGTACTATTTTTTATCGAAAGCAATATAAGTAATAAAATACTATTTACGTTTAGCTGAAGGCCACTACCGACGAATAATTAAATTATTGACAGATAATTATTGGTTAAAACAATAATCACTTCTAAAACCTAGAGAATGTCTCTGAAGCATTGCGAGCCAAATAAATTACATTATTTTTGTCATCAGTTAAATGTAGCAATATTTATTTATAAATTACTCTTTTTCTGAAACTGTCCTCTACAGAAAGGATAAACGGAATTGAATATAAGGGAGTTAAAGGAAACTGCAGGAATATTTTGTTATCATACACATTTCATCTAATTTATTTCAGCTTCTGAATATGAAGCTTATTTTGCCTTTAGATAAATTAAAGATTACGTTTTTCCTAGAGATGCATTTATTTATTTACGATGTGTGTCTGTGTTATTGTATTTATTCTTAGAGTATTCTGTCAGAATTTCAAAAAAAAAAAAAAAAAAAAAATGAAGAAGGGAGATTTCGGTAGTCGTAAATTTAATTGTAGCCAGTAGTCTCAATCTTATCTGGATTAACCCTATGTCCATAATAGCATTTTTGCTACTATCAATGTTCCCGATTTAGTAAGTTTTATTTATTTTTTTAATTGAGCTATTCCATATTTCTACAAGAAATTGAAAATAAGAATTTAAAATAGAAAGTTTGCGGTTTTTAATGTCAGACATTTCGTTATCAAATAAACAAAATTTGCTATTTTAAAATTTTCTGGTATGAATTTCGATTCTCTGAATTATGCAAATTCTGAAACGCATGTTACACTGAGAATTAGAAAGCTAAACAAGTGTGTATCATCTAAAACATCTAAAAGATGTATAAATAATATACCATGCATAAGTGAGATTCATAGAAAATGTATGGGAGACAAACAATTTGACGTCTGTATGTTTGTTACATCCAGTAGTTTAAAAATATAAGTAACTACCATTCGACTGGAAATAATGTGGAGTTTCAGTTAGCATTCACGGTGAAAATGGTATAAACTCGCAAATTTTAAATCATAGCTTTCAAATTTGATGTCATATTTATAACTTTAAATTTCATCTTTCACCTGAATTATTTAAAAAATCAGATTGATAAACAATCTTAAAAAGCTAGTTCAAGGTCACAGTTAGTATAGTTATTACTTTCGATATAAATATTAATGTTTTAAGCGTTAAGGTATATTCTTATTCTCAAATCGTTGTTTGTAGTAAAAACAATTTCGATTTTTTTTTTTTTTTACATTGTTATTTTAAATTAAAGTTCAAGCATTTTGAATGCCAAAAAGACTTACTTTTGGTTCAGAGATAATTAGAAGCAAAGTTATAGCCCAAAATATAAACTCCGGAAATGAATTTTCTAAAATCAGAAGTGAACGATTAAAGAGCTACAGAAAGGCAAAGAATTCATTTTAATACACACCTACAAATATGGTGCAAAAAAGTTGTAAAATTTATACATAACGAGTCGAAACCTATCAAATTCAACGAATGAAAATGATTAAAAGAACTTATTTATTGAAATGATAAAAAAGTGAAATAATTATAATCAATAATCAATCTTTTAAAATTACTGAGAAATTAAACTTAATAACTATATTTAATTAGTAATACGCAATTAAGTTGAGAAATTATGAAATTATTAATTTAGCTTTGATCTTTGGTATTATGTAATGAAAAAATTAACGGAAATTGCGTCACTACTATGATAAAATTACTTTTTTGTCCCCCCCCCCCCCAAAAAGCGCGTTTTGACTATCGCAAAATTTACATCCATCGATTTCATAATCATATTCACTATTTCAAAAATATTTTAATGTGCAATAGGTTATCAATAAATATATTCTCCAGTTCTATTATGCATATAAAGATGCATATATATTTACACTCGTGACTTCAACTTCTAATCTGAGTGCCGGAGAAATCGAAAAATTTACTTTTAGACGCATTCACAGTAAAATATTTAGTTTTATCAAAGAAAATATTCATTGCATTTTTACTAAGGCTTCTTTTTCCCTCATTGAAGCCTTCTTAGATAAACGCCTCAATTTTAGTATCAGCGAAATAATGATAAAAAAATGATATGTAACGGCTTTATGAGTAAAAATACTTTTTTTTTAAATCGTGACGACAAAAAATCTAAAAGTCATTGTTAATTATAATATGAAAATGGCATCCGTAATGATATGGTAATTCCCATTTTTCTCACTCGCTTTTCAACAATGAAAGAAACCCGTTTGCCAACAAGATGAAGAAATTTCATGAAGGATTTTTAAAATTAAAATTAAATATAAAAATGAGATTAATTAAAGAAATAGCAAGTATGGACACATCAGCAAATAAACGGCTTTGATTTAAAACAATAATTATCAAAATCTATTCAGTAAAAAGCTCAGGCCTGGAAGCTCAGGCTAAGAAAACAGCCTGGTCTTTGAGATATGTAGATTTTTTATCCTATATGAAAATTTTAATTTCCATTTCGCGTTTTTCACCGTGTAAATTTTAAGTAAAATCGTTAATAAAATAAAAATAATAAAAAATAAATAATAATAAAAATAATAAATAATAATAAATAATAATAAATAATAATAAAATTTTGTCGCAAGTTTTGCTCGTATATTGGCATGTTATGTAACAAAATACAACTTAATATAAAAATTTGGGTTATGTTAGTAATAAAATAATAAACATTAATAGTAAATAAAGTAATATATATAAATAATAAATAAAATTTGATATATGTTAGTAAATTTAAGAGGTATTGCAAATCTTTTGCTTCATAACACATATAAATGATTTGTTAATACACTTTGAAAAAAAAAAGTGAAATATATTGAATAAATTACGTTACAGAAGGTTTGGTGTAAATGTAAACGCAATTCTTTGCTAAAATTTGACTAAATGCTGCTTAAATATTTATCACACAATAACACAGATAAATGATTTGTTAATACACTTTGAAAAAAAAGTGAAATACATTGAATAAATTTCGTTACAGAAGGTTTGGTATAAACGCAATTCTTTACTAAAATTTGACTAAATATTGCTTAAATTTTAAAAGTTAATTAAAATTCTATTAAAAGATTATATGAATTTATAGTTTTAATCTCTGTCGTAACTAAAAACACATGCGTTTGATAAAAAATTTCATGTTTTTAAAAAAGTTTCTTGAAGTTAGACACATACCTATATACACTTGTTTTTAACATATACAGGTTGTATTTGATTATGTTAATCTAAAAAAATCGATTTCATGACTTTATTGTTGTGATCTTTTACTATTCTCTAGTGTCAAATGTTGAAAGATGAAACATTACAAATATATACAAAATACATTCATTCTAAAATAAATTTCCTGTGATAAACGTTCGAGTATTTATTTAGCTGATTATCTACGAAATATATTAAAAGGGTTAAATTGTAATTTCATTATTTTCTATAACCTGTATTTTTAACATATTTTCATAAAATGAATCTTGAAAATAGTTTTGCAACGTAGAAAATTGGACGAATATCTCCAATATAAAGTAAACATAGCAATAATCATCTAAAATTAGTAACTAACATAATTTCCACAACAAGCAACAAACCAGATTTTAACAAGTTTAATAATTAAAAATATTGATATTTGATTATCAAATTTCAGTTAAAACAATCTAAAATTTAATAAATTTTAAAATAATTATTGATTCCGAAACTAATCGCAGTAACGTCGTGAAAATACAAATTGTGTAACTGGGGGCATTGAAAAATTAATAAAGGTAATAATTTTAATTATTTCATGTTTGTTTGGAAAAACAATATACACATATAAAAAGAAATCAACAAAATTGAAGGTATAATATTATAATCATTGCGATTTGTACAATAAAGTTACTGAAAGAGTCCACTTAAAATTGAACTTATAATCGATAAGCATCACAGAAAAAGGCTGACGTAACGCGGACATATGTATGTCAAATTTTTCAGTAACTGTTCCTGTGACCTGTGATTATCAAATTTCAGTTAAAAAACTCTAAAAATTGATTAATTTTTTTAAAAATATGGATTCTCAAACTAATCGCAGAGCGTCGTGAAAATATAAATTGTGTTAACTGGAGGCATTTAAAAATTAATAAAGAAAATAACTTTAAATATTCCATATTTGTTTACAAAAAAATATACACATATAAAAAAGTTTCAATAAAAATGAAAGTATAGAATTACAATCATTGTAATTAATACTATAAAGTTATTGAAAGAGTCCGGTTAATTTGAACTTATTGTAGTCGATAAGCATCACAGTAAAAGCCCGACGTAACGGGGACATATGTATTTAAAATTTCCCAGTAACTATTCTTGTAACTTCAGTATTCGAGCTATAAAAACAGGCAAAAGAAGAAAAAGACGCCTGGTTTAAGAACTTTTTGAATAATTCAGCAGATTTATTTTAGCTTCACTTCGCAATTTTTTTCCGTTTTAATGTATCATTTAATATATCATTACTGTAAAATTCATGCCGTAATCACAAATCCTTTTGAAGATTTTGTCTTATACTGAAGTAATTATTTTTAAGTATTACTTTTTATACTGAAATCTGAAAACTGCTTCCTTTCATTTCAGTTACAAAAAGAAATCAATTTCTCAATTGTCAATAATAATTTCCACTTATCATCAGCCAGGTTTTGAAGTATACTTTTCTGCATTTCATCTGCCCTTTATTAACATATTTTAGCAAAATCAGATGAACTTAAAGATTAGATATCGTTTTTTTAATTTCAAGTCTTCATGAATAATATCGCTTACTGTTTCAAAAGAAATCATCAGTTTAATTGCAGTGGCGTGCTGAATTCGGGAGGTTTTCTATCATTAGAAGATGCTTCATTTTCTTAATAATATCCGGTAATCGAACAGTCTCACTATTTAAAGGAAAAATCTTAAGGCAGAACTTTTCATTAAAATATTCAGATAGGCATAATTTACTTTCAAGATTAAAGATTCTTTTCTGTAAAATATATATAAAAAAGATTTTTATACCGCTTACAATTTTTATACAAATGCTTTCTTCTATCGCTTAACTTAAAAAAAAACTACTTTTTAAAAGAAATTATTATTTCACTTTTTAAATATGAAAGAAAATTTTTATTCGATTTTTAAAGATTGCTGTCTTCAAAAGAAAAAGTCAAATTGCTTAAAATATCTACTTAAAAGTAAGAACTTAAAACTACTCTTCTAAGGAAAAAAAAAAAAGTTGTGTTAAAAGTACTGTTTGAATCACAAAATATTGCGTTCCATACTCAAATAACAGGTCTGCTAAGGGCGACTTTTTTTTAATTCTAACTGGCATCGTTTTCTCAAAACCTTAATACATACTTTGATAACATTTTCAAGAAAAACATACTTCAAAATTTAAATAAGAAAAATACTGATGCGAAATAATATAAAAATAGTCGATTGTGGCAGCTCTGAAAAAAATCATAAGTTAAATATACATAAAAGTATTAATATGGTTGACAAATGTAAATATAAATTATAAATACTTTATTCCACATACAAAATACATTGAAGAAAAAAAAAGTGAAAATTTAATTTAGTCAAAAGCATCAAAACTTTGTATAAATACAATTTAGATTAGGGTTTGCAAAAATGATGGAATGAATACGTTCATGCGACATTAAAAGGGGCAGTTTTGAACTTTGTGGTTGATTGAGGTTCGATGGGAAAAAATTATTTAAAAATCCTATACTTATCTACTTTAGAAAGGATAAATGTGTCCGCCCATAACGATGACGCCATTTTGATATTGGCAACAGCAGATGATTAAATTTCAATTTTATTGCAATTTTTTTAACTTCTGGACATCCCACAGTTTTAGGTAAATTTCATAAGAAATACTACTTATTGCAGTCGTTATCATGGTATGACTTTTAAAAAATGTTTTCATAATTTTTTCTTATTTGATCCCAGGAACCCAAAACCACCCCCAACTAAAAATTTATATATATATATATATATATACTTAATTTTGTCCGCACGATAAAATTCAAAATTAGGAACAGATCGTCTTCACAATCGCCAAAAAATTAATATGGTTAATATCTCAGCAGGGACTACAAATAGATAAAATCGGCCAAATTGGGTGGAAATGGAAATTATTAAATAGTTTGAATATCGCCTTAACATGGCTCTCATAAAACTAGCTCTTATAGAAAAATGGCAGAAAAAATAAAAAATTTTTTTTATAGCAGTTGCCAACAGTTAAAAAAAAACTATAAAATTCTAACTACAACAATTACTTTTCTATTGCAAGATATCCACGTGAAAAGTTTATGTTAATGTTAATTTTATCTGTTTATCATTTTGTAACTTATTTTATACAAATATTTTTTTAAACATTCAGTAAAAATAATGAACGCAAATCTTACCTTAATAGCTTAATTGAAATTTTTTTTCTGACGAACAAATTCTAATTTTTAGTCAAATGTAGCATCTGACACGGCAGAAATAAGTGTTATTCCGTTCTTTGGATTGATCTTGATCTACGACATAGATCATATTGGCGAAATTCATGGCAGGCTATGGCAATTGTAATATTTTTAGGCATTTGCCAGGTATGCCACATGCAGGGCTATCAGCAAAACATGACTGACAAATTCTCTGAATTTCCATGGTTAAATCTCAAAATTTCCCTGACTTTCCCTGACCAAATCTCATAATATTCTTTGACTAACGAGCATACAGGAAAATTTGCTTCTCATTTTTGCAATCCTTTGTCAAAATTAGTGATTTTTTTGCGACCATTCTTCAAATTTCTCAATTTTTTTTGCGGGGGGGGGGGGAGAATTATTTAATTTTTTTCAAAAAGTATTTGATGAATTACATGTCATTTTACATTTTTTCCTAAAACTTTTCCATGACTTTTTAGAAAATATTTGTAAATTCCCTAACTTTTCCAAAATATTTTAAAGTTTCCCCAACTTTCTATGACTACTTTGACTTTCCATGACGCTGGGAACCCTGAATAGGTACAGTGAAGGGTTAATGAAATATCAAACCTAACTAATGAAGGCAAAGAAAAGCAATTATAAAAAAAAAATCAATTTAAATTTTGTAGGTATTTTATATGTAAATTATAGGAAATTTGCTAATATCTTTAAGCGTTATTGCATTTGATAAGAATCTATATTGTCATTAAGTCCGTTACGAAATGTTAAAATTTCTCTTGTATTACAAACGTCTCGATTCTACATCTAGATAGCTAAAACTCGATAGCATTAATTTCCATGTCATATTTAGATCAAACGTATGCAGTTGGGTCGAATCCAAAGCAGCATTCATGGAAAATTCCTACAACAGAAGAGAAATGCGTGGAAAATTCAATAGGCAAAAAAAATATTGTATGTAAAAGTTTCTATGGAAATGGGTCGCAACTTTCTATTGAAGAGCACTTGCTTCAGAAACTTATGGATTTAGTGAATCATATTGCTTTGTAAATTACTTTTAGAGTGAAAGTTAAAAATACTACATGCATTTGGGATGCGTCAGATTTTTCCCCCCATTTTTTCCCCTTTATGAAATCATAATGTATCATAACGTCATATAACGGTATCCCTCTAAAAATCAAACGCATTTTAATTTTACGTGCTGTAGATATAGCCCAGTCATTTTAGCAAAAATAGGGGAAAAATGAGAACAAAGCTAGATTTTTTCATAGGTACTAGTTAGGTTATGTAGTAAAGATACTAAAAGTCTCCATCGATTCGATGTGAGCTTTCGCCGCTAGAGGGCGTTAAAGAGCTTGAAAATCGGTTTTTTGTGAATATCTCACGAACAATGGCATTTAGAAAAATAAGTTCAATTACAAAGTTGTAGATAATTTAATTTCCTATAAAAAGTGTCAGTAACATTTGTTTGTCACACCAACGCTTCCCTGTCAAAAATGTAAAAAAGTGAACAAATTTGAAAGTAAAATTATAAAAATATGCTACTACTTTTAAAAAAATTGTGTAAATAGATCTAAAATTCTCACCTTTGAATGGAGAAAGTGAATATATAATATGCATTTATGCTTATTTTCACATTACTCTTGAGGAAAAGCATTTAGCACGTTTTCTTTATTGTGGTTTCCCCCGTAGGCATTTCCCACTTACAGTGACTGGCTTAATCCAATTTCAGTCCTTTAACTGCTTTAGTAGTCGTTTGCACAACTGAAAATCCTACACACGATTCAGATTCGTCACTATCTGTATTTCTTTCTTTCATTTTTGTGCTGCTTTCTGTATTTTTTGTTTGCCTTTCGATAACATCACTGAATTCAGAAGTAGCGCTTTCCTCCTCCCTTGCAATGGGCAGGATATATGTCAATATCTTCCTGGTCTTCAAATTCAATTTTACTTGCATTATGTCATGAAACTCCGCAGCAAAGCAATTTATGCAAATATCAGAACATTTCAATCCAAATTATCAACATCTACATGCTTTTCCACATCCTTTCGAGCAAGTACAAAAAATTGATTCAATAATAATTTTTAGGGCGGGCTGTAAAGTAGCCGGAATTAAAGACAAATTAGGTGCATTTTGCCAGCACCAGTTCTCAGGATATAGTTTATTGCCCAACCGGCATTATACAAATGTGATACTCGTGTTTATTATGTACTATTATGATAAACACGTAAACTGTACAATCTAGCTGCATCTTCGGTAGGCAGCAACGATTAAAGGCTTTTTTTACCAACACCAACTTCTTTCTTGAAACATACATAACGGTGCTTGTTCAGAGAAATTTCTGCTTTACCACCGTATAAAGCAAAAAAAATAGTTTTTCCTGCCTCGGAATCTTCAAATTCGGATACTTGATCACTTTTTAAAATGCTGGCAGCTTGTGTTATGATCTTCTTCCTTTTTCAAAAAAAATTGCTAGCGACATTTTACCTTTCCCAAACATTGCTAATGTTGAGTCACAACCTGAAAAAACGTGAAGAAAAATATATGATCTTTCAGAACAGCATTATTGTTAAGATTGTGAGATGAATACAGGGTGGTTGCAATTCGTCCTCTTCCTGGCTTAATAAAAAATACCTCTATCGGTGGAAATGCTAAAGCAGTCAACAATACGAGCAAGTCAACATCATCGCCAACAACAGCAGTAAGCGTACCAGACTGCTATTTCAATAGCTGTTTTAACAATTAGTGTGTATGCATCATCTTCTGCTTGTTTCGCTTCAAAACCATTCTCTATAAAGTTCTCCATAAACATAGATATGAGACGTGTCTTATTTTAATGATTAGATTTAAAAAAAATTCTTTTTGTGATACTTTAGAGCTTTTTTTCTCCTTCTATATAAAAGCTTCGTCTAATGTATCAGAACATAAAAAACATTTTTTAAACAAAGGACTGTCATTTCTCAACTTTTCCTTCAATGGAGTAATTTCTGCGGACATTGATGGTTTTTCTGCAATAGATTTATTGTATGATTTAATAGAATTCTTTCCTACATAATTTTTCTACACTTTGGGTGAACTGTACATTCACTATTGTTTTTAGCCATTTCTTCAAATATTTTTTACTTATGGTCACCTCTTTCCGAACTTGCTATCAAAAGGAGCTTCAGTTCCTTTTTTCCTATTTTTACATAATCTTTTGAAGCGCAATCCTCACCGCATACAAGACATACTATTCTGTCAATCTCCATTTTTCGCTCACAATCAGCAATTAAGAAAGAGTCATTTTAAACTGTCACATTTAACAATTTCTATAACATGCGTTGAAAATAAAATTATTCCCTTCCTAAAATCTCACACAGGAGAGTACGAAGAGAGTACGAGGAGAGTACGAAGAGAAAACTGCTCCCGAGACAAAGCTTCAATTTGGCGCCCCCAACATTTTAATGTGACAGGCCAAAAATTAGTTGGTAGTATAAATTTGGCGGACCCTAAATATCCGCGCCGGTGGCGCCCGCCCCCTCTTTTTCGTACGGCGCTGATCTCATAAAGAATATTTCGTTCAGTAAATTAGGGTGATTTCATACTAGCGAAATGAGCACCAAATGAAAATTAAATATTGGAAAGGTACCTGCACGTGGTACATTTCCACAAATGCAAAGAGAGTTAGAGTATTGCACAAGCGCACGAAAACGGTATACAGACAATGGGGGAGAGTTGAGAAGGGAGGATCCAAAGTTGTTTCGCATTTATTCTGCCTCTTCGCCACGTTATGACTGTGCTTCTGCATTTTTTTCAATAACGTTTTTTTTTTTTTTTTTTTTTTTTTTTTTTTGGCAGGGAAGGATTGGTGTGACAAAAAAATGTTAATGACACTTTTTGTAGGAAATTAAATTATCTAGATCTTTGTAATTGAACTTTTTTTCTAAATGCCATTGTTCGTGAAATATTCACAAAAAACCGATTTTCAAACTCTTCAGCGCCCCCTGGCGGCGAAAGCTCACATCGGATCGATGGGGACTTTTAGTATATTAAACTACATACCCTAACTAGCACCTATGCAAAAATCCAGCTTTGTTCTAATTTTTTTCCGCTATTTGTAAAAAAAGGTGCTAAAATGACTGGACTAATACGCAAGTAATGCAAAATGGAAAAATCTTCAAAGTAAAGTAAAAAATGAGATCATTTACTGGTGTAGTTCTCCAATTAATTTTTTCAAAGTTTTATTTAATTTCTTAATTTTTTATATAACACTCTAAACAAAATTGGACAGTTTAAAGAGATATTTTTGTTACAATAAGATCATTTTAATATATTCGATACATGTTCCTTTCAAATAAGCTTGATTATGACATAAATAAAAAACTGACCTGTACTATTTTCCAGAATTATTTAAATGAATATTTTTTAATTAAAAATATGATAATTTTACAATGTATGATAGGGTAACATCCCTAGTAACTGGCATGCACCAATGATTGGCACATCGTACAGACATGTCCTAAAATAAGATTTATATCCAGTCTTTTAAAAATGCAAGACCATATACCAGTTATATGCTCATTTACTTTAAAGATTATAACATTGATTTATGCTACTAGATGACAATAGTGCCTAGGAAATAGAAACACATTTCGTTTGTATCAAATTAGCCATTTTTGTTGCAAATGCTTCTTCTCTGGTTTAAGAAAGGCATGCTTTTCAATTCATTACTATCTGATTTATAATACATTTAAGTTTTAATTGGCAACAGTTTTATTTAGTTGAAAAGGGTTATTTTAATTGTGTAAAAGTATTTTTGACACAAATATTTGGATTTCAGAATTAATGATAGATGCCAATTAATGGTGCTTCAATTTTGCTAGTTCCAAGTAATTGGCACCTATTCCAATTACAAGAGAATCGCAATATTTGAGATTAAACCACTTATTTTGGCAGTACTTTTAAAGTTATAGACGAATTTTGTGTATCAGTTGTTTTTATTTGAAAATATGAAATATTAAGTAATTGGAATCCATTAAAGCTTCATATGACAATTACTGGGGATAGCATGCCAGTTACTGGGTATTAATATTAATATATTGTATTGTTTTAAAGTATTCACATTTCAGACTAATATGCTGATTTCTTACTATTAAAAACCTGAAATATGGCATCTTCATGTTCATCTACAGTAAATTCATTTAAAGCGATTAAACCCATTGCAAAATATAAAAGTTTTTTTTTTTAATATAAACATGTACCAGTTACTGGATCACAAGGTGTCATACATTGGTGCTTTAGGTTCCAATTACTGGTGACTACAGCAATTTTTTATAAATATATTTTTATAAAAATACTTTTTCAAGAATTTTTGCTTTTAGTGGGCGAAATAGATGCACAGATATGCATTCTTTTATATAAAAATATTTGCAAGTAAATATTTTATTTCTTGGTAATGAAAATTGAAGTAAATTTAAGGGCAAATTCTTAATGTGCCAATTACTGGGGATGTTACCCTAGTATTATTTCTATAAGAAATATGCTAAAAAGTTGAAAAAAAAATCACATAACAATTATATCGAAATAAAAGTTATAAATGTAGGTTCAAATCTTTAAAAAAAAAAAAGAAAAGAAAATTTAAAAAATCAATTCACAATGCATTTTTAGAGTATTAATATTAATATATTGTATTGTTTTAAAGTATTCACATTTCAGACTAATATGCTGATTTCTTACTATTAAAAACCTGAAATATGGCATCTTCATGTTCATCTACAGTAAATTCATTTAAAGCGATTAAACCCATTGCAAAATATAAAAGTTTTTTTTTTTAATATAAACATGTACCAGTTACTGGATCACAAGGTGTCATACATTGGTGCTTTAGGTTCCAATTACTGGTGACTACAGCAATTTTTTATAAATATATTTTTATAAAAATACTTTTTCAAGAATTTTTGCTTTTAGTGGGCGAAATAGATGCACAGATATGCATTCTTTTATATAAAAATATTTGCAAGTAAATATTTTATTTCTTGGTAATGAAAATTGAAGTAAATTTAAGGGCAAATTCTTAATGTGCCAATTACTGGGGATGTTACCCTAGTATTATTTCTATAAGAAATATGCTAAAAAGTTGAAAAAAAAATATCACATAACAATTATATCGAAATAAAAGTTATAAATGTAGGTTCAAATCTTTAAAAAAAAAAAAAGAAAAGAAAATTTAAAAAATCAATTCACAATGCATTTTTAGAGTATTTTCTCTCATCTTTAATAAATAATTGATATCATTGTAGCTATATTACGTAAATTATAGGGAAATTGCAAATACCTTTAAGCGTTATTGCATTTGATTATAATCTAAATTGTTACTAAGTGTCTTTCAAAATATTAAAATTTCTCTTGTATTACAAACGTCTTGATCATTCTACCTCTAGATAGCTAAAACTCGATAGCATTAATTTCCATGTCATATTTAGATCAAACGTATGCAGTTGGGTCGAATCCAAAGCAGCATTCATGGAAAATTCCTACAACAGAAGAGAATAATGCGTACAAAAATTCAATAGAAAAAAATATTGTATGTAAAAGTTTCTATGGAAATGGGTCGCAGCTTTCTATTGAAAGGCATTTGCTTCAGAAACTTATGGATTCAGTGAATCATATTGCTTTGGAAATCTCTTTTAAAGTGAAAGTTAAAAGTGCTACATGCATTTGGGATGCGTTAGATTTATATTTCATTTTTTTTCTTCTTCATATATGTATATCATAATTTATAACATATACAGGGTATCCCCTAAAAAAATGAAACGCGTTTTAATTCTTACCTGTTGCAGATAAACAAGCAATGGAAAATGGAAAAGTCTTCAAAATAAAGTAAAAAATCAGATCATTTTGTTGATATAATACTATACAATTAATTTTTTAAAAGTTTCACTTAATTTCATAAATTTTTCAAATAATGCCCAGAACAATATTAAACATTTTGAAGAAATGTTTTTGTTTCAATAGATTTGTTTCAATAATTTGTTTCAATAAGTTCAAAATTTTTGAAAACTATATATCGGTCTGATAATTCGAAAAATAGTAAAATAAATAAATAAATAAATAAATAAATAAATAAATAAATAAATTTTTATTTTTCAGCTAAAATTTGATATTTTGATATATGTGCAAAATTAGGGTGTTAAAATATTCTTTTGTTATATTTTGCAATTAAATGGGCTTAAAATAATTAATTTTATCTGCTTAATACTCTGCTACTTATTTTATACTAATATTTTTTAAGTATTCAGTAAAAATAATGCATACAAAAGCTTGAATGAAATTTTTTTTTTGAAAAACAAATTCTAATTTTTTGTGAAGTGGACACGGAAGCAATAAGTGTTATTCTGTTCTTTGGATTGTTCTTGATCGAGGATAAAGATCATATTGGTCAAATTCATATCACATAATGATGATTATAATGTTTTAAATTAGATGTGATACATGGTGCAGTGAAGGGTTAATGGAATTTCAAGCATAAATATTGATAGAAAAAGGAAGTGATTATTTAAAAAAAAATCAATATAACTTTAAATGTTATAGATATTTGATATGGAAATTATATGGAAATTGCTAATATTTTTAAGCGTTATTGCATTTCAAAAGAATCTAAATTGTTATTAAGTCCGTTTCGTCGTATTAAAATTTCTCTTGTATTACAAATGTCTCGATACTTCCTCTAGATAGCTAAAATTGAATAGCATTACTTTCCATTTCATATTTAGATCAAACGTATGCAGTTGGGTTGAATCCAAAGCAGCAATTCCTACAACAGAAGAGAATAATGCGTAGAAAATTCAATAGAAAGAAAAAATATTGTATGCAAAAGTTTCTGTGGAAATGGGTCGCAGCTATTGAAAAGCACTTGCTCCAAAGGCTTATGGATTCAGTGAATCATATTGCTTTGTAAATTACTTTTAGAGTAGCAGTTAAAAGTACTACATGCATTTGGGATGCGTTAGATTTTTTTTCCATTTATTTCCCTTCATAATTCATTTCCTTATATCATAATTTATCATAATGTCATATATAGGAATCCCCCTAAAAAATGAAACGCGTTTTAATTCTTTACCTGTTGCAGATAAGCAAGCAATGGAAAATGGAAAAGTTTTCAGAACAAAGTGAAAAAGATCGTTTTAAAGATATAATTCTCCAATTAATTTTCTTAAAGTTTCGCTTAAATTATTTTTTTTTATGTAGTACCCTAAAGAATATTGGACAATTTAAAGAAATGTTTTTGTTTCAGCAAGATCAGTATAAAATATTGGATACACGTTCCTTTAAAATTAACTTAATTATGGCAGAATTAAATAATAAAAAGAGTATTGCTCAGTTAAACTGATGACATTGAGCTCACAGGCTATGCACAATAATTATATATTACAGCATATATAATAATGCCCTTCGAAAAAAAAAATACTAAGGGAGAAATGTGTTAACTAAACGTGTAAAGCAACTTTCGTGAAAGTATCAAACACATAGCTTAAAACTTAAGTTCAAAATCCGTTATTCCCAAAATGAAGCAAAGAGATGAGGAGCTATATCCATATATCCATTGATTAGTGTCAATATAGCATACACAATATGGGACGTACTACTATATTTGGATACAACCCCAGATTTTTTTGCTTCATTTTGGGAACAATAAATTTTGAGCTTATTCTACCGACAATCACTTTCAGAATTTTCAAGCTATGTTTTTGAGAATTTTACTAAAGTTGCTCTATACATTTAGCTAACACAATATTCAAATGAAATTTTGATAGCGTTTGCACAATGAAAAATTATGTAGTAAACCAATTCATTTTGCATACAATTATTAATAACTTTCAATTATGATTATAGGGTATTATGTACAATGAGGTTTGTCGTATTTTCAGAAAAAAACGTTATTTTAAATTAAGAACTCTGCAAATTATAAGCAAAAAAAATTGAAAAAAAATGAGACTATTTTTATTAAAATCTTAATTTTTTTAGGGGTATACATATACATGCTGTCCTCATAAAAATGAACACCGTTTATTACAATAAATCTCTTATTCAAAACCTGCAGTTTGAACGCTTTTGCTACATTCGTTTTGACAGGGTTATCCAAAATATCTTCGTTCTTTTTCAATTTTTTGACGGTTCCCTATGTAATTTCGGGGAAAAAAAAAAGAAAAAACTTAGCGAAAACATATGATCTGTTCTATTTTGTTATCATATCCGGAATTTTATAATAATTTCTCATGTTTCTTTCTAGATATTTAACAAAACGTCTAATATCACAAGTATCCGGTCATTAATGAACATATAATGTTTAGTTTTATTCTCATAAGCATTTTTTAAATTAGAAATAGTGTGCATGAATGAAAGACGTATTTTATTTTAAAAGTGGTGTAATTGCAAGAATTTAGCAAACATTTTTGAACGTTTTTAATATATGTGCGTAAAATGTTTATTTAATAATGATGTTTCAACTGCAATCTGATCTGGTAAATTATTTTAGCTTTTAATCCACGTAAATAACAGCATTTTTATCTTTCCATATAATATATTGTGTAATTAAGCAGCCAAAGAAGTAAGAACTTCTTAAATAAATAAATAAATGATTAAAACCCGAATTTAAGACATCTAATTGAACTACGTACTGAAAATGTTTAGTGAAAAAGTTTGCTATGAATGCGAAAAACATTCGTGATTGAGCGTTGGTATACGGCAAACACCAAAGTTCCAACAAATGCTTTATGATGTTATTTGCAGGAAATATAAGAAAATGTACTAAATGCAATGCTTTGTCAAAGTTTTCAGTTAAAAATGATTGTCAATTAATTTCAGTACACTAGACAGTACATGGAACATCTTTAACTCCGGTATGCAAGTTGGATCAATATTAGCACTTTAGAAGTTAAATTTGAGAAAAAAGAACCATTTACGTTGTTAAAACCTATATTTAAAAAAAAACAATCAATTAATCGTCTTAAAAGAGTCTTGTATTCAAATTTATTTTGCTGTGATTGTAAATTTATTAAATTAATAAATTTTTCAATCTAACGAATAACAAAATAATTTATCATTATAATATTATCTCAAATATCATTCTTCTTTACCAATATTCAAAGACTTTTAATAAAGAAAAAACATTGTGTTCCTTTTTATTTAGGTAAGGTATCGTCTTCTAAAAATATTTTTTCTTTTATAGTTTAAAAATACTGAGTTTTTTTTACCAATACATTGGCTATTTTATCTTCATTTGCAACATATATTTTCTTAGTTAAGCTCTTTTCACGTCTTCTTTATATTACTTTATTATTATATTTAATTATTTATACTGCAATCTTTGAAAAGAAATATCACAGAGGTAAATAGTTTTTCATTTCCTTAAAGATTCTCGCAGATTTTGACAAAGGGTTTAAAGCAATATTTAGTTTTTAAAAAATTAGAATGAAAATACTCTTTCATTGCTAATATGATACATCTGAAAGTTTTTGTGCATATGTTAATAGCGTTAAAATTGAACGTTGAGTTTTGTTAAGTACGATTTTTTTAGTTGATATTCCTTTGCAATTTTACATAATTCAAAGTATCATATTTCTAAAGAGATATTTTGAATACTTTTATTGTCTTTGAATCTCTGCGTTTTTATAATTCTTATACATTTGAAGAAAAATGAACTTATACTTTAATATGAGAGGTTCCTGGCAGAAAGGATATCTTCTTCTTTTAAAAGAACTGTAAAAGGTTTTGTAGTAAAATTTGAGATATTATTCTTCTCACAGAAACGCAAGAGTTCTTTAGTATTTTAAATTTTGAACATGTATTGGTGTGTGGAAAACTATTTCAAAAACCCTTTCCGCAGTTATTGAAAATGAGTAAACTGTAATAATATGTAACGTTTTAAAAAGGCTTTCGTTACATATTTTCAAAAGATATTTAAAAAAAATAAATGGTAGAAATACCATATTACATTCAGAATAAATACGAAAATACTCGAATTCATTAACACTAGAACTATAGTGAGCTGTCCTTTTGACGGTTATCATATGAATATGTTTCGGTTCAAACCAGAAATTTTATTATGAAATAAGTTTAAAAGATACAAAGAAGAAAATCAAAATTCTTGCGTGAAATATTTTTTTTTATAAAACTTGACTCAAATTTCCCGTAGTTCTAGTATAAAGGGGGCTGATTACACTAGTCAACAAAAAATTAACTTTTTTATATATTGCAAATAATTTTATGTGATTCGTGTTCTGTGAGCTAGAAGTAGTGTAGAAAGTCAAATAAAACATTTCTATCACGTCACAATTTTACGATACATCAATATTTATTTATTTTTTTACATTTTTTACAAATTTTAATTATAAACTAATTTATTTCAGATAAAAAAAAAGCTTCCTTTTCCATTTTTTGTTCGTCGATGGTACTTTGCGGTTGAGGTTTCCCTAATTACCAACCAGCAGTAGTCTGCTAACATCGCAGGGTTCCATTTTCCTTGATATCGTTTTTCAATAACAGCTATACCTTGGTGAAATCGCTCTCCGTGTTCATCACTCATACATCCCATGTTTTCAGAGAAAAAATCTAAATGCGAATCCAAAAAATGTATTTTCAAAGACATGTTGCGATTCATTTTATGAAAAGCTTGTAACATTTTCTCAACAAGGTTAACATATTGCGGATATTTATGACTCCCTGAAAAGTTTTCAGTGATTGCAACAAACGATGTCCAGGCTTCCTTTTCTACATCATTTAACTCTTTAACTGGTTAATTCTTTTCCGTTCAATAAATAAAAAATAGCGGATTCACAACACTATTATTTAAATAAAATATTCATAAAATTTAGTCTAAACATTTCCGTCTTTCAATAGTATGAAAATGTTTTTACAAATAATGGTGGTGTCAAAAAGCTTTTAATGATGCAATAAGCAAATTCGTCTTGCCTGAACGGCGTTCGGGCAAACCAGTTAAGGGGTTAAACATGAAGTGAATGTTGGATCTTTTAGAATATTACAAATATTAAATGTCAACTGGGTTTCTTTTGTGTTTAATAATTTCAATGCAACATTGTAGTATACAGTTTGCATAGTTTTGAATTTCTTGGTGTGTCAAAACCCATCATATCTTCCAGATTTCATATTTTACTTCAGCTTTCGAATTATACTGCACGATTCGACCATCTTTTATCATATATTGTGCCCTATAATACCCCAAACATCGATCATGGGATTTGGGTTTGGATCATTGGCCTCCCAATCAAGTTTTAAAGCCTTATTTACCTTCAACCTATTTTTTTTTCTCCATGAATTTAGGCACTGTTTTGTTAAAAATTTCATAAAAGTTGGGGATATTTTCACTCAGTTAAACAAATGGCATTCTAACATTCGAATAAAGGTACATCTATTTCGTTTTTTCATCTAGAAAAGCAATTATAAGCTTATTTACCGAGGAAAAAGTAGTCCAATTAATAAGGGAGTCTTCATATAATTAACATGTGGAAAATATATTTATTTCATTTTGAAGATCATGCAAATATGGATAAATACCATGTGGGATATGGAAATAAAACTTCCTTTCAGTACTGAAGATAATTTTAGATCAATTCATTTGATGCTTCAGATGTTTCTCTGCGAACAGAAAGCAAGCTTTTTCACTGCCAGATATTAAACGCGAGCATTGACATGGTTTTACATTTTAAAGATCTCTCAATATTTTTATTGTTCTTCTTATAATCAATATAGATTCTGACGTCTTTATCTGGCTTCCAAATTCCTTTGTTGTCATTATTTTACTAATACGTACGAATAATCAAACTTTCGGATTATTTTGAAAGAATGTTTAGCCTCCCTGTAGATTTTGTACTAATATTGGGTTGTTCAGAAAGTCCTTTCAGTTTGGGAAAATCAATTCGTACCGGAAAATTCTATTACTTAATTATTAGACATTGTTTCCGATATCTAATAGTTAGATATAAATGGACAAATTTTTCCGGTACGAATTGACTTTCCCAATGGAAACGAGTTTACGAACGACCCAATATAAATAATTGGATTCAGTACGAATAGTCCAGTCATTTTAGCACTTTTTTTGCAAATAGCGGAAAAAATTAGAACAAAGCTGGATTTTTGCATAGGTGCTAGTTAGGGTATGTAGTTTAACATACTAAAAGTCCCCATCGATCCGATGTGAGCTTTCGCCTCCAGGGGGCGCTAAAGAGCTTGAAAATCGGTTTTCTGTGAATATCTCACGAACAATGGCATCTAGACAAAAAAGTTCAATCACAAAAATGTAGATAATTTACTTTTCTACAAAAAGTGTCATTAACATTTTTTTGTCACACCAACCCTTCCCTGCCAAAAATTAAGATAAAATAAACGTTATTGAAAAAGAATGTGCAAGCACAATCATAACGCGGCGAAGAGGCAGAACAAATACTAAACAACTTTTGATTCCCCCGCCTCATCTCTCCCCCATTGTTTGTATGGCGTTTTCGTGCGCTTGTGCAATACGTCACCTGAGAATAATAAGGTTCTATCTGTGTTTTTGAAAAAATCGACTTATCGATATAGAAATGTTCTATTTGTATCTATGAAGGCATTTGTGGATTAAAATAATGTCATATTATGATTGTAAGGTCATATGTAAATTATATATAACATCATTTTGATGCAAAAATGCCTTCATAGATTATAGATACAAATAGAGTCTTTCTATATAGATAAGTCAATATTTTCAAAAACACAGATAGAACTTTATTATTCTCAGGTGACGAATAGTCATTGCCCAATACCATATTTCTCTTTGCATTTGTCGAAATGTACCACGTGCAAGTACTTTTCAATATTTTATTTTTATTTGGTGCCCATTTTCGCTAGTATGAAATGACCCTAATTTATTGAACGAAGTATTTATTATTTTTAAGATTTTGGGAAAGGAATAATTTTATTTTCAACGCATGTTGTACAAAGTTTTAAATTATTTATGACAGTTTAAAATGACTCTTTCTTAATTGCTGATTCTGAGCGAAAAATGGAGATTGACAAAATAGTTTATCTTGCATGAGATGAGGACTGGGTTTCGAAAGATTTTGTAAAAACAGAAAAAAAGGGTCTGAAGTCGCTTATGACAGCAAGTTCGGAAAGAGATGACCATAAGTGGAAAATATTGGAAGAAATGGCTAAAAACAATAATGAATTTACAGTTCATTTAAAGAGTAAGAAAAATTATTCACGGAAGAATTCTATTAAATCATACAATAAATCTATTGCCGAAAAACGATCAACATCCGCACAAGTTAATCATCCATTGAAGGAAAAATTGAGAAATGACAGTCCGTTGTTTGAATTTAAGGGAAAATGTTTGTTATTTCTGATACATTAGACGAATATTTTTTATAGAAGAAAAAAAAAAGAAAGCTCTAAAGTATCGCGGAAAAGATTTTTTTTAATCTAATCATTAAAATAAGACACGTCTCATATCTATGATTATGGAGAAATTTATGGAGAATGGTTTCGAAGCGAAACAAGCAGAAGATGATGCAGACAAACTAATTGTTAACACAGTTATTGAAGTAGCAAAGTCTGGTGCTCTTACTGCTGTTGTTGGCGATGATGTTGACTTGCTCGTATTTTTGACAGTTTTAGCACCTCCAGAGATAGAGTTATTATTTTTTATTAAGTCTGGAAGAGGACGAATTATTACCACCCTGTATTCATCGCACAGTTTTAACAATGATGCTGTTCTGAAAGATAATATATTGTTATTTCACGCTTTTTCAGGTTGTGACTCGACATCAGCAATGTTTGGGAAAGGTAAAATGTAGTTAGCAAAATTTTTGAAGAAGGAAGAAGATCATAACATACAAGCTGCCATCATTTTTAAAAGTGATCTAGTATCTTAATTTGAAGTTTCCGAGGCTGGAAAAACTATTTTTCTTGCTTTAAACGGTAGTGAAGCAGAAATTTTTCTGAAAAAGTACCGTTATGTATGTTTCAAGAAAAGAGTTGCTGTTGGTAAAAAAAAGCCTTTTATCATTGCCGCCTGCCGAAGATGCAGCTAGATTGTACAGTTTACGTATTTATCATCAAGTACAATACTGATTGAGCAATAAACTACTTTCTGAGAACTGGGGCTGGCAAAATGCACCTAATTTGTTTCCAATTCTTGTTACCTTACCGCCCGCACCAAAAGATATTATTGAATCTATTTTTTATACTTGCTCCAAAGGATGTGGAAAAGCATGTGGATGCCGAAAAATTGGATTGAAATGTTCTGATCTTTCATAAATTGCTGCGGAGTTTCATTTCATAATGCAAGTAAAATTGAATTTGAAGACGAGGAAAATATTGACAGTATCCTGCCCACTGCAAGGGAGGAGGGAAGCGCTACTTCTGTATTCAGTGATGATATCGAAAGGCAAACAAAAAATACTGAAAGCAGTACAGCAACGAAAGAAATAAATACAGATAATTACGAATCTGAATTGAGTGTAGAAATTGAAGCTGTGCAAAGAACTACTAAAGCAGTTAAACGACTTAAATTGGATTAAACCAGTCACTATAAGTGTCACTATGCCTACGGGGGCAACCACAAAAAAAAAAAAAAAAAAAAAAAAAAAAAAAAAAAAAAAAAAAAAAAAAAAGCACTAAATGTTTTACCTCAAGGGTGGTGTGGAAAAAAGCATAAATGTATATTATATTTTCACTTTCCCCATTCAAAGGTGAGAATTATAGATCTGTTTACATTTTTTTTTTTTTTTTTTTTTTTTTTTTAAGTAGCAGCAGATTTTTTGAATTTTTATAATTTTACTTTCAAATGTGGTCACGTTTTGCATTTTTGACAGGGAAGGGTTAATGTGACAAACAAATGTTAATGACACTTTTTATAGAAAATTAAATTATCTACAACTTTGTAAATCACCCTTTTCCTCTAAATGCCATTGTTCGTGAGATATTCACAAAAAACTGATTTTCAAGCTCTTTAGCGCCCCCTGGTGGCGAAAGCTCACATCGGATCGATGGGGACTTTTAGTATGTTTAACTACATAACCTAACTAGCACCTATGCAAAAATCCAGCTTTTTTCTAATTTTTTCCCCTATTTTTGCTAAAATGACTGGACTAGAAATTAAAAATGACAGTATTTGCAAGTTTAATTTCATCGGCCATTCTTTGAAATTTCATTTCGATCTTGTTTTAAGCTAAAATTTACCCTCTTCCAAAGTTACAAAACATTTCGATTCATCCTGTAATCCAAATGTTTTGCGAAGTAAACGAATGTACTCAGAATCTTTTGCGTTTTTAAATGATATGCTAAAATATCCACCAAAAAAGGTTGCGCGGTTTTAGAAATATCAATTGCGTTCTTATCATTTTGTTCCTAGCAAAATGCATGTTTAAAAAAATTTAAAAGGATATAAAATTTTTGTAAATGATTATTTTAATAATAATTGAAATACCATGCATTTAATTTTAACACAAATGATTAAGCATTTGAAAGTGAACAAATTTCTTCATATTTGTAGCGTTCCTATCATTTTGCACCCCACTATATATTGATCTTGATTTAATTTGAAATGCAAGGAAATGTAAAATTCACTTTTATTCATTTACTAAAATATTTTTAATTCAGACACATTTTCTTTTAAAAATTAAAAAAACTTTAAAATATGAATTAGTTTCTTAAAATTAGGAACTACTTAAAAAGTTTCTATAAAACAAACTTATAAATGAAACAATTTTAAGAAACAGGGTTTATTAAATCCAAAAATATCTTTGATTAAAATAATCCTTACTTTTTAAAAGAATCTTGAATTCAAATTTATTTAATAATATAATTTACAATCTGATGTGTAAAAAAAAAACTGTCATTATAATACTGATTTAAATTTTATTGTATTTTACAAATAATAAGGTGTTCTGGTGTAATAACGTTAACTGTTAATATTACGCATGATTATATAATAACCCTGTAAATGGCACCTGTTGGCTCTGCGCAGAAGATGTCTAAGTCATATAAAACAGAAACAACAGTTTAAAGTTAATTTGTTTCATTTATAGGCCTTATCGCTTTTAGAAGCAACTAAAAATAATGCTTGATCTAAAATTTGCGAAATAATTTATGTCATGTGAAGACAGCATATTTATCAGGAAATACTTTGTTTATTACATAAATTTGTAGAGCATTTCATGTATTTTTAAAATGTTGTAGAAGATTTTGGCTATCTTTGCGAAATAGTTCCTAGTTTAAAATGTACTTCGCAATAAGTATACCGGGGTAATAACGCCTATAGGAATGGCACTATTACCCAGTTTGATTCCTTACAGTGGCGGAACTACGTCCGAAGGGGTTTTTTTCTCTATATTTATGAGACAGCATTATTGTCATTGTTGAAATGGTTTGATTAAAAAGGGTCCGATACCCAAAACTAATCTCTTTTTTTCTTGATTAATACTAACATAAAAACAATTTTCAACTCTTATATATAAGACGACATCAAAATGCTTTCGATATTCCAGTTCAGACATTTTCAAAATCAGATTTCTATAAAATTTCTATTTGATTGTTCGATTGAGTCCTAAATTTTAAATGTCCGCTTTCTTAACTTCTTGTTTTTCAAAATTTAATAAATATAACTTTTAACTGATTTTAGCAGAAATTGTAACATAACTAGTATGAAACGATCTGTCAGACCGCAAGATCGAAAGATGAATTAAAAAAAAAAAAAAAAAAAAAAACTCATAGGATCGTGATTTTGCGCTAAACTTTTTGTACAAGACTATTAGATTTAATAATCACTTATTTAAAAGTCTCTGGTGTTAGTACTAAAGTTCCAGATGAAACAAATTTCAATAGTGTTTGTTGTTAAACCGAAAATTACAACAATAAAAAGTGAAAAAAGTAGCGGTCTGTGAGACCGGTAACATTCGTTAAAGGTTAAAAGGCGATCAATGATTAAACTCACGGAGTACTGTTTTTGCCGTACACTTTTTGTACAGGATTAATTCTTTTTAAATTTAATTTATTCAAATAGTTCTAACGATAGTACGAGGACTCCAAATGAAAGCTAATTTCAATTGCAGCTATAGTTAAACTGGAAAATTCAAGTTAAACTCTAAAATTAGAAAAAAAAAGAAACAGAGTTTAGTGAGATCACTAACAGCAGTTAAAAGTTAATTTTGTTGCTAAGAATAGATATAAGGATATATAGCAACATAAAACATGTTTAAAATTTAATAAGTATTCTCACATGGAAATTGGTTTTTATCAAAAATCTTAAATTAAAAATACAAATTTATTAAAGAATTTTTACATAACGCCTACATTTTAAATTTAGGTTAGCGCGAATCCGCATTAGTGTGGAGTTTACCGGTTAAAAATAATTTAAAAAACTTCTAAAACAGCGATAGCAAAAATATTTATTACAGATAACTTCAGTTATTATAAATTTTCATCTAGTAAAAATATTACATTTAAAAATGGTTAAAACTGAAAAAAGGTTTCTTATAATTATATTTAAGCGGGACATTTTAAGCAAAGATACGCTCAGGGTGTTATATTCTGTTGAAGCCTCCCCCCCTTCTTTGAATATTTTCTCTTGTATAGAATGCATACATGGAAACATAAATACTGATTTAGAAAAACTTAGTTAAAAACGTGCAATGTTTTTAAAAATTCTATTTAAGCGGTCCTTTTTAAGCAAAAAGAAGCTCAGGGTCTGATATTCTTTTGCCTCCCCCTCCTCCCCGTATTTCTTTTTCTTACACTTTTACAAAAAATTGAACAGTTTCTACCTCTTAGAATGCATTTTGTCAATTTCTAGGGCTGTGGAGTTTGTATTTTTAGAATTGGGCAATTTACATGGGATTATCCCATCTTATTTTGTAGTTTTGTTTGCATGGCGTTATTACCCACATAGATGGGTAATAACACCAAATAGCATAAGTCAAGAAATCAGGCCATTACATTTTATGAATACATGTCTGTTAAATTATTTTTTATATATAGATAGTTAATGAGTTCCTGTATCAAATCCTACATTTGTTTGAAAAGTACAATCTAAAACTAAGCCATGAAAATAAGTATAACTTTAACGTGGCGTTATTATCCCCAGGATACCCTATATAGATTTTTAACCAAATGAAGCCAGTTGCCTGCTTTTACATCTAGAAAGTATCGTTTTCTAAAACATTTTCTTAACTTATAGTTTAAAAAATATCGTATTTTTTTTTCTTCGTTGTTTTATCGTTCTTCCAACCATATATTTTTAATTTCTTTTTGCTTCTGCCTTATAGTTGAGTAATTTTAGTTATTTTAGTCGTCAAGCTTTCAGGTGAAATATTAAACAAGTAAAAGCTGTTTCGTTTCTCAGATGCATTGCGCAGATTTTGATGAAGTGTTTAAAGAATTATTTAGTTTAAAAAGTTAGAATGAAAATATTCTTTCATTGCTGATACAATGCAAATAAAACATCTTTATGTATTTATGAAAGTTTAATGCAAAGTTTTGCGTTTTGTTAAGCATATATTTTTTTAAGTTCATATTATTACCCAGTTTTGAAATTATCAAGTACAGTAAATAAGCAAAGAATAAACCGATTGTTGCTGTGTATGAATTAGTAAAAACACAAAATTTACCAATACACAAAAAATAAACATATTGTAACTATTCTGAATATGTAAAAAATATTTTTATCTCTCTTTTGGCAATCTAATGGAAGTCTAGTAAATCAAGTGACGATAATTTAATAAAGAGAATTTTTTACACAACATTTCGATATGTTGTGTAATGTTGCTCATTTATATAGCAAAAAATTATTCTTATTATTCTTATTCTTAATATTCTATCTTATATCCAGTAACAACTAATCGAATGCATGGAAAATAGACGATGGAAAAGTCTTTTCCGGAACAACCAATGAAATTCTTAGAAAACGAAAAAAGTGCAACGTTAGTTGCGGGAACACTGGGGAGTCGCAGGCAATTTTTACATATAATACCATTTTTAGAAAACTCCTCCAAATATCGAATTGGAATAGCTCTGTTCCAAGTCTACTTATATCTGTTATTATTTGTATACTATATCATAACAAAGTTGTTAAATTTCACATATATTATACTGGCACATATCAGGAATTTTTGATTAGTTTTAGTATTTTTGACAAAAATATGTCAATTTTCGTGTAAGTATATGATATTTTTGCTTTTATAAAATTTTTTATTGTTTTCTCATATACAGTAGACTCCCTCAAATCCGCACTCCTAAAATCCGCAACTCTCTAAAATCCGCACATATTTTACGGATGTAAACAATGAAATATTCAGTTCAGATGTAGGTGCAAAAATCGATTTTTTCAGTTTTATATCAATTCCATAAATTTTTTAATTTATAATTTTTGTTAAGGTTATTGAATTCATGTTTTTCATGAAGAAAGAATAATTTATTTCTGAAAAAATAAAGTTATTGCTAATATCATTGGTAATCACAATCTTACCAAATATATTTATGTATTAATCAAGCTTTTTTAGTTAGTAAGTCTGGCTAAACCTGAAATAAAGTTTCATTATTTTATGATCCTGATGTGAATTAGTAATGTACCTTTATGAGGCAAGTTTCATTGAATAATTTAGAAAAAACAAATTTCCTCTTTTATAATGAATATTTAATTGTACATTATTGATTATTAACTTTACCTTTCCTTTTAGTATTTTAATCATTTTAAAAAAATCTAAATTTTTATTAGTTTATTACTTTTTTTAATATTTTAGTATATTGTATGCATTCATTATACTTGATTTCATTATTAATTACATTGAAATTATTTTTTTTAAAGTAAACAAAGCAATGACCAGAAATCCGCAAAATTCTAAAATCCGTAAAACCTCTAGTCCCAAGCTGTGCGGATTTGAGGGAGTCTACTGTAGTTATTATTAACAGAAAATTACACTAAAATTCTAGGTTATCCGTCTTTAATAACACTAAATTCTGTTCTCTAGACATAAAATTCGGTGAAGTAGTTTTTGAGAAATTGATTTTTATTAAAATATGGAAAAAGCATTTTTACACTATAAAATACTAATAATGACAAGATGATAACACAGGAAATTTATTGTCAGATAGGCAAACCCATCTGGAAAGAAAACCAATTGAAAAGCCTGGATAGCATGTCAATTTTAAAATGTAGAACTATGTAAAATTAAAAATGAATGTTAACTAAAACATTTTCTTAATGCAATGATTTAATGATATCTTAAGGAAATATATTTAATCATTTTAAACGAACTTTTATTACTTTATGTGTTTTTGTAAATAAACTTGTAAGTTTATATTTAAAATTTATAGATTTTTTCTTTTCACTTGTATCCTTGTGCTTATTTTTTTTAATTCTCAATTTCACTCATTTAAAATAATGTAAGATAAATCCTTGTAAGGAACTTATCCATTAATAACAATATCTCATACGTTAGAGTTTCTATAATAGTACACAACACGATCTTTTATTTTAGTTTAAATACACTAGGATGACTTTGAAGTTTGTTGCGATAGAAATTCTGATTAGGGATCATACGATTAAACAATTTAATTATGTAATAAATGTATTATAAGTGGGATCTCTGGTAGGGTTTTAAAATTTAGTAATGAACGTTCTAGCTTGTGTCTAGATTGATTTTTTCAGCAGTTTGCATGAAAATTTTAAAGTTTAATGCTATTTCAATATGAAGAGGGTCTTATAATCTTATTTTTTCAAACATAAATTGATATAATGCATAATTTTCCATTGAAAGACTACGTCCATTTTTTCCTGGGACAATTTGGTGTTTAAAACGTATGAGGTGTTGTTTTTGTAGTTGTTGCCAACTGTATCTTTAAAAATAATAATAAGTTATAACTAAGCAAAGTTACTCTACCTACGGATTAACCATAAAACTTGTCAAAAAAAGACTTTTTTTTTTTTTTTTTTTTTTTTCAATTTTGTGTAATCCTATGTAGGAAAGATCAGTACACATGTAAACATAGGGCAGATGTGACATATGATCATCTCAGTTTTTCACTAGTTATTATAGGTTTTTTAATTTGAAAAAAAAATATTACAGTTGGTAGCAACTGTATACATATGGAAAGGTTTTTTGACATTTTGTTTGTCCTCAGTAGCCAAAACGCTGTTTATAGATCTCAAAATTAAAATCTCAGTTCCAACTTGATAAGCGAAAAATCTTATTTATTTATTCACTAGCCTACTCTGGTGACTAGTTTGGTTTCCCTTAAATATATGCTAGGCTTTGGAATATTTTTTATTTATTTATTTATTTATTTATTTATATTTAATTTCGAATTTTATTTGAATATTTTAATTTGATTAAAATAATTTCCGTTTATGATTATTTCAAAATTGAAATCATTGGTGTTGCAATTTATGTAAGAATTTATTAATTATAAATTAACAATTTGCATTTATTAATTAAATAATTATTTAGCACTTTCCAACAAAGTTGAAAAGTGCTTATGCATTGGGTTTGTCTGTCCGGATGGCCGGATGGCCGTCTGTCCGCGCTCTAACTCCCGTAAATATACTCGAATTGCTATGAAATTTTTATACGTTATTGAGGTTTACCATAGCACGAACCCTATTGAAAATGAAGTATCTACCATGATTAGTTTATCTACAGAGAGAATCAAAAGTTTCCCATTACATTACGCCCTATGGGGAAAAATCGTTAATATACTCGGATTGCCATGAAATTTTAGGACTTTATTGACGTTTACCCTAGCACGAACCCTATCGAAAATGAAGTATCTATCATGATTAGTTTATCTACAGAGAGAATCAAAAGTTTCCCGTTACATTACGGCCTATGGGGAAAAATAATTAATATACTCGGATTGCCATGAAATTTTAGGACGTTATTGACGTTTACCCTAGCACAAGTCCTATCGAAAATGAAGTTTCTACCATGATTAGTTTATCTACAGGGCGAATCAAAAGTTTACCATTACATTACGGCCTATGAGGAAAAATTGTTTCAAAGGAATTTTAAAGATGTTATACTCTGTCAAACATATTAAAATATGCATTCTATAAAATATAAGGTGAAAATGTAACTGTTATTCATTTACAGGGCCAAACAAAAGAATTCCATTAGATAATGGTAAAACGGGGAATTGTGTGTGACATATTTTAAATATATTAAGCTTTTTCATGTATAATAAAATTGATATATAGGGTGAGCAAAAAGTCCGTAAAAACTTTAAAAATTCATGAAAACCGAAAAAATAACCGAAATGAAAAACGGTTTGCAGGGTTAGTATCTATAGGTCACGGGAATGAAAAAAAAATAATTCAAAAAACAGCCAATAGGTGGCGCTGACATACCCAAATCAAAGAAAAGATACCCAAATAAAGAACAGAATGTTTCCTCAAACCGCCGAACAAGCTTTATGAGGCCTGCCGCTGTTAAAGGCCCCTTTCCCGTCCTCAAATCCTTTTGAAATCGGAATTTACGCAAAGCAATAGTCGCTGATTCCTTGTTCATGTAAAATAACTTCACCAACAAAGCTTTGTCCTTCGCAGTGAGCATTAGGGTGGAGCGAAAAAAAATTTTTTTTGAAAATCAAAAACGGGTAGGTGCCAAAAGTTGCCTTTATACTAGTACATCAACTGTGTGAAATTTTACCGCTGAAAAAAAAAGGCTTGAGTCTGCGCTTTTGCTCCAAAAATCGAAATTTTGGGTAAAATTTGTCATTTTTTGACATTTTTTCAAAAAAATTAAAAAATTCCTACAGAGCTGGTTAGTATTTAAAAGTGTTGCTTAGACCTTTATATTTATCTGCTTAACATATTTAAACTATAAAACAATATGTTTATTCCCTATAGCTGGAGCAAAACAGACAACTTTTAGTAAGAAAACAGCATTACCACTCTATTGGGTCATACAACGAATTATTGTTTTTAATACAGCTCTTGTTTTCAAAACTACCTTGGACATGCGTCGTGGAGGTGGCTATATTTCCTATACCACCCGGCCCAACTATTCGATCATCTTAGTACAGTGTTTTATTTATGCATTGATTTGTGATTTTCTTTATAAAAAATTGGCATGTTTTCGATGCTTCCACCTTGTTTATCTGTTCTTTGCATCTACATGCTGCTGTAAATATCTTCATGTATATTTTTACAGTTTATACAAAAAAATGACAAGAAGAGTAATGCACGGGAATATTATTAAAGGGATCTATTCGGCCATGTATTATATTTATCAAACTTACATTCAGTTGATGAATAGTGATTGGAAGTTCTGTTACCACAACATTTTTTCAGGCAATTGTATTTTTTTTACGTAATGATTTGCTTCAAAGAAGATTTTAGATATTTCAACTATAAGTATGCCATCATTTATTCTATTTTTGCATTTTTTATATGTTGAGAAGCGAATTGTTTCATGTGATGGTGATCGTCAGAGAGAATCGCAATGAACATTTGTTCTCCATGTATAAAGCAACCGCTGTTGTAAATAACTTTTTTTTTGCATTAGTTTTATGCCGTTTTCTAAGTGTTTTCGTATCTAGGTAATTTCCTATTAACTTTTACATCCCATTTTTATGAGCGGACAACATTTGATGGTGAAATGTCCTGGGTATAAACTTATAATGCATAGTACTTTATGAGGGAATGTACGGATTCTAATTGACTATAAGTGCTCATTAGAATTAGGAGAATTTTATTTGTCACTGTGAACCATTTTGCATGGGGTAAGCTTAGAATTGTGTATAATATTGAATCATTCGCTACTTCAACTCCAGTGAATTTCCTCTGCGTCAATTATTTGAGAAGTCGATATAAAACGTTCTAAGCTACATGGATTCACCGGATCAATAAGGAAAATCTTTATCTGCTTACTATTCACTTCCTATTGCAATTTTTTTTATAAAATAGAGAATAATTTTGAAAAATTATTTTCTCAAATTGAGAAAAAGATACTCAGAACAGACTAGAAATTTCTGCCGGAGATTGCAAAGCTAATTCATAAGGAAAGCTATTTCTCAGAAAGAATGGGGAATAGGAATTTAGAAAACATCTCACACAAAAGACAGCTCATAAAAGTTAATAAAATTTTCTGCTTTATATAAGCACAGATTGTCAATCAGCGTTTATATGTTCACTCACAAAATGTATAATCCAAGTTTATACCGCGGGATGTTTTATACCAAATGTACTACACACCTAAATAATAGATCTAAAATCTTATTAGAAATTACTAGACTACGGAACAACACAGGAAACGACATAAAGCATACTAAAACATCTTTAGAAATATTGTTATTTTACAACAAGTAGTTTTTGCAAATTTTGTTTGCAATCCTCTGTGACAATCGTTATAATATTAAACAGCTAGCTTCTCAGCATATATTCAATGTAATAGGTTCAATAAATGATGACATACTAGAAATTAAATTCATACAATCAATTTTTAGGCAAATCATTGCATAAAAAATGTAATTGATTGAAAGAATGCTGTGATAACTAAACTTCCAATCATAATGTACTAATTGCATGAAATTTTAATGAAGATAATAGACTGCTGAATAGGTTCAATTAAGAACATACCCAATACATTGCTCAGCTTCTCTTCTGTTATACATGGTATAAAAATATACGTGCAGCAGGTCACACCAGCATGATCCAAATCATCCAAAGTCAGTGAATATAAAGAAGAGATAAATTACTTTGATATATAGAAAACTTATACTCGTCTTCGGGAAAAAAATAACAATTCAATACATAAATAAAACACTGGGCCTAGATGATTGGATGGTTGAGACGGGTGGGATAATGCAACCACCTCTATGAGTTATATACACAGTAGTTTTGAAAGCAACTACGCAAGAAATGCATTCAAAACAACATTTCATTGTATGCTCCAATAGAGAGGTTAACGCTGATTTTTCACAAAAAGTTGTCAGATTTGCTCCAATTATACAGACTACAGATATTGTTTTATAGTTTAAATATGTTAAGCAGATAAATATAAAGATCTAAGCAACACTTTTAAATACTAACCAACTCTGTAGGAATTTTTTAATTTTTTTGAAAAAATGTCAAAAAATGACAAATTTTACCCAAAATTTCGATTTTTGGAGCAAAAGCGCAGACTCAAGCCATTTTTTTTCAGCGGTAAAATTTCACACAGTTGATGTACTAGTATAAAAGCAACTTTTAGCACCTACCCGTTTTTGATTAAAAAAAAAAATTTTTTTTTTCTCTCCACCCTAGTGAGCATCCTTGATCAAGTTCACGGCTCACAAAGGTGAACTAGTTGTGGATTAGGAGCGCAAGCTCTTATAACCGGTTCATTTGCATATTTCCGCGGAAATCGCAAGTACCAGCGCCATCAGTCGGCTGTTTTTTGAATTATTTTTTATTTCTGTCTTTAAAAAATCCCCGTGACCTATGGATGCTAACCCTGCAAACCGTTTTTAATTTCGCTTATTTTTTCGGTTTTTATGAATTTTTAAAGTTTTTACGGACTTTTTGCTCACCCTGTATGTCACTGAAGCTTAATATAAATTATGCGCTACTGTCTTGCATAATATGAAGTACATAGCATTTACAGGACCACACAAAAGATTTCAAATAGTACAGTAAAATGGGGTGAATCGGAACACTTTTCAATTTTAACGTTAAAAAAAGCAACAATTGATTTTTTTAATTTTTTAATTTTCTACTAGAAACTTCGGTCTTGTTTTGTTCTTTACTTTTTAAGCAAAAACGAAACATTTTTACTGCTTATGTATATATTATTTACTTTTTTAATGGTGTTCCGATTCACACCGCAAATAGGGGTGAATCGGAACAAATGTTATAATCTTTATTTATTCCAATTCAAAATTTAATAGGGTTAATAAAACAGGTAATAATGATAAGGGAGGAATAGGAACGCGTAGTTACTGTGAAACCAAGACTTTATTTTATATAGAAGCAAATATATGCCTTTTAAAAATTAGAAAACAACTTTGAAATCAAGAAAAATTAAAATTTATTTTCAGAAATTATATTCGAATTGCAGAAGTAGAATTTAATATAAATTCAGCCCTGTTCTGTGTTATCCTTTACTAGTAATCATTGGGTAAGTGAATATATTGAGTAGCCCCAATCGCTACATGTATTAATGCGATCTACTAATACGCCCTCATCCCCATCCCTTAGTACTGTTTGCATCCCTCTCTTTTTTAATTGTTTTTTTCATTTTGAGATGTTTGTGTAATGTTGTGGATATCAGAGAATAATTCTGTGCATGTTTTTCTAACCAATTTGCTATCTTTAAATTATTTTATTGTGTGTTCCATGTCTGTTGGATTAGACGTTGGCTTTTTTGTTTAACCAAGTAATTTCTCGGCACTTTAAACTCCTCAAGTAATTAGAACAAACAAAATATTGTTACAATACATATTCATACATATGTTTTCATATATTACATGAAACTATTACTGTATAGAAAAATTAACCATGAGAGAAAACGTGTTCCGATTCACCCCGTAAATCTTAAACCTCTGATGTTACAAGCCATTTTTCATTTTTTCATTATGTAGTTTAGAAATAAGTAGAATTTAATACAGCATGCCTTTTACAGGTCTGTCATTAATTAAAAATCCCCTCCTTTAGGTTTAGAATATGAAAAATAGTGTAGTTACATACAAAGTTTTGAAGACGTTGAAAAAATGAGGTTTTTGAGGATCTTCTTGAGGTTTTTTTATATACCCCAGTAATGGTGCCAACATGTCAAAACTGAATTTCCCAACTCTTAATGTTACTATCTTCTTATAAAAAATTGGCAGCTAAAAATATCATCACATATATTTATAATAAATTTATTTGTATAACAGGGAAGTTTCGTTCCTATTCACCCCGCTGTTCCTATTCACCCCATTTTACGATATATTCTTTCCGAAGTACCGTATATGTGTCCGATGATGGCTGATGGAGGGATGAAATGCATTTTAATTATGATATGCGCGTTTATATTTCTCTAAATATATGCACATTATATGGTGTGTATAAATGTTATAGTTGATATACAGGGCTACCCAAAAGAGCTCACCAACGTTACTGAATATGAGCGTAAATTATTTAAGCGTGGTTCTTAAATAAGTTATGCATTTTTACGCTGAGCTTCACTCAATTTACTGAGAAATGTTTGCAGAATATAGATAAAAGGATATGCAGGGCCACGCAAAGAATTCGGTACATGGACACTTATGAATGATGATTTATGAGAATGTGATTTCAGTTGTTTTAAAAGTGTTTTAGTTTACAATAAATTTTAGCCTAATGCTGTCGTGTAATAAAGGTACAATGTACTCTCTTAAAAAGTCAGCCACAAAATAGCTCAAGTTGAGCTGAAATCCACTCATCTCAATGTTGAAAGGTAGCTTCTCAAAAAAGAGTTGAAATAACTCGAGTTTTAACCAATTTAAATGAAGTTGAGCTATTTAAATAACCAATTTAAATCAAGAAGATATAATCGTTTGAAAAACAACTCTTTTATGATCGAAAAAATTACAGCTCTTTCATGAGAAGCCAAATCAGCTCTTTCGTTTTAAGAGTGTAAACTACAGGGCTGAACAAAAGTATTCAAGTATGTTTCCATCTAATAGTATGAATTGCTGAAAAAGAAATTTCAAGCTACTGGATATTTTCTTGCTAAATTAAATTTTCCCATTATATCAACTGACGTATGAAATACAGGGCAGTTCAAAAGTACTGGAATACATACTTGGGTACATTTGGCTATACACTATTATTTCCCTAAATAACAATGTTTTGTTAAAGATTTCATTAAGTGTTGGAAAGTGCTTCATAATCTATGCTTAACGCATGATTTTTCTTACTTGTTTAACATATACTATAAATACGAATAAATATTTTTGATAAAAAAAATTCTTTTAAAATTGAGAAATGTTAATGATATGTAAATTTAACTCAAGTGGGCATGTAGGGAACTTGTGAACAGACTGTTACGGCAGATATGAACAATTCATAAGTGCGTCAATAATCACTCTGTAAGTCTGATCCTTTCAGTTAACTTCATCAAAAATAATATAAGCTACAATACCTATAATTTTTCTCAGATAGAAGAGTTTTCATCATACAACATTTGATCTTACACTAATTATAAGGACAAGGCAAAAATTGCCATATCTTGGTTTGCCATAGCGCTTTGGTGGGTTCCATAGCGCTTTGGTGGGAAACTTATGCAAATTTAATGGCTGGAAACCAAGGAAAAATAAAGATTATTTTCATATGTTTTTATGGAAATATGTGGTAAATTCATATTCATAAAATGTATTATAAATTTATACAGCCATCTGATATGGACATAATTATAAGAACAACTGTATTTGTGTGTTCTAAAAAGTAAAATTTGAATGTTTTTTGCTCTGCACACGGAACTTCCAGACGATATAAATGCGTAGTAAACGTTTGGGATCGTATTATTCTGTTTTTAAATCATGCCGCAAGGTGCAAAGCTTATGGAGTTTCAGAAAGGAAAAAGGAATGCATTTCAAAATTCAGGACTTCTGTATGCTAAATTGCTACGAAGTTTAATAGATCAAGAATAGTTATTTACAATTATCTTTAAAACACCGGTAAATGTGGACGGCAAAGGCATACAAGTAGGCCATCTTCCGTTTCTGTATGGGGAAAAAGAATGATAATAAACCGAGCTTGCTCCAAAAAACGGAAAAACATCGTCAATCGAACTTAGAATGCAAGTGTTCGAACTGTTCCACGTGTTTTACAAAAAGAAAGAAAAAGGTTCGCTATAGTAAACATCTCTCAAGACCGCTTCTTACAAAAGTTTATGAGAGACTGAGGATGGAATTTGCCAAAAACTGCAATACTCTGGGGAAAAAGCGGGACTCTGTTTTTTTCGATGAGAAAAAAATTTATTTGGATAGACTAGATTGTTTTTGCAACTTACAGTATGATCTCCATAAAGTAAAAACTATTTTCTCAAACCATGTAGTTGGAAGTGACGCAATAACGGTCTGGGGAGGTTTCACAATTGGTAGAATTACTCCAATAGTTTTTGTGCAGAATAGGAGGAATTCTGAGAGTTACATTGGTGTATTGGGTGATATTATTTTACAAGAAGCACAGTTAATAGCGATTGGGGGGGGGGGTATTTTTTCTAGCAGGACAATGCCTTGTTTCATGTTTCCGAAACTTCAAACTCGTGGTTTGATGCTAATTTCATGAAAATACTTGATTGGCCGGCCAGAAGTCTTGATCTGAATCCAATAGAAAATCTGTTGGGTATTCTGGTGCACAAAATATTCAAAAATCGTATATAATTTCAAAACGAGCAAGAACTCATGTCTTCCATCGAAAAACATCATTCAAAATTTTCCAAGAAGGTTCTTAAGCAATAGTCAAACTCCATGACGTTAAGACTGATAAAAGTGATTGAGAAGAAGCGGAGAGATTATTAATTATAAGCGTGTTTCAGGCAAAAATATTCATTGTCTTTATAATTTTGTCCAATTTTTACAATGACATATTTTGTTAATTGTGACAAAACATTCATACTTTGCATTTTCTAATGTTTTACATTCTACAATGATTTCTAGCATAAAAAAGCATTTTGTGTATAAATTTCACTTTATTTAACTCAGAAAAAAAAAATTTCCGCGCAATTTTCAATTGTTCTTATAATTCTGACCACCACTGTATATTGAAATTTCCACAAAAACATCCATCAAGTTACATAAGCAGCAATAAACTCGTTTGCGTTCAATTGTAGTTAAAATAAACCTAATGTTTTCTAAATTGCAACAATAATGTTACATAATATTTTACAAAACGATTTAAAATTATATTTTTTATGCATTGTTAATACAAAAAATATTACATTAAACAACTTTGGAATTTTTTTATTTGTTTTGTTCCAAACTATGATAACTTCCTTTCGTTTCTAAAATTGCTATGCATGTGATGCTATTAAAGGAGATAAAAATTGGTAATGTCTTAAGAAAGCAACATTTTTAAATTGATAACTGCTATAAAATCCCGATTTTAAACCCCCTTCCATCTTACAAAAGCATAAAGAGTTTTTTGGGAGGAGGGGTAAGGGGTGCTTATAATAAAGATTTTTTAAAAAATCATTAAAAACTCTTTATCATCAATTTAGGAAAAAATAAGGCAAATACGAGAGGGGAGGATTTTTCGTATTTCGGCCGATTTTCGATAAATATTATTTAAAAGCCCCTTCCTAAAATCTCCCCGAAGCAAGAATCTCCATTCAAAATTTAAAAGTTTTACTTTTTTTAAATTTACTTCTTTATTTTTTATTTTATTACAACAATAATTAACAAATCATTTAAGCCTCACCCCTAAACTACTTTTTTTTATTTTATAATCTTGTGTTTAAGCATATCACCTAGAAATTTATAAATATCTTTTTCTTTATAGTAAATATAACACATAATGTAACTAATGATTATGACGACAAATGAATAACAGAATAAAAAGCATGTCAAAGGATATTTTTTTCCTGGTGTTCACATATGCCTCTCGTGTGTTTACAGCTACTCCGCTGGTGGGGTACATGTGAACAATTTTTTAAATTTATAAAATTACTAAAAAAGGTTAGAATAATTAAAGCAATAAAAAAAAGAAAAAATACTATGTAAAAAAAATGTTCTTTTTATTATATTAATCAATTTTTGTTTCTAGTTATTGACCCAGAAACAAAAATTGATTAATACTTGTTTATGAGAAAAAAAACTATGTTTATGTGAACAGTTAACATGTGTCACAGTCTCCCCTATATTGTTTCTAGAAAGACATTTTATTTGTTTTCATCATCTTTGAGTTCGCCTGTTCTCATAATTTTTGTATGTTTGAAGAAAAAATAATTTATACCTGTAAAAGCCGCATGAGAAGAAAAAAAACCTTATGTTAAAAAAATGTACACGAAATTTTATATTAAAATTTAAAACATTAATCTTTTCACAAAATCACAAGCGTGTTTAATAAGTTAAATTTTGAAAACGTATTCAGTGAGTGTAAAATTATTTCAAGAACATTTACGTAGAATCTGAAAGTCACTTAACTGAATAAATATGTAACTATAAGAAATGTTTTGAATATGTGTTTTACTATATTACAGTGTTCGTACAGGTCAAAGACTCTTCTGGTCAAATATATATATATATATTTTTTTTACACATTAATCGTGCGATTAATAAATTTTGTCTTTTTTAAAAAGAGATTTTCTATAGAAACAAATGCTGGTATCAAAGAGTTTCCTAGTCCAGAAATTACAGGATACATACGAACCCCGCATTTCATTTTTAGGGTTCGGTACTTAAAAGATGAAAACGGAACCATTGTAAAATAATTCCTGTGTCTGTAGTCTGTCTGTCACACCCATTTTACTCCTAAACTATGTATCGTAGAAAGTTCAAATTGGGGGTAATTCCCATAAACTATTAATCCACATATTTGCAGATTATTAAATATTCAGAAACATATTTAAATATATTTGTGAATACATATATGTAGGATTTAGGAGTAGAGAGGCTAAGTTACCTTAAAAAAAATCATTTCTTTGTATATCGTGTGACAATTTTCGTAAAGCGAAACTCAGAAATACATTTCTTTTAGTTTTAGGCAGTATATTTTTGGAGAAATCGTAGAAAATGTAGTGCAAAAATATGTTCTTATCCATCTGTTTTCAAATCTACTGAAATTAAAATTATGAAAAAATTACAGGTTGTAGACGTTTGTTTAAACCTTGTAGGAAACGCTATAGGAAAACTATAGCGATTATCCTAGGTAATATAGTTTTTGAGAAAATCTCATTTTCCCGTTACACACAAATTTGTATTTTCAGGCATACAGAAAAAATATTGACGAACGCTGAAGGTACTTATCGAAGTGAAAGTATAAAAGCATTATAGATAGTAAATTTCGAAAAAAAAAAACGTCGATAAGTAGCCGAAATACTCACCCTGAAAAACACGGACGGTTTGCACAGACATAACGACAGGGACAGCGCACTCTATTGTACCACCGGCTCTTAAAGCCTAGATAAAGATTTTAAATGATATATTTGTGTGATGCAACATCCGGTCTAGCAGTATAAAAGTACTAAACGTCAAATTGTTAAAACTTATTAATTACAAAAAAAAAAAAAAAAAAAAAAAACTAAGGGATTAGCGACTTGTTTCATTAAGTGGATCTCTCAATACGCCTCTCGTGACTTTAAAAGTTAATTAAAAATTTATTTAGAAAAACGCGGCACGGACCAAGGCGGCGTTGCAGCTTTGAGACCTTCTTTCTCAGCGCGTTTAGCACAATGCCAAATTTTAAACTTTGAACAAGAACCGCCGCGGCCAATTTTCGTCGGCGACCCTTACCTACGACCCGAATAGCTAGTCTCCTGCGCGAAGCGCTGTCGCCGGTAGGCAACCACGGATAGCTCCAAAATCCTTTGTTTACGACCCGAATGCCTTGAACTCAAAGCTATTGAATACTTAAGCTCAGTCACTACGTGTTAAATTTTTTAGCGCACTTCAGCGCCACAGCGGCTGGTAGGCGAAACAGATTGCGCTGCAGAGAAACCACCCACCAGTGTTCTATACGATTTTTGCCGTTGCCATCGTTTCGTTTTCTTTTCATCCTGATAATTTAACAAGAATACCTTATAACATTATTTCATTATGTTAAATGTTTTTATGGAATAATTATTAATCTTATGAAAAATTTCAGTTTTTTGAGACACATTCATTTATAGAATTTCGAAATAAATTTAATTTTAGATTTCTTTTACTTTGAAATATTTGCTTAGTATAAATTAAATTCACTTTAAAGGGATAACAAAAAGGGAAAAAGAAACTGTAGATTTTTTTAAATAATTTATTGGATTTTTAAGAACTATACATTTAAATTTTACAATATTTTCTTCACATAAATCAGCCATAGAATCTCAAGGAAATTTTTAGTGAGCATAAATTTAATATGACAAAAAAAAAGTGCATAATTAGTAAAAAATTTGATTCATATACATTTTTCGAAGTATAAATGTTTGTAATTAAATCAATGTGCTAAAAATATGTTCAATAAAAATTATTTAAGATTATATGGCTGAATTAGTTGAAAAAATATTATAAAATTTTTAAATGTACAGATATTAAAAACCCAATAAAATATAAAATTATCTACAGTTTTCCCCCTTTTATTAGCCTCTATGCATAAAAAAAATTTAAGTGATTTTAATTCATACCAAGCAAATATTTCAAAGTATTAAATTGCTACAAAAAATATGAAATTTATTTCGAAATTCTATAAACTTGTCTCAAAAAAAACTGAAAATTTTCATAAGATTAATAATTATTTCACAAAAACATTTAACATAATGAAATATTGTTATAATATATTCTTGTTAAAATATCAGGTTTAAAAATGTCTACAAATATACTTTTTAGTTTCAGCTTTGGTTATCAGTGATTAGAAACTCTTTATTAATATATTTCAGAAAGCAATATTATTGACCCCCTTCCCCCACACACTTAAAAATCACACATTTTCATTTCTTCCCCCTCCCCCCTAAATACAGAATAGCAAAAATTTTTGTTATAAACTTTAATTTTAGCATTTTTTTTTCAAACAACCTTTTTTTTTTTTGGGGGGGGGGAGGAGCTCTAACTAAAATTCAATATTTTAAAAACTATGACCTGAAACCTTTAATGAAGCTAAATTGATATGACTAATCAGCGGATGTTTAAATATTTAACCAGATTTAGAGAATATCAGTAGATATAGATCAAAATATCATTTTAACGCATTGCAATTAATGCAAATTAGTTGGAAACAATATTATCAACATAGAACTGAAAAAATGTAATTCAAAATCGTTGTTTACATTAACTTTTCTCTTGCAAATATTTTTAAAGAAAATTATATGTAGCAAATATGGGGATTTTTCAAGCTACCACTTCATTACATATCATACAAAAAATGAATTTAAGGGTTTTGCCCAATGGACACACACTGAAGAATTGGCGAGTTTATGCTTATGTAGTTTATACAATAATGTTTAATTATATCTTTTACATTTGAAGTTAGTAACTATTCTTGCTATAACAGTGCAATCACCCCCACCCTTCAAAAAAGTGTACCTAAATTCAACACTCATTATACAGCTTCATTATAGTAAAAGAACAATTATATTTAATTAAGACAAGTAAGAAAGCTTTCATTATAATATAGATTAAGCTGCTATCACTATGCTTCTTACTCAAATTAAGAAAATGCATATATTACAAGGAAGAATAGGATGAAGTTTAATTTTCGTAACAGAATTTATTTTACAGGCCATATTTCAAGGTCATATCAAGTTATTTTGTTCATAGAGTTTAGAAAGTATGCATGTTTTTTTGCTCATTTTATTATTTATTGGATATTAATTGTAATTTATTTTTTGCTACTCTGACAGCAAATACATTTTTATTTTTCTGAAAAATATAAAAAAGAAGAATCTTACCATTGATTTTTGAGTGTTTATATCCAATAAATTTAGAGATCAGTTTCAAATACTTGAAGTCAAAATATTGAAATATTATGAAATTATATATTTATCTCTTTCTTTTCTTTTCTTTCTTTTTTTCCAAAGTAGAATCCAACACAGAATTAGTATGTTAATGTTTAATGCATGGGTCACATAAATTTACATTTTTTTTTTCTGATTTCTTATAACATGTAGTATATATATATTTTTTTTAACTGCATTAGTTTTTTATTTTTATGTGTATTTTGTTACCATTAATTGTAGTACTATCTGTAAGTTATACCTATAGCACTGATTTCCTTTTAAGGGTTGTATTTCTTAATAATTTTGTAATCATTAATACACTGAGTATAGCAAACATGAAGGCATGCCTATTAGATATATTCAATTCTGATGACAAGTAATGGTACTATTATTTTGGACATTATTTCTTTAAAAAAAACATTCTCAGAATGTTTTTTCACAATTAAAGCACTATAATAAAAATAATAAAGTGAATATCATATTACAATTTGACATTATTATTACCTGTATAATTATTTACAATGAAATATGTTTAACACGAAACTTATAAGACCAAAGATATTTTTCGCATTAAAAGAATTTATTACAGTAGACTCCTTCAAATTCGCACTCCTAAAATCCGCACATATTTTACGGATGTAAACAATGAAACATTCAGTTCAGACGCAGGTGCAAAATTTGTCTTTCTTAGTTTTATATCAATTCCATATATTTTTTGTTAATGATGGAGATCCACCATCCCGTCTCTAGGCCCTGTCAGTGAATTCATGATTTTTCATGAAGAAAGAATAATTTATTTCTGAAAAAAATAAAGATATTGCTGATATTATTGGTAATCACAATCTTATCAAATATATTTATATATTAATCAAGCTTTTTTAGTTATTAAGTCTGGCTAAACCTGAAATAAAGCTTCAATAATTTATGATCTTGATGTGAATTAGTAATGTGCCTTTATGAGGCAAGTTTCATTGAATAATTTAGGAAAAACACATTTCATCTTTATAATGAATATTTAATTGTACATTATTGATTATAATTTGACCTTTATTTTTAATATTTAAATATATATTGCTTTTAATATTTAAAAATTATCTAAATTTTTATTATTTTAGTTTATCACTTATTTTAATATTTTAACATATTGTAAGCACTCATTATACTTATGATTCCATTATTAATTACAATCAAGTTACTTTTAAAAAAATGTAAACAAAGTAATGACCAGAAATCCACAAAATTCTAAAATCTGCAAAATCTCTGGTCCCAAGCTGTGCGGATTTGAGGGAGTCTACTGTCAGGGTTGGAAAAAAACTAGGTTTTTTTTAAAAAAACCAAAAAAAACGTTTTTTTTGGTTTAAACCAGGTTTTTTTGGTTTAAACCGTTTTTTTTAAACATACTTTTTATTACATATATATGCATATTTATTGATAAAAATAGACATTGTTGGATTATAAGTAGTATAACTTCATTTGAAAATAATTTAAATTAATTAATTATAGTGAATTATGTAAAAAATTGAAAAAAAAATCACATTTTAAACAGTTATTAGTAGACAGTCTTGTGTTTAAAGAATAAATTACTCTACACAATCAAACACTGATACTTTGAAAAAAATTATAACAATCTTTTGATTACTATAATAAACATTTGAGGCAGTTTGATGACTATAATATTCTTTTCTACAATTAAAAAAAAATGATTTTTTTTTTTTTTTTTTTTTTTTTGAGTAACAATTTGAAATCAACATTTTTGGTCATTAGATTCAGAAGATAACAGGGGGGGGGGGGGATTAGATTGGTATTATTCAAATGCTTTAACTAACACTAGATTTCTGCTTACTCTCTAATTCAACTTCATATTTTAATTTTAATTCTTAAAGATAATTTCCCCAGTATAACAATACTATATAACAATAATAAAATTCTATTACAGTTTGACCAAAATCTTAAAGATCATCAAGTTATGTAGCTCCATATTCAAAATTGTTCTGCATGTTATGATAGATTGCCTTAAATAATCTGCATTTTTAATGAAAGTATTTTATACTAAATATTGCATGTATTTTATCTTTGATCAATTCACATGTTCTGAGCTTTTCATTAGAGCAATAGAGTATGATCACCAATGCATACCAATTTTTATCCTATACATCAAAGAATTGACCTAGACCCATTATATCTAATACTTATTGCTCAAATAAAGAGTTATAAAGTAGAAAGTATTTATATCTAATAATTTCTAGATCTTAAATTATAAAGAAAAATAAAAAAATGTCGTTCAATTTTTTTTTTTTTTTTTTTTGAAAAAAACCAATTGGTTTTTTTGAGAAAAAAACCAGTTGGTTTAAACCGTGCCAACCCTGTCTACTGTATTAAAAGATTCGTAAAAAAAGAACAAAATCCACCAATATTTTTGATGTCGTCAAATTTTATCTTGATTTCCTGTTAAACTACTAGTAGTTTGCACCCATTAGTATTAAAAAAAAATAGAAAAAATATTGATTTTAAGAAAGAAAAAATCAGGTATCCTTTTTTGAAGGATCTTTTTCAATGCCATACTGTCCATGAATTGTTCAAGATCATCTAGTGTTTTACACATTTTTCCATTCCAGTCTGCACGTAAATAACTCATAGTTTGAGTCCTTTTCTGCATTTCTAAAGTAGAGGAAACAGGAACTGCATCTCTGACTCGGTTGTTACATTATCTGAATCTACATAGGTGGGATCACTTGAATTATAAACAATCTTCAAAATCTCTTTGTCTGCCAAAATTGATTCTATAGACACATCATCGACTGCAAAATATTCATTTAATGATTTTGTAAGACAAGACAGTCTAATAACGTTGAGACTTCCCCAAACATTTCATTAAATGTCGGCTTAGTCGCAATATCAGTTGATTCTTGAGGTGCCATAGAATTTACAACTTCGAGAATTGCACATGGCAAAAACAATTTTCAATTGTCCGAGGCTTCACTAAATTCCATGTTGAACACAAAATGTGTACTGCATCAAAAGTGATTTTTTTTTTTGTTGTATGTGTGTGCTAAACGATTTTTGTTTCATATTTAAAGAATAACAATGCATTAAATTGCACAGTATACTGTCCGGACTAAAAATCTTGCATTGTGCACTTTCTTTGGGTTCAATCATCATAAGTCAATTAGTTAATAAAAATAGACTTCAGCAATAATAAGAAAAAAGAATAAATATTATTTACTGCAGTCAAATGAAAAAATTAATCTGAATTAACACAATAACCTGTTACCCCACTCATATGTAGGAATAGCATTCTCACAGAATGCACAAGTTTCTGTTTCATTCTCCTATGTAGCCATATTTCTGAAAGTTTTTCAACTATTCACATTTGTGCATTATTTTAATTTTTTTGTCACAGTACATATTTTTTGCATTTATTTTGAACGTTTACACAAATTTTATCATATACAATTTTGATGCTCTCATCACTTAAGTATTAATGTATTATAAAATATTATGTTAGTTTTGGGGAGCTTTATTATTATTATTTTTAAAAAGTGCAAGTTTTAGAAAGAGTCATTTTGACGACAAGCTTGTTTTGAGAATGAAGCATTTTGACTCTCCTAACATGAGTTTACTAGTTAAATCAAGAAAATTTCTAATTTATTTTTTCAATGAAGACTTTGAACTTCTTATTTTCTGCTTCATTCTTAAATTTATTTTTGTTTGAAAATATGTCAGAAATCTGTTATGTGGAAAAATATTTTTTGAATATCCTTTAAAGATTTTATTTTTTTATATTCAGCATAAAGGACAAAATACAAGTCATATTAGGATCTCTTTGTAATTAATAGCTAAACAGCTACAAGTTAAAATAAATTGTGTGATTTGTTTTGTTTATGCATAATAAAGTAATTTTGTTTTTATTTATCATATTAATAAATTTCTCGATTAATTTCAGCAATGAAATTACGTAATTTTGTTTTTCAGCAAATCCTGCTTCAGTAATTCAACTTGGGCATTATCTGTAATCAGATTGATCAAAAAATTGGCAAATTATGAAATAATACTCATTTGCAATCATCTTAAGAGGCTACTTCACTTAGGCGAAAGCATGCTGAAGTTAATCTTAAACTTGTAAAGATATCTTATTTAATTTCAGTATTTTTTTATTGCATAGTTGAAATCGATCTGTAGAAAAGCTGTCTTTTATTTTTATTTATTTTGCTTTCACTTTCAGAACTAGACTTGGAATTAAAAGTATCATCATAAAAGGTATTCCTAGAAATAAAAAAACCTTTATAAGAATTGACCTCTGTTATCCAATGGAAAAATAAATCTTAAATATTGATATTTAAATGAGATACTTAAAAAAAAAAAAAAAAAAAAAAAAAAAAAAAAAAGCTATTTGATAAACATTAGTGAGCAGGTTTTTCTGCCTAAGTGAAGAAGCCCTTTAAATGTGAAATACTAGGGGTGTTCAAATATAAAGGTGCAAAATGTTGTAACAACCAAACCGGTAGAAGTTTGAATATCTAGTTTCAGGATCCATGATTTATTTTAAAACTGTGAGAGTTACTTTTACAGTTATTAGCAAAAATTTCACAAATTACAGCATTTTTCTTCCTTTTTTCCTTGGCATTTGAATGTTCTGGCCAACAAACATGGCAGTGTGTGTGATGTAACTTTACTCAATGTACATTATATTTTGTGTGAAGAAAACTCTATTAATAAACTCTATTAAAAAATTGGATTAAATTAATAAGAACTTTCATAACTTTAATAAGAATATCAATATCGTTTTTGCATTCTTTCACATTAACTCCAGTGATATGTGAATATAAAACATATTTCCATTAATTATTAATGTTTTTAACTGAAGAGATTTTGATGCAATAGCCTAGATATAAGTGTTGTAATTAAAATTTATTCTACAGCTTTTTTCATTTTTAAAACATGTAGCTAACTTAATATATTAAAAAGAAATCATAATACACAAATAAGAAATAAAATAAAAATAAAAACTAATTATATCCTGTACTTTCCTCCACATTTTACAAAATATTTGTTTGCAGAAAGTCATTATTTATTAAATCCATAGTCACTAGTTTCTGACCTATTCTTAAAATAATTTTTATTTAGTAATAAATCAGCTTCCAATTACATGATAAAAATAAATGTCTTTCAAATGATCTATTTCAAATGAATAGAATAAATTCTATTTTCAAATGAAATTTAAGTATAATAATTTTTTAATTTAAATATAATAATTTTCGACACATGACAAACTGAATTATAATTCAAAATTATCATAATTATGACAGTAATAATTTATTTTATTTACAATATCTTTTCATACAATTTAATGTTCTTTACTTATAATAAAACACAAATTATAATAAGAATTCAATTAAAAATTTTTGTTTTGAGTACATCATGTTTAAAAATCTAAACCAAGAAAAAATTATTACATCCATTACAACATCAGGAGAACATAACTGCAATCCAACAGCTTGTGAAATTCCCGTTATACAGAAGATACTGTTATTGAAAAATTAGGCTTGATATTTAATCTGAAAATAAGCAAAATAGACAGAAATAAATAAGTAAATCCAGAAATTATATAAAATTTATATTTCATGCAATTTCAAATATTTAATATACAATGAAATTTGAAAAATTTACATATCTGATTGACCAAATTTGCGTTTTTTAGGAACTAACTGATAAAATTAATAATTTTTACAAAGCTGATTGAAAAAATTCATTATCTTTCCACACTTGATCAACCAACAAACCTGATCGACAAAATTTGCAATTTTCTTGTGCCTGATCAACGAAATATGCGATTCTTAAGTGACCGAGAAGATTTTATATTTTCTCATGATAAATTGATGAAATTGATGATTTTTCCTGCGACCTATATACAAAAAATGAAATTTTTTCCAGTTGTAAATTGACAAAATTCGCAGGCCATAGGTTGTACATCCCTACTCTTATGGATTCAAGATTACATACAATTGGTTTGATTTCACTTCAATATGTCTAACAAAAATGTCGAAGTCAGAATCTGCTTGTTCAAAATATCAAATTAAATCATAAAAAAATAAACAGTAATTATGCTAAAAATAATTAAAAATTTTATTTTTCACTTACATTACATCAAATATATCTCTTCAGCATGAACAAGTTTGTCCGTAAATCGTGGCACCAACTCTAGAAATCTTTCACGATCCTCAATTATTTCTTGTCATACAGCCCCGCAGTGAAACCCCTTATTGATGTTATATAAGGAAAGCAGAGAATGTACTGTTAAATTAGAATTAAGGTATCACTTGTCGGCATAAAATTTTTTGAATTTGCAAATTGAGTAAAGTAGGGATGCACAACCCGTGGCCCGCGGGCCAAAAGTGGCCTGCGAATTTCGTCAATTTACAACTGGAAAAAATTGCAATTTTTGTACATATGTCGCACAAAAAAATCCAAAATTTTGTCAATTTACTGCGGGAAAATATAAAATTTTGTCATTTAAGAATCACAAATTTAGTTTAACGGCATGGAAAAATCACGAATTCCATTAATCAAATGCGAAAAAAGTCAAATTTTATCGATGAGGATCGGAGAAACCGTCAGTTTTGCTCATCAGAAAGGGAAAAATTGCGAATTTTGCTCATGAAAACTCGAGAAAAAAAAGTAGCAAATTTTCCCGATTGGGCACGAAAAAATTGAGAGTTTTTTCGACCAAGCATGAAAAAATCGCTGATTTTGTCAGATGGACGCGAAAACTCACACATTTCGTTGATCAAGCAAGAAAAAAAATCATAAATGTTGTGGTTCCTCGAAAAAATTGCAAATTATCATCGAATGGAAAAATAGCATATTTTCTCGGTTTATCATATGAAAAAAAAAAAAAAAAAAGCGAATTTCGTCAATAAGGCACAAAAAATTGCAAACTTTGTCGATCAGAGACAAAAAAAAAAAAAAAAAAAAAAAAAAAAAAAAAATGCAAATTTCACTGATAAGACATTGAAAAATCACGAATTAAGTGATGATGAGTGAAAATATTGCAAATTTCGTTGATCAGCTGTGGAAAAATCGTATTTTTGTCAGTTTATCAAAAGAAAAAAAATCGCGAGTTTTATCTTGCTGCATAAAAAATGCAGATTTCGTCAATGTTAATACAAAAATCATGAATATTGATACTCGGTCGAAGAAAAATGTGTATATTATCAATTTACAGTGAAAAAAAGTGCACATTTCGTCGATCGAAGACCGAACAATTGCGAGTTTTATTGATCACATTTCGAAAAATAGCAAAATTCTTTGGTCAGAGATGGGAATATTGCAAATTTTGTTGGTCACACACAGAAAAATTGCTAACTACATCGATCAGACTCGAATAAAATCGAGAATTTCATCGATCGTGACGAGTAATTTCGCGATTTTCGTCGATTGTCTTTGCAAAGATCACGAATTTCGCAGATAGGCTTTGTAAAAATCGCAAATTTGATTGATTGGCTCCGTAAAATTCGCGATTTTTATCGATTAGCTTTGAAAAAATCGCGAATTTTGTCGAACTGAATCGAAAAATTACGAATTTTGTCGATTAGGTCTGGAAAAATCACGAATTTCGTCGATCAGGCACAGAAAAATTGTGAATTTTGTTATTCAGTCGCAATAAAATCGTGTATTTCGTCAATCAGGTTCGGATGAATCGCCAATTTCATCGATCATGCGAAGGAAAATTGTGAATTTCGTCTATCAGCTTTGCAAAAGTCGCAAACTGTGTATGCTGACTTTGTAAAAATCGAGGATTTTGTCGATCGGCTTCATGAACATCGTGAATTTTGTCTATCGTCTTTGTAAAAATTGCAAATTTTGTAGATCAGACGTGGAAAAATCGTGAATTTCGTTGATCGGCTTTGTAAAAATCGTGAATTTCATCTATCAAGCGTTGAAATATCGTGAATTTCATTGATTGTCGGAAAGAAAATAGCGAATTCTATCAATCAACTTTGTAAAAATCCGGAATTTTATTGATTGGCTTCGTAAAAACGAAAATTTCGTTGATTGGCTTTAAAAAAATGTGAATTTCTCTGACCAGGCGCATTGAAATTGGAAAATTTGTTGATTAGGTGCGGAAAAATTATAAATCTCGTCGATTATGAGAGAAAAATCATGAATTTCGCTGATCATATGAAGGAAAATAGCAAATTTCATCAACCAACTTTGTAAAAATCATGAATTTTATCAATCGCTTTGTAAAAATCTCGAATTTTGTCGATCGGCAAGGTAAAAATCGCAAATTTTATCGATCAGGCGCAGAAAAATTTAAAATAACGTAGATTTAAAAAAATCTTGTCAATCGGCTCCTTTTCTCTGCTTCGTTCATAAAATTCACATTTTTTGGCACCAGCCATTTATGCTCTTTTTTTAGCACTTTTAATAAAACAAGACATAATCTCCTGAATTATGTCAAGGAATATCTTTAAATCTCGAAAATAATCCTTGCTATATCTGTTACATATAAAAATGTAAAAACTGCTGATATATCCTTAACAACTGAATTGGGTATTTTGACTGGGTAAGTGAACTTAAATGGGTACCCCCCTCCCAATCACACACATACACTCTCTTCTGAAACCACATATTTTTTTTTTATCAGATTGTAGGCTACAGATCACCACCTCTAACTCGAATTCTCTCCATGTTATTGATGTGGCCCTCGACCACTCAGATATATTTGAAAGTGGCCCTTCTCTTCAAAAGGTTTTTCATGTTTTTGTAAGCTACATTTTGGTGCAATTAACGGTTACTTCCTCAATCTTTTGTCAAAATTACCGTTTTTGTTGAGATCTGTAAGCTTTACCCTGCGATTCTTTGATAAAACCAATATATTATTACTTTTAAAAGAAATTTTTTTACATTTTAAAAAAAAATTGCCAAGATACAAATTTAATTATGAAATAATGCTTATTTGAGTGTAGAAAATAACAAGTATCACTACTGTTCGCATTTCTTTTAAAAAAGAGCAAAGCAGATTTTTATTTATTTATTTATTTTTTTTTTTTTAAAGAATACTTTTGTTGAAAAAAGGGTTCTTTTTAGGTGCGTTCGTAATTATATAATACGTAGCACCTATAGTTGTCGTTCAGTCCGTCCGTCTGTCCGTCCGTCTGTCCGTCCGTCCGTCTGTCCGTCCGTCCGTCTGTCCGCATATAACAACGCAAAAACTACCCAACCGAATCGTTTGAAATTTAAAATACATAAATATTAGATATTTTTGTCGAGTCATTTCAAATTTTATGAGAATCGGATGGATAGATCAATTACAGGGACGATCAAAAGTATTCCATTACATTACGGTCAATGGGGAAAAAAGTTTCAAATGCATTTTAATCGTTTGAAATTTAAAATACGCAATTATTACATAATTCTGTCGTGTTATTTCAAATTTTTTGATAATCGTGTGCATAGATCAATTACAGGGGCAATCAAAAGTATTCAATTACATTATGGTCAATGGGGAAAAAGTTTCAAATATATTCTATACGTTTGAAATTTAAAATACATAATTATTACATAATTTTTTCGAGTTATTTCAAATTTTATGAAACTCGGACGAATAGATCAATTACAGGGACAATCAAAAGTATTCCATTACATTACAGTCAATGGGAAAAAATGTTTCAAATGCATTTTACTCGTTTGAAATTTAAAATACGCAATTATTACATAATTCTGTCGAGTTATTTCAAATTTTTTGATTATCGTGTGCATAGATCAATTACAGGGACAATCAAAAGTATTCAATTACATTATGGTCAATGGGGAAAAAGTTTCAAATATATTCTATACGTTTGAAATTTAAAATACATAATTATTGCATAATATTTTCGAGTTATTACAAATTTTATGAAAATCGGATGCATAGATCAATTACAGGGACAATCAAAAGTATTCCATTACATTACGGTCAATGGGGAAAAATGTTTCAAATGCATTTTAATCGTGTTACACTCATGCGAACTTAATAAAATTTATATGCAACTATAAAGTACATATTATAATATACATCTTACATAATTTGTGGTGCAAAGAACATTTGTTATTGATTTACAAGGCCACACAAAAGTATTCCATTACATAATGGTATAAGGAGAACATTGTTTGATGAGCGTTTTAATTGTAGTTCACTATTTACAATGTTATGAGATTGATATATGAACGTAATATTTTTAAAACTTCGTTATCGTTCGAACGCACCTAATTTGCTACGCTTCACGTGCAATTTCCAACTTGTTGTTTAATAAACGGGTGCTTTTAGGAATCACATTTAGAAAGTTTTGTACAGTCAAAAGAGAATTGTGAACAGAACCGTGCGAAAGGGGAAGAGGATGAAGGGGGCGTTAGATTTATACTATAAACGTCATTTTTGGGCTATCACAAGAAAAAGTTGGGAGCTGGCAGGGGGGAGGGGGGGTCAAATTGTAATTAAGCCTAGGGTGCAATTTTCTCTTTGCACGCCCCTGATTGCAAAGCATGAAAATCCCCTTTTTAAGCATTAAAAACCCAATTTTGAAGCAGGAAAATAAGTTTTTAGAACACAAAAATTTACTTCTGGCATTAACTTTTGTTTGTGTCCCTTAGATGAAATTTACATTTTTTGATGAATTTTTTGACTGAATCTTCAGTTTCATTGCGATTTTTGGACAAAATTTGTCGGGGTTTTTTTTGCAAATCTTCTGGCGAAAGTTTCCGTTTTTCATGATCTCTTGGCGAAATTTCTCGTTTTTGATGAATCGTTTGACAAAATTTTCCATTTTCTTGCGATTTTTGGATGAAATTTGTCGTTTTTTCAGGATCTTTTGAAGAAATCTGCCGTTTCTTCGGGATTTGTGATGAAATTATCTATTTTTTCATGAATTTTGCCAGAAATTAGTCGTTATTTCACTTTTTTTTGACAAAATTGGCCGTTTTCTGAGATTTTCTGACAAAATTACATGTCTTGTGGGACGCATAAGACATAAGAGCTATCTTTTGCGTTCAGTCAACAATTTTTTACTTAATTTACGCGCTATAGTACGTCTGCATTATCGCTGAAAGGCTGCGGTTTTTCAAATACAGGGCAAGATGAGTGGTTTTTTTGAGTGATAAGGGTGGGGGGGGGGGCTAGTTTTTGGTTGAAGGGCAAGAGGGGCAGAGCGACCCTCGAACGACCCTGAAACCCTCAGGGTCAAACTCTGTATATGTTTCAATATTTTTATAGTTTGGCATACATTTCATAATATTTCCAAGACACTGATGTGCATAATAAATTTTGGTACTAGTTGGTTATTCTGCCGACCAAATTACTGTCGCCAACTTCTAAGATTAAATGCCAATAATGGTTGATCACAAATGCCACATTCACTTGACATTAAACATGATACACATGTTAGTTATATCATCGAATGATTATTTTAATTAGACTTTTATTGATGTTCTACTGAAATTTTTTTTTTCTTTCTTTATTATTTATTTTAAATGGGTCAATTTGTATAACTTGGCTAATAGTTTGCCGATTTGTATAATGCATCGAAATTGGTCAAAAGGATAACCAAGTAGTATTTCAATTTTTTATTTAAAATGTAAAGTAGATATATAAAATTCTTTTATTTTTCCTGCCTTATCTTTACAGTACTAAGGGTAAATAAATAATAAATCATCAAATCAATTGCCCCTTCCTCACTAAAAAAATTGCCATCTTCTGTTGTTTTATCACTTATTTATAACAATAAGTTTAATGATCTAAATCTTCTACTACTACAGAATTTTCTTCTTTTTCTTAAATCTTAATCACATTTATAGTTTTATTTTAGAAATTTTATTAAATATTACTATATTTTTAGTATCTCAGAAAACAGAAGAAATATTTGTATACACAAAGGGGGAGAGGGAATGTCAATATAAGAACTCCTTTAGCAAACAGGAAATCAATCAACTTTTGATACATGAAATATAAACTAAACATTACTGCCGTTAAATGTACTTTTGAAACTATTTTCTGGTTTAGAAATCATATTATAAATAAATAAGAATTTTTATTCTATCTTTCGATATTTTAATTTACACCTATCAAAATGCTTATCTGAAAAGCAGAGTGGTAATTTATTTCCATTCAATTATGAAGAATATTTTACTGGTTTAGTCGCAAAAATAACAGATGGTATATGCTGAAGGCATAGCATATACCCTAGAGTATGTTCATACTAGATTTCTTGAAAAACAGAGGGTATATGGTGCTTTTTAAAAAGATCCAGAAGGCATACAGCGTATACCTTCCACTGCATCTCTCCTTCTACTATTCAATAGAGGCGTAGGCAGGCCCGGACTGGCTCCTTTGGGGGCCAGGCTTTTAGCCGGGCCAAAAAAAGCCAGCCGGCTTTTTTTGGTTTTATCCACTTAAAAAAAGCCGGCTAAAATTGAAAAAAGCCGGCTTTTATTTTTAAAGAGTTAATTTGTATCGAATCTATATTAAATTTGGATTGATTTATTTTTAATACATTTTTAATTATTTACTACTAAAAAAGTTAAATTTCTATTTAATTTTTCAGATAAATAAGTCTTTATAACCGATAGAAGTATAATGTGACATAATGTGAAGGCATTATGTCTCAAAAATATAAATCTTTGAAAAAAGAAAATATACACAAAAATGTGTTTTAAACTTCTATATTTCATAGTTCTACTTATATTACACATTCTTAAGAATTATATTTAATTGAATTATGACAAAATATAATACATCAAAACATTCCTGGAAACATTCTCGCAGGTCAATATGTAAAGATTAAGTCATAAAATGAACAATGTTGAAAAATAAATTAGGAAGGATTCAGTATTTGAGGAGAAATTAACACATTTGCTGCCGATCACGCACCAGTGCCTGATATGGCGCCAAAGTTAAGGGGCCTCTCATACGCCAGGAAGGGATGTCTCAATAGCCAGTCACGCGCTGGCACAGGAAAATCTCTCACTGATTCTTTGTTATGAAAAGTAAATCTGCTTCTGGGAAAAACCCACTTCTACAGCGCTACTATCTTATTACTTACTATTCTTAACTATCTTCACATCTTCACGTAAGCAGCAGCGAACGTGTTAATACATAATTATATAACATTAAACAACAACAAAAAATGTTCTAATAAAATTTGTTGAATTAAAATTTTGAATAGCTCTTCGTTATTTAAAAGGGCATATATGCCCACTTGCATGAATGAATATATTCATGCATATGCTAATTGAGAATACTGAAAAAGAATTGAGAAATATAATATATTATAAAATATGCATAATTCGAAATACTATTTTCAATAGTGAGAAATGGTTTTTTTATATGCATGATTTTAAAGGTTTATAAGGGAATAAAACACGACATTTTAATATAACTCTTAAAATTAGTTAAGTAATAAAACATGTAACTAAGTAACCATAGTCCTCTTTAATTTTATAAAACTGTAAAAAATGGATAAACCAAGGGTAGGATTAAAGGTCAATGTAAATCAGAAAGAACACTTGGTATGGCCATTTTATAATTTAGTTGACATATTCGCAATTCTGGCTATAAACCACTAGCAACCCCATCAATGTGTTATTCTAGTATTAATGTCTTTATTATTTATTGTCATTATTGAAAAATAGGGTTATAACCCAATTTCTCTTGATAAATCATAATTAAAATCCCAATTTTTGATTTTAATAATTAAAGTTATTTAACTCAAAGTAAATTAAACATCATTAAAATTAGTTAAAAGACACTTAAAAATGTGTAGCTTAAATTTAAAATGCTTCACTGAATAAAAGCCAATTATGGCCAAAAAAGGCCAATTTTGGCCAAAAAAAACCGGCTAAAACCAATAAAAGCCAACCGGCCTGGCTTTTTTTAATTTTAGCCGGCTTTTTTGCAACCCTGTTGGGGGCCCTCGGCTAGAGACTGAAAAGGGGCCCCTTACGGGAAATTTAGCAAAAACAGAGTATTATATTTTATTTTTTAATTTAGGCTTGGATGGCAAAAAAACACATCTAGGCTATTTTATAACTTGGAAAAAAAACTGAGTTAAATCTAAGCTTTTTGTAATGTTGTTAACTTACTTTCACAATATATATTTATATTATTTTTATACACCATACCTGAACTAATTCCATGCTAGAAAAAAAATAAGAATACTTGAAATTGAGCATGAGGTATATTTTTAGTTTTCGGCAATCAAATGACTGTGTCGAAGTCTTAATAATCTAAATCCTACTATAATACCTAAGTAAGTATTAAAAGTGACATAACAGTAATAAAAAAAAGTGGGTACGTGTGATCGCAGATAGCTCAGAGTATTTCCTTTAATATATCTTTCAAAACAACTCATCGTTTAATTAATAAATCCAAATTGTTGATATATATATATATATATGAATACTAGTGATAAAAAAATAATATAAACCCTTAAATTGGCAAAAGGTATGATTTTTTATTCTATTTTACTAGGGAACTGCAAGAAGTGTAAATCGCCGATTTTGACGAAGGTGATATCGTTGGAAAGATCTCATTGTGAGGAGTAAACTACTCGTCGGAAATGAGCCGGTTTCGAGATATCCGACAATTTATGTCACGTAGCTAGTGAATACTTACTGGGAAACCGCAAAAAATTTTGGTCTCGATTTTAACGAAAGTGGTATCGCTGAAACGATATTATCGGGAGGATTAAAAAACTCAATGGAATTACTTGTCAGAAATGAAATGTTTTCAAGATATCCGACAATTTGTATCACGTAGCTAATGCACACTTACTGGGTAACTGCATTAAGTTACAAAAATTGTCGGATATGTCAAAAACGACTCATTTCTGAGGGGTAGCTCCATTGAGTTTTTTACTTCTCAAAATGATATCTTTCCAACGACACCATTTTCGTCAAAATCGAGACAACAATTTTTTGCCGTCCTCTGTTAGGTGTGCACTAGCCCAGTATACGTAAACTGCGTGGCTTAAATTATCGGATATCTCGTAAACGGATCATTTCTGATGGGTAGTTCTTTTGAATTTTTTACTCCTCTCGATAAAATCTTTTCAACAATACCACTTTCGATAAAATCTAAACTAATATTTTTGCGATTCCTCAGTAAGTACTCATTAGCTACGTTACATAAATTGTCTGATATGTCGAAAACGACTCGTTTCCGACAAGTAGTTCCCTTGCGCTTTTTACTCCTCATAATGAGATCTTTACAACGATACACTTTCGTTAAAATCGGTGACTTACACTTCTTGCAGTTCCTTAGTTAGTATGAAAACTTCAAATTCCAGCATCACGGTTCGAACTGTGAATCTTCTGCTTACTAGCTTGTTTTCCTAAAAGCCTTTCACATACCTTTCCTTGAAGGACATAGCTGACGCTTTGTTTGTTTGTTTGTGTTTTATGCTGGCCAGTTATCTACATGTGGGATATAGGCCCTAAGGGGAGGGGTGCCCTCCTCCGGGGGGGGGGGTCTCTCTAAGGGAACCTAACCCTATTTACGCAAGGAAATGCAAGGTTCAAAGAAAACCACGGAAAACTCAGAACGGTTAGGCCGAAGGTCACGATTGGGTTCGAACCCAGCACCTACCGTCTACTAGTTTGGAGGTCAGAACCTCTCGACCACTGGTAAGGCCATAGCTATCGCAAATTGCCAACTCGTAACAGCTATACCTGGAGTACTACCTACCATCATGCTGAATATTATGCTATCATATGGGTCTTTTAAAATAATATTACAGAACATTGAACCTATTATTTGTTGTAGAGGTTTGCATGGGCCCGGGTTTGGCCCGGGAGCCGTATCCAGTCCAATTTGCTGGCGTCGGGCCAAAACTGGACTTAAATGTTCTCAGAATGTGGGAGGGGGCAGTTACTATGTTTTTAAAAAATATTAATAGCGATAATAAACTTCTGTTACTAGAATCTTTGAAAGTATAACTTAGGGTGGTTTTTAATCCACTTATCAATAACGCGGAACTTTCTGACTAATTTTTAACTGTAAATCCATAAAATTGACATGCATGACTGTTAAAGGATTTTGGAATAGAATAATTTTTCTATTTTTGGTAAATAAATTATCAGATTATAAGAGATTTTTGTCACGTGACTGCAGGTTTTTTCCCTTTGCAATGATATCCAGGGCTCCCAAATGGTCAGCGAACTGAACATCAATATTTTTTAACAGAAAATTTCATAATATGTTTGCGCTAGAATTAGCTTCAAAATTAGTTTTTTGGCAATTTGCAAGAAAAATCTAAAAGGAAAATTTCTCTAAGAAAATTCTGATATTCAGTTGGCGGACCATTTGGGAGCCTTGGATATCGTTTCCAAAAATTCAATTCAAAATGCTAACTTTGACAATATTTCTGAAAGATATAATGTCTTTATCAAAAAATGAAAGACACACCATTCGATTACATAGGTTCTGAATAAGAAAAAAACAGCAAAACTTAGGTATTTCCGAAGAAAATGAATTTAGAAATGTGTCAGGAACTAACTCCTTTGGATTTGAAAGCAGCTCTAATAAATGACAGAGAAATATTTTCACAAATATATTTTTTATAATACATCTTCAAAAATCAATCATGTTTTTACCGTCCTTTTATTTCTTTAAATCTAAACTACATTAATTTTATAATGAATCTTTATTTGAATTATCAAAAATCTAGGCTTCTAAGTAATCATTAACGTTATTATCGTGTATTTTCTATGTTGAGAAAATATCGTGATTTTAAAGTGTAGTTTTAAAATATAAAATAATTCATAAATGTGTATGTAGTATTCTTTAAAATGATCTTAAGTGTATGTTACAAAAACTATTATTATTATTATTATTATTATTATTATTATTATTTTTTTTTTTTTTTTTTTTTTTTTTTTTTTTTTTTTTGTGGAATTGGGTTGTTTTTATTACTTAACTAAGTAGAAGTATTAAAAGTTTTAACATTTTTCAATGTTAAAAAATATCCTCATTTTTTTCTGTCCTTTTCGTACTGTCGCTTTCGTACAACTGCTTCATGTTGATCACACTGTGAAATTGCACTAGTTACAACCATACTATATGAGATTGGCAAGTGAGCGTCGCAATGCACTCTGAATCTGATTCTATGAGTACTGCAGAAAGGGCGATATAACAGTCAGCAACCGTATTCCGTCAGTCCAACAACATGACACAACGAAACTATATAAGTTACGATGAAAAAACTACCAATTGTTTAAAATTTATTGTAAACGCATATTATTATTGGAAAATACTCAATTCTTTTCTTATGTAAGTAGTAATTATAAAATCGTATATTCCTCTTTTGAGTTGCACTTTCGGGGCCCCTTTGGGCCGGGGGCCCTCGGCGATCGCCGACCAGCCGACCTGGCCAGTCCGGGCCTGGGCGTAGGGAATTTTCAGAAAATCCAATATAACAATTATTTATTTTAACAGCTAGCAGATTGTAACATAACAGTTGGAAATTATTATTACAAAATTTACACAATTGAGTTGTTCCTCACAACAATAATTTCTCACTTTGATAAAATAACCATTTACATTGCATTTTATAAAAAATTAAATGAACAAAAATAGAAAAACTTATAATTATCTAGTGCTAAATAAACACGGTTATTGCGTCTTAAATATTGTTAACACTTTAATATCTTGTGGCAATGAAATAAATTAATAGTAATTGAATTTATTTCATAAATATTATAGAAACAGATTGTCAGATTCTTCATCTGCTTTCATGTAGTTTTGATTTTAAATATAATCATGAAAATAATCCTGGAAACAAATAGAAAATATCATCACAAACGAACAATTTTATAAAAACATTAAATCATCAAAAGAAAAAGAAATTACACAATTAAGAAAAACCAGTAAAACTATTTACGTTATACTTCTGAAATAATACTTTTAGGCCTAGCTTAATGTAAACAACAATGTAAAACACAAAACAATAAATTTAAAATGAAATACCTGTTTACATCCTTGGAAAATAATATTATAAAGCTAAATTTTACATTAATTTCTCCTTCAAATTTAATTATATAATCTAAATATAAACAATTAACTATGCAGAAAGAACGTCATACGTTACACATTATGAATTCCTTCATTTCTCAATCTCTCAGCAGGCTAGCCAGCCAAATGTAAACACCAAAGTTTTGGAATACCGGCTGCTGGAGGGCGCTACGGTCACTCGCTAATTTTCTCCCATAGAAGTGAAAAGGCTGATATATTCAATGGCTGTGACAAAAAGAAACAATGTTCAACTGGAGCTTTAAGACACAAATTCGATCTCCTCAACTATCGTCAAACATACAAAGATGAAAAAAAATCGTTTTAGCAAAAGGATTAAAATAGACCAAAAATGGAGTTCATCTATCCATCCACATTGTTAACAATCGCTTGTTGACTTTTACGTCTTCGTTTTTTCGTTAAAAGTTAAATAAAAAACTACAGTAAACTACGATACTTTTTTATAGCTATCATTTTATTCGTTTCGTCTAGTTCTATCTTTTGAAAAAAAAAAAAAAAATAAAAAGGCACTCCGGGAGTGCCGACAGAAGTGAAAACTTGAACAATTATGTGTGTATTTTTTTAGTCGTCTGGACATATTTTATTGTGCAGAAAATACTTTTAAATGAAGTGTTTTTTATTCATTATTATAAACTACTGCTACAAAAATTATATTACAATTTTCATTTAATGCGCTATTGTACATGAAAAATAATGCTCATTATTTTACATACAAAAATTGCAATCTATTGCTTAAAACATAAATTTACAAATGCATGAAATATGAAATATCGTCAGTTGGTATTCTTTGAAATAAATACCCATAAAACTTATGAATTTTCATCCCCATTTCAACAATTCTTCCATCATCATCATCATCATTATTATCATTATATTCTAGATTTGATATTATAGGTTTATGGTAACTAAAATATATAACAAACGATTTTGATTCAATTCTATTTAAATATCTTGTAATGACTGCATCAATTGTAATTTTTTATCTCTCTGTGCTAAGATTGCGATGGTTGGTCATTGTTAAATCAAATTTTCTATTTAAAAATTCAATTAATTGTAGATTTTCATCATCCACAAAGTTGATGTTGAAATCCCTACTCAAAATCATCGGCAAATCATCAAATCTTTTTCCAATTCTATCTTGAAGTAATGCAGAAGCCTCTTTAGAACAAATAAATAAATTTTCATACAAAAATTCTCATTTGCACTTAAAGACTTATCCGGTGAATTATAAATGGCAACCAATACAATTAGTTTTTCATTTTCAGAGTGGCAACAACAAACACATATATCACTGATATCAAAAACATTACTACTAAACATACTGGTGCACCTCACATGCACATTCATATGAATTGTGGAAATATATGCCCATTACATCAAACAACCTTTTATAAATAGCTACTCCTGCTGCTGGACGACCGTATCTTCTGAAACTTGCAACAAATTGAATAGTAATCAAACAATATAAGTTGTTAAACTTTAAATACAATTTTTTAAAAAATGGTTGGAAAGTGCAGCATAATCGATGCACAATATCATGATTTTTCTTTCTTAACTTTTTATTCCATCTGGTAACAGTATATTTTGTTAAACTTTAAATACAATTAAAATTTTTAAAAATGGTTTTGAAATGTAGCATAATTGATGTGCAATGCCATGTTTTTTCTTTCTTAACTTTTTATTCCATTTGGTATCAATTTATGTTGTTACTATTTAAATACAATCAAAAATTTAAAAAAAAAGAGAGAAAAATGGTTGGAAAGTGCAATGTAATCAATGCGCGATGTCATACTTTTTCTTTCTTAACATTTTATTCCCTCTGGTAACAGTATAAGTTGTTAAGGTTTAAATACAATTACAATTTTTAAAATTGGTTGGAAAGTACTGCATAATCAATGTACAATATCATGTCTTTTCTTTCTTATCATTTTATTCCATTTGATAACAATATAAGTTGTTAAACTTTAAAAACAATTGAAATTATATATATATATATATATATAAAAGGTTTAAAAGTGCAGCATAATCGATGTGCAATGTCATGTTTTTCTTTCTTAACTTTTTATACCATTTGGTATCAATTTATGTTGTTACTATTTAAATACAATCAAAAATTAAAAAAACTGAAAAAAGTGGTTGGAAAGTGCAGCATAATTGATGCAAAATGTCATATTTTTTCTTTCTTAACATTTTATTCCTTCTGGTAACAGTATATGTTGTTAAACTTTAAATACAATTATAATTTTAAAAATTGGTTGAAAAGTGTAGTATAATCGATGAGCAATGTCATGTCTTTTCTTTCTTAACTTTTTATTCAATTTGATAACAATGTAAGTTGTTAAACTTTAAATACAATTGAAAATTTAAGGAATTGAAAAAAATGGTTGGAAAGTGCAGCATAATTGATGTGCAATGTCATGTTTTTTCTTTCTTAACTTTTTATTCCATTTGGTATCAATTTATGTTGTTATTATTTAAATACAATAAAAAAAATGAAAAAAAGTAGTTGGAAACTGCAGCATAATCAATGCACAATGTCATACTTTTTCTTTCATAACGTTTTATTCCATCTATTAACAGTATAAGTTGTTAAACTTAAATACAATTATAACTTAAAAAAACACACACGGACATTCGCGCAAGCGCCCTGTGCCGCCTAAACGGAGCAGCACACTCAGGCACGGTAGAAAGAGTGGGAGATACTAGTTCCCCTCGATCTTACGCTTTTTCGATCAGCATCACGTGACCCTGACGCGAGTTTGAAAGTTTTTACCCATACAAAAAGTGCTCAGCGCCGCTAAAGAAGTTTTCACTTCAAAAAAAAAAAAAAAGAATCACTGTCGTACATCAACTGGTTCGCCAGAAATTTCAAAAAGACATTTGCATCTTCCGTTTCTTAAACATACCCTACCGCGTTTGCTATGATGTATATATAATAGTCTTATATACACCTAGGTATATACAAGATAAATCACATTAAAATAATTAGAAACTAGTCAGATGTGACAATCCCAAAACTTTCTTCTATCTCATACATGTTAATAATTTCTAAAAATACAGCTTAGCAGCACCATTTTTTAGGTGGTTTAAATCAAAATCTAGTCAGCAAAGACTTATAACAATTTCTAACTGAATGTGAAGTTTAATTAAAATCTGTGCATTAGTTTCTGTGACACAGCTATTGCAAAGTCCTAATAAAGTCTGCATAAAAGCGTCACCTGTTGGGTGATGCACACCAAAAACAAATCGGGATCAGTTTTTATCACTCGCTAATTGAATCTGAAGTTTTATGAAAATCCGTGCATTAGTTCTTGCGAAATCGTGAAAAATGGTGCATAGGAGAGTACACTTGTAGGTCGATTCACACCAAAAATGAAAAAAAAAAAAAAACTAATCTAAGTCGGGGACTAACGGAATCTGCAGTTTGATTAAAATTCGTGTATTAGTTTTTGAGATAGAGCTATTTCGATAATCATGAATATTGCAACATAGCAGCGCTATTTATTGAGTAATTTGCACCAAAAACATAATTAGCACCAAACTATATCAAGCACTAACTGAACCTAAAGTGTTATAAAAATCCGTGCATTAGTTCTTGAGATAGAGCTATTGAGGGAATTGCGAATAACCGACATTTGTTAAGCGATATACTCCAAAAACTAGTCAGCTCTAGTTTATATCAAGGTCTAACTGAACCTAATTTTGTGAAATTCCGTTCATTAGTTCTTGAGGTAGAGCGCTTATAAAGATTTTATCAAATACAAATCATAATTTTTTATTAAAAACAAATTCACAGAGAGACAGAGTGACAAACAGACATTTTCTAAAAACCATGTAATTGCCTTCAGAACTTTCGAAAACGTATAAATCTATTGAAAACCGGAAGTCGAAATTTTGCACGAGTTCGATACTTTCTTCATGTAAAAGATAAAAGAAAGTAAATAAATTAGATTTTCCTTTTTTTCTAAGTCTCGATTTCTTTCGAAGTGTTATGATCCAATGGTACTTTGAAGTACCATATCAAACAATTAGCCGGAACTAACAATATATATATTTATTTACATTGTCTTATTATTTTTCTAATATTTTTCTTTGAACTATGTCTTTCATTGCGATTAATCGGACAATGTAGAAATCATTTTTAGGCTTATTCTGATTTCTAATCAGAAATTAATCTCAATTAATGTGTCTATTTAGCATTGCCCTTGAGAACGAGCTAAATACCACATTTCCAATATTGTTCCAATTTTTGTCAACTTCTATGTTTGATATAGTTTGTTTTTTAACGAGTTATTCCATATTTTGATGTTGATTTATAGTATTATCAAAAGGTTCTATATACCCCCCCCCCCCCCCACACACACACACATATATATATATATATATACAGCCTTGGCCAAAAGTATTTGCCACCTTATAAAATTACAATAAACTTGAAAAATACTTGAAGTTTGAATTGAATAAAAAAAACATATGTTTAAAATACATTTATTGATCAAGTTACATTAATATTTTGTATTGAAACCCTTTGCTTTAATTACTGCTCTGATTCTTTTGGGTAATGAGGAAACTAACATTTTACATTCTTCAGGCGTTATAGCATTCCACTCCTGTATTAAACAATTCTTTAAAGTTTCTTTGGAAGTAATTGAATGTTCCCTTATTTTGCGCTTTAAAATCGACCATAAATGTTCTATTGGATTGAGGTCCGGTGACTGAGGGGGCCAACTTAGAAGTTCTATGCCATTTTTCTCAAACCAACTCATGGTGGCTCTGGATGTGTGGCAAGGCGCGTTATCCTGTTGGAAACGGACTCCATCTAGGTTAGTATCACCGAACATCATGTCTAAAGAGGGTTCCAATGCTGTTTCCATCACTTCGATATATTTTTTCGAATCCATTCGGCCTTCACACACGACCATTTTTCCTATTCCTGACGCAGACATGCAGCCCCACACCATAATACTGCCTCCGCCGTGTTTTACAGTAGGCACCACACACTCCGGCTTGAATTCTTCGCCAATTCTGCGTCTTACGTAGGTGGCACCTGCAGTACCAAATACCTGAAATGTAATAAAATAATAAGTTTAAAAAAAATAAGTCTAAAAATAAAGCACTGACATTAATATGTCTCAAACATGATTAAATAATGTTATGATTGTTCAAATAACATGTGTACCTCAAACTTTGATTCATCCGACCACACGATACTGGACCAATCTTCCTCGGTATAATGTTGGTGTTCTAAACACCACTGCAAACGTAACTTTTTGTTCTTCTCAGACAACCACGGCTTCTTTCTTGCCTTGCAACCTTTGAGTCCTACATCTAGGAGTCTTCTTCTTGTAGTTCTAGCAGAAATCTTTTTCCCCAACGTCTCACTTAATTCGGCAGCCAATTCAGAAGATGTTTTCTTACGATTTTTCAAAGAGTTTCGTATTAAATGGCGGTCTTCTCTATCAGATGTAACCCTTTTCCTTCCACTTCGTTTCATGTTTTCGTGACTTTTGGTCTTCTTGTAGCGGTTCAGGGTATATCTCACAGTACTATGAGGACATTTCATGATCCTCGCAATTTCACTTTTATTTTTGCCTTCTTCAGCTAACACTTGAATTTTTAAACGTTCTTCTTTACTCAATTCACGGCACTTGGGCATTTTTCTAGTCTTTATGAACTGCCTAAAGGAAAGCAACAACAATTTTACAATAATATACCGACACTTGTACACACTGCGATAGATCGTGGTAAACTGACACATTTGAAAAATTTCATTTACCTGGGAATAGAGTCACTTCTATTGTGTTTATGGTTTTATGATATGATGTGTTGTTTTGATTGGCTCATTTTAACCTCTACAGGTGTCTTAGTTAACAATAGACTCAGTGCAGTTCAACAGATAAGAGATTTCTAAGAATTAATAGGATGGCAAATACTTTTGGCCAAGGCTGTATATATTTAACAATACAGAAAATGAGAGACATTAAAACATGAAAATATATGTAATTAAAAAATATTTTATTTTAATAACATATATTTTATCATATATCATCGTAATGCAAGTGGTAAAAGTTTCGAGAAGATAGATTTTTAAATTCATAATTTGACATATAAAAGATTACTTAAGGGTTATCTATACATTAAAATGACCATTTTCATGATAACTTTCAATGTTTTTTTTTCATTTGAAAGGACATTTTTTTACATATTCCGATAGATACAAAAGAAATGTTTAAATGCAATTTCTTGAAAATCCATTTTTTCCGTTATTTCAATGTTCGTTGAATTTCATTACATATAATTTTTTTAAGCATATTTCAATGAATATTTCTCAGAACGCTTTCTACATTATTCACTATGTTCTCAACAAGAATATAAGCTTTTTGTGATAACGTAATTATATTATAGGTATACAATATAGGAATATAAAAATGTGGCAAGTTAAAAAAAATTATGTATGTATAAAAATTTATTATGTTCTTTATGACATAAGGTACCCTGGGGTAATAACGCCAGGCGGGGTAATAACGCCAAGTGCTTATATTTTGCATAATTATGAAATAATCAGGTAAATGACACCCATGTGCTCTGCGCAGAAGTGTTTTGAATCATATAAATCGCAAAAAACAGCTTCAAGTTAATTTGTTTCATTTTTAGGTCTTATTGTTTTTACAAACAACTAAAATTAACGCTTTATCTAAAATTTGCGAGATACGTTTTGTGATGTGAAGACTATCTTTTTATCCGGAAATACTTTGTTAATTACATAAATTTGTAGTGCATTTCATGTACTTTTAAAATGTTGTTGAAGATTTTGGATATCTTCTCGAGATAATTTTTAATGTAAAATGTACTGCGCAATAACTATACCGGGGTAATAACGCCAATCCTTGATATTAATACCCCGGTTGATTCCCTACAGATTCCCTACAGATACATCCTAAATACTGATTCAAATAAACACAGTTAAAACTGTGCAATGTTTCTCATATTTCTATTTAAACGGTCCTTTTTAAGCAAAAAGAAGCTCACGGTCTGATATTCTTTTGCCTCATCCCCCTTCCCACACCACACCTTTATTTTTCTTACACTTTCACGAAAAATTGAACATTTTCAATAGCTTAGAATGCAATTTGTCAATTTCTAAGTTTGTAGAGTTTGTATTTTTAGAATTGGGCTATCTACATGCAATTATTCCAACGTATTTCATAGTTTTATTTGCATGGCGTTATTACCCATATAGGTGGGTAATAACGCCAAATAGCATGGGTCAAGAAAAAATGCCATTACATTTTATGAATACATATCTGTTAAATTATTTTATTTTATATAGATAGTCAATGAGTTGCTGTATCAGATCCTATATTTGTTCGAAAAATACAATCTAAAACTAAGCCGTGAAAATTGGTAGAACCTTAACGTGGCGTTATTACCCCAGGGTACCTTATATTGAATATTTAAGTTAATTCTGAAGGTAATTAAAAACTCCTAGTTTAGTGCGCAGGTAAGTATAACAGTAGCTTTTTGTAAAAAGGAACTGAAATACATTTAGTTGAATTGAATATATGCTGTCAAACATAAGTATAACATTGTTTTTTCATCATTCTGTATCATGATTAAAATGAAAGTATGTATATTTATTCAATATTGTATACTTAAAAAAATGGCTCTCCGACTGTATTCAGATACCTTATGTTTTCATTACATTACATATGTTCATTACATATGTTTTCATTCATACAATTTTTCATTAAAAAAAAAGATTACTTTTTTAATTCTTAAAAAAAAAAAAAAAATACTGTTATGACATTACTTATGGGCATTTACTAGTTCTTAATTGCTAAACTTCTATTTTCCTTTTTCACGCTGCACTGAGAAAAAAAATATACCGCCTTCACCTAGAATGAATAGTTAGTCACTTTCTAAGTACCTAAACTAGAACTATAGATGATCGAACTGGGCGAATGGATTAATCAACTAAGCTGAATAGACGAAACGACCTAGCATTTCTAGTTTCGTGTTTTCTAGGTGATGAAATGATATTGAATTATTTCAGTAACGAGAAATTATCGGTTGATTTCGGGAATGGTTTCGTAAACAAGAATTACAGTTACCATATCCAACCTCTTGTGTTCGCCTCTATTTGCAGAGATTTTTAAATGATTTTGACCACAAGAATATAGGAATACTCTTTTGAATTCTAGTAAGAGACTATAGAACTCTCAAACGTACTGAACTAGAATTTATAAGGATGACATGGAACTATTTTTTCTAGAGCCTCAATTTAGAATCTAGATGCCTGGACTATATTTTTTTCTCAGTGTGGTATAGTGAAAAATTATCTTACACGGTGGCGGATTGGAGGGGGTCTGTCTTGTTTTAGCTTATTTCATGCTTATGTATTTTTAATTTGGGTTACTTCTGCCCCCTCAATTGCCTCCACCATTGGTTGAGGGCAGTAGCCATAAAAATATAATTAATTTTTCTAACAATCTACAGCTACAATCAATTTTTCGAAATAATAGCTGAATGGATTTGCAACTACTGATTTTAATAAATAGAGATTACAAATTACTTTAAAATGTAGCTTTTTTTAGATTGCTTTCAGATTTGTTCAAAGGATTTTATTTGCGCTTTAAATTTGGTAAATGTATTAAGTATAATATTTATGTATTGCGTTTAGCGCAATACTATCAAATAAGTGGGATAAAACTGAAAACAATAAAAACTAGTTAAATGTGGGAATCTCAAAACTTTCTTCAATCTTATGCAGGTTAATATTTTCTGAAAAATGCAGCATAGCAGCACCACCAGTTAGGTGATTTAAACCAAAATCTATTCAGCAACAACTTATGTCAACTTATAACTGAATCTGAAGTTTGATGAAAATCCATGCATTACTTATTGAGATACAATTATTGAGAAATCGAGAAAAAATGCTGCATAGTAGTATTAATCATAGAACGATTTACACCAAAAACTAAACAACATTATTCTATATCAGAAACTAACTAAATCTGGAGTTTTGAAAAATTTCGTACATTAGTTCCTGAAATAGAATTATTGCAATAATCACAAATAATGCAATATGGCAGCGCTACTTTTTGAGCTATTTGCATCAAAAGATAAACAACAACCAGTTATATCAAATACTATCTAAATATAAAGTTTTATGAAAATCCATGCTCTAATTCTTGAGACGTAGCTATCATAAAAATTGCAAATAATGCAGCATAGCAGGTTTATCCGTTGAGCGATATACACCAAAAAACTAATCAGATATAGCTTATATAACAGTCTAGGAAAATTTAAAGTTTTGTGAAATTTCATGCATTAGTTTTTGAGACAAAACGTTCACGAAATTTTTGTCACATACAGACAGATTAACAGACTGAATGACAGATTGACCGACTCACTAACTCACAGACACACATTTTGTAAAAATATGTTTTTCATGTTCATATATGTTTCTGACACCTAAAACGTGTAAATTAATCGAAAACCCGAATTTCGAAAATTTTCCCAAATCCAATGCTTTCTTTTTATAAAGATAGATGAAAGTAAAAATGAGAAAGACATCATACAAGATAATGTTTTGTGTTATTCTCTAAAATCTTACTTTAAGCACATTTGCCGACCAGAGCGATACAATTTTCTCTGTCACGATGTAAAAAAATCTGTAAGTGCAGCAATTCGAAAAGAAGAAAAGAGACATTAAAACATGAATATCTGATAATGAGTAAATAGATAATTGTTTCCTAAAAATAAAATTAATTTCTCTGATAAGTATGTTCCTGTCTTGGGTCCTGGAAAATGGTAAACAACAACAATAACACCTAAAACCTGTAATAGAGTTAAAAATAGCGTCACTGTTCACAAAACTACTCATTATTTATATTGCACTACTCATTGTATGATGTTCTTAAAACTTTAGTGTATTGCACTACAAAATACCGGATAAAGTAGCTATTAATTTTACACAAAAAAGCAAGTTTCTATCACACGTTTATAAGAATAGTTAAAAAAATTCCTGTAGTAGTGTTAAAAATAGTGTCACTGTTTGCTATTGATTATTTGCATCGCTCTACTTATTGTATTATATTTTTAACACGCTTTTATTACTTTCACCTGCATGTGAGTTTGTGGGTTTGTAACTCTCCTTATTATCTAAAGATTTTCCTTATTATCTAAAGATTTTCTCAAGCAATTTTGACTAAAAATTGCATTCTATGGTTTTCGGGCACGAGAAAAATATTGGGCTAGGTTACATGTTCGAGAAAAAAATTTAATGGGTCATATTGGGTCATTAAGGGTCTGGGTCAAGCTATTTATATTTAAAGAACGACGTGATCGATTATAACGAAATTTTGTATGTAACAGTTTTTTGGCACGAGAAAACTATCGGGCTGGGTCACATGTTCGAAAAATTTCGATTAGTGGGTCATTTTTGGGTCATTATGGGTCAAGCCATTTTTATCTAAAAACGGCTCTAACGATTTTGACCAAATTTTATATTTTATCGTTTTGGATTACAAGAAGACCATTGGGTTAGGTAACATGTTCAAGAAAATTCGGTTAGTGGGTCATTTTTGGGGTCATTGTGGGTCATGCTATTTTTATCTAAAGATTTTCTCACGCAGTTTTGACTAAAAATTGCATTCTCTGGTTTTCGGGCACGAGAAAAATATTGGGCTAGGTTACATGTTCGAGAAAAAATTTTAATGGGTCATATTGGGTCATTAAGGGTCTGGGTCAAGCTATTTATATTTAAAGAACAGTGTAATCGATTATAACGAAATTTTGTATGAATAGTTTTTTGACACGAGGAAACTAATTCGCTAAATCACATGTTTGAGAGATTTCGACTATAATGATTATTTGTGGGTCATGATGGACCATAATGGATCATGTCAAGCTACATCTAAAGAACAGGTGGATCGATTTTAACGAAATTTTGTATATAACATTTTTTTGGCACAAGAAAATTATTGGGCTAGGTAACACTTTCGAGAAATTTCGATTAATGGGTCATAAAGGGTCTGGGTCAAGCTATTTATATTTAAAGAACGGCTGGATCGTTTTTAACGAAATTTTGTATGTAACAATTTTTAGACACGAAGAAACTAATGGGCTAAATCACATGTTCGAGAGATTTGATTATAAGGGTCATTTGTGGGTCATTGATGGGTCATGCTAATTTTATGTAGAAAATGTCTCTCACCATTTTGACTATATTTTGTATTATGATATTCTCGGGCAAGAGAAAACCATTGGAGCAGGACACATGCTCGCGAAAATTCGATTAATGGGTCATTTTGGGTCATAATAGGTTAGGGTTATTCTAATTATATATAACAACGATTCAATCAATTTTACCTAAATTTTGTAACGAAACGTCTTTTGTCACGAGAAGACTATTGGGCAGAGTCGCAAGTTAAACAAAATTATATTAGTGGGCCATTTCGCTTTATTTATGAAATGCTGTCAAGCTAATTTTATCTAAGAAACGGCTTAAACTATTTTGATTCAACTTTATATTCTACTGTTTTTGATTACCTGGAGACCTTTGAGCTAAGTCACATGTTTGATCAAATTTGATTAGTGGGTCATTTTGTTTAATACGGGTCAGGGTCATGAGAAAATGGCAGCAACCAATAAGTTGGCAATATTTCACAAAATATTGGCGACATTTGGCCGAAAAATTTACTATTAAGATTACGAAAGCCACAACACGTATTTGGTGCCAAATGAAAGAATGTCTCCAAATTTGGCTATATCTGGCAAAAAATGTTGTCTTTCATAATGTGAAGAATTTGTTTTATACATTCTTAATAGGATTCGAGATGCATGGATAAATTAACCAGAGTCGACCAAAAAAAGTGATTTGGATCGATGTTCTTTCGTTGTAGATTTTAACATAAATATAGTTTAAAAAAACTAAAAACCACACTTTTAAAGTAATCAAACTAAAAAGTGAAAAATAAATATAGTTTAAAAAAACTAAAAACCACGCTTTTAAATTAATCAAACTAAAAAGTGAAAAATAAATATAGTTTAAAAAAACTAAAAAACACACTTTTTAAGTATATCAAACTAAAAAGTGAAAAATAATTCGTACTATAAGCTGAAAACAAAAATAGATGAAAAATACTATATTACTATAAAATCATTGTTATTATAAGAATCAATTAATAAGCAATAAATAAAATTATCGTGGAAAAAAAGCGTGGGGTGTTTCTTTAGAACTGATAGATGGAGCATGGTAGATGGAGCACCCCATGCTTTTTTCCACGATAATTTTATTTATTGCTTATTAATTGATTCTTATAATGACAATGATTTTATAGTAATATAGTATTTTTCATCTATTTTTGTTTTCAGCTTATAGTACGAATTATTTTTCACTTTTTAGTTTGATATACTTAAAAAGCGTGTTTTTTAGTTTTTTTAAACTATATTTATTCAAAATTTAATGCAATGCACTACAAACTACCAGATAAAGTAGCTACTACTTTTAAACAAAAGAAGCAAGTTCTTATCTCGTGTTCATAAGAATAGTAAAAAAAATAATAATAATAATTAATCGGTATAAAAATTACCGTCTCTATTTAAATAAACTACTGATTATTTGTATCGCGCAACTCACTATATTACAATTTACAAAATTTAGTGCACTCCACTACAAATTACCGAATAAAGTAGCAACTACTTTTGCACTAAAGAAGCAAGTTCCTATCAGGTGTTCATGAAAATGGTAAAAAAGAATTCTGTAGTAGCATTAAAATAGAGCCTTTGTTCGCTACAAACTACTAAATATTTTTATCTCGATACTCACTGTATTACATTCTTTAAAATTTAGTGCACTATATTACAAACTACCGGGTAAAGTAGCTATTACTGTAGTTTCGCAGTACTTGTAGCGCGCTATTTTCAGCCGCTCGTTGAGGGTACAAAATTCCATTTAAATCTAAATCTAGATTAATTAATATAAATTTAAATTAATTTCTCCAAATATTCGCTCTCTGTATTTTCTGAATTAAAATGGTTCATTTATAGATTTTATAGAATATTTCTATTTAATTAAGGATGTCTTGATAAAGCTTTTGAAGCTGGAACAAGAGTCAAATGGGATCTATTTGCAGATCAATTTTAATTGGAATGCTTCAAAGAGAAAATGCTTTTCGTTTATTTCCAAGATCTAAAGAGGAATCATTAGATATTTCAGATAGGTATATTTGCGTTTATGGTAATATCCGACGAATGAAATGTAAATTACAGGCATTATTAGTTTAAGTTGTCTGTATGGTTTCTGAACAAATTTTTTGAACATTTATACCTTTCAAATTTCAAGTTATTAATAATCTTTTATAATGACATGAAAGAGAGACATAAGTATACAAATAAATAATTTAATTTTTTTATTTATTTCTTTTTTAAACACAACAAACTTAGCCGATTTACTGTTTTTATAAAGCTTCGAAAATTATTAAATTATACATTTAATGAATTTCGTAATAAATATAACAATTTTATACAAGAACTATACTATTTTTATGACAATTTCATGAATATTTTGAAAGTTATAAGCATAAAAATATTAAGAATACCGATAATTAGAGAAAATTTAATAATTTAAGAATTAAAATGTGTCACTTATAATTTTTTCAACAGATCAACATAAGCAAATCAAAATTTCAACAAATCAGCATCTTTCTTTGAAAGTAAATTTAAAACATAATTTAAAAATTTTTTGGAAATAAAGAATAATTTATTAAATAATCACAAATTTCCCAACATAATTTTACAAAATAAATAAATAAACAAATCACTTTTGAGAAAAATCATAAAACAAATGTCAACTTCGTTTTTTTTTTTTTTTTTTTTTTTTTTTTGTAAGAAATATATTTAAAAAAAATTCAAACACAAAAAGAAAAATATTGAAATTTTATATTAATTTAAGAAACAGAAAATTGAATTTTGATCGAAATTTACTTTTTTAAAGCATACAGATGCCTTAAAAGATATATTATAGATTATTATTAACCATAAACGGCGTTTATGTACTACTAATTTTTTCTAATATTACTAGAACCTTATCTCTCATTTAAGGCAATATTAATTAGATTTTGGGGGATTTTAGTATATTGTATTATTTTTTTCTAAAGTAATGTACATAAATTCTTTCTTAACATTGTACTCATGCTTGAATGTGTAAATATTTTCACATAAAAATGTCGGTATTTTAATTGATTTAAAATCCTCTAAATGTCATAATGCACTTCTTTAGGTAATTGCATTTTAATTATTATATGAAAAATAAATATGTTTAGGGGATTCATAAAATATATTAGTTGCAAACCAAATATAAGACTTATAAATCGAAATTTCGCAAAATGGCAGCTTTTTGAAGTTAAAGGTCCATTTTTGGCACTAATTTTTTTAAACTGTAATAAAAGATTTAAATTAGTAAAATAATTTCAATTTATAAAAGACTTATATTTTAATTAAAATTTTCTAGTTTAACTTGTCAAAAATAAAACGCCTTTGAGTCGCATGATAATCTACAATGATTAAAAAAACCTAAAAAAAAAAAACTATGTTTACAGTTTTTGATCAGCGCTTTTGTGAGCCGTGATAACCTTAGATTAGTTGTCACGATATAATTAATGCGTGTTACAAAAGGAAGTTTTAGAATATTTGCCAAAAAAATTAATAGATAAATAAAATTTAAAAAACAGATAAAAATTGATTTTTTGACAGTTTCTTGAAATAATCTTGCATTAAGAATAACGTCACGTTCTGAAAATTTATGGATTTTCCGAATTGATAGAGTGATACACTAGATAACATTTCATAATTTATTTTATTTAATCTTTTATATACTAATTTTCTCATTTGATATTGAATTGAAAGAAACTTAAAAGTTAAATTTCCATTTGTTTGAAACTATTAGTGTAGTTATAACTGAAAAATGCCTTGATTTTTTTAGACAAAAATTAAATTTCAGCCATAAAGTGTAATATATATATATAATCATAAACAAAATATATAATATAATTAACAAATCATAATATATACATATATATACATAATATATATATATATATATATATAGATAGATAGATAGATAGATATCAAAGCATAAAATATATATATATATAATAATAAGAGTTATTTTTACTTTCTTCTATCTTATATAGAAGAAAGTATTGTAATCGAAATTTTTTTCGACTTCTGGTTTTTGACGGATTTACATGTTTTAGGTGTCAGAGATTCCAAAAAACATGTTTTTACAAAATGTCTGTCTGTCCGTGTGTCTGTGTGTGTGTCTGTATGTGTGTCTGTGTGTTAGAGATCTGCACGGGCTGGGCCTTGGCCCGAAGCCCGAGCTCGGCCCGGCCAGCGAGCTGGGTTCGGCCGATTTTCAGTAACGACATTCGGGCCGGCTCGGGCTCGAGCCTTAATTTTTGTTTTTCCTGGAGTATCGGGCCGGGCCTAGCCTAACTTATTTTTTCCGTACGAAGCCGAGACTGATTTCGTTCTTCCTAGTCTTCACGGACCAAAATAATCAGTTGCTGTTGAATCTTCCCGAATGAAAATCCTTCTCTCGACGTGGAAAAGTCTGTTCATAAATCAGTAAAGTTTGGCTTGGTCCAAAAATTTTTGCAAAATAGGCATATACTTTTAAGTCGTCATTATTGTACAATTAAACATTATAATTTATTCTTTTTAAAGAAGATTAAAGATCACTAGGCGTCTTAAAATAGAACATTATAATTTATTCTTTTTAAAGAAGATTAAAGATCACTAGGCGTCTTAAAATAGAATTGAACACATAAAAAAAAACATGATTATGACGGAATTTTAGTTTAAACTGAAAACTGAAAATTTCTTTTAAACTGTTCATTCATGCAAAATGAGTACAACAATACGCAAGAAAAAAAAAATATATATATTAAACATTTACATCTGCTAAGAATGAAACGTATTTTTTTCTTTCGAATGTCTTAGAAGATTTTACTTTTACCATATACCTATATATTTTAGTTTTTTTATATATATATATTAATAATACTAATGATAACTGAAACATTTGCATACAACAAACAAAGGTTCATTAAAAGCGTAAATATCGCAGCCTATGGCACTTCTGCATAAATAGAGATTATAAACATAACAAGTTGGAAATTGCACGTGAAGCGTAGCAAACGAGGTGCGTTCGTACGATAACGAAGTTTTAAAAATATTACTCTTATATCTCAATCTCATAAAATTGTAAATAGTGAATTACAATTAAAACGCTCATCAAGCAATGTTCTCTCTATACCATTATGTAATGGAATACTTTTGTGTGGCCTTGTAAATCAATAACAAATGTTCTTTGCATCACAGATTATGTAAAATGTATATTATAATATGTACTTTATAGTTGCATATAAATTTTATTAAGTTCGAATGAGTGCAACACCATTAAAATGCATTTGAAACATTTTCCCCCATTGACCGTAATGTAACGGAATACTTTTGATTGTCCCTGTAATTGATCTATGCATCCGATTTTCATAAAATTTGAAATAACTCGACAAAATTATTTAATAACTATGTATTTTAAATTTCAAACGTATAAAATACATTTGAAACTTTTTCCCCATTGACTATAATGTAATTGAATACTTTTGATTGCCCCTGTAATTGATCTATGCACCCGATTATCAAAAAATTTGAAATAACTCGACAAAATTATGTAATAACTATGTATTTTAAATTTCAAACGATTAAAATGCATTTGAAACATTTTCCCCCATTGACCGTAATGTAACGGAATACTTTTGATTGTCCCTGTAATTGATCTATGCATCCGATTTTCATAAAATTTGAAGTAACTCGACAAAATTATGTAATAACTATGTATTTTAAATTTCAAACGTATAAAATACATTTGAAACTTTTTCCCCATTGACTATAATGTAATTGAATACTTTTGATTGCCCCTGTAATTGATCTATGCACCCGATTATCAAAAAATTTGAAATAACTCGACAAAATTATGTAATAACTATGTATTTTAAATTTCAAACGATTAAAATGCATTTGAAACTTTTTTCCCCATTGACCGTAATGTAACGGAATACTTTTGATTGCCCCTGTAATTGATCTATGCATCCGATTTTCATAAAATTTGAAATGACTCGACAAAATTATGTAATAATTATGTATTTTAAATTTCAAACGATTCGGTTGGGTAGTTTTTGCGCTGTTATATGCGGACGGACAGACAGACAGACAGACGGACAGACAGACAGACAGACGGACAGACAGACAGACGGACAGACAGACAGACGGACGGACTGAGCGACAACAATAGGTGCTACGTATTTACATAATTACGAACGCACCTAAAAAAAGGACTAAGATAAGTTTTTTTCGTCTCAACTCTTCCGTTAGAGTAAAGATCAATGTTCTGTAGAAATTCACCCGAGCTGGGCCGGGTTCGGGCCGAATTTTTAACTTTTTTCCGGGCCGGACCGAACTCGAGCCGAAATTTTAACTTTAGGGCCGGACCGGGACGGGTCAATATTTTTTTCGTTCGGGCCGGACCGGTCTCGGGACAAAATTCTAACTTTCAGGCCGGGCTCGGGCCTGGAAATTTAGGCCCGTGCAGACCTCTAGTGTGTGTGTCCGTATGTCGCCCTTCTACCATCAAAAAGTGTATGAAGTTATGCATAGAATTGAACCAAATTTTTTGTGAATGTTTTTGGCTGTGGCAAGCAGGTCTTCCTTCAGTTTTGAAATATTCCACCGGAAGGGGGCGCTGTAATCGCGATGTATGTGCCATTTTCAATATTGTACCAACTAAAATTATATGAAGTTATGCATCGAATTGAACCAAATTTTTTGTGTAAGTGTATGACTATGGCTAGTTAGTCCTCCTTGAATTTAAAAAAATCCGCCGGAAGGGGGCGCTGCAATCGCGATTTTTGTGCCATTTTCAATATTGTACCGACCAAAAGTATATGAACTTATGCATCGAATTGAACCAAATTTTTCGTGTAAGTGTATGGCCATGGCTAGTTTATCCTCCCTGAATTTGAAAAAAATCCGCCGGAAGGGGCCGCTGCAATAGCGAATTTTATGCCATTTTCAATACTGCCCACCTAAAAGTATATGAAGTTAGTTCTAGAACTGAACTAAATTTTTTGTATATGATTATTTTTTGGTAAGGCAAGTAGGTCCTCCCTGAATAATAAAAAAAAAAAAAAAATTCTGCCTATCATTCTATTGTCCATCGGCGCGTGCAGAGACGGAATTCGTTTTTACTCCTATTAATTGACTGAAGCAGAAATTTAAAATGAAAATCAAAGTTGGTATGATATTGAATTAAAATTATTAAAACATTAAAATAACTATTTTTTAAAATATTACAATGTACGTATGAGATAGAATTAAGATTTGGGATTGGCACAACCAACTAGTTATATATATATATATATATATATATATATATATATATATATATATATATATTTGAAGATCCAATACCTTATAATTTAGTTATACGTGCTGAAAACGATTTAATGTATTTAAAAAAGATAATAACTAAGAATTGCACTTGCTGCAATTTTTGTTGAATCCTCTAATTTCCAATTGGGAATACTGTCTGTAAATTCAAGATTAGTTTGCAATGAGTTAAGGAAAAAAGCTACTTTTTTATTTTCTATACAGTTTTTTTTTTTTTTTTTTTTTTAAATACAGAAAGACATTTTTTTTTCAATAAATATTTTTGTTTAATAAAAACTTTCAACTTGAGTAACATATGTGCTTAAATTTGAATACAAAGCTTTTCAAAATCTCTTGATATTTTGTATTTAAATTTCCTTTCGCTGCACCCTGTTTTTAATCCAATGTAGAAAAAGTAGTCATAAGTCTCAAGTTCCAATTTCGTTACATAGGACTAAACTTCGTTATACAGAACATATTTTTCGTAATATGAAGATTAATTTGCATGTTAAAGGTGTTCAAAGTCAAGGTTCCGCAAAATATTTTGTTAAGTAGAAATATTCGTAAAATAGAAAATTCGTTAAAAGGAAATTCGACTGTAATGCATTCAATTAAGTGAATAACTGAAGATAGAAGAGAAAAACTTTGAATTAGAAAATTCATTAATAATAAGAAAATGATAGTATTCCCAGCTTTTCATGACATGGTGAGATATGCATCCAACTGTTGGAGAAGAATCTAAATAACCATTCTATGTGTATTCTTATTACAATTACAGTTAAGACTGAATAGAAACAGTTAAGTATTTATCCATTTTAAATTATTCAAGAGTACGGAAAATAAATTAAATATAATTATGGATATTTAATTTTAAAACTACTAACTTATTGGAGAAAAATATAATTAAAAATTTTAAGATTTTAGATTGGTTGCAGAACGATATTGTAAATGAAAATAAATTATAAATATTACTTTTACATCTATTAATTTTATTAAGTGATTATTTAAATTAAAATTATACAGCAATTCTTGATGAGTGAATTATAATTTTCAAAGATTAATAATAAAATAGAATTGTAGCATTTAAAGAATGCTTAAATCACGCCTAACTAATCAATTTATTTTTATGTAATAAAAAAAGTAATTACCATGTCTAAATTCATCAACAAATAATAATAATCTATCATCTTGAACTTATAATCATTTGTTCTAAATAATTAATTAATTTATCTATATTATATTTATAATTAAATTTCAAAATTTTTAACATTTTTCAAACTGTCATAATTTTAATAAACGAAAGTTTTATATTATTTTAGTTTTGATACTTATGCACAAAATATATTTTAATTATGAATGATAACTAACAAAAACAACAATTTAATAACAAAAATATCGTTTCTAACGAATCATACTGCAAAAAATATCATTCACACACATATATAGGGGAGACTGAGGCACATGTGAACAGCTTATATAAACATAGTTTTTTCTCAAAATTGGGTTAATTTCTGTGAACAAAAACTATTGAATATAGTAAACAGAAATTTTTCCCCATAGTAATTTTTAAAAAATCACCTTTATATTTCTTATCTTATTTAAATAATTTTATAAACTCTAAAAAATGTTCATATGTTTCCCATTAGTGGGGTAGTTGTGAACACACTATTCAAATAATCATAAGATTAACAGAGCTGAAAATTTTTTGTCCTTATTGTGGAAAATTACCTCTGTTTTTAAAGACTGTCTATTTTCTGACCAATCAGAACGCTTCATAGGCGTTTATGTGGCATTCTCTTTTCTCAGAAAATTGGTAGTCTTTAAAATTAGAACTAACTTTTAACAATATTTTTAATAGTACATTAATTTTTATATAAAAAAAGAAACTAATTTTTAATCACATTTCTCGTCCCTCAATAAATTAATTCAATTATTCAATTACATTCAGTCTAGGAAAAAAATCTACAAAAAATAAAATAAAATAAAAAGATTAAAATGCGAACATTTATTACCCAAAGCAAAATGTTTGAATGTTTCTCATCATGTTAATAAAAATCAGTAAAAGCATTATTTTTAGGATGATCAAAATGTGACTTAGGTAATATCACAGT